>BTHU01000002.1:30821382-33221382 GCA_036184795.1 Tokudaia tokunoshimensis
ACTGGTGGGTAGCGTGTCTGCTGCTTCCAGGGAAAGGTGCTGAAACTGTGAGAGAGCAATGTCCCAGTTCTCTTTCCTCCATGGCACACTTGACCATTACAGTTTGCAATGATTACAATTCAGGATGTAGTTGGAGTAGCGCTCTGAGTAGTCCTGAGATGGAAGCCTAACAATCCTTAAGGTATTTCATGTGAAATCCGAATTTCTCAATGGCCATACATTTGAGACTTAGTGAGCTGTGTTTTTGTAAATCCACAGCCTAGTGTAGCCTTTCCTGCATGAATTGAATGGTTAAAAAAAGAATAAAGTGGAAGTGATAGAAGAATGATTGATTTATTGTTACCAGAATCAGTCAATACGTTTCCTAAGTGCAATAGAATGTACGATCAAGGAGACTGGAAGTGTTCTGTAGGAAAAGGAAGAACTAGATGTGCAGAGATTGGGTAAAGGAAGAGACCTGCTGTGAGAAGACTAGGCAATGGTGAGAACCATGCCTTTCATGGTAGCACAGACTAAAGTTGCTGTCTTACAGAAGAAGCATGAAGACAGTATGGCAGCCTGTGCTGGTTTTTCTGAGCACTTTCCTAAGGAAGCAAAATTGATGGTTTGAGAGAATAGAGAAGAATATGGGGAGAAGAACCATATATTTCACATTAAAGTACTGCTATCTGCAAACCTATAACTTGCTTTTGTTATTTGGGGATAATGTTTTTCAAATTTAGAACTGGAATTCATTACTAGTATTACGGAAGAGAACAACACCATTGGTTTGGAAGAGAGCAATACAGAACAGACAGTAATGATCTTTGGGCAACAGGAGGACATCATGTGGAGTACATGATATCAGTGTGAATTTTATATAAAGATAGCTTTATTATTTGCTGCCTCCTGCTGGCTTAGCTCTTCAGGGATATGTAGGATTCACAGAAAACACTTTCATTGTATGGTATAGGGACCTATGAATCAGTTCATATAACTGGATAGGACAATTAATTATTCTCAACATTGCTAAAAGTCACACAGGGAAATATCTAATTTGTTTCAAGTAGTTAATATTATTTTATTGAGTATGCATTATTGATTTTATGGAGTAGACAATTCTTTGAGAGATGTGCTTGTGAATTTGTATCAGCTGCAACATTATTCTTTTTAAAGGACAAAGGGTTCTAGTCAGAGACTCAAAATTCAAGTCCTCATCTTGAGATTGTTAACTTTAATCTAATGTCATTGAGATAATTTCTTCCTAGAATACTGGGAGCTAATTTATCTATGAAAAGTCAGAATTGGTACCTCACACCTGGCTTGCTTAGCCTACCGCCTTCTGCTGTGCCAAAGCTGGATCCATTGCTCTTTTTTTCTGTGATGTCCACACCCCACATGAACCTTATACCTCTAATGAAGGCAGTGATTATTCCAAGTTCTAAGCATGGAGGTTTCCAGATCCGTAGAGCCTCGAGTAAGCATTACAATGCACACAGACACTGTTATAGTAACGAGATGGATCTGCGTCTTAATTCCAATTCTAGCATGTATTAGTTGCATAATTTAGGCAAATCAACATGTGTTTGAGTTTTCTTATCAACAAAATAAATACTCTGTAAATGAATTATAAACAATGATTCTATTCATTAATTCATGATGCCAGGCAACCAAGATGATATAACTGGATTTAACTATCAATAATGGTAAACTCTATCCTAGGACTTCCTTTGACTACACCGATTCACTGTCCATTCTGAGTTTCAATCTTCCAGAGCAGAGGCAGAGAGTCTATTGCTGTCTCTTCCACATGCTGTCCTACAACAGACATAGCCAGAATTCTAAAATTGTACCCCTTTGCCATTTGGACATCTGCCATCACTTGCATCTTTTTTTTTATTAGATATTTGCTTTATTTACATTTCAAATAGTATCCCTTTTCCTCTTCCCCCCTTCCTCCAAGTATCCCTATCCCATACCCCTCCCCTTGCTTACCAACCCCTCCTCCCCCTGGCATTCCCCTACACTGGGGCACTGGGCCTTCACAGGACCAACGGCCTCTCCTGTCATTGATGTCTGAAAAGGCCATCCTCTGCTACATATGCAGCTGGAGCAATGGGTCCCTCCATGTGTACTCTTTGGTTGGTGGTTTAGTCCATGGGAGCTCTGGGAGTACTGATTGTTTTATATTATTGTTCCTCATATGGGGCTGCAAACCTCTTAAGGTCCTTGGGTCCTTTCTCTTGCTCCTCCATTGGGGACCCTACGCTCAGTCTATTGGTTGTCTGTGAGTCATGGGGATTTGGTCCACCTTCTAAGAAGGATATCTCTACCAAATATCTACTTATAGCCTGGGTCTTCTGGAGTGGCTGAGCTCTTGAATGAAGAAGCATCCTTAAGAAGGACTGGCAGAGTTCCATCTGCAAGGGGCTGCTTTAGACAAGCTAAACCCCTCCCTCCATTGCTCTTCCATCATGGAGATTTGACATAGTGTGGCTTTCTACTTTTTGTATAAATAATGTCCTGAAATTCTAGAGAGAAAGCCAGTGTTTCTGCAAAGGTAAGGAAGATATTTTCAGAGGTTATTTTCCTTGGGTGATGTGAGCAATCACAGCTTTTAATTCCTCTTCTTTGTCTAATATGGCTCTGAGCTACCGTGGTGATAGCTCATCAGGAATTTCCCCACAGTAATTTTCCAAATGAGACTACACAGACATTTTCTACTAATTGAAATCCAGCAAAATCAGACCTAAGAGCCCCACCCCTTTCATTAATGATTAGAGAAACAGCTTCGGCTGCATAGGAGAAGGCAAGGCCATTTTGAGTAGTAGCTTCCTACTCTGTAAAGATTTCAGATGGAATCAATTTCACAAGGAAGGGACCGCCTCAGCCACACCAGCCTTGGCTTTTCTTGAGTGGGTTCTGGGCCAGCATACCTCCAATGTGTGTTGACTGGACAGCAGGCAGAAGCAGGAGGAAGCTTACAGAAGCTCAGACAATCCAGAGTTACCTTCACCATGATGTCGTCAGCAGTCACTGCTATCTCAGCTGCAATCATCTGCCCCTTTTTAGGAGTAACATATATTCTCATGAAAAGGTGACAATAAATGTGGTGTTGGCATATAGAGGACATAGCAGGGCCACTCACTCAGAAGGGGAAGTTGTACCAGTGCTCAAAACCGGGACTTCATGTTTTATAATTCTATCCACTAATTTGTGCTTTTCAGGGAGAATTTTATACAGTCTACTCAATGAACATATTTTTATATTTCTGACCAGGAGAGAAACAGGCTTATTGAATGAACTGATGGAGGTAGATTCTTCAAATAGCTCATTCACTCAGGATCTATCTAACTGGAAATATTTTGGCTGACATTTTCCCTGTTGAAGAAACCATGCCATAAAAGAGCTAAGGAATGTTACCCGCAACTGGATCACCTTCACAGTGGGCTGTGAGAATTAATCCAGTTGTCTTTGGCTCCACATTAATGACCAAGTATCATTCTAAGTGATGGTTTGGTGAGAATACTCTCACAAGAAAGTGACTTCCCTCTATAGTTTAGTTTTTCTGCTTTGACCTTTGCCTTGTAGCTGACAGAACTCACAAGACTGTTTCTTTGCCTCAGTTCTCAGAACACAGTAATCAGCTGTGAGGATGAGAGGGCCGTGGAGCAGTTTCATTTTATTGGGAACAGATAACAAAGAAAGCAAGGTAGCAAAGTCTACTATTGTGAAGAGAGAGAGTATGGCCACCTGGCAGTGTCCAGCTCTCGTGGCACAGACTGTGTTTTCCACAGTCCCTGGCTGCCTTCCTATTACAGATCTATGGGGAGCCAGCCCCTGTAGGCAGAAGAGCTATGCAGCCTAGGGCTCCAAGCTGGACATATTTCAGGAGGCTCTGGTGGGATTTACAGGATTTGGGATTGCAGAATTGCTTTTGTTTTTCTAACAGCTTGTATTGCACAAGTAAACAACATGGACAGACACAGGGTTTGTTTTAACAGGAAGCCACACAGATGAAGAGCAGAGCTTGGACCATATTGAATCTTCTTTGTTTTAAGACTCTTTATCTCAGAAGATGCTTAATTTGCATATGAAAAAATGCTCCTTCATTGGGCGGGCTTTTCTCCCTTAGTTTGTCTTTCAAGGAACAGTTTTCTTTTACCATCAAGGATTTAAGGTTTGATTTAACTATAGAGTAGAGAGACCTCAGGAAATTTGTACTTATAACTGCCTAAAATTTTAACTTTCACCTTGAAGCTGAGACATCTGCATTCCAGGTAGACCGCGGAAGGGGAGGAATGTTTACTGCCAAAGAGCTTGCTGTTTTTCTGTTGCTGAGGCAACAAACCACAAACTTAGTAGTTTAAAACAGTGGCCATTCATTGTCTAAATGATTCTGAAGTTCAGAACTTCAGCATGGTGTAGTGATCTTCCCTTCAGGCTGACATCCTTCAGGTATTACAAGACTGACATCCATGTGCCAGCTCTTATCTGGGGTTCAGGAATTTCTTTAGAATTCACTAGTTTCTGGCAGATTTTGGCTACTTTTAACTCTTCACTATTGATTTTTAAAAACATCAGTCTTCTACAGTTTAACACATGTATAGAACACACTATAGCCACTCTCTTCCCTCTTGCTGTCTTATCTTCCTCCCAATAAATCCCTTCTTTATGGTCCTTTTGTTTTGTTTTGCTTTTGCTCTGTGACCCACTGGGTTTAATCAGTGTCCCTCATGAAGTTTGGTGTGTAACTATCCATGGGAGTATGCATGACTAACTCACCAACGCTAAGGCACCGAAAAAAAAAAAAAAAGATGTCTCTTAACTCCACTTGCTGGGCCAGAGCCCAACAAGACTTGTCTAAGACAGAAGATGTTTAGGTTTGGTTCTGTACAGGTTCTTTGTAGGGAACTGTAGTTACGATGAATTCAAGAGCGCCACAAGCTGTCCATGCCCACAGACAATATTTCACTGCCTACCTCTCCATCATCTGGATCTTACACTGTTATTCCCCCTCTTCCACAGTCTTCCTTGAGTCTGAGGGTATCACATGATAATAGTGTTGAACACTCAAAGGGTATGGAATAATAAAAAGTATACAGTGAATAATGATCAAATTAGGGTAAGTCTTTCTATATCTTTAAGCTTTCAAAATATTCTAACTAACAGTAATTGTATATATTTATGTGATATATCTCAACACATGTACATGATGTAAATACATCAGAGAGATTCTTTCATGTCCAGGCTTATTTCTCCAGTATACACAACAAAATATGAGATCCATTTAGATACCAATTAATGTATTATTTGATAAATAAATGTGCTATATTTATGCAATGTATATTATGGAGCTGTGTATAGAAAATACCTTATAATTCTCATTGGAATCAGTAGAATTTGTGGGCATGTTAACTGAAGTCAGATGCAGAAGACAAACACAAGTGGTTATTAAGGAAAACCACATGTGGTTATTAAGGAAAAAAGTCAATGGGTCATATAACAGCCATCACTAGAGACTGAAGGTAAGGAATATTGGGAGGTTGGAGAAAGCTCTTTTTGTTCTTTTTGCTGTGATAAAATATAGACAAAAAGTGACGAGGGATAGGAAAATATATTACATTTTGCAGGGTAGAGTTCATCAATGAATATAATAAAGACAGGAACTCAGGATAGAAACCTGAATGCAAGAACTGAAATTGAGGCTATGTAGAAATGCTGTTTACTGACTTGTTCCCATAGCTTGGTCGACCTGGTTTCTTATACAATTCAGGACCACCTATTGAGTGAAGGTATATCTTACTGTGGCCTGGGCCCTCGCATACCAATCACCAATCAAGAAAATACCCATAGATTTGTCTACAGGCAACTCTGTTAAGAGTCATCTTCTTAGTATGGTTCTCTACCCAGATCACTGTAACCTGTGTTTAAGTTGACACATACCAACACTCACACTCATAACCAATCAACCAACCAACAAACCAACCATCCAACCAACCAACTAACCAACCATCCAACCAACCAACCAACCAACCAACCACATTTAACAAACATAAAACGATAGTCAAACACAGGTAATAGAAACATCAATTTCTAGTGGTCTGTAGAATAAGAAGATGATGGTTCAAAATATACTGTCACACATGTACATATATGTATATATGATTTTCATTTTTCTTTTTTAGTTGAAGGTCTCTCTACATAGCCAAAGCTAGCGTAAAACTCACAATTCTCCTCTCCTTAACCCCTGAGAGCTAGGATGACAGTTGCATGCATCTGTGCCTGTTACATGTTTCATAAGTAACTGAAGTAGAGGGTCTTGACATCTTTGAACACAAAATAATGAAGTTTTAATCACCCTGAATTACTTCCTTCACTTAGTGTTTGTAGGTCTTTCCTCTTTGGAATGTGACTTTCTTCATTCCCAAGCTTGCAGCAGTACCTGAACCCTTTCTCATACAGAGCTACTGTTTAATGCTCTGTCATAATCTCCCTGACTTCTTGTGTCTTTTGCTTATAAAGCTCGTGTGATCAACCTCAGCTCAAGGAAACAATTCAGGATAATTCCTAATGGACAGTCACAAATTAGAAATATTTATCACGTATGAAAGATCTCTTTTGCCAAGTTAAGATAATGTAGTGATGGGTGGAGACACCGGGAGCCCAAAATTCTGCCTGAAGCAGAAGGGAGGAAGAGGTGCTGGTGGAAAACATGGCAAGAGCTAAGGCAGAGTCATGGTATGCATGTAACCATAAGGGAAGACATAGTTAGCTTTATATTGTAGAAAGAACAATGGTGTTAATGAGCCTGGTTAGAGATAGGATGTAAATCAGTGCTTACCGTATTTTGGACCACATAAAAAGGTAGCAGTACAGTATACACAGTGGCTAAAAGGATGCTGTGATGTGTGTACTAGTCTCCTGTATATAATGAAGACAATCACAAACATTTATCTCGTAGGGATATTGTGAGTGTTAAAATACCAAGGCATGTCTTATCTTATAGCTAGTCCTTAGTAAATATGGTAATTTTTAAAACTATAATCTTTTCTCCCTTTACCGAACAAAAAAGCTAGGATTAATTCACACCAGGATGAGAATAGCTTGAGTCTAATTTCTTTCTTATTTCACTACTAGGTAGTAGTGTGATCTTCTTTACTTTGTGTCACAGTTTTGTCATTTTTAAAATGAAAATGATGTTAATTATGCTAATCATGTCAAAGACAAATTGATTTTAAAGCACTTTGAAAGCATCACTTGTTATTTTTTGAAATGTATCTGCTGATGTATAGAAAATAATCCTGATCTCTCTTAGTTCATTCTTGATCAGAGTCGCATGTTAACCACATCCCTCTACATCCTGCAATGACAGAAACTAGGAAATACCTCTTGGCCCAGGTTCAGTTGCTGGCAGATAATACTGAACACCATGAAGAGTACGCCAAGTACTATTTCATCTCATAGAAGGGTAGAGTACATGGCTGTCATATGATTCTGAATCAAAAAGCCAAGCCCCCACTGTACTATAACTCCTATTATCCTGTATCTTGGAGATACTTTCTTTTCCAACACTAAGATGTATTACTTTTTTTTTTAATTTTTGTGCATATGTACCTTTAGCAGACATCTTCTGGGAGTTAGTTCTTTCCTTTCCGGTCAGTCTGTGAGCCTGAACTCAGGTCATCAGACTGTTGTCAAGCACCTTTCCTTGCAGATCTTAATAAATGTTAAGATCTAAAAGTGACATGAGAGATTATAAAAACTTATAGAGAATGTCAAGTCTGGAATCAAGTTTGACCTTAAGATTCATTTAGCTGTAAGTTAAGCTTGCCTTCAAGTTTGTTTGTGAACAAAGAAGATCATTCTAGCCTGAACATTTGCTAAGACACTACATGGTGGTATAAACTCTAATCCCAGTATTTAGGAGGCTGATGCAGGAGGATTGTGAACTGAAGAAAAGCTCCTGCCTCATTGTGAGATCTTGCCTTTGGAGAAAAGAATATATTTCATGAACCAGGCTGCTGGGATTTTGATTTAGTTTGTAAGAATTGGACAACCATTTTGGCAGGCAGTAGGTGTGCCTGGAGGCTTACTCTGCGAAGGCAGGCAGCAGAAGAGGATTGCTATAGGGATTCTATAAGTGATGGTTGGAATGTGCCTGGATGGGGCCACAGAGGACATGAGGGAGGAGGCAAGTGAGCAGAGCAGATGGTCTCATGGAGAGGTGAACATAAATGGTGCCATGCAGGGCCTTGCTGGCCTCTCCAGCCCTGCTGACAGTCTCTGATTACAGGGAGCATCTCTTCAGACATCTGGTTTATACTATAAAGTTACCAGCCTGTTTCTTAGGTTGATTGAACTCTGTTGGTGAGAGCATCATTTATACATGAGGCTAATACTAATTTATTTGTCTGAACATAGGGGGTTAAGTTATACTGCTTTCTGAGATCCATTTAGTAGTGAGGTGGAGCTATGTTTATCCTGACACAAAAGAGAATTGGTTTTGTCTCCAAAGGATAAAGAATTTCCTTGAAGATTATATGTGTCATGAAAGCTCAAATCAGGGGGTCACAAAACATATCTTCCTATCTCTGGCAGTGAACAGAGATTGGAATCTGGGTATTTTGTAACTCACTTGATGTTACCTTTCATTGATGAAGTGGAGATAATGATTTCTGCCCAGCGGTCTATTAAGTTATGTGTACAATGTTTCACTTACCAAAGACATCATAAATAGGAGCTCTGATTCTCCCAGCTCTGATATTGTACCTGCAAAAATCTGAAACAGTCAATAAAGAACTATGGAATGCTGTGCCCAAGAAAGTAAGTTGTAATCTACTTGTTGAGTGAGACAACATCTTTCACACAAAGAGCTTCATATGCAGCGCCTCAAACCTTAAACAACTCATTTTACCCAATTGAGGAGGAAGGTGTAATTGCTAACATGCTATCTAAAAGCAGCGATGCCATCCCAGACTTCCCTATCTAAAACTGAAGCCTATGCCTTACCTAGTCCTTATTATCATTTTAGCACTTTTTGTCTAAAATTGCTTATTGCCTTACTCCACCTACTGATATCTATGAAAAAATGTCCTTTGTCTGATTTTATCTTTTCCTCATTGCTATAAACATTACACAGGTAGACCATGTATATCACATAGTAGGTACACAAAAGGTGAGTTAATAGCTCTTGGGAATGCCTTAGCTGTGAATATGCCTTTGTTTATATCATTAAGTCCTTTTCTGACAACATTACTTGAATCTTATGATTTATAAAACCCAGTGGTAAAACAATAGCAACATTTTTTCCCATGTGGCTCCTCTTAGGTTGGATACCTGGTCTCAGAGTTAGTTTGTGTATGAGCTTTTGTCTTCTTGGATATGGTCAATATAATGACTTCCCAAATGCAGGGTGCTTTTATTCCCAGTAGCTATAGAGGTGTCTAAGTTAGTAGCAACACCAGTAATTCTGCCTTGTGAGCCATAAAAAATTAATAGCCATAAAAGTCAAATTGGCTTACTCACTAGCAAATGAACTTTACAACCCGCTTTGGCTTACAGACTCTTAGTAACCAACACGTTAAAAAATACCAACCAGGGAAAGATATTTTCCTGCTTTATAGGCTTTAAAAAAACCATTTAATTCAATCTGGTACCCAGGCTGAATGTAAAATAGCTAAAGCAGTATTGATGGGATAACACATAATATAATTAAATCTATGTATCAATCCATCAAGTGTAAGATAAAAATCAATCACACACGAGCAGACACCTCCAGGCAGGAAAGGAGACGAGCCTTTTGTTGCAGCCCTGTCCCCATATTGTGGTTTTACACTTTGGTCTCTTACTGAAGCAATTTTCTCATCTGCCACAGGATTATCTTTTAGTATTTTTCTGGGGTCCTACTTTATACAATGCTTCAGATACAACTGTCTGAGTTTTATCTGAGGTTAGTTGTCTCTGGGAAAATGACAGAAAGTGACTTTCTCATGTAAGTCACAAAGCAGCAAAAAATCATGGTCAGAGATCTGCTGGGAATTTGACTAACTTGCAGAATCTTTGGTCTCTGTTCTATTTTGATTATGCTAATGGAACAATTCAAAATCATACTGAAAAAAAAAACCCAGTCATGTGCAATCTTGGATGAGGATTGAGATCCATCTTTGCTGTGAATTTAGGCAAGATGATGGGCCCTTTCATTTGTAGTTTCTTCTTAGACATAATAAAGTATCCTCCTCTGTTCTCATTTAGCTCTGTTTCCTACGTAAGTATAGGAATAACTGAGGCAACGTACACAAGCATTGATCTTGGAGTCTGCTAAACGTGGTGCTATGACGATGGCTAGCTGCTAATTCTTAGTGCTTACTCTCTGAGGGCAGTGCCATTAGTCCTGTATGTGTATTTCCTTCTTTAAAATCTTGTTTATTCACTTACACTTATTTCATACAGTTAAGAACACAGATATATAGAGAAATAAAGTAACCTGTTTTTCGTCACATGGTTGTGAAGTGGTTAAATAAAGTTAAGATTCCAGGTTTATGTAATTTTAATACCATACATATAACTGTTTACTACTACTGATTTTCAACTAGAGCTTATCTGTTGCTTTAAATTATATATCTATCTCCATCATCTATATATATATCTATATCAGTATCCATATCTATTTCTATCTACATCTCTATCATGGATCTCTATATCATTTGTATCTGTCTCCATCTATAACTATCTGTCTGTCTGTCTATCTATCTATCTTTCTATCTATCTATCTATCTATCTATCTATCTATCTATCTATCTATCTATCTATCTATCTATCTTCATCATCATCATCATCTATCATCTATCCATATATTTATATTTTGAGATTATGATATAATCTTTCCACCCATTTTTTTTAAATTTTTAGCCTCACATATATCTGATTTTCACCTTCTTTCTTTCTTTCTTTCTTTCTTTCTTTCTTTCTTTCTTTCTTTCTTTCTTTCTTTCTTCTTTCTTTCTTTATTGGAGGGGGGAATAGGATCTCATACAGCTAAGCTTGGCCTCAGAGTTAATATGTAGTTGAGGCTGGTGTTGAACTCCTACTTTGTCATTCTGTGTGTATCTCCAAGTACTGGGATTATAGGCATATACCAACATATCTAATTTTTAATCTAACTCTGATGTCATTCTCCTGGTTAATCTACTGTTCTTTTATAGCTCCTTTGGTTCACCAGTTAACATATGCATTTGAAAGTAAGAACCTACACCATGGAACTTAAGATGTGAATATAATCTATTATTCTTTCTCCTCTTCAGTCCAGATCAGTATTAAGTGGTGCATAGGATGATTTAGAATTGGTGTTGATTACAAGTTGTATGCATCCATAAAGAGAACAATAAAGAAAGTATCTGAAAACTAAATCAAGTTTCTTCTTGTTTATGGCTACCTATGGCTGTAGCATTGACCTATTTTTTTCATTAGATTTTATGCATTTAAAAATGCACTATAAAGAGCTTCTATTACTTGTATAGTAGAAAAATATTTCTTCACTTAAAAAAAACAAATTAATTGCAAGTAGACCTTCATGTTACTTCCTAAGCAGGTATCTTCACTTGCTGTTCACATCTAAGCATACATCCTGGTCACCTCCAAAAGACACAGAGAGAAAAGCTAAAGGCTATCAATATCTTGATGCCAAGAGGAAGAAGGAGGGAATGGTGAGAGGGTATGTTTTAAAACTCTCTGTGAGCTCTGTTAGTATGCCTCAGTTCACTGACCTTGAAAATTAACCTGGGGTATCCAGAGGACTAATCCCTGGAATAAACAAACACAGAGATAATTCATTTCTAATTTTGACCAAATGTTAACAACACATTGTGATGCATGATGCCAAAACTTATTAAGTTTCATGAAAACAACATCAATCAAGTCATTGGAAACACATAAAATCAATATGGGAGTTATTTTATAGATCAAGCTATCACTTGATAAATGGAATTTCTCTGCTGTTTATTTATTTGTTTAGTTATTTCTGGGTATATGCAGAGGTCATTCTGAATTCTGAACAAATACTGGTGCCTCAAAGATAATAATTATGAAAATAACATCTTGTAAAAGGAAACATAATGAATACAGTTCCAGCATCTTTTGGGGCCATAAAAGAACCTCTTGAAACATTTTCTTTTTCACAAAGTGATTGCTGTAAAGTGGTGCAGTGAAGCCATTTACCACTAGGTTGGAAACCATTGGGTATAAAAAATTGTAGACTGTATAGAACAATCTGCCTCACCAGTAATCCCCTCCCAGGAACAGGGATGCATTAAGCTACTTTGTACTGAGTTGCTTGGTAGCTAATGGGATAGAGGGCTCTGGAACTAAGGCATTTCATAATCTTTCATATAAAAGTAGAGTGTCTAAAATGGAGAGAGAAGTTATTGTCGATTTCTGAGAAATTTGAGAAGAAAATCCTATTTATCTGTGTGAGCCAAAGCAGAAATATCTTGTAATAATGATATCTTGAGAAGTATAATCTTCTCAAATATTTGAGATGTTTTCAAATCTACTTTAGGGGTCTACTCTAGATGCAGAATTATACGAGGCAGCATTTAAACTTTTCTTGATGAGAAAACTAAGCATTCACTCAGAATTATTTGCAGAATAAACTACAGCATAGGCCATTGGCCTGCTTAACAGGGCTTATTTATACTTTTGTGTATCTTGGGCATTTACCATTATGACAAAAATATGTCTATGCAAAACAAAAGAAGAAAAGAAATAATCCAAAGAAGGTGGTATAGAACCCAGTACCTGGCTTGTGTTGTTTAAATTTAATTGTTTTATTGTTGATTATAATGTTGATTATGTAATTGATTACATAAATGTAATTACATTTAATACTTAGAGGATACAAAAAGAAAAGAAACACAGAATTCTGATGCTTGGATAATTCATAAGCACTTTTCTTTTCAGTTAGATATTTTGAGATGGTTTAGATAAAGCTGAAATTAAAATATGGATAGGCATAGAGATAAAACATTAATAATTATTTGATCAAATTATGCAAATAATAGAAGTCCTGTGTTTGAGTTAGGTTGTTTTGTGTAAAAAAGCAAACAGAAAAAACAAAGACAACATAGGGATACATAATATAACCTCATGGCTCACCTAAGAATTTTGGTAAAAGATTATTAGAAACACTGTTTAATTTATGCTCTTGATGTTGTGCTACTGATTATTCTTATCTTTTAGCAGAAGAGAGACTGGCATTAAGCAATCTGGGTTCTTACTGTGTGCTGACACTGGGTCTGCTTGGGAGACACATTAGAAAAAGAAAAAAAAAGAAAAGGGAACCCTTTCAGAATTAATAAAACAACACATTGATCTCCCAAGATTCTGCTCTAGGTTCTCAGTACTTGGAGTCCAGGGGAAGAAAGAAATATTGGATATTATCCCTGTATGGGATGTAGGATTGGCAAAGATCTTTTCCCAATTTGTTGGATACTGTTTTGTCCTATTGACAGTGTCCTTTGCCTTACAGAAACTTTGCAATTTTATGAGGTCCCATTTGTCTATTTTTGATATTAGAGCATAAATCGTGTTCTGTTCAGGAAAATTTCCCCTGTTCCCATGTACTCGAGGATCTTCCCCTCTTTCCCGTCTATTAGTTTCAGTGTATCTGGTTTTATGTGGAGGTCCTTCATCCACTTGGACTTGAGCTTTGTATGAGGAGCTAAGAATGGGTCAATGTGCATTCTTCTACATGCTGACCGCCAGTTGAACAAGCACCATTTGTTGGAAATGATGTCTTTTGTCCACTGGATGGTTTTAGCTCCTTTGTCAAAGATCAAGTGACCATAGGTATATGAGTTCATTTCTGGGTCTTCAATTCTATTCCATTGATCTACCTGCCTGTCACTGTACAAACACCATATAGTTTTTATTACAATTCCTCTGTAATATAGCTTGAGGTCAGGGATGGTGATTCCACCAGAAGTTCTTTTATTGTTGAGAATAGTTTTTCCTATCCTGAGTTTTTTGTTACACCAAATGAATTTGGAAATTGCTCTTTCTAAGTCTATGAAGAATTGAGTTGGAATTTTGATGGGTATTGCATTGAATCTGTGGATTGCTTTCAATAAGATGGCCATTTTTACTATATCAATCCATGCCAATCCATGAGCATGGGAGATCTTTCTGTCTTCTGAGATCTTCTTTGATTTCTTTCTTCAGAGACTTGAAGTTCTTGTCATACAGATTTTTCATTTATTTGGTTAGAGTCACACCAAGTTATTTTATATTATTTGTGACTATTGTGAACGGTGTCATTCCCCTAATTTCTTTCTCAGCCTCTTTATTCTTTGAGTAGAGGAAGGTTACTGATTTGTTTGAGATAATTTGAAATCCAGCCACTTTGCTGAAGTTTTTTTTTTTTTAAATCAGATTTAGGAGTTCTCTGGAGTTTTGGGGTTATTTAAGTATGCTATCATATCATCTGCAAATAGTGATACTTTGACTTCTTCCTTTCCAATTTGTATCCCTTTGACTTCCTTTTGTTCTCTATTTGTTCTGTCTGGGACTTCAAGTACTATATTGAATAGTTAGGGAGAGAATGGACCGGCTTGTCTAGTCCCATATTTTAGTGGGATTGCTTCAAGTTTCTCCCTATTTAGTTTGATGCTGGCTAAATAAAAATGACAGCAAAGTAAATCTGTACATGGAGATAAGTGCTGGAAGAAAATGGAGAGCATACTCAGGTGCTCTTTCCAATAAGAAGCTAGGGAAGGTTTCTCCATGGATCTATTGCAATGATTTTAATCAATTTGTCGTTATAGTAATAGGCTTGGATTTCCAAAGGTGGGCTACAGATGGACTATGAAACAGTGAAGCAGTGTTTGATTGGACGTCTACACTATGATCATCTCTTATTCATCAATTTGCTATGTCTTTTGAAAGCTTTGTTTTTGTTCCCTTGCACCTCTCAACTCTCCCTTTGCCAGAATAACTCTGCCAATTTCTTTTTAATCTCCATGTCCCATTTTAAATGATCCTTTGCTCACACAGGCATTGCCTCTAGTTTTTCCGAAGACTTCTTGTTCCTACTTTGTAAACAGGCCTCATATTGGTGATTATGTGGCAATATCAGACTACCTTTCTCAGTCTTGTTGGGAGAATGCTAAATTTATTCTGCTCATCTAACTTTCTATTTTGTTTCTTTTAGATTCCTGTAAATATGAAACTTAAATACAATAAAAGTTTATCTTCTAGTCAGAGGTAAAACTCACATGTGTAAATAAACATAATAATATAAAATATTTGAAGTTCATTTATGAGTATATATTTAAAGGATCATTGATGACAGATAGTAGCTAGATTCTTGGTTATAAAAATTATTTTTGAATATTTATGTTTTAATAATTATATCCCAAAGATTTGATTAGTAACAACCTTTTCAACTATTGTTTATTATTCTAATGAAAGTGTGATGAGATATATTATAGTCAGTGTGGTTGTAAATGGCTATTTTTGCTAGTAGGCTGCCTAGTCAATTATCAGCTGGCTAAATAAATTTAGTTGTAATATATTGTGCATATTTAAGGAAGTATTCAATAAGCCCAGTTTAAAAATATGGAATAAAGGCTATCAGGATTGTTAGTAGATTTAAGAAAGGGAGTAATATAATACAATCCTTAGTTTAAAAAAATGACATTCTGATTATGAGGTAGAAAATGTATTTTAGGGTCTCAGGTACAGAGTGAAAGAAGAGGAAATATGGAGAAAATTATAATATCCTGGATAAGAAAGTGTATGGTAGCAATAGAGACAGAGTTTGAGATGAATCTCTAAGATACAATCCAAAGGATTTGTTTAGTGGACTAGACGTACATTGAGAAAAAGTTAAGGATGATTGCTGGTATTTTCACAAGTAGTTAGTTGATGGTTGTATCCTTTACTAAGATGGAAAAATACGACCAGAATGTAGGTTGGTTAAGAGTTCTATTATGAAAGTTTGAACAAGAAGATGCCAAATTATGAAAAAAGTGTGTGTTCTGAGCTATGACTGCAAAGTGTTGTTTTTATTGTGAATTCTTAATAAATCAGTTCTTAATGTGCTTTTATGCCATGAACTTTTAAGAATAGAATGCTTCTGCTATTATGCATTTAATTTTTACTCTTTAAATTTCTGGCATCTCTTAATGAACTGGATGAATAGATGGATGGGTAGGTGGATGGATGGATGGATGGATGGATGGAAGGATAGGTGGGCCCAGACTTCCACAGTGATTATTCTTTCTCTATTTTGTGTCCTCCCTGGAGTATGTCTATGAGCTATCTTCCTGCTTTGTTAAATAGCTCACAATATAAGGAACATCATCAAAGCAAGAATCACTATATTGTGTGCACTCTATGTGAGGCTAATCCAACTTGTATTTTTTTTGAAGACGTGTTTCTCATTTTGAAAAGTAAGACTTTTCTTCTATGTTCAAATTGTGCAAATAGTATTTATGTCTGAGATGTTTGGGACTAATATGTGTTTATATATTTTATGTTGTATTTTCAGAGTAATGAAATTTTAGAAAATAATTTAGTTGTAATCATTTCAACTCATTTATTTGAAAAGTTATATATATAACTTATATATTTATATATATAAAACCATGATAACATGCACATCTCATTGTAAAATAAGACTAATAGTGAAATAGTGGTAACACTAAGAATGGAATTAATAATAACCTACATCTTCAAAGTTTCTTGTAGAATAAAATTCATAAAACATGTTGCAATGGTTAATCTTCATTGTTATTGTAACTAGATTTGGAACCAACCAGCAGACACATCTCTGGTTTTATGTCCTTGAGGGATTGTTAAGAGAAACTTAAATAAAACAGAGACCACTACTGAAAATAGGTGGAACTATACCTTTGTCTGGGGCTATCAGTCAGAATTAACAGGGCAAAGAAGAATATAAGGTTAGTATCAGTATTCATTTCTCTGTGTTTTGAATGTACATAGTGCTACCAGTGACCCTAACTGTCATGTTTTCCCTGTCATGATAGGTGTCATTCCTTCAAAGAATGAGTCAGAACAAATCCTTTCTCCCCTAAGCTGCTTTAGTGGGCATTATTTTTTGTAACAGCAATGAGAAAATTAACATATCTTGTTAGAAATAAACATCCAGTAACCATTGGTTCACAATAATTATCATATTTCAGGTAATATGATTTTTGACTAGGAAGTGCCAGGACTAGTAGTAACTTATTTTTGCAAATAGCGAAACCAGTTCCATTTATTTTTCAGTTTTGCATTCTGATTCTCTTCCTAGAAAGTGGAGCTGAACCATGCTTCTTCTTACATTGTGTAGATAATGCATAAAGTAATGATGAATATAACTTAGGGGTAGGAGTCATTGTGGGATTGAATCTATGTTTGGGTAATATCTACCTGTGCATGAGTCAGAAAATTACTCATTATTTCTGTATCTCTGTGTCATCATTTGTAAGTCAGGATAATAATATGTTCCAGCTTCAATGATGCTGACTGCTACAGCAGATATAATGTATGCCAACTGCTTGCTGTATTTGAGGCATGAATAAAGTCAATAAAGAGAATCTACCCAAATTGTTTCCCCTCATTCCCCAGTGACCAAAGTTCTTTATGTTCCTGGATCACTGAAGAAGTCACATATACTTTTAGAAGATGGTCTGAATCCAGCAGCCTGGCCAGGCAAAAGTATTGATTCAATTGTTTACTTGGCAAAAGCTGTCAGAACTCTCTAGTTTAGTGTCTGGAGATGACAGAAATGCTGCAGACCCAACCACTAAGCCCTTTAGGTTTGAACAAAAAGAAAAAGGTTATTGGAGGGGAGTCTGTGGAAGAGAGTTAAAACTGATAGATTGCCCAATGTGTTTGAAGGTATGAAAAGAGAAATGTAGAAATATTTAAAGTTATTAACAACTCAGATAGATCTAAGAAAACATAGCAAATTAAATATATCTTATCATAGCACAAATCCTATATCTCACCAGTGAACAATATTTTAGATGAATATATAAATAAGAGACAGTATGTAATCAAGAATTGTAACTTAACTCTACTAAAAATAACCATGCCTGGGTAGAAAACTAGACAATCAGGATGAAGGTGCATAGCTAAATGGCTCCTCTTATCTATGTCTGATGCTTGCACTTGGAAACATGAGAGAGTAGGGAAAGTCAGATGAGTTAAAGATGATGAGCCGGAGATCTTGGCATGGGAGTGAGGCGTGCTGTGAGGAGGCTACTGGCTTCTCTTCTATGAACTTACAAACTGAATTAAAATGTGGTCACTCTGATTAAAAAAACAAAACAGAAAGTTGATAAGAATTATAAAATGTAAATATGTACACATATTATCTTTTTTATCTTTCCTACATGAGGTAAATATGAGTACCAGAAAAATCTGTATGAAGTTTTCCTTTGTCAGAATGCTTATTAAATTTTTATATTGCTTATGGAACTATACTTCCACATACTATGTATAAGTCTGACTGTAAAATGAAGAATTGGGCATTAGAATTTTTACAGCATTTAGATAAAAACTTAAGATGTTATTAATGTTGGAAATAAAGCATACGTTGTGTCAATCATCAACACACTTGCATTTGTGAAATCACCAAACATGCCTTCAATAAAAATATCAATTATAAAAATTTAAAAGTAGGTAAACCCAAGAAAATATTCTCCTGCTATACTTTTATCTTATAGAATGCAGAAACTGAATATTTCCCACCTTTAGTACTTCGTGGAAAAATGACAGTGATGTATTCTAAATGTTTCTTCTGTTAATAACTTTGTTATTTCTACTAATGAATATGTAATATATACAATACTTATGCTTCTTTTTAGAGTTTTTAAACCACAAATCTATTTTCATAGGTTTGCTTGTTTTCTATTTTATGATTTTTAAGAACTATATTATTCTGTCACATATTAATTTTACATTCATTAGCAATTTCTGTAATCTTAAACACTCAAATATGTTATCAGTTTGGGGAAAAAATAATGTCACTGCGAAATCATAGAAATGTCTGAGAAGTCATCTGGAAAAGTAACTCACTACTGGTCTGATTACTCAAAATATCTTTCTAGTACTAGTGAACTTAGTCTTTTCAAAATCCAAGGGAAGTAGTACATGAATGTAGAAATATTCCTCAGGCAGGTTCTTTTAAGAATGTATTGAGAAGTAGATTGTAAAGCTAATGCATTATTTCATTATTGTAATGAAAGCTGATATTCCCACATGAGGTGTGAACCTCTTACATACTGGCATCACATAAAAAAAACCCCTCATATTATAAAGTAATCCACTTAAACTAGAACTGTTTCTTTTAGATAGGAGTGGAATTAGAGTGGCCAAATGGAACAGCAACAAACAATCAAATATCACAGAAGTTTAATGACATAGGATAATAAACAGCAATGTGCATGACCCCTGAGAATTGGGAAACAATTTTCATCCTGCCAACACCCAAGATCATTGCACGTAGAGAATTTCCAGGCTGCTACACAAGGGAGGGAATTTATGTGGATCCTGGTGGATTTTTGAGTGGGGGTGGAGCTGAGAGAATGTAGAGAGCAAGGATATAAGAAGCTGAGGAGGAGGGAGACTCTATAGGAAGATCAGCAGCCCCAACTAACCTTGACCCCTGAGATCTCTCAGACACTGAGCCACCAACCAGGCAGCATACACAAGTTGATATGAGGCCCCTGGCATATATGCAGCAGAGGACTGGGTCTGGACTTAGTCAGAAAAGATGCACCTAGCCCTCAAGGAACTTGAGGCCCCAGGGAAGGGGGAGGTCTAGTTGGGTGGAGGGGGGGGGAGACATCCTGTTAGAGACTGGCTGCAGGCCGGGGGTGAGGAGGTGTGAGGTGTGGAACAGTTAAAGGGTGGACTAAGAGGGAGATAAAGTCTGGACTGTAAAATATAGAATTGAAAAATACATAATAATTAAAAAGTTAAATTAAAAAAAAGAGTTTGAAGCAACTGGTCATATTGCACTTGATCAGGTAAAATAAACCATGGTTGTTCTTTTTTATGCAGTTGAAGAACCAACTCAGGTAATGTGGTGCTTCACTCTTAGGGTGGCTCTTTCTGCCCTAATTAACCTACCTGATTAATCCCTCATAGGTTTGTCCAGATAATTTTCTCCTAGATTCCAGATCCGGTCAAGTCAATATTCTTTACATTTTGTGTGTTTGCTTGTTTGTTTATTTATTTATTTATTCATGCATGTGTGTGGGTGTGCATGCGTGTGTGTGTGTGTGTGTGTGTGTGTGTGTGTTTTGTATGCATGGCTGTGTGTATATATCACAGGGAACACATGGAAATTAGAGGGCAACAGCTAAGGATCAGTTCATTCCTTGCACCTCAGATTCCAGGGATTGAACCCAAGTATCAGGTTTATATGGCTAGTGGTTTTATCTGTTGAGCCATTTCACTGATGCCTGTACTATCCTTTAATGATGAAAATAAATTTAGAATCAATGAAGTCCTCCATAGATAAATTAAAATTTACTATGCAGTAATTCAAGTAAAAATATCCTTTGAATTTGGGAAGAAAACATCCATTTCTATGCCACAAGGAAAAACCATGATGTTAAAATATATAAAAATGACTTATAAAATGATATAATTTTACATATGATTTTACTCAGGAGAAACAGTATAGATACTTGGATATAAGCTGCATTCAGCAAAGAAAAAATGCTCTTGCTAAATCAATTAGGAGACTGACCTGTAGAATTACTACATCTTTTCATTGTTTAAAATGTTTGTATATTATTATATTTGTGTGTGTGTGTGTGTGTGTGTGTGTGTGAGACAAAACTTGCAGAAGAGAGCTTTTAGGAACATTTCCACTATGTGACTTCTAAAGAGACAGCATTGGTAACCATTGTTACTTTTCTGTTGCTGTGATAAATTACTAGAAATGCCTTGGGAAAGAAAACATTGATTTCAGCTTACAGATTATAGCCTGGATAGCAAGAATCTGAATATAAGAACTGAAGCACAGATCGTAGAAGAACATTGCTATTGGCTTGTCCCCAACAAATGTTCTGCTATCCTAATGTAGTCCAGGCCTATCTATCCAGTAATGACAGCATTTATAGTGGGCTGGGCCCTTCTACATCCATTGGCAATAAAGAAAGCATTTCACAGATAAGCTCAAAGATCGTCCTTTTGGATGCAATTTAACAAATGAAGTTCCCTCTTCAAAGGGTTTTGGTTTTGCATAAGTGCATAAATATATATGATTCTGAAAGTGTAAAATTGAAGCTTTATGCTTTGTTTTGAATGCAATTCCTACTCTATATTCATTCAATAGATTATATAGACTTTGGGTCTAGTTAAATTTGGTAGGTGATGTTTTTATTTATTTACATGTTTTTAATTATGAAGTTTATTTTAAATACCTAAAAATGAAGATTATCCATCACACGCATCTTATTGGCCCTCATTTTATTTTTGCATTGCATATACAATCTCAAAAATAACAAGACAGTTTTAATCCAGACATATATTTTAAAATGATATTTCAATTTATTCTGTGAAAATGGGTGCCTTGTAGAGTCATTATCAGAAAGGCTTCCTCTGGCAGCAGATGGGAACAGTTAGAGAGACCCACAGCCAGATGTTATGTAGAGAGGTTAATTAGAGATCACCATCAGGTCCTTCCCTCCAAGATAGGGGAATCCCCCCTCTCCATAGAAGATGGGAGATGAAAGACTGTAGGAGTCAGAGGGATGGAGGACATCAGGAGAACATGGACCAATCAATTAAGCAGGACTGACAGGAGCTCACAGAGGCTGAAATGTAAGCAGGGAGCCTGCAGGGGTCTGCACCAGAGCCTCTGCTTAAAGATCATGATTGTTAGCTTGGTGGTTTTGTTAGACTCTTAACAGTGGAAGTGGGTGTGACTCTGACTCTTTTGCCTGCTCTTGAGACTCTTTTCCTTCTTATTGGGTTTCCTTGTCCAGCCTCGATGTGATGGCTTTTGCCTTGTCTTACTGTATCTTGTTTTGTCCTGTTTGGTTTTCATCTCTTCCAGGACTGCTCTTTTCCGAAGAGGAAACAGAAGGGAACATGCGGGGTCGTGGGGTGGAGCTAGGAGGAGTATAGAGGGGGAAAACTGTGGTGGATATATTGTATGAGAGAAGGATTTACTTTCAATTCAAAAGAATGAGAGTCATACATGTATCGAGTGGATGTTTGTTGTGTCTGCGCTTCAAACAAATCTCCCTCCCAACTTCATTTAAATGAATAACCCATTATTTTATAACCCACTGAGTCCAGTTAGTGTCTTTATGTGTCCAGGCATTGGGCCATTTATTAAATCCTGGACACATACAGGTGGCTACACCCCCAAAGAAAAGTAATTCCTCCTCTCTAGGAATCCATCAAGTATCAATAGCTTCTCAGCTAGGGGTGGGGCCTCAGGAGATCTTTCTCCACCCATATTGAAACTTTAACTGGCTTGATGTTGGCAGGTCCTGTACAGGTAATGATAGCTTCTGTGGGTTGCTGTGTGCAGCAGATATGTGAGGCCCAGAAAAGAGTTTCACAGCGTTCTTTTCTAAGCTCTAGCTCTTGTATTCTTTCCACCGCCTCTTCCTTGAGATTTCCCCAAGTGTTGGGTACATATGTTCCATCTATGGCTGAGTAGCCAGAGTCACTTATTCTTCATACTTTGACCAATTACTATTCTCCATATTAACCACTTTTCACTAAGGAAAAATGCTTTGCTGACCAAGGTTGGGAGCAACAAAAGATATAAGACTTGATATTCCTCCCTACAATGGGTGTCCTTTTGGGTAAACTTTTCAAATTAGTTTTACTCTATGTATAGGGAGATGATGTTTTTGCCATTCTAAACTCTGCATAAATACTGCTATAAGACTTTACTAATGTCCAGTTGTATCTCAACTGCTATCCTTCTCTGTCTTTGTTTATGCTGAAACCACAGAATGTCTTTCCCAGTTCTATCTTGCTTCCTAATTGTCATCCATTCAAGCCCCATTGTTCAACTGTGGACTTTCCATTTATTATCTGCCAGTTATGTTTGCATATTTACGTCACAAGATTTAATATACAATCAATTTAATATAATATTAATATAATTATATATATTTAATTATATTTAATATATTATAAGCAGGCTGTTATGCATGAATTTTTCAGAAATTTAAACCATAGAATACAATACTAATTTGGGGATGATTGTAACAATGCAAGCGCAGGGTCAAATTTTCAAAAGTGATTTATTAAGAATAAGGCTCAGGAAATTGTGTTTGGTTGAAGATCTTAAGGAAATCATGATGCAACAGTTTTCATATAATGATATAAGAAAAAGAAAAAAGCCCAAATCTTGTTAGTAGATTTCAGTGCACTTGGATGCACACTATCTCATCTCTCTTCACATCAATAGGCAGAATGCTTAGTAGATAACAGATGCTGATCAATTTATTGACAGTGCAGTTGACCATTTTGTGTCTATTAATAGGAACATAAGAAATACTGATCAGCTTATTGACATTTAAACTTTGCATCTCTGTACTCTAGTTAGGTTTTAATACTGTAAGTGGTTGCATAACCGGTTGTTTGATTTAAAAATGTCTACAGTTGTGATTCTACTTCTTATCTGAGCAATAAAACTGGAAAGGATTTCTAGAATTAGTTTAGCTTGGTTCTTTCAGCTTTTGATAAGCTTTTCTTAGCTTGTGCGAAGTTAAGTGACTTATCCAAGTTCACTTAGTAAATTAGAAAGAATGCTAAGCTCCAGAGACCAAAGTCTCCAGTTTCAACTTAGGAGTTTTCATTGCTACACCTGTAGTCAAAGCAAACTGCATGGGCAGTGACACGAGTAGGGCTGAAACATGCATTTGTCAGAGTTAAGTGACTTAAAACTACATCTTACAACAAAGAACCCCTTAGAAATGGTTTCTTTAGACATTTGCTAGGGATATTTTAGTGCCCAGAGTCTTTTATTGTGTAGGCTCTCCTATGCACTGTACACATTTTAGCAGAATCTCTGGCCTCTAATCCCTGGTTTCCAGGATCATTCACCTATCCTAGCGGTGACAATCAAAATGTCTTCCAGTATTGCTGAATGTCCACTAGTTGAAAATATCTGCTTTATCGCAAGAGGACATAAATCCTGGGTTCCTAAAAAGACTCTTGAAGATTTGTATGTGAGAATATGCTTTGCATATGAAACATGGTATGAAGCCCTTACATGTGTAAGCCATAAACAAAGAAGTGAGGTAGCTGGGGATTCAGTGTAATGCTTTAGTGTAGAATGCACTAAGGCACAGGATGGCAGGATTTAGATTTTTATAGCTATCTTATTTATATGACTTTTATTGCAATCTTTAAAATGTTATTTTTCAGTGCTATAGTGCTTGTTACTTCTCTAAGCAAAGCATTATGGCATGGTATAAAGAGTGGTTTTCAGCACTTATAAAGCAGTGAGTGTGTAGGTTTGCTCAACATGTACAATTAATCTTGTGCATTTTTCAAAAGTCAAGAAAAACTATGCAGACGTTACCTTAGTGAAATGTAAATATGTACAATGTCTTCTTGATGGAAGGCTTTATCCTCTTTTATTTCATTGCTTTGAATGTACAAGTTCATTTGATCACTTTAGTTAAACTTCACCACAGCAGAGTCCTTGCTTAAAGGATACCTTACCTGTTCCTCTTTGCTTCTGTGCTGAAGGAATGCCATCTGTTTTTATAGAGAAGGAAATAAGCAGAGGTTTAACAGATGAGCGACTTGTTATCCAACAGCAACATGGGAAACCTCTCTTAATGCTATTATGCCTCTAAAATAAAGAGGAGTATTTCTTAAAGAGCTCATTCTCCACCACAAAGAAGAGTTTGTCTAAAAGAGGCAGCATGTGGGGCAAGAGGGGTTGGTGAGGGTTGAAGCTTTGAGTTCCGGTATCCACTTTGTCTCTGGAACACTTTGTCATTTTGGGATCACTATTGTTCGTCACTTAGTAAAAATATTGAGCAAGTACCTGATTTCGTATTTATATGTATTCCATGTCTACAGTACAGACTCTGGTTGTTTATGCTGCCAAGATTGTTATTATTTTTTTTTACAGAAGCAAGTTTCAAATAATAATTTAAACTTCATCAGAAACTTATATGTGGCATTTTACAGAAAGGACTTACACACATAGAGAACTTGGTACACTGTGGCTCTTATTAAAATAAAGTAAAATATTAGCCTCCAGATGTTTTTCTTCTTTATGACTTAAAAACATACTGAATTCCCTTTTGGAATATTCTGCTCTGTGAGGTCAACCAGTAGTTTAACATTTAAAGGAAATATTTGATTATTATAATATCAATGAATGTCATAATTAAAATGTACATTATGAATATTACCTATTTGGGTTTCAGTTAGCATAGTAACATCCAGTGGAGAATACACGTATCCCTTTTTGATATCATCTTTTTCTCACTCATTCCATGGTACTGAACACAGTCAGCCCTTAACGCAATTACATCAAAGTCTTTTTAAGTTAGCTCCTGGCCACAGTCTGGCATAGGAAGTCAGTATCTGGGCTTAATTATGTTGATGAACAAAGAAGTTACTTTTGTATATGGGATAAATATGTACAGTAGGTAGGGAGAGCAGCTGCTGAGCTTTTGATTTGCCCTGAATTGTAACATAAGGTTAGACATATTTTGATTCTAGCTAATGAAAATATCAATAATTAGGTACCTTGTAAACTTGCTTTAGATTTGGTTTATGAACTGGAAACTTCTTTTCAAGTTCATCAGGACTCTGTACCTGGTTGTAACGGATTAGAGATGTAAGTGGCCAGAAGATTGACGTGCTAACTTTACCAAGCATATTCAGAGAAATATTCCTGCTCTTCAGTTTTTTTACTTTAGAAAATTGAGTACATTAACATATGTTATTCCCACTCATGCCAAAGGGAAATTGAGTTTGAGAAACATGCAGAAACCAGAGAAAATTGCAAACACAAAGAAAAGTAGGATGCATCAAGTGATTATTGAAACCAGATAGGACCAATTTTCCCTGGTGTTTCTGGAGCCTCTTTTCATACATTTGTGGTCACCTCAGCAGAATTAATTGTATTTGCTTTCTTAGTCACTGTTTTAAATATATTAGTCAGTAAATGGTGGTTTACACCTGTAATCCTAGCAGCCTAGGGAATTAGCAAGATGATTGCCAGTAGGCTAGCCTAGGCTATCAAATAAGACCCTGTCTAAGAAGCAAGCAAAATAACACCAACAAAAGCAAAACCACAAACCTCAAATTTCAATATCTAAGTGTGGTATCATTATAACAGTTTTAGAGGCACCTGATGTTCTTGTTTAAATTCAAGTTTACAGCTTGTAAAAGAATTCCCAGTGATTCTGATATTCATGCAGAATTCTCAGAAGCCAAGTAGGAACCAGCACTAAGTAAAAATGTTTGTGTTCTGCTCACCCACCTTACTGCTCATTAATCCCAAATTAACCCGTAATTTCTTTCTTTGTCTTCACATGATTATCTCTTTTTCAGTAAACTGTCAAGCACACTCTGTTGATGAGGATATAGACTGTCATCATTTCTGGTTCAATAATAATAACAAAATTAATGCCAAGAATGACAAAGCAGTCATAATAGTGACAGTGATGATGTCATCTGACTATACATTTCGAACCTTGTACTTCTTTTGCTCACATGTTCTGTTACTACAGTCAAAGGGATTTCATAATACAAAGTGACCTTAGCCTTGCAATTTTTTCTGTGTGGCATATCAGAAAATAGAACATTCCTGGATTTTAAACTAAAATGTTTAATGGTGACATGATTTTACAGGGAAGTAATTATTATTTGCTTTAAAAGTCTAATTAATATAACTTTTGCTAATTCAGTGTATGCCTTGGTAGCTGTTCAAACATAGGAAAGGCAAAACAATCTTGGCTAATTGTCCTTAAAGCATTTTCTTTATCAGATTGTAGAAAATATGACATGGAAATACATTGTGCCACATGTCCAGCCTTTTCTCTGAGCCAGGAGCCCTGAAGATTAAGCTTTATTAGATTCATGTCTGCCTGCATATCTCATTCAGAAAAGCATATTTGGAAACTGCAGAAAAACATATAGACCATAAATGAATGAATGATCTAAAGAAAAGGCATGGTTGCTGAAAATCTCTCAGATTTCAGATGAGAAATTGAAATTGACCTTTGTGAAGTCACATATCAAACACTAATCTATTTTTAAAAAAGCAACCAAGCTCAGCTCTATGGTCTTCACTGTGTTCTCAGTTGCCAGGACTTCCAAAGTCCATATTGCTTGTAGTTTATGCCTGGCATAGTCTTAAAAGGTTGTCTGTGGAGTTGTACTATTTCTTTAAAGAAATATTCACTGAGCAGGTCCTTTCTGTATTAAAGGAAATTGAAAAGAATTTGATGACTGTTGTCAAGTTAATTCTTCCAGATGATATCAAAGCTCTCTGACCTAGTTAAATTGTGAGTTCCTCAGATGTGCTCAAAGTAGTTGTGCAAATACTGGGGAATGGAGAGAAACACTACGTTCTGAACCCCCTTTTTATCCCTGACTTCCTTGAGACTGTGTAGGAGTGGCCCATGTTGCTGCCTTTGGCATGACTGGGACATGAGATAGTGTCATGAAGCCGAGAGAACAATTTTGGGAATTGATATTCCTGGATTCTTCACAGATCAGCTGCTTCCTTTACAGCAAGGGCCTATCCCTTAGTCTATTAAAGTTATCACCACATTTACATTCTAAGCATCATGACTAGGAAGTGATCACTAATTACTAACAGTGTACTTGGTTTTGTCTGTGGCTCTCATTAGCTTCTTCACACTGGAAAGTACATTACCTTTGCTGTTCTTAGTTTCCTCTTCAGTGAATGGAACAGTTAAATACTGGTTAAAGTCACACAGTGCTATGTGAAGAACAACTTTGATCACAACGCATGAATTCCTAAGAAACTTGAGCCAGAGCTTTTGTGAAACTCTTTAATATATGAAAGACAAAAGTCCACTCATGCCCTAGATTTAAAAACATGTTTTAAATTGCAACTAGCTGGCTTCTTTCTCTTAGGGAATGAGTACACTCAAGAGCCCGTCTTGTTGCCTAATGAACCAAGAGCACAAACTTTGGATTTCATTACTGTTATGATTCCAGATCCCACCAGAGTCTCTTATCAAATGTGGCCTCATTAGGTGCAAGAGGCAATGCACTTTTCCATTAAATTGTGCTGAGCTCACTTGTGGCTGACAAGAGCCCAAATGAAATGTAATTATTTTAAATCTGTTCCTATTGGACTGCAGTTGCCCATCACAAATAAACATTAACACATACAAAACCATCGTGAATCTTTACTTATATAGGTTTTATCCTAAGTAGTATGCTGAACACCAGCCCTGTTTAATGAGGCTTCCATCAATAATCAAATCTAAATATAAAACAATATGCAGTATCCTGCTAGGAGTACGTTGTTGTTAAGAATAAACATTGCCTTGTTTTCTCTTCCTCTGTTGGAAATGGAACTCTACACAGCTCCCTACCATCCGAATTTAAGAAAAAATTAATTTTTTTGATTTGTTTTGGTTTTTGGAGTAGAAAATAAGTTTGTAAATATATGTATATCCTATAAAACAAAGGCAAACTGCTAATAATAGCTAACATTATTCTGTTCAAGAAATGGTATATATTGTCTATATGTTATATGTTGAGTAATGTAATGCTTTTATAGGGGAAGAAATAGAAATATATATGGAAAGATTTATCCCAGATCACATTTAGTTAGTAACAGAACCAGGTTTATAACCGGACAGTCTAGACTGTGTCGGTGGTCGTAATGACTCAATCACTATTGTTTCTCAGAATTTCCCTGGTGTTGCTCCAGTTTCCTTAGGCAAAAGGAACAAACTAAGCATTGCAACAATAAAGTTACAAACTGTAGAATGCAAGTTTTATTTGGTGATATTTATGTCTTATTTTGTCTTCCAGTGAGATAGAATATGATATCAAATGCAGCTTCATTTTAAAACAGGAGAAACAGCTAATAGATGGTTTATAAGATTTGCCTGCGGTGATCTGGAGTCAGTAGCAAGAGCAGAATCAGGTACAAGCTTCTGACAGATTCTGTTCTTGGCTAAAACCACCAGAGAATGTGTCTTCCCGATGGCAGCTATCAATGGCTGCAGGGGATAGAAATAGCTAGGAGACAATTAGTGATTCCAGAGGGAACTGACGGATCAGACTGCCAGGGTGTAAAAGTTGGATTACAGGGCTCTGAATCTTGGTAATGACTTTACCGACAACCTCTAATCCAAACAAAATTAAGGTGAATTTTAGGTGACATTTCAAGAGGCTTTTACTACCCTATACTGTATTTTAAGGATCCTCCATTGTAGACTCATCTTTATCATTATCCCTGAAGCCCTGTCTTCAAAATAAAATAGAAAAATATAATAAAATGCACTGGAAATGTTGTGAATTTCTACCTAAATGTCTTGAGGAGCCTAGCATCTTTATATTTTATTGACTTCAACAATAAGATCAACTTATATGTAAAATAATGGCTTCTAGAATAGACATTTCCCACGTAAATGACTCAAAGGGAAAATAAATTTAATTGCATCATTCTGAACCTAACATATAACTCTTAGAAATATACTTTTGGTTATAACAACTCTGAGAAGTACCTGTATTGTTTATTTAAAATTTTTTTTACACAAGTGTGTGCGTGTGTGCATGTGTGCATGTGTGTGTGTATGTGTTTGTTGTGACATGCATGATATAGCAGAATGGGTGTCAAAGAACTATTTATGGGACTCAGTTCTCTTCTTCTACCCTGTTGGTCCCAGAATTCAAACTCAGGTCCTTGGTTTGGCAGCAAGTGTTTTAACCTCATTTAGCATATTAACTTTTAGTTTGTTCACATAGATCCACAGCTTCGAAGAGATACATTTTCTTTGAACATTTTCTTCCCCTTGCTCTGGTGTCTTTTTTTCCCCTTAAACAAAGGGCACATGTTTACTTAGCTGCAAAATTTGTCTATACTTTCAGACATTAATGTGAGTCTTCCAAAGCCTCAGAATAATAATTCTACTTGGCTTAACTCCAATGATCTGCAAGGAAAAAAATGTACAAAAACTGTTAGCAAGTAATGATTTGTAGAAATCTGCAGGAGGCCTTGGTCCTTGGTCCAGGAGTACTACTGCTGACAATTACACAAATTGTGTTCCTATGCAATTATCCCAGCAATAACCAATAGCAAGCAAAAATTACAGAGGCCTGATGCGATTTGTGCCCACAGGTTTCTGTGTAGCACTTTGTTTGAATCAAAATGGCTATCTTTATTTTTCTCCTGGCTTTCAAGAAAAAAATCAGCTGACTCCTTAGGAGAATATAATTTTCTTCCATCTAGTTTTAAATGGCATTAGCCTAGCAATCAGATGTCAAGGTGAAAGATAAACATGTCTGTTCCTAGTGCATAATCGGCTAAAATACCAGGTAATGTAGGTACTATCACTCTGGCTATTGCATTTTAAACAGTATTAACCTTGTGCAGTGTCGAGTTATGATTTTGAAAATGTTTTCTTTCTAAAGTGGCCAATCAGTTCTCCAATTTAAAAATATAGTCTATGCTGTCATGTTTTCCTCTTCCATATGAGGGTACAGGAATGGGAAAAGAAACTGTTCATTTTATTTTTCATTTTTTTCATGATTACTTCATTGTATATTGACCGATTGATTCTTTCAATGTCATTATTTAAACTACATGCATTCAAAACTTCTTGTGTTTACCCTTAGCCAAGGAAATTAAACTATAATGTATTTTAAGCAAATAAGATTAGAAGATCTTTTCTCCCTCCTTCCTTCCTTCCTTCCTTCCTTCCTTCCTTCCTCTCCCCTCCCTCCCTCTCTCTCTCTCTCTCTCCCTCCCTCCCTCTCCCTTTCTTTCTTTGTTTCTTTGTTTCTTTGTTTTTTTCTTTCTTTCTTTCTAAGTTTTCTTTGTTTTCAAGATTCAGTTATTAATGGTTTTGTATGAAGTGTTTTGAAATTGATTATTTATAGAATCTTAATGACTCAGATATTCATTTAAACAAAACTAATCATTTCTGCAAAACCGGAAGAAGGAAACAGTCACATTTGTGTTCTCACACTTTCCCAAATGATCCCTTCTATATAAAAAGCTGGAGATAAAGAGAAAGTGAAACAGAGTTTTGGCAAAGCTGTTACTGGAAGTTGTACAGATTTTGTTTGTTTGAAAAAGAATAATGACAGCTTAATTGAACAAAAATAATCTTTTTAACTGTGCTAGGAACTGAGCTCAGGTCCTCTGGAAGAGCAAGAAACACTCTTAATGCTAAGTCATCTCTCAAGTCCAAAGACACATTATTTTTCTGATGGGGGTGGCAGCCATATCTTGATTATGATTTCTTTTAGAATGCCATAAGCAATGTAATAATTTTCTATGTTTAAATGCTAGAGTAGAAACTATCCAAATAAATAAATACTTGCTTGCTTAAATATTATTTGATAGCTTTGCTTGAACCTGAGCACAATCCATGATTAGTTGGTCTGCTGGAGGTATTCCCAAGTTTTAATTCCTACCAGGATAGTTTTTATAGAAATGGAGAAGTTGGGATGAGAACTTTCTCAGACCACCAACTTAGAACACATGCAGCACTGTAAGTTTAGATTTTAACGTTCTTCTTCTCTTTAAGTCTTCCAACTCAATGGATTTAATGAATCCCTAAGATGCACCAGGCTAAGATATTAAGGCAAGCAAGTCAATATGTACCTCAGGATCACCTTGATTATTTGCTCTGATTAAGATCACGTGGAGGTTGTCTGCAAATGAGATCTGTTCCGGGCTCAAAGTGTCACATAGCTCTCTGATGAAGTTAGGCGTTTCCTGTGGTCCCCAGAAATCTTTTTGGTACTTATATCTTTAAAAACATTAACAGTGGAATTGCATATTGAAATATAATATGAAGGAGACAAAATTGTAATATCAACAAGGAGGGTGTGGTTCAAATCACAGAGGGATAAGGGACACATAAGGTAGTCAGGATGGGAGCTATGCTTGCTAAGAGCTTAAGTATCAGTCCCCACAAGACACACAATTCACGGAGTGCTTAAAAATGATGAAAGAAAAAAAGGAGTAAGACGAGCAGGTATGAATGCTTGTTACTGCTTCACTGTCAGACTTCAGTCGTTTAGGATGTACTGAAGTTGCCTAAACATGCAATAGCCAGGGGCAGTTCTTCAGTCTAATGAGACAGATGCAGTGTAAAGTGGGGCAGGGATGATACACTCATCAGAGAAGAAGAGATGTGGACCATATGGTATGAGATCACCTCACATCCATCAGGACGAGCCAGCCCTTCAGGGCTCTTTTTTGATTTGAAACTGAGGATACTACGCTTCTGAAGTGTTTCTAGGGTTTACAAGGAACTGAGCAGCAGCTCTCCTCAGCACCTTGGATTAAGAACCACACAATCACTCAAATTGATGATATATTGCCAGGATGCGGTTTATGCGAATCTCAGGTTCCTTTGGAATCAGGACATATCTGGATTCCATCTTCCATTAGAGCTTGGTAACAGTGAAGGTTAGTTCTTATCAGGCACTGCGGTAGTGCGGTTTGGCTTCATCTTCAATAAAGGGTGTGTCACCAACAAAGGCACTCAATGTAAAGACTTCCTCATACTCACTTATGCAGATGTCAACAACCTGTGATCCCAATGGCCGGGAGTGAAACTGGTTCACTGACTTCTGGGAAAAAAACACAGCTGCGGGATCTACGTTCTGTGGGCTGCTTCTCTGCTCGGTACTCTATTGGTGACTGTGTTTGTGAATCAACTAAGAACAGCCTTTTCAGCAGTGGCCACTTTGCTTTTTATTTCTCATTTTGAAGTGTGAATTTTTGAAGGATGCGTAAGGATCCACTTAGACACCTCTGACAGAAGACACCAGACAGAAGACAGGCCTGGACTTTAAGCAACCCCGATGCCACAAAAGCAATGCCGCAGACTGCTGAGTAACACACAGCAGGCTGGCTTGTAAAGGGACCCAGCATTGTGCGACAGAAGCACCTTGTTCTGCCTGCGAGTCTTTGAGGACTGGAGAGAAGTCCTTTGTCTGAAAGGAGAGAAGAAAAACTTCCTAAGGCAGAAGCACGCCAGGATGTCAAAGCTCGGAGTCAAGATTTGCTGACCCTGTGTTTCACTCTTTGCAACCTTATTTCTCTGTTCTTGGCAAGGACCTTCTGTTAGAGTTTAGACTGTCTCCTTTACAGATCTTGTCTCTGACTTGCTTATTCCCAGGTTCTGGCATTTACCCTTTCCATTCCTAACATATTCTGCTTGGGATCTGTGTGCCTCCACTATGGTTTTTGCTCTCCTTTAAAAATCTGGTTTAAATAGAACTCTTGGGACAGACAGCATTTTATAAATAAACAGAGCCTAGCTATGGACCATGTCCCTGATCATCTTTTTATCTGTATGTGGGAAGAAAAAGACCTAGTTTTAGATGCTGTAAATCGCACTGGGGTTAAGGCTGACAGTTGTGCTTAGTTACTGCAGAAATGTAGTAGTGTTTCCCCCAAGCTCCGCCAGAGAACCTTTGAGTGTAGGCTTGTGAAGTACTGTTCTGGCTGGGCTTGTGTCAACTTGACACAAACTGGAGTTATCACAGAGAAAGGAGCCTCCCTTGAGGAAATGCCTCCATGAGATCCAGCTGAAAGGCATTTTCTCAATTAGTGACCAAGGTGGGGGGGATTGTGGGTGCTACCATCTCTGGGCTGGTAGTCTTATGTTTTGTAAGAAAGCAAGGGGAAGCAAGCCAGTAAGTAACATCCCTCATGTCCTCTGCATCAGCTCCTGCTTCCTGACCTGCTTGAGTTCCAGTCCTGACTTCCTTTGGTGATGAACAGCAGTGTGGAAGTTTAAGCTGAATAAACCCTTTCCTCCACAACTTGTTTCTTGGTCATGATGTTTGTGCAGGAATAGAAACCCTGACTAAGACATGTGCACTGTCTTTCCCCACATCCTCGGTCCAGCATGGGCCTTGACTGCCTTGGCACAGGTACTGGGTTTTTTTTTTTTTATCACCCAGTGGAAAATATTTTTATGATGGACCCACTCAGGAAGAAGCAGGAAGAGTGGTTGTACAGCACTGTGTTCTAAGGGTCTCTACTAGACATCAAATTACCATAGTATGGCTCAGCACAGCAACCAGTTTGCATGTGACTGCTAAGTTCTGTTCCATGTGGGGTTAGCTGAGACCTTGGTTCTTCTAGACTGAGCTCAGAGCAACAGTGAAACAAATGCAGCTCATAATTAAAAGGAAAATTAGAGGTTTTGTGTCTAGAAAGTATAAATATCATTGCTTCATCAGAAACGTGTGTACGTTACGTGTGTGTGTGTGAGGCACTGCCACGTTACAAAAGACCTCATGTATTTTGAGCGTATTTGGAAAATATAGATCATCACACGCTGATTCATAATGAAAGTCCACAAAGGTCTCCTTGAGTAAGTAAAGAAAGCTGTTGTCAGCGAACTCTGTTCAGTAAAAATGTTGGTGATTAGCTTTTATTCAGTGCTGACATGATTTCATAGTTGATTATCACAACTTATGAATTGATTATTGATTTCTGCCCATTTACAGAGGGAAAGACTGAGATGCAAGCAAGTGATGAAGATGCTTACTTAGTAACAGTCAAATGCCAATGTTTTGCTGTGACTCCAAGTAGGCTAGTATTTTGGACTCTGTTGTTTTCACTCTCTGGTCTCTTCCATGAGGCATCAAAAGTGATTGAAAGTCCTTGTTCATGAATTAAAAATGGGTTTAGGAGTGCATGTGATTATTATAAAGCATAATTTCTCTCTATGTCTGTGTGTGTGTGTGTATGTGTGTGTGTGCACACACACTTGTGTAGCTGCTATCAGACTCTAAGAATGCTATGTACTATAATTACTTAAAAGTAAAAAATTGTTAGTCTCTTTAAGGTAGGCTTAGTTTCCAATATCTTACAAGATCAATTGACATGTTTCTTTAAAACCTTCACAAGGAAGGTTGCATGGTGTCCTCAGGCACACTTGCTTTGAAGCCTGATGGATTAGGTCAAAATCCTTTGTAATTCTTATAATCTTGGGTAAATTACTGACCCCTCCCCTCAGGGCCTGATTTTCTTGGCTTGGAGAATAGAACTAATGACAATCACCTTTAAGGGCTTTGAGGACAAAATAACATACTGTGTTTAGCAGAGTATCAGGCAGTAATAGGTTCTTATCCAATGCTATTTCCTTTAATGGTATTTTGAGTGTTGCACAGAACTCATGCTGCAAAAACATTTCCCTCTCAAGTAGCTACGATCCTCTAAAGACAGGACAAGACCTCAATGAAATCCATATGCCAAATCACTATACAGGGTTCCATGTGCTGCCCAGCATACTTTTTAATATTCTGTGGTGGGTTAGGCACCTCCTTGTACAAAACCTCTCTTCAAATTTAGAAGGAGGAAATCAATCCATTCATTTTCTGAACATTCTTCCTAATTTATTCCCAGCTTTAGATGCATTTGACCTCTTGTTTATACACCAATAGCCCCACTTTCCTCTGACAGTACTATCACAAAAATAGAATAAAAACAAAAACAAAAACAAAACAAAAGAAAAATCTTTCAATTAGGTAGTTTTTAAAGTTTTTAATGGTTTTCCTTTAATGGGTTACTTTAATATCAGCTCTCATGAAGCAGAAACTTATCTGCCTATCTTATTCTTATTTATTTCAACTGGGAATGGTTTTATTTCATTTTGAAGTACTTAGAATTGAACCTTGGACCTTCCAAGTACTAGTCAAGTGCTCTGCCACGAAACTACTCTCCCAGCCCTTATCTGTGTGGGCTCTTGAGAGTAATCATTGTCAAGTCTTTATAAGATGTGGTTGTTGGAACTGGTAATTCTTTAAGTGATCATTGAAAATTCTTCAAGACTTGACACATGAGAGAAGCTAGGGTCTACGAAAGAATGTTAATAAAGGGTTAAGAGTAAAACCAGCTGTTGAATTTACCTTACTTAACTGATCTACATGAGGACCAATTACAATGACTATTACTGAGACTATTATTTGTTTGTTAACAAAAGGTTAGACATCCTTTTCTTGGGCTCTTGTTTTATTAAGACTTCTACTTTAAAAATCTAGATGCATGACACAGAAGAAAAGTCTAGCTAGACCTGACCTAGAAGTTTGGCTCCTTGATGGGTAGTGTTTACAGTGTTGAATGGTACAAGGCAGATGAGAAGGATCTTCAGTGGTCTTAACCAGTGGAGGACCCTGGGCGCTATAATACCAACCTGGTAGGCAAGATATACCTAGTAGGTAGAATAGTGGCACTACTGTGGACTCGGTGTGGATAACTAACCTGTTATTATTGGAATTAAGAGATGTTGCAAGGAAGGAAACTCACGCTTGGCTCTGTAAACACAGTGAAAAACTGATGGATGCCAGTTGAGGGATGTGCTCAAGGCAGAATGGTGGACCAAAACTCATGACGTTCAAGTTTGATCCCCAGCACCACAGACAAACAAACAAACAAAATTAACAAATCTAAAATGAGGGAAATCATGGACCCTCAGAAGAAATATACCTTCAAACATTGAAATGTGACTTCCTCCTGAACTGGAGTCTCATATCTCATAAGCCCAAGTCACTTATGGACCAAATTTTAGAATAGACTGGGGAGCTTTTCACCTTCTCATTTAATTATTTTGTAGACAAATGACTGTCATCCTTTTTATTGATTATTCTGCTAAGTTTTGTATTGTTTTGCTCTGGCTTTGAAGGTATACAGGAAACTACAAGGAAAAATAAAAAATATTGGATAATTGATTATATCCTAATATTGGAATCTACCTTTAAAATACTAGCCTTAACTAGACAAGATATGTTTGATTAAAAATATATGTCCTTTCTTCTAGTATGTCATTTGTGGCTTCAGATGTATGAACAGTTTTGCTTAGGTGAGAAAGCCATGCCTTTGTTTTAGGTGCTTTTTACAAACACTCATATGTGCCAGACCAAAATAATATGGATTATTATTATTAAGATTCCCAATTTTAATAAAAATTAGCATCTCTTGAATTTCCTTTATTTCCTAATTTTTTCAGCTATCACAGTTAGCTTCTGCTGACATATACTATATTCTATTAAAAAAAAATCTCTTAGTTGAGTTCCTTAAAGCATTTAGCAGGTAAGTCCCTTGGTACATTTAGATGTCATTAAGGCACCCAGGTGGTCAGAAATCTTGGGTCAGGTCTAATTTCTAGCTTATTTTTGACTTAATGAAACCAACTAGTTCATTCAGTTCTGTAATTTTGATACATGTCATATTTTTCCCCTTTAAAACACTCTTACAGAGACATGGAGCTCAGTCATAGAAATTAAAATGTACTGTTGTCCCTGGGATGAGCCACTGTGTCATCACTATTTGAAGTGGACATGACACACTGGGCCAGTTCTCAACTTGTTCACCAGCTTCGATTTATTTGTAGACTTGTAGTGATTCCTAGGAGCACTGTTTTTCTGAAATCACAATGCGACTGGCATGAAAGATGGCCAGAATTGATTACAGATATCTGTTGTGGAGTAGCAATGGGAAAATGACAATGAGAGAGCTGTATTGCCTCCACTGTTCCAAGAATTAGTTACTTAAGAAAAAATGGACCTCTTCTCAGGTTATTTGGTGCTTTAGGTACAATGCAGAATTCTATCTAACCCAATACACTTTTGAACATTTCAAACAACTGTTTGAATTGATATGGTAGTATTGGGTCACCCCAAAAGGAAATATCTGGAAGTTTAACATTATCGAAAGACTGCAAGTTGTAATATTTTTCAGTTTTTTAGATTTAGCCCTCTCATTTTCTGAAACAAAAGACAATTTGAAACTGTCTTTCTTCTTCTAGTAGCCATCTTAAGATTCCTGACATCTGAAACTGGAGAAGCCGAGCAGTAAATCTCTTAGTTCTGGAGGAGAGCTGCTTTAATCTTTGCTGCTGCATTCGATGTGACATACTGCAATGAAGTATATTCTTGGTCTTACAGTTCCTCTCATCTCAGTAGTAGCCATTTAAGTCAAACTCATGTTACTTTGAGTGTGGCCTCAAATGGGAGATTGTAGACAAGTATTCATTACCCTTTTTGCAGTGTGTAAGTGAAACTCCTTTTGGGAGACAATGAGGCCCTGCTGAAATGTCAGGGAAAGGAAGAGTTGGAGAAGACTGTGTCTACAACCTCCATGCATACCCCTGATAGGTCTGCTACATCAGCTTTCTTAAACCTTTTGTGTGCAACACCCCAGCTGTTTGTTGAATGATGTAAGGCCACTCTTAGAAAGTGGCTTAGGTCAGGGACCTTTGCTTAGACAAAGAGTGAATTTGCTAAGGTTTTAAACACTTAATACCATTTCTCCTCGCACCGTTTTGCTGCCCCACCCCGGCAAGTGTTGTTCACAACACATACAGCTGCAGTGCGTGACATTTTGGCTGTGTTTTACCTCACTCACCTCTGTTCCTTCGCCTAGTGTTTAGGAAACAGAACCCTCTGGACTGAAATATTAATGTTCATAAGTACAGCAACATCCCCTCCACTTTTCAAGTAATTCAGTGCCAAGCTAAAGGGCAGCAACACCAATTATAGCTATGGGAATCGTATATATTGTCCCAGTAGGATACACAGATGCACAGACAGGGACACTCAACTGGGCTCTGATCCTTGTAATGGAATGCTTTGGTGCTTTGATGCTCTAAAAGGGAAAAATGGTTCTAAAAGGAGATTTAGTTAGTGATTGAGAACAAGTCACAACTGCTGAGCTAGCTGTGTAGACAATTGCCTGTGGGTGCACATGTGTGTGAGCTCACGTGCGTGTGTGTGTGTGTGTGTGCGTGTGTGTGTGTGTGTGTGTGTGTGTGTGTGTGTGTGTGTGAGTGTTCCTTACCTCTTCTTAAAATTCTTCCTTTTGGAGATGAAGGAAGCTTATATATTTCATTGTGTCTTCCTCACAGTTTCTCTCACTCCCCTGGGCTATTTTCAGTAATTAGATTACGGTAGCAGGGCAGAGTGGTAGGTCTTGATTCCACTGCCACCTGAAGATAGGCCCTCTACTCAGAGATGTTCAGCCTAAGGGTAAAAACAAATGAGCATACTGTGCATGCTCTTTTGTGTTCGGGTTACCCCACTGAGTATGATTTTTTTCTAGTTCCATCCATTTGCCTAAGAATTTCATGAATTCATTGTTTTTAATAGCTGACAGCCTTGTTGGACATCAAAGAGAGGAGAGGCCCTTGGTTCTCAGAAGACTTGATGCCCCAGTATAGGGGAATGCCAGGATAGGGGAGTGGGAGTGGGTGGGTTGGTTTGCAGGGGGAAGGGGGATCGAATAAGGTGTTTTTTGAGGGGAAACCAGGAAAGGAGATATCATTTGAAAAAAATGGGGTACAGAGCTAAACAAAGAGTTCTCACCTGAAGAATATCTAATGGCTGAGAAGCACCTTAAGAAATGTTCAACATCCTTATTCATTAGGGAAATGCAAATCAAAACAACCCTGAGATTCCATCTCACACCAGTCAGAATGGCTAAGATCAAAAACACAGGAGACAGCAGGTGTTGGCAAGGATGTGGAGAAAGAGGAACACGCCTCCGCTGCTGGTGGAATTGCAGGCTGGTACAACCACTCTGGAAAGCTGTCTGGCGGTTCCTCAGAAAACTGGGCATGACACTCCCGGAGGATCCGGCTATACCACTCCTGGGCATATACCCAGAGACTTTACCTGCATGCAATAAGGACACATGCTCCACTATGTTCATAGCAGCCTTATTTATAATAGCCAGAAGCTGGAAAGAACCCAGATGTCGCTCAAAGGAGGAATGGATTCAGAAGATGTGGTATATCTACACAATGGAATACTACTCTGCAATTAAAAACAATGAATTCACGAAATTCCTAGGCAAATGGTCAGATCTTGAAAATATCATCCTTAGTGAGGTAACCCAATCAATATGGCAATATTCACTCACTAGACAGTTGGATGTTTTTAAGTTCCTAGAATGTACAATAAAAATAATGTATAACATCTGTAAAACATAAAGCCACTTTTAAAATGCTCATATATTAATGTTACTATTTTCATAAGAAATGAAGAATCATCTTAGACTTTAGGAAGCAGTTTATGACTCTGGTCCATAAGAAAACAACAACATGCAGTAGGAGACACGGTTTAAACAGACGTGACTGCAGAAGAAATACAATTTTCTTAGAGTGATTATTTTTGATAATGGAAAGGCTACTCACTGTCTCAGAAGATGCCATTTCTCTTTTCCCAGCATGTGCAATGGCCACTGTCTTCAGCTAGTAATGTACTCAGAAATTCTTCAGTAGAGTTATTTATATTAGTTAACTGGCTTGCCTGAACTATAAACCCTGGGGAGAGCTTAGTTAAAAATTGATGGGCCATTGAGACTAAAAGAGGAAAACAAACAGCTACAAACCAAATGAATAAGTGAAGCTTCTTCAGTTTGCCAAGACCAGAAGGGTTCCCTGCCAGTTGGAATCTGGACAGGGCAGATTATGTGCAAAGGGCATAGAAAATGTCATCCCTGGTTCTATAGCATCAAACTAAGGATACCCACATTCCATCCTTCTTAATGCTTCCAGACCACTGAAATTATAGGTTTATACCATATTGTTTTAACTGCTTACTTCATGGACAAGCATACCATGAGCCTTTCCAACCACACTCAGGAACTATGCAGTCTGCCTTTGTTCATTGTGTGCCATCCTCTTTTCCTGTAGCAAAAACAGATTCAAGCCAAACTGCAAAAAAATAATTTGAAAAACAACTTCTTTAAATCAGTGTAGCAATAAATTAATTTCATGCCTAGTCTAAATGGTGCTGTTAATAAAAATAGAACTCGTGTGGTGCCTGAGAATGACTGTATGGAAGATGTGGGTTTGCTGGCTCTCTCCTCAGGATTTGCCACAGCTCACAGTGCTTTCCAAATGCTGCCAAGAGCTGTGTCAGTTGTTGGCTGAGCCTGCAGAACAGCCTACTGCAAGGAAAGTTGGCAACACCTTGCTGAAGGCATATCTCAGACTGAGGAATCCTGGCTGGCATCTCAGTTAGTAAATACTGTAGCTTTCCCACAAGATTGAGTGTCTACTCCTTACTCCTGATGGGAAGGAAAAATCAAGGAGGGGAAAGGATATGTGTCACTTGAATGTGTTACTGATTGGCAGTTCATTACGGCAGCATGTTTTTCCTTTATTTCAGACCTCTAGCCATGTGAAGTGTGGCTCATTTCTCTTATACATCATCAACAACAAAAAAAACTTGTTAGTCACTGGCTATTGATACATAAAAGGAGTGCAGAGGTTGTTGTACTCTTATTTATTTATTTATTTATTTATTTATTTATTTATTTTGGAAGCAAATGAAGGAGCAGGATGCGTTGGGTAATCTTGTGCTTTGTTTACGTGACTCCTTAGCTGCCAATATCAAACCATTTTATAGAGTCTCCTCTCATTTGCCAGACTGCATTTTCTCAGCAGGAAGGCCTCAAGAGTCCATTAAATATTGGGTCAGAGGTACGAGTGGAACTCCGATAGGAAATCTCCACTTCAAAGCAGAGGAATTATTTTTCATGACTTTGCTGGCAGTTTTCAGGGTCATTCACAGAAACCCAGAAGGCAAGGATGGATAGATTCCTGGCCATTGTCAACATGGATGGTTCCTTTCAAAACAGTGTATGTGCTCTTGCTAACCTTACTTTTGTCCTCTCACGGGGGTTTCTCAGGACGGCATAGAGAAGTGCTTTCTCTGTGCCTCTCTCTATTAAGCATCCATGTGAAAGAATCTTGGCATTTGTAAAGGCAAAAAAATAACCAAGAGCATAAGCTAAATTAAAAATGGGAACTTAAAAAATGGGAACTTAGAATCTATATTTGCGACATATCTGCTTATAGAGTTCTGGGTTCATGTCTGTGCTTCAGAGCCCCAATAGGAACTGGATTTGTTGATAGTGGAGGTCCTGTCTGGAATCAAACCACAGATATCCCAAAGAGAAGTCACAAAGATGTTTCCATACATGTCCCAAGGAAGGGAGTTAACTGCAATAATGCTTCTGGGCGAAGACTAAACCAAGGAGGTGTTGTTGTTGTTGCTGTTGTTTTTGTTTTTCAACCACTGAATTTCACTTAGCTATGCCTTAGAAAGCCAGACCATAATAAATGCGCATTTAACAAAACTCTGGTAAGATGCAGCAATTAGCTGAGAGACAACGTCAGTTCTATAGGATAATCTGGGAAGGAAAATGGGTACTACTATCTGTAGAAGAGTCTGTGGGCAGGGACTGCATACTCAATGGCCCTGGGTGTGTTTTGCTTGGAAGGCAACTATTTTTGTAGGATCACATATTTAAGCAGGCACATCTTTAAAATGTTTTAGTCTAAATGAGAGCATTTCATTCTGGTTATACTTTGAATGAATGAAACAGTCTAATGCACTTGAAATTATGAAATATTGTGACTGACATTAAGGATTCTTGAAGTCTTTTCCTCCCCTCTTGAGTTTTGGTTGTTTCCAGACTCAAGTCTGCATGTGTCTCTGAGGTGAGCCATATTGTATCTATTTGAGGGGTTTATTTTCAGTGACAGCACAGACTGTGATGTTTTAAACTGAGATATGCATAGATTAGTTAAAGAACACATGATTTTTTGGTATTATTATGGCTTGATTTCTCTGGAATAATTTCAAGGTTGTACTTTTTTTATCCCTGCCTAGAACTTAACAAAGTCTGAAAGTTGCAAGTGACATTATATCATACAGTGCAAATCAAGTCCAATTTCACCATAATCATAGGAAAGAATTTATTTTCCCATTTATTTATTTATTTATTTATTTATTTATTTATTTCTTCACTTTACCTCTCCATGAAAGTTCCACTCTCCTCTCAGTCTCCCTTTACAAGGTTCCTCCCCTATCCCCCCTCTTCTTCTCCTCTGAGAAGAAGGAGGTCCCTCCTCAGTACCAGTCCACCCTGGCACCTCAAGTCATTGCAGGACTAGGCACATGCTCTTCCACCAAGGCAAGACAAGGCAGCCCACCTAGTGGAACAGGATCCACAGGCAGGCCACAGAGTCAGGGTAAGCCCCCAGTTGTTGGCAGATATTGTTCTACCTCAAGACCTAGCATTTACCCAAAAGGTGCTCCACCATACCACAAGGTCAGTCGCTCAACTATGCTCACAATGGCTTTATTCATAATAGCCAGAATCTGGAAATAACCCAGATGTCCCTCAACCAAAGAATCGATAAAGAAAATGTGGCTCATTCACACAACGAAATGCTATTCAGCTATTAAAACAAGAACATGATAAAATTTGAACTAGAAAAGATCATCCTGAGTGATAGAACCTAGACACAAAAATAATTTATTTAATTATAGACAATCTCTGTAGTTGTAAAAATCAGGACCTACGTCTGATGAAATCAGCAAAACTTTCTGCATGCCCTATGCTACTTCCAAAAATGGGTAAAATGTATAGCTTTAAAGTTAGCATTTATTACAAGGATCCTTGAAACAGTTGAATAACATAGGGAAAGTTATGTAGTGTTAACTTAAAATGTCCTGAGTTTAGAAATTTATTCTCCTCTTACTGCTCCTTAACTAATGTAGTGAGATTTAATTTCCTCAAACGCTTTCTATATTTAAAGTTTTCATGTATGTTTCTCTTTGGGACCCAATTTCCTTTGCCAAGGAATAGGCAAACAAGAACTAATAATGTATTTTCATTAGCTTCATTCTTTTCCAGTGCTGTGGATTTCTTTATCTGATGTGCAATGCAAATGTTATATAAATGATGAATTTTTACACAGTGCCTTGCACATCAGCTTATCTTGCAGATTGAGAAAAGAAAAGGCTGTATTGGATAATGCAAGCTTTGCCAATGCACTAGGGAAAACTTTTCTTATTTAAATTTTGCTTTACAACATTATAACCTTTTAATTGGAGCTGTATTTTCTTTGTGTAGATCTTCAAATTTGATATTTTTGTCAAACAACAGGTCATCAGATATCTTCTCTAATACAGAAAAGCTCACATCTGTAGCAAAGGCTTCCCATTTTAATAGGATGATGATGATTATTGAATCAGTGTCAAAAGACTGCACAGACAAGTATCTTGCTGGCACTTGAGGTCTATGTCAAATATATTTCATATGAGAAATTTTTCTATGGTTCTGATGTGCATAATGAGTTTTAATGCTGGAGGCTTATAATTGCCTAAAGTACTGAGTGAAATGTTTGCATTTGTACCTGGTTTATTTACCGAATACCATGGCAGGGGCTAATTGATAATAAAAAATCAATAAAAATCCCATCTTATAAATGGTAAGGGACTACCAAGTTAGAAAAATATGCTACTTTAAAAATCCTTTAACATACTGACCCTTGACAATAGAAGTTGATGACTTTTCAAACAATTTTAGTAAAAAACATAGATTAATGGTTCACACCAACAGCTGCCTAGTGGTTTGGTTTTGTTGTCTATTTTGTCTTAGTTTTGAGAAAAGGTCTTGCTGTCTCTGTAGCTATGGCTGACTTTGCCTTTTGGCATCATTCTTACTCAGCTTTCTAAATACTGGTGTTATGTGTGTGCACCAGCATGTCTGGTCATGCTAATTCAACTTACTATCATTCTACTAAATTTGGGATGGTCAACATTATCATGATATATGATTAAGACATAAGAGATAAAAGACATAAGATATATGATATAAGGAATGCAGAGGTCCACTAACATAAGGTTTTGTTTTGTTAAAATCATTTAGAATGAAACCAATTAAGATTCTAGACTAAAATTCACCAAATTTAAAAAGGGTGCCTTTTCTATGCTTTGTCTTAAATTCAGGCTGTAAATGATACTTAATATTTATGATGTTATAAAAGTTATATATAAAAATGCATAGATTAAAAATATCCAATAAAAAACACACAGATAAATATTAAGTACACTGCAAACTTTACATATGCTAGAAATCATTACATCTTCAAACTCAGGCTAAAAACACTTATTATATGGTACAGGTGACCATATTGGATGCTGGGCATTGATTCTGAGCTAGGGACTAGTGAGTTCCACAGATTATGTATGACATCATTTATAACCAGAAAAGTGACAGAGTTCAGGCAAAGATTGGATGTCCACTTTTAGCGGAGAGCCCTAGAATGCATGAAGGCCGAGATAGGATAATAGCTTGAGTTGCAAGAAGTGAGAAAGATTAGAGTTAGAAGGTAGATTTTAGGACTGAGGAAGGGAAGACTGTATATGGGACTATATATGAAGTTATTCTGATAGAGTGGTTTACCTTTATAATTCAGTAACAAGACACAGAGAATCATCAAGAATTTTAACACAGAACAGCAACAATAATACAATGATTAACCGGAACAGAAGGTTGATTTCTTGAGTGTTCACAAAAATAACATAGAACTTTGTTACCAAGGCATTGGTGGATCAATAGCCCTCACGCAGTCAGTAACTTCAATATCTCTCTGGAACCTGCATGAAATTTTACATGTAGAATCAGGACATGCATCTTAACAAGAGGCCTAGGTAATTCACAAGCACGCAAAACTTGAAGAAACTTGTCTGAAGGAAGCAAGGGCGAATATAATGTAATGCTGACTGGGAGAATGAGAGTCTCTTACAGAAACTCCAAAGAGGTAAAGTGAGGAAGAGCAGCGTACAGGTGAAGGGTGGTGGAGAGAGTGCATGGGGAAAGTTTCTATATTCATCTTTCTAGGTGAACGATGATGGGAATTATAAAACAAAAAGGTTGAGGAGTGAAGATAAGGAAGATGATTCTCCTTATTGCATGGCATTTTTAAGCAGCCCATGCTACATAGGGGACCCACTAAAAATGTGTGAGTCAATATGGAGTCTTCTTATTAAGGAGAAAATCTGGTCGTTCTCTTAATGTCCAGAAAGAGTCCCAGAATGACCCTTCTCCACTGTCCTTCTATAATAGAACAAGGGCATGTTAGAATTGCTTTTCTAGCATGCATTAAATACTTAGAAAAAAATGAGTTCAGGAAGTCAAAGATCTCTGACTTTTCTGTTAAGAAGAAATGCATGAAAATAAAACCATAAGGCCCAACAGAGCTTGGTAATTTGTGTGTAATTCTCCTGTACCGACTTGGCAGGAATTCAGGCTCTGCAACTGGGAGAGGTTAGGGATCCTGGTGAGGTTTGGCATCAGTGTTGGTGGATTATTTTCTTTTAAAGCTTTCTTTGGAAAGATGCAGAGAATTTAGGTATTTGAGATCAGTACTTGCTGAGTTGAAATGAAATGTTCCTCGGGGGTGAGCTTGAAAGGTTATCTAGCCAGATTGTGGAATTTCTGGACAACCGATTACACTCCAGCCCAGAGTTGCCTGATTTAGCAAACAAGAGTGGAAAAGACCATGATAAATTTAAATCCCAGATGAATACTAATAATTTCTTAAATTGAAATTTATCCCAAATATTTCAGAAAATATACACATAAGAAAAATTCATAATATTGTTCCAAAAATCACCTTTATCTGTATATTATTTATTCTACATGACAGTCTTTTTTTTTTAGTGCCCCAAATGAAGATTGCAAATATATTTACTTATATAAAATATCACAAGTATTAAGGCTTAAGGACAAAACTGAGAAATTAATGAAGTGTCAAGTAGAAAATTATAACAGCAATTTAAAAAGCATCTATATATCCATTTTGGAGACAGAAACAAAACAATCTCTCTGGGAATATTATACCATTATTTTCCTTCCTGTGCTTGTGATAAAATTCCTGATTTACTTTTTAAGCCTTCCATACATTTTATCATCTTGTTCTATAATCTTACTACAACACTGTGTGGGAAGACAGCCTATAATTAAGGCATAAGTTATCAAAGAGAGTGCAGATGTAGAGCCGCAATGGAAGGTGAGCTTGGCAATTGGCTTCTAACGGAGGCTCTAACGTTTAGCAGATGTGCTCATTCCAAGCAACGAAGGTGGTGTTGAAAATAAAATTCTATTACAGGTAGCATCTAATTTATAGATAGAAAATGTTTCTTTAATTAGATCTGTTTTTAGAAATTCTTCGGCCTGGATATGTATTAAAATTTTTTTTTTGCAATCAAATTAAATTACATCAAAGAGAAAATGCAATTTAAAATAGCTGAAAGTATGAGGTGGGACCATAGAAAAGTTAAGTTTTAATTCTACTTAGGGTCATGGAGAGGTTTCTCAGACTTTACCTCAGATATGAAGACCTAGAGACACCAATAATTTTAGTATATTCCCTTATTGTGTTTGTTTAAATGAATGTGTGTTTTTAAATTAAAAACTCTCTGTTAATGTCCTTATACAGGTAACCAATAGTGTGTTGTATGGATGAATAGTGGTTTTTAATAACCCTTGAACTTTGGGATTTAGGTATACAGTTAATTTTTTAATCCATGTTAAGATGCATTATTTTATATTCAAGGGATTATATAATTCTGGTTATTTCTGAAGCGGTGAAGTAGATTCCTGGGCTATGAGTATAAGATGACATTAATGGGCTTAGCACACACACCATCAAACTGTATTCTAAATAGATAATCCCAGTTCAGACTTAGTTGATCACAGAGATGGTAAAAGGTGATCACTGAAAGTCAGAAGTGGGAAAATATAGTCAATCTCACAGAGGCAAAGAATGTACTGGAGCATACATCATGAGTGGTGGATGGGTAAAATCAAAGCTAAAAAGAGAGTATTTCAGTATTGGCTTGCAGAAGATCTTAATAACACACTATTCTAGTGAGTTTCTCTTCCTATACTAAGGAGTAGAGAGCCATGGATAGCTTTTGAGCTGAAGAATGTCATAACTTTAATGCTTTCTTTCAGTTAATTAGTTATAAAATGTTTCTGAACTTTTTGATCAGGCCCAAATAAATATTTAAGGTCATCAACTATCAAAATTTGAATGTCTGGAAATAAACTATTCCATGATTAAAGATACCATTGACATTTACTTTATTGAACATAAATTGATTTTTATAAACTCCTGTCAGTGACTGCATTAAGCACCTGGATGACAGAAAGTGGCAGGGCAACTTTATGTCGTGGAGACCTTTAAATGTGCACTCTGGTGGGTATAGGGCTGTGAATGTCGTAAAGATTTATTGAGGATTTAACATGTTCCTAGGACTTTCTTGTTTAATGATGTACTCCGAAGTTGTTCCTTTTTTTTTGAGCAATGCTGTAGGAGCACAGATGCCACTTAAAAGAGTGTTCAGATACATATCACTTTGAAACTCAGCACACAGTGTATCCTGTTTTCATGATTCTTTTTCTTTATGACAATATTTATATAAAAATATAGAGAAACAAATAACTTCTATACCCGCCCCTCTTTTAAATATTCCAGACATAGCTGCTTTTAAATTTGTTTTTATTTTTGTGTGCAACATACTTTGATTGTATCTACTCCTGCTTCTCCTCAATCTCCACCACTTCCTACCTCCTTTTCCCAAAGTTCCTCAGATCCCTCTTCAAAATTTTGGTGTTTTTTTTCTTCTTCTGTTTTTATAACCCATGGAGTCCAATTAATACTGCCCATAGGCACATAGGTGCAGGGTTCTATCCACCAGAACTTGGCCAACCCACCAGTGGCCATCTCTATAAAGAAATTAACCCTGACATCAACTGATAACAGCTCCTTAGCAGTGAAATCTCTCCTTAGCATGTAAATCTCTCCCGTTATCTGTGTTGGGATGTTAATAAGCTTGGTGTTATATAGACAACCATAGTCAGGTTGAGAAGGCATCATTTGTAAGAGTCCTCCCTGACATCTGACCCAGGCTGGTTTTATTTCATTGTCTCATTTTCTGCCACCACACAGATGTTTTCAGGGATACCAGAATACATCCAGGTTAATGTTGTTCATTCTGGACCATTGCCCATTGCAAAAGGGAATGCATTAGACAGTGTTACTTCTTTTATACAAGCATCTGCCACAAAATTAAGGTAGGATAAGCTATAGAGAAAAAGGCGTTGGAACAATTATAGGTATATTGTATTTCCTCATGTCTCTGTATCAGAACATTCTGGTGCTGAGAGAATGCAAGCTTCTAAATTTGAAATCTATTTAAACGCTGAAGGTTCTGAGTTTCAAATTCAACTTGATCTTTTCAGCCTTTGGATTCTGTCGCCTGCTGTCATAACATTGCTTCTTGATTCAAAGGGGGAAAAGGAGATTCACAACACCTCAAATAAAGCTTGTCTGGCATCAAGTGTAAATGAATCAGAAAACCAAGCATTAACGTTTACTTGAAATAGATAAGACGTTAAAAAATGGGGATAAAATTGCATTGATGGTCTGAAATAGCTATTCAAGTGTTTTTATGGCACCTGCAACCAGACATGCTTGGCTAGGAGTCTAAGGCACTTCTTCAACATTACAACAGCCATTGCTGACATCCTGTTAAACCTAAAATGTAAATAGCTTCTACCTGTGTTCCATTTGACTCTGACAGTACTGCTGCACTGTTAAAGTTAGTGGAAGTATTTCTGACTTGGCTTTCTAATTTTGTCCTAAAACTTTCCCTAGAATGAATTTTTGCTCATAAAGCTAACCATTTAACACAATTTTTTCTCTTTTGGTCAATTTAAAGCAAATAAATCAGGTCAGGTCATTTTTTATGACATAAAAGGAAAAATGATATTTTCTCACTTTGGACTCTTTTATTTTTAAATTTCTGCAACCAAAATGTCTTTTCTCTCCTTTAAGTCCAAGATGACAGGTCATTAATCCTTAATGTGAATTTGTACCTCTGGGTATTTAGGGTAGAAAACTCATTAAAATTCTTTTGTTTTATATATGACTATCCTAATACAAATTTGGAGTTCATGTTTAGAATTTGTTAAAATGAATAGAAAGCATAGACATGCATTTAATGAGCTGAAGTGGGTAAAAATTGCTTCTACCTATAGGCAATGTCTTTCTTTAAGTGTCTGCTGGTAATTTTGCAACAGAATGAAGTTCTACAAACACATTTTTAGTCTCCCACTGGATTTTCTGGTTAGGTACAGCATGATCTGTAAATTTTAAGTTATACTTTTCTGCTTTTACAAGAAGTATATTAGATATATTTTTCTTTAATTGTACCAATAGGCATGGCATTGTGTTATCATTTTGCTTTTCTTTTAAAGGGAATAGGTTCTTAGTGGGAAAAGGTTAGCTAGTCATGGCTATGAATACTAGCAGATGTCTTCTACATCTCTTCCTCACAGTTTCTTTTGTTCCCTTTCTTCCTTTCTTTGTCTTCTTTTTTATTAGATATTTTCTTTATTTACATTTCAAATGTTATCCCCTTTCCTCCTTTCCCCTCCCAAAACACCCTATCCCATTCCCCCTCCCCCTGTTCACCCACTCCTGCTTCCCTGCCCTGGCATTCACCTATACTGGGGCATTGAGCCTCCACAGGACCAAGGGCCTCTTCTTTCACTGATGTCTGACAAAGCCATCCTCTGCTACATATGTGGCTGGAACCATGCGTCCCTCCATGTATACTCTTTGGTTGGTGGTTTAGTCCCTGGGAGCTCTGGGGGTACTGGTTAGTTCATATTGTTGTTCCTCTTATGGGGCTACAAACCCTTTAAGCACCTTGGATCCTTTCTCTAGCTTCTCCATTGGGAACCCTGTGCTCAGTCCAATGGTTGGCTGAAAGCATCCCCCTCTGCATTTGTCAGGCACTGGCAGAGTCTCTCAGGAGACAACTATATCAGACTCCTGTCAGCAAGCACTTGTTGGCATCCACAATAGTGTGGTCTGTGAACTGTATCTTGGGTATTCTGAGCTTCGGGGCTAATATCCACTTATCAGTGAGTGCATGTGTGTTTTTGTGATTGGGTTACCTCACTCCTACTGCATAGGAAAGACCAGCCATCAACAGTTTCATTTCAAGCTTAACCAGGAAGACTTCACTATCGGTTAAGTTTACAAGTAAACTAGGGATAGCCATTTTCAAGGTTATCAGAAAGTGTTTCTTTTCATTCCAGCTATTGATAAATGTATAAGTATTCATCAAGAGTAGTTTTGTGGTTTTGCTTTTGCCATTTCTTTTACCAAACCTCCCCAATGTCACACACACTCTAACTTATATTCCAGGTAGGCATTTGAAATCCCCATGAATTCAGTCCATCAATATTTGGTGAATATCAGCTGCATGTCAAGAAGTAGGAATATAATAAAGAGCAAAATTGTCACACATTGGAACCCTTTAAATGAGAGGGAGTAAAATGTGGAGGCCCTCTAATCTAAATTGTCCTTGCAGCTGTGGTAAGGGATTACACAGAGATACACAGAATTGTAATGTATTCAATGAAACAAATGAATTCCTACTAAAGGCCAGGGAAGGTTTCCCTGAAGTGGCCATGGATTCAATGAGGGGAAATTTTGTTAGGACAACCTGCAGAATAAAGTTGTAAAGATTGTACTGGGGGCTGGAAGAAGCCTGTTTTTAGAATGCAAGGGAGGTTTTGTGAGGGAGAAGAAAGAGCCTTGTATTGGTTCTATATTAGACCATGTCCAGCTTTGACTGTTATTTGGAGAGATATGACCCAGCAAATAGTGGTGGATCTACTCAGGAATGTAAGGCAGAGGAAGCACTGTGTTTCTAATTTTGTCTTTGACTAGGGGGGATGATGCTTGCTGTTGAAAGACTACTGTATTTTTATTTTTATTTTTTGGCTCATTAGATCATAAATTCAATAGCAAACCATGTTTCTGGAGTGAATTTGCACATTTGAATATTAACACAATCAGTTTTGGTATGCAACACTCCTTCCTTATTCTGAATGCCCTTGCTGTTTGGTAGTCAAAATTTACAAATATTTCCTCAGGTATTTAGAAATTCTCCTAAAAAAAAAAGCAGTGTCAAAGAAAATGTAAATAACCTTATTATTAGAACTTTGAAACGGTAATTACAGAAGGCTTGTATTAGTCAGGTGTTCTGAAAGCTCAGACCCCCTGTTCTGTGTATTGTATTTTTGTAACATTCAAGAAGGTAGCTAAATTATAAATTTCCATCACAGGAATGATGCAAAGAGGTAAATTTTTGACAGCATCTAAATGTTTAATCATCATCATTTTCTTACATAAAAGACATAGCCTGTTCATTTACATATTTAATTATCAGCTATTGTAGTGGTTCAGGAATACTGGGTTTAGAAAATTTGAATTGGCTTCAGAGACAAACATTGTTTCCAGCTACCAGTAACTCCCTTTGCTTAAATCAGTAGATCTAAACTCTTCGTCTTGTGCTGAGGGGATTGTGGAATTTGTAGATGTGGTTTTTCTTTTACTGACTTCAGAAACTATAGCTTCCACGTATTAATCCATTCTCTTCTTTGTTGATTTGTGGTTTTAACCATGGAATCCTTTAGTTAGTGTTAGAGTGCACCATGCACCGGCAAGCTTGGGCAGAAAAAATGTATCTGGAGGCTCAAGGCCTTCAATCTTCCTTGTCTTCCTGATGTGAATTCCTGTGAAGTCACTTTCTACAGTGCTTCTTGACATGAACATGATAGCAATGATACTGTCAAGTTACCAAGACTTTGGTTTTGAAGCCCTGTGTTTTGCACCTTATTTCCTCTGAGTGACTTGCTCTGAGCAGTGCCTGTTACCACATCATACAGACATTTCAAACAGCCCAATATTGTCTTCATGGTGAGTGTCTTGTAGACAGGAGCTGAGGCTTCCTGTTCATCATATGAATAAGTCACCTTGAAAGTAGATTTTCTATCCCTACTCAAACTTTAGCTCTTTGGCATACTTTCATGGGTTTGATAGAAACTTTACAAGAGATTCTGAGGCAAAATATCCAGGTAATCCACTCTTAAATTACTTTTCTATAAAATTTCCTTCCTTATACAATAGCCAAAGATAAACATTTCTTATCACTTTAAGCTATTAGGTTTTGGAATAACTTTCTATGCCAACATAGGCTGTGATGTTGATCTATGCCTTCATATTTTTCCATCATTTGTGTGGGAGGGCTGTACTCAAATCTTAGCTGGGTATCTAGCAATAATAAAGCCAAATCACAGTCTCAGCACACAAAGACATGGCTACAGTTATGCCTTTTGTAATCCAAACACATATAGGTAATTGTAGTAACTTGGATTCTTCTAACAATTTGTAATTTATTTTTGCAGTTCGCAAATTTCTTTCATGTAATATAACGGTGACTTGCTAGAGACAGAGCAGATATTCCAGACAAGGAATCCTTTGTTAATAAATATGCATTGAGTGACTACCACAATTCTTGCAGTGAGTTAACTATTGGGGTCATACAGAGATAAAGAAGGATGAAGTCTATTTTCACTGAAGAATGGATAAACACTGAAATGGTAACAAGAGTCATTCTTACTGCTAGAGTTCAAGTGCAGGTTGCTGTGAAATATAAAATGAAGGAAGACAGACTAATGTGAGGGTCAGAAATGGCTTCTCTGTAAACATTATAGTTCACTTAAGGTTTACACTACTGAAGAACCAATCTACAGTGAAAATGTGACAGGTGACGGGGAGCCAGGCTACTCTAGTCTATTAAGGCTTTGAGTTAGGGCAATACACAATCTTTATGACAAGTTGAAAAAAAAATCATATGTGAATGGATAAGAGTGAGTGAGAGGAAAATGCTGTGGCATAATGCTGAAGATGCAAGTAGAGGCCAGCTCTTCATCACCTTGTCAGAGTTAGGGGGAAGATCTGAAAGTGAAGTATACAGCAGAATGTGAGTGAACTAGAACTTGAACCCATATTTTCTCTTCACACCTTTCATTATAGAGACTTAACATTTCTGTGTTACCGTGTTCCTGCCAGTTAGACAACCCTAAAATACGTGCTCTGACAGAGAGAAAAGAAGCTTAGACTCTGTGAAGGCAAGGACAAGATTCAGCAGAAATGATAACTCATCAAAAGCAGAGACCAGGAATTTGGTTACTGACTTGCTGATCATGGATTAATTTTTGTAAGCAAAAATTTAGACAGTAAAGTATTTTATCTGTTGCATTTCTCTTAACCCACATGGTTGTTCTAGCTGATTCCTACAAGCATCTCCCATGAGCATTGCGGAGAATAGATAGCAGAGTGGTATCAAGAAAGCCTGGAGAATTGTCAGGATTTACCCAGCCCTGACAAATCCCTCGGAGGTTACTAGGATCTATATGAAAGGGAAGGAGCCATTTGCCAGGCTTGCATGTCTCTGTTCAATACCTGTAGAGAACAGATATAACTATAAAAAGGTGATGCTTTTTTATCAAGAGGTTCAGTGAGTAAAGGAATCTGGGAATCACCAATTTCTTTCACAACTACTTTTGAGGGTGGAGGTGACTGCTAGTTATGAAGCACAACTTAGACTGCATCCCTATTTGCTCTACTGGGAAGAAGCTATGACTGTAGCTGAATAAACTTATCCTTCCTAGTTTTTTTCTGATCTCTGGCTGGTTGGTTCAATTCAGCTGTTCTGGCTCAAACTCCTCTCCAAGCTGACCGATTCAATTTGTTTTTGTCTTTGTTTTTAGTTTTTGCTTTTTTTTCAGATTCTCACTGAATTGCTCTGTTTGGCCTCAAACTAACTCTGGCACTTTGTTCTAATGTTCTGGCTTCTATTCATTCTCTGGCTTCAATGGCCTCTGGTGACTTACACTGAACTGCATGAACTCCAGAAGGATCTCAACTCCACTGCATTACACTCACTGCACTGACTCCCAATGGACTGAACAGAACGCTTTCTTTTTGAGTTGTTCTTAAATAGCTTTTCATGAGAGTTGTATCCTTCCTCTGTCAATTCTTTCTCTGATTTGTCACTTTGTTTGTGTCCCTTAGTTGGATGTCGTTGTTTGGTATTAAATGTGTGTACTAAAGGATTCCAGTCAGAAGAATTAAAGGTGTGTACTAAGGGTGTGTCTCCATTCAAACCAGATCGCATAGACCTAAAAGGATATGATCAAAACAGACACATAGTTGGATTAAAATTCTTCTACAGGTGCCACTTAAACATTCCAAATGGGCTTAGTGACCTTCAATGCAAGAACATAGAGACCTAAAGGACTCTTAGGTCTGTTAAGGACTGGATATTTTAATTTTATCTTTCTTGCTGTCACAAATCACTATAACAAAAAGTAAGGCAGGGAAATAAAAGCTGTATTTTAGCTTACAGGTTATATTCTATCATTGAGGGGGTCAAGGGAGGAATCTAAAGGCAGGCATGTTTTCTATTCCACAATAACCTCTGACAAAAGAACTCAGTTCACAGCCAAAGAAACAAGGCAGGAACATGGGAGATGCTGCTTGCTAGCTTGTTTACAGTCATGCTTGAATAACTTTTGCATACAGTCTAGGATCACCTGCCCAGGGCATAGTATTTCATGAACCCTCCTACACCAATTAACAATCAAGACATTTACCTACAGACATGCCCTCAGGCCAATTTGATTTGAGCAGTTCCTTTACTGAAACTCCCTTCTCAGGTGATTCTTGTCTGTATCAAGTTGGCAGAACTAACTGGGACACTGAATCTGGGTGAAAGATGATGCTGATTACATATAGAGTCTACAGAAGAGCTTCACAGGCTTCTATTATTAGCAGCATATACTTTCACTGTCTGTGCCACCTAGAAAGATTGAAGGGAAAGAGGAGAGAAACAGGGTTTCCTGGTGAGTCTTACAGTTAACTAACATCTACTGATTTATTCCTGGCAGCAAAAGATTAAAGACCCAATGATTTTTGTTAGTTACCAGAGACAATGTTCCTTAGGCCAGAAGAAGTTATTACTCTGCTTGGAGATTAGGGGGCTAAGAAGAGAAGAAAGGCTGATCCTAGAAAAATTGCAAAGCTGCTGAAGAGGCAGTAGCCAGACATATTTTCCCTTTATTTTCCAGTGTTTCGATGTCTGAAGAAAAAGATATCAGTCATAGTAGTGACTGGCAATGATCCAGCTAAATCTCTGGATAGCTTAGTATTCTCTTGATTGACATTTGACTGCAGTTCCCTGACATCCAACTGAGTCTGCTCTCTTCACCGCAAGTTGGCATACATTGGTTACTTTTTTCCTTGTTGTGGGGAGGGAGAGGGAAGCATATGGGTACTGAGACTTGTGAGGTGTCAGGATGAACTACATTCCCTTTAGAGCATTTGTAACACGTCTTTCCCATTTCAGCTTTCTAATTTAGTTCACTTTGAATATCTTGCCTGTATAGATGGCTTATTTTGTTTTCTTAACTCTTTGTCAGGATTTTATTTTAAGATAAATCTATCAATTCATATAGTCCTCTACTTGTTTTGAATGGAGTTTCATCCTTATAAATGCTAAACCCTTAGGTGGCAAAGGAATCATGGTCAAATTCCAAATGGGAATGTTCACCTTGCACCTTCTTTCTTTGGCCTAGGGAGCTTTAGGGTTTATGAAATTATATTCAGGTAGATAAGTATGGAAGACGAGATACTATGTATTTTTCATGTTTTCCCTTCTTTATTTCTCTCTAACTTATAACAGATAATAATTACGGATACTATGTATCCTTAATTACACACACACATATTTATCATATATATATATATACACACACATACACACACACACACACACACACACACACACACACACATATATATATGTTAAATATATATAACCTAACCCTAATCCTGGAGGCTTCTAGCCTCAGTACAATCTTATCTAGGCTTATAGTGTTTTCAGCCTCTAATATTCACTGCTGAATAAACTCACCCTTTCTAGCTCTTTATGAATGCTGGTTGGCTAGTTGACTCATGTGTTCTGGCTCAAAACTCCTCTCCATGAAGACTGATTTAAACTGGTTTCATCCAGATTCTGACTGAATTGCTCTGCTTGGCCTCATACTAACTTTGGCAATAGGTTCTAATCTTCTGGATCCTTCTCATTCCACGGCTTGTTCTGTTGTCACCTCTGTCTAACTTGTTCTCTCTCTGCAACTTGTCTCTGTACAACTGTCCCCATGAAACTTCCCTCTGTCCCCTTCTCTCTGTGCTGCTCTCTTAAGTAGCCTCTCCTTTCTCTCTGTTCTCTTGAGAATCGGGCACATCCTATTCTCTCAGATCTTTCTCTGATTTGTCACTTTGTCTGCTTCCCAATTACACATCACTTTTAAATGTAGGCACTTCCTTCTACAAATTAACTTTACCTTCATTATTTTGGATTAAAAGTGTGTATTATGGGTGTGTCTGTATTTCAGCCAGAGGAATTAAGGTCTGTGCTAAGGACATGTCTGTATTACAGCCGGAGTGGTGACCATGTTGCAGGAATCTCGTTCTCTGTCTCTGTCTCTATAATCTATCTGTCTGTCTTCTATCTATCTATCTATCTATCTATCTATCTATCTATTTGGATATATATGTGTATATATATATATTTATATATGTATTCGGGGAAACAATAGTTCTGGTCAAAAAGGGTAGTGTACTACTGAGGCATCACTAATATTGTGGCCCAAATCAAAAATCACTGTTGGAGAGTGTGATGGTTTGTATATGCTTGTCCCAGGGAGTGGCACTATTAGAAGGTGTGGCCTTGTTGGAGGAGGTGTGTCATTGTAGGGTTGGGCTTAGAGATCTTCCTCTTAGATGCCTCAAGATTCCCAGTCTGTTCCTGGTTTCCTTTGGATAAAGGTGTAGAACCCTCAGCTCCTCCTGCATCATGCCTGCCTGGATGTTGCCATGCTTCTGCCTTGATGACAATGGACTAAACCTCTGAACCTGTAAGCCAGTCCCAAGTAAATGTCTTTTATAAAACTTGCATTGGTCATTGGTGTCTGTTCACAGCAGTAAAACCCAAACTAATACAGAAGTTGGTACCAGGAGTGGGGTATTGCTGTGATAGACCTGACCATGCTTTTGTTTGGAAGAATGTGGGTTTGGGAACTTTGGATTTGGAAAGTCATGGAATGCTTTCAGTGGGGCTTAGTGGGCCAGCCTAGTAGGAATATGGAAGACAGTGGTATTGAGGGTCATTTGAACTGTGTAGGCCTGATGACCTAAAAGGTTTCAGTGGAGAAGAACGTTCATATGTGGTTGAGAGACTGTTTTTGTGATGTTTTGGTGAAGAACATGACTGCGTTTTGCCATTTTCTGAAGAGACTTCCTAAGGCTAAGGAAAAGAGATGTATATTAATTGTATTGACAAAGGAAGTCTCAAAAAAGCCCAACAGAGACTTTATTCTCTGGTTAAGTCTGATGAAGAGCATTTTGAACAAACATAGCAAGCTGAGAAAGGAAACATACAAAATATATAGATTGAGCATTAAAGGGATACCAGGAAGTGAAATGGAGCTGAATTCAAGGATATTAAACTGAATTAAGGAAGTAGTGACTTTGAGGCAGGATTCCCCCCCAGCTAAATTTAGGTTCAGGCGTGGTAGTACAAGCCTTTAATCCCAGGAGACAAAGATAAGCAGATCTCTGAGTTCAAGGCCAGCCTAGAACAGAGCAAATTCTAAGTGAAGAAAAACTTAAATCCAGGTTTGGTGGATCACACCTTTAATCCCAGTGCTTACGAGACAGGCATGCAGATCTTTGAATTCAAAGTCAGTCTATGGAGCAAGATCCAGGACAGCCAAGCTTAGGCAGTGAAGGAGTTAGAATAAAGGAAGCTAGTGATAATGTAATAGAACAAGGGGGCCAATGTTTCAGCTCCTGCAAACAGCAGAACTCAGCAGCTTAGGCCATGTGTCTCTGGCTTTATATACAAGAGGAGAAGGAGACTATTGGGACAATTGATGCTGGTTAGCTGGAGCTAAGAAACTAGTGGTGATTAAGAAAAGACCAGCATCGCTTAGGTGATATCTTCTGGGAAGTGTTTCCTGAGAGCACAGAGAAGCTGTGTTCCAGAGATAGCCAAGGTTGTACCTCATGCTGCAGCTGTACTTGGTAGTGTAAGAATAATCCATGTGGTACTGGTTTTGAAGGCATGAAGGCATCATGAAGAACAGCTGAGGTTTGGAACTGTGAGAGGCCATGGAAGGCCATTGGTGAAAATGTAGCCTCAGTTGTAGTTGACAGCCAAGGACTGAAGAGGTCATGCAAAGGAGTTGAGGCTTTGTACCATGAAAAGAGTCTATGAGAGGCTTTGGTGAAACGTAGTTGCAGTAGAAGACCCTAGCATATTGGAGATGCCAGTACCATGGGATGACCACCAACAACAGCAGTGGCAGCAGAATGGATCAACTAGAACTTCTAGTGCTACAGAGGGCAGAGCTGGAGAAGTGACACCAGCCCTTTGGAGATACACAGAAGATCATTTGTGAAACTCAGACATTGGAACAAGAAGCTGTGAAGCTGAAGTTGACTTTGGGACCCCAAGATGTTAAAGATGCCAGAGCAACAGGATGCCTGCCAGGAAAACTGCTAACAGGGAGTAGAAGCAGCCCAGGAGAAAGAACCTTGTTGCAGTCAACAAAGATGAAAAGGGAGTTGAAGATCTGAAGACTGCTTTCCTGTCAGACATGGAGATGCAGAATTTGGAGACTGCCCAGCTGGTTTCCCGTCTTGCTTTTGGGATTACAGTTAAGTGATTGGATGAATCACAGAAGAGACTTTGAACTTTGGACTTTTAACACTGTTGAGAATACTATAGACTGCGGGGACTTTTGAAGTTGGACTAAATGTATTTTGCATTATGCTATGTTTAGGTATGGCCCCCATAGACTCATGTTTGAACAAGCCTATGGGGACCAGGGAGTGGAATGTGATGGTTTGTATATGCTTGTCCCAGGGAGTGGCACTATTAGAAACTGTGGCCTTATTGGAGGAAGTGTGTCACTGTAGGGTTGGGCTTAGAGATCTGCCTCTTAGATGCCTGAAGATTCCCAGTCTGTTCCTGGTTTCCTTCAGATAAAGGTGTAGAACCCTCAGCAACTCCTGCACCATGCCTGCCTGGATGTTGCCATGCTTCTGCCTTGATGACAATGGACTAAACCTCTGAACCTGTAAGCCAGTCCCAAGTAAATGTCTTTTATAAAACTTGCATTGGTCATTGGTGCCTGTTCACAGCAGTAAAACCCAAACTAATACAGAGAGCAAAGATACGTTACGTTTTTTTCTTTCCTTACAACTACTGTCCTTATTATAATAATTATTTTTTCGTATTTAAAAAGAAGAGTATGTTTATATTTGTATGTGCAAGTCATTGATTTGGTCTTCATCCTGGAATCCAAGATGAATCAAATGATTACAAGAACTGAATATTCAGTGAGCTAAGCACACTTGTAGGAGGTGAACACAAAGGCAGGTGTCCACCATGAGGGAAAGCGTTTAATGCCACAACAGAGGAGCAGTTCCATGGGAATGTGATTAGTTTTATGGATACCAAATTGTTCAATATGCATTCACAGCTCTGAGATGCCTAAGCCCCAGTTCCAGATAGAATCTGTGGAATTAATGCAGAGTCTCCCTTAAGGATTGACACTATGTCTACTTTTTCTTTCTAGTTGTTTTCATTGTTCTTGAAGAAAGGCAGGCTTTATCAAACTATTTCAGTGGCCTTATTATTCAAGATACTACATTGCATCATAAAATATAACTTAAAATATTTCTACCTCATTTTTATCCCCCCAGACTGACTTCACAGGAAATTTTTAGTGAATCAGGACTTTCTGTATCACTTGAATGTAAAAAGAGGTTTCCACATTTTAAAAACAGGTCATTTCTCATTGTGATGATTTTTTTCTGTTGGGAAGCCAGTGGTGTTGAAAGTCTGGAAAATAGGTCTACAAAATATATTTTCACATAGCTTCTCTTGGGACTGGTATTAGAGTCTTTTTTTTTTTAAACCATTTTGTTTTTTTTCAATGTCTGTTAAAATCATTCGTCTGAACTGCATATATCTTTCTATCCTTTGTGTTTTAAAAATATAATCAGATGAATTCCCTCTTTGTACGTTTTGGTGCCAATATATAAATAATTTAATCTCCTTATAGGTGAGCACCTGTGACGTTCAAATGGGGACACTCTTTCTCTGCTTGGGAGTTCAGTTGGAGTTTTAGGGCTTCTGCTTCAAGCAATTTAATTTGGTAAAATGACCTGGGGCTTAGAGAGTGAGTCTGTTCCATAGTATCTCTTAATATGATCACTCCTGGGTAAATCTTCATTAACCTTATCAATGGAACAGTCAGTCTTAGTAAAAAGAATCTCAGGAACAGGGAGACCTTGTCCCACTTTCTGTAGTTCTACATCACAGTACCTTAGCAGATTCTAAGCATTCAATACATCTTTGCTGTCTTATTGCTGTAATTATCCCCATTCCACTGAATTTTAATCGGTCTGTGAATTTATTCTCAGACTCATCTTCCATCTGGCAATATGGCATGTTTTGGCTGGACTGCTTATATTTCAAGGATCTTCTTTTGTATATTAAATAAAAGGATATGTGTACATCACATATGTTGGAACATTTGCAATTAGTTGGTATTACTCTCTTAAGTGACTGGGCAGGAGAGGCAGACTGCCAGCCTTGGCAATCTTTTCAGATTCCTTCTCATGCCAATTTGAAATTTGTGATGGAGCTACATTTTTATCAGGAGGGTTTTATTGAGCTTTGGAAATGACTACTTCTTCAAGTGACTAGGTGGATTCTCAGTTAAAATGATGATAATGATTTCTTCCTAAAATATTTTTCATGGGTATACTGAGAATAATATCTTGGGAAAGTTGATATTGGGTAGGCATTGATATTTTTACATAGAATTTACTCTATGTAAAACTCCATAGAGATGAAGAAAATGTGAATGATTTTATCAAAAGCACAATAACAGAAACAGCTGACTAAATAGTTTAATTAAAAATATAGAAAATCTGAAACTGAAAATTTTAACTCAAAAAAAAATTTTGTGTGTGTGTGTGTGTGTGTGTGTGTGTGTGTGTGTGTGTGTGGGGAAATGGTGTCAAAACTGGAGAGCAAAGCTGAAAATGGAGAAATTTGTGTATGGAGTCTGTCATGCAAAAATTTGTTTCTGGACTTGAAAGAATGTATTATATGGAATTTAGGATTGATTCACTGAAAATTAACCAGCAAAACCCCATATATTCCCCGGAGTGAAATTGAATGACTGATTTGTGAATGAGAACTCAAGATCAAAGAGAAAATGAGAAGTTCAAGTATTGGGATGGTTAGCAAAGACAACAAAGATGACGTGGGATTTATTTGTTATTGAAGATGAGGTAGCAAGCAGAAAGATGGAAGGCAGGCTCGAGGAAACCATCGTTCCATAGTCAAGGGAAAGGGATGGTGTGTTAACGGAATAGTGAGTGGAGATACATTAAATAGAAACTTTAAACACTATGTTATAGTTTAGATATGTGCATATGTACATATACACTATAATTAAAACAAATTATAAAATTTGTTTTCAAATAAATTTAGTGATTTTTCAAAACATTTTCTTTACATGTTTTATTCTTTTTTGAGTAGCGATATATATCTGATGTGTGGGGAATAAAGCATGACAAGTTTTAAGTCATAAATCTATGAATAAAAAATAAAAGATAAAAGACAATTCAATCCAGCTCTTGGGAAAAGTCTATTATCAGTTAAGCATCTGAATTAATTGTGTGTATTTGTCCACACACATATATACACATTTACTTATAACCAGGAATAGCTTAATAAAACTGGATCAAATGAACATGGTTGAAAATTCTATCCTTTATTCTTTTTAGCTATGACTGATTTGAAAATACGACTGGAAATACACGTGTCAGAGATTTCAAAATGACATTTGCCTTCACTCCCTAGTCATATCCCAGGCACAGCGTTTCCATAACCTTAATTTGTGACATTTGTTTGCGAATGCTTGCTCTGAGACTCTTCATTTTGAACTTCCTGGCTTTATGTACATAATTCTAGTTCTTATTCACATGTTGCATTTTTCAGAGGCAGAGTATTTTTTAAATATGCTTAATATATTTTATGAAGGCTACTCTCATGTCTCAGTGGCAGAATCTTCTTCAACTAAAGGAGAGCATTTCAGGATGTTTTAAAGGTAACAGCAGGGAAGGACAGGTTCTATTTCATGGAAATAAATTGAATCCCTGTTGTCTTTGCATGGTGGCCCCTTAACCCAGTAGCCCAGGCATGTGTACCTTGGTAACGTACCTACTCAAGGGTCCTAGGCCAGATGTCCTGAACTCTTCTAGGCTGTTAAATTTCATGAGAAGTTTATGTAGCTTGGGCTATGTGCCTAATGCACTTTGAAGTCACAAAGAACAGAACCCGCCTCTTTTTTCTTTTTCTTTTATTAGATATTTTCTTTATTTACATTTCAAATGTTATGCCCTTCCCAGATCTCCCCTCTGGAAACCCCTATCTCATCCCCTCTCCCCCTGCATCTATGAGGGTGCTCCCCCACCCACCCATCCACTCCCCACTTCCCGCCTGGCATTCCCCTACACTGGAGCATCAAGACTTCACAGGCTCAAGGGTCGCTCTCCCACTTATGTCCAACAAGATCATCATCTGGTACATATATGACTAGAGCAATGGGTCCCTATATGTGTACTCTTTAGTTGGTGGTCCAGTCCCCAGGAGCTGTGTGTGTGTGTGTGTGGGGGGGGTGCTGGCCTGTTGACACTGCATTCCCCTCATGGGGTTACAAACCCTCTCAGGTCCTTCAGTCCCTTTTCCAACTCCTCCCTTGGGGACCCTGTGCTCAGTCCAATGATTGCCTGGGAGCATCCACCTCTGTATTTGTCAGGCTCTGGCAGAGCCTCTCAGGAGACAGCCATATCAGGCTCCTGTCAGCATGCACTTCCTGGCATCCTTGATGTGGAGAACCCACTTCTTAATATCAGCTGCCTCACTTCTTAATATCAGCTGCCTACCTCTCATTGGTGTCAGGTGGGCTTGGAAAGTTACACTTGTGTTAGAGTATAGAGAAACAGGAAGGAGCAATTAAAATGAAGCAATACAATCATGAAAATTGTAGCCTTTTGTCAGTTCATTGCTTACGATTGTAGAAATAACGTTGGTAGATGTATAATTTGCAAATGATGTTGATGTTACCTCCTTTCTTAAAAAATATTTTCATATTAGCTCCTACTTCCTTTCTTTAAAAACATACCAATTCTTTTCTTATTAGCATCCTATAGAAATTCACACCAAACAAACTTAAGGTTTTCCATTTTGCAATTTAAGAGTGAAACAGTGTGTCGTTATCAGTGCAGAGAGAAGGGTTCCAAACACATTTTTTGGTGGAATAAAGTTTGCCTGCTTTCACACTTGGATGTTTGACCTTTAGAAATATAAAAATTAAGTCTAAAATATTTTTCTGTCCTCTGGGCTCTGAAAACCAGACTACGGATGAAAACTATAAAGGAGACTAAACTTAATGTATAAGATGAAACCTGACATCTAAGGTAGAAACAGAGTCAAGGAGTATAGAGGTGGAGCTGAAATGTCTTTGTTTGGCAGGCCTGGCTACTTCCATTATATTAAGCCACAGGGTGTAAGGTTTTAGAAGGAAATTTCTGGAAACTGTAATTTCCTGTGGTTTTAAGATTGGATTCTGCAGCGTTGCTATTTAGGGGAAGAAAGTAACTATGCTTATCAGTCACTGTTATAAAATAGCTGGAAACTATGTGGATGGCATCATGTAGAAGACCAGAGAAGCTGGTAGGATACACAGCAGAGTTGGAGTAGCAGGGAGAGGAAAAGAGACTGTTCTCCAGCCCTGAACCCCAGAGACAGCAGATGATATGCCTCCAACAAATGATGGGGTCTGCCTTGAGTTGCTGACATGTAACCTTGGGGCAAGGATAACAAAGTTATTTGTTAGTTGAAAAATGGGTAACTACTTACTACAGGTTTCTTTAGCTCACACACATCAGATTAAGTAATCAGAAGCCTTAGATTAGATGGTTCATGGGCCCTATATGCAAACTTGCTACTATTTTTCTGCTAAAGGCGGAGAACAATAAAATGATTCATAATGATGTATTTCTGTACTGATAGATCAGTACACTGCTCAGTCCTCATCAGAGAAGCTTCTTACAGTAGCTAGTAATTAACACAGGGACCAGCAACTGGACACTGCACAGAGTATGAGAGACTGTGAGACCCTTGTCCCGATGGGATATATTTATGAAATCCCTCCCCTCAAGACTCGGGAATCTACATGGAAGCAGAGTCAGGAAGATTGACAAAACCAAGGAAGAATGACTTTAAGGCCAACATCATTCATGTGTACAGCAAGGCTGGTACACATAAGAACATATAAAGACCACAGTGACATGCATAAGACTTGCACAAGTTCAAAAAAGAAAATCTCACACTGGAGAAAGGAAGTGGGCACAAAATCTCTAACCAACAAACTATTCACAATGGATACTTGCTAGGAAAGGGAAGAATCAGTTTCCTCTAGTCGAGCGCCACTAGACACGTAAACCACACTGCAGGGCAGACCCCACGGCCACTAGTAGTCTTTTAACACAAAATGTATCCCATGTTTTGTTATTTGCTTTTTTTTTTGTTTTGTTTTGTATTTTTTCTTATTTTTTGTTTGTTTGTTTTGATTTTCCTATTTTCTTTTTTGTTGTTGTTTTGTTTGCTTGTTTGGTTCTTTTGAGAGAAAAACAACATGAAGTAGAAGAGGTTAGGAGGATCTGGGAGAAGTTGAGGGAAGGGAAAGAATATGACCAAAATATGGTATAAAATTTAAATAAAAATTAAGTATAGCTGATTAAAATAATTGAGCCCAGTTCCATAGTCTCACAGAGCACACTGGATGTAGATGGTGGTTCAAGATCAAAGGAACATGAAGCTACTCCAAGAGTGACTGTGGGTGTAGGAGCCTTCCCTGCTAGCAGCCAGTTCTGTAGGCTAGTTCTGGGAGGCACCACGGTGAGTCCGTCCCAGGTGGCCATGAACCTAAAGGCTAGGTTCATGTCTAGGCTTCCTTCTTTTTTTTTTTTTTTTTTTTTTTTTTTTTTTAATTTAATTTAATTTTATTTTTTTAATTTACATTCCAAATCACTTCCCCTTTCCCGTTTCCTCCCTCCCCGAAAGTCCCATAAGCCCCCTTCCCTCCCTCTTTTCTCCGTTCAACCCCCTCTCATTACTCTGTCCTGGCGTTCCCCTACATCCAGTCTTTCCAGGACCAGGGGTCTCTCCTTCCATCTTTTTAGAAATCTATTGATATGCTGATTGTGTCTAGGGTATTCTGAGATTCTGGGTCAATATCCCCTTATCAGTGACTTCATACCATGTGTGATCTTTTGTGATTGGGTTACCTCACTAAGGATGATATTTTCAAGTTCTGACCATTTGCCTAGGAATTTCGTGAATTCATTGTTTTTAATTGCAGAGTAGTATTCCATTGTGTAAATATACCACATCTTCTGAATCCATTCCTCCGTTGAGGGACATCTGGGTTCTTTCCAGCTTCTGGCTATTATAAATAAGGCTGCTATGAATATAGTGGAGCATGTGTCCTTATTGCATGCAGGTAAAGTCTCTGGGTATATGCCCAGGAGTGGTATAGCCGGATCCTCCGGAAGTGTCATGCCCAGTTTTCTGAGGAGCCGCCAGACTGCTTTCCAGAGTGGTTGTACCAGCCTGCAATTCCACCAGCAGTGGAGGAGTGTTCCTCTTTCTCCACATCCTCGCCAACAACTGCTGTCTCCTGTGTTTTTGATCTTAGCCATCCTGACTGGTGTGAGATGGAATCGCAAAGTGGCCGGATATAAAATCAACTCAAGCAAGTCAGAAGCCTTCCTATACTCAAAGGATAAGCAGGCTGAGAAAGAAGTAGGAGAAATAATACCCTTTACGATAGCTACAAACCATATTAAGTATCTTGGCGTGACGCTAACCAAACAAGTGAAAGATCTGTATGACAAGAACTTCAAGTCTCTGAAGAAAGAAATTGAAGAAGACCTCGGAAGATGGAAAAATCTGCCATGCTCATGGATTGGCAGGATTAATATAGTAAAAATGAGCATCTTACCAAAAGTAATACACAGATTCAATGCAATCCCCATCAAAATCCCAACTCAATTCTTCATAGAGTTAGAAAGAGCAATTCAAAAATTCATCTGGAATAACAGAAAACCCAGAATAGCTAAAACTATTCTCAAGAGTAAAAGAACCTCTGGGGGAATCAGTATCCCGGACCTCAAGCTGTACTACAGAGCAATAGTGTTAAAAACTGCATGGTATTGGTACAGTAACAGACATGTAGATCAATGGAACAGAATTGAACACCCAGAAATGAATCCACACTCCTATGGTCACTTGATCTTTGACAAAGGAGCTAAAACCATCCAGTGGAAAAAAGATAGCCTTTTCAACAAATGGTGCTGGCTCAGCTGGAGGTCAACATGCAGAAGAATGCAAATTGACCCATCCTTATCTCCTTGCACTAAGCTCAATTCTAAGTGGATCAAAGATCTCCACATAAAACCAGACACACTGAAACTAATAGAAGGGAAACTAGGGAAGAACCTTGAACATATGGGCACAGGGGAGAATTTCCTGAACAGAACTCCAATAGCTTATACTCTAAGATCAAGAATAGACAAATGGGACCTCATTAAATTACAAAGTTTTTGCAAGGCAAAAGACACCGTCAAAAAGACAAAGCGGCAACCAACTAACTGGGAAATGATCTTTACCAACCTTACATCCGACAGAGGGCTAATATCCAAGATATACAAAGAACTCAAGAAGTTAAACTCCAGAGAGGCAAGTAACCCTATTAAAAAATGGGGTACAGAGCTAAACAAAGAGTTCTCACCTGAAGAATATCTAATGGCTGAGAAGCACCTAAAGAGATGTTCATCATCCTTAGTCATTAGGGAAATGCTTCCTTCTTTTCATAGCATCACAGACTTCTCAGCTTGTCACTTAGAACTTGACATGAATCTGGTATTTGTGGACAAGCCTCTCTAGCGACACAACTGCCAAGGCATGTCTTAGCGTTCACCTTGTATCTCCCTCCTCCCACAGTCAGACTCCCAGCCCTGTCCTACAGAAGTTCCTGCTACCAGGGAAGGCTTCCATACCTGCTGTGACTCAGTTGCCTCATGATCCCTTTGCTTCAGGAAAAAGTCCATTTATCAGGTGGACATAAGGCAAAGGTTCCAGGTGGTCATATTCTATGGCCATAGCTTCTGTTTCTAGAGAAGGCTATGTTTCATTTAAGCCATGTAAAAGAGTTGGATGGACCAGCCATTTTAGATTGTGTCTCATTTCATGAAGGAAATTAGGTCAGGGTTTTAGTGGCAAAATCAGACCCTTCACCTTCAAGTCTCTTTACAATGATAGGCAGTACTAGCTTTACACAATACTGAACTCTGTGATCCTGAAAAGGAAATTATAAATTCAGTTTCTTCACTTAAAAATAATTCTGAAAGAAACAGACTCCACTCTCTCTTAGTTGAACACATTATTAGATTGTGTGTGTTTGTGTATTTATTTTAACTTAGGTCTGTTTTGGCCTCATCAATGATGCTTCCTGAGGGTGGAGACCTTTTCACAGTCATTGACTCCGATTCTGTTGAACTGAAGAGCATTTTAGATTTGGACATTCATTTAGTTTAATTTTGCTCTTTTAAAAATAGTGTTGAGAAGAATGTCAGGGCAACACACAGGAGCTCATTCCTCCACTCCTCTAAAGGTTGCTATTTTTAAATCAACAGTTTTTTTTTCTGTTTAATTGCAGCAGCTTTCAGAGGCTATTAGGCTACTATTCAATTAGGTACTGCTTCTGTGTACACAATGGCACCCAGAAGCTTTAAAGCATGCACACAGCTTCAGAAATGTTTCATTTGCTACCAGGGACTAGCTTAGTTCAAAATAACACAAGGGAAATAGAAAGAAGAGAATAGAGTTCTGTTTCTCTTCTCTCTAGTTATAAAGGAAAGGCAGCAAAGGTAAAGGGAGCAGACACTACATTCTTGTCCATGTTTGGTTGAGGTATTCGATATATTTTTGTCCCCATCTTACTGATGAGAAAGTGAAGGTTTAGAGAATGTTATTGTTAGGATAGGAACTATTTCCCTTGGGCTCATGTGTAGAACACTTTGGTGGAGATTCTGAAAATTGTGGAGGGTCCTAGTTAGAAGATGCAGATTATAAGGCAAATGAGGTCAAGCATTCCTGGATTGAAGTATCTACATTTATGAGCTAAACATATATCATTCATTCTTTAAGTTATTTACATCTCATATGTTATCATGGAGACACAGAAAGTAATTAATAAAGAGAGGGAATAATAGACAATGAGACATAGGGCCACAACTTCAATCTAATTAGATTCCACAATTTGATTCCCTCTTCAACATCATAGTTGAGTAAGATGTTCACTAACCATGTTATATAGTTCCCTGCTGTAACTTCTGTTGATCTGGGCTGAAATGTTCTGCTTCTGTCATCTTTTGAAGATTTATCATGATTTAGGAACTAGATTAAATCTTGTCTCTTCCAAGACCTTTCGTACCTTTCTAAGCCACCCATTATTCTTTAATCTTGTAAAACCTCTAGATGACCTTAGAGTCCTTATAATCTTTTAATATCTTCTTAGATGCCTTGTGGTAGAATTGCATGTGTTGTGAACGTCTAGATTGTTATCTCCCAGTTTACATAGGATTTACTGCTCACACTCTTGCCCCATTCCTAGAGTCATGTCTTGAACATAATAGACAGCTTGTTATAGGTGATTCAAAAGCTTGTTAACAAAGAAGTGAGTGTTACATGCTATGATGGTGGGTTGAAAGGAGAAACTGAAGTCTTCTTTTGATAGTTATATTTACTTTTGTTTTAGAATAAGCTGGCTGGCATTTTTTTTTATTGTTTCCTTGGTTATAGACCTCTCTGTACAACCCATTGTCACTGTTCCACATTCTTATTATTAGACATATCCTTAGTTCAAAATCTGAAGGGAAACTTAGATCATAAGAAGTAAGTACCTCCAAAATATATTATTACATGTGGTCCTGGGATGAACGGTGAAGAAGGTGACATTTAAGCAAAGACTTAATGGGTTGGAGGAAGAGATATGGATAGAGTAGGGTAAAGAATGCAGCAAATGAAACATGCTGTGTCCCCATCCACTCCAATGTCGCAGAATAGACAATTACTTTTTAAAGCTGAATATAGGTAAGACCACACCAATTTTATTAAGGTCCCTAATGACCTATCCTAGAAGGAAGTCTTCCCTTTAATGGGCATGCAGAACTTCACAGTTATACATATAATTCTAAGTATATCTTCCTACAAAACAGTGAGACTTACTACTTATTGAGTCTTACTTGACACACACTTGCCATTACATTCACGTAATTTCTTTTAATTCAGTAAAACTGAGGCCTTGGTGCAATTTTTTGTAAGGTTATAATACCTGTAATAAATATTTTAGCGTTGGTTGTGCAAGTTTCTTGAGGCCAGAGGTTGAAGTTAGGTAGCCTCTTCAATCTTTCCCCATCTTATATTTTGAAGCAAGTGAAGTCAGTCTCCCCTGAACCAGTCTTATTTGATTGTTTGTACAAAACGTGATTGCCTAGTAGAATGCCTGCTTCTTTGGGGACAACACAGTTTCTGCTGCTTTTCTTCTTTCCCTCTACACTCCTAGTGAACACCAAGAAGGCAGCAATCTGACTGAAATGTCCTTTAGAAGGTCTGAAAGTTACTCAGAACTCAAGAATTTTTTTGTAATACATAGAAATCACATTTATACCGCAAACTGAATTTATCTACCTCAAATGGAGCCCCGAGGACTGATTAGAAAGATGATTAAAATTCGAGGTGCAACTTTCATGTCATATTTGTAGAATTAGTGTCACATTATCTGTTTTCACATGCAAATCTAGGAAAACACAAAAATTGATTTTCTTCCCTTTGTGGAATGAATTGCCCTCTCGTCCTCTAAACCATGGGGGGATTCTTTGATTTCTTATTTTGAAATGTGCCTGTGGAGTCAATTAAAGGTAGATGTAAGACCTGTTAAAACTCTTTTTTTATAAAGTGAATGATAAAAAGCACAACAATATTTATAATCATTATAGAATATGTAGGTAGAGAATTTTATCTTATTGCCATGCTGTTCTTTGCTCTCCTTCTTTACTTCTTTCTCTCGTTACCTTAAAGTCAAAGTTCCAGTGTGACCTCCTTGTCCCAGGGATGTGTCAACATGTATAATAGGGTCATGTAAGCAGCGTACACCTGATTTGTTAACGTCAAATGAATTTTAATAATTAGAGTACCTAAACCATAATTTCAAGGCTTAGAAAAGGTATGTTTGAGGCAGATATATACTATATCACATGCAAGAATGTATTTTATAAATTAAGCTACAATTCAGCTAAAGATACAAACTTTGAATTTAAACTTTAAAACTTGGAAGTAAGTATAGTTGATTCAAAATTCTTCTAAAGGAGATAAAGGAGAAGAAAAAAAGAAATTGAACATCATTATTGCAGATTTTTTTTTTCAAAATCTGTGAAGGCTGGGCTTCTTCAGGACATCTAATGGCCAACTGTCTTGAAAGGCCTCTGCTATACAGGACTATTCCAAATAGAAACTTGAGAGAAAGCGGATTTAGTGACATGTACACACACTGTGGGGCTTTGGGAATAAATCTCACTCACTCAAGGAAGATGAAAATGTTCAGGAAGATTTGACCCTCTCTGGGAAATCAAAAAGGCTGTTTGAAGTTGCACTTATTTCTGATCTGAGGAAGTCTATCGTTCATGAAAATGATGAGCAGCTTGAGAAGGGAGTTAGTATTGGCTTGTTCAGAAGTCTGTGCACAGAGGATAGCCTAGTTTCCTAACTACAACTGCACATTAGTCACACAGTCATGTTCCTGCTTCTAAACAGTAGCCCTCCCACCTTAAAATATGCTCATTTTTGCTTGATTGAGGGGCAAGATTGTGACAAAAGTGGATTTAGTGAGTAGGATCAGGCCTCAGTAACTACTTTCTCCCAAACGATAGCAAGGCCTGCTGGGAAGAGACCTGACACTTTTGTGGCTCATATGGAATTTTCTCAAGAGAGTATGGCAAGTTATCTTTCCTTAGAAGTCAACTTAACATTACCCTGGTTCAGGGAAGAAAGATTGTCCCTAATGAAACCATGCTTTACTCAGAAAATCATGCTCCTCTCAATTGGCACTTTGAAATTTAAATAGATGGTTCTCTTGTGGAAGGTCAGCCTTTCCAGTATTTTATCTTTCTCTAGGATAAACTTCCTATATTGGCTGTAGGATGACTATGTATTTTCATTAATTATTAATGCAAGAGACAGAGAAATTGAAAGACATGCAAACCTAGGTGAGATGCAAGTGCTCTAGGATCTGACTAAGGCCTCTGTAGGTGGCAAAAATGAAGGCCCAGATTCTGCAGTGTTGAACAGAATCTCAATGTCACTGTGGAGGGTTATCTGATTTTTAATTACAGTGCTATAGAGACATTTTTAAAGAAACACTTTTAGCTATACATTTTAAAAGTGACATTACATATTCTAGACAGATATTTTGGCACATGCTTGTAATCTATGGGGGGAGGGTATGGGGGTGAGGACAAGAATTATCAGGAGTTTGCAATGAGAATCTGCCTAGTGAGTTCCAGGTTAATCATGTTTATAGAGTAAGACCCTGCCTGAAAAGATACCAACAACATTAAAACTTTATGGTATAAAGATGAAGTACCACTAACTAACAGGCAGGTGGATTTAAGAATCAAGATTTTTTCACTTTAAGTGAACGTAAGAACATATGAAATACATGCAATAAATATTTATGTAAATAAGTAAGACATTAAATTTTAGTACTTCAAAAGTGAATATAAAAATGATAGTTCAAGTAGTTAACACTGTAATGGCGCCAAATACTTAATCATCAGGGAGTGGCCCTATTTGAAAAGGATTAATAGGTGTGACCTTGTTGGAGGAAGTGTGTCACTTGGTGATGGACTTTGAGGTTTCAAAAGCCCATACCAGGCCCAGTGTCTCTCTCTATCTCTTTTTGTCTCTCTTATGGGTCAGTATGTAGAACTCTCAGCTACTTCAGCATCATTTCTGGCTGCATGCCACGATGTCTCCACCATGATGATAATGCTCATACCTGTAAAAGCAAGCAAGCTCCTAATTAAATGTTTTATTTTAGCCATGATCATGTTGCCTCTTCACAGGAACAAAACACTGACTAATACAAAAGTTGGTACCAAAAATGTGGTATTGCTGTAACAGGTCTTGTCATGCTTTTCTTTGAAGGAATATGGAAGATTTTAGGGACTTTGGACTAGAATAGCAGTTGAATGCTTTATGCAGGATTTGGTGAACCACTCTAGTGGGAGCATAGAATACAGTGCTGAGGGTGAGTAGAATTGTGGGGACCAAACCTAAGAATTTTCAGAGGGGCAGAATATTAGTAAATGACCTAGAGAATATTCTGGTGATATTTTGGTGAAGAATGTATATATAGTTTAAAGAGAAAAGGAGCACCAGATGGTATAGTACAGCTAAATCCATTGCTCAAGGAGATAAAAGGTTTAAACAGTCTGATGCCAAATGGAATAAAGGACATGACTCCACCCAGCTAAGCTTTCACCTTGCCCAAAGGAATTTAAGCTTAAACAGTAAAACAAACAAACAAACAAACAAACAAACCAAAAAACCATCAACAAAAGAACGATGTTGGAAATGAATGAGGAGGCTAAGTTCAACCATGTGGCTCTGGCTTTAGAGTTAAGAATACTCTTCCAGTTTCTCTCTGTTCCCAGAGCTGATCCTGTGCCACAGCACTTCATATCCAAATACTGCCAGGAGAGAGCTGGTCTCCCAGGAGTGCTGGCAAACCAGTGAGCACAGGTAAGACCACCACCTCTGCTCAAAAACCTGGCCCAAGAGGGCCTAGCCCAGAGTCAGTAGGACACAGGAACCAAGGAACAGTCAGGGACAGGATCATTCAGGTTTCAGTCAGCATCCTGGGGCTGACCCTGTGGCACAGCTCTCCATACTCAAATTCTTTCCACAGAGGACTAGTCTCCCAGGAGTACTGACACACAGGCTTGCAGGAGGGAAAAGCCACGAGCAGAGACAGCAACACCAGCTAACAGCATTATCCAGATGGTGAGAGACAAGGGCAAGAACATAAGCAATAGAAACCAAGGGCACTGGGCATCATCAGAACTCAGTTCTCCCACCACAGCGAGCCCTGGATACCCCAACACACTGGAAAAGCAAGACTCTGATTTAAAGTCACATCTCATGATGATGATAGAGGACTTTAAAAAGGACGTAAATAACTCCTTTAAAGAAATACAGGAGAACACAAGTAAACAGGAAGAAGCCCTTAAGAAGCACAAAAATCCCTTAAAGAATTTCAGGAAAACACAACCAAACTAGTAAAGGTAGTAAACAAAACCATCTAGGATCTAAAAATGGAAATAGAATCAATAAAGAAATCACAAAAGGAGACAATCCTGGAGATAGAAAAACTAGGAAAGGGATCAGGAGTAATAGACACAAACATCACCAACAGAATATAAGAGATAGAAGAGAGAATTTCAGGTGAAGAAGATATTGTAGAAAACATTGACACAACAGTCAAAGAAAATGCAAAATGCTCCTAACCCAAAACACTCAGGAAATCCAGAACATAATGAGAAGACCAAACTTAAGAATAATAGGTATAGAAGAGAGCAAAGACTCCTATCTTAAAGGGCCAGTAAATTTCTTCAACAAAATTATAGAAGAAAACTTCTCTAACCTAAAGAAAGAGATGCCCATAAACATACAAGAAGCCTACAGAACCACAAATATACTGAAACAGAAAAGAAATTCCATCTGACATATAATAGTTACAACACCAAATGCACAAAACAAAGAAAGAATGTTAAAAACAGTAAGGGAAAAATGTCAAGTAACATATAAAGGCAGACCTATCAGAATTATACCAGACTTCTCAACAGAGACCATGAAATCTAGAAGAAACTAGGCAGATATTATACAGACCCTAAGAGAACACAAATACCAGCCCATGCTACTATACCCAGCAAAACTCTCAATTATCACAGATGGAGAAACCAAGATATTCCATGACAAAACCAAATTTACACAATATCTTTCCACAAATCCAGTCCTACAAAGGATAATAGATGGAAATCACTAATGCAAGGAAGGAAACTACACCCTAGAAAAAGCAAGAAAGTAATCTTAGACACACAAACATAACTCCACCTGTAATAACAAAAATAACAGGAAGCAACAATCACTATTTCTTAATATCTCTTAACATCAATGGACTCAATTCTCTGATTAAAAGACATAGGCTAACAGACTGGATACAGAAACAGGACCCAGAATTTGCTGCATACAGGAAACGCACCTCAGTGTCAAAGACAGACACTACCTCAGGAAAGGACTAGAAAACAATTTTCCAAGCAAATGTTCCCAAGAAACAAGCTGGAGTAGCCATTCTAATATCGAATAAAATCGACTTTCAACCAAAAGTTATCAAAAAAGTTAAGGAAGAACACTTCACATATATCAAAGGAAAAATCAGGCAAGAAGAACTCTCAATTCTGAACATCTATGCTCCAAATGCAAGGACACCCATATTCATACAAGAAACTACTAAAGCTCAAAGCACACATTGTACCTCACACAATAGTCGTGGGGGACTTCAACACCCCGCTCCCAAGACTGTGATAGAATATGAGGACTTTAAAAGTTAAACTGAACACATTCTGCATTAAGATGTGGCTACAAGCTTATGGGGACCAGGGAGTGGAATATGGTGTTTTGAAAAGAATGGAGCCCATAGGCATATGTATCTGAATACTTAGTTATGAGGGAGTGATGCTGTTTGAAAAGGATTAAGATGTATGGCCTTGTTGGAGGAAGTGTGTCACTAAAGGTGAGCTTTGAGGTTTCAAAGCCAGGTTCAGTCACTGATAAGTGGATATTAACCCTGAAGCTTGGAATACCCAAGGCACAATTCACATATCAATTGATTCTCAAGAAGAAGGAAGGAGAGGCCCCTGGTCCTGGAAAGACTGGATGCAGCAGTGTAGGGGAATACCAGGACAGAGAAGCAGGAGGGGGTTGACTGGGGAACAGGGGGAGGGAAGAGGGCTTATGGGACTTTTGGGGAGTGGGGAACCGGGAAAGGGGAAATTATTTGGAATGTAAATAAAGAATATAGAAAATAAAATAAAATAAAAGCCAGGTTCAGTGTCTCAGTATCTCTGTGCCATTAGTATGTGGAACTCTCAGCTGTTTCTCCAGCACCATGTCTGCCTGTGTGCTACTATGTTATGTCATGATGATAACGGACTGATCTGTGAATCTGCTAGCAAGACCACAGTTAAATGATCTCTGTGTCTCTCTGTCCTCTCTCTCTCTCTCTCTCTCTCTCTCTCTCTCTCTCTCTCTCTCTCCCCCTCCCTCCCTCCCTCCCTCCCTTCCTTCCTCCTCTTCCCCTTCCCTCCTTCCCTTCCTTCTCCCCTCTTCCCCTCCCCTCCCCTCCCCTCTTTCCCTCCCCTCCCTTCCCTTCCCTTCCCCTCCCCTCCCCTTCCCTCCTCTCCTCTCCTCTCCTCTCCTCTCCTCTCCTCTCCTCTCCTCTCCTCTCCTCTCCTCTCCTCTCCTCTCCTCTCCTCTCCTCTCCTCTCCTCTCCTCTCCAGTGTTGTCTTGGTCATGGTGTCTTTTTGAAGCAATAGAACACTGACTAAAACAATTCATTACTATCTTAAAATGTATATTCTAAAAGAAAATGTACTACAATTTGAAAAGGTGAAAACTAACAATAGTCTAGAAATGATTTAGTAACATTTTTAAAAAATGTACAAAGTACATGAAGGTATAGAGCCCATAATTTAAATGCTATTATAGAAATATATTGTACATGTGAATTATTGAGTGTGTGAAGACTATCCATTCACTCCAATAGGTAGACGTTTGGGAAGCTTTTGATAAAATTCTGTTTCTAATGCCATGACACTACAGATAATGAAAGTCAAATTCCATTTGCAGTATCATAGTATAAAGAGTAGAGTTTATATCAGTTCATGTTATGTTGTGATTTGACGTAGGAGCAATCCTCCTTTTGAACTTTTGAGGTTTAGTGTTCTATTCCAAAAATCATAGGACAAGACTCACTTTGAATGACCCCTGTGCCCATTTGCAGCTCAATTTTATTCTCTGTTCTCTGTTCTTAACAGTTCTGAGGATTGACAGATAAATAATTTTTAAGTATTATTGATGAGTTGATTTATAAATTTAATGTGTCCCCTAATACACATTGGCATTTAAACCATAATATGTAAGTTTGATATGTCTGGAGTGTATATAACAGAGAAGACAAATGGTTTATGTATTCGCTTATGCATTATATATTTTCTAGGTATATTATGTCATTTCTTTTTTTATACGGATATAAAATTAGATAAGGTTGGTGACTCTTTAGATTGTGTTTTTCTGATGCAAGCAGTGAAGTCAGGATTGGGAAGCTCATTCGTGCTGTGTGAGTAAGCTCATTAGCTCATTCTGATTTACTTAGGAAGTTCTATTAGAAGCACAATAACAGAGAAATAAAACTCTGAAAAGGTTGAGTGTTTTTGAGACTCAAACTTTGAAAAGAGACAGAGTAGCATTCCTTGAAGGAAGTAATGAAAATGTTTAGGTATTAGGGCCCTTGGAAGAATGGTTCCTGTTAAATGGCCCAAGAAAACCTAGCATCAAAACTGCTGAAGTGTTTCAGCTGGGATGAACTTGCCTGTTACTTCTTTTATTAAGTCAGCCTATATCCTCCAGCACAACATTGCATCTGAGATTTTACCATATATCCACTGGAGATTAAAGATAGATCTCACTGACTTCTCAGTATTATCTGGATATCACTGGGTTAGAGCTTTACAAAGACCACATTTCCTAATCCTCACTTCAGTGTATATTGTCACAGTTCTTGTTAACAGTTGAGTACACTGTAGCCCAGAGAGGTTGGGCAACTTGCCTAGTTTCACACACCTTGTAAGGGCTGGTTTCAGGATTGAAATTCAGAGAACTCTGAAGTCTCCCCACTATACCTTAAAAGCAAACATTAATTACATAAAACTCAACTGTGTCATTTTTGTGCATGTATACTTTGATGATATTCATCCCCTCCATCAGAATGTCTTTCTCGCTTCTAACTCATCTCCTTGTATACCCTTAATAGTTCCTGTTTTATCATCACAGTTTTGAACCTCTAAATTCTGAGTATGAGTGAAAGCATTTGATATTTGTCTTTCTGAGTCTAGCTTGTATCAATTAACAGAAGATACCCAGTGCCATGGTTCTTCTCACAAATTACATTCTTCTTTATGGCTGAATAAAACCTCACTTTATATGTATGTAATCTTTCTTTTGTTTTATTTTTAAATTTTTTAAATTTTCTATATTTTTTATTTACATTCCCAATTATTTCCCCTTTCCTGGTTCCCCCCTCCCCAAAAGTCCCATAAACTCTCTTCCCTCCCCCTGTTCCCCATTCACCAACTGCTGGGCACCCTATGTCAACTCTGAAACTTAGCTTTTGTTTGTAAACTGGCTTTGCTTTCTTTGAATATGTACTCAGAAGTCAAAGAGTGGGTCATATGGAAGCTCTAATCTTGCCTCTTTTGAAGTATCTCTGTACTGATTTTTTTTTTATAGTGTCTGGCTATGTCTATTTCCACCAAGAGGATGTCAGTTCCCCTACACACCCCAAACTAATCAAACTTACTTGAGACCTATCTGTTGATAGTCACTCTGACTGAAATGAGATGGATCAGAATGTAGTCTTGATTTGCTTTTTTCTGGAAACTGAGGATGGTGAACATCTTGTCATGTGTTTATTAACTGTTAGCTCTTCTTAGTTAAAATGTATTCATTTGTTCTTTTATTGACTGAATTATTTGTTTTTTGTTATTTATCTTTTATTCCATTTTTATTATATAATACTTTAAAATAATTCTTTGAAAAATCATTTCATGTATGCAATATATTTTGATTACATTTGACTTTTTAAATATAATGTTTTTTAAATATATGTTTGACATCAATCTTCTGTTGGTTAAATAGCCAGCAAAGATATTCCCTCATTGATATATGGTGTCATTATACTATCAGTTGTTTCTCTTCATGTCAAAACCCTTGTTCACCATGACTTTAGCAGATAGTTGGTGGGTGCCACACAGTGGTAACTGCAGTGGGCACGTGAACTTCCTAGAGACATTCATGGTTTAGTATAGCTGTGATGGCTGTATGTCAGAGAGGCACAGCCCCAGGGGCTTTGTCTCTGGATTGCTTTTTGCTGCTGCTGTGGCTTCTCAGATTGTCATTACTATATTCCTCATGTATCTAGCATGACATGAATGGACATGGAGAGACCCTCGCTGCCTAAAATCTGGTGTGGTTGACTCTTGGGAGACAATCCACTATATTGGGCAAATTTTCTATAGATCAATATGAAGATGAACTCTGATAAAATAATATTGTTTAAATGAACTAATGATTTTACAGAATTTCTGATTTGATTTAAACAGTTTTAGGAAGTTAGGATAGTTAATACAAAGTTTAGGGAGATGGTTTATAGAGTTAGTATAAAGAGTAGAAGATGCCTCCTCCCTTGTAGATGGGTTAGAAAAGAAGAACAGTGAACTTTGATGGATTACAAGATGATTAGACATTTTAGCTGAATAAGACTTCAAAAATAAGACCTAAGATAGATTATGATCTGTTTCTTGCTAAATACAAATTGTTGTCAGCTAAACATAGGAAAAACTTGCTGCTATCTACTGGCTTGCTTAACTTTCTTAATCAATGATAAAAGAATTATTGCTTTGGAGTTATGATAAACTCGTGGAGAGAAATATAGATGGAGAATATTTAGTTAGGTATGAGTTCAAAAGAAGAATACATAATGATCCTATTGTAATTTCATTTGCTGTAATGACTTTAATCTGTTTTTGAAGAATGTGCTTTTGTGCTGGTTGTTTTTAGAGAATATGTAACTTGTGGTTATGAGGTAATCTTATTCTTACATAGAGAGATCTGTCTTAGGTGGGATAAAGAAGATAAGAGAAAAGAATAAAGTTATTGGAGTCAACTCATTGGAGTTTGCTCTATCCACCAAATATATGTGTGTGTGTGTGTGTGTGTGTGTGTGTGTGTGTGTGTGTGTGTGTGTGTGTATGTATTTATGTAAAGTTTTTGGAACCTACTTGTGGAAGCTTGTTCCATCCACCAAATGTGTGAATGCATACCTATGGATGTACATATGTATACATGTGAAGTTTTTGGAGCTTGTTGACGTTTCTTTCATCCATCGTGTGTGTGTGTGTGTGCGTGCATGTATGCATGTGATTTTTCCTCCTTTTTATTTAGTTTTTGTTCTCCCTGACCTCCAAAGATTTTAGAGTTCAGAGAATTTCTCACCAGTCACAGGGAGTGCTGACCCCACGTAATCAAGCTTTGCTCTCTCAGAGGAAAGTCTGCTCACTGATTAATCACTGGCACTATGCCCTCGCCTCAGTTTACCCTGCTTTGTCAAAGCTGTTCTTGGATAGATAATCTTGGAATATTTATCTTCTAGTATGAGAGGTTAGGGAGGCATGGTTTTAATATGGTAGAATAAATGCAATCAAAGAACTATCCTCAATAGAGAATGACACTCTAGAAAAGGAAATTTCCAGACTTTTTTTTTTTTTGTGGGGATAAGTTAAGATGAGACATTTATTGGAGAGAAAAATAAAAGCTATCCAGGCAAGAAGAATTGGGTTATATAGTTATGGTTCGTGGAAGAGTACCTCAAATCCAGGAAGCTGGCACATCTGCAAAGTTTCTTCAGCTACCTGGAATTCCTTTTTAATAGATATGAAGTAGATAAACATGAATGGGATGTCCAGGAGGTGAGAATGGAGAAGCTGGCACCAATCAAGAGATATAGATCTTCTCTACAAAGTTAGCAGTTTTAGTCATTGAAAGGATTTCTAATAAATTAGATTGCTTATATGGACAGATATTCAGTGGGTAGACATGATGGAGACCAACTAGGTTGTCAGTGCTGGAGCATAAGAAATGCATGGTGTGTGTCAAGGAAAAGGAAGTAAACAGAAAAGCAACTGCGTCTGAAAGTGAAGATGCAATGAATGGGCTTGAGGAAGATGCTAAATTGAGTGATGTTATAAAATTATTGCATGATTACTTATTATTATTGTTATTTGGTATGCATTTAGTTCTTGCATTTTAAATGACAATTCAAATATGCAGTTATTTTGAATATTGACTCTAAATAACATATTTTGTGGGGGTTAGCCTCTCAAAGGAGTCAGTGTTTAAAACCAAACAGGCAATATTTGTTTGCTCACTCAGTCCTCAGAATTGTCTAAAAATCTTGAACACCAAGTAAATGTCTCAGACTCTCTACTCAGACCTTCATGTATGGGAGATGGTACCAGGGTGGGAGGAGGGGCACATATCAGTGATCACCCTTATATTTGGCAATGTAACTTGCTACTCTGAGGAACAGTAATTCTTTAGCTGCAGTAAGTGCTGATTATACAGAGAATTGCACAACACTTCACTTTGATACGGCCAATTGAAATGCCCTGTTAGGAAGAAAGTGGTACTACCACATTTGTCAATTCGTGGATCAATGCAAGTCTGAGTTCTTTTGCTGGGGAAAGCAGTCCTATTGTTTCCATGCTGTCGATTAGTTTGAAAACATCCAGCTCTGCTACAGGCAGCAAACGGGCTTTGCATGATGGTAGGCAGTTTTCTCATATCGTTCTCCTGTGATGGAGTCAAAGGAATTTGGATTTGGATCCGGCCCACACTGTCTATATAGAGCATATGCCATTCTCTCCATCTTTATTGCTATTCATATTGAGGTCAATTATGAGCTGCTGTTTAATGTCACCACAAAATTGTTCAATTATTTTCTCTCAGCATCTACGCATCTATCTTCAAAGGGATTTAGGCAGAATGGTATTAATACTGAGGAATTCTTAGGAAACCACTGTCTCTCGACGACTTTTATTTTGCGTTCTGTGTCTTCCCAATTATGAAATTCAAAGTACTTGCTATGTCAATAATGAATAGCTTGATGTGCTATCATCTCCTTGGTTAATATTGGTGGAAATGAAGTTTGTTCCCTTCATGGTGGAGGAGTAGCAATTGAAAAGAAGCCATTATCCTTGACACCTTTTCCTTATCCCTATTAACTAAATTTGCAGAGTCACAAGGGCTTGTGTTTGGTTATATCACTGTAGGAAATCATTAGGGTGAATTTTATTTTCTATTTTAGTGTTGGAGTGGAGGGCTGTGTTTCAAGAAAAAAAGAGTTATTTTTGTAGTGAACCACAAGTATCTTCACAATGTCAGCATTTGTTTGTTGTTTGCCAATAAAATATCCTTGGATCTCTGTTGCCACTGTAATATGCAGGAAGATGCACAGAGAAACATTTCTATAAACAGCATGTATTGGTTCTTACCTATAAATGTTTCATCTAAGTATTTTCCTCACAGTCCAATGTGGGTTTTGTTTCAAGCTAACTGGATTGCTTCTCATCATTTATGCTTTCTGTTGGCCATGGAATTTGGTTTTGCTTTTAGCTGTGCAAAAGCAGCCAAGTGTCCCTGAGATATTTGACTTTCTTCATTTACTCACATGGTCCATCATGCTCTCTGAAAGGCCCTGTACTGGTTGTTCTTGGGAGAAGCAACATAGCTGAATGGACCAGCTAGGAAGCTCTTGAACGACATTTGTAGTAGACACATAGACAAGGAACTCCAAGACCAGGCAGGATAACGGAGCTTTAGAAGAGAAACAACCAGATGTTTGTATGAGAACATACAAAGGACAGGTCTAAGCAGATGATTTCTGTGATGAGCTTGAGGTTGGGAAGGATCTTTACAGTCAGCATGGCATTAGCTGAACATTTAGTTCAAGGGATGACAAGAGGATTCCAACATGTCATTGAACTGTGTGATTTCATCATCTTAGTATTCCCTGTCACCACTTTCCCTGAGGCCATTAGAATCCTTCTCCATCTTGATCTTAGGATTTTTTTCCAGTATTATACTTAAAAACAAACAAACAAACAAAGAAAAAAACAAAAAAACCCCTCAACCTCCATATTGTTATAGTGAACTTTGTGATTCACAACTTCCATCCTGCCCTTCCAGATTAATAAGTATGATAGGCTTCTATTTTTGTCAGATTGAGGCAGAAGTTCTTAGCATGTGATGTATTTGCTGATTCATGCCTTCCTATACTCTAACTTGGGAATGCTTTATTATCTTGATGCCTTTACTGTGTTCATCTCTCCAACACCAAATTCAATCACTTGCAGCTGCCCTACGTTCAGCTATGAAGAACAGGCTTACTCTACAAGTATCATAGCTAGAAAGGGTAGAGAGGTAAAAACTACAATGCTAGAGCCCTATTTAAGAAAACATTTAAATCTAGTTCTTTTATTATTGCCATGTGATGAGGTTGTTTTTAAAACAGGGAGATAAAATTAGTTAGTATTAATTACCAAGTAGAATTTTCCACCTTAACGAGTACTCATGTGTCTTTTAGCTATGTGATAATTAAGCAGACACAGAATAGGGTAAATTTGAAAGTGAATCCTAAGGAATGACAGGACATGGGATTGAAGGACTGAGAGATACTCCAAAGGAATTTTAGTTGAGGTGGTTAGCCATGATAAGAGGTGTTGCCCAATATCTAAAATCCCCTTTCTAATGTGTTTAATGCATGTCCAGTATGAACTCATATGATATTGATATGGTTTTTCAAACAAGAAAGTAGATTCAATCACTAATTCACTAATAATTATTCAAAAGATTTTTTTTTCTTTTGCAAGGGATACATTCGCTTGGGCGACTTTGCTTGATTTTACTTTACTTTTTTCCTTCTGACTCTTATAATAGATCCCATAGAATCCATGCCAGTGACCGAGAGAAAGCACTTTAAAAAACAAAAAAATTTAGAAACCTGGAATCCAGCTCCGTGCGTTTTAAAGACTCAGTTTATTTCCTCCTAACATGTGCTTCGGCTCATTCATGATTGACCTACTTGGCTCCTTGAGAGGTTGGCTCTTCTTTCTAATCTGTTGAGACTTGGTTAGCGGCTTTAGATTGTGTACATATACCATTAGCTGGACAGACATCCAAGCAGCACAATTGTTAGATGCCAGTCTTCAGATAGACCTGCCTTGAGAGCCATGTGTCCAGGTCGAGTATCAACTGCTTAACTCTGTGTACTCAGCGTAGATTGAATAGAACAGACACAGCTATCCAGAGGAAGTTTGTGGGTCATGTGGTGTGACGAAGGAGTTGTATTCCTAAACTTTAATCCACTTGCCTTCATTGAACCTTCTCTCTTCTCTATGATTCATGTTTAAGCTTTGGTCTGAGAGACATATTTAAACAGGCTACTTCATCTTCAGTATACTCTGCAATGCAAATATTCTTTTTAAAAGGAAAAGTGTATATACATGTCTATTTCCATGCTAGTATGATTATCTTCCTTACTGAAATTCATAAAATTAGTTACAATCATATCATACCCTCTGAATGTGTTTCTCAAAACCCATTTCAGGGGCTAGAGCTCCCAGATAGGAAGAGCACTTGTTTCTTTTGAAAAAGACCCAGGTTCAGTTCCTAGCAACCATGTGAGTGAGGGCTTACAACTATCTGTAACTCTAGATCCCAGGGACCTGGTGCTTTCTTTGACCTCCATGAGCACCAGGCATACCTGTGATGCATATGTATACATGCAGAAAAAAACACTCATACACATGAAAAAATATAAGTAAATCTTTTAAAATATTAAATATTTAAAACATTCAAAATGTATTTTTTTTAAGTAGATGAACTTTCACCTGCTGAGGTGTTAAGTTGCAGGGTAACTAAGACTAAGAAGTGATTTTTCCTCCCGAATCAGTGATGATGCACCAAGAGAAACATACTGGCTCAAACAATGCCTCCAAGCTGTGTCTGCAATAATTTCCCGATAGTTTCGTGCTTTAAGACAACTGCTGTTTCAGATTAGTCTTGGTTAGATTCTCCACCTCCTCACAAGGTAAGCAGGTGCTACTGTTCCACAAAGGTCAATGTCTGGTCCTTTTTCTCATCAATATTATGCCTTAATTGCTTTTATTGAGCACGACAACATAGGCTCTCACCTTGGAGTACATCAAATCAGGGAACTTTTCTGTCCTTGTGCTTACTTCCTGCTGCCCTATTCTGTGATGGGAAACACCTCGACTTCCCAGATACAGCTGATCCCCCTTCCTGTAATGCATGCTTACAGTGCTATTCTAGGAGAGACTGTAGGTTATTTGGGAAAGTGCCACCCTCCTTTGCTGGCTGCTGGAAATATTTGGCTTTTAATCAATAGCAGTAAGTGTCCTGACCAAAGGGCAATGGCCACATTTTGTCTTAATCAATACTGAAAGTTAAATACCTATATGGCTTTGGACATTTTTTTTGTCTGTAATTCCTCACATTTCAGTTACAACAATCAGAAATAATATATTTACTATTGGTGAAAATGATATAATATTGAATATGATAGAATAGAAATGTGAATATCAATTAACTTCATTTCTGTAATATCCTTAGAGAAGAGAAATTGCCAGTTATAAAACATCATTTTGTTAAAATGCCCGTGAATATCCTTTTAGTTATTTCTCTTTGTGTTTAAAACATAAAAGATCCACAAATGTGTTTCATTTCTTTTCCTGTAATTAGCAACATGAACATTTCACTCCTCAACTCAAAAATCTTTAGTTATTGTCTGACTTATTATGGCCTGTAGAACAAATTTATATCCTTCATTTTGAGTTTTAAGAGTCCTCTTGTTTTTCAAAGAGTTTCCCTTTAAGCCCTCTCACCCATTCCTGTCTCTGAAATTTGGACACTCGGTCATTTTGTGGCCTTCTCTGATCAATCATTCTTTATCTTGGTAAGACTCTTCCCTTAAGAATGCCTTGAGTTAGAAGCAATGTCTTGTTTCATTTGATGCTATAGCTCAGTTCTATTAGGAATATTTATTTGCTGGACTTTCTTTAGGTGTGTTTGCAAACATACTCTGTCCATTAGATTTGAAAATTAGAGCGACTTTGATTCTCAGAATTTTTGATACTTTTCTGTTGTTTCCTCTTACTTTACTACAATCTTTGGAACAAGAGAGTTCACTACTGTAGGTCTAAAACCAAATTCCTATTGGTTGTGGATCTAATTGAAAGGTTGAATTGAAAACACACATTTCCCCTGTGTATTTTGCAGTTCTTACCATAGTGTTTTCAATGTGATAGTGCCTAAGAAATAGTGCTTGAATTGAATGGGCTTTTCTGATTTTAAAGAAACATGCATGCATCAAATGCTCAAAGACTATAACCTGTCTCAATTTTTATGAACATTTTCAAAGGAAGAAAGATTATTGCTTTGCAATGTGCTCAGGAGTATAAATCATATCGGATAAAAGTATGGTAAATAAATATTATTCTAGGCTGCACTGTGTATTGCTGCATATTAATAATGACCTCAATATCTGGAATAACACTTTGAAACATCATTGTTCTTACTATTTTGTTGTTGTGCAATGAGCTGCATCATCCTTAGGATTGGATCAATAATGATGTCATCTGGTAAATTCCAGGCAGAGTACTACTCATTAGGAAGCCTTCTCAAGACAGCCTTTATTATTTGGAGTTTTATTGATCATCATTATCATTTGTTTAGCTTTCTGCATTTATATACGTTGCACCTTTTAGCTTTTATCTATGATTAGAATCATCTTTCCAACTCTACATTTGCTTGAAAAAAATGATTTTGTTTGCACTCTAAGTGACATTAAAAGATATATATTTTTGCCCTTTCTGGGATCCTCAATAGAAAGGGTATATTTTATCTGCATTCTACTGCGTTCTCTTTTTCAGATTCTCTTTAATTTCATGAAAAAGTTTAAATATAAATGGCTGTCTATTTTGATGTTGCTGTTGTTTAGATAAAATGCCTTCTTCATTTAATTCCTTACAAAATAATTGAAAATAATAAAGTCTTCAATTCTATATAGAAAAAGTCAATTTTTAATAAAATCCATTATTTTTTAAACATTTAGTGTTTGTGTGTGTGTGTGTGTGTGTGTAAAACGTGGCATGTATGTGAATATCAGAGGACAACTTGTGGAGGTCAGTTTTCTCTATAATGTGTGTTCATGAGATGGAACTTAGGTCTTCAGACCATTTCGTTGACCCTTGAAGTTAATTCTTTTGTGTCTTAAAATGGTTCAAATATTTTTCTTTGACTGGATAAAGGCAATGAAGATAGTGTGTTTATGTTCTAGATTAGCAGTAGCTCATGTAATTAAGAGAACATGAAAATGCACAGATGTTTCTTTTTTCCTTCTCTTAAAGACAGGGCTAGTTGTTGCTTTCAGTGTTGGTGGTATTTTCCAGAGTCCTGTGATAGTTAAATTCTATGTAGTACTAAATTTTATGTAGTAAGAAGTGATCCATATTCAATTGCTATAAACACTTTTTTAAGTTTTATTTATTTTATGTATATGAATATTTTGCCTGGTGCTTACAGAAGCCAGAGAGGGTTTCAAATATTCTGGATATGGAGTTACAGATATTTGTAAACCACTATGTGGGTATTAAGAGCTATACCTGGAACATCTGCAGGAGAAGAACATCTCTTAGGCGTTGAGACATCTCTCTAACCCTATAAAGATTTTTAAAAAATGTCTGTTGATTTAAAATTCTTTGTAGCCATTTTTAATATTTCCTGGTCCTTTAATATCAGGTTATTTTCTGTAATATTTCTTGAGGACCTACTGTATGATCAACATTGAGCTGTACTTTTTTGAAGGATACAAACAGAGTGTAATGTGGTGTAATTAGAAAACAGACTAAATAAGTATCACTTGCATTTTCTCTCTGGCTTTTCTTTCTTGTAGTTGTTATTATATTATTTTTTAATTTTCATTACACTATTGATAGCTTTACCCTCACTGCACTTTTTGTTAAAATTGAATTATACAAATCTTTTTCCACTGAACAATTTTGAAAATAGAAAATTCACTAGAAGTTTTGACTTTACAATATGTCCTTTCATTGTATTTTAGAATATCCAATATATTATCACATAATATCTGTGCCTTATCTGCAATTTTTCATTTACATTGGATATTTTCACAAATAGTGTTATATGTGGGCTTTAGTATGGCTATAAACTACTGCTGGCTCTAGCAGAAGCAAACATCAGTCTTTTATTTTGAAAATATAAATTTCTGTTAATCTTGTGATTGAAAATACATTGACATTCTAAGTATTGGAAGCATATAAGTTTACATAAACTTGATTCCCATCTACTTCATAGAAAGGATTCATGGAGTAGTTCCACACAGTTTATGGAAATAGAAAGATATTTGTCACTTTTGTCTATTTAGATCATTGTTTAGCTATCACAACCTTACATACAACCCCTGCTTACTGAGATATGTATTTGGCACACTCTTCTTTACATCTGAAGCTTTTGATGTTAAGTTTTAAAACGACATCAAATCACTTCAGTGCAATTCATTGTTAATCACTACATTCCTAATAGGACAACTTGAGGTGGGGCTACTCTTTGTTGAGAGCAAATGAAAGGTGATATAAAAATGCATTACTGTGGGGTGCCTTCTGTGTAATTTTGGATCACTGCAATGCCAGTTGGGGAATGGCAAAGGCTAATACTCAACAGATGGCAGCGTCCTAAAACCTATAATAATGTATGCAGTTACTCTCATTACTGCCATTTGATGACACACACAATAGTGTGAAAAGGCTTGAACTGAGTAATCATAGTAAATATACTCAAAGGGTCCAGATGCATTTCAAACAATCAGAACAGTGATGGATATTCAGGCTGAATGCCATTTCTGTACATATTCTAGGTACATTTATTGCTAGGGATTAGAAGCAACATTGCTTGTCACAGAGAGGAACGCCACTTCCTCTTGTAATAACAAGCAACAAAAATTGACATCTGTTGTAACACAGACAGATTATTCTACATCCTTTATGATTGGGTGTCATTACCGTGCATATAAATGTCGTTTGCAGATGTTCAACATCAGAGATCAAAAACCAATTTTGCCTACAAAAGAATCTCAATGGATCTTGAAACCTAAGCACTTCTGAAAATAGATATGTTAAATCTCTAAGAGTGGGACAGTGAAAATCAAATAATATCAGAAAGAGAAAGCATCAAAAGACATCAGAGGGATGTGTAGATTTTTCCTAAGACCTTAACATTGCTATTTCCAGCTCTGTTAAAGCATAATTCTTGGTTTTAATTTCCAGAGGCTGTGTTTGGAATATCTTTGTTATTTTCTTCAATACAGTGAAGAAGAAAAAAAAAATAAAAAAAGAAATGAGGCTGATGTTTTTTCTCCTGAAAGACGGAATCCGTCATTCTAGAGAATTAATTAGATCACATTTGAATATTCATAATTTGTCCTGTGTATAATATGTAAAAATAGTTCTTGGTGATTGCAAGCAGGGGGAAGTGGGTGGGTAACAATGACCTCCAATGACACTATTAAACATGGTATTATAGGCAAATTTCCCTTTTGAGTTGATGAATAATTTAATAACGCACACATGTATGTGTGCGCACGCGCACACACACACACACACACACACACACACACACACACACACACAGAGTTGTTGCTCTACTAAGTGTAAGAAGATTAAATGCAACATGAAAGAGAGGAGTCTTTATTTTGAGGCACCTTATATGATACCTAAGAATATAAAAACCTGATGGTTCACGGTAAACACTCCCTTTTCCCCAGGCAAACAGCCCCAAACCACAAACAACTTCGACCAAAGCAAAGAAACCCAAGTCACTTATTTTAACAATCTTGAGTCTGCTTGGAAGGCATGGCTAACATGTGGATGTATTTTGCATTTGCCTCCGGGGATTTACCACTCAATATTAAAGCACTTCCCACTGTGACATTTTTTAAACCGTCTCTTTCCTCCGCTGAGCTAACAACATAATAGGGATCAAGAAAGCAGTCTGGAACAAATACAGCATAAAATTCCCACCAGGCTCTGGCAGCAGAGGCATGGTGTTCAGATCTATGTGTGCAGTGGGTCAGGATACAGCAATGCTGCCCTCTGCCCTTTAAAAGCTTCTTAAATGAATTAGCTTGTCTATATTGTACATTTGAGATTTGGACACAGGGTCCTTGGTTCAAATCTAAATGTATTTCTCTTAGTCTGTTGATTAGGTATGGAATAATGGGTAGAAATCAAGAAATCATGTTGATGACACCATGACAACTACAGAGGAGTGAATAGTCAATGGCATAGCATGTCAAATCATGAGAATGTGCAATTTTTTGGGATGTCGTAAATGTTCATTCCCTTTCTTCAAAATGTATTATTTTCTATTTTAATAAGTAGAATTCTTGGTTTGCTGACTATATTATTTCTTGTGCTTTTCTTATAGAATGCTAATTTTGTTATTCATATAATTTAGTCTTAATAAATTTCATAAAAAAAGATTTTGTGGAATCTCAGTTGTCATATAAGGTAGATAACATGAGAGTTTACTAATACTTTAAAAAAAATAAATTTCATAATCCAAATACACACACACACACACACACACACACACACACGAGCTTTGATTCTGGATTGGCTTGGAACTAAGAAGTCTGAACACACAGTAAAGCTATTAGAACTAACTCAATGAACTTTGAACCTGAGCAGTGAGAAATCACATTGGAACCTTTTATATTTAGTAACAATGAGTGGCCTATCTACAGTTAATATAGTATTTATATGGATTATTGCTTAAATAGGTGTTTAAATTTTATATGCTCTGGATGATTTCAGCTTAAATTAGTTAAGAGCACAATTTAATTAAGACTGATGAGATGTGGGGAGAATACATTTGCCTTCATACTTTGCCCGAGAAGTGTCACTTTATACAGTGCTCATTTACCAGTGACAAATAAAAAAGTCAATAAATCCCTGTTTCCATCAACTAGACTAATGAACTTCATTAGTTGATCATGTTATCAGCATAATTACTACAGACCACATTTTGCCCTTGGTTATTAATGAAACAGACTTTTGCATTGTAAGAGCTCACTGCTTGAGAAGTGAACTCAGTCCAGTCTGGAAAATAACTTTACTTCCTTTCTTCCTAAACTCATCATTATACTTCTTTAAAAAAAATACAGAATATCCTATGAATACATTTGTGATGGTTTTCACACTGTTACTTGCATAGTCTTCTCCTGATACCCATAAACATGATCTGATTTGGAAGAGGATTTTTTTCTGAGAGTTAAATTAAGAACAGATTATATTGGAACAGGGTGTTCCTCGGTCTAAGATGATTAGTGTTCTTTGATGAGAATGTATACAAACAGACATAGAGACAATGCTGTGGGGGTAGCCGATGCCAATGTGGGAGTGAAGCAGCCCTAAAGCAAGAATGCCAAGGTTGGATTGTCACTGTTCTTGGACAGGATCTGGCTTTGATTCCCAGTGCCCAGATAGTGGCTCATATCCTTCTGTAACTCTAGCTTCAGGGGCTAAGACACAGTCTCCTGATCTCTGAGGGCACCAAACACACACATGGTGCATACACATACATGCTTGGAAAGGACTGGACAGCAAAAATAAATAAGCAAACAATACTCTAAAGATCTTTTGAAAAGGAAATACTCTTAAAATACTCAGAAAAAATAAATATCAAGGTGCAAAAGATTTTGCTTTTGATACCAAAAGAATTGTAAGTGATTGTAAGAAATTTTAGTTTAGGTGTAAATCCAAACATCACATTAAACATATTAATAGATATACTATGGAGTTTTGATATTTGTAAATCACTTTTACAAATAGGTAAAGCTTCAGAATGAGACTCACACACAGAAACTTGAACAATGTTGTATGTCCTAGGGCTGTCTATCTTTCTTATTATTTTATAATAATAAGATGTGTACTAATCAGGCTTAGCAATTTAGAAACAATCTTAGGAGCTCAGTATACAGAACCAACACACCCAAACCAAAGATTTCATTACAGAAATTCTATAATCTTTACCTCTGAAAATATGTCAAGGACTATATGTGATCACGTTACAGACCGCTCTGTGCATGAGAGATATAAAGGGCAATTAAATCTTACAAAAGATTGACAGCAGAAGGAAGAAAAGTCAGAGATAGAAGCTTTAGTCAGACCTGCTTCAACTCCACTGTTAATCCAAGTGGCTATGTGAAGGTTCCTGTGGTGGGGGTGAGTAATTTGGTAATGACTGCCATTTTGAAGATGGAATCCTTAACACAACCCAATTTTTTTTTTATTTTTTTTATTTTTTTATTTTTTTTGGTTTTTCGAGGCAGGGTTTCTCTGTGTAGCCCTGGCTATCCTGGAACTCACTCTGTAGACCAGGCTAGCCTCGAACTCAGAAATCCGCCTGCCTCTGCCTCCCAAGCGCTGGGATTAAAGGCGTGCGCCACCACCGCCCGGCGACAACCCAATTTTAAAGCATATTTTTCAAGTTGTTGAATCTTTCTTCTAGTAACTCCAAAACAATAGACTATGGTTTTCTTTTTTTTTTTTTGCCATTCTAAGAGACAAATTCTTATTTTATTTTATGCTGTGGTGCAGAATAGCATTTTGCTGTTGAAATCACGGAGGATGATTATATTTGCCATTTAGACTTTCAAATCCCTTGGCGAGGAAGGTATTACATTATTAAAATATACTTGTTTGTTTTAGAGGTATTGCTTTTAGACATGGTAAGTGTTATGTGCCTTGAGTTTTGGCTTACTTGCTCAGTACAGTAATAGCTTTGAAGGTTTCATAATATTTTATTTTAAATGGAATGGAAAGTTGCTAACATAAATAACTTTACAATCTTTTTGAGACAACATTGGTTGCAATTTAACTAAGAAAGATTTTAATTAAGGGAAGTAGTGAATATGAACTTTCTTAGGAGATCTGGAAGCCTTGCTGTGAACCTAATTGTAACTTTCCTATGAGAAATCCAAGCACTCTCCAGGGCATGAGGTTGAATTGCTTTAAATTTACGTTTCCACATCATGAATAATATACCCATCTTCATTGTACAGGATTGCATCATAAGTGACATGTTAGAAGGACTATAGAAGTACTATAGCTCATTTGTTTTTATTGAAGGGAAGGAAGGTATCTGTATGATATGGAATAATGGAATCTGTGAAGATTGAAGATTGTTTTTAGCTCTAATCTCTTAGAACCAGCTGGTTCTTGGGATTTCAGTTGCCCTTGTCCTTTAGATGAAATCATCTTGTCTTTAGAAAGTTCCTCTGTAAGTAAAAGGGTTTTATGGTTGCAAAGCCAGACCCTGGAACTGGAAAAAAAAAGCTTAAGAAAATCTGAGAATCTTGGCAGAGCCAAGGAGAGAGAGAATTGATGGGATTGTGGATTTCCATTGTCAGAAATTAGGATAAGAAATCTAAGAAAACGGCTCAATGAAAAATGTTTTCAAGAATTCCAAGTTATTTGCTATTTGTTGGAATGTTGTGATTTAAAATTTTCCCGATGTTGCGTTGAAGTTCACAGTGGCATGGGTCTTGCTTGGGTTTGAAGTGCTGCTAAAACTGAGAGTTGAACTTAAGAAAAATTGAAAATGGTGAGGAATGTTTCAGATACTCATTTCCAAGTATATTGTTACTTTAAAATTAATTTGTAAGCATAAAACAACAAAAATGATAAAGAGGCAATTTCCTTTATAACATTTTCTGCTCCATTTCCTTCCTAAACACTAACAGTTTGTATGTTTTAAGTATGTGTATGTTCCAGGAAGCGAAAGAAAATCAGTAGATACAGAATATACTATGCATGAGTTTTAATTCACTATTTTCACACTCACTCTTACATTATAAAATCCTCTATCACTAATTGTAAATCAATCTCATGCTTTTATTAAAAATTCATATTATTTCATAGAATGTTTATACTGACATTTACCTAATCACTTTCCTACTTACAGACATCTTTGTCAGCTATATGAACAGAAAATTGTGGTATTTATTATTAAAAAGGATCCCACAGGGAAAAAACCATAAAAACCAATTCAGGAGTTTTGAATACAATCAAGGCAGTTTTGGTAAATCTTGGGTTTTCTTTTTCTCAAAAATATATCTGTAGATAGGAGATCAAGTCCTAGTAAGACTGAAGAGAAGCTTGAAGTAACTTGAACTTTATGAACATTCTAAGGCTCTCAGGACATTTTAAAAGGAATGATTTACTTTTGCCAAGAAGTAATTGAACAAGTATTTATGCTCTCAGGTTATAAGAGACTCCACAACCTCCGCAGTCCATGGTAACTTTGGAATCAACTCTGGTTATGATGCAAAGAGAGATTCTAGAAGATTCTGACTAAATCACCCAAACCCAAACCAAAAACAAACAAATAAACAAACAACAAAACAAAACAAAAGTTCAAATGCTGTTGTGCTAACCTTCTGTGTTCCCAGAATGCTACCTTCATTCATTAAATCCTTTTCTCAGTCAGACATCATTAACTTTGCTTTGTAGATAAGGCAAGGGACACACACCGAGGTCAACAATCCTGGCAAATGCTTTGTCCACTCACTGCCACTGCTGATAGGAGATAAAAGTATTGAAAAAAAAATCCAGCCTCGTTTCTTTGTTTATCTTACCTGAAGTTAGGTCTCAATTATCTGCCAGGAGATGTGCTATTGTGAATCTACTTAAACAGGAGGCTATCTAAGCATAAAAACTCATTTTGATTTTTATCTGAATAAATTGTGGAAAGATGATGGATGCATTGCTCAGTGTCCTGTCACTGTGTATATCTGTGTCTCTATTTGTGTAATTATGCTTGAGTCTTTGTTACACAACATCTTGGTGTTTATCTTAGAGAATTTGGTTGTTTCTTCAGTCATCCCCTCTATTAATTGTCTCTTTTTAGTAATTATCGCCATATTTTAAGGCATGTGAAAATTTTCTTTCATCCAAATAAGTTCTGTTTTAAATGCTAGCCAATCCAGTTATTTATTTATTTTTTTTAGGGCTTTCAAACACAGGCTATTGTCCAGGGCTTTCATAGTGCATTTCAACAAAGAGAATCTACACTCACTCAATTTGCAAACATCTGGAGGAAAATAATGTGATAATTAGAAGGCAACGTGGGTTCATCAAAAACAAATCATGCCAAACTAACCTAATTTCTCTTTGATTTCTTAACAAGCTGAGTGGGAACACAGTGGGTGTTTTTATGGTGGTAAGATACTTGATATAGCCTCTTAATGTTCTTAAAAGTGTAAGGAAGTGCAGATTAGGCAAAATAGCTGGCTAATGTGGAAAGGAACAGGCAACAATTATTTACCTGTGGTTCTATGTAGGAAAAGCTGTGCAGTAAATTTTATTTTATTCACTGGATAACTATTAAAAAACTTAAACTATATATATATATATATATATATATATATATATATATATATATATATATATATATATATATATAATTGATGATAGGAATTTTATTTTTAAAAGTAACATTGAAGGAATTCTGTCAGCCCAGAAAAGATTTTCATATTAAGTGAATTAAACTGGTTTCAGAAAGACAACAGTCATGTATTTTCTCTTATAAGAGTCTCCTAGATTTCATATTAATTCATAAAGTCATATATGTATATATGGCATAGAAATAAATATGAAGGGAGACAAAGAGGAGAATTGGGAAGAACAAGGTGTGGTAATGGGGAGTACAGTGTATAGGGACATCTTTAATGCATAATTATATGAATAATTGTAACAGCACCATGTATTGTGCATCGGATATATATATATATATATATATATATATGTATATATATATACATATATGTTTACAAATAAAAGTAACTGGTAATTTTTTATCTAAAAGGAAAAGTATCTTGGCTATTTTTGCATTAGAAAGTTAAAAATATCATACATATAGACATTACATGCATGTGTTCTAAACTCACATAATCATATATATAATTTAAAACATAGCCTATATCCTTATTTTACACATTGAAATAATTTTTTGATAACTTTTCTTTCACATTAATTTTTATCAGTGATATGCAAGTTTTCATAGAAGTTGAAATATACCATAATTGTCTTAAAATTCACCTGTTTTTGATTATTAATAAGCCATTCACATAGTCTTGATATTTATAGTGTCAACATAAGATTACAGGATCTCAGTGCTGGAGTTTATTAAGTCATCCTTTATTAGATAGACTATACCTTTATAAAAATCTCATTCTGAATGATACTTGAATATTTATTATAGGACAAATACCTAATAGAATATTACTATCAAAATATGAAATTAGTGAGATTTTTATATGCACATTCTAATTTCCTCATAAAAATTAAGCTAGTTTACATTTATGCTGTCTGATTTTGAGAGGAGGCAATACATATATGCATGTAATATGTTTGTATGGGTTCATGTCTACAAACATTTATATCAAGACCATCCTAAGTCTAGAGAGATGATTATTTCTTTTACAGAAAATGAAAAGGTTCTTTTTGGGAAAATCAAATTCACTGAAAAGATTTAAGTAATGAAAGTTGTCGTAAATATTTTAGAAGTCCATGTTTCATTATGTAGCTGTGATGAAAAATTCCAAAGTATAGCCTTCAAATTGACTTTCTTCTGTCTCACTCCAAAGAGTTATCAAAAAGAGAGATTCATTTTGTGATGGTTATTGCTCTTATTGAACATACTGAAATAAGAATTATCTTATGCCTTAAAGTAATACTACATTATATTTCTTACTTATGTATTGTGCCAACTAAGTCCTTTTATGTGGTGTTTGAGATGAAAAATTCTGCCTTGTATTATAATGCTGCAGCAGACTTTGTAGCTTCCACTGTTGGGTATGCCCAGTTTCTTTCTTTCTGTTTTTAAAAATTCCCATCTTTTCTTACATTTTGCACGTTGTGCCTCATTAAAAATTCAAATGAAATTCTATGGCACTGATTGGAATTGTTTCTATGAGGCTAAAATTTGCTCATTAGATCTGCCCAGAAATACAGCTGTGATAAGCATAGTGATTCATTCAACACAGGGATGATGAGTTTTAGTATGGATTTCAGGTGCTAAATCTTGAATAAAATTGCCATTGGTTATCCCTGTAGCAGGCAGTATGCATGGTGACTAAACATGAATTGGACCCCTTGGTTCCATTGTTTATTGATTATGTACCTAGCCTAGCCTCTCTATGTTCACTTAGTCCTTTATCAGATGCAATGATAGAAATCATTTAACATTTTGTGTAGGATTCAATGAGACATTTAGTATGTGGGTCATAGTTGGCTCTCTTCCTGCTATGTCTGGGTGACCAAACTTCCATGGAAGAGGAGGGCATAATCTTTTCTACATGCTTTAAAAAAAACTGACTCTACTTGCTCAAGAGTGTTGGAATTTTTTGAATACTTATAACAAGTACACATCTATAAATAATAATGTGCCACTATTTTCACTCTCGCTCTTACATCCTTTCTCCATCATTCCTGGTTTTCTTCCATTCTGTAGTACGGCATTAGAGAAGGAAAACTCTATTATAGCCCATATTGAAGAGGCTCACAGGCCAACAAAGGAGACAAGTATTGACCAAATAATCATACAAATAAATGTAAAATTTTAGGAATATGTGTCCAATCAATTCTTCAATTTCTGAGTTTCTAGTGGAAATGAAACACATTTTTTTTAAAAAAAATTATAAGGGTAAATAGAGACCACTGTTTAGTGGTCTTAATTAGTTTTGACTTTCACCAAGTGGTGGTAGAATCTGTTCTCCAAATTACAGTCAGTGTGATTCCTTACAATGAAAGTCAGATTAAATTAGACTTCTGCTTAAATCCACTGCAATAAATTCTTACCTCAGGGTAAATCTTCTAGTCTCTGCTTCATCTTATGGAGCCCATAGCTACATTTCTGACCTCATTTTTCTGTACTCTTTTCTTATGTACTCTTGTGCTTATGGAACATACAGATAAACTCATGTTAGAGCTTTTGATCTCGCTGTTCTCAGCTCAGAACAGTCTTCTCCAGATAGCCCCTTGGCTTATCAGTAAACTCTTCCCTGATGACCTTGCATAAAACGTCAACACTGTCTCCATTGGCACCCATTACCTTACTGTGAAGTTATCACAACTCCACATTTTATAAATTTAGTTGTTTATATGCTCATACCCTTGTTCATTTCCACTCAACTTGTTAAAAATGTCATGGGACCAGGGGATTCTTACTTTTGAAGTTCGAGCTCTCAGAGAGCTTCCTGGAAGGCCCCATGTGAAGGATAGACAAGGTACCGAGATCACACAGCCAGGGAAGGCAGCACGTGCAGGGGCTCCAAAGCAGGTGGAAGAAAGCATGCCAGATGCAGACCAACAAGGCTGTTGTTCAAAAAATGAACAAAATACTGCAGAGTGATGGAGGCCAAAGAGGTAGGGTAAAGACTGGACCACACCTTTGCTACGTTTGGCCTCTACAATCTAATGTTATTTATTCTGGATTCAGGATGGTTTGCTGATGGCGGTTTGTTGATGGAGTAAGAGGAAATAAAGACAGATATGGATGGATAAGGGTTTTTATCCACTGCAGAGTTATTCTGGTCATGGGCATGGAGATGTACTTGGTAAATGAAGGCACTTACTGCTTGACATAAGTGCAGAAAAAAAGCATCCATTCCATAAAGTTACTATCTGGCTGCAGTTGCTTGCCATTGCCTGCACCACTTCTGCATCAACACCAGCAGCAACCAGCAGTGGTAGCAGCAGCAACAATAAAAACAAACAGCAGCAACAACAACTTGTCAAAAGATACGCTAGGGAGTCTGTAGCTGTTCTATAGCACAGAACACACCCTTCCACATAAAGAATTATCTAGCCCATATATCAAGGGTACTAAATTTGAGACACTATCATTTTAGAGCTGACCTTACAAATTGCTCAGTGTTAAAAACTCGACACTTGGTGTTGAAGCAATATGAAAGTTAAAAAGGTTTGTATAATCACATTTAGCTTTGGCTATCCACAGTTGAATGGTTAAGGATTTTTATTCAGTGCAGAATTGTTCTGCCTTTATGTAGTCATTGGTGCTTTTCTTTATCCCGGATCTTACCATCCTTTTTGTGGAGATAAAATCATTGGAAAGGGTAGAAATAGCTAGTCATGTTTGTTCTTCATAATTGAAGTGTGAGTATCTGGTCATATATTTCATGGCAGAGGTTAGAAAGCACATTTGGTTTGATATTTGCACTCAATTAATTAGTGCCAGAGTCACCATACTGCATGCATCTGATATGGGTAACAGTGATTCTAAGAGAGGATTAATCAAAATAGCCACAGAATCCTTCCTTTGGAGAGTATTACCAATAGAATAGTGGATGATCAACTAATGAGTGGCTATATGAAAGCAATTATCAATAATTATCTTATTAACTTCATGTACAAGAACCCCAAGCACGTTCATCACATTTTCCCTTCATTCTTTATAGGCTCAGTGTTGACAGGAAGAAGGCAAATTAGCTGTATTGTGTTTGTGAAAAAACCTTCAGGCACTTAGCCATTCGTGAGGCTTAAATTTCGCATGCAAAAATGAGATGCTGAAAACAAGGCATCAGGATTTACCCTTCAGCAAATGTCTTCTCTCTCCCAAAAGTGTGATGGCTGCTGCATTCTTTTATTCAGAGGGTCTCTTGATTGAGAGTACAGAAGATACCCTGTCTAATATATTTATATCTTGAATCTGCATAAGAAGAACTAAAGAATGTGAATTCTTTTCTCTCTTATTTGCTAGCATTTATGCTGAACACATTATTCAGATTCAAGCCATGCTGACTTGTATGTGTCTCTATTAAAGGTATTGGGATTGGGATTGCAGTTCTTTCTCTTCTGCTACAGAACAGCTCATGCAAGAATATGTTAGAAAAATATCATTAACCTAAAATCTTTTCATTCTCTCTGTCTCCTCTATCTCTCTGTCTCTCTCTGTCTCTCACTGTTTTTCTCTGTCTCTCTTTGTCTCTCTGTCTGTGTCTGTCTATCTCTGTCTCCCTCTCACTCTCTGTCTGTCTGTCTGTCTGTCTGTCTGTCTGTGTCTCTCTGTTCTCTCTCTCTCTCTCTCTCTCTCTCTCTCTCTCTCTCTCTCTCTCTCTCTCTCTTCTTTCTACATAGCCCTGGCTGTGCTAGAACTTACTATATAGACTAGATTTGCTCCAAACGCGCAGAGATCTATCTTCTGCTACATGCTATAATTAAAGGCATGTGTCACTACACCAAGCTATGTTTTACTATTTATAAGGAGAAAAAGACGTTTAGAATGTACAAAAGATGTGTCATTTGACTTTTGTGCTATCCATTCATTGTTTTCTCTGCCTTGATACCTTTTGTGAATAGTTTTACCCTTACCATGTACCTATTGTATTATCTCAGGTAATGTGCGTTTTGAAGCATCATTTATTCTTGCTGAGTAGGCATTAGGCGCTCTGTCTAGTCAGTATTCTCTTACTCATCTTCTTGCTCGGCTTGGCCTGTCATATTCTGTCATCCTATTTTATTAACATTTGTTTTTGCTTAGAGAAAGAAGTTAATAATGTTTGTCTATTACAAACCTTTACTGAGTTTTGGTTAATCCTAGTTTCATCTTGTTTGTGTTTGCTTGGGCAAATGATGCTTTGTGGTATTTCAGATGATTTACAAAGTAATGGGATAAATAATTTAAAACTTAGGATATATTCATATTTTAGCCTACACTCTTCTTCCTATGTGTGTTTTTAGTGTTAGTTGCATTTATTATTGAGCAAGCTCTTCAGTCTCTATGAGCACACTGAAGTTTGAAGCAGATATAGATGAGAGTATTAACCATGCATGAGAAAGTCCTATAGGGATCTTCTATGGCCGTCCAGTTTATTTCTGAAGTGAGAAACTGAGTACAAGGAGCTTGAAATAATGTCTACAAATTGTATACTTCATTGAAGACTGTAGTAAAACTGGTGACAGTGGAGAGTTTGGCTGAGTGTCACCCACCTTAACTCCCTGAACAAAAATGCTGGGATTAATTCCACACTATCAAACTATATGAGCTTATTACCAGAAAGATCACTTAGTGATTAAGAGCACATACTATTTTTGCGGAAGACCCATATTCAGTTTCTCATCCACATATGCTTGATCACAACCATTTGCTACTCAACCTCTAGATGATTTGGTGCTCTCTTTTGGACTCTGTGCCACTGCACTTGTGTATGCAAGCTTATTTAGCTCATATAAACACATGATTAAACATAAAATCAATTTTAAAAATACATATGATCACATGAACCCCAATCTCCTTTTAAAATGGTTAGATTAGATGTTATCATATAAAGCATAAAGAATCCTAATATACTTCTAGTTAAATAACAACAAACTCATAAGAATTTAACATTCTGATTTGTCACTATAAATGCCCTATGGACATAGGAAAGGTTTAGAAATGCATGCTCACATTTGATCTGTTCTCCTCTAGCTTTAGTAAAAGTTACATTTCACAGAATCTATGAGTTTCAAAAGGTATTTTGTTTCATGATTTGTTTTAATTCAGCAAATAATTTTTAATGTGAAACTGGGAAAGTTTGGGACACAAGACATTTTTATCCTGAAAGGTTAATAATAAAGTTGGTAGAAAAGACATTTTATTGTGGAATGAATAGTAAGTTTGATGTTGTCTGTCTGTCTATAGTTTTTTTTAAAAAAATGTGTATATACATACATATATACTCACATGTGATATGCTATTGAGAGATGTGGAGTGAGGGTACAACCAATGTAGACTGAGAAGTGTTAATCTCCAGGGATGTAGCAGAACTGAGTACAATTATTACTGTGTGAGCATGTGATGAGGAAGAGGTCTATGCAGGAGCACATGTGAGGATTTGGAGCCAAGAAGAATGTTCTTGAGGGTGTTAGCGACTCAACAAGAAGAGTTGCAGCAAAAGAGAAGAGCGAGGAAGAAAAAGCTTGGGAATTTCCACCTCTTCTGAAAAGATCCTTGGAATAGACTCTTTACTTAGGATCTGTATTGAGAAATCATCACAGAACAGTAACATCCTTTAGTGTTGACTGCATATGAGAAACTTGGTTGAATATGTCAGGTGATCATTTCTCGGCAACCGTTTGGGCGTCATTATGGCTATCTACATCTAATACTGAAGGGTGCGCATTTACCCATCTTGTAAGTGGCTGAGTCCCTCAGAGCCAGCTGAGACTAGTCTGCCTTGTAAATTCATGCAGGTTCTGTGTCAGCGAAAGTTCCTCTCCTCTTTCAGATGAATAGAATCGTCTCTTAGGAGTGCCAGGTTTATACTTCTTTCCCCACTTCACTGAGCATTTGCAGCTTTGGCAAATATTCAGAGCTAATACACTTTAACATTCAAAGTTACTACCCATAAATTCTTCAGATGACTTGATTTCAACTATTCGAAGGGTGTCTTTTTAACATGAGATTTGTTCTTCCTTCTCGAGGCAAGCACATGGATTCTCTTAAGTTAGAGGAAGTCTTATTTGTATTATTACTCCACCTCCCAAACACACAAGAAATGTGTTGTCACATATTTATTTTTGTTTTTTTTATATTATTTTATTTATTTATATTCCAAATGCTGTTCCTCTTCCTGGTCCCCCTCCAGGAGATTTTTCACCCTATCCCTTCCCTACTTGGCTTCTGAGAGTGCTCCCCCACCCACCCATCCACTCCCACCTCTCTCTGCTACCATCCCCCTTCCCTGGGGTATCTAGTTTCTACAGGATTAGGTGCATCTTTTTTGACTGAAGCCAGACAAGGCCTACATATGTAGCAGAGGCCATGAACCAGCCCATGTATGCTCTTTGGTTGGTGGCTTAGTCTCTGGGAGCTCTGAGGAGTTCAGTTTGTTGCTAGTGTTGTTTTTCCTGTGGGGTTGCCATCCCTTTCAGCTCCTTCAGTCCTTTCCATAATTGTATCATAGGGATCCCTGACCTTAGTGCAATGGTTGGCTGCTTCTGCCATATGTATCTGCGTCTGTCTCAGTCAGCTGCTGGTAGAGTTTCTCAGAGGACAGCAATGCTAGGCTCCTGTCTGCAAGCACAACATGGCATCAGTAATAGTATCAGGGTTTGGTACCAGTGCATGGGGTGGATCCCAAGTTGGGCTGGTCACTGGATAGCTTTTCCTTCAGTCTCAGCTATATTTTTGTCCCTGAATTTACTTTAGACAGGAACAATTCTGGCTCAAAATTTTTGAAGATGAATGGGTGGCTCCATGATTCAAATGAGAGCCATGGCTATCTACTGGAGGTGATCTCTTTAGGTTCCATCTCCCCACTGTTGGGCATTTTGGCTATGGTCATCCTTATTGGGTCATTGGAGACTCTCACATCCCTGGTGTCTGGGACTTTCTTGAGGTTCTTCTCTAGTTCCAACCCCAGCTAGCTTCATATTTCTATTCACCCTTCTGGCCCGCTGGGCTTCTCTCCTGTCTCTCCCCCATACCTGATCCTACCCTCCTTTCTACCATCCCCTTTCTACTTATCTCCCTCCCTCTGCTTCCCATAATAATTTTGTTCCCCCTTCTAAGTGAGATTGAAATATCCACTTTCCTCTTGGTAAGCTTTATATTGTATATATGTATATATATATATATGCAATCTCAAGTTATCAGTATGCGCATACCATGTATGTCCTTTTGGGTCTGGGTTACCTCACTCAGGATATTTCCTAGTTCCATCCATTTGCTTGCAAAATCCATGATGTCCTCATTTTTAATAGCTGAGTAGTATTCCATTGTATAAATGAACCACGTTTTCTGTATCCATTCTTAGGTATAGGGGCATTTAGGTTGTTTCCAGATTCTGGCTATTACAAATAAGGCAGCTGTGAACATAGCAGAGAACATGTCCTTGTGATATGGTGGAACATCTTTTGGGTATATGCCCAAGAGTGGTATAGCTTTGCCTTCAGGTAGAACTATTTCTAATTTTCTAAGGAACTGCAGATTAATTTTCAGAGTTTTTGTACCAGTTTATAATCCTACCAGCAATGGAGGAGTGTTCCTCTTTCTCCACATTCTTGCCAGCATGTGCTGTCATTTGAGTTTTTGATCTTAGCCATTCTGATTGGTGTAAGGTGGAATCTCAGGGTTCAGAGATTCATGAAACATTTCTCTGATGACTAAGGATGTTGAACATTTCTTTAAGTGTTTCTCAGCTATTCGAGATTCCTTAGTTGAGAATTCTCTGCTTAGCTGTATAGCCCATTTTTAAATTTGGTTATTTGGTTTTCTGTAGTCTATCTTCTTGAGTTCTTTTTATATTTTGTATATTATCCCTCTATTGGATATAGGTTTAGAGAAGATGTTTTCCCAATCTGATGGTTGCCGTTTTGTCCTACTGACAGTTTCCTTTGCCTTACAGAAGCTTTTCAGTTTTATGAGGTTCCATTTGTCAGTTGTTGATGTTAGAGCCTGAGCCATTGGTGATCTGTTCAGGAAAGTTTCCCCTGTGCCAATGCATGTGTTATCACATTTCTATATCATTCCTGTTTTATGGATAATAAAACTAAATTCTAAAGCATTTCAATGGCTGTCTCTAAGCACACACTTGGTGTAAAAGGAGCTGGGATGTGCATTCAGATCCTTCAGTCTCATCTTGCTCTTTACCCACTACTTTCTCCCACAAGTGGCCAAAGCACACTGAAAAAAAAAGGTGTTCAGATTTATTATTAGTTATGAATATCTAGAGTAATTTTTTTGCTTTTTTAGAATCTTTTTTTTTATTTTCTAAGTTTTTTTTTATTTACATTCCAAATCATTTCCCCTTTCCCATTTCCTCCCTCCCCAAAAGTCCCATACGCCCCCTTCCCTCCCTCTTTTCCCCATTCAAACCCCACTCGCTTCTCTGTCCTGGCATTCCCTTACATCCAGTCTTTCCAGGACCAGGGGTCTTTCCTTCCATCTTCTTGGAAATTTATTGATATGCGAATTGTGTCTAGGGTATTCCGAGATTCTGGGTTAATATCCCCTTATCAGTGACTGCATACCATGTGTGTTCTTTTGTGATTGGGTTACCTCACTAAGGATGATATTTTCAAGTTATGACCGTTTGCCTAGGAGTTTCATGAATTCATAGTTTTTAATTGCAGAGTAATATTCCATTGTGTAAATATACCACATCTTCTGAATCCATTCCTCTGTTGAGGGACATTTGGGTTCTTTCCAGCTTCTGGCTATTATAAATAAGGCTGCTATGAACATAGTGGAGCATGTGTCCTTATTGCATGCAGGGGAAACCTCTGGGTATATGCCCAGGAGTGGTATAGCAGGATCCTTGGGGAGTGTCATGCCCAGTTTTCTGAGGAAACGCCAGACAGCTTTCTAGAGTGATTTTTGCATGTATGATTAAACTGGGAATAAGTTTCTCTCAAACTTTGAGTTTTACAATTATTTACTTATATGTTACCTGTTCTGCTGATTAGTTGAATAAATATTTACTAAATGATTATTTTCTTTTTCATTGAAAATAGATTTATTTTGCTCACATTATATAGTCTGATTACAGTTTCCCTTCCCTCTAGTCCTCGTAGTTCCTCCCCATATCTTTTCCCATTGAGATCCACTTCCATCTTGTCTCTTATTAAAAAAACAAAAACAAAAAAAAACTCCAGGTTTTGAAGGAGTAGTAATTAAATATAACAAGATAACGTATAATAAGATAAAATGAAAATTATCACAGAGGACTTGGAAAAGACAAAGTAAAGAGAAGGAAAAATGCACAAGTGATCACACAAGAATCAAAGCTCCAAAACGGGAAATCATTTGGAATGTAAATAAAAAAATATAGTAAATAATTAACAAAAAAAGAATCAAAACTCCAATGTTCCCCATAAAAACACTAAACTGGAAGTCATAATACATATTTTGAAGACCTTGGTAAACCCATTCAGGTCCTTTGCATACTGCCTCAGTTTGTGAATCCAAATGAGTGTGTTTGATCCTGTTGATTTAGAGGGGCCTTGCTTTGTTAGTGTTCTCGGTCCTTTCTGACTCTCATACTTTTTCCACTTCCTCTTCCCTAGGGTTCCCTGAAACTTGAGAGGAAGCATTTGTATAATATCTGTCTGTGGATGTCTGTGTTTCTTCTCAACTGCAGCAGGAGAAAACTCTGGTGATGGCTGATCAAGACAGTGACCTATGAGTTTAGCAGAATGTCATTACAACTTATTTTATTACTATGGAACCCTTATCCAATACTGCTTGGAAACCCAAAGAATAGATCAAGAACCTAGGGTCAAACCAAATATTACTGTTCTGAAAAAAAATAATAAAATGACTCCTATTGAATGACTTTTTAATCAGATAACATATAATGTAGCCATGAACCTTGCCAAAGTAGAATGTAAAATAGAATTTAAAATGAGGTTTGCCATAGTAGAATGTATAATATAGTTAATGACACAGTGGTCAATAGAACTTGAAAAGTTGTACAGGTCCTAAATTATCTATGAGTAAATAGTAAACAACTGCTTTGAGAGTATGATTAATTGTCAAAGGAATGATAAGGTATGAGCATTAAGAACTGTGAGTTCTAAGGAAGACAATGATTGTAGACACTGCAGTGTCCTGGAGAAACTTCTTAACAAACGTTTGCATAGCGCTCTGGAGGTTAGCGTGATCTGAAACCAGAGAGAGTAAAAGCAGAGAGGTGGGGAAGTGAGGCTTGCTCTGATTAGCAGTTTCTCTGGAAGTAAGATTGAAACTGGGCTCAGTTAGAAATAAAACCAAAAAATGGGTCAGGGCCAGTTTGATGAGGTTTAAAATATAAAATCAAGGAACCTGGGCATTATGACAGAGGGATAATTGTAGTGGAGACTGATGGGTAGAATGGGAGAGCAAGGAGATGTTAGGAGAGGAATTAAATTTTGACGGGATGGAAATAAGAATCCATGTGGTATATGACAGTCAAGACTAGGAGGAATATACAGCACAGACCAGAGAGAAATTAGAAGTGGTCTGACTCCAGTAAGTTATCAGGGAAATAGAAATATGATAAACAACCTTTCCAGGAAACATACTCAAACTGTCTGATCTTCTCAAAGACAGAGAAGACTGCCATGATAAAGAGGAAGGAGAAGAAACAAATACAATCAAAGAAGCAGAATGAGTTGGAACTCCCCCAATTTGTAAGATGTAATTGCATCACAGTTTAAAGAACTAACTGTGAATCTGTCTTGGGCATCAGTGAGGATATTTGACTTGTGGCTAGTTTTTAGATACTATTAGCAAATCTTTATTATTTTTATCTATGATAACATTTGGGGTAAATAGAAGACAATTTCCATTGTTGACACTCTCTCTCTCTCTCTCTCTCTCTCTCTCTCTCTGTGTGTGTGTGTGTGTGTGTGTGTATACTCATTCTTATAGGAATAAAAAGAAACAGAAAGAGACTGAGGTTCTATAATCCCTTTCATGATACATTCCAATAACCTAAGGGACATTCTATAAGCCTCTCCACTCAGAGGTTGAAGCATTTCTCAGTAATACCACACTGGGGACCAGGTCTACAATACATAGGCCTTTGGGAGGTATTTGAGTTCCAAACTGTAACACTATGTTGACATTTATATGAACAATCATCTCTATAATCATTTCTACATCAGTTTCTATACCTATAGCCTGATCCAGATACACAAAATCCAAATGTGACATAATGTTAAAAATCTGTGTATACAATTTATATAGATATTTATCAGAATACTGTGCTATTCTTCCCATTTCTCTCTGTGCTGAAGACTTATCATAACAACTGAGCTAGGGGGCATGGGGAGAAATAGGTCAGGCATTGGAGCCTACAGCAGAAGCAGTGTGAGTGGTGAAGAAGGAGCAGATGTTGCTGGGATAATTGGCAGCACTGGGTGAGTTGTTAACCCAAAGCATCAGAGTTCCTTAAGAAGGATTCTTGACATCGGGGCTTGCAGACTGGATATGGACAGATTCTGAGCAGAAACAGGAAAGTCTTTAGGGAAAGAAGGCTGCAAAGAAATGTACTCAATTTCAGAAATGTCTGCTCTGGTGCAGAACTTTACAGGAAAGTACTTGCTGGAGGAAGGCTCTCAGGGGATCTGGGATAGAGTCACCACTTTGGTAGTGGTCAGCCACAGAGGTTGCTGATTGTATTCATGGTGATGTGGGAAATCAGTACACAAAAGGAAAACTGAGAATGACCTTTAACAGGGCCTCTAGGTGATGAGAATTAAAATGTGGTGTCAGCCATGCAAACAAACAGACCAAATCAGAAGGAAAATGCAGGAGCTATATCATTTAATGAAACACAGTGGACACAAGACACATGGCAGGATGATTGTTAACATTTTAAGTCTGAGCAGAGATTCATCAATGTAAAAAGAGACAGACAAGTGCAGTATAGACAAAAGGCCTTGGGGATTAGTTAAATGAGTAGTTTTTAAACTTAAACTAAAAGTTTGTTCAAAATGACTGTCATGGAGACCTGTAGAGGAGGCACCCTGTCACACCATGCAGAAGGAAAGCTGAGCTGAGGAGGAGGGAAGACAGAATCAAGTCATGGCTTCTTTGTCATAAAGGTGTTCTTCTCTCATTCCTTAGCCATGTTGATCTTGGTTGGGGGATGTCCCATCCTTAAGGAGGGAAGATGGTGGCCCCAAAGAAGAGGAAAAGGTCTGGAGCTAATCTACTCTAGGCTCCAACTTGTTATGAAAAGTGGAAACCATGCTCTGAGAAGCAAATAGACTCTGAAGATAATCAGACAGGGCAGAGCAAGTTTGGTCATCCTTGCCAACAACTGCCCAGTTTTGAGGAAATCTAAAATAGAAAATGATGCCATGTTGTTCAAAAGTTGTATCCGTGACTCCAGTGGCAGCAATATTGACTTGGTCACGGCATGCTATCATTGACCCAGGTGATTCTGATATTCCCAGAAGAATGCCAAAACAGAAGGGTGAAAAGTAACTAGGAAAGGTTTTCTTCAATAGAACTTTGATGGAGCACCTTTTAAAAAAATTACACTTAAGAAATTGTATCTAACATTCTCCCAACATGCATTCCATTGAATTTTATGCCATTTAAGGCAGTATATGTGTACTGGAGTATACTGATTTCAGCTATGGTGTCATCTTGTGTACCATGCAAGGTGGACAGTTTTATGCACACATTATTTTGACCACTAACAGATGCCATATGTAAAAGTAGAAATATTTTCTTTTCTGTTCTAGAATTTCACTGATTTATAATTAAGTTACTAGGCTGTCAGTTCATTGAAATATATATTATTTTGACAAAAGTAAAACTTACCTTTACTGAGGAGCAAAATGATGCTGTGCTTTTTATCTCCTATTTCTATTTTTTTTATTTTATTTTTTTAAATTTACATTCCAAATCATTTCCCCATAACAAGCTGCTATACATTTTTAACTATTTCTAATAAGAAGTTAGGGAAAACCATTTCTGTTAGCATTCTGTCTAAACTTCACCCCATAGTCACCTAGCAACAGTCAGGTATGCTCCTTCCCATACTTACCTAGCAACAGCTAGGTAGGCCAGGGCCACTATAAAAGGGGTTTCTTGCCCTTGCCCCTCTGTCTCTCTGTCTCTCTGTCTCTCTGTCTCTCTGTCTCTCTGTCTCTCTCTCTCTTTCTCTCTCTGTTTGTCTCTCTCACCTCTTACTTTGCTTCCCGTTTGCTTCTCTCTTGCCCTCTTGGGCTCTTTCCTTCCCTCTTCCCTTCCCCCCTCTCCACGTGCTCATGGCCATGGCCAGCCTCTAGTTCTCTACTCTCTCCCTTTCTCTGCCTTTCTTTGCATCTACTACCCTCTTAACTCCCCTTCCCATGCTCTGAATAAACTCTATTTTTACTATACTGTGGCTGGTCCTTCAGGGGGAAGGTATGACTCCACATGGGCCTGCTGAGGCATCCCGTTTCCCCATACCTCACCACACCCCCATAGAACATATACCTCTTTATCTTTTTATAAACACATCAAGTTCCAAGCCTATATCTTTCCTCCATTATAAACCTCTTTATACCTTATTAGATCTAAACATGTAGACAAATGTACAGTTGGCATTGTTCTATTTAAGTGACTGACCTGGAATGACACATACTTTCTCTGGCCAAGTCCTGGCAGAGCTGTTGGTGGCTGGAGGAAATGTGTGGAACAGTGTTATGACTATGAACTATGTGATTACAGATCTGAAGAGGGGGGGGGTGTTCCATTAGGAATCCTCCCATTCCTCTTAACTCTCTGGTTCTCAATTTCTCAGAACATTTGCCAGATCCTGGAGCACAAACTGGATCCTCACCAAGTTTCTTAACACAGTCTTTAGATCTCTGTTATCACAAAACAGACAAAAAGCCTCAAATCCTCTTTGTGATTCAGGCATCACCGGCTATTCTAGAACAATGTCAATCTAAGGGTTTTTGGAAAGGATTTTGTAAAAGTCCATTTGTAGATTAACCCACAGCATTCCTTTAAGTTAATGACATAATGAGGGTTTAGAACAATGAGTCAGAGGCTTGGCCTCTGATCCCAAGGTGACTGATTTCTTCTGTGACCTTCAATTAGTTACATAAACTTCTTTTGGTCTGCAAATCAGTTATCTAATCTGTGAAAGGTGAACTTTGTTGTTCTCTTGGTTCATTTAGGGCTACAGGAAATTCAAGGTGCTGTTAGTTCTCGTTTGGAATGCTTCATTCTTCTTTGAATCCCAGCTAGAGGACATCTTTTCCCTTGAACACGGAGACTTCCCTAGAAAAGAGAGGTTGTACTAAATCTGAGGAGGAAAGCCAGTCCTACAAAGAGTGTCAGGAATGGCTTGGCATCTACATTGAATTTCCTGATATTTGATGCTGTATGGCTGATGTACATCAGGGGGTGTGTGTCTTTGGGCATTTGTCTCCACTGTGAGCAATAACTTTGTTAAAATTATGGACTTTTAAAGCATGCATTTATTTTCCTCTTACACATATGAATATTTTGCCTGTGTATGTGTGTGTGGACCATGTGCTTAACTGGTGCCTACAGAGGTCAGAAGAGAGCATTAGGTCCACTGAAACTGGAGTAACAGATGTTTGTTGACCTCCATGTGGGTACTTGGAATCAAACCTACGTCCTCTGTAAAAGTAGCAAGAGCTCTAAACTACTGAGCCATCTCTCCAGTCCAGATACAATTTTTTGTAACATTTGGCTTTTTAGTTTTTTATATTAAATAAAGCTATTTAATTGTAATGAAAGCCACAAAAATATGAAATAAAAAGACAAGTGAATATTAATTTTGGCCTTTTTACTAGCATGTAATCATTGTTAACTGTTTACCCCACCCCCATCCTGTTTTTGGCACCTCGTGATACTACCCTTTCTCTAGGCCTTGCTTTTGGATCAGGCTGCTGTTCAAGCTCCACAACTTTACCAAACAAGTGAGTTTCCATGCTTTTCCTTTAAGTGACCTGTTAGGCACTAATAGAGACAGGCTTCCTTAGCACATATGTCTGGTTCTTGGTGCTAATATATACAAAACTGTGACTTTAGGTAATATGAAATCCAAGCATTCTTTATCTAACTGGGAAACTCTCATGATACGTATGGCCCTCTGTCCTGGGTGGTTTCTTCTAGTATTCCTACTGGCATGCTCTGTTTAGATTTTGTGTTTTAATAATAGACCCCCAGAAATTATGTAGATGTAATATTTTCTTCATTATCTTGTCCAAACCTTATTTACATTTTCTTATTCTCAAGACCCTTCCCCCATCATACCCTACTAAACTTCTGCATACACATAATACACCAGTTTAAATTTATCTTTCCTGACCTCTTCTCTCAAATGTGCAAAGTGACTTTATATCTATCCTATTTATACATTGTGACTATCTCTGACTTCCCTCCTCATTCTTATTTATTTCCTTACTTTTCTGTTTAACTGGTACCTTTACTAGACAGTGATCTCAAGGTTCTTTGAGTGCTTGGCACACAGTAGGGTAATAACGTGTGTCTGAGTAAACTGGGTGATATGAAAGGATGAACAGAACTTTGTATTTGTGCAGAATTCCACATGCCCTAGGTAACACAATTATTTAGGTAACTGAGATTCATGTGATCATGAACAATATTCACTTGATACATGAGGTATGTAAAGAATCACTAGCTTCCTCAAAAATAAAAATCACACATAGACACACACACAGACACACAAACACATGGGCACATACATATACACACACACTATATATATATATTTCTCCATATACACACACACATACATATATATATACATATATATGTATATATATACATATATATGTATATATACATATATATATGTATGTATACATATATATACATATATGTATATATGTATACATACATATATATATGTATATGTATACATAATATATATATACATAATATATATATATATTATATATATATATATATATGTATGTGTGTGTGTATATGGAGAAAGTAGGCTCAGTGGGACATTTGTAATGAATTAAAGCTCAGTTCTGTAACATATATTCTTAACATATATTCTTAAGCTAATATCTCATGTAAAATGGACAAGACTCCCAGGCCGTCGATGCTCCAAGTTGCCATGGCAGCGGCGCCATCACTCTTGGCTCTTTGAGTCATAGGATTTCAGGGGAGAGTGGCCTGACACTATTAGGCAGATTGCCAAGGGGCTGGAAGAGGTTACTGAAGCATTTTATTACTGACACTGAAGAAATGATTATAGATCTGGAAGCAGGAGGCCTACCATACCGTGGCAATGAGATTCATTGGTTTCCTGAGAGTTGCATTTTGACTTTTAAAGGAGATTTTAAAAAAATGATAGTCAAATGCACTTCAATGGATTAAAAAGAATAACTATTTTAAAAGCAGAAGGTAGATGCTGCTACAGAGTATATTCAAATCCATGCTTCTTAGCAACCAGACCAAATTTCACCTATGAAAGAAGACAAGAGTTACAATATTTTTTTTTTAAAAAAAAACCTTTTTGGTTATCTAGAGGATATAAAGGCATATTAGAGGAAAGGAAGCACTTTGAGGTCTGTGGATGAAAGCTACTGCGTGGCTATAAAGTACTTTTGCAAAAGCAAAGGACAATGAAGAAGCAGTGTCTAGACTGTAGAGCTTATCTCGGGTGTATATGAGAATAATTGCCAGAGTCAGAATGAGAGATCATGACAAGGAGGAGCCTTCGGGTGCTCAGAAGTTAGTCTTATTTTTAAACATAGCAGCTATAGTTTCTCTCCTGAATCAAAGCCAAGGAAATGTAAAGCAAAGTTTGTGATGGCTTCGTAACTTGCTAATACTGCTGCAGAAGGTTTCTGCGGTAAAGGAAGATGAAAAGTACAAATAAAAATATCACGAATGTGTCAGTCTGTTTGATGACAACTGTCTGCAGACAAAATTTCAGCTCAAATATTGGAACTTTAGTAATCCAACCAGGTAGGGAGCATTGGAACATTTGTGGATTCTTCCTTAATAATGTAAGAAGAGATATCAAAACCAAATCCCACAACAGATCCTTTCTTTAATAAGGACCCTCAAGGGGAAAATGCAATGTCTTTGATAGTATTAATAAATTGGTAGTTAAAAGGTCATCCAGAGACTGTCCCTCCTAGGGATTCATCCCAGATACAGTCACTAAACTCTGACACTATTGTGGATGCTAAGAAAGGCTTGCTGAAAGGAGCCTGATATAGCTGTCTCCTGAGAGACCCTGCCAGAGCCTTAAAAATACAGAATTGGAAGCTTGCAGTCAACCATTACACTTAGTGCGCGGTCCCCAATGGAGAAGTTAGAGAAAGGACTGAAGAAACTGAAGGGGTTTACAACCCCACAGGAAGGACAACAATATCAACCAACCAGACCCCCAAGAGTTCCCAGGGACTAAACCACCAACCAAGGAGTACACATGGCTCTGGCTATATATGTAGGAGAGGACAGCCTTGTCAGACATCAATGGGAGGAGAGGTCCTTGGTCCTCTGAAGGTTTGATAGATGCCCCAGTTTAGGGGAACTGAGGGCGGGGAGGTAGGAGTGGGTGGGTGAGTAGAGGAACACCCTCATAGAAGCAGGGGAGGGGGAGAGGAGAGGGAGTTTCTGGGAGAGTGAGAAACCAGGTAAGGGGATAACAGTTGAAATGTAAATAAATTAAAAGAAAGGAAGGAAGGAAGGAAGAAAGAAAGAAAGAAAGAAAGAAAGAAAGAAAGAAAGAAAGAAAGGGTAGTTAAACTAGAAACCCTTTTTTTTTATTGAATGAAAACTTTTGTACATGTACAAAGAAATGGGCCGGAAAAGGATACTATTCATATATCAAAAACAGATACAAAGATTCCATCAAGATAATTCAGCTATATTTTTGAGGCCTTGTAAAAGTCTGATGTACTTGAAAGAGTAGACATGCAAATGATAAACGAAGAGTCCAGGTTTGGAACTGGAGTGCACACATGCAGCAGAGATTTCAGCATGGTCCGAGCAGACAGTGGAGAGGTTGTTATCAGCTGAAGTTGTTTTATTCATTTTCTCTTGGAGCCCATGGGGGCTAGGAAGACAAAAGCCTCATATGTTTTACTATCATTAGACTAATGAGCTTGGTCAAGGCATTCTAATTCTTGGCAAAATTTAAGATAGTTCAGTAAACTGTTCTGAGAAATTGTGCATCCTCTCTTGTTTGGGAGAACAGTGAAAGCAATCAAGAATGGATAAAAAGTTCTTGAGCTTTCATTTTACAAGCATTGATGTAAAATGACTTTACAATTATTTATTCAAAGCATTGTCTCTATTTTATTTGATCACAGAATTAATTTAGAGTCTATATTTGTAAGAGTCCAGTGCATAGACACAAACTTTATGTAGGTCTTTTTCTCTTGAAGATTCCTTTTATCTATCCATAAATTTTTGTGGCACTTAGTCAAGAGTTTTGAAATGAATACTGTGTGGACACCAAACAGGCAAACTCCCCTCTAGAAAGTTTACCTATAATTGAAACCAACATTCAAAAATTATATTAATTTGTAATAGTTAAGAAAATCAACCTTGTATGAACCATAATAAATACTTACTAAAGGAAATTGGGGGGGAGGAATATCGTTTCTTTTAAAATCTTAGGCTAGGTTCTCATACCTAGTTAAAAATAATGGGAACTCATTTTGAGTATGGGGTGTTAAAATGATACTACAAGCTGCTATGTGGATAATTCTCCAGAATTGCTGAAATTGCTCTTTATATTTGTAGGCAGTAACTACAAAGTATTATCTATAAAGAGGAGGCGACTTGGTGAAAAATGTTCAAATCGCTGTCCAAAGGCTGGAGTTATGGGAGGTTATAGAGCAACACCCAGTAACAAATGGGAAGAACCATCTGCCGTATATTACAAATGAGTCAATTTAGAGCCTTATGTGAGACTCTCCAAACACAGTCATAGCTACGCTGACAAAGTGAACTACAGAGGCCAGAAATTATCTGCCGCATTTATCAGCCGAGACAGTCAGTGAGGATAATTTAGATTCTACAACCCTTTGCTTCTGTGGAATTAGATATCTCGCCTTGGATATCTTACATTATGGCTGTAAATTTATATATCCCTTCATCACAGTGTTTACAGTGGTAGAGAAACTCAGATGGGTAGGTTAGTGAGCATTTCCCTCTCCTGCCTTTTACCCAAGGGTTTAGAAAAAAAGACATTATTAACTTTTCTAGTACGATTTATGTTGTAAGACTGACTGATGGAGATTCAGTAGCATCACACTGACATAATATTATAATAATAGAGTCGATCTCAGGTGACATTATACACCTGGGTCTATCGCTTATCAAGAGATGTTAAAGAATGGATTTTGTTATGCATTTATACACTTGGGAAATACTTTTTGCAAACACGGTGCCAAACTGCATGTATTTGTGCTTTTATTACCTTTTTGCATATTTCTTTCTTTCTTTTTTCCCCTTGAGGGGAGACTTTGCATCTGGAATAACATCCAGTACTGAGCATGAAAGCCACCAGTAAGTGTTTTGAAAAGAATGAGGATTTATAAAACAGTTTAATTTTCCAATTAACTTTTCTTCTAGTACTGGGTTGAATTTAACTCAACTCACAATTTTAGGAAAATATTATAAAAATGACTCTATGTATGAAATGTTCTTGTCAAATTCACTGCTCTACTTCTGTGAAGATACACCATGACCAAGGCAACTCTTATAAGAGAAAATATTTAACTGGGGATTGTATATAGTTTTAGAGGATGAGCCCATTATCATCATGGTAGGGAGCAAGGTGTAGGGATGCAGGTAAGAATAGTGCTAAAGTAGTAACTGAGAGATTTATATTGTGTGAGAGAGAGACAGACAGTCGGGGGTGGGGAGAGAGAGAGAGAGAGAGACAGAGACAGAGACAGAGACAGAGAGACAGGGACAGACAGAGACATAGACAGAGACATAGAGACAGAGAGACAGAGAGACAGAGAGAGGGAGGAGATAGAGACCCAGAAACAGAAACTGGGCCTAGCATAGCTTTTTGAAATCTCAAAGGACACTCCAATAACACACCTCCTCCAATCAGGCCACACCGATTTCAACAAGGCCACACATCCTCATAGCGTCAAATAGTTCATCAACTGTGAAGTAAGCATGCAAATGTATGAACCTATGGGGGCACATTCTCATTCAAACCACCACAACTGTGATTTATAAATTCTCATTATTCTTAAAACACTTATGGATTTGTGGCCCAGTACTAGATGCTATTCTAGATACAAAGTATACCCTTGAAAAAGACAAGAAACAATGAAAACACAAATATAGGCAGCTAGGGATAGAATTTATAAAATTCTTTTGCAAATGTGTAAGTACATAATAAAATTCACTGTTAAGCATTCTTGGTAATTTTTATTTGAGAAGAGAAATCATGTCTATATGAATTAATAATTTGTTTTTCTCATTTTTATTAGTTTTTGAGAATTTTGTAGTATGTATTTTGATCATATTGCCTCCGCCTCCACCATTCCCACACATACTCCCTCTTGACAACCCACTCAACTTTCTGTTCTTAAAGCAAAACATAACAAACAAGCAAAATGCCAAGCACAATTATTGGCTATATCCTCTTGGATGTGAATCCTTCTGTTGGATCAGATGTCAACCCACCATGGGCCCCAACCTTAAAAAATATTGTCTCTCTTTCTCCAAGCACTTATTAATTGCTGCTAATTTGAAAGATTTGTATGTTAAAATACCAATTACTCCATTTTCCACTTCTATGTTTGTGCTGTTGGGTCTCTTCTTCCATTTCTGTACCTATGTATAATCCTGCACCTTCCTGGGATTTGTCTAGTATTTTCCCTTTGACTATTCAAGCTCTCAGAAGTGAGTGGCTCTCCTGTCATGTTAGCTCTTGTTTTACTATTTCTTTTCTCTTTGCCTAGTGGCTAGTCTTCCCCACTTCCTCTCTGATTTCAATTTACCCATGGTAATTGGGTCACTTCTACTCCAGAAAGAGCCCTTCTCAAGAGATGATGGTGGTGTTAAGATTTTTCCTGTAAAAGTCACACACAGTCATTTTGATTCATCTCTACTTTTATAGGAAGGACTTTAATGACATAGAATTGGGACCATAACATAGAACTTTCAACTCTTCTAGAAGTTTTTTAGCATTCTAGAAAATTTTTCATATAATATTTTATCATTTTTCAGCCACAGTTTACTTAGATGAAGACTGTGATAAAGAAGAGCAACATGCTCCCGTCTGCATGCATAATATAGTATCATTAATAGTATCTGGGATTGTTGCTTGCCCGCGGGATGAATCTCAAGTTGGGCTGGTTATTAGTTGGCTATTCCCTCAGTCTCTGCTTCATACCCCATGCCTACATGTCTTGTAGACAGGATAAATTTTGGGTTGAAAGTTTTGTAGGTAGATTAATATCTCTATTGTTCCACTGGAGTTCCTGCCTGGCTACAGGAGGTGGTGTGTAGCTTGGTCTTCATGAGGGTTCTGAACAAGTGGAACAGGGGCTATCCCAAAAGCCGTTGCCTATATGTGGAGTGTGTTCTTCAAGCTGGGCTTCCTTGTTTGGCTTTAGTGGGAGAGGAAGTACCTAGCTTCACAGAGACTTGAAGTGTCAGGGTGGAGGGATACCCAGGGGAGCTGTTACCTTCTCGGAGGGGAAAGGGAGGGGATGGAGAAAGGATTTTGGGAGAGGGTGACCAGTAAGTGGGATGTAAAGTGAATAAATAAAAAAAATTAAATAAAAGAAAAGGACAAAAAACTGAAAAGAAGGCATCATGTGTGTATTTCAGGGCAGACATATTTTTTATTGTTGTTCATATTATATATCACTTTTGCTGTAGAAGTGTAGAAAAAATTTTCCAATCTGAAGTGAATGCATTTGATTAGTATGTAGAAAACCAGTTGTGGGAATTTTAAATAAAAATTAATGCTATAGCTATGTACTTTTACATACCCCAAACATTTCACTTAAAATCATTAATAACGGTGACATCTAAATGGCCATAATGTTAAAAAATAGAAGCATGGAATAAATACCCAAGGAACAATTCACATATCAAAGGATACCCAAGAAGAAGGAAGGAGAGGTGCCTGGTCCTGGAAAGGCTCAATGTGGCAGTGTAGGGGAATACCAGGAAGGGGAGGCAGGAGTGGGTTGGTTGGGGAGCAGGGGAAGGGAAGAGAGTGTATGGGACTTTGGGGGGTGGGGAACCAGTAAGAGGGAAATCATTTGAAATATAAATAAAGAATATACTTAATTAAAAAAGATAGAGATAGCAGTAGGGAAATTTTTCTGACAAAGTGAGATATCCCTGTTGATGGTCAGATAGGGAACTTCCGTTCTTAGAACAGCAGCAATGACAGTGTTCATTCACATTGTGACCCAGCACTCCAAGGCAAGCTCCTAGCAGACAGCACCTGTTGACCTTAGCAAGTTCTAGTGATGTGCTATAGTTCACTGCATTCTTGAACTTTAAAAACACATCATAAGTTATTCACCTGGTCACTTAATAGCATCCATTCATTAGAAAGGACTGCCAGTCAACTGAACACAAGACCAGAAGAAAGGCTATATGACTCCTGATATACAGGTCACCAAGCCGACCCTTGTGTGAGCTGGCAGGAGTGCACTCAAAGAGCAAGACGCTTCCATTTATCACCCTTTTTTAGATAAATAAATTCTCATGGTTTGCTTAAGAAGCATCTTATTACTTGTATTAAATTTAAATATTCTTCTAGTTTACATGGGAAGTGTTTGGCCAATTTAAATGTCATTAGCAAATCTTTGCTACAAAGCACCTGTAACCATGGATATCTCTTTATACTGGAACCCTCTGCTTCACTACGTGGAAACTGTAATGGTCCAAAGGTGAGTCTGATGTTATGTTTAAATCCATCTCATGGGAGCTTCAGTTTCTTTTCTCATGTCTTGGATGGGGAAGAAATTAGTATGGTTTTCATTTGTGTTTATTGCGATCTTACAATCTAAATACATCTGCCTTGAGTTATAAGGTCGTAGGAATAATAACTTTTGGAGTGAATTTTTTTTCACACGGTTCTTTGCATTGTAGAGATTTCCAAGAACATTTATTTCCAAAAAGAAGAGTCTTACTTTGTCGATTGTTTGCTTGAAGATGGAGACCATGGAGCAAATGACAACACTAATGACAGTCTGCTTACTTAATAGGAAATCACGCAAAGACTTACTTTCTGGACCCAATCTTTGATAATTTCACTAGCTGTAAATGTGGAGAACTCTAGAATTTAGAAGTTCATCTTTTTTTACTGGGCAATGTTGAAGTACTAAATGACAATTAATTTCTGTGTAAGTTTGTACTGAGGATAGACATGATGTTTTGCTCCTCACAATTGTCATGTCACTAGAAATGCAATTTTTGAGGCAATAATTATAATCTTGAGAATTAAAAAAATGCTAACCATTCTTATCCAGAACAAGCTAGAGGTCTTATCTATCTGAAACAGTCAAACAGGGTGCAGTTTCTCAAGTGGAGCTTCAACTGCTGAGTAAGAGTTGGGAATAGGAAAAATAATGCTGTGTCACTAAGTTAGAGGTGAACTCACAGCCAGTTTGTGGCGTGTATTTCTTCCGAGGTTATGGGAATGACAGCTATCAGCAGGCTGGAAGTACAACTCCTTAAGAACTAACATACCGGAGTCTTTATTGCTTTTTGGCCTAAAATCTCACATCACATTCAATTTCATTCAATTTGGTTGGACAGCTACTGAACTAAAAAAAAAAATACTTCAGAGTTTCTTTCAAGTGAGTCTCTCTCTCTCTCTCTCTCTCTCTCTCTCTCTCTCTGTCTCTCTCTCTGTCTCATATTTTAAGTACATTCAGTACTTTGGTAATAATTACATGAAATTCTCTAAAATTCTAGGTTGTTATATAAGATTTCCTTCACTAGTGAGACTACTGTTAAAATTTCAAGGTAATGCCATGGTCAACTGAAAAATTAAACAGGAGAGAGAATGTAGACAAAGAATCATTGTATTGCCTATCAGAAGATTAGACAAAATCTGGGGAAAAACTGGGACAAAATGTCTCTAAAGCATTTAAGAAGAAATGCAAAAGAAAAAAATAATCAAAATTGAAATCTTTGAAATGTTGGAGCATCTGGTAAGTTTTTAATCTATGAGAAGATTGGTTCAGCCAAATTTAGAATATGCATGCTTTTAAAAAAGGTCAATTTCTTCAATTAACGTGTAAGATTTTAAAATATATATTAATTTCACTTCTTACATACAGAAAAGTACTATTCCTTGAGAGAAAGAGAGAATTCCAGGGGATAGGATGCTTACAAGCATTACTTTTTGCTATGCCTACTGAAGGTCACTTTCTCTGTCCAAGTGGAAAAGCTTTTCTTCCTTTTAGTTTTTAACTGAAGTTGGACTGCAGCCTGCATAGAGCTTCTTTTTCCTTAAAAGATATTGTTTTCTGCCTAATTGTGCCCAGCTTCATTTCCACTCTGAAAAGGATTGTGTTTGAGCTCACAGACTCAGGAGACTATTCCACATAATAGCCAAACTCTGGCAACAGCCCCCTGGGATTTTGAATGAATGTAAGTGAAAGTGCCTTGTGTTTGCCTCTGTGTCCCTTTTAAACAAAAGTTTAACTCAGGACACTTTGGGAATATTTAAAGAAATTTATCTGAAGAACTGCCTTCTAGATAAGATCTGAAAAAAAATACTTTTGGCCTGTAAAAGTGGTCATCAGTTAGCAGAATTTCCATAGTGCCGCTGATATCTGCAAGTCACCCTCTTCCCATATTAATAGGTAAGGGATCTACAGCCATCTGTCCGCAGAAGATAATGATATTCCTTTAAAAAAATTCCACGAGAAGTTAACAGCAAAGGACTGAAAAGCGAAAGGGCAACTCAAGGGTAGCAAATAGATTTCAGTTCCAATGGAATGCCAATTCTAATCAATTAGGAAGTGTGCATGGAGTGTGAGCCAAGGGAAATGATGAGACTGAATCTCGGTTCAGTGGGAAAGCATGCTGTGGTTGAGTGCTGATGTCTGCCACGGGTGTAGAACAGCAAGGGCTGGCATATGCTCTATCCTTTGTTCTGCTTCTACTGACGATGCTCAGCGCAGACTTCTACAGGTCTCTCATTCTCTTGGTCTTCCTGCCTTTCTGACATACATTACTCATTTTCTGTTTTAGGCTACTATGGCTTAAGTTGAGTGAGTTCTGAAGTTAAGGACAATGGGCTGCTTTAATCACTGGGATGTTAAAATATGAGCAATGGCAACTTTGATAATTGCCCTGCAAGATTTCAGAAGTAGGTTCCGTGCTCTGGTTTTTATAACCACAGCCTACAAGTGGTTCTTACTGAACAACCTATTTTCTCCCCCCATGCTACTGACCCCAGATGTGGGCTAGGTTCAACATATAAACCATAAACCATGAATGTGCTTGGATTTTGCCTGTTCAGCTCTATTCTTTGAAGCCCTACTGTTTATGCTTCTTTCCCCTTACCTTGTTTGCTGTTGCTGACTCTAGTTTTGTTGTCTAACTAGGGAGACCAGCATCTCTCTGATTAACCTCAGCTGCTTTTGGCCTAAATGTTGTGTTTAGAGTTATTTCAGGGGCAGAAATAATGTTTAGGTTTGATATACTCTGAACTTAGTCAATTGGTAGCACAAGATCAGAACCTTATAAATGCTGTTGAACTTTGTCAAGTTTGCTGCTAACATAGGCATGGGTATTTATCAAGCTGGGTAATATATTAGTGGTAATTCTGATGATATAGATACAACACGTGAAAGAAATTTATTTAAAAGTACATAGGTTTTAAAAACCCCAGTATAGGCTATTAGATTGAAAAGACAGTCCTTCAAAATACAAAAGTCAGCTACAGAAAATTGGAGAATATGATGTAAAAATGGATGTGATGCAGGTGGCCATGCTTTATAAAGAAAAACCCCAACTTGTAGCAACTCTCAGTGGAGAACCTAAAGAGGACAATGATGATCTACTGAAGCAGATGGTCCAGACAATCGCAGGCTAGGAAACAAAGCAGCCAGTCTGGGAGAAAAGCCAACATCTACGATGGACTAATAAAAGCGAACAAACACCTCGGCAACCATGTCCAAGAGCAAGAATTCCAAATTGGCAATGGCGAGCTCATTGTCTTAGGTAGATTAGAAAAAAAAAAAGAGGGATCATCAATCTGTGGATGCTTCAGTTATGGCCAGGGAGCTGATATAGAGATTGAGGATTGCAGTCACAGTGCATCCTCTCTTAAATATTCTAGTTAAGTAAGGGAATATGTAATATACCATATGAAGAAGTAGTAATGTACACAGGAACTTCTAATAAAGAGTGGGGAGAATGGAAGTGTTTTTGGCAAGGTAACAAATATATGTTCTCTTAGAAGGTAGGAAAAGACACTTAAAACTTTATTTACTTTGCCAGGGTTGTGCCTGCTAATTTGGTGAATGATTGTTTTATGTAATTTTTCAATAAATATTTCTGTGTTTTAATTAATTCTCTATAGTATAATTCATAAAATATCAGTCTTGTATGTGGCATTCTTTACCCATTGCAATGCATCTTTTGCATACCAGCATAGTGTTTAGAACCCTTTGAGACAGCAAGATCTGAGCTTGAATTACTTTGTAACTAGCTTTGTGACCTGTGACAAATTCCTCAGTCGCTCTAACCATTTGTATCTTCATCTCCAAACTGAGAATCCAATATCAGCATCACAAATACATTTAAGCTGACACAAATCATCTATGACACAGTCACTCACTGCTTAGCATAACATAGCTTGTGTTATAAAGCAAGCAGTGAGGGACTGTCATTAAAATTCTTTTCCATCTGTTCCACAAGGGCACAACAACAGTCACATAATTACTAAAATTCATATAAGCTAAAGATGAAATGTTTATTGATTAATTAATATAATTATTATCTTGAGAATTCTGAGCCTCTAAATATCATGTTCTCAAACCTTGGACCTGACTAGAACTGTTTTAATTTGGAAAAAATAGTCTTTATCTATACCTAACTGGGGATAAGGAAATTCCCTGGCTATTTACACTTCTATGTAGTCAAACAGGTTTTCATACTCTGATTCAGACACTATTCAACAGAAAACATGAGTATCAAATTATAAAGATATTGCTGAATCTTGCTTTGAAAAGTTATATGAATACACATTGCTACCTTCAGTGCAAAAGTAAAAAGGGCTTTAATATATGTAGTAACTTTGTTTATATAGTAGCTAACCATTTTTCTTTTTAGTTGCTACTTTCTGAGTTATTAATGAGTTTGAATCTGTAAATTATACTATTGGCTATTCTCTTAGATTCTGTGAGTTGCTTGACCAAGTCCCTCAACTACTCTTCTGCCCTGTTATTTACATGTTTTCCTATTGCTTTGAGGAATTGCTATCCAGATTTTAACTCTGTATATATTGCAAGTTCTTGTTTCCAATTTGCTCCTTTCCTTTTAATTTTTATGTCATCTTTTGCCTCATAGAAATGATTAATCTCTATTTCATGTCATTGTAAATCTTTCCCTTAAAGACGTTGAAATTTTATGATTAATTTAGAAAGACTTCTGAACTTAAAATTTATATGGAAATTTGCATTTAAGATGCTTCTATTTTTTTTTAAAAAAAATGCTTTACTGTTTATCTTCAGAGTTCAAGCTGATTTTCTAGTACATGAAACAGAAGAACAGTATACTACTTTTCTTGCTATTAGAACATTTAGGTTTTTATCAGTGTTTCTGTGTTTTTGTATGTGTGTGTTTGTGTGTCTGTGTGTGTGTTTTGGTGCTAAGGATTACACTAAGGGTTTCTGCATGCTGGCCAAGTGCCCTATCATTAAAATTCATATCCAACTCATTCATACCATTTTTGATAAGTTCATTTCTTCTTAAGATCATTCATCTCAAGATCACATTTATTAAGTACTAAATATATGTACTGTTGTAAAATTATTTTGCTTTCTTTCATGGATTTATTTGCTTATTTTTGTCTTACTGATTACTAATAACCACTATTTGTTGAATTAGTACAATTATTAATTATTAATGTAATACTTAAGTAAACAGCCTTATGATTTATTTTACCATATAATAAAGTGCTTACTCGCTAAGTTTTTAAAAATGTTTATCTTATAATTCTTAATCTTTTAGATGAAATTTAGAATTATATAATAACATTCTAGTAGAATTCAATTTAGGTTAGACTGAAACTCAGAACTTTGATTCTACATCGTCTGTTGTGTGAGAAAGACTCTTTCTCATCATAGAAAATATCTTCAGAGAGTATTTGTCATAGCCTGTATGCTGACTTTAATTTCACCTATTCCTAAGTGTTTTATAATTTTATTTGTTTTACAAGAAAGTTCCTTCTTGTTTTAAAACTTTAAGCTATTATATTAACTACTAAAAATTGTTTCTCAAGATTAATGCATGAGCAAGTTTTAAACACCAAATAAAATAAAAGCCTCATTCTTGGACCTTAATGCTGATAGGTTACAGCAAATTTATAGGGATCTCTTGGCATATATGCCACAAATCTGTGCATTTTACCCCCAGAGAACAAATTTTAAACTTTTACTAGCCTACTACAGGAACAGAACCATCACATTCCCTAACCCACTGGAAAGAGTGGGCAGTGTTTTCAGCAGTCTCTAAGCTATGCACATATGTCTCTAAATAGTTATTTACCGAATCCTTCCTTTCCTCTCACTTCTTTATAGTTAGCCATCACTGTGGTGTTTGCCTCCTACATTGACTGATTAGTGCTTTGTTCTCTTAGGCCAGCCCCTTGCTTTCCAGTCTTCCCCCACGATAATAACTTCTTTTGGTTAATTCATTTCTTTCTTTCTTTTTTTTAATTTTATTTTATTTTCTAAGGTTTTTTTTTATTTACATTCAAAATCATTTCCCCTTTCCCGTTTCCTCCCTCCCCGAAAATCCCATAAGCCCCCTTCCCTCCCTCTTTTCCCCATTCAACCCCCTCTCACTTCTCTGTCCTGGCATTCTCCTACATCCAGTCTTTCCAGGACCGGGGTCTCTCCTTCCATCTTCTTGGAAATCTGGTTAATTCATTTCTTCAGGTGCATTATTCGAATTGTGTCAGCACTTGAGCGTGACTGACACAGATTTGTAATTTTTCTTCTCACTTGTGTATATTCTTCCCCCTCGTCATTTGAATTGTTTTATTTTTCTCTGAATATATCACTAATTATCCCTTACCATGACTACATAAGTTTTGCGCCAAAAATATCAGGTAACTCCTCACTGAGACAAGTTTTGTGTGTTCCACACTTGGGTCATACAAACTTACATGGCATTAATTTATTTTCTCAACACTGTGGAAGTTTCCTTTGCTTTGAATTCTGACCTGGATACTTAGGCTAAAAAAGATTCTCCTTTCTTGCAAACAATTCTGTAGGTGTTACTCTGGGCAGCAGATGCCAGTGCTTGCATCTGCATTCTTCTTCTATTGGAGGCAGAAGGACCAATCCTGGCACCGTGCTTACTTTTTGACTGATGGTCTTTAATTAATTGTTCCCATGAATGTTTGCCCTTTCAATTTGCTGACTCTGAGCTTGGGGTTTCTCTGAAGCTCCTGTGGGAGGAAAGGTCCTCACCTTGGAAGTAGCTATTTCTCAGACCTACTTTGGGCTGAAGTTTTCTCCTCTGTTGTTTCTGTAAGTTTGGTCTCATTCCATTCTCTCTTCTATCTGTTCTGTATTCCATGTTTGGTCACAGTATCATTTCTTCCTAATGACTGTACATATTTTCATTTTAGAATATGTGCATATGATTTTTGATATATTTGGAGAAGAATATTTTTATTCATCCTGATATCTTGTGTTTGTTTTGTAAAATATCTAAGGTTACAAATTAATATTAAAATCTCATCAGAGTTAAAGAGAAATAGTCTTTCCTAGGGAAGAACTCCTCATTTGGTTAACCAATGCCAATGGTCAGTCCTGAAAATGTACATACAAATCATATTATAAAGACTGAACCAGTGGTATTTAGAGATATATGTGTATATATGTTGTATATTACATACAATGAAAAGTAATGCAAAAAAGCCATGAATTTGAAAAAGAACAACAATAACAAAAAAAGGCATATGAGAGTTTGGGGAGGAGGAAAGGGAAGGGGAAATGATATAATTATAATATCAAAAGTAAGAGAAGTAATAAGAATTTGAACACTGATTTACTTTGTAGAAAGAAATTGGAATATAATAATGATTTCAGCATTGTTATGTGGTACTTCCAAGTATACCTCCTATCCTAGTTAGGGTTCCCATTGCTATCAAGACACACCATGACTAAAGAAACTCTTTGGGGGCTAGTTTACAGGTTAAGAGGTTCACTTTAGTATCATCAAGGCAGGAAGCATGGCAATGTCCAGGCAGACGTGATGATGGAGGAGCTGAAATTTCTACATCTTGTTCCAAAGGCCACCAGGAGAAGACTGTCTTCCAGGCAGCTAGGAGGAGGGTCTCATTCATTGCCCATCTTCACAGTGACATACTGCCTCCAACAAGTCTACAGCTCCTAATAGTGCCACTCCATGGGCTAGGCATATTCCAACCACCACCTCTCCTTCTTGGATGTTCCTGATTGAGGTGATTGTGTGTGTGTGTGTGTGTGTGTGTGTGTGTGTGTGTGTGTGTGTGTATTAGAAGAATGAGAGGACCAATTAATCCAAGGAGTGAATGCAAAGGCAGCTGTTTACAAGCATAGGTTAAAGAACCATTACTATTTAGATAGTATATCAAAGAATTATAGAAATTCAGCCTTTTGTGACATCAAGATTACCCACTAGGACTTCTTTGCCAAGAATATGAAATATTTCTAAATATAGAAATAGAGTAGTGAGTGGTACCTGATCTGTGAAAATGGGGAGGAATTTTTTTTCATTTATCACCATGTTTTTATTGAAATATCCCTAAACAGAGAGCAGGCAGATCAGAAGAAGCACAGGGACAGCTGCTTAGAGAAAACTCTTGCTCACTCTCACTCTGTTTACATTTTTTTCTCATATTCTTCACATTGCATATGAAGTTTTAAAAGAGATTTGCTTTTGTTTTTAATCATCTGTGTGCATGTATGTCTCTGTGTGGGTATGTGCATATGAATGTAGATGTCTCAGAAGCCTGAAGGGTGTTTCAGATGTCCTGTGCTTTGTGTTACAGGTGGATGTGAGCTACCTGAAGTGGGCATTGGGAGCTGACATGAGGTTTTGCACAAGAGTATCATGTGCTCTTAAGCAACGAGCCATCTCTCCAAACCCTGAAAATATGTATTTTTAGGTTCCTTTCAAATGCTTGTTTGTCTGATATCATTTCTAGATCTTATGAGGATTACAAACATTCTTTGCACGCTAGATTCTAAACAATATTTTGTTTTGCAGGTGTTTTTCTTCATGGCCGTCTTCAATGATGTAAAGTCATGAGGGCATGTTGTATAGTGTCTCTAGTAATTAGCAAACTATTTGTGAAATAAATGGAATGAATAATCTTGATTTTAATGATGTATATATACCATTGTCTTCGGTTTAGATCCAACCATAGTTTTTTATATAAAATGGGTGTACATCCAGAAAGGTAGGGAAGGCAGACTCTTTTAGTTTAATTTTGATAATAGAAGAAATCGGGTTGACTAATAATTAGTAGTATGTATTTATTATCTTTGTGTTACAAAGACACAGAGTAGGTCTTCAGTGATATCTTTAGACTGTTTTGGTAATTTTTATCACTTATGTGCATTTGAATATTTATATATGCTGGACATTGATTTATCTTATTTTACTTTAAATGCTCTATGAGTAAGGCATCATTGTCCCACTGAAAATGAGGAAAGAGACTCAAGATATTAGGTAGTTATCAAATTAACTGTAAGCAATAGAACCAGTGCTTGAACTAATCTTTGCTTCCTCCTAAGGTCGTCACTGCCTTCTGTGTTGCCATAGATATAGTTCTGCATTCCAGTCATGAATGGTAGAGTAAGATAGGCTTTCCCACAGTTGCTTGTTCTTTGATTCAACAACTGTTCATTATACTTTTATGCACATGATGCTTTCCAAACAACTTCAAAATACAGTCTTAGCTATTTAAGGGTAAAAGTTTTGGTTTACTTATTTCATCTACAGTGTCCTTCTGACATACAATTAGTTTAGGAAACAATAAAATATTCCATTTGTAATTCTGAACTTAAAAATCTAAAGACAAAAATAGAAAGAAAATCATCAGTAAGATTGTAAAGTTATGGAAGTACAAAAGACACATTACAGGAAAAAGAATGGATGGGGCATTGGGATGGGCATTGGGCATGCCCACTGAAATGAAAATTGACAGAGGAAAATCAATGATAATTTGGATATTAGTAGCAGATGTGATAAAGTATATCTCTTATCACAAATTACATATATCAAAAGTTTCTTTGTTTGAATGATAGCAATGAGAATGTTGTAAAAACAAATTAAGTGAGATTCAATAATCCAAAGTTAATTTCACACTTTCTACTTGTGTTCAAACTAATATTTGGTGACTATGGAAATGCAGTTATTTCTAGTAGCCATGACCTTATATGCTCTTTTGTAACTTTAAAGAAAATCAGCTGAAATGCCTATGTGCTCATTTATCATGGGCCTGAATGAGTTTCTACTACTATGTTTTACTAATTTGTTATTTTAGTCTTTACTACAGTGCATAATTGATATCAAGTGCACTTTATTTAATTAAAAATGACTTTTCATCAAGTACACAATATTATTTAAGAAAATATTTTTGACTTTAAATTAATTTGTTATTTTAGAACATATTGTAGCTACAGTTAAATATATCTGATACACACTGTGAGACACCAAAATAAGCTAATATCTAGTGATGAACAGATCTAGGATATAATAGATTATCTTCATAAGTCATGTCAATAAACTCACGATTTACTGAAAAGAGATGTAAATTAATCATGGCTACACTCAAATATTTTAAAGGAAAACTTTTCATATAAATTTGTCATATATTTGCACTTTATACCATCAAACGAGATTTAAAGTTATTAAAGATGTTGGTCTGATGTTCCTGCTTGTTAATAACTATTTGTTGCCCTCACTAAAAATCCATTACATTACACAATATTTGCTACATGTGTTTTCCATGTGTTCCTATGTACTGATGATCTCATAGAAATAGTTTAGGTCACAAATGTAAAAATACAGTAATACAAATTAATGTTATATAACCAGTGTGATAAGAGAAGAATTCAGATTGTGCGAGAGTATCCTGGAGGAAACTAGGCTGCGTTGAACCATCTAGAAAGTTAGGATGAATTGTAACAGGCACTGTTTGGTTCAGATTCTTTATTAATACATGTCTTTAATTGAATATAACCATATTATTCTCTTGTCTCCCTTTCCCCTCTCCAGCCCTCCCAGATACCTATCCTTGAACCCCTCCCTCAAGTTGAAAATCTTTTAAACTTTTATCACTATTAAATACATAACAATAGTAATCATGTATAGGCAAATACATATAAATACCAGTTACTGAGTATATTTTGATTTTTGTGTTACATATGGTTTCAGGGCCAAGCACTCCACATTGAACAGTGAATAAAGGTTCATTCTTGGGAAAGGGTAATTTTAATTTTTCTAAGATTCATTAGTTTTCTGTAATTCTTTGTCTAGGGGTAGGACATTTGAAAATAGAATTCTTTTATATAAACATGTAAATGGATATTACAATTATTTTAGACTTGCTTATGCAATCTTTTCTAGGAAAGACTGTTTTATAGAAGGGTTTCTGGAATTCTCTTTCTTAACTTTTGGGTTCCTCTTCTGTTGTGTTTACTGAGCCATAGGTATAGGAATTGTGGTGTACATGTGTTCAACGCACTAGGGATCCCCATGAGCTTTTGATTTCTGTATTGTGTCCAGGTATGGGGTTCATTGGGGTCTCCATTTGCCATAAAGAGAAACTTCTTTGATGAGGGGTGGTAAAGATGTGGATGTAAAGATAAGATTTAGAATGCCCTAAGGAATTATGCTGGTCTAACAAAGTGGGGGTAATAGATTCTTTTCTAAGGTTTTTGACCTCACTTACCCTAGCAAACTGTCAAAATGTATAGTACCAGGCATGATTTCCCTTGTATTGAGTGGGCCTTTTGATCAATTAGACAGCTGTTGGTTGCCACTGACATTTGAGTGACACTGCATCTTTATGTGCATCTTGTCATGTGGTCACTGTCATGGTTCATAGGTGTTGCTGCTGGGTAGGACTGTTCAATCACCTGCCTCTTTTAGCAGCTTGCATAGCCTTTTTTAGAACTATGCAAGCTAGATTATAGGAAAGAGGCTTCATGTCAGACACAACTCAAATCAATGAATTCTCTATGTCCTCCCTGTGCAGTGCCTTCAACAATAGGGGCCCATCATTAAAACTAAAGAATACACATGTGTTGAACATTTCTTTAGGTACGGTCTTAGCCATTCAGTATTCCTCAGTTGAGAATTCTTTGTTTAGCTCTGTATCCCATTTTTAATAGGGTTATTTTGTTCTCTGGAGTCTAACTTCTTGAGTTCTTTGTTTATATTGGATATTAGCCCTCTATCGCATGTAGGGTTTGTAAAGATATTTTCCCAATCTGTTGGTTGCCGTTTTGTCCCATTGACAGTGTCCTTTGCCTTATAGAAGCTTTGCAATTTTATGAGGTCCCATTTGTCAATTCTTGATCTTGGAGCATAAACCATTGGTATTCTGTTCAGAAAATTTTCCTCTGTGCCCATGTGAGCCATGTGGTTCTTCCCAACTTTCTCTTCTGTTAGTTTCAGTGTGTCTGGTTTTATGTGGAGGTCCTTGATCCACTTAGACTTGAGCTTTGTACAAGGAGATAAGAATGGACTGATTTGCATTCTTCTACATGCTGACCTCCAGGCTCATAAAGAAATGTTCAACATCCTTATTCATCAGGGAAATGCAAATCAAAACAACCCTGAGATTCTGCCTCACACTGGTCTGAATGGCTAAGATGAAAAATTCAGGTGACAGCAGATGCTGGTGAGAATGTAGAGAATGAGGAACACTCCTACATTGCTGGTGGGATTGCAAGCTGGTACAACCACACTGGAAATCAGACTGGCAGTTTCTCAGAAAATTGGACATAGTATTACCTGAGAATCCAGCTATACCACTACTGAGCACATACACAAAAGATGCTCCAATAAGGACACATTGCTCCACTATGTTCATAGCAGCCCTATTAATAATAACCAGAAGCTGGAAAGAACCCAGATGTCCTTCAACAGAGGAATGGATACAGAAAATGTGGTACATTTACACAATGGAATACTACTCAGTCATTAAAGACAATGACTTCATGAAAATCTTAGGTAAATGGATAGAACTAGAAAATATCCTAAGTGAGGTAACCCAATCACAAAAAAAATTATTAAAAAAACCAAATGGTATGCACTCACTGATAAGTGGATATTAGCCCAAAAGCTCTGAATACACAAGATACAATTCACAGACTAAATGAAGCTCAAGAAGAAGGAAGACCAACATGTGGATAATTCAGTCCTTCTTAGAATGGGGAACAAAACACCCACAGGAGGAAATACAGAAACAAAGTGTAGAACAGAGACTGAAGGAGCAGATATCCAGAGACTGCCCCACCTGGGAATCCATCCAGTATACAGTCACCAAATGCAGACACTATTGTGGATGCCAAGAAGTACTTGCTGAAAGGGGCCTGATACAGCTGTCTCCTGAGAGGCTCTCCCAGAGCCTGAAAAACACAGAGGTGAATACTCACAGCCAACTATTGGACTGATCACAGGGTCCCCAATGGAGGAGTTAGAGAAAGGACTGAAGGAGCTGAAGGGGTTTGCAACCCCATAGGAAGAAGAAGAATATCAACCAACCAGATGCCCCAGAGCTCCTAGGGACTAAACCACCACCCAAGGAGTATACCCATGACTCCATCCACATATATAGCAGACAATGGACTTGTCAAGCATCAATGGGAGGAGAAGCCCTTGGTCCTGTGAAAATAAAATGCTCTAGTGTAGAGTAATGCCAGGTCTAGGAAGTGGGAGTAGGTGGGTTGGTGAGCAGGGGGAGGAGGGATGGGATAGGAAGTTTTTGGAGGGGAAACCTGGAAAGGGGATAACATTTGAAATGTAAATAAAGAAAATATCTAATAAAAAATTCAAAAGACAAGAAAAGAAATATATGTATGACCTACATTGTTTTGGGAGTCACTTGGCCTATCATGATCAACTATTAAAAAGAAAGGTCTCTCTTGGCTGGTCCTAGATTTTTTTTTATTATTTTTTAGTCTATATTTTGTGTGGGGAATGTTGTCAACTCAAGTGGTTTAATGTCCATACACACACACACACACACACACACACACACACACACACACACACACACACAATGCTGGCAAAGTTGTCAAGAAAGTGGACAGCTCATTTACTGTGGGTGAACAGCCACTCTGAAAATCAGTTTGGAGAATTCTCAAATAACTACTAAAAATAAATCTACCCTATAACTTAGCCAACTACTACTAGAAAAGATTATACTGTATGAGATAACACAGACCTAGAAATACATATAGTGCATGTGAATTCTCAGATGTGAGCACACAGCATAGGGTCACTACAGAAGCAAGGCTAGTATTATTAAGAGTCTCTCTCTCTCTCTCGCTCTGTGTGTGTGTGTGTGTGTGTGTGTGTGTGTGTGTGTGTGTGTGTGTGTATGTGTGTGTGTGTGTGTGTGTGTGTGTGTATGGGTCTAGGAATGTAAATAGTTAATACAGATAATATGAAATAGAAAGTGGAATAATGGGAAGGATACTCTGCTCTGAGAAGAAGGAAGTCAGTACATAATGAGACGGAGGAATGCAAAGATAAATAACCTAAAACTTGTTAATAAAGCCTTTAGGGTCATATTATTTTATATTTACTTATAAAACACACACACACACACACGTATGTATGTGTGTGTGTGGGGGGGTGTGTGTGTGTATTTTATATTCCTAATACTTGTGTGCTGTGACTTGTAGGAGAATAATAAAGGGAAACTGACAGAAGAAAACCTTTCCCTTTGGTTTAGGTGTGAAATTATAAGGTTTCTACACCAGCAAATGCAGTTGTTCTATGAGTTGAAGGCAAATTGCAGGTACTTCCTTGTGTGTGTAGAGTTTGCTCCCTTGGAGGGCTTTAGGAGAACAACAGAAGTATTAAAAGCTAATTAGTATAGTTGAAAAGAGAGTTTCCAGAAGTGTTACCTGATCAGAACTAAGTGGAGATAAAATACTTTAAACAGGTTTACTAGGCCCAAGAAACGTTTTATTTTGAAAACTTTTAATGACTACAGTCCGCAGGATTATTTTTGATTGTCTATTATGTGTTACCAGAAGGAGATAGCGTTTAACAGCAGTGCATGAATGCAACTTCAGAAATATAATGAGCTATCTTGTCAGCCTAGCACAGTTATTGTTTGCATACAGCTGAAGACTGCAACACAGTCAAGTCAGTTCTCCCAAAACTTGTGGTGAATGGCAGGGGTGCATCAGGGATTATATAGATAAGCTTTTGATGTATCACATAATGAGGACAGAAATGATGACACAGGTTATGTATGAGATGTTTGCAAAACATAGGGGCAAAATAATCCTGAATAGAATTAATTTCGCTAACAGGTTTTGTTTTCCCACATAAATTTATGTTTACTTAATTTGCTAATATGATAATTATAAAACATATATTGAATCTTTATATTCACACTGTGAAATTTTTTATGTCCATTATTACATTTTTAATAATAAAATTATCCTATCCTTTTGTTATTATTCTTACGATTTTGCAGATAAAGGGAGACATAGGAACTCAGCTAATAGTCTGAGCAGTATAGAATTAGTCAAAGGTGGTAAAGGAATTTAAAATCTTTTTGCATATAAACCTGTGAACAAAATCACTGAAAAGACATACAAAGTATCACTGTAGAGTGTTTGTAATTAGCACAACTACTAAAAATCAGGGGCAGACTTTCCCATATTTACTTATTTTAAACATGGTTACACATTTTTAAAATGGCAGTGCCTCATGTGCTGAGATTTTATGATTCAATAAGAATTTCATGTAAAATGTATGTCATCTGGGAGGAGTTATCTGAAGAACAAGAAATGTAAATTTGAATTCAGTTGGACAGCCGTGAAGCCATTCAGTGGAACAGAAAGCCTCTTCAATGAAAACAACCGAGGGATTTTTTTTCAACATGAGAATATTTATGTTTGATTGCAACATTCCTATGCAAAAAGGAATGATTCAAATCTTTCTCCCAATAATAAGTTTGGAAGTAGACAAATATATGTATTAAATGTGTAATAGGCACCATTTTGAAGGTTAGTGTGGAAGATTAAACATTTAATTTCTGGTTTTCCTTATCTAAACTTTTCAGATTAAAAGTAGTTAATTTTATAATGAGAAATGCAGCTATTACTTGAAAATCAAAGGACATAATTTATATATATGGTTTCATATTTAATAATAAACGTGGCTGACTCCATTATACATATCCTTAGATGGAATGATCTTTTGCTTGGAAATCTTTTTGATTAAGAAGTGTTCACTGGCATAGGGAGGACAGGGGAATGATTGCTTCTTCTGAAATTTGCGCAAGGATAATAAGCAGTCACAGAAGTAGAAAGTTGAGACATCTTCATTTTCAAACCTATGAGCATTTTGTCAATTGCTTTTCCTTCAAATATTTGAAACTTTGAGTCACTCTAAAGTTGTGGCACATAACACAAATTTGATGGAGAATATCAGTTGATATTGGGCTACAGCTTCACCCCCAGTGAAATCAACATCAAACTACTTACCTCTTATCTATGTATCTTAAACAACAGTTTGTCTCATCATAGTTAGAATTATTATAAGAATTTAATCTAACCATATACAACAACTGCTTCAAGCAATAATTAATAAATAAATAAGGGGTATTTAAAATGCAATGCAAAATAGGAAAAAATTAACTGTAAATATAATTGATGACCTTGGTTCAATTTCTTCTAAGTATCCAAAATATATAGAAGTAGCCAAGTTGAGATAAAATTTTTTCCAATATAAAATAGAAAAATTATAGTTATGAAGTTGCGGTGAAAATAGTTTTATGGTTGGAAGAGATCACCACTACAGGAAGAACTATATTGAAGGGTTGCAGCATTAGGAGATTGAGAACCTCTGCCCTAAGAGAAATTGTCCCATCTCCTTGTCTTAGTTTCCAAGTTTGATTCCTACTACATTGTAGGTAATATAAAACTAGTCTGCATGATGTCAATTTCTTGTTAGTTACGTAAGAAAGCAAAGTCCAATCCAGAACCAAGACTTGTCATAGTCATGAGGTAAGAAACTAAAAATTAGCAGTTTGTTTTGGTTTTGTTGTTGTTGTTTGCCTTCGTTTGTGAGACTGATAGATAGATGGATGGATGGATAGATAGATAGATAGATAGATAGATAGATAGATAGATAGATAGATAGATAGGTAGATAGGTAGATAGACATGTAGACAGAGACAGATAGAAAGAGAAAGGTAAAGACAGACACAGAGAGAAAGAGACAGAGAGATAGAGTAACAGAGAGACAGAAGGATGGAGACAGAGAGACAGAGAATGGTGGATCATAATATAATGTCTGAAAATATTTTTTCAATGAGACAAAAAGATTTTTTTCATTTCTGTGAATACCATAGGCCAGGACTGAACTGAATATGCATATTACTTTGAATAGCACTGAATTTATTTGAATAACGCCAGTTCTTTAATTTATTTCAATTTCACTTCTTTTCTATTTTTACTCAGAAGTTCTTTTTACCTTTTCATACGTATTATTCATCCAAGACTTCCAGTGGTTCAAGGAAGGGATATGGGAATAGTCTAATGCATAATCCTAAATAAAGCTTTCCCTGTTTTACTGATCAATGTGAAGTTAGTTGTGGGCCTATAACATACATCTTTTTGTGTTGTATATTCTGAGTATCTAATTTTGTGTGAATGCTTACCATAGAAGCATTACCATAATAATTTTGGAATGTATTTTCTACATCTGAAAAAGAACATATATTTTTTGTCTTTTGTTTTCTTAATACAAATTAACAGGTTTTCGTACTTTGAGCCATTATTGCATCTCTGAGAAAAATCCCATTTGATCATGATTCAGAATCATTTATATAGAGAATCCTTTTGATATAATAAAGTATAATAATTGTAATAAAATTTGATTTGCTACTTTCTTTTGTATTATTTTTACTTCTACCTTCATCAAAGGTATTGTCCTGTAGTTTCAAGCTTCATAACATAGATTTGGATTTTTTTCTCCTTCGCAATTTGAAAGTGTCCTCCTGCCCCTCGCAAAGGATGTCAGAATTCTGCTGTGAAGCCTCTATATTCTGAATTGCTCCATGACAGGCGATACTTTTTACTAACCTTATCTTGCACATCATCCATTTATATTGTTTATTTGTGCTTCAGTTATGAAGGGTTTCTCATGTTCAGCATTTATGTATTGCACATGCCTTTAAATTATAGTATCTTAAGGTCCTTTATGTAAATATTGCATTACTAGTAGTGTCATCATTTCTGATTATATTTCAGTACTATTTGTTTCAGCATTTTATTAAAGTTTGCCATTATCAACGCTTGGTTTTCACAATCTTTGCCACTCTTGTCTCTATGCCATTTAATTTCTTTGGATCTTTATCTTTGTATCCCTCTCTGTTCACACTGAGCTAAGTGTATTTTTTTTAAAGTTCAGATTTTTCTTAAAATTATTTTGTAAGTTCCGGTACATTTAGTATCCATTTTCATTTGGATCAAGATAATTTTAATTGGTCTTCTTATTTCTTCTTTTATATACTGGTTATTTATAAGTATCTTGCTTAGTTTCCAATATTTATGAACTTATCAACATTTGTCTTTTTGTTGATGTCTGTTTTCATGCCACGTGCTGAGAAAAATATTCAATATGATTGGATATTTTTTTAAATTTAAGACTCATTTTGTGTTTAAAATCTACTTGATTGCTCTTGTATCTTTCACAAGAAGGTATATTCTATTACAGTTGGATGAAGGCTCTCTTGATATTGTGGGTTCTTTGGCATACATTCTGACTTAGGCAGATACATTCTTGTTTTATTATATATCTTATATTTTCTGTATGGATGTTTTAATGATTGTAGAAATTGTCATACTGACTGAAGTCTCTACTCCTATTACACTAAAGCCCATCACTCTCTATTTTGGTACTAAAATTTTCTTTATTATTGAATTTAGGTGCTATAGTATTAGGTACAGATGTCTACACTGTTGTCATATCTTCTTGTTGAATGAACCTTTTATCATTATGTAAGAGTTGTCTGTTTTTCAGTAGCTTTTGCCTTAGTGCTTGTTTTTTTTTTTTTTTTTTTTTCGAGACAGGGTTTCTCTGTGTAGCCCCGGCTGTCCTGGAACTCACTCTGTAGACCAGGCTGGCCTCGAACTCAGAGATCCGCCTGCCTCTGCCTCCCAAGTGCTGGGATTAAAGGCGTGCGCCACCACCGCCCGGTCATTTAGTGCTTGTTTTATCATTATAAGTATAAACAGTTACTCCTTTTTAATTTTAATTTGCATGGAATATATTTTCCAACTCCTTCCATTCACTGCTAGTCTATGGATGTCTATAAAAGTTAATTGAGTCCTTAAAGGCAGTGTATAGTTAGATCTTTATTGAAATCCATTGAAGCACTCTAAGTCTTGCAATTGGATAATTTAATCAACTTTTTTCTAGGTAATTGCTAATAGGTAAGAACTTAGCACTGCCAGTTTGTTAATGTTTCCTGGGTTCTTTGTAAATTTGTTGTTTCTTTATTCTTCTCTGGGAAGAATGACAGGACCATTTAATTCTCAAAAGGACTGCTACCCAAAAGTTGAGAACCAGTGTTCTATTGGTTTTTTTCCCCCTTTTCTTTTTCTTTTTCTTTTTCTTTTTCTTCTTATTCTTTTTCTGTATGGTTATGATGAAGCTTACCTAAAATACAGTCCAGTGTTTTTAAACATTTTAAAATATTTTTAAAAAACTGATAACCTTGTTCCCACAATAAAGAACTCCTCAAAATTTTTATGCTACATTGTGCCTCTCATTCTTTCTCTCTCTACTCTTGGTCTAACATGAGTGGTGTCACTCTGGCCCTGTTCCCTTGCTTCACCATGGTTCTCTGTCTTGCCACAGCGTCATGACAGTAAGACTTATAAGCCATGGACCAATGCCTAAAGAACTATGAGCTGAAATATACCTTTCTTTCATATTGTTCTTATAGGTAATTTATTGCTAGTAGGAGGACATGTACCAGTCTTTAGAAAGTTTACTGTTATTTCTTTTTCCTGTAAGGAAGGACTCTTTGATTGAACAGAATATCCTCCATAATTATCCTCCGTTCTTTCTTCTTTTTGATCAGTTTTGATATCACTTCTTACAGAATCTCAATTCATTCATTGTCTTGTATGGTTCATAGTTTTAAACAAATTTATAGCTTCAATCTCCTTCCCACTCTTAATTTTTCTTGTTGATGTTTTGTAATTGTCTTAAACAATTTCTGTATATGTTTTGAAGTTCTGAGGTTTCTTAGCCTCACTTTGAGTTGTCAAGCAGATTGCACACCCACTGCTTCTCTGAGACCGGCTTCAGTGTTGGAGGATTTATTATTGTGTTCTATTTCCTTTCTGTTGTTGTTGTTTCTCATTTTTCCTTTACGTTCTTTCTTTTGAAAATAAGAATAATTATTACAGTATTTATAGAATGTCTTTATTCATAAATGCTCTTCATATCCTATCTACCACAGGCTTCCAAGCAGTCCATCGGAGTTGAGCCACCAGTGGACTTGCTAGAATGTTCATGCAGACTGATCTTCCTGAGTCAGCGGCTTGGTGAACCTGGTACTTAGGAATGATCTCTTCAAGGCTTCATTCTGGTTCCCCTTTGTGGGTCTGATAATTGGGTTTACAGAAAGCAGGATATCAGGCTATAATCCTCCAAGGACAAAAGTATTGGCATAGAAAGAATGTCAGCTGTCATTTAATGCCCAGTATATGGTTTTACTTTGGTAGAACATGTGATGCAGGAGTAGGAAAATCAGATGCTGCCACCCTCTTCCTTTACCCAAGCAAATACTTTCTCTTCTCATATGGTGCTACCTGGGTAGGTGGTGAAGGTGGTGTGGATGATATGAACTTGTCTCTGCTATTTTCTTTCAGTTCCCTCTTTTCTTGTTAAATATCTTGCCTTGCTTTTCTTAGCCCCTGTAAAGATATTCATACACAAATTGTTAAAAAATCCTATTTTGATATCTTGCTGCCATCTCGCTTATCCAGAGGCTAATCTTCAGTTGTTAAGGACTTAACAACCTTTTGTGTTAAGAACAAACATTGAGATTGCTCTCCTAAAGGTGAGCAGTGATTCCCAGTGGTACAAGCCAGTGTAATTTTCTATTTCTCAGCTGTTTGAGTCAGATTCTCAAATTCTGAAGTGAACCATTTCGGAGTTTGACTGGTTTTATTTTTTCCACTAACTCCCCATTCCTCTACCTCTTTCTAATTATAGGTGACTCAAAAGTCAGTGTTTTTATTCAAATCTGATAGACTGTCTTCAGGCTAATTTACTTTACCAAATTTACATTTGACTATTGAAATTTGCTATCTTTTCTTAATAAAATATTCTAACCAAAACCAATAGTTTAAATAAAAATAGGCCAATAGACAAATCTAAATAGATCTATACTTGTCACTTTGTAGAGATGTCAACTTCAAATGGATGAAAGATCTCAATATAAAACCGGATATACTCAACCTCATAGAAGAGAAAGTGAGAAATCTCCTTGAAATCATTGGCATAGGACAAGACTTTCTAAACACTGATTACACAGACACTAAGATCAACAATGTATAAATGGGACATCATGAAACTAAGAAATTTCTGCATGGAAAAGAACATCATAAGTTGGATAATTTCTTAATTGAGGAAGTTCAAATGGATGGGAAACACTAAAAAAATTCCACATCATTAGTTCTCAGGAAAATGTGAATCAAAAATACTTTGAGATGTCTTCTTATATGTGTCAGAATGGCTAAGATAAACAAAACAGGTGACAGGTCTTCCTTTAAGGATGTGGAATATGAGGAACACTTACACATTGCCAGTGGGATTAAAAACTCCTATAGCCACTGTGGAAATCAGTGTGGTGCTTCTTCAAGAAGATGAGACTTGATTCACATCAAAATCCAGCTATACCACTCTTGGGCATACACTCTAAAGATGTTTTAAACTATCATAAAGCCATTTTTTCCATCATTTTCATTGCTGCTCTATTTATAACAACAAGAAATTGGAAATAACTTAGATTTCTCTCAACAAAAGAATGGATACAGAAAATGTGGTACATTTATATAATGGAGTGTTACTCTGCTGTCAAAAATGACATTATAAAATTTACAAGCAAATCGATGGCACTAGAAGAAAATATTCCAAGTCAGGTATTACAGACTCAGAAAGACAAATATGGTACAAATATGGTACAGATTCATTTATATGTGGATATTAGCTCTGAAGTCAATGATAACCAAGCTATTATCTCTAGAACCAGTAGAAATTCATCATGATTTGTGACCCCAGATTCCCTTTAATGATGTCAACTACTGTCTCAATCTCTTATCCAAAGGAAAACACCTGCAGTATACTTACCCATTGTGTGTGCCAATATATCCAGAAATATCCCCATCCTTTTAATTTGATCTTGCTGAAGTTTATTTTCCATGATTTAAATAAATCTTGTAACTGCCATTAACATTACCTTTGAATCACCCATGTCCTCAATTCATCTAAAATTGAATCCCCTTTGAAATCGAAGTTGGTGATGAAACAAAGTCTGGCATATCACAGCTCACTATACGAACATTAAAAACAAAAACACCTAAGCTTCTAAATACCTGAATGCTCTCTTTCTTTCTTTCTTTCTTTCTTTCTTTCTTTCTTTCTTTCTTTCTTTCTTTCTTTCTTTCTTTCTTTCTCTCTCTCTCTCTCTCTTTCTTTCTTTCTTTCTTTCTTTCTCTCTCTTCCTTCCTTCCATCCTTCCTTCCTTTTTTAAAATATGCAAATCATGTACAGATATCTCTGTTCCTGTTTATTCACAAGTTTCTGGATGATGATGGTGGTGGTGGTGGTGGTGATGATGATGATGATGATGATGACTGCATTCTCCTCTTCAAGATCTTCCTTTCCAATTCTTTAGATTAGTTAATATTTAATATCTTACTTGGGACATGGGTTGGTCACTTAGTCTGTAGGTGTGTGTGTGTGTGTGTGTGTGTGTGTGTGTGTGTGCATGTGCGTGTGACAGTCTGATTTAGCTAAGATGTTTCCTTCTCTCGGAATCACCATCAAGATTATTATTGCCTTTAGCATGCTTTCTGGACAAAAGAACATTCATGCCATTTGACTAAATAAATTTGAACATTTACCTAATTACACATAATGGTAAAAATGTTTCTTTATCATGTGTTAAACAAGCAATGGATACTGTACATTTATGGTGGTGATGAAGCTGACATGAATATTCTTATTTCTGTGTGCAGGAGAGAAAGATCAGACTAGTCATTACATAAAATTCTAGAATTTTGATAATTCTGCATTTGAGTAACATTTTTTTTAACCATATTAAGCTCCCAGTTGTTTTTAGTCATGGAAGATTTGAACATTCTAAAAACAACTTTTTTTGATTAGTACTAAAAGGTTTGGTTCCGGGGATACTCTTCCTTTAATATATTTTCTAGAAAGAAGGAAAAACCTGATGCTTTCCCTGAGTTTCAGTGTGAAAGGCATTTTAGAGTCCTGAAATGAGCTCATGCAGAAGGTCGTATAATTACCTCCCATTAAGGGCTTTAAAAACAGAATGGCTATTTATACTCCTGGAGTTGTCTTAATGAAGCTCTTTCTTCAGTTGGTGGGTGATACCATCATGGTGCCGAGGTCATTTTAGGTCTTGTTTTGAATAGTTTTAATGGCTTAGGTAAGGTTGGTTCAGGAAAACACTGATGATCAGAAAAAAATGGGCTTGACACTGGTTCCATTGAAGTTATTATGCAAATACTAATTCTTTCATCATATCAGAAAAATATGTTCAAAGGTATGTTACATAAAAATGGAAGCATTCTATTTCCTCTTTAGGAAAAGAGCTTGAGTAATAAATCTGGAGTGGTTCTGTGTGACTGCCTCCCAAGTTTCTGTAGCCAAAGTGATGTGAATGAATGAAGGCCTTGAGAGCAAAGGTATCTGTTTTGAAGAAATGAATGTGGGGATGGAATTAGGAATGAGCATTGTTTCATGGAGGTGATGCCAGTGATTTTGATTCATACTGACATGAATTACTAATGAATGCAGGTCACCGTCAATGCCCAGTCTTCTTTCAGACTATAATGATTTCCCTTCTCCCAACCTTCCTTCCACTGTCCCCTCTCTTGCTTCTTTGTCATTACTTTTCAGAACCTTACCCTCTGTTCTTCTCCTTTGTCTTGTTAAAGTTAAGGGTAGAGAGACAGATGAAGGCTTGAATCTTATGTTACTCTGACTGAATCAACCATACTCATCTGAAAAGACACATCTGCTTTTACAAGAAAATATAAACATGATAGCTAGAAAACAGCACAGTTGTGGACACATATTTTACTCTGAGTAAATATTAGATAAGGTAACTCTAGTATTAGATTCTGTATTAAGGACAATTCCCCAATATATAGCCTATTACTTTAGTAAAGGAATGAAAAGGTACTGTGTCAAAAGGAAAGACTTATAAAGAATAGCTAAAGAGATTTGGAAGATATAGAAGAATAAAAGAATATACTACACGTAGATGGTTCTAATTGAGATTTTTTACTGTTAAATAGAATAAATACTGAGAGCAACATTAAATTTGTGGGTACAGTTACAGGATGCTGCCACTGCTAATATTTGTAAATTGGAGGCCCCAATAGAGAAATAATAGTTTAAGAGGCAAATTAATCTGTTTATGCACATGCACTGGTTCCTGAATTGGGAAGAGTATGTGCAAGAGGGTGAAGGATGTGAAACTTGGGTAGGAGTGTGATAAGCTCTATTGATAGTCTTCAGTTAGTAACTAGTTATCTCACTTTGGACTAACTACCTATCTGCTTTGTGCTTCATGCTTTCATATAGAAATTTGATGATATTTTCAGTATAGTTCATGTTTATTTGCATGCATGGACAAAAAGTAACTGAACCAAATGAATAAAAATTGAAACAGTTCTTGCCTCACAAAGACCAAGTATTCATTCTATATTAGGGGTTGTTTCTTACCACCATTAGTAGCAAAGTCATGTGCAATGCCATAGTGTCACAAAGAAACAGCTATACTTGGTAATTTTGTCAGAATTCATTAATTTTAAGCATCAAATAGATCAAAACATGAGAAAAGTGATTTAGGCCTTGTCTCTTCCTGGTCTATATGCATATAATAACAATAAATAAACAGGTCACGAATTTGAAGAAAAATAAGACAGTATAGAGTTTGGAGGGAGGAAAAAGAAGAGGAAATGTAATTGTATTACAATCTCATAAATAAATAAAAAAGAGCACTTATTCAACAAGTTTAATTTTTCAGTGGACTTTGTCATATTTTCTTGTTCAAACATTGTATAGTATTTAAAAAGAAATTTCCCTTTTTGAAGTCACTGTCTTCAGAGACATATTTATGCGTTCAGAATGAGACTGGCTAGTAGTCAGTGTAGAAAGGGGACAGTGTCCCTCTGAGAAAATGCAGGTTCCAGAGACTCACAGAACAGAGACAGAAAATGGGAGATACTGATGAACGGACAACATGGGAAAGTAGGAGCCCGATGGTAGAGGCTTGGATGGAACCAGTGCTAATGAAGCAGGTTCTTGTCAATTTGGGGTGATTCAAGCTGACAGCCAGCAGCATGCACCAAAGCATAAATCATGCTCTCTGGAGGCCTATTGCAGAAGGGATACAGCTAACAAGAATATATACATCACTCAGAGAGATATGAAGACTCATCGGGAACGGTTGACCTAGAAACAGAGACAGGATTTCAAAGCCGGGGGATGGGGGCGATCTCATAGTCTAGCCCCTACTGGTGAAGACAGGTACAGTTGAAAAATTAATTTTTTTCTAACCAATTTAGTTATAGTATAGCCCTGACTTTGTCCTACCAGGGCTGATAGTTTTTTTTTTGTTTTTTTTTTTTGTTTGTTTGTTTGTTTGACTGAATGTGTATCGTTATTTTCTAAAATAGAACAAAGGATGGTTAGGCTAAGTCTTCCTCATCTTGTGTTTAGGGCAAAGTATAGGAACACTCTGGAGTCAGAGAGATTGAAATGCCAGCTCTTCCAGCTATTTCCTGTGATGTTCCACAAATAACTTATTTTCTCAGACCCTAGTGTCTTAATATCTAAAACGAGATTGAGAACATCTGCCTAAAATGCTTAAGACAACATATGTACATTTTGCCATGTAATATTTCTTCAGTAAATATCAGTGGGGTTTGTCTTCTTATTTAGAGACAAGAACTGGAAGACAGTGTTCTAGAATCACCTTATTAATCATAACTTCTTCAGTTCCTGATGACGTTTATGATTTGTCATTTGACATGACAATCATTAATTGACATACCAATTATGATGGGAGATGTGTCAGGGACTGAGATTATAGAAATTCATTACTATGGAGTTAAATAGCTTACACAATGCAATTAGTACAATATCCTTGGGAAGTATCTAGAACAGAGTAAGAGATGTCTAGATTTGAAGTGCATTTAATGTATGAATTACCTGGCTCAAAGAGGCTGAGTATAATGATGTTTTCCTTGGAAGATGGGGTATATGATGATAGGGAAGCTTTGTGTGATAAACAAAATTTGCTTTTGATTCTTCTAAAAGTTCCTTATTTCTTTTCTTTCTTTCTTTCTTTCTTTCCTTCTTTCTTTCTTTCTTTCTTTCTTTCTTTCTTTCTTTCTTTCTTTCTTTCTTTCTTTCTTTCTTTCTTTCTTTCTTTCCTTTTCTCTTCTTTTCTTCTTCTCTCTCTTCTTTCTTTCTTTTCCCTTCCTTCCTTCCTTGTTTCCTTCCTTCCTTCCCTTCCTTCTGTTCTCTTCCTCTGTTTCTCTGAGTCTGTCTTCCTGCCCCCAATAACACCTGGAATTGAATCTTAGGCATCACAGATGCTCAGCAAATGCTCTCCACTGATCTCTACTCTCAGTCCCCTTTAAGAATAATTTTTGAGACAGTATCTTACTAATTTTTTAGATTGGCTTTGAACTTGCAATCTTCCTGCCTCAAGTCACCTAAATATAAATTTCATGCTATTGCTACTAGATTTAGCCCATTAAAACATTGGAAGGATTTTCAACCTCAAATTCGATTAGGCATTGAATAATAAGATAAGCACTTACTATTTATTTCTTCCCAAACATTGCCTTCCAGCCTGGGCTTTACTTATGCTTAATTATCATGCATTGTCTATTTCTTGGCTGTGTAAACAAAGGCCTTGGGATAGGTTTTAGAACTGTGTCTATAATATTAGATATTTTTTTCCAAACTGACCATAGTCAGTGCTGAGAATGTGCTATTATTAAAATGTTCAATTGTGTTACTTTTGAACATCTCAAAGAAGATGTTGCTTGGCCACATTATAGGTTGAATGACCAAACAGGTGACAGCTCTTTCTTTCTAGAGCTATGTGATTCTAAGCATTTTTATGTGTGGTAAAACAGTGTAGTGAACACAGCACTTACATTTTGTTCAAAGTATCAGAGGGAAACAGAATTCTGAAGCTGTATGCAACCCAGGTGACCCTGTGAACTAAAGTGAGCACCAGGGAGCTAAACTCACTTGCATACTGCGCCTGAAAGCTTCAAGTCATCCCCTTTTAAAATATATCTGTGACTTGTATTTTAGCTAGAAAAAAAAAGTTAGAAAAGACCTTTTGGAGGAAAATGTCCTTTTCTTTATGCATTGTTGGAAAAATATGTATATATAAATATGTATAAATTATCTGTTTATCCTATCAAAGTCAGCACACAGGGACAATGTCTAGATATTTAAGTATAATTTGAATATATACATTTATGTTGTTAGAAATGAAGTGGTGGCTAGTGACTTCAGATTTGTCAACTGAGTACTTAATTATTATGTAGACCTTTGCTTCCTTTCTGTAGATGCTAGTGTTTTTTACCACATCAATTACTTAATTAAGCAAGATAATAATCTACAGCTGACACTTCATGTACTAGGACATTCTGGCTAGAAAAATAGATTGACTGAAACATACAGATTTATATGTTTTTATTTCAGATCTCAGTATTTATCCAGACTTGATATTTTGTTATTTTTTGTTTTGACTTTCATTTTGTCTGTTTCTGTGATTTCTTTTGAAGGTGTGAAAGAGGAGGGAGAGTGGGAGAGACAGAAAGACAGAGACAGAGAGACATATACACAGAAGATAAGGTTGTATAGGTAGGGAGATAACTTAATTGTTACATAGTATTATTATTAGTTATTAGGCATTATAGAAGTTATTACATTTTAATGAAAAGGTATTTAGAAATACATTGAAGCAATGACAGACCAAAAGGGAAATGTTAGTTTCATAATACAAATAGTAGGCACTAGATGATTTATTTGCTAAGATACTGACAAGAAAAGCCAGAGACATATTTCCAGAAGTAGTCATGATATCCTTCAGATAACAAAAGAGGAGTGAAGGTTGTATAAAATTAGATACTTTAGTTATTGGAATATGTAGTCTCACAAAAGCTCTGGACCAGATGGAACCCATTCCAAGAGAGTAAATAGAAGAAGAGATAAATGTTTTCTGTTTTTGATTTCTAGAGAAAGGAGCCCTTCAGTGAAACAGAATTCTGACACATTTAATTTACAAGAAGCAAAGTAAAAATAAACAGCTATAAAAGATTCATCTGTTTTTATTTTTTATTCTTTTTGTATTTATTTACTTTACATCCAGGTCTATGCCTCCCTCTTGATCCCCCTTCCCAGAGTCCCTCTGTCAATTCCCCTTCCCTCTTCCTCTGAGAGGGTGGGCTTCCCCTGAGTGTCCAACCACCCTGGTGCATCAAGTCTCTCCTGGGTTAGGCCCGTCCTCTTTCACTGAGGCCAGACAAGGCAGCCCAGTTGGGGAACAGATTCCACAGACAGGCAACAGCTTTAGGGACAGCTCCCCTGTTCTATTCATTGGGGGCCCACGTGGAGACTAAAGAGCCTCTCTGCTATATATGTGCTAGGGTCCTCCGTCCAGACCAGATATGCTCTTGGTTGATGGTTCAGTCTCTGAAAACACCCAAGGATCCAAGAGAGTTGATTTTGTTGGTCTTCCTATGGAGTTCCTATCCCCTTTAGGACTTTTAATCCTTCTTCCACCTCTTCCATAAGAGTTCCTAAGCCCTGCCCAGTGTTTGGTATGGGTATCTGCATTTGTTTCAGATAGCTGCTTTGTGAAGCCTCTCAGATGACAACAGCCATGTTAGGCTCCTGCCTGTAAGCAGAACAGGGTATTATTAATAGTGCCAGAGATTGGTGCTTGTCTTTAGGATAGGCCTCAAGGTTATTGGTTGGCCACCCCCTCAGTGTCTGCTCTTTGTCATTGCATTTCTCTTAGACAGGACAAATTTTGGGTTGAAAGATTTTTGGGTGGGCTTGTGTCCTAATCCCTCCACCTGGATGTCCTACTGGGTACAGGAAGTGGCCTCTTCAAGTTCCATATCCCCACTGTTATGCATCTCAGCAAAGGTCACATACATTGATCCTTGGGAGCCTACCCTAGAGGCTCTCTAGCCTTCCTAGAGATTCCCCCTAGCCCTGGACCAGGTGCAGATTGCCATTCATTCTCCGCTGGCCCAATCTTCTGACTTTCCCCATATATCTCTTTTTTGTTGTTAATTTTTGAGAGAGCATTTGATGTAGCTCAGGCTAGCCTTGAGTTCACTAGCTAGTCAATGATGACCTTGAACTTTTGATCTTCTTGCATCTGCTTCAGAAATGATATGATTAAAAGTGTTGGCCACTATGACAGGCCTGCAGGATAGTTTTCTCTTTCTCCCACTCTAAAGCTATGTTTTTAAAACTATAAAATAATTAAGGTTTATTTAAAGTTTATAAAAGAAATCAGTAAAATATTTCCAACTCACTATCATCAAAATGGTTATTATTATACTCCAAATAGTTACCCAAATAATTAATGCAGAATGTATATAGATTATATTAGGTTCAAAAGCAATTCTTAACCTCAGAAAATACCAGCATCTCATTTAATGTGAGTATGATGTAAATAGCAACTTATAGAGAAGATATCTTTAGGGATGAGGGAATTGAGAGACAATTTTAAGGTAACTTGTTGGATGTGGGACGAATATGTCTTTAGTTCAAGTAGTTGATCAACTGCGTTTCTTAGCATAGTAGATGATAATGCTGGAAGTGATGCTATAATATGCTTCATAACTCAACCACTAGGTACCTAGTCCAATAACTATTTCCCAGAGGCAGAGAGACATTTGTTTATGGTATGATTAACTGTCATCATTGGAAAACTTTTTATTCACTGCTAGTATGTTTGCCTATACTGATAATTGCACAAAAGAAGCGAAATGTATTTCCATCAGTTCTCTAGCTCCTGTGACACATCAGATAAGTAAAGATGTTTGGAGGCAAATTCAGGAATTACTTTCTGTCCTGGTTTTTTTTTTTTTTTTTTTAATTTAATTTAATTTTATTTTTTTAATTTACATTCCAAATCACTTCCCCTTTCCCGTTTCCTCCCTCCCCGAAAGTCCCATAAGCCCCCTTCCCTCCCTCTTTTCTCCGTTCAACCCCCTCTCATTACTCTGTCCTGGCGTTCCCCTACATCCAGTCTTTCCAGGACCAGGGGTCTCTCCTTCCATCTTTTTAGAAATCTATTGATATGCTGATTGTGTCTAGGGTATTCTGAGATTCTGGGTCAATATCCCTTTATCAGTGACTTCATACCATGTGTGATCTTTTGTGATTGGGTTACCTCACTAAGGATGATATTTTCAAGTTCTGACCATTTGCCTAGGAATTTCGTGAATTCATTGTTTTTAATTGCAGAGTAGTATTCCATTGTGTAAATATACCACATCTTCTGAATCCATTCCTCCGTTGAGGGACATCTGGGTTCTTTCCAGCTTCTGGCTATTATAAATAAGGCTGCTATGAATATAGTGGAGCATGTGTCCTTATTGCATGCAGGTAAAGTCTCTGGGTATATGCCCAGGAGTGGTATAGCCGGATCCTCCGGAAGTGTCATGCCCAGTTTTCTGAGGAGCCGCCAGACTGCTTTCCAGAGTGGTTGTACCAGCCTGCAATTCCACCAGCAGTGGAGGAGTGTTCCTCTTTCTCCACATCCTCGCCAACAACTGCTGTCTCCTGTGTTTTTGATCTTAGCCATCCTGACTGGTGTGAGATGGAACAGAACTCCAATAGCTTATACTCTAAGATCAAGAATAGACAAATGGGACCTCATTAAATTACAAAGTTTTTGCAAGGCAAAAGACACCGTCAAAAAGACAAAGCGGCAACCAACTAACTGGGAAATGATCTTTACCAACCTTACATCCGACAGAGGGCTAATATCCAAGATATACAAAGAACTCAAGAAGTTAAACTCCAGAGAGGCAAGTAACCCTATTAAAAAATGGGGTACAGAGCTCCACAAAGAGTTCTCACCTGAAGAATATCTAATGGCTGAGAAGCACCTAAAGAGATGTTCATCATCCTTAGTCATTAGGGAAATGCAAATCAAAACAACTCTGTCCTAGTTTTAAGGAGGAATAAAAGTTATTTTCTTTTCAGGTGGCAGGGAAAAAAAAACCTGCTCACACAGCATACTGTATCCAAAATGACTGTCTATAGCTGAAGTTAAAAAGACGTAGAATCTGTGCTTCAAATCCATGTATTACAGGGTCTGGTGAGATTGCTCAGTGATTAAGAGCATCAGAGGACCAGGATTAAATTCTTAGCACCTTCATGGGTTGTGGGTCCTCATTCGCTCCACAACAGGGTACAGTGGGTTGGGGAGGCAGGACATGGAGAGTTTGACTGTGCTTACCCCAAGCTGCTGCCAGGGCAGGTGTGGGCTGTAGAGAAGTGCCCAGACACTGCTCTGGGCATGGGGAAGCTTAGTCTGTGATGCAGGAAAGTGGAGCTGGTTCAGGGGTTCTTGGGCCTGTGATGAGAACAGGGCTGTGGGTTTCTCAAGACCCTTGGACACCCAGGCACTGCTGGGAGTCACAGATGGGCAGAGAAACAAAGTAGGGACCCGAGGGCTGGATCTAGCCCAGGGCTGTGTGCATGTGTGTGGGGGGTGGGTGGGTGGGGGTGGGGTGAGCTCCTGATTGTCCCAGCACAGATGATCCTTGGCTTGACAGGCAGCATGCTTGGTGGCAGTTGTGGCTGGGAATACAGAGGTCTTCTATGGGAGACTAGGCTGTGGTTCTCTAGGCTAAGGCCTTCTTCATGACTCCTCATAGAGGATCTTGATGAAAAGAGGCAGTTCATGGTTCCAAACAGTTTGTCACTGTCATGGTAGAAAATGGATGTGTAAAACCATACCCCACTTCTCGGGGTGGGCGTGAGATTAAATACCTTTTGAAGGGAGGAATGTCTGGGAAGGCAACACTCTCAGGGCCTCTAGGTACCTCATTAGCATAGAGACTACATCTGTCTTGAGCCTACCTGACCACAGGTCTCTTCTCATCTCTTTTCCTATTGTCTTGTTCTGGAATGTTAGGGATGCCTCATCTACATGTGAAAGGACTTGGGACTTTGCCCTTAAGTGACTGGTGGCCACAAATCTATGGAGGGCTGCAGCTGTGTGCCAGGGAACTGGTGCCTGGGAGCAGGTGAAGCTCCTACAATCCCTTCAGGTCTCCAGGGCTTCAAAGCCATTAGCTCAACTGAGGACCAGGCTACTTCTCAAGCTCCACTACACCACCGTGGATGACAGTGCCGCCGGTAATTCCAATTTCAGGGGATCTAATAGCCTCTTCTGGTCTATGTAGATGTCTGCATGGATGTGGTACACAGATATACATGCAATGGAAACACATAAACATATAAAAACAATCTCGAAAATTAAAAATTATGTAATTTAATCTAGCATTCATAGTTTCAACTGAGTAAAGTAAATATCATTTCTTACAGACTTTTATCCAAGTGATTCATGAGTAAATCATGATCATTGCATATAATGCCTAGTTAACATCAATTTGATCACAGAAAAGTATTTAAGATGAATTGATTATTTGTGTGTGTGTGTGTGTGTGTGTGTGTGTGTGTGTGTTTAAGTAGGAATCAAGTATAGGCTTTCTGAATAAGTTAAGTGTTTTATCAAGACATTTGGAAGTAACTGAGAAAACCGTAGACTCAAGAAGATCAAGGGAATGAACACATAATACGAGGGTCACCATAGGAGTTATTCATATGAAGTCAGAACTCGGAGCTGGCATCACTAATGAGATAGCTTCGACTGAAAATACCTGCTATCAGCATCTCCTAGTAGCTCAGAAGTGCTAAAACAGCTCCCACGCAACCCATGGGGGAAATTTCTATTAACAGAATGTTGTCACTGGCAAAGGATCATCATATCATGATCTGAGGCTTACAGAACAGGCTTGCTTCAACTAGGTCATCCCTAGGAGAGTGTCTAGTTCTTTCTCTCGTGTCACACATATGAAAACTGACTCACACACAGAGGTACACTTCATTGTTCAGCATCACAAGCTGGCTAGGGGTGTAGTATGGTGTGATTCTCACACAGATTAAAAAGAAAAATTCTGTTATACTAGGTGGTAAGATAACCATGTATACATTATATGTATATATGTATATATATGCATATGCATATATGCGTATATATGTATACATATATGTGTGTATGTTTAAGTATATATATATACATTTACTTATATACTTATAAGTATACTTATATATATACACATTTGTGAGTTATTTAGTATCAGAGATAGAATAATAGTAATAATGTTATATACTATTATTACTATCCAGTTCTTTTAATTTTAGATTTGAAATCTTTCTACCATCATACAAATAAATTCTTTCTTGCAATATGACATATGCAGAAGTGCCAAATTAATATCACATGGATTTGATTTAAGCTCCTTTTTCTGAAAGTTACATGTTGTTGCAGTCTCACCAGTAATGCAATTTCTTTAACTTTTCAAGGCCAAAGGGACCATGTGAATGTGTGCGTGCTGTAACATAACATTTAATAAAACTACTCTAAGCTAACAAACCTCATTAGATAGCATAGGGCCAACATCCTGACATCTGCTGCAATAGTAGACATGTCCTTGAAGGAATGTCATGTGACTTTGAAGAGGCTGCATGAACATGGAGGACAATGAAAAAAGTGAGGAATTTCTTAGCTTATCAAATCTGCAGAAGGGCTTTGGTTTCATAAGATATATTGGCAGGTGAGCTCTTAATTATTAATGAATTAAGATGCTTGAAACTGCTGCTACATGGAAGTTTCTTGCTTTGAGAAACACCCATGTCACATCAGGTGGGTCATGAGTCATCATAGAGATTTCGGAAACAGGTCAGTTAAGCCCATGCATCCCTATGTTGGACCTTATCCAGCTCATAGGTATCATGTTCATTGCAGAATATGACAAACACATTGTCTCCGATTTAGAAACCTGAATGTTGAGACTGAAAGACAGGAGTCATTCTAAGTATCAACATCAGGAGCCATGACACCAAGGCAGGAACAAGAGAAGTGACAGCTGAGCTGGCCTGTGAAAACCTCTGTATATGTCACGGGGAAGGAGTGGTGAATCACCGTCAGCACGTCTGGAAAGGCTACTCAAGGGCAGAACATGGAATGAGGATGGCTTTACACGGTTGGTCTCATGGAAGAGAACACAGAAATCACAGTCCAAGGTCAGAACGAAACACTGAGATATAAAAGACAAACAAACAAACAAACAAACAACAACAACAACAAGAAAACCCTGGGAAATCTTGAGAAAAAATTAGTCACTAGATGTTAAGGGCTACTACCTAGAGTAGTTTGCTTACTAGGAACAAAATCTAAGTGGATTTGAATGGGGAGGAAGCACATCTATAGGTATATAAGAATTGCTTGTCACTTGTGCTAGTAACATTGAAATGTAAGATGCCTCAGAAACTCTGATCAGAACCCCACCGTGAGAGGTTCATTTTACTTTGTACATATGATATACCTATAGCATTCTGGTTTACATCTGGTTCCGGGCTATATTACTCTGAAACATCCTTATGAATATGATGATCAAAAACATACTTTAATGTTTAATACAATCCTGGAATGCTTATAACATTTCCACTCTATCACATTTCTTTTGGGTTCATATGAAGGTCATTTAAGTAGAGAGGCAGTCAACATATAGCTACCAAGTTAAAATACAATGTCATGTCTCTAATGCTCACTGGAAGGGAATACCCACTGACAAGTCTGGGTATGCATAAATGGAATTATTGACCATCAGTCAAAAGAAATCAGTTCAGCATTTTATTAAGGAGGACTGATGCTTTTTCTAAAATGTAGCAGAAAACACACTGTTTAAAAGAATGAACACATTGTTAACCTTTTTGTAGTTCAAGTCATTAAAATGTGATATGAAATATTTTCAGAGAGCATAGAGAGCATTCTATTCTTCAAGAGACAGCTTGTGTGAGCAAACAGGGTCCTTAAGTTCTGCTTTCACAATTTGGGTTCTAGGCCTTATTTAACTTTTGATTAGCTGAACACACTGCAGTCTGCTCTGTCATGTTCTGGAAAGGAAGGGTCTGTATCTCCATGGATATGTGATGAACATTATATGCAATTTGTCATGATGATTCAGGATTTGTAAGCATGGACCAGTTTGATCACATGGATACAATACTACAATGATGATATATACATACATACATACATACAAACAAATATGTATATGTATATGTATATGTATGTGTATGTGTATGTATATGTATATGTATACGTATATGAGCTCCTATATAGTTTATGGTTTGTGTTCTTCCACAAGTCATTAAACTTACAAGATAATTTTTCAAATGAATGTATCATCTTTAAATATTTCTTCCTCTCTGTTTCCCTATTCTCCTTCTCCATCTCTCAGTCTTTTTCTTCTCTCTCTGACTATGTCTTCCCCCACCTCTGTGTGTGCAAGTTTTAGGATGTGATGCTCACTCTCCACTTTGTTTCAAAACAGTTTCCTCTGTTCCTGCCACTGAACACTGTACTTCAGGCAGACTGGCCTGCAAGCTTTTAGGCAATTCTCCTGTGTTTATAGCAGGAGCTCTGGAGATGCAGATGCATATGATGACATTTGGCTTTGCATATGGCTTCCTGGGATCTGGACTTGGGTCAGTAGACTTGCTGAGCTAATGTTTTCACCCACTGAGCCACTGTACATGCCATAGATCTCTTAGTTGTAAAAATACTGTCAACTGCTGTTTCTAGCTCAATGTCTTTCCCCTTCATATCATAACACTTTTTTAGACATTAACACACTTTTTGTGTGTTTATGTACATGTACAAGTTTGTAGATATCTGTATCTGGTTATGCGTATAGGGGCTCTCAAGCATGAGTGCACACACGCGTGTCTTTGTGAACTGTTGTCTACCTTACTTTAAAAATTTTAAAAGATTCATTGTATTTTAAATAATATGTTTGCCTGCATGGGGTATGTGCAGGTGACCACAGAGATGTGAGGAGTGTGTTGAATCTTATAGAGCCAGAGTTACAAACAATTGTTAGCTACCACATGGGTGCTTAGAATCAAACATGCCTTTGCAAGAGCAGCAAGTGCTTCTAATCAGTGAGTCATCTCTTCAGCCCCAATCCATTAAACATTTACTATTATTATTATTATTATTATTATTACTGCTGCTGCTGCTGTTGTTATAGTTTGTGTATATGGGTGCTTGGTCTACATTTATGTCTGTGTACCATGTGTGTGCCTGGTTCTATGTGGTGCCAGAAGAGAGCATCAGATCATCTTGAGTTAGAGTTACAGAGAGTTGCAAGCGACTATATGGATGCTGAGAATTAAACCTGGGTACTCTGCAAGGGCAATGAGTGCTCTTAACCACTTAGCCATTTCTCTAGACCACACTACCATATTTCTCTTATTTTCTGAAGTTTTTCCCTTAACCCAATGGTAGCCAATTGGCTAAAACATCTGGCTAGCAAGCACCCAGTCTTTGCACAATGGGATTCAAGATGTACATGCTGATATCTGGCTTTTTATACATGGGTTCTATGGGATTAGACTCTGTTCCTCATTCTTTATGAATTGAACCCTTTCCCATGACTCACTTAGAAACAAACAAACAAACTCACACACATACATACACGTACACACACACACACATGCACACACACATACATATTTATGTATACGCACACATATTCAAGATGTTGAAGTACTTAATATGAAAGATTTACCTCTGTGAAACTTAGAGATCAATAGCAATGATAAGACATACACTGTGACCAAAATGGTAGAAACAATGTTATAAAGTAACGAGTCTCATAATAAGTATACTAGGGGAGCTTGTCTGTGGTGTAAGTTAGATTTACATACTAGAGGAGGAACCTGACTTGTATCTATATGCAGGTAGGATTGGGAAGCACAGAGAATTAAAGGGACTAGAGTGTGTTTAGAGAGCAGTGAATAAATTATCCAATGCATAGGGCACACACAGGAAAGGAAGTGGGTGAGCAATGGTGAAGCATCACTATGGAGACTCCTTGGTTTGACTTATCATGAAGAAACTTTCTGCAAATCTGACCTTCTAGGTTTGTTAATTTCGTATTTCTGCCTGAGAGGTGCCTTTGCTGTAACCTGTGTTCTTTATGAGGTAGTAGTTATACTAGGGCTCATTTTCAAGAGACAGGTGACTGCTGTGCAGGCCTTGAAACATGCCCTTTGATATGACATAGTTGACGAGAAAGGTTACATTCCGTCTTCTATTTTGACTCTTCTTTCAGGCTTGCAACTGATTGATTTTATTAATTCTTAATTTCTTCATTATAGGGTGGTTCAAGATGATATGAATGTTGAAAGGGGAGATGTGATTAATATAGAATAGAAAATACACACCTCTTATATGGAGGAAAATTGGGGCATTTTCTTGACTTCTTTGTAGCAACACAGCACAGGTACAGAACAGCAACTGCAATGAGAGTTTGAGTGTGTTTGGGGAGGCTTAACTTTAACAGGAAATATATTCTGAAACCAACATTTTTCATAAGGACAATGAAGTTGCAAGCCATTGCTCCGGTTATATTACCATATTCTTCTGTCAGCCATTTTTCTCACCATATTGTTTAGAATTTTTTTATATATTAATGTGTGTGTGTGTGTGTGTGTAGTTTAGTCTATGTGTGTGCATGATTTCACAACCTTCACATGGACATCAGAGAGAATTTGAGGGAGTAAATTTTCTCCTTATCCTGCATAGGTCCTGGGATCGAACTTGATTTGGTAAGTATAGCCGCAAGTTCGAGTGGCATCAAGTTGCCAGCCCTTGTTTACTACTCTTAAATTGATTAATTTTTTTTACCACAACAAAAAAATGGCTTTGCCCTCCCCTACCCCCAGTACAATCAGTCCAGAATGTAGAGTTTTGAAAGGTGGGTGTCTGCCAAGTGTATCTGGGGCTAGACATGGGCAGCACTGGAAGCTGGAGACCATCACTCTGGGTCCTCAGCCTTCTCTTCTGTTCTTTGCCTATCAATTGCCTCCTCTCTCAGGAACAGCTTCTGACAGCTCCTGCTAGCATCTGCTCTTGAGCGATGCTCCTTCAAATTCGTTCACACTAGGCTTTAATGAACTGATAGCTGGGGATTATCCCTTATTTATGCTATCTGCCTTTAAAATTGCTTTTAATACTCCAAACTAAAAGAATTATTTTCTAATTGGGTATGCTTTGTATAGAGAGATATTCTAGCATATTAAAATAAATAACATAACCTTTACCCCCTCCAACCCAGGAATGAAAAAGCCACTTTAAGTGTTTGATGGGGTGTTTTTGAAGCTCCTTGCTAGGTATGACCTTAAGTTTAGCAAATGTGCCTGGTGTTTTATATCTACAAGGTTCCTGCTTCTACTTTGCATTTAGAATATGTTCCATTCCTCAAGTGTTTGATGTTTTCTTCTAACATCTAATGAAAATTCTGTACTGCTGTCAAAATTCAGAAAGCACAGTTATCATTTCACTGTGGTAGTTCAGGAAAATTTAAATTAGATTTGTACTCCTCAAAATCAGTCTGTTTGGGCATAAGCAAATTACATGCAAATAATGCTGAAAATATCAGGTGTATTTGTTCCACTTGAATATGACCTTTGAAGAAATAATAGTGTGCCTGACTGTCTTGTGGGAAGAGTAGAGCAGTATGGCTGGATAGAAGGTCATCTATACACAGATAAACCATAGTTTCTTATGTAATTGCTCATATCAGAATTATATTCCTGCTCTGATAAGCAAGGGGAAATAACAAGGGAGGTTAACTCCACAAATATGCTAAAGCCAAAGAGACAAGTGGTATAATTTCACCAGCTGTTAGTAGCAGCCCTTCTGAAAGGACTATAGTAACATTTTAAAAATGTGTCCAGAATAAATTTGCAGCTCATTAATTGTTTTGTTTTTTCCCCAAACAAGCTCAGTTTTATGACAAACTGAAACTTGCCGTTAACGTCAGGTAGGATTTCTGGCTAAGAATTCTGCACTATATTCTGATTTATATATTATAGTATTTAGATTAGGATAATTCCTTTGTATATATGTTATTTCAAAGAAAAGAAAGGTAGGAAGTTTTATGATTTGGCAATATAAGTAAGTTGTTTTGGTAATAAAGTAAATTGCTATTAATATGATGTAGTTTGGAAGGTACTATTCAAGGCCCCAGGCTCAGAACAAGCTCCTTGTTATAAAAGGTCATGTTGTATGTAAATGATACGCACAGCCTTAGTACGTGGAATGGCTGAACTTAGAGCCTCAAGCTATGTGCAGGTAAACTGTGACAGAAGGGCAAACTCCTAAGACTGGGTTTGCTTTTCAGATGACCCTAACCATAACCGTAACTGTAACCATAACCATAACCGTAACCCTAACCCTAACCCTAAGCCTAACCCTAACCCTAATCCTAACTCTCTTTGTGGGAAAACCAATGGAAGTAGTGAGGAATTTGTGTGGCAAGGAGGAAGTCAAGAAAGGATGAGCATACTAAAATGAAGAGAAAACCATTCAGATTTAATCATGTCTTAAGAGAACAACTAATTTTAGGCGTATTGTTACTTGCTGCTCCCATTTGACACTTATTTGTAACTAGCGAACATGTAGAGATTCATGTAGGATAATACTACCTTGAAACAGGTTTTACCTTTATTTTTCTTACTGAAGAAGCTTTTATTTTTTAATTTTATTTTTTGGTCAGATCTGTGTCTTTGGACCTTCCTGTCTCTCAAAGTACTTGGGTCCAGAATCAGAAACAAATGGGTTTAAGTAACGGTATTGCCATTGAGGAGCAAAGAGAACTTGGGAAATAACAACTGTCGTAGTAATTTTGTGGAGTGTTTGCTGTACCCACTTTTGCTCAAAGATACCTCTAAGACATTTATATGCCAACTTTAGCCCATATGGCTCCCAAATAAAAGAAAATAAACCTAGCATTTTTATTAACAAGCTGCAGGCCTAAACTGGGCAGGTACTGAGCTATTCTAACCCAACTAGTCTCTTAATATCCAAATAAATGTCCTGTTACTTGCCAGCTTCATCTTGTTCTGTTCCATGGGTTTCCTCAGCGAGCTTTTCTTGACCACATGGTCATAGTTCATCCTCATGGTCCATCCTACTGCCTGGTGATTACCTTCTTTCCCTTCCTTTATACCCTCTCCCTCCTAGTGATCTCTACCTGAGATCCCCTCACTCAATCCAAAGTTTTGTCTTCCTCTCACCCCTGCGCAGTCACAGACTCTAGTCTTTTATTAGCAGAGATTGTTGAGAAGCATTCTTTATAGCACATTGGTCACTACAATGTTCATATCCAAACTGCAACTTGAAGTTAGGCACAGAACTCAGCATCTGAATACACAGTGCACAAAACCAACTCTGTCTTGGTTAGGGTTTTACTGCGGTGCACAGAAACCATGTCCAAGTTAACTTTATAAGGATAACATTGAATTGGGGCTGGCTTGCATTGTCATCAAGGTGGGAGTATGGCAGCATCTAGGCAGGCATGGTGCAGGCAGAGCTGAGATTTCTACCTACATCTTCATCTGAAGGCTCCTAGAAGAAGACTGACTTCCAGGCAGCTAAGATGAGGGTCTTAAAGCCCATGCCCACAGTGACACACCTGCTCCAACAAGGCCAAATCTCTTAATGGTGCCACTCCTTGGGCTAATGTACTCCAAGAAATATAACCCATCTCAAACTCCAACATAAAACTATACAGTTTACTCGTTTTCTTTTAGTGAAGGACCAGTACTAACTTGATGAGACTCTGGGATGAACAGGGATGACACTTGTGTGTTATCTGACTAAGTGCATAGTACTTTAAAAAATGACATGGTATCAATACCAGTTGTTACTGATACAATTATCTCTCTGCTGACTCATTTGGAAAATGGTTTCTTTCTTCAAAACCATTTTAAGATCAGATATCACATGTATAAACGGGATTGTAGTTTTTTTTATGGTTTCCAAAATAGAACTATCAGGTTCTATTGCTTTTTATTTAAATTATTTTAGGTATGTAGGTACGTGTTAAGTATTGTAAGCATTGCAAATATTCAAGTATTGTAAGTAATTTAACTTGACAAAAAATAAATGAGTTAAGACAGTATTAGTCTAGACTTTTAGTGTCAGGAAATATTGAGTCTGTGGTTGAAAACTGGTGCAGACAATTCTGTAATGCTAGACATTATGAAGTATACCCACAACACATGCTTTCCTGGTGTCTTAGAGGAGCCTTTGTTTACTCTGATGGCCCTTCTAAATGAAAGCATCTTCAAAATGCAGAACAGACTGAGCTGTTGCTCTGGAATCTTATTTCTCAATGTAGGTAAGAGAAATGTAAAAATTCAACTTAATTTTAATGTAAGTCATGGGGTATATGCATTATATGTTGTAAGTTTCTTTGTACATCTGTCTGTAGAATTAATTCCTTAAGTCTGTTCATGCTCCTAATTAATGTAGTATAGTTTGGATCTTAATGTATTAATTGGTTTTCTTGTCATTGTGACAAAATGCCTGGCCAAGCAATTGGTGCGATCAATGATTCACTTTGGGCTCCCGGGTAGGGGAATTTCAGTCCATTATGAAGGTACAGCAGCAGGATTGTGTACCTGCTGCTTCTCACTTGGTGACAGTATCATCCAACAGAGAGATACAGATGGAAAGCAGAGCTACACTCTGCCTGCAGAGGTTCATCCCTAGAGACTTGCACTATGCCATGCCGGAGCCACAACCTTCCAAACACCCGCAGCAGCTAAGGACCAAGAACTCAAACATACGAGTTTGTGATGAATATTTCACACTAAAATCATCATCAGTCAATGTGTTTTTCACCTTTCCACTGAATGAAATATTTTAATGCTGCTTCTGCATTATTTTGCATGTTCCACTCATCTTAGACAAAAGATGTAGATTTCTTACATATAAAGCTTGCAAATTTTACAAGCAAAGGGTACCAGTCATCGATCTGTGGCATCACAGGCAAACCAGATATGTAGTGGTTGAGCTTAGTTTGTTATATTATATTCAAATCCAAAAAATGAATTTATCTTCTATAATATCATTGGCACTCATACAGAGGCAGTGTGTAGCTAAAAAGGAGCATAAATGTTGTATTTTGTTCATATCTAGCATATCACCTCAGTTTTCTTTGAAATCCTACTTAAGAGATTGCAGACAGATATTCCTTGTCAAGACACAGCAAATGATCAAGATTTTGATTTACCAGAAAACATTTGATAAGTGTCAAAGAAATGGTTTATAGCCTTTAGGGCTATCCTAATGATGCTCTAATATACTATATGATCACATTTTAAAGCTGATACATGTTAGGGTCCCCAGGTACCTTTGTTTTATATGGATTTTATTTTGTTTTCATGTAATGATTTCTCTAATAAGGTCAGTGCTCTATTCATAGGAACTTACATGCTCAAGAGGGGAGGCACGAGTTGGATGGATGGAAAGGTGGAAAGGAACTGAGAGGGAATGAAGCAAGGGAAGCCACAACTGGAATATATAGTAAAAAATATTATCAATAAAATAAATAAAAAGTATTTCTAAATGAAAATATATACATAGGTAATTGAAATATTTCTCTTTTACTTTTTAGTTGTTTTATACTCATATATAATATATTTAGTTCTCATCCACCATCTCCTTCCCCCTCCAACTCCTCCTGGACACCACTATATCCATCTTCCTATTCACGTTCTCTTGTGATTGAGAAATATACAAGAACTGTTTCTTTCCTTCATTTTCTAATATTGGAAGCAGTTGATAAATTGACTAACTTGATACAGAATGACAGCATGAAGCTTTCAGAGTCAGGGGCACCTAAAATTGAATCTCGTTCTTCTCTGAGCTTAAACTTTTTCATAAGCAAATTAGGTATGCCTTCTACATTCACTATAGATAAATTGAAAGAAAAAAAGGAGGACACATTCCATCATCCAGCCTCTTAGCAGGAAACACAAGATGCATGCAATTGGGGGTGAAATTATTTTATTAAAAATGTAGACAGCCGGGCAGTGGTAACGCATGCCTTTAATCCCAGCACTTGGGAGGCAGAGATTGGCAGATTTCTGAGTTCGAGTTCAGCCTGGTCTACAGAGTAAATTCCAGGACAGCCAGGGCTCCACAGAGAAACCCTGTCTCGAAAAAAACCAAAACCAAAACCAAAACCAAAAACCAAAAAAACCCCACAACAACAAACAAACAAACAAACAAACAAAAATGTAGACATGATGAAAGAAATTTACAAGGTACTATGAACATACTGGGCAAGTAACAGCGGAGAACCCTTTATGTGCCTTTGTCTAAAAGAACAAGGGAATGTGTTGACTTTAGAAGGCTGAACTTGTACTGTGGCTTATTAGAGAGCTGTTGAAATCCCACTTTTGGTATAGAGGGGTGCAAATAGACCTTAACCAGGTAGGCAGCAGACCAGCACATAAATAACCTGGCTCCACATTACTGAAACTGCTACAGTTTCTGGTTGACAGCATTCACTTAGAAGGGAAGCTACTAAAAGAGCTCTCATAGCCCAGTTTTGGAGAAACAGCAAAGTGAAGGGAAAACAAAATAAACGTATTCAGTTATCTTTCTGTTTATGAATCTATCATGAACAAAGTGATAGATGCTTTATATAACTGACTAATTTTCAATCTTTTTAAGAATTAAAAGGGAGATGGCTATTCCCAATTGTAGAAAGACTAGAGTCATAGAACACAAGGATGCCAGGAAAATCTGAGCTCAGTTTCACCATAGTAGACAAGGATAAGGTTGAGTGAATAGAATGTACTTCCCATCCTCTATCACCCTTTCAAGTTCTTGCCTGTTCTGACAGAGTAATATGGGCATTTTGAGAAAGAAAAATTGGATTATCTTAATGAAGCAATCTGGACTCATCCATCTGTGTCAGGCTTACTAAACTTGGTAATTATGATTGAATCCCTTGATAAAATCCGCCAGAAGCATGTGAAGGGTTTAAGTGTTTCTTTGAACCTTCCTTGTAGTTATCTGGTTAAATAGTCTCCTCTGCTTAGAACCCTTTTGTGAACCCTAAAAGCAGAGTAGGAAACAGATATCATTAGTTAGTAAGTGGAATGCACAGACTTTAATTAAAGGAATACAGTGGGCTTTCTATATCTCTGTAGCCAAGATCTTCAAGTCTTATTTACATCTTGTAACTAATTAATTCACACAGTGCCTGGCTGCTTTGCCCTGAAAGATACCTGTATTTTTTGGGGGAGGGCAGGGTATTCATTTGCAGTGTCATTACATACCATACTGAACAGTACAGAGAAAACCAATAAATACAGATACAATGAAATCATTGAACATTTAATATCTTCAGAGGTACATATGAGCTCAAAGACAAAAATAGCCACTTAAATTAAGCAATGGAGATGTTGAATGTGATGAGCTACATCACACAGAAAATTCTAATTGTGAAAATTATGAGTAGTTTACCACTTATATATGTGTTCGTTAGTACTTTTAACAATTACAAGCCGGGCAGTGGTGGCACACGCCTTTAATCCCAGCATTTGGGAGGCAGAGGCAGGAAGATTTCTGAGTTCGAGGCCAGCCTGGTCTACAGAGTGAGTTCCAGGACAGCCAGGGCTACACAGAGAAACCCTGTCTTGAAAAACCAAAAAAAAAAAAAAAAAAAAGAAAAAGAAAAAAAAAAGAAGTTAACAATTACAGTTGGGAAATAAATAACCTTGGGGTTTTCTGATTGATAATATGGACAAGTAGCTTTTACATGGATGTTTACAATGCCCTTCTTGTTACAGACATGCCAACTTCAGCAGCAGCTACTTCGCTTTGCTAAGTTACTTCAAAACATTTCCTTTGGTTTCAGTGGGTCAGTTTGTTGATAGGCTCTTAAACTGGTTATTCTGATATCCAGATTTAAATAAAGACTCCTTGAAGAATTATTTCTTTCTTTCATTTAGAGACTTCCTTTTGGCCAACAATTGGGAGAATCTACTTATTCTGATTGGTTGAAGTGACATATGGCTTAGTCAGCTCTGGTGTGTTCTCAATGCTCCCTGGAAATAAATTATAATCCCTAGGGAAAAATTCTTTATAACTTTCTTAGTGAGTTCTTTCTTTTGGAGATTATGTCCACAGAAAGAAATTGAGGAATTTTTGCTGTGCAACATTGCCAAGCATGTTATACATAGGCTTATCTGATTAAAAGTACTTTTATATGATTAGTTAGATGGCTCTCTGTATTAAACTGCACAAGAATGAGGTCCTGACTTTGAATACCCAGATCCCAAATAAAGTATTGATGGTTATAGATGCTCTTTGAATGGCATGACTTTCAATGGAAGTGACAAGCAATGCTAGACAGACAATGGTCTGGAAAGATTCCTTTTTAGACAATAGGAGGAGATAGCACAAAATACCAGGGAACAGGAACAGTGTGGTTATCTATAGAGGTGGGACTACATAAGGAAGAGGTACCAAAGATAATAAGAAGGGCCCATAAAGACTGATAGGCTTCACAAACCTTACAGAGAATTCAGATTTTATTCTAGATAGTCTGGGATATAGTTGGAGTATATTTCTTTGAGACAGTGAAATGAAATATTCTGATAAAAAAATTTTCAAGATCACTCTGGCACCTGAAAAGAGAATTAACTATAATCACACAAGATTAAAAGACCAAAAACCATTAGTAAAAGGAACATGATGTTCTTAAAATTTCAAAACAATTATAAAGAACAAATTATGAATAAAAAACATATTGAAAAATGTCTATGGCCTTTTATGGGGGTAGAGGGAACCAGGACAATCCCTGGATCTTTCTGGCTGGTCATTCTGACCAAATGGCAAGCTCTAACAAGCTCTAACCTCACACCCACAAACATGCACTCTCAGTAACATGTATGTGCATGTACATAGACACACACACACACACACACACACACACACACACACAAAATGTAGAAAATGAATAAAAAAACTTATTAGGTGAGTAGAATCAGAAGTCTATTAGTGTTAGAATAGAATATCCCAAGTAAGGTCCAGAGAGAGATTTATACCTGCCTTGGTTTCTACCTTTTCTCTGATTAATTTTCTTAGACCATTTCATCTAAAATAGTTATACCTGAATTTTCTCATAGAACGCTGTGGGGCAGGTTTCACACTGCTTTTTCCTTCAAATCTGATCATGCGTCTGAATGCTTTGTGTTGACTCGTTCACTTTATCTTTTGTAGACACAATTTATAGATATTTGTTCATTTCAGGAAAAGGTAATGCTTACTTCAGAACTGAAGGTAAAGAGGGACTTGTGTAGAAGAAAGGAGTGTTGTTGCTGAAGAGGATAACATGACCCACACTGAATACTTTTGACATGGAAAAGGGGGTTTGAACAAATCAGCCTTAGACAAAGCACAGCCTGTAATTGGTACAAGGAGGTGAGTTACTGGAGCCCCTTACAGGAAAGCTATGACTTGTGACAAGCCCTAGTCTGACATCTTGATTAAACATTTAGGAAGCTCTCTAAGGCAAAGAAAAAGACAATTGAGATGCCAGGGAGGGGAAAATACAAAGCAGACATGGAGCTTAGCTAGAGTCAAAGCATGGAGGGAGGAAGTTCCTGCTCAAAACATAAGCGAAATAAGTAGGTAAGAAAATCTTATCCTACAAACAAAATCTGGTCCATATTTGGGAGAAAGAACACAGACTTTAGAGTCAAGCAAATCCAAGTTTGAGTTTGTATTGCATATTAAATATGTACACTTGAATAGAGAACAGCTCCTGACTTTCACATTCTCATGTATCAAGTGGAAATACAATGTCTAAACTCTCGTGAGCTTGGGAAAAATGGAATGAGCAATCCTCTAATCCAGTTTCCACCTTTTGTGATCTGTCTTTTAAAGGAGGCTTAGTCATTCTAAACTTTATTTTCTAGCTTTGAAGTATAACTATGCATATACTCCAAGATGGCTATCTAATACATTGATATCACTTGATGTTTTATTGTTGGAGTTTTGCTTGGTTTAAATGATTATAATCAATAATCATTTTTATCCCAACTTCTTGCTTCTTAATTATTGTTCTTTTCCCATTGTAGATAAGTCTCTTCTCTTCATAATGTTTATCTTATACTTCCACATGCTCTCTTAAGTAAGTGTGTACCTGTTTTGAGGTATTTTTCTCTTAACATTCAATAAATAATTTTATTCCTTTGGTATAATGTAATTGTTAATATTTTCCTATATTCCCATGAAAAGTCCAACTTTGGACATGTTACGTGACTATCTTATCTAAGGTGCATGTAATCCATGTGCCTATCTAAGAACTAATTGAAAATATCTTTGGTAGGTTTAAGGTTCTATAAAGGAAGATTGAAAGATTACATATGTAAAAGCGACTTTCTTATTTAAAAAGAAGTTCCCCATTTGCCAAATGTGTAAAAAGATCACTACCCTCCCATGAATGATATTGACAGTTTTAATAGTCTGTCACTACTGGAACAATTATGATTGAACAGACACATTTGTGTGGGCCATTTTCTCAAACTGTATGTATTGAAAGTCCCTTGACATTGGAACATTTTCATTATTCCAATGCTTTAACCATCTCAGTGAGGATTCAAAGTTTTCTTGTGATTCAAATTCCTTTATGTGTCATTGGAAGAAATGATTTTGTCTTTGCTGTCTGCAAATGCTTGTCAGAGCATCACTGATATTTTGGAGTGGAGGTTAGCTTTCTAGGTCCCAGAAAGTTTAACTAGAGTCAGAAAGTTTAACTAGATGGTTCTGGAACTCAGAGATGATGGTTTAATTTCTTGACTTTCCCATATAACAGAAGAAAAATCTTTAAAACATTTTAGTTTGTACATTGCCCCAATAGTGTGTCAAATGGGGATGGGGTGACATTCTTTAAATATCCTGGATTTTTTTATTCCTTCTTAAATTCTAGCAAGTAATTAATGAACAAATGACAATCACCTGCAAAGTTTCTCATTCCTATTTTTCAATACTCCCATCCTGTAATATGACTAGAAGTTTACATGAAATAACTTTCCCTTCAGGTAGTTCAATAACTTCCCAGAAGTATAACACATTGAAAAAAGTTGAAGAAAATACGTGCGAAATTAGGTTTAAAATGAATACTTCGGGGCAGGATTTGGAGTTCCAGTGATAATTCAGTCTGCCTAGGAAAGAAAATCTCTGAATACATTATTACTTTAAAACCAAGTATTATAGAGTTTAGACTTTTAAACGAACTGGACAAAATTTTGGATTTCTGGCAGAAGTAGGAAATCCACTTTTATTAAAACATTTCTTTTGGAAAAAATTAAATATTCATTGGTAATACTGAATAAAACTTTCTTCTATATTAAATCTGAAATTGGAAGGGTACTTTTAGTTTCTGTGATGACAGGTGCGTTATGTTGTGTATATAATAGCTGTAATTCAGATCTGGATGGAGGATAATCTTTGAAGTGTACTATACCTGGCATTAGCATTATACTTAACTTCCAGACTATGTAGCATTAGTCATAACTTTCTTTGAACTTAAATGCTTGTTAACCATCTCCACATTCCCCGACTGACAACACTGTCATCTTAAGACTCAAGTGCACACTAGTTACATACCTCTTGTCTCTTCCATTGCTGAGCATGTTTAATAGCTCCTTGGCCTTTCTTCTTAAGGAATCTGACTGCCTTTTAGTCCTGGATTTTTAGTTTGATCATAACATAGTGTTTTATACCAGACCACCAGTGGCAGGAAATAACATTTAAATGTTTCTAATAAAGAACAAACCCTACAACTCAATTACTCCCATATGAGATCTTACTTATCATTTCTGGTGATATTTCTAATGCTACTGTTTCCCAACCCATCACCCTGGACATATTCATGAAACAACTCCTTCGCTTTAACTTTTTCTTCTTTTAATGTAATTGTACCTAAAACTAAAGATAATTGTGCCATATATCTGAAGATTTTGAATCAATGTTTCAATCAGATGCTAAAAGTTTGAAATTTCACAGAAAGCATGATTTATCTCACAATATCACATAAATTATATAGTATAATCTACATTGTATTCTTATCTATTATATAAATATATTGTCTAAAATGCCATTGTATGAAAATGTTTTAGTAAAATATAGCACATTATGTTACGTGTTCATCTACATTTTGGTGTATGGCTTTGTTAATTACTAATCATTTCTAGGGTTAATCCCATACAGTTTGAAAATCATGATGCTAAAGAACATACCCAGGACCCCTATGAAAATAGTTAGCCTCTCACACATTTATTCTCTCAACAGATATACTGGGGAATGACTATACAGGTAGTACGTACCTCCTAATGGTTAATTTGAATATGATTTTTATTTTCAGGGGTAGGAACTTAATAAAGATTGAAGTGAATCAAAAATGCCATAAAACAATTAATTCTGTGTTGTTAAGAAAGTAAGATAATTTAGAAAGATTTGGGGTAGCGCTTCATTGAACTCAAGAGAGTGGGAATTTTTATTCAGGGGGGCACATTTTAAGCATAACCTCTGATTAGAAGAAGTCGGTTATGTGAATATGCTACATATTCTGGCAGGCACACAAAGCTAGGAAAGAGCTGAAGTCTTCAGTGGGAAAGAGCATGACTTTATTATATACCAGAAAGAAGGTCGATTGTATAGAGAATGAGCAGGATTAAAGCAAACAATGTGGTGAGGGAACTGGATGTTGGTACTCTAGCCGACTATGGTGCCAAGAATTTGGGTCAGGGTATAAAAGTGAAAGACAGTAATGGAGAGATTGAAATCAATACAATGTGGCCTTTCTTTTAAAATGTCACCTTTGGCGTTGTGTGGACAATGAATGCAAGCAGAGGCAGTGTTGAGTTGAGGGTGTGCGAAATTATACGGGAGGGATAACACACAAGGCTAGTGAGAGAGTCTGCAGGGCCCACTCCTGCATCCTATGGCCAAGCAGCTGTGGGAACAAGAGGATTTTCAGAGACTTCAAGCCGAGCCACTAGCTGGGTATGTGCTGTTGAATGAACTACGGGGGGGGGGGGGCGGCGGGGGGAGGAGGGGAGGGTGATAATTTAAAGAATGAGTGAGTACACGCTGTAGTTTGGGAAATAATCAAGGAATTTGATTAAAAAACATGACCCACGAAGAGGATTAGGCAAGCCTAGTTTATGTAGGAACTCCATTCATGAAGCCTCCAGTAGGTATAGGGTTTGGGGGTTTTAGGACCAACTAGGGAGCAAGTGTGTCTGGCACATGGAATGAGAGTCATGGGGTGGAGGGTTTAGATGGTAAAGGTGGTTACAATAGGCTCATTCAAGGTCTACATGTCATGTAAAAAGTGGATTATATTCTAAATAGGACAATAAATCATTGGTGGCTTACCTAAGTAACATGGTGTGATTAGCAATGTTTTTAAAGTATCTCTCTGGTTATTGCATAAATAATTGATTTGAGAGTGTGTGATAGCCAGAGGTGGAGATGAGGAACATATTGTAAAGTTACTACAGTGAGAAATACCCATTATCTTACAGTGTGTAGGTGACTTTTACATCATAAAAAAGTTTCACTCACAATTCATTCTTTTCAGTGGAGATTCATGCAAGCAGAGGCATACTTACAATTATGTATTATATATTCACATTTTCCATAATTTTACTGTATACTAAATTTTCTAAAATGTGATTATTATGCATATTGAAGGAACCATTGTTACTATCTTTTTCAGAGCCATGCTACTAATCTTTGCTTATTGTTTGGGAAAAGACAGCAATGACATGCACGGGGTTTAGCGAGTTGAATCTTGACATCTTATTGATGACATTTTACATAAGAGTCTGACTGACTTCAGCGTTACTCATCTGTATCTGCATACTTAGATTTTGTAGTGTGAGTAAGTCGTAACCATGCATTTCATTTCTGAGTAATACAATATTTTCTAGTCTGGTAAGTTGAAAACTGCTTCTGAGTAGTGGTGGTGTAGACAATTTTTGGTTTCTGAATTTCTGTATTCAACTGATGTATACTGGAAAGAGCTAAATTAGCAGTCTGTTAGTTGAACTTCCTGAAGATACTCAGTTAATCTTCTACAGGTACTGGTTTTTAATCAAATTTCTCCAAATACCAAGCTTATTGCATATTTCAGTCATGCCAACACAGATTGCTTTTCAGAAGTCTGTTCACTGTAGTATAATACCCTGCTCATGTTCTTGACATAAAGGCTTAAATTTTAAGTTGTGCATCCCTTAGTAATGAAATAAAGTTATCATTGGAGCCATTTTAGTAAAGGTAAGTATGGAGGGAAGAATGACTCTAATATCAGGCTGTTAGAATGAAAATTTAAAAAATCATAATTATAGCATTTGTTTTGTTTCAATCTAATTATTGGGAAATATAATAAGAAATTGTCTTTTGTTGTGATTTTTTTATTTCAACTTGGAAGGATGTTTATATGTATTTTGAATTATATCTTATCACAAGTCTGTCTCATCATACTTGATTCATGAGTGTTACAAGCAGAAAACCTATAGATTTTTAGTTTCAGATCTTAAAACTACCAGTTGTTTGTAAGGAAAGTTGTTTGGTTTTATGTCTCCCTTCTTCTTTGTAGATATTCACACAGAAATGTTCTCTTTAGTGTCAGTGTTTTATCTTATCAGGTACCAACAATATTATTATTCTGAAGAAGAATGGCTGAGAGGAATTAACTTGGCAGTAATTCTCACAAAAAAAAAATGTAATTTTGAAGGGATTTGACAGTTTTGTGAGCCATAGATCCAGGCACTCTCACCAAGGCATTTTAATTTCAACACTGAAAAACTTTTCAACATTTAAGAAAAATCGTTATGAGAGAATAAATATATCAACATGCTGTGTGCTATATCAAAAATTTTGACAGTGTTCTGATGATGGAAAAATTACAAGTAAAAATAATCTGTCTCCGTCTTTTTTGGGCCACTCTGCATTGGAAATGGACATGGTATTAAAGATTGATTTTTAGCATTTCACTAATCTTCATGTTGCACCTTGCCTCTCACGGTGATTTGTGTCTAGCTTCGTCTTACGGTTAGAAAGAGAAGAGCCACTCACTTACTTTGTTGAAGATATAAAAGAAATTAATTACACTGCCTGTGGTTACTATCTGCACAGAATCAAATTACTTGGTTTAGGAAATATTTCATCTGTTAAAAAAAAACTAGTGTGGACCAGAGATACCGCATCTCAGCCAAGCAAATGGGGAAACGTGAAGATAAATTTACTTTCCGTTACACTGTCTGCAAAAGGCAGGCTACACAAGTCTGAAAGCTTTCCACAGAGGCACCTGAGAGGCTGCTCTCCTTTACACAGCATATTAAACTGTAAGCTCATTCTATTTGGAAGAGCTGGAGTTTCCTTCACGTTCTTTAATGTGAAGCATGATGTTGGTTGTGGTCCCATATTTTCTGTGAAGAAGGTTTCGACTGGTCCCATTTCTCTTTTGCACTAGTGTTTGACAGGGGACAAGTGAAATTTCTTCTCTTAAATTAAATCAGGCTTCATTTATGCCTGACGCCCATAAAGGATGAAATGTTACTTGCTTCTTGATAGTTCTTATACTCCAACATAGGTCATTACTTTTATAAGTTCTGTCACAGATGCTCTACGTCTTTGGCCTTGCCTTCTAACTGTCTGCTATGGAAATAAGTGCCTGGGTCTGATAATATAAAACCACAAATGTTGTTTAACCTTCAATTAAAAGGTACTTTCAAAGCATCATTACAGTATAATATGGTCTATCACTGCCCTATTGGATTTGTCTATTCTCATACTTTTGGATCTTTATGGTCAGAAGAGCAATGCTTGCAAGCATTTGAGAAGTCTCTTTACTGAGATCCACAGCTATATATCTGATTCGTAGACATGCCTGTCCTGGTGTCTACAGCATCCTACACTTAAACAGTATATGGTTTTCTCTTTCCTCCGTTTTCTCTATTTTAATCATGGGCCAAGTATTGTATACAGCTGGTCCAGCTGATTATCTAGTTTTGCATATCCTGGGACTTGAGAATAGCTTTTGCAGTTGTACATGGTTGAGAGAAAAAGGTATTTTTCTGCTATCACTGTAAATAAATAAAGCTTTCTTGGAATGCATCCACATTTAATTAGTTAAGCGTTGCTGATTGAAGTGATAAGACGGACCCCATTCCCAGATCAGACTCCTTATTTTTTTCAGAACCTTAGAGCATCCTGATGAGATCCTTTTCACTACTTCTTTTGACTTCTGTTCTTTACAGTACATTTCATCTTTACCAGTATCAGTGCTATCATGTGAACATTAATAACCTAGAGAATTCCTCTCCCTTAGTAAGCATGCTGTTAATATCCTGTAAACCACAGAACCAAGAGTATACGTTGTAGCACTTGAACAGATCCCTTTATTCACTGGGCCTGGTTTCTTCTCTAGCGTCAGCCTCCTGTCTGTGCCTGTTGTCTCTGCTTCCACCCCTTGCATCTTAAATTCTGTGGACACAGTACTACCGATTGTTCTCTAATATGTTGCTGCCTTTCACGAGTCTGTCTTAGCTATGCAGCTGTCTTATCTTTACTGCCCTTTCATTACTTTCTAAATAGCAAGCTTGATTTTAGATGGTTAGACTCATCTTAAAGGTCACGATCGAGAATCATTTCCTAGAACTTGGAAGTAGGAATAATTCCTTGCCCACTGCATTTTATTGTATTCATTCCAGTTGTCACCGTCTATGTAGATATTAGACCCATTCCTCCTTTTCATAGTCTCAGAATGTAGAATTTGTCACAAATTAGATAGTAACTATTTGTTGACCGAACAAATATTCATTTACTTTGAAAGATGGCCTTCAGTTTAATTCATTAGAGCTAAAGTTCTGAAAATAAAGATGAGGTCTGTAATCCTTCCCAATTTAGAATTAACCAGACTTTGAGAGCTAAGTACGGTACTCTCTCTGTCTCTCTGTCTCTGTCTCTGTCTCTGTCTCTCTCTCTCTCTCCTTGCTTGTGTTGGGGTTCTTAAAGGAAAGTTTATTATCTAAAAGATGGAAGTTTACCTTTTAACTATTTCCTTTTCAAAAGTACTCAAGATCCATATGTAAAATAAAAAACACCTATCTGCCTTCCAATTTTATTTGCTTTATAATATCCACTTTAATAATAATAATAAAAACTTAATTCATTATTCTTGTGGGTGTTAATTGCATTTTCAAATACCACTTCCTTGGGACTTTTTGGGCATCAAGGCTATTGTAGCTGTTGAGGCTAATGTGTACCTATTACGTGGCTGTGTTTGGACAATGCACACATTTTTCCACACAGAGATTAGCTAGGTACCCTGGGATCTCATCCTTACACCGCTACTCTCCTAGTATGAATATATTACTTGTTATCAACTCTGCAGGAAGTTTGGATCTCAGTTCACTGCTTTGCCTGTGTCTTGGACAGACTGGCTGGATAGGAATGAATCTAAAACTGTCTAAAAGAAGATTTTTTAAGATTATTTGAATTCCATTCATCTATTATTTTCCTGCCCTCCTTTAGTATAGAAAATAATAGTGAGGGACACTTATGAGTCTATAGCAGTCTATACTTATTCAAAAGGCTTGACCTCTATTATGCCTCTTGTGAAGAAGGCAGACATAGTATTGTTAGAAGAATTTTTCACGTGAAACTAATGTTCAGAAATATGAAATTGCCTGCTAGAATTCTTACACTTAGTTAGACTTATGGTTGTGACTAAAACCAAGTTCCTAAGCCTATATAATTTTTTTCTGACTTTTTTTTTCCTATCTTGTTCTTATAGCATGTGTCCTGGTTATCAAGCTATTATCTTTTGGCTCTAAAGCCAAATTCTTCCATGCAGATAAGACACCAGAGTCCAATTCTCTTTAAGCAAAGCTCATGGTAGAGTCACCCAGTGGGGGGGGGCACCTGAAAAGGGTTGGGGAATGCAGATGAAAAGAATAGACTTAACTCTCCCATGTGCTCTGTTGGTAACTGTCAGCATATTCTTAGAATGTAAATTGACTTGGACTTTCAGGTTTCACCAAACAAGCCTCATCATACCTTCTCAGAGTTGTTGAAACAACAATGTCACTACTGTCCCCAGAGTTCTGGCTCTCACCCTTCTATGAGCTTCTAGCACTCATGTAGCACCAAAGTTCTCTTCTATATTTCTCCCGTATTCCTTGTAAAATTGTTATCTTCGCTATGCACTGTACCCTGCATTCCCCTTTAGATTTTTAACATCTGTGAAAACAATTCTCCGTGTTATGTACTCTTGGGTGAAACACTGGATTTAGTTTTAGTTTTCCCAACAAAGCTCCACATGATAATATTGACCGTGCTATGGGTGTCCTTAGGAAACACTCTTGGTTTTAGTTAAAACCGTGAGATTGGTTTGCTTAGGTATTTTCTTGCAAGTGGGACTGACCTCTTTCCTCGTAGTATGTAGTGGCACATAATTAAATCATTGCCTCTGGTGGATTTAAATGAAGTGTTTGCTGAAGCAAGATATTGGAGTGATAAAATGGGTGTTGAATCTTGGCTGTCAGTGTAGTGATGGTGACTACAAATCCTATGGGTAGGATAGTAGAAATGATGGCTGCAAGAGGCTAGAGAGAAAGAGCAACCGAGAGAGCCTGAGAACGAGACCATGCATGCATAGTACTCATTATGGTTTGATAGACCTTAAGAAGGTATTTTTTCTTTTTTTTTTCAATTTGTTATTGCATGCTGGGGTGGCTATAGAAGACAATAGGTACTATATACTTGAAAAAGTCAGAAGAAAGTGTTTTGCATATTCATCATAAAGGGATAATGAATGATTAAATATGTGAATGTATTTAACCTGAGTTTTAACTCAAACTGAATTGTTGGAGAAGATATTTGTAACGTTTTTGTATTAGCCACTACTCCACCACTCCATTACTAAACTGAAATACCTGGTAGTGGGTCTTGGAAATGTAAATAAAAGAAGTGTTACTAAATGGATACATACAAAAAAACCTAATGCCCTGTAAATGTGTATAATTTCTACATTTGCACATATCAGGTGAAAAGACAAGTTTGAATGTTTTAGTCATGAACAAATTCCTGTCTCCACTTGAAAGGGGTTCCCTGAGCCCCGAGGAGAGTGGTTTGACAGAAACATCCTGGTTAGGACTGAATGTTCCTAGGTTTCTCACTCCATGCTTAATGTTTGGCTGTGATTCTCTGTGTTTGTTCCCATTCACTGCAGGCAGAAACTACTCTGATGACAGCTGAAAAAGGCACCAATCTATAAGTAGAGCAGAATCTCATTTATTGCATAGTTTTACTAGAACAGTAGTATTTTGTTTTCCCTTAGGGACCTTTGTATCAGGTTCTTTGTCACATAGCAGCACCAGATATGGTTTCCATCTTGTTGACTGAGCCTTGAGTCAAATCATATATTGGTTGATTACTCCACAAGCTTTGTGTCATCATGACATAGCATATATTGTAGACAGGACACTATTGTAGATCAAAAGGTTTGGAGCTAGGTTGGCATATGTGTTTTCCCTTTGGGGATACAAGGTAATTTTTTCTATCATAGATGCCAGCACATAGAAATGAAGGCTCCATGTAGGCACCAGCTCAACTTTTCAATATTCAATGAGTTGTGGGAATGTTGTCTTCAACAATAAAGCTTTGCCATTAGTGTTTTGGGAGCAACCTATATTTTTGGCAAGAGCCAAAGAGGATGGAGGACACTAAGAAACATGACCTTCTAAATCAACAGGATTGATGCACAGTGAACTCATAAAGACTTGGGTAGCATACATAGGGCACGGGTCGGCATCAGTCAAGGCCCTAGATCTGAAGGAGAACTGAATATATGCTCCCATTCCCAACTCAGAAGCAATCTCCAATTGATAACCAAGTGCAACTGAAAATTTAGTTTTCTCCAAATGAGTCAGTCTCACTGGGGAAAGAATCTACTCTTAAGGCTGCATGTCCTGCAGTATATGGTCAATACAAAACAAACTCAAAAGGATATTTAGAGAGTCCTTGTGTAATAATATGTCAGCTTAAATTTTTTTCTTATATTTGTTATATATGTATGTTTATATAATTTACTTGGTTTTTTTTTCTCTTTTTACCCTACAATTCCTTTGCTTATATATTTTATGGCTTTCAGTTTTGTGTTTTTATGGAAGTTCTGAGTGTGCAAATGAGTCTATCTCTGTGTCTATATCTGCTTCTGTGGTTTTCTTGGGCTCTTTTCTTACTGTTTGCTTGTTTGTTTTGTTCTATTGTTTTACATTAGTTTTTGGTTTCTTTTTCTTATTCTTTAGAAGCCTGTTTGCTCTCTAATGTGAGATAGAAAGCAGGTGGATCCAGATGGGAGGGAAAATAGGAAGGAACCATGAAGAACAGAGAGAGGCCCCACAATCAGGATATATTATGAAGAAAAATCAATTTTCAATAAATGACAAAAACTAAGAACAGACAGACTCATGACTTTAAAGCCTTTGTTTCAAATCATTTGAGAACAACTTTCATCGCAGCCCTACATAACAAAAAAAATTATATTAGGCTTGCGCATCTTTCTTAATGTGTCTTTATTTACTTGGGGCATTTGCTCTTCAAAGGAATGGCATTCTTCTCAATGTTCATCCAAACCCCACTTATTGTTTATTAACCCATAACTGCAGTCAGATACCAAAATACTCCAGAGAAGTAGGAAGCATGACTCAAGATGATATGTTACATTGGGGAATTACAAGGTTGTTGTTATTTGTATTGAAACTTCTGGGGATTTTAGACTAAAGAGCAACTTATGACTGAATAAAGCTGAACTCATTGATATGAAAGTTGTTTCTTGGTGTTTCAGCTTGCACAGCTGGAAGTGGTTCAGAAAGCTGGTTCATTAACAAAAATCTTCATTGAATCATGATCTGCATCCACAAAGGTTCAATTTCCAGTACTTTTGAGTTATTATATTGGGGGAAAATTCCAAAGCATGTGTAGGCAGATACTGAGGTAAACTGAATTTTTGTAACCAGCACAGTCAATTCCTTCCCTCAGTGCTACAACAGTCACAGCCATATCCTAGACAACCCCAAGATATTCCATTAGGCAAGAATAGGAAAGATATTTTGTCTTCAGAGTCACACAAATGTTATTTTCTATAGACCAGTTGTGATCAGAGATTTTATATTGAGATAGTCTCTCTGGATATGGGTGATATTACAATTTTGGAAGAGAACGGTCCCAATGTCAGTATCTAACATGTATAGTCCAAAGGACAGGGCATCAATAAAAAGTAGCAGTAGCAAACAAGAACTTAGTATTTATTAGTTGTATAGACTTTTTGGTGCAGTAATAACTGTGGTTTTCATAGCAACAGAAAATATGGGTTTGTTTTCTACTGTATTGCTTTATTCATTAAAAAAGACAAAAACCTGCTTTTAATGGTGGAATCATTCCTAAGATATGATTTGAACGTACAAACTTGGAGGTCAAGTCCTTACAAGGTGAACTCTGACACGACCTTAAGTATTTGCTTACTCTTCCTTGTCACATTTCACAAAGGAACCTGCAGCTAAGTGGGCAACCTTTCTGTTTCTTCAAAGGGATCAGCAAATGCTTCCTTGGATTACTGTAAACTTTGAAGATGAAACTATCAAGTGTATTTATGTATTCCTGGACACCAACCTACCAAACTATAAACTTTTTAACTTCTAAGAACCCAAAATAATATCACGATTACCAGGCAATGTGGGGATGTGATGGTCTAGTGTCTAAGGCCAAGGCAAGCATGAAATGAACTAGGCATTTAGCATACACAATTTTTGAAGAAGCTCACATATTTATGCTGATACTGGCTGAGATCTCAAACCTGAATGTGCACGCATGGTTTGGAGAAAAGCTTATGTTCTACTAGGTCAAACAGTCCACAGTGTGATTATTACTTTGTTGTCTTTCTGTGCAATTCATGCTAAAGGTCTTGGAAAGATCAGGAATTCAAGGCCCATATCTAAACATAGTAAAAGCAATTTACAGCAAACCGGTAGCCAGCATCAATTTAAATGGAGAGAAACTTGAAGCAATCCCACTAAAATCAGGGACTAGACAAGGCTGCCCTCTCTCTCCATATCTTTTCAATATAGTACTTGAAGTTCTAGCTAGAGCAATTAGACAACAAAAAGAGGTCAAAGGGATACAAATTGGAAAGGAAGAAGTCAAACTATCACTATTTGCAGACGATATGATAGTATACTTAAGCGACCCAAAGAACTCCACCAGAGAACTCCTACAGCTGATAAATGACTTCAGCAAAGTGGCCGGATATAAAATCAACTCAAGCAAGTCAGAAGCCTTCCTATACTCAAAGGATAAGCAGGCTGAGAAAGAAGTAAGAGAAATAATACCCTTCACAATAGCCACAAACCATATTAAGTATCTTGGCGTGACTCTAACCAAACAAGTGAAAGATCTGTATGACAAGAACTTCAAGTCTCTGAAGAGAGAAATTGAAGAAGACCTCAGAAGATGGAAAAATCTGCCATGCTCATGGATTGGCAGGATTAATATAGTAAAAATGAGCATCTTACCAAAAGTAATACACAGATTCAATGCAATCCCCATCAAAATCCCAACTCAATTCTTCATAGAGTTAGAAAGAGCAATTCAAAAATTCCTCTGGAATAACAGAAAACCCAGAATAGCTAAAACTATTCTCAAGAGTAAAAGAACCTCTGGGGGAATCAGTATCCCGGACCTCAAGCTGTACTACAGAGCAATAGTGTTAAAAACTGCATGGTATTGGTACAGTGACAGACATGTAGATCAATGGAACAGAATTGAAGACCCAGAAATGAATCCACACTCCTATGGTCACTTGATCTTTGACAAAGGAGCTAAAACCATCCAGTGGAAAAAAGATAGCCTTTTCAACAAATGGTGCTGGCTCAGCTGGAGGTCAACATGCAGAAGAATGCAAATTGACCCATTCTTATCTCTTTGCACTAAGCTCAATTGTAAGTGGATCAAAGATCTCCACATAAAACCAGACACACTGAAACTAATAGAAGGGAAACTAGGGAAGAACCTTGAACATATGGGCACAGGGGAGAATTTCCTGAACAGAACTCCAATAGCTTATGCTCTAAGATCAAGAATAGACAAATGGGACCTCATTAAATTACAAAGTTTTTGCAAGGCAAAAGACACTGTCCAAAAGACAAAGCGGCAGCCAACTAAATGGGAAATGATCTTTACCAACCTTACATCCGACAGAGGGCTAATATCCAATATATACAAAGAACTCAAGAAGTTAAACTCCAGAGAGGCAAGTAACCCTATTAAAAAATGGGGTACAGAGCTACACAAAGAGTTCTCACCTGAAGAATATCTAATGGCTGAGAAGCACCTAAAGAGATGTTCATCATCCTTAGTCATTAGGGAAATGCAAATCAAAACAACCCTGAGATTCCATCTCACACCAGTCAGGATGGCTAAGATCAAAAACACAGGAGACAGCAGTTGTTGGCGAGGATGTGGAGAAAGAGGAACACTCCTCCACTGCTGGTGGAATTGCAAGCTGCTACAAACACTCTGGAAAGCAGTCTGGCTGTTCCTCAGAAAACTGGGCATGACACTCCCGGAGGATCCGGCTATACCACTCCTGGGCATATACCCAGAGGCTTTACCTGCATGCAATAAGGACACATGCTCCACTATGTTCATAGCAGCCTTATTTATAATAGCCAGAAGCTGGAAAGAACCCAGATGTCCCTCAACGGAGGAATGGATTCAGAAGATGTGGTATATTTACACAATGGAATACTACTCTGCAATTAAAAACAATGAATTCACGAAATTCCTAGGCAAACGGTCAGATCTTGAAAATATCATCCTTTGTGAGGTAACCCAGTCACAAAAGAACACACATGGTATGCAGTCACTGATAAGGGGATATTGACCCAGAATCTTGGAATACCCTAGACACAATCCGCATATCAACAGATTTCTAAGAAGATGGAAGGAGAGACCCCTGGTCCTGGAAAGACTGGATGTAGGGGAACGCCAGGACAGAGTAACGAGAGGGGGTTGAATGGAGAAAAGAGGGAGGGAAGGGGGCTTATGGGACTTTCGGGGAGGGAGGAAACGGGAAAGGGGAAATGATTTGGAATGTAAAATAAAATAAAATAAAATAAAATAAATAATTAAAAAAAGAAGATGCTTATATATTAACTGTTGGGTTTCTTATAGTGACCCCAACTAATATGGTGAGACCTATTACAGCAAGAGCCTAGAAAACTCTTAGAACTTCCCATCCCTGCCAGGATAATGATGGTGACGGCAACCCCAGATAAGCAGCAGAGTAACGGAGTCATCAAAACGTGAAATATGCAAGTGTAGTGATTTCTGCTATGTTCTTATTTAACTCACTCGGATTTTGAAGAAGATGGATGTGTCTTAGAGAACTGCTGTGGATTATCTTAAACGCAATCAGGCATTGATTCCAATTGCAGCTGTCGTTCCAGATGTGTCTTCTCTGCTGAGGTAGATGAGCCAAGCCCCTTGGACCTGATGCACAGCAATTGATCAGAAAAATGCTTTTGTTTTTATAAAAATTAAAAACATCACCAATTACAGAATGGTTTTCCATGGCTGAATAAACAATGACCTTTTATAGTTTTTTATTAGAATTATACCAAAATTTCTTCTGTTAATTTAGTTTTCAAAGAACATGGTGATCTAATCGCCATTTAACTTGTTTGCCTTTAGGAGACAGCACATACCATACTTGAGTTTATTCTCCCTGTTTTTACTGAGTAACTCTAAAGGCTTCTCATCAGAAGAAAAAGAAAGTCATGCTGTAGTGAAAAACATTGTTCTATTTGTGACTAATGACCCAGAAGGTCCAATAATATTTGATGTATCTGGAAATAAATAAACTTGTGTAACAACTGACAAAATCCTAAAGGAAAAAAATCACAGTCATGACCTCCAGGGCTTAGAGCAAAACTAGGTCAATTTCTGCCAATCGATAATCTAACTTTGTGTGGAATGGTCCCTGGAAAGCTATCAGACTTTGATGAAGTTGGAGTGACCAACAATAGACCACCAAGTCAGCATGTAATGTTAGCTGCCCTCATAAACTGAATGTCTGTTTGGGCATGTTCAATAGCAGTCAATCATTAATGGGAGAAATATTAATCAAGTTGAAGCAGTTTCAAGAAGTCAGAATAGATGTGTGAGACTATTACTATCTATTCTCTTATGTAACCTCTCTATGATCTAATGTCTAAAGTCTCATGGGATAATTTCTTTTATTTGTGTGTGTGTGTGTGTGTCTCTGTGTGTATGTTTGTGTATGTGTATATATATATATATATATATATATATATATATATATATATATATATATATATATATATATATATATATATGTCTGAATGTTTGTTGAGGCATAAACCCAGGACCTCATGCATTCTCAGAACATACTTGATTGCTGTCCTTGAATTTCTTATTAGGTGTTGTGTCTATTGACATGAAGACTTGTTTTTGCTGTATACCTAAAAATCAGGAATGGTTGATGTGTAAAGCCATTTGGGTTTCTTATGTGTATTAACCAGAGATAATCTTCCAGAGAACAGCTCAGAACTGTCATGTAAGCTAACCTTATCCTTTTATTGTCCGACTTTCCTTCTTCATGCAGGCATTACTATTCCTCCCATTGGGTCCATGTCTCCAGTGTACATGACCGTAGATATCAAATTTATCTCTATTGCTCAAAACATGGGCATTCCCTTATCAGTACTACATTAATTACTGCCTGTTCTGAATGACTAATTCAATAGCCACAAAGGTCTTCTGTGACTATGGCACAGCACTTGGTTGGAGTGAAAGAAACAAACTTAACTGAGGATGATTGACTATATTACTCCTTGTGAATATCTAAGAAACGTTTAGTATGTTCTAATGCTACCTGACTGTATTGTTTTAATTCTTGATAATCTGGAAGCCAAAATGTATCTTTGATTTCTCTCTTCCAAGCTCTTCACATTTCTCCTAATCTGTATTCTTGTAGTCACAAGGAATGCATGTGGGTTTCTTATAGATTCTCAAAACCAATGTTTTCTATTATTTCTAGCCAAAACATGTCTAATTCTAAAGACCCATTATAAACTTTATTTCTTTTAGTTTCTAATATTATTTCATATATACATGTCATATAACTCTACTCAGATTTTCCTAGATATATTGTAAATTATTGCCCATGATTATACTTCATGTGTGTCCTAGGAGGAGACACTAATGCTGTCCATGATTGTATTCTTCTTATATGTCACATTTAAGCATAGTGATACAAAACAGGCAGTGACAATTACATCATTGATTCTCTATATGTACTTGGTTAATTAATGAAACATGTTCTGTCTGCTATAGCAAATGGAAATGATTCTGAAATTTGTAAGTCAACTAGAATAGAGATTACATAAAATGTGACATAGTGGATGTAACTATGAATATACTAGTCAAAGTAGTGTGACCTTGAGGGTGAGGGTGTCCTTTAATCTCCCCTAGCTTTGTTTCTATTTTGTAAAAGGAAGCCTCTTTTAACTTTGTAATTCTACTGCTTCATGACTTCACAAAAGGAAAGAAATTGTATTAAGGAAACAATTAACTTTAAAAATTTCTTTCCCTTAGTTTTCATTTTCACATAGTTTATAATAATTGCTTAAATAGTGGAGATAAAAGCTTTCCTCTTTTCTGTTGAAAATGATCAATGCCTGAAACTTTGCTAGGATAGAAAACATAAATCTTTAAATAATTTAATATGCACTCATATACATGAATATGCAAATTCTAAATTAGATTAATATGAAACTGAAAATGTTTATAACATCCTATTATAAAGGCTTCGTCCTACATTTAGAATCACTAGAGTGACAAAGAACCAAATTGCAGACTATAAAGTATTCTTAATTCTTTTCTTATCAGGGAAAAGATCAGATATAAAAAAATTGATGCCTATTAATTAATCCATCTGACTTACATGAAGGGAGATGTGTTGTTAGCCTTTTTATGATTTAAGTGTTTTAAATTTTAAGCTTAAGACAAAGCAGACATTAGGAGAAATACATGTCCAAATAAATGTCTTCTTATTCCTACCACAGAAAGACACTAGCAGAACCGTAGTTATAGAATTGATGAGTGTCACTAGTATACTATGAAGAATGTTGTAAGAAAGTGATGACGTTTATTATTGGTGGATTTCTAGCTAGATTAGTCTCACTAGTATCCATGCCTTGCTGCTCAAAATGTTATTCACGGTGTAACACCTCTCATTTTATCTGAACTGTGAAAAATTCAGAATCACAAGCTTTATCCAGAGATCTTTGGAGTCAAAACTCAACTTTTTTCCATTAATGTTTTTATATACATTGATTATATTCTTTTTCATCCCTCATCTCCTCCCAGACACTCCCAACCTCCCTATCCCCCCGCAACTTCGTGTGTATGTGTGTGTGTGTGTGTGTGTGTGTGTGTGTGTGTGTGAGAGAGAGAGAGAGAGAGAGAGAGAGAGAGAGAGAGAGAGAGAGAGAGAGAGAGAGAGAGAGAGAGAGAGAGAGAGAAAGGGAATATAAAATTAAATAAAGCCAAAAGCACAAGACCCGGATAAGGTCAAACCAGACAAAATCCCAGCAAGGAGAAGGAGTTGTGTACACTGTTTTTCAACCTTAACCAAAAGGACATTTGCAATTGATACATGCTGGGAAGGGGTAAATCGGTTTTCTCCAATGGAGTGGCATTATGTATATCAACTATACTCCAACCAGAACCCTTCTTTAGTATTCTTCCTTAGGTGATCTGTATATATAATGTGAAAAATTGTGGGTATCATGCTTTAGCAGTGTCCGTTGGTGAGATTTATAAGAAAATAGTTACAAAAATATTACAACAGCACATGTAGTCAAGAATAAAACTATATTTCCCCAAAGATAAATTTTATCTTCTGGGTTTTAATCTTTTTAAGACTATACTTTGTGGCTGATCCTTTCCCCCTCCTTTGGCCAGCTGAAAGGCACATGCTTTTTAGCACTGTCTGCTGGGGTTTTCTAAATGTTTCCCTTTCATCCTTTAGTGTGTTTGCAAATCTCCACACAATTCCTTTGCCCTGGTTCTAATAAGTTTTAATTACCCTAAGGGGTTTTGGGGGCCTTATGTTGTCTGTATGACTAGGCAAAGAATAAAGGAGGAAAAGAAAATTGCACAGGCTAGATGTTTTCAGGATTTTTGAAAGATTTGAGTATCATAGGCCTCGGCTGCTTCTGTTTTTTTGCTACCCACTTTTCTGTAGCACCACAACAATTTTTCAGGATAGAGATCTTGAGACAGTCTGGGAGTTATAGATATCAAGGAAGCATTAAGTATCCTCAGCACACAATACTCTACTTACTGAGCCAGAAACATGCACTAATGTGTTTTATAAGGATTTTAAACAATAATGCAAACCCCAGAAGATTTCTGACTAAGTTGTAACATTCGCTTCCCTTCAATTTAAATATATCCTTTTTGCAAATATATATATATATATATATATATATATATTCTGCTGATTATTGGTCCTTTATAGACAATATGTCTAGTTCTTTTAAAAGGGAGGCACAACAATTTTCTCGAAACTTAGAAATTCAGATCAAATATGTACTGATGAAACCAGTAGCAGGTAAATCCTGAACCAATGTCAGGCTATATATCTCTACCAGCAGGAAGCCAAATAGCTGAACGGACTGCCTCGGGAGGCCATTGAACCAACTATGGTGGCTGAATAATTTTATGACCAGTAATAAGGCTCACAAGTTACACATGCTAAGAGAGGGGTAATCAAATCTTATGCTTCGGGGCATAAATTAATCACTGCAGGGGTCAGAAAAGAATCTCCTTTGCCCTATGAGTAGAACTGTATAATTAGCAGTAGCCATATTGATAGCTTTAAAACCTTTTTCTTCAGCACCAGCCTTGGCTTGGAGAATAATTCTGAGACGTTATGGGGGTGTTTGAGCTTTTGATTAGAACAGGAGGGCTGCAGCAAGTTGAGCAGATTTTTTTTTCTGGCAGACAGATAGGCTGGGCAGCTCCCTGATACCACACTGTTCAACCTGATTTTCATTAAATGCTCAGGGGTCTGCCACTAAAATGACTCCAGGCTGCTGGGAACAATGGGCTTCCTTGTCTATCTAGAAATCTTGTCTGCTACTCAAGTCCCCTTCTGAGGAAGAGGGACAGCAGTGTGCTAAGGTGCGAGGCTAATTCCCTGTCTTCTAAAATTCACATTATAAAGAACCACACTTCCCTAGGATTGCTGAATTAATCCTTGAATTTCTTTTCCACAAAACAAGCTCAAGGAGAAACCTGTTAATGAAATAGCCTTGAAGGCCAAGTGTAACCAACTGCCAAACACATAAATCTTCTCAGGTTTGCCTATGTGTTTTATAGAACAAAATCATGTCAAATGTTATGGTTTTATGTTAATGCAAGATACCATATTTCAAGAAAAGTAGGATCATGCTTCTATTTGCATACTTCCATCTTTAGCAATTTCAGGTAAAGCAGAATAACTTTCAAGTAATTTGATAGGAAGATTTCTAGTAAAAGGAAAATGAAAAGATGGCTCATTTCCAAATACTGACTGCCTATAAGTGTCCTAGATACTCAATACTCTTAGGAAGATATGTTATTGACATATCTTTTCATGGACTCCAGTGCCCTGTTAGATGCTTATATATTTGGTTCTCTTTGCCTTTTCCTATTCTACAATCAATCAAACAGTATTACATGGGTACTGCAGTTGTGGTTCAGACATGTTTACCAATAATATGAGAAAGTACTATTTTCTCATGAGAGAGTGACTGTATTCTTCCTATGGGCTACGAAAACTGAGCTATAAAGTGACACTTTTCTCTTTATAAGCTTATGGCCTGACTTGGAATATAGGGCTATCTATAAATACAGTTAACTCATACTGTAACAGTAAAAGTTTGTGTGTTTTTAGAATAAGAGTGTCAACAAAGATGTATGGCACACTTGGTAATAAAACTAAGACAGATGTGGAGGCTGAGAAGAATCTTTGTTTTGTAGGAAAAGAGCCCAGTACGGTGTGTGTGTGTGTGTGTGTGTGTGTGTGTGTGTGTGTGTGTGATGGGTGTAGTGTGTGTGTGTGATTTGTGTGATGTGCTGTGTGTGTGTATGTATGTGTGTGGCGTGGTGTTTGTATTATGATGTGGTGTCTGTGGTGTGGTATGGTGTGCTTGCATATGTGTGTGTGAGTGTGTGTATGTGTGTATGTGGTATGGTTTGTGTGTTGTTCTGTGTATATATGTGTGTGTACCATGGGATGAAGCTTGCTGTAAAATAAACAGTGATTTAAATTCATAATGGAACTCAGTATGGTTTGGGAAGGACTAAAGTTATGCTTTGATGAGAAAGAGTAGCTAATGTTAGGTAAGGAGAGGCTTGCTTTGGAAGAAATTGTGTGCTATGATTAGTCATATCCCATAGAGTTTATGCGACTACAGTCAAAGCAAACTTTGCGAATAATTATGTGGTTGCAGTGTGGAAGCTATTCTGCAGCAGAGACACACTATGATTGCATGATTGACTGTGCATCTCTAAAGCAAGTTGGAATCAATGTGCTTAATTTTATGATCAGATTACTTCTTATTTTTGACCAAAAGATAATATTTTACAGGTATTTATATTGAATTTCATATACATTAAATACTTCACTTAGATATTAATCTTGATGTCAACAACTATCAGATTCTTAGCAGATTTTATTTTTTTACATTTTTCTGATGGCATACAACAGCAAAGTAAATCAACTTCTCTGACAGATGAACATGTAGTTTAAACTCCTTCAAAAAGTCAGTCAATATTAGAGGAGTATCCATTGAAGAAGGAGTCTTCATAGAATATGCCTTAGAAAGACATAAAGAAGCACAAAGCCAGTACCCTCTGTGTCTTGACTGCAACAGTATAAGAGAAAAAAGAAAATATTGTTAAACGGTATCCTAATAAAAGCTCCAAACTAATAAAGGCACCAAGTCAAAAGATTGCTCTGCACCAGATTTTCAGACATTATCTCATTTATTTCTCCTTTAAATGCTATGAGATTCATCCCTAAAATCTTTGATTTTGCAGACACGGAGTAAGGCTTTGAGAAATTAGTCATTTCACTTATGTAGCAACACTAGTAAGTTAGAGCCCACATCTGAACTTCTGACTCCATAATTGTAAGCTAGATTCTTTTGGGAGCTACTATAATCAGTTATAAAAAGGCAAAAAATATGCTTGTTATTTTTTAACCCCAAATAAAATAAATTTTCGATGATTACAATGAGTTATGATTTAGGGATAGCTAGAGTTGTGTAAAAGAAACACAGATTCACTGAGAGTTTTCAGCTGAGTGTTCTCTGAGTAAGAGAAGTGATAACCTCATATTTACGATGCATAAGGCTGCAGGTGTGCTCCAGCAGTGAGGTGAGAGATGAAGGGAGATGCACTGTAAAACAGGAGTACCTCTAGTACTTAAAATCCTGATGAGAAAGGTTAGTGCTGAATATGAAGCCAGTTGTCATTATATATTGGCATGATGGTGCTGTATGGACAGGGGCCATGGATGGCAAAGACTTCCCCACATATTGGATGGTTCATGACCACCTTTAACTCCAGCTTCAAAGGATTCAATGCCCTCTTCTCAGACGCGCGCGTGCACACACACACACACACACACACACACACACACACACACACACAGAGAGAGAGAGAGAGAGAGAGAGAGAGCGAAACAGAGACAGAGACAGACAGAGACAGAGAGACAGAGACAGAGAGAGCTGTGATACAGCACTTATAACTCTAATGGCAAAAATCCTAAATCACAGCGATGGCCAAAGAAATAAAACAAAACAAAACAAAACAAAAGTTAAGGAAGCAACAGCAAAACATAAAAAGTTAAAGATAAAAAGTAGTATAGGGTATCAGTGAAATGTCTCATATTAAAATTCCACATCAGGGTGTTTCCCACATCATCATATGCCCCTCATCACACTTATAAGACTCCCTTAAAAATAACTATGAATATACATTTAATCAAAGAGACCTATTTAATTGAAGACCTGTGGGCTTCATATAGCCAAAGATGAATATAAATGCCACCCAGAAAAAATACCTATAAACTAAGCTTATTTAAAACATTGAGGTGTGTGGTTCTCTCTCTCTCTCTCTCTCTCTCTCTCTCTCTCTCTCTCTCTCTCTCTCTCTCTGTGTGTGTGTGTGTGTGTGTGTGCACGTGCGTGGATGTGAGGTATGGATGTGTGTGTGACTTGATTTTGCAGTTTTTGAACATATGAGTGATGTTTGAAATTCCATTATCTAAAACTTATGTCTCTATACTCATAGTCTTGTAGTTCTTGCATTGTCTGGCTTAAGATATCAAATACACACTAGTTTTTAGGTCAGTGTTCTTGGCTGATGAATGGGGAATAGTATTAAATAGTATGGAAAAGGAGTTCAGGCAGAATGTACCATTCTTCAAAACTGGAATTCTGTGTGAGGGTGGATAAGCACTGATATTTTGGGTCACTGTGTGCTTTCACATCTGTCTCTTGCCTCTGTTGGACATTTGACTCTAGCTCTAAGCACAGGATCCTTTCCTCTCCTCCTATACTTCAGCCCCTATGCAGAAGGTTCCCGGCTACCATTGAATGCCCTAGGATCCTCCCTTGATTTGTTAACCACTTTGAGTTGTGTCCCAAGAATGAATGTGCAAAAGTAATCTTTAATGGAATTTCAGATGCACCCATTTTTTTCTTTCTCAAGAGGCCCTGGTCCTGCATCTGCCCTTCTCTCTCTATAGCTTTGCAGAGGTGTGTGAACAGAGGGCTCATGAAGTGCTGCTTCTTATTCTTGAATGAATGGTGTTTCTGGGCATACTAATTCCATTTTTCAGAATGTATTTTAGGAAAAGATCATTACAGGTAATGGTCCTTGTTAGTTTGCTGTTTTATATGTATCTGGACTTAAAAAGTGGAGATTTTATTATGTGCATTTTCCACTTTAGGATAGCTGATGCAGAAAAAGCTCAAAAAAAAAAAAAAGCTGACCTTACATGTATCAAAAACTGTTCCTATGATGCAGATGAAAATATATGTATTTTTTATAGTTTATGCATTTGACTCTTTAAATTTTGTATTATGTTTTAGTTTACTATTTGTGCATGCCATGTGTGTGGCTGAACATGAGCACACAAACGTGTGTACATAAACACACATGCACCTACAGGTAGTCCTGTGTTTTTTTTGTGTCTGAAATTCAGAGGACAACTTGCAGAAGTTGGTTTTCTCTCTACCACATGGGACCAGAAGATTGAACTCAGGTTACCAGGCTTGAAAGCAAGGACCTTTACCTGCTGAGCTATCTCACCAACTTTTGATGAGGATCCTAAAACTCAATCATTAGTTTAATGAGAATTTTGAACACCAGCTAGAGACTTCTATCAAAGCCCCCTTTTAAACTGTTACTTTTTATCTGCAATTTTTAAATTAAAATGTAATTACATCCTTTCCCTCTTCTTCTCCCTCTCCCTCTCCCTCTTGTCCTCTCATATCCTCTTAAGTTCATGATCCTTCTTAAGTTCATGGCTTCTTTTTCTTTAACTATTATTGCTTCAAAAATATATATTCATGCATATGTATCTATGCACATAAGTGTAAAAATACAACCTGGTGACTCCATTTATTGATACTTACATGCATACCCTTTGAGGGTTGACCACTTGGTGTTGGATAATTAATTATATTTTTAACTAAAAAAAAGTCCAACTGAAATGTCCTTAATTTATGGGCCCAAAGAACCAGGAAAATGTTTGCAGAGACATCACCCACAATAATATTCAGTTATGCTACTCCTGGGGAATGCTTGCTCCTTCTTGGGTCACAGAATATGTAATGAACTTGGTTTGCTACCCTCTGTGAATATGGTTTAGTAATGAAACAATGATAAACTTCTTGACGTTATGGTTTCCGTGTTTAATTTAAAATGACTTTGAGAGCAAAGGATTATAAATATTTTCTAATAAATATTAAGGCATAAAATTTCAAAAATGGATCATATGTTTATGTATACAGATCTGTTCACACATACATGTAGAAATTGAATGCATATGTTCATATTCACCTCTATATTTTAATTTTGACTCGATAGGCCAAGGTGTTAAAACCGTAACTTTGAATAGGTAATAATGTATTCATATATTCCTGAGAATAGCTGTCTTCAAGTGCTTATAGCATCCCTCATGGTGAGGCACTGCCTTTACTTTGCCTCTCTCCTTGAAATAAATTTGCTGTCTTTCAAAATTGAGTATTTACAGAGCCATACTGAATGTGAAAAAATATCTTTCTTTGCACATATTATATGTAAAGCAGGCTTGAACTCAGCTTCTGATTAAAATATAGTTGTGTGGCCTCCCAGCTCAGTTTTAATTGCATTTAAAATTCTTTCCTGCACCTGCATTGAAGATCACAGCCCAGTATTAATAAAGTAGGCTTAGAGCAGCATAGCACCTGAGCAATTGGTTCTTGACAAACGTTATTTACCTAACTAGAGTTTCATTTCAAAGTTAACGTGTCTCTGTGCTACTCGAATAAAGCACTCATCTGAAAACCGTGTTAGACATTTTAACCCGATTTAATTTATTCCCAGAAAGTTTAATCCCCTGCTGAAAAGAGTAGTTGCAAATGTCCCTGAGTTACAATCCACTGAAGTGAAAAATGTTTAATGACATCATAGGTATTGAGCTTTGAGAGTTTAGTTAAAAATCTTTCTCAAAATGTAAAACAGGGGCCAAGAGTTAATAGGATATTTTTTACAGCTACATTTCAATCCCTTCCCAGATCTTTCTAAAGTCACTTGTGTCTCTTCTATTAAAGCTTTGTGAGTTGAGCCACTTAGCCATCTCCAGGGAGCACTAGCTGTTGGGGAGGGAGGGCACTTACATTTCTAAATAGAAAAGAATCTCTCTTTTGAGCTTTGACATTAAAGTGCTCATTCGGTCAATTTTGGATTTTATAAAAATCTCTTTGTAACGACATTCACCAATCAAATCAATATTAGGTACCAACCACATACAACTTCCTACCTTGCCATTTAGGCAACAGCCAGTACTTCACAGTAAAGAGTGTGTTGGCTCCCACATCATCTCCACCCAGACTTGGTTTCTACTGTATATTGTGTAAGAGAAGTATATATATTTGATGATGAAATATTTTTGGTCTGAGTGCCAAAGTATGAGGATAAAAACAAGGGAGGAGAGGAAATAAAATCTGAATCGACTTTGTTTTTGGCACAGTGAAAAGCATTTTCGTTCACTTTATAGTCTTTTAAAAATCTAATTATTCATTTGGCAGCTATACCTCATAGGGAAACTGGCTACTTGTTTTAAAATATGCAGAACGCAGATTTCAGATATAATAGGAGACAATGACTGCTTATACCCTGTCAGGTCATGGCCTATTTGGCCTAGTTACAGAGATAGAGCTTCATGATTCAGTTCTTCCAAAGCTGGTGATGGCTGCAGGCCAACAAAGGTGTTACCATAATAGAACGTACAGCTTTCTCTGAAACACTAATGGGAAGGTCTGGAAAGCATAGATCAAACATATCATGACTCTGCTAGTACAACTCCTTAGGGATATCAAGTAGTATTTTTAATTTCTGTGTTATTCAAAAAGGATAAACAACCACAAATCTGTGTGGGTGGTTATAATTTAACATTCTAAAACCAGGGTTATTAATAAAAAATTTGTTTGGAGGGTAACCACTGCAAAACGATAACTGCATTTGGGCCTGCCAGAATGACTTGGCCACTCACCCTTTAAACAATATCCATGGACAGGAGCATCTGCTTTTTGGGCCTAGATGCAAGGCTGCAGTCTGGAACCAAGGTCAGCCATCAACCATGATGCCAAACTATCTGATAATGGTCAATATTTGCTTACCAAATTTGAAGTATATATCTGAAACTTTACATATAGAGTTATCTACATAGAGCCATATGGCCACCTTTAAAAATGATTTTTATTGATTCTTGATGAATTCCATATCATGAACCCTATTTTACTCATTGCCAAGTCTGTCCATATCTACATTACATCCTTGTGACCGCCCCCACAAAAGAAAATAAAAAATATATAGCAAACAAAGAAGCAACAAAAACAAAACATCTTGCCCTGGAAGTTGTGGTGTGTCATGGTGTTTCCCACCGTATAAGCTTTTGTCCAAACAGCTTTAGTTACAAATATTCATTGTAATAAGTCATTGGTCTCCTTTGAGAACCCCAGTTTCTGCTACATCGTCAATACTGGATCCTCACTGAGACTACTCTCTGATATTCTGTTGTGGCCCTGAGTCATGGAGATCTTACAGGACTAGCCTCTTCATGTGTTCCAGCATCTCATAGTTGGGATGGGCTAGCTCAAAGCCTTGGATCTTGGACTGGGTGGTATGTGTGTTAGTTAGTCCTCCAACTTTCCCATACACATGTCATGTAACCAGGGCCATCTCTTCCAGGCTGCCCAGGGGAAAGGTGTGGCCCTATGGCCATCTTACACAGTGGAAGTTAAATTATTACCTTCTATCAGTTAATACACATTATCTCTAATTCTCCAGGTCACGCTGTTATGAGGGTGTTGATGTTTCTATTTAGAATGAGAAGATCTCAGTATCAGAGGTTATAACTTTGGAATCCGTTGTCATCTGAATGTGTAGTCCTTGCTGGCTGCAGTTGTCTATATATATGAAAACCTGGTATATCAGGAAATATGTAATCTACTTGTTAGCTCCTTTGGGGATCATGGTTAAGATCATGCTTGAACTCAGAATTCCATATCCATGAAAGACTGATGACATCTTTTCTGGGTGAAATGTATATTTTGCTAGTAGGTCCATTCATGAGGGAATCATTTCATGCACATGCTTGTTAAATGGTAGCACCAATAGGAAGTAAATTAACCTTACTTTTCTTACTTCTTACTTTTCTTGATTTCTCTGGTACCACAGAACTACAAGGACCAAGTCATAAATTAGAGCTGTGTCTTTGACACTGGGCCTCTTTTCTTCTCTTTGTTATTATTCACTGGTTCCCTGAGTTTAACCTTGGACATAGAAAAAGAGTAGTATATTTGCCTGTAAATTATATGTATTCCTTGATTTTTTTCCCCAAGTGACTTGTTATTTTGCTGGTTAAGCATGTACTTCTAGTATCCAGGGTTCTGCAGAGAAATGGAATGGATAGAATGAATATGCATTACAAACGAGGTTTATTGGAGTGTCTTACACAGTGTAGGTTGCACTGACCAATGCTGCTTGTGTACGTATTATAGAGACTGAGAACCTGATAGCTGCCATAGGTGACAAGGCTGGTTAGCTTGGCATTCTAAATCTGGTACTGAAGGCTTAAAAATTTCCTGAAGAGTCTTGGTCTGCATGTTTGGAGGGTAAACAATCTGGGTTCTATTGAGAACAATGTGGAGGCAGCAACAGGGTGAATGTGCTGATAACCACGGATATTTGTGGGCAGGCAAAAGCAGCTCTGGGTTTCCTTAGACATTTATTTCTGGGCCACCATTGGAACAAGCTTCCTGATCTGAGGGAAGGTCTTCATTCATTTAATCCTTTGAAGAAATTCCTTTATAGAGCTGTCCAGAAGCACAACTCTTAGATAATTCCAAATCTAATTAAGTCAATAGTCAAGATTAACTATAATACTTGCACTATGATTTAGTCATTATTTTAGAGTACAATATTTCTACTTATGAAAAATGTTTGGTATAAAAATGTCTCCCATGTTATTTTAGCAGCATCCCTCTCTATCTCACTATTGCTGATTTCAAAGGACCACATTGAGGCCCTGATGAATTGTAGACAGTTGACGGAGTCCTGAATGTTGCATATTGTTGTCATGGGCATGATCATGCCAAGGACCCCAATTCCTCAGGCCCATGAAAATGACAAGACCTTCCCTATGTTGGGCTCAGGAGAATAGAAAAGACTTCTGGTCCTAGTATAGATGTTGCAAACATTGAGCTTTAGATAAAACCAATGCATGAAGAAACTATCAGACATAGCTTCTTCCTCACAAATGATTGTAATCTGAAAACACTCCCTTACAGGGACCTCCTGCCAAGCTAACCAGGCTGATTTCTCCTTCTCTTTGTCATCATTGTTGCCATTGTCCTCCTCCTCTATCTCCTGCTTCTGTTCTTCTTCTTCCCCAGTCACCTGTATACTCTAAACCACTCTCCTCACTCAGTGATATGTAATAAATACATTGAGCTTCCAGGATATTACTGCATCTCCAAAAGAGCACATGACTTACCAGATATTTGACTATGTATCTTTCTTTTCTTCATTCCTTCATCACTGCTGTCAGTTCAAGTCTGAAACCATGCAGGTCAAGACAGTAGACATTATATAGGCTAGCATTATATTTGTACAATGAAGAAAACACCTTATCATCAGAATGTCTCTCTGTCATTAAGTGATGCATGAATCTAGTGTCAGCATCAGACTGATAAATCAGTTCAGTGAATCTAGCTAGTAAAAATTTTAAGCATTAGCCTCATTTAACTAAACTGAGAAGAGAAGGAAACCACAAAAATGACAGGTTTTAATGAGTTTATTATCAATAATACTAAAGCAATTGTATATAATGTAGATTAGTCGCTTGTAAAATTACATTAAGTATTCTAAATGACTGGCAAGGCTATGATTTAACACAGTACAAAATAATTCTTGCTGCAGTTACTGATAACATTGCTTCCTAATCTCTCAGATTAAGAGATACGTTTTCCCTGATAGCATTGTTGACAGTCTAAAGTTCCAGAACCTTGTTTTACTTTAAATGACTGTTATTGCACATCAGTGCAACCAAAACTGAGGGGCATTTTAGAAATTACCTAGCAATTGTAACAGAACAGAGAAAAGGCAGCCAAAGGAACATGGCACCCAGAGACAGAAAATGCATGGCCCTTATTGAATCCTCAATCATGATAATCATCATAGAATGGTCACTAGCCTGACAGATGTCATTTTTGCACTGGAAATATATTAAATCATAGCAATGTGCTAATGTTATGTATTTCAGTTTTGCTAACTACAATATGGTTACATATGAGTATGCATTATTTCCTTAAGAGTTCCTCAGAAAACTGGGCATGATACTCCCAGAGGATCCGGCTATACCACTCCTGGGCATGCAATAAGGACACATGCTCCACTATGTTCATAGCAGCCTTATTTATTATAGCCAGAAGCTGGAAAGAACCCAGATGTCCCTCAACGGAGGAATGGACTCAGAAGATGTGGCATATTTACACAATGGAATACTACTCTGCAATTAAAAACAATGAATTCATGAAAGTCCTAGGCAAGTGGTCAGAACTTGAAAATATCATCCTTAGTGAGGTAACCCAATCACAAAAGAACACACATGGTATGCAGTCACTGATAAGGGGATATTAACCCAGAATCTCAGAATACCCAAGACACAATTCACATATCAATAGATTACCAAGAAGAGGGAAGGAGAGACCCCTGGTCCTGGAAAGACTGGATGTAGGGGAATACCAGGACAGAGAAGTGAGAGAGGGTTGAATGGGGAACAGAGGGAGGTAAGGGGGCTTATGGGACTTTCGGGAAGGGAGGAAGCAGGAAAGGGGAAATGATTTGGAATGTAAATAAAACAACTTAGAAAATAATAAAAAAAAGAATACCTTCAAGACTTATATAGGGATGAATATACATTATGTGTTTGAATTACTCTTGAAATGGCTCAGAAATAAACACATACATGAACATCTAAATATATGTAACAGAATAGAAGACCAACATTGTGCTATGTAAGTAAGTAAATTTGGTTGTTTAATTCACATAAAAGGTATGTAAAATGACTTGTAGCTGAGATATTATACCAAATTAAACATTACAAGAATTTAGACACAAATACTATTCAATACACAGATTTAAGTCAAGACAAACTACTCTTTCAACCTCTTTAAAGAACTAAAGTTACATAGAGAAAGATGGCTTCATTTTTAAAAGCATTTCCTGTCTAGTCAAGTAAAACAAGATTCCAACATGAGAAAAAAAAACACAGTCATCTCATTCCATCATATCTTTATATGAGATCATGACATATGTAATTTTTCTAAGAACAAAGTAGTGGTACATTTGGGGTATGTTACTCAACATGACACATATTTTGCCAGCCCTACTGCTGATTCACACATGATCTTCATAATGTATCTCAGCTTATGAAACTATGGATTTCCTGTAGTACTTTCTGATGAAAATCAGTGAATTTGAGGCTTGTAGCAGAAAGGAAGATGTAAAGTACTCATCCATTATTGAGATTTTTATCCAGGAGAACTGATATGAGTATAGCAATATGTCATTTGGGATTATTTTATTGTTGTGTTCATTTAGCAGAACAATTGTAACAGATTTTTATTCAGGGTCCATGTGCTATTTATCTAGTCTCAGGTACTGGCCTCATTAATGGTGTCAGATATGAGCTCTATATGATGGGGTGGGTCTTAAATCCAATCAAAATGTGATTGATTGCTCCTATAATATTTGTGCCACTATTGCATAGTGGATGATTTAGCAGCATGTTGATAATGCAGCTTACAGATCTGATATCTGGGTTAGACTGACTGATGGTTATTTTTCTCCACTGGTAGAAACTGATAGTCCATATTCAATGACCTAAGTACATAATGACATTATCAATAATCTCTTATTATTTGGAGGGTAACTAATAGCATTGACTATTAAAAACCAGTGATTCTTGGGGAAGTCTGTTAGACCTCTGTGGTTAAAAAGATGGATCAGTTGGCAAGAACATTTGTTGTTCATCTTTGAAGACTGTGGTTTGATTTCCAGAACCCATGTGGTGGCTCAAAACCATGTAACTATAGACCCGGTTTTTCTGGTGCCATTGCCTGGTCTCCTTAGCAAGATATGAATATAATACTCATACACATAATTTAAAACAAAGCCTTTCATCCACACAGATGGAGTGACTTGAGTTACAGGAAAATTTGACACAAAAATAATTTCATGGGCTAATATCCACTTATCAGCAAGTGCATGCCATGTGTGTTCTTTTGTCATTGGGTTATCTTACTTAGGATGATATTTTCTAGTTCCATCCATTTGCCAAAGAATTTCATGAATTCATTGTTTTTAATAGCTGAATAGTACTCCATTGTATAAATGTACCACATTTTCTGCATCCATTCCCCTGTTGAGGGACATCTGGGTTTTTTCCAGCTTCTGGCTATTATAAGTAAGGTTGCTATACACATAGTAGAGCATGTGTCCTTATTACATGTTGGAGCATCTTCTGTGTATATTCCAAGGAGTGGTATAGCTTGGTCTTCAGGTAGTACTATGTCCAATTTTTTGAGGAACCACCAAACTGATTTCCAGAGTGGTTGTACCTGCTTGCAATCCCACCAGCAATGAAGGAGTGTTCCTCTTTCTCCACATCCTCTCCAGCATCTGCTGTCCCCTGAGTTTTTGATCTTAGCCATTCTGATTTGTGTGAAGTTCCCAGGGACTAAACCACCAACTAAAGTGTACACATAGAGGGACTCATGGCTCCAGATACATATGTATCAGAGGATGGTCTTTTCAGACATCAATGAGAGGAGAGGCCATTGGTCCTGTGAAGGCTCCATCCCCCAGTGTAGTGGAATGGCAGATCAGGAAAGTGGGTGGGTGTGAGGGTGAGCAGGGGGAGGGAGGATGGGATAGAGGGCTTTTGAAGGGGGAATGAGGAAAAGGGATAACATTTGAAATGTAAATAAAGCAAATATCTAATAAAAAATTAAAAAAATCCCCAAAACCAAACAATCAAAAACAATTTCATGGAAGTGATTTTTGACAAATTTAAAAAAAAAACATAGCAGATTTTTAATTTATATTTTATTAATTTATATTTTGCTGGGGAGGAAGAGAAAATACAACATGCTTTTTATTTTGACTTTCTCTTTTCCAAATTAAATGTTCTGAAAATGAACATAGTATTTCCACAAGAGATATTGAATAGCCTTCCTATCACATTGTGAAGAATACTTGCTCTGTCTTATCTTTTATTTAATTAAAGACCTGTGATACTGGGTCTTGTCTGATTTTATTCCCTTCATAGTGATCAAGGGTCACAGTTTAGAGTTTAGACCTAGGTCTGAGGATGCACAAGTCCTTTTGAGAATCAAGCCTAGAGAACATTGTGATGTTGCAAATCCTTTCTGTTATCCTATTGTATCAGAGTTGACAAATGTTACTGAATTTCTAACATTCTCTTCTTCCACAAAATCAAGAGACTCCTTGAACAGGAGTCAGATTCTTATCTTAATGTGACATGCTGATTTAAATCCTGAAGGAGACTCTAAGCTCTGACTTTCAATAAGGGAACCTCTATATCATGAATAATGGGTTGGAGGCTAAGAAAACTTTACCACAAATTGATCTGTCCTAAATCATTGTGGTGTCTCATATAAACTCAAAGCTCTGATGATTAGCTTTTCAAGGAATAAAATACTTTCAAAGTGTCTTTAAGCTTCAAATACTTTGTTATTCTAACAGTTGTGGATTTTTCACTATGTGACCACAAAGCAAAAACTCCACAACCAAACTTCTTTCATTTACAATTTGGTGTCTTCATAGAATAAAGCCGAAAAAGCCGTCAAGATTCATATTTTAGTATGATTTTAATCCATGCTGTTAATGGGTACTTTATAGCATCATTTCAAGCATTTGAAAACATACTCATAATTTGATTTTTTCCTTCACATTTCAAAGTCTGATTTCATTTCCCAAGCAAATGAGCATTTGTGCAAGGAAATAAACTAACATATGCCTGACTGCCTGCTTCAAGGAAATTATTATTTCCTAGTAGAAATGTCCATTTAAGAAACAAAATACCTCCAGGAAGTTTGACAGGCTTTTGTTGAAGGAATCTGTTCTGTTTGAATCTTATTTGCATTTCTTTAATTACCGTTTTTGGATCAAATTTCTAGAAATTCAAAGATGAAAACCCAGAGCATGGTGCCAATTTTTTTTTTGTCGGCCAACAGATTGTTTCACTATTTTTTTTCTCACACATTTTTCACAGTGCTGTTTTGTGTTGATTTAGGTATGTTCACTTCTTATCACTCATCTCTCTACAGAAACTAAAATATGCTTATGTATTTAGGAATGTGTGTGTGTGTGTGTGTGTGTGTGTGTATGAGAGAGAGAACAACTAATGAAAAAAGATGGTATGAAATTGAAAGAAAGGATATATATATATATATATATATATATATATATATATATATATATATATATGGGGAAAAGGGAAGAAATAAATATTGTAATTATATCTCAAAAAAATAAAAAAATAAAAATTTACTTATTTATAAACTTTAATGTAACAATTCTGACTGGATAGTGTGACTAATCTTTCCTTTCCATCACTTTACACTTTTAAAGAATTTGGTAAAACCCACATGAAAGATTGCATCATAAATGTATCTATCTGATACAAAAAGTGAACTTACTATTTGCTTATGGGAAAATATCATCTGCAAAGTGGTGTGGTTGTGTGTGAATAGGCATTCTGCCCAAACATACATTTATTCATCCAGTGAATATCTGTAAAGTATCAGTTTGATATGTGGATTGAATAATGTATAATAGAAAAACAATAGAACACATGGGATGACTCTGAAATGAAGATGACAGTCTATGGAAAGTTTACATGTATGTATGTATGCATTTATGTGTGTGTATGTGTGTTTGTATGTATGTGTGTGTGTATGTATTATGTGTGCATGTATATTTCCTCCTTCACATATGTATTATATTTACAAAGGAATAGTGCAAAATGTTATGGGAGGACTGATGGATTCATTTAGAGGCCTAAGTTGATCTAAAGAATGTAAAATTATCATAGCAAAAGGAATGGGTAGAAGGATGCTAGTAAATAAAAGAAGACTGTGCAATGGTCCTGTGATTTGAAGAAGTAGAGCATATGAAAATGATTGATATGACCAGTACTGTGAGATTAAGATGATGCTAGATGTTGATATATGTTCCATTGACCTAGAGGACTTTACAATATATAAACAAACATAAATATTTTGTCTTTAAATAATGCTTTAGAAGCTATACAAACACATAAGAGCTTCTTCAGGTAACTATGGCTTCTGATAATTTTTTGAGCAACAAACTTCCTTATTGTTTTTTTGCAGCTCATAAAAGATGTAGCTTTCTGAGATGGTATCGACCGGTAGTGGGAATAAAGTTCCCTGGTACATCTTTGATCTATGAACCTTCTGACCATTGGTGACTCAATTGTCTGACTTCCAGCACCAAGAACAGAGACACCTGTCATGTGTCCCAGCTGCTCCCTCTAGTGGACCTTTATCCAGCTCCTTAAAGAGAGTTAACTTAATGACATGTCATTATGAGAAAGTTATGTGGGTATTAGCCCTCTGTCAGAAATAGGGTTGGTAAAGATCTTTTCCCAGTTTGTTGGCTAGAACTCAAGAAGTTAGACTCCAGAGAGCCAAATAACCCTATTAAAAATGGGGTAAAAAGCTAAACAAAGAGTTCTCACCTGAAGAATATCGAATGGCTAAGAAGCACCTAAAGAAATGTTCATGCCGGGCCGTGCACGCCTTTAATCCCAGCACTTGGGAGGCAGAGGCAGGCGGATTTCTGAGTTCGAGGCCAGCCTGGTCTACAAAGTGAGTTACAGGACAGCCAGGACTATACAGAGAAACCCTGTCTCAAACCCCCCCCCCCCCAAAAAAAAAGAAATGTTCAACATCCTTAGTCATTAGAGAAATGCAAATCAAAACAACCCTGAGATTCCACCTCATACCAGTCAGAATGGCTAAGATCAAAAACACAGGAGACAGCAGTTGTTGATGAGGATGTGGAGAAAAAGGAACACTATTCCACTCTTGGTGGTATTGCAAGCTGGTACAACCACTCTGGAAAGCAGTCTGGTGGTTGCTCAGAAAACTGGGCATGATATTCCCAGAGGATCCTGTTATACCACTCCTAGGCATATACCCAGAGGCTTCCCCTTCATGCAATAAGGACACATGCTCCACTATGTTCATAGCAGCCTTATTTATAATAGCCAGAAGCTGGAAAGAACTCAAATGTCCCTCAATGGATGAATGGATTCAGAAGATGTGGTATATTTACACAATGGAATACTACTCTGCAATTAAAAACAATGAATTCACGAAATTCTTAGGCAAATGGTCAGAACTGGAAAATATCATCCTTAGTGAGGTAACCCAATCACAAAAGAACACACATGGTATGCAGTCACTGATAAGGGGATATTAACTCAGAAACTCGGAATACCCAAGACACAATTCACATATCAATAGATTACCAAGAAGATGGAAGGAGAGACCCCTGGTCCTGGAAAGACTGGATGTATGGGAATACCAGGACAGAGAAGTGAGAGGGGGTTGAATGGGGGACAGGAGGAGGGAAGAGGGCTTATGGGACTTTCGGGGAGGGAGGAACCAGGAAAGGGGAAATCATTGGGAATGTAAATAAAAAATATATAGAAAATAAAAAAAAGTAAGTTATGTGGGAGTCATACAGAGGAGGTATGTCTCTTGAAATCTTGTCCTTATTTCTCCTATTTTAGAGTACATTAAAGATAGAGCTAGAGATTTGCTGAGCTCTTACCACAAACTAATATTTATCTGATCTCTTTGTTTCAGCCTCTCCTTCAGTTCTTACTGCCTTTGTGTTCTTCTGTTCTAGCCATTCTGTTGATGACCTGTTTCTTCTTTTAATATATTATTGAGATATACTTTGGTTTAGTGAAATTGCTTTATTCAAGCTCATTTTAAATAAAGTGCTGCTTTCTGTTCTTTCTGTTCTAATCAGCTTTCTGATTAGCTTTCCTTGAAGCAAGGTTCTAAATCTAGATGTTATCTTTTTGTTTGTTTAGGATATCTCTGCATAAATATCATCCACTTTACCACCTGGTTCTTAATTATGTTACTTCATATGCCATGCTATCAGAAACCTTAAGGCAGAAAAAGGAGTTGTACAAGTTGAGTCTATCTCAGACTATTGGAAAAGAGTGAGACCAGATTCATATGTATTCATGTTTCTGAGGCTATTTTTTAGAGGTTCAAGCAGTGTTTATAGGTACTATGAATATTGCTAAGATTTTTTATAGAAATATATTTCAGAGTTTTCCAGAGAAACAGGTTATATATGTTCATTCATGTGTGCATATTCCTGTGTGGCACATATATAGTCATAGATGTGTGAATGTTCCCATACACATGTCTTCCCAGATATATATATATATATATATATATATATATATATATATATATACTGTTGGGTGGATATACTTTGTCAAAATTCACTCTTTCTCTAATGAGGCATAATCCAAAGATATTCATTTATGTAATATCAACAATTTTGACACAATCCAAACCACAGATTTCCCAATCTTATTAAAAGGAGGCAATAAGGTGTACCATCTTTCTGCTATGCTTTCTTTTCCTTGGAAAATGCAACCAGAACATCTTGGCTCTCTCCTGCTTCAGGGAAACCCCTAGTCCCTGAAATATTTACAGAATTTGGAGGGTCTTAACTCCTAGGAGATTTGCCCTGTTTTGTTTTTCTGGATTGGCTGGTTTATTCTCTATGCACCAATAATGCTCTCAGCAGTGTATGTGCATTGTAGTGTGATAAGAAAGAGACCATGGATGACTTCTTTTGAGATAATCCAGGATTCAAACACCACAGATCTGTCAATTCCATTGCAGCTGGCACTACTCAAATTTGTTTGAAGGACTTCTTCCTTTGTCTAAGGAAAGACTTTCAAATAAATCTCTGAATATCACAGGATATGCCATAGGCATATTATATACATTATCAATATATATATATTTGCTAATGGATTCCAACCCCCGTGATTATTTCTACTTAGTATGTTCTCATGTAGCATGTAGAAAAGGTCAAAAGCACAGCATGTGTTCATTTCATTACAACTCATTTTCTGGTACGTTGTGCCACCTATTAGCCATAAAAGAACAAAATATCACTAACATAAATATATTTTATGGAAATATACCTCTGGGCATATGCACATACACATTGTTGAAAAGGGTTGAAACCTGACTGGGTCTGTTTTGTGTTGCTATAACAAAATGCCTGAGACTGAATGCTTTATAAAGAAGAGAGATTTGATTTGGCTTATGATTAAGCAGCTTAAGAAGTCCAAGCTTGTGGCACTTTGTGAGGGTTTCATTCTTGGCCAATGATGAACAGAATCACATGACAGAAATGCATAAATGAGAAGACGGTGGGCAGTGGACCCAAAGAGGCTCATTTCATAACACTTGTTTTCTGGTAACTAAGCCAGTCTGTGAGAACTTGCTCACTCTTCCTAAGAAGTATATTACTTGCTCCTGAGTTTAGACTCTCAAGGACATAATTACCTCTTGCTAGGTCCACCTCTTTAGAATTCAACCATCTCTGGATGTGTTGGAGAAAAGGTTTCTAGCCCATGAATAATTGAATGTCATAACATGTACAAATGCTTCTAGAGTATAAAATAATACTTCCAGCTGTGGTCCAGGGTGGGCATACCTGTGCCTTATTTTACTTTAAGCATCCAAAGATTTATCCTTTTGCATCTATACAGCAGGCCTTGCCATGTAGTTGGTCATTCTGACCACTGATTCAGATAGATAGAAGGTATACAAACACAGAGTAAATTTGTCCTCTGCCAGGGAAAAACCGAGATTTTCTGGCACATTCTAACTATTTTATGAATAATGAAAAATGATGAGTAGTGACTTTGCATTAATGAAGAAATAGACCTCCATTATGCTATTTAGAGCTATTTGTTCATTATCATAACTATGTTCCTAGGGTTCCTCACATGAGATGCTCTGTACATATTTCATAAAGAAGTCATAGAAGAAGTTAACTATGTCTTTCTAAATTGTTTTGTCACTGTGAATTTTCATACACACACACACACACACACACACATATATACATATATATATGTATATATATTAACAAGAATGGAACTTTGGCAATGTAAACCTGAATAATCTGTAATTATATTTAGAGAGAATAGCTAAGCAGGACATGTATATTAATAATTATTAATTTGTTATCAATATTAATGAGCATATGTAAAAACTTTTGTGTATGTTTATACGATAAGTGTGGTGGAAAAGGTAACATTTTCAAAGGATATAAAAGCTAACTTCTCAGCAACATTTCACTGCTGTCCATAAATCATGCCCTCTCCAAGTATTAAGCAACTCAGGACATTTTAAAGATAATTCTTATGAGTTTTTGCACAGAACAGAATCGAAGGAAAATCTCAATTGTCTCACACATGAGTTAGCATCAACTCTCAGTGCAGAAACACACTGGACAGTTGGTGTACTGTGTCAGAAGCAAGTGACCCTCCACAGGGTGAATGTGATGGGTTTACACAGCCATTGAGAAATCTTTGAGCTGATGAGAATGAAAGGCTTGAGGACAACATGGAATACACTAGGGGACAAGTTAGTCTTTTGTCCTGCTTGCACTGTAACATTATCAGAAATGTCCCTCTTTACCAGATTGCTCTTTTTCTGAGAATTATTCAAACTACGCAATATCCACTTCAGTTTGTTTACACCATCTAAGCAGACTTGGTGTGTCTTTATTTAGAAGATAGGACTGCAGTGTGCAGTCTGAAATCTTGTTCTCATTTTTTCTTGCTCTTATAACCTGACGGTAGACTTGCCCTCACATGTATTCAGCCTGTGTAGGGTCTTGGTTTATTCATTTGGTAATTCTGTATATGTGTTTATTATAGGGGAGATATTATTTTGGTTTTTATTCAGAATTATCCAGTTTTTAAAAGTTTATATAATGAGACAAATATAAACCCAAATATATAGGCTTGTGCTTGATCCTATAAATTTGCCATATAAATCTTTTTTTTTTTTAATTTTATTTTATTTTATTTTTTTAATTTACATTCCAAATCACTTCCCCTTTCCCGTATAAATCTTTTATTCTTTACAAAATCTCAATGGGTCCTATAAGTGTTCTCTGCGTTTCATAACTGGAAAAAAGTGCCCCTAAAATAATATTAATAATGAAATGTAAGAAGTCATAGTAAAGCTATGATATTTCATTCAAAGCCTATTGTCAGTTTTCTGTCTCCATAACAAATGTGTAAGAAAAACTAACTTAGAAGAAGGTTGTGTTTGTTTTTATGTATAGTTTTGCTTGTTTGTTTTCAGTTCATAATCTTAGAGTTGTCAGTCCACATCTGGATGATCCATTAATGCTCTGGGGAGAGTGGCTATTCTAAAAGCAGAAATAAGTGACTGAGGAGACTGAACTGCCTCCAAGAAGCAGAGAAAAGAAAGTAACCTTTGCTGGCAGATGTACAGGCTCGCCTTTCTTCTGCTTCAGTCTGGAAGTGGCTACACAGACAAACCTAGCAAATATGCTTTCCTAATGGCTTAGGCCTCTATCAATCCAATCTTAATAGCAATCCATGTCCTTAATGAAGATTGATCAGCACATCTCTGCTCTTGATTCCTTTGCCACACAGCCTCCCCAGCACTTACTGGGTTAAAGGAAGCTCTCATCCCTGTTGTAGTTCTCACTGTCAGTGGAACACGGAACAGTCTGCTGCTGGAGCCTGCTGCAGACTTTAGGAAATTTCGTAACTTCTGCTGTTTCTCTTCCTCAGACTTAGGCTGGTTTCACTTTTGGATTTAAAAAGTATTTGCTTTTAGTTCTATTGAAGGATAATTGACAAATGTTTATTGAAATATAATTGACAAAAATGACAAAAAAATTGTCCATATTCAAGGTAAAAAATTGTGATGTTACATCATATGCTTATATTATAAAGACATTGCTGTGAGTAATGTAATACAACATAACCTCATATGTTAACTCATTTTGGTAAGAACACTAAACACTAGTCTTTTTTTGTCTATTTAAAATTTGCATTTTATAAATATTAATCACTATGCTGTTTATTAGAATTCCATAACTTGGAAATTATAATATGGACCTGTTGACCAACGGATTCTCATTTTCCCATCCTATCCTATGGTAACTACTATTCAACGCTTCTTTCGATTTTTGGAGTTTGGCTTCTGCATGACAAACTTACAAGTGAGGTTATGTTATGATTGTATTTCAATGAGTCATTTGTTTTACTTTATGTGATGTCTTCTGCGTGTACTCTTGTTACATGTGTTTATGTGTGTGTTCTTTGTGTGTTTTAATCTGCTCATTCATAAATAAACATGCAGGTGGGTGTTATGTATAACTAATTAGTGATGAGTTGAGTATGAGAATTCAGATATCTCTTTGAGATATTCATCTTATTTTTTTAGATGCATACCAACCAATGTGATTGCTGGATTAAATTGTAGTTCTATTTGATGTCTTAAAAAAAATCTCTGTTTTTCATGATGGCTATTTTTCCTTCACAATCTAATAGTTACTTTTTTCATAATCTAATGTTAACTTACTTAACAAGTGCGAGTGATATTGCCTTGCAAGTTTTGACACAGAGAAAATGATATATTTTAACGCATTATGATACTAATCAATTTCCACTAGTTTATTAGGCATAATGCAGGTGTTCTAGATATTGGCAATGGAGCACCTGAAGTTAAAAAAGAAAGTCTTTGAGGGCTACATGTCCCCCATGTCTTGATCATATGACCGAAAAATGAATGATTTTTTACAATAGCAACTACAGAACAGATGTAAGGACATAAACCATGCAATGAGTGAGTGGTTCTTGTATCCCAAGCACCTTCACCTCCACAGGACATGAGTGCAATGGAGAAAGTATGTTCTGTAAACATGTTATGGTTCAGGAAGAACTTAGCGAAAATGAGTTTCATATGCAAGCATATCCATCTTTTTTTCTATAAAGTAGTTATAAAAAAGGTTAACAAAATCCTTGCTAATGTAATCCACCTCGTGAGAGTTAAAAAATGACTAAGATAAACACCATAAATTTATGAATCAATCAAAAGGAAATTAAACAAACAAGCTAAGAAAAGAATGAATATCCATAACAAATCCAATCCATGGCCAATGAAAACATACTTAGGTATAAATAAAACTGTAGTTTATCTTACACAAACTTTTTCTATAAAACTCACACAGCCTATACACTAAGACAATCTAAATTTTCATGTCAGAGAAGGGACTGGAATGTCAGGATGTTTAAAATAATGATTTTACCTTATGGGATAACTAAATAGCTGTTTTAATCTATGAACTTTAAAACTCTATTAGTAAGCTCAAGTTTTTGTGTATGTGTGCATATGGCTTAAATAAAATACAACACTGTGTGAAAGATACTAATTATAAAGATAAAGTGTTCCCTTAACTAGAATTATCTGATGTTCTGAAGTAGATATTCAGCACATTAATCATAAAATGACAAAATGAATTTGCAATAATAAAGCAAGTTATTTGGTGATTAGTTTCTCACTCATCAGCAATATTGCTTAAGTATCAAATTGTCTCTTTTTTTTGGTTTCAAGCATTCATGAACTTGATACAGTAAAAAAATAAAATTGTAACTTGGATGTAGGATTGCTTATTTAATAGTAATAGAACAACAGTACATTGATGAAGTTGATGAAAATTAAGAAGCATCTCATTGCATTTTATAAATATGGAAATCTGAGTGTTTGTAGGCACCCCTTTCTCAGAAGGCCAGAAATGTAGTTCAGGTGAGACGGAAGTTGAAGGATGGTTTATTTCATAAAAATATATTGCTTTTCAATGATTCTGCAATAGTACTTTGACATGATAGGAAGTCAATGACGAGAAAAATTTAAAAGTTTGGCCATACGACATATAAAGACAGATCAGCCAGAGCAGAGCTAGTCTTAAATTGTCACACTTTATCTGCATTAATCATTGTTTCCTCCATATTTCCATTCAAAGCTCCTACCTCAGATATAAATATTTCATTTCAGAACTATTCTATCTCTGTGCTTAATGCTTATGTTCTTCAGGATGCATAGTCTTAAAAATGCACAAACTTTAAAACATTTAAATGGATGGTGCACAAACAAACATACCTTCTGGACATCATTATCATTATCGTTTGGAAGAGAATAATCAGTTAGCAAACATTTCAGGTTTTCTTTGTAATATTATAAGGAAAATAACTTCAAAAAAATTTTCAGAATGCTTTGATTTTTTTGTAACTTGGTAAATTGTTATGCCTTCAGACCCATGTCTTGCCAGTTGCATGGCAAGAATTATTTGTACATGCTTCTATGAGATTTAATTTTTTTTATCCCCGACAATTGTTACTTTGGCACTTTTTACAGTATAAGAAAGTTCATTAATTTTCAGCTTTTTTGTGTTTGCCTTTAGTCAGTAAATAATCATATTCAATCAGACATGGTGGCACAAAATAATTCCAGCACTCCAGATGTAGGAACAGGATCATGAGTTCAAGAGCAGCCTGAACTACATAGTAAGACTCTGTCTCAAAATATGAAATATTAAAAAAAATAATGAAATTGATTTATTTCTATCTGTGAAATATCGGTTAAATTCATGGCTTTTACTTCCTCTGCTTTCTTTCACTACTTAGTACTGATTTCCTCAACAACTCTTGCAATTAATCATTTAACTAGCCTCTCAGGTCTCACGATTTTTTCTATGAATCTTCCTTTGATTCCTAGTGGGTGATATTTCTATAGCTAAGATTACCTACCTGAAAAACAAAGCCAAACCCAATCTCAATAATTCTCTATTAGCTAAGATTAAAATTTAATTTAATAGTAGAACATTCACAATTTGGAGGTGGTCCCCTGTATGTACCACCCATGTAGCTGACAAAGTTCCCAGAGTCCAGAGACAAAAATTTTCCTTCAGTCCTCTCCCTCTCTTCTTCATTTCCATCCTGTAGACAAATAAAAGAGTGACTTTGCTGTGGTATACCAAAGTATGGTGTAGACATATTGATACATCTATATGCTTACACTTATCCACATGCATCATGGAATGGATACATCAAACTAATAATACATGTACTACCTTACACATTTGTCTCCGGTTTTGATGGGAATTTTACTTGGCTTGATTTCATTATGTGTGGAAAATAAAAGTTTGAACTCAGAAAGGGAGTAGATGGTAGTTGCTGAAGAAGTCAGGGATAGACAGAGAGAGGAGATACTCATCAACTTACAGTGACATGGTGGGAAACTATTTTCCATGTCATCCTTTGTTATGTTCCTTTCTGGATTTTGTTATTTATTTCATTATTCTCCACAGGTATGGAAGAATCCCTCTAACTCATTTTCTACCATGTAAAAATCAAGACGATTTAATCTTCCAGATCATAAGATCATCTCTTGTTTTATATCCATGCTGCTTTTAAACTTTGCATCTTTCAGTACGTTACAGATGCCACTTGTAGCATCACAGTGCTGTCTCTCAGATTAGACTATGAAATCCTTGTGATCAAGAACTATGCATGCACCGTTTATCTTCGCTTTTCTCTACTGAAGTTCTTATTAACAGAATGTCATTCCACAGCTATTGAGTTCATAAAATAAAAGAAATCACGGTAGTTAATATTGAAGACATCAAGAGACCTATTGTTAAGGCTTTTTTTATGGTATTTCATTATTGATATTCTCCCGCAGATATTGTCCTATTCTCCCCAACTAAGTGGGAGAAAAAGCAAGAATGTGTAGCATATAAAGGTATAGCAGACAGTTTCCTGTGGAAGGTGTTTTGATTCGGAAGCCACACTCCAGATTTTCTTGATTGCACTGCTCAAGGCTTTGCACTGGAACTGCCTAAGGCAGAGCCATTTATTGCTTTTGGTGCTTGAGCTATTTAATAGCTGAACTTACACTCATTCTTTGTTATTTGGACTTTTACTGCTTTTTTAACTAGCCATGTTTCTTAGGTTGCCACTTGAAAACAATGTGCTCCCCCTCCTTTAAAAACTATTTCAGCACATTTAATTATTAGATCCAAGAAATATTCTCAAGTTTGCTAAGATATATTTTATAATATTTTATTTTGGTGAACATATTTCCCATTATACATCTCTGCTAAACACAGATTTTCATAAAAAGTTGGAAATACCGTCACATTACCCATAAGCATTCCTGTCTATAAGCCACATTTGAAATTGTGATTATTATGAGCATTGACACTGATGGTGAATGCTCAGAAAATGCCAGAGACTTTCCTTGGTGCTTTGAATGAGTGTCCTACGTAATCCTTATACCATCCCTGTGAGAGGTATGAGAAATACTTCCTAGTTTCTAGATTGGAAAAACATAAGTTCATATACAATAAATAAGATTCACACATAACATAGTTTTTAGGATCAGAGCCTAGTCCAAAATTCAGGTAGTCTATACTCATAATCACGATGGCTGTGCAGAATATAACCTAGAGCTGAAAAATAGGTGTTCTGTCTATAAAGAGGTTTGTTTATCCTGGATTCAGTGGTTCTTCTTTTAATCATATGCCCCACCTCTACATATTTTCCTCTTTTATTTCCTACCTGCTGTTGATAAATCACACTGTGCTTTTCCCCTTCAGTCTTGGGACAATTACACTATAGCTTTGTTAACAAGTGCATGGCAGAAATATCACATTACAGTCCTTTGTTGTTTCTAAGATAAAGTGCCATAAAAGACACTCTGTGTATGCTTAAATTTATCTTTGATAGCCAAACAATGGAAACACATCTAACTCTAAGGAAAAGAATCAAAGAAAAGTATATGGATTTATTTCCTCTATTCTCTGAGGATTTTAGGAAGATGAGGCTTGTCTAAGCAAGTACATATTTGAATGTTTACAAAATAAATGTTATTGAAATATTAAAGGGAGATGCTCATAAAAACATTTTAAAACTAAAGGATTAGTACTGTTTTTTTTCCTTTGTATTTAAATTCATTTTTTTTGTTTTTTATTTTCTAAGTTTTTTTTATTTACATTCAAAATCATTTCCCCTTTCCCATTTCCTCCCTCCCCGAAAGTCCCATAAGCCCCCTTCCCTCCCTCTTTTCCCCATTCAACTCCCTCTCACTTCTCTGTCTTGGCATTCCCCTACATCTAGTCTTTCCAAGACCAGGGGTCTCTCCTTCGATCTTCTTGGAAATCTATTGATATGCGAATTGTGTCTAGGGTATTCCGAGATTCTGGGTTAATATCCCCTTATCAGTGACTGCATACCATGTGTGTTCTTTTGTGATTGGGTTACCTCACTAAGGATGATATTTTCAAGTTCTGACCATTTGCCTAGGAATTTCGTGAATTCATTGTTTTTACTTGCAGAGTAGTATTCCATTGTGTAAATATACCACATCTTCTGAATCCATTCCTCCATTGAGGGACATCTGGGTTCTTTCCAGCTGCTGGCTATTATAAATAAGGCTGCTATGAACATAGTGGAGCATGTGTCCTTATTGCATGCAGGTAAAGCCTCTGGGTATATGCCCAGGAGTGGTATAGCCGGATCCTCCGGGAGTGTCATGCCCAGTTTTCTGAGGAACCGCCAGACTGCTTTCCAGAGTGGTTGTACCAGCTTGCAATCCCACCAGCAGTGGAGGAGTGTCCCTCTTTCTTCACATCTTCACTAACAACTGCTGTCTCCTGTGTTTTTGATCTTAGCCATTCTGACTGGTGTGAGATGGAATCTCAGGGTTTTTTGATTTGCATTTCCCTAATGACTAAGGATGATGAACATCTCTTTAGGTGCTTCTCAGCCATTAGATATTCTTCAGGTGAGAACTCTTTGTTTAGCTCTGTACCCCATTTTTTAATAGGGTTACTTGCCTCTCTGGATTTTAACTTCTTGAGTTCTTTGTATATATTGGATATTAGCCCTCTGTCAGATGTAGGGTTGGTAAAGATAATTTCCCAGTTAGTTGGTTGCCGCTTTGTCTTTTTGACAGTGTCTTTTGCCTTGCAAAAACTTTGTAATTTAATGAGGTCCCATTTGTCAATTCTTGATCTTGGAGCATAAGCTATTGGAGTTCTATTCAGGAAATTCTCCCCTGTGCCCATATGTTCAAGGTTCTTCCCTAGTTTCCTTTCTATTAGTTTCAGTGTATCTGGTTTTATGTGGAGGTCCTTGATCCACTTGGAATTGAGCTTAGTGCAAGGAGATAAGAATGGATCAATTTGCATTTTTCTGCATGTTGACCTCCAGTTGAGCTAGCACCATTTGTTGAAAAGGCTATCTTTTTTCCACTGGAAGGTTTTAACTCCTTTGTTAAAGATCAAGTGACCATAGGAGTGTGGATTCATTTCTGGGTCTTCAATTCTGTTCCATTGATCTACATGCCTGTCACTGTACCAATACCATGCAGTTTTTAACACTATTAAAAAATAGCTTGACGTCCGGGATACTGATTCCCCCAGAGGTTCTTTTACTCTTGAGAATAGTTTTAACTATCCTGGGCTTTCTGTTATTCCAGAGGAATTTTTGAATTGCTCTTTCTAACTCTATGAAGAATTGAGTTAGGATTTTGATGGGGACTGCATTGAATTTGTATATTGCTTTTGGCAAGATGATCATTTTTACTATATTAATCCTGCCAATCCATGAGCATGGCAGATTTTTCCATCTTCTGAGGTCTTCTTCAATTTCTTTCTTCAGAGACTTGAAGTTCTTGTCATACAGATCTTTCACTTGTTTGGTTAGAGTCACACCAAGATACTTTATATGGTTTGTGGCTATCGTGAAGGGTATTATTTGTCTTACTCCTTTCTCAGCTTGCTTATCCTTTGAGTATAGGAAGGCTACTGACTTGCTTGAGTTGATTTTATATCCGGCCACTTTGCTGAAGTCGTTTATCAGCTGTAGGAGTTCTCTGGTGGAGTTCTTTGGGTCGCTTAAGTATACTATCATATCTTCTGCAAATAGTGATAGTTTGAATTCTTCCTTTCCAATTTGTATCCCTTTGATCTCTTTTTGTTGTCTAATTGCTCTAGCTAGAACTTCAAGTACTATATTGAAAAGATATGGAGAGAGAGGGCAGCCTTGTCTAGTCCCTGATTTTAGTGGGATTGCTTCAAGTTTCTCTCCATTTAGATTGATGCTGGCTACCGGTTTGCTGTAAATTGCTTTTACTATGTTTAGATATGGGCCTTGAATTCCTGATCTTTCCAAGACCTTTAGCATGAAAGGATGCTGAATTTTGTCAAATGCTTTCTCAGCATCTAATGAGATGACCATGTGGTTTTTTTCTTTGAGATTGTTTATGTAGTGGATTGCATTGATGGATTTCCTTATATTGAACCATCCCTGCATCCCTGGGATGAAGCCTACTTGATCATGGTGGATGATCGTTTTGATGTGTTCTTGGATTCGGTTGGCAAGAATTTTTTTTTTTTTTTTTTTTTTTTTTTTTTTTTTTTTTGGTTTTTCGAGACAGGGTTTCTCTGTGTAGCTCTGGCTGTCCTGGAACTCACTTTGTAGACCAGGCTGGCCTCGAACTCAGAAATCCGCCTGCCTCTGCCTCCCAAGTGCTGGGATTAAAGGCGTGCGCCACCACCGCCCGGCTGGTTGGCAAGAATTTTATTGAGTATTTTTGCATCGATATTCATAAGAGAGATTGGCCTGAGATTCTCTTTCTTTGTCGGATCTTTGTGTGCTTTTGGTATTAGTGTAATTGTGGCTTCATAGAACGAGTTGGGTAGTGTTCCTTCTGTTTCTATTTTGTGGAACAGTTTGAAGAGTATTGGTGTTAGGTCTTCTTTGAAGGTCTGATAGAATTCTGCACTAAAACCATCTGGACCTGTGCTTTTTTTGGTTGGAAGACTTCCAATGACAACTTCTATTTCTTCAGGGGTTATAGGACGGTTTAGATGGTCTATTTGATCCTGATTTAATTTTGGTATTTGGTATCTGTCAAAGAAATTGTCCATATCCTCGAGATTTTCTAGTTGTGTTGAATAAAGGCTTTTGTAATAGGATCTGATGATTTTTTTAATTTCCTCAGTTTCTGTTGTTATCTCTCCCTTTTTGTTTCTGATTTTATTAATTTGGATACTGTCTCTGTGCCCTCTGGTTAGTCTGGCTAAGGGCTTATCTATCTTGTTGATTTTCTCAAAGAGCCAACTCCTAGTTTTGTTGGTTCTTTGTATGGTTTAATTTGTTTCTACTTGATTGATTTCAGCCCTGAGTTTGATGATTTCCTGTCTTCTACTCCTCTTGGGTGTGTTTGCTTCTTTTTGTTCCAGGGCTTTCAGGTGTGCCTTTAAGCTGCTAGTGTATGCTGTCTCCCGTTTCTTTTTGGTGGCACTCAGGGCTATGAATTTTCCTCTTAGCACCGCTTTCATTGTGTCCCATAAATTAGGGTATGTTGTGCCTTCATTTTCATTAAATTTTAAAAAGTCTTTGATTTCTTTCTTTATTTCCTCCTTGACCAAGTTATCATTGAGTAGAGCATTGTTCAGCCTCTATGTTTATGTGCATTTTCTTTTGTTTTTTTTTTTGCCATTGAAGACCACCCTTTTTCCATAGTGATCTGATAGGAGGCATGGGATTAGTTCTATCTTCTTATATCTGTTGAGGTCTGATTTGTGATCAATTATATGGTCGATTTTGGAGAAGGTACCATGAGGTGCTGAGAAGAAGGTTTATTCTTTTGCTCTAGGATGAAATGTTCTATATATATCTGTTAGTTCCATTTGGTCCAAGGCTTCAATTTGATTCACTGTGTCCATGTTTAGTTTCTGCTTTCCTGAACGATCCATTTTATAGAGCGGGGTGTTGAAGTCACCCACTATTATTGTGTGAGGTGTGATGTGTGCTTTGAGCTTTAGTAAAGTTTCTTTTACGAATGAGGGTGCCCTTGCATTTGGAGCATAGTATTCAGAATTGAGAGTTCCTTGGTGGATTTTTCCTTTGATCAGTATGTAGTGTCCTCATGTGTCTTTTTTGATGACTTTAGGTTGAAAATCAATTTTATCTGATATTAGGATGGCTACTCCGGCTCATTTCCTGTGACCATTTGCTTGTAAAATTGTTTTCCAGCCTTTTACTCTGAGGTAGTGTTTTTCTTTGACACTGAGGTGCGTTTCCTGCATGCAGCAAAATGCTGGGTCCTGTTTACATATCCAGTCTGTTAGTCTATGTCTTTTTATTGGAGAATTGAGACCATTGATATTAAGAGAGATTAAGGCATAGTGATTATTGCCACCTGCTATTCTTGACGCTATCTTTATGTTTGAGTAGTTATCTACTTTTGGGTTTGATGCAAGAAGGTTACTATCTCGTTTTTTCCAGGGTGTAGTTTCTCTTCTTGTATTGGCGGTTTCCACCTATTATCCTTTTCAGGGCTGGGTTTGTGGTAAGATATTGTGAAAATTTGGTTTTATCATGGAATATCTTGGTCACTCCATCTATGGTGATTGAGAGTTTTGCTGGGTATAGTAGTCTAGGCTGGCATTTGTGCTCTCTTAGTTTCTGCATGAGATCTGCCCAGGATCTTCTGGCTTTCATAGTCTCTGATGAGAAGTCTGATGTGATTCGGATAGGTCTTCCTTTATATGTTACTTGGCCCTTTTCTCTTACTGCTTTTAATATTCTTTCTTTATTTAGTATATTTGTTGTTTTGATTATTATATGATGGGAGGTATTTCTGTTCTGGTCTAGTCTGTTTGGGGTTCTGTAGGCTTCTTGTATGTTCGTCGGCATCTCTCTCTTTAGGTTAGGGAAGTTTTCCTCCATAATTTTGTTGAAGATATTTACTGGCCCTTTAAGTTGCAAATCTTCAATCTCATCTATACCTATAATCCTTAGGTTTGGTCTTCTCATTGTGTCCTGGTTTTCCTGGATGTTTTGGGTTACACGTTTTTTGCATTTTGCATTTTCTTTGACTGTTGAGTCGATGCTTTCTATGGTATCTTCAACACCTGAGATTCTTTCTTCCATCTCTTGTATTCTATTGTTGATGTTTGCATCTATGACTCCTGATTTCTTCCCAAGGTTTTCTATCTCCAAAGTTGTCTCCCTTTGTGATTTCTTAGTTGTTTCTACTTCCTTTTTTAGATCCTGGATGGATTTGCTCAGATCCTTCACTTGTTTATTTGTATTTTCCTGTTTTTCTTTAAGGTATTTTTGCGTTTCCTCTTTCAGGATTTCTGCCTGTTGACCCAAGTTCTCCTGTATTTCTCTAAGCGATTTGTTTCCTCCTCATGGGCTTCCATCTGTTGATCCATCGTCTCTTGCATTTCTTTAAGCAATTCTCGTGTTTCCTTTGTAAGGGCGTCTATCCGTTGATTCATTTCTTTAAGCAATTTTTGTGTTGCCTCCCTATGTGCATCCATCTGTTGACCCATATTCTTCTGCATTTCTTTATTCAATTTCTGTGATTCCTTTGAAAGTGCATCTACCCATTGATTCATTTCTTTAAGCGATTTTTGTGTTGCCTCCTTGTGGGCCTCCATCTGTTGATCCATGTTCTCCTGCATTTCTCTAAGCGATTTTTGTGTTTCCTTTGTAAGGGCTTCTAACCGTTGATTCATGGTCTCCTGTAATTCTTTATTAGATTTATTTGTGTCCTTCTTGTGCTCCTCTAATAGCATCATGAGAAGTGATTTTAAATCCAGATCTTGTCTTTCGGGTGTGGTGGGGTATCCAGGACTTGCTACTGTTGGAGAGTTGGGTTCGGATGGTGCCATATTACTTTGATTTCTGTTAGTAACATTCCTATGTTTGCCTTTTGCCATCTGGTTACCTCTGGTGTTAGTTTGTCCTGCTGTCACTGGCTGTTGGTTGGAACTCCTGTGAGCCTGCAAAGCTATTTCTGACCCCCTGGATTACCGGGATTCCCCTGGTACCAATTTCTGGGGCCTGCCCTGCTCCTGAGTGACTTTGGAGCCCTGATGTGCCTTGCCCCAAGTGATGTTATATTGGGGAATCCTTGCACATCCAAAGGCTCAGCGTAGTGGATTCCCGGAGCAGAGGTCGCCAAAGAGAGGCTGGTAGGCTCCGGCCCTGTGCAGGGGTGTGTGATCTCTCCCAGAGGTGGGGAGGGGGGCCCTCTGTAGGGCAGAAGTTCCACAGCAGAGCTCACGCTGGTTACTGCAGACCTGCCCAGCTCTTGGGAGCAGAGTACACACAAGCTGCCTGAGACCCAAGTGATATTATGCCTGTCTGTCTCTGAACCTGGAGGTCCCAACTGTCCTGATGCTGGAGCAAAGATGGCGGAGTGCACTCTGCACTCTCTCGGCCGCGCAGGTCACTCTGCAGGGAGATGACCCACAGCAGAGCTGGTGCCCAGACGACCGCAGCGCTGTCCTGCTCTTGGGCGCAGATGGAAGCCCCAACAGGCCGTGTCCCCAGCGATGTTATATTGGGGGTACCTGGGTACCTGTCTCCTCAGTGCAGTCGATCCAGGAACAGAGGTCGCCAAAGTAGTACTGTTCTTACCAATTACATATATTACAGGTTATAATAGTGCCCATATCATACCATTGTAAAATATTTTTCTTTTCTACCTCTATATACACATTTTCTCCCATTGCTGCATACTGAATCCAGGGTACCTGCTGGCAAGTGCTCAATAATTGAATATATCATTTCATCCTAAGATAGTATACTTTGAAGTACATTTAATTTAGGGAATTATCAAAATAAAATTAACTGCTTCTACTATTTTGTTATTATGTTGGTTAATATTAACTCTGAAACTATCGTGATTTTTACTTTATATGAGATACTAATATTAGCCCATAACAGATTGACATAATTAGGCTTAGGAATAGTTGGGAAATTAATTTTATACTTATTTTACACACATTCCTATGCCTAATTCCCTTCCATTAAATAATATTTCCCTTCTATTTCTGTTTTTTTTAGCTCATAGTATTCAGTCTATGTTAAAATTTTGCTGTTATTAGTCATGAATATGATCCATTCTTGAATATGAAAAGAAAACATAGGAAAGAGTTTGGGTGGAGGGAGAATAGAGAAACCAATGTAAAGGCAGAACAGGATCGGCAGGAGAAAGAATACTTAGTATTTCTTCTAAAAGAAAATTGGTAGCAAAGACACCCTTCTCCCAATTTCCTGCGTTACTCTAAGATGGAACAGCTCTATTTACTCCGTCTCATGACACTAGAGTCTTGGCTTGTATAGTAGGTGATAAACAAAAAGTCTGAAGAATTCAGTGAATGAAAGCCTGGTCTCAACTTCCTTTAAGTGTGCTCATGTCCACACTGCTATCTGTCTATTCTTTCTGCAACACATCCTGTTCCTAGAATATGATCCTCTGTATTTATCTTTCTGCTTGTAAAATCTACTGTGATCTGTTGTGTTTGTCCAGGTTGGCATAGGTTGTATAGTTCTAGTCTTGGAGATGCCAAGAACATGCAACAGGATGTAGACTCTGAACTTGAAAGGTTGTTTTGTTTTGTGCTTGTCTTTTAGTTTTTTGTGTGAGCTTCTCCAGCATTTTAGTCTTGGTTTTATAAGGGATGAGATAAAAAACTGAGAAGGAAACCATATTTTATTTTAGATGCAGTAAGTTTATATGGAAATTAGTACAGTATTTCTTAAGATCAGCAGTTTTCCAAATAAAACAACTTTGACTGCTATTTGTGATAATGGTCCCACACCAATATGTCGTTTTAAGGAAGTGACAGAGTGGGGAAACAAACCCTGGTTCCTAAGCTTGTGGAGTCCAGAATGTAGTGTAGACTCTTGCCATCATAAGTATCTGATAGAAGGATATCGTTGGTAGGGATCTGTGTCATAACAAGAAGCATGTATGGATAAGTCTACAGATGCAGGTAGGCATGGTCTAGAACCCAGTTCTGGTTCCTAATGCATCTCACTTAGGTGGGTTGTGGGCCGTGTTTACAAATTGTGTGTTGAGTGTCCCATGTCAGAATGAACAATTGTTGTTTTGAAGCCGTTGGGGAACTGGTTACTATGAAACCCCCTGAGTTCTTTGAGGAATTAATTGTTTCACAGAGGCAAGAAGGGATCTTAGAGAATGTCTTCCAAATGTGATCTCCCAACTTTGTGTTGCTTTTCAGATTATCAAATATCTGCCTGCTAGTAAATATTAACCTATATATCTTTTCTTAAACTACATTTTAAGCCATGAAATTAAAAAAAAAACTTATGTGTTGTGCCTGTTGGTTATGATTGTGATAATAAGTACATGTGATTGTGTGTGCATGTGGGTATGTGTGTGCATGTTGACAAGTTAAAATGTGCCACATTCACTGTGTAAAACACTGTGCTATTTCTAATAGCACATAAGAAATCAAAAATTTAAAAAATAGAGTATCAGCTACCATATTTATAAGGATCATATAGTTTTAGAGCTTGTGGTGAATTCTGAAGCCAAAAAATAACATAATGATTATAAAAGTTTACTTCAAAGATGGGTTTTGGTGCTGAGAGATTATTTACTTTAGTTTAGTTGATATTTGAATTCAATTTGGCTTACTCATGTTAGGCGGTCTTTTCCTTTGTTAGTCAATGTTTATATGGATCTTCAGGTCAGGCTTGGTGGTTTTTAGCCACCCACACCTCCCCTTTCCCCCTGTTGAGTAAAAATAGAAGTGGTATTTTATCACAGCTTAATAAACAGTGGCCGGATATTGGAGGTGCTTTTAAGAACAATAACAACAAAAAAAGTCATCATTTAATTCTAAGCCTCCCAGCAAGGGCTGGAATGCATGTGTTGCCTATTCTTAGATGTGGGGATATAAATAAACACTCATCTTTTAAATTCTTTTCTCAGGTCACATGTGCCAATTTAACAAACGGTGGAAAATCGGAACTTCTGAAGTCAGGAAGCAGCAAATCCACACTAAAACACATATGGACAGAAAGCAGCAAAGACTTGTCTATCAGTCGGCTCCTCTCACAGACTTTCCGTGGTAAAGAAAATGACACAGATTTGGACCTGCGCTATGACACCCCAGAACCTTATTCTGAGCAAGACCTCTGGGACTGGCTGAGGAACTCCACAGATCTTCAGGAGCCTCGGCCCAGGGCCAAAAGACGGCCCATTGTTAAAACCGGCAAGTTTAAGAAAATGTTTGGATGGGGTGATTTTCATTCCAACATCAAAACAGTGAAGCTAAACCTGTTGATAACTGGGAAAATTGTAGATCACGGCAATGGAACGTTTAGTGTTTATTTCAGGCATAATTCCACTGGTCAAGGGAATGTATCTGTCAGCTTGGTGCCCCCAACAAAAATCGTGGAATTCGATTTGGCACAACAAACCGTGATTGATGCCAAAGATTCCAAGTCCTTCAACTGTCGCATTGAATATGAGAAGGTTGACAAGGCCACCAAGAACACACTCTGCAACTACGATCCTTCAAAAACCTGTTACCAGGAGCAGACGCAAAGTCACGTGTCCTGGCTCTGCTCCAAGCCCTTCAAGGTGATCTGTATTTACATTTCCTTTTATAGTACAGACTATAAACTAGTACAGAAAGTATGCCCCGACTACAACTACCACAGTGACACACCTTACTTCCCCTCCGGATGAAGATGAACAGGGCATGAGACTGAAGCCTACGGAGTTAAAGGTCATAGGACAGGGCTGTTACCTTAAGGAAGGTCACATCTGTTGCCTGGAATGTGTCTACCCTGCTGCTCTCGTTGACTGATGCACACATGCTAGTGGAAAACAATTGATGTAATTTCTGCACAGTCAGCTTCATCTCTCAGCATAGTTGTAAATCACCATAGATCTCAGAATCTCATCTGAAGACATGCTGTCATGTATAGAGGCACATGAGCACCCACTCCTGCCCATTTCAGCTCACACCTATCACGGTTCCCCTTGAGAGGGATTTCATTGTCTGACTCATGATGGTTCAGGATAAACTATGATCAAACAAAAAGAATTAACTAGACAGAGGATGTATCTAACATGCTGTTATGGAAATCTCTTTTAAGGTCTTGAGTCCATGCTAATCAATAATCTCCACTCATGCATTCCTACTGCTTGGAGTAGCTGTGCTGGTGAATACTACTGTAGGAGTTATATGCTTGTTAAATGGAAAAAAAAATGTGTCTTTAGAGCTCAGTATTCTTTATTTTATGAACACAACACAGTGTAGTAGCTTTTTCCCAGCATACAGTAGGCACATTCAGGGTGATACAGGATGGCTTTTCTTTCTATGGAGGGAAGAGCTTATTCTCAGTAAAGATGAGCAAACATTTGGAATTTACATGTGGGCACGGACACTAGGATTACAGCTTTTCTTGCCTATCACTGGACCTTTGCAGTGTTGAGACCAACTAAGGCTGCTTGACACAAGTTCTGATCATTATATAAGAAGGGAAATGCCGGGCAGACACCATGTAAGTTATAAGTGTCTGTCTTATCTTTACTAAACATATTGTAACAAACCCAATATCCTAGTCTTCATTTGTATGAATGGTTTGTACTGTATATAGTTTAACCAAGTGTTATTTGAGCTGCTTATTAATATTAAATTGTACTTGTCTCTCTGCTTGTTATTGGTTAAAAAGAAAAAAAAGGATCTAAGGAATCAATTTTATCAATGTAGCTGTGAACTCCATTAAAAAGACAAATTTAATATACAAAAGCATCTATTCAGCTCAAGTATTGTTGAAAGCTATACATATACAACATTACACTGTCTGTATTTAGATATTTTATTTCTGGAAAAAAAGAAATGTACATAAAAATAAAACACTTAAAGTTGAGTTTCAATACGTACGTGTGTAACATGGTGATTTAAATGGTTCTGACAAGAAGAATGTGCTGGAACACAGCCATGGATTTGCATCACATGTCGTTGAATTTGAGCAGAATTCTCTAAATTGCTATTAGCTGCCTAGTCAAAACAACTTAAGAGTCTCAGTCTCAAGCCTGGGAAATAATTGTGGCATACAACATGGCATGCATTTTTGGTTTACTGTAACGTTAGCTATTCAAGAGTAACAAGAAAGAAAAAAAATCATCACTGAGCATAGGGAGAATATTGTTGTTGCCTAAGTTAATTACAATGAGTAGACTTTCTCCCATGTACAGTCCTTATTTAATTGGAGTATTGAAGTGAAGGCCATATATACTCTTTAAAAGAAAACTGAGCTGTCTTGAAGATGAGAATTTCCCTGAGTGGTTGTGATAACACCGTTCTACTGGAGAAATTGGGACAGCAGTGGAGAGCTTCAAGTCTCAAATTACTTATACCCGAGGAGATCAGACTATGTATGTAGCATTGTACATGGACACTAAGATTTACTTTTACAGTTGTTGTACACAGTCCTAGAAAAACAAACAGCTGAAGAAATGTACAAGGTCACTCCTTTTTAAAACTACAGGTTTGGTGTTGAAATATAAAGAATCTCAAAAGTTAGCCAAAGAAATAAAATTAAGAGCACTCAGTCACTGTCACCCTTTCTCATTCTCATTCTGCTTAAGCTGTGCATCTTTCTCATAGAAAAAAAAAACAACAGGAAAACGGCGGTGAAACAAAGCCACACAATTCTAAAACGAGAGCTCATTCAGCCCTCTCACGAAGGAGTCTTATTCTGTTAATCAAATGGGTACCCTGCTAGGTGTCCTTAGAACCATCTGCTGTGTGTAGGTAGCCATCTATATCAGTATGTGCATGACCTGTCCATGGAACTTAGGAGAACTGTGGCAGAACAGGCAGTAAAAACTTCGTACATTCCAGCTGTTAGATATGATTTTCCCAAATAGTTTTTTCCTGGTCCTTATAAATCATGACCACTTCAGACTTGTGGTCCCAGCAAACAAAAGAAATAAAGGGAGAAATTAGCTGTTTTCTTTAGGGTTATTTCTTGGTTGAACTGTGGCTTTCATTTATGTGGTCTGAAGTGTCTTTTTCTAATTCATAATTCAAAATGATATAAAAACCTGCTTCAGTCTCTACCCCTCTACTCTGTTCTGCCATGCCCCCACCCAACAAAATACTCTTCATATATCTTTACAAACATAAAAATATATCTAACACTGTGATTCATTTATCTGGCATTTTATAGATCTCTTTAGAAAAACAAAATGAAAACACATAGGCAACTTTTGATTTCAATTATTTAGAAATCTAAATTTTTAGACTCTTTCTAGGCCTGTAAATATCTTTCCAAACTCCAACGTTTTCACCACTGACGATATATTATACCAAGAACGCATGGTGACACAGAAGTTTAACAATTTATCTGTTCCCAATGTATTCTTTCTGTGGTTGCCAGGAACTAAGTAGAGGAATATCATCAATGTGAAGATTAGATTTCAGATATGCATACTAAAATTCTATTAGAGCAACTCGTTACTTCAATGAGTTAGTTAACTAAGTTTTAATTATGTCTAAAAATATGCTGGTCCTGTGAAAAATGAACTTTATGTAGTGATAAAGAAACACCTCTAAGATTTTGATTTATTTTTGATTATTTTATACTTTTGTAAAGATACATGAGAGAACCTCCAGGAGTACAGTGCATCTGAAGGTAGCAACGGATTGCCAATCATCTAGTTTTCTTTAAAAAAAAAAATTCAACAGAATTGAAATTAAGAAAAATGTATTATTATTGTTTCTTGCCCCTATAATGAAAAATGGTATCGTTTTATCAGTTTATGATTAAAAATAAAAAAGTTGCAATACTATAGTTTCAGTTTTTGATTCCATGACGATTAGTGAAGCTTTTGTGTTTTGGTAGAAGGAGACATAGTAGTAGCATAGTAACATAGATGCTAGTGTTACTCTGCAAGGACTTGAGAAGCCTTGATTCACATGTAAAAGTGTTGCCTGAGTCTTCACTTCAGCAAGGAATTATAAGCCATATTTTTAACACAATAGATTTAAACAAATCCTGAGCAGCTTGAGAAACTGTTTTCTTTCTGTTTTCCCACTGTTTTGCACAGAAAAGCTGCTTAACCAATATAAACAGCCCTTTGGAAGAGCAATTTGCATCTTCACCATGAACTGTGCCTGCCAAATTTTAGCTAGAAGCAAACACAAATGGATATGCTTATAAACTTGCAAAGACCTAGCTCACACATCTGCTGCAGTCACTTTATTAACTGTCAATCTATACATTTTATTTAGTGTTATTTTTATTCAAATAAAATAGGAGTCAGCAAACACCTTATAAAAAACTCAAAGTTAATTTGCCTAAATATGATCACTATTTACTTAGTTTATAAGTGTCAAAAACATGAATTCATCTGTGCGGCCTCAGCAGAATCCTTAGAACCTGATTACTGGGTCATTCTTTTGAGGAGATTTCAGACACACGTGTATCAGAGAATGATTGCTGGGAAACACTGAAAATCTTCGGCTCTGCTCTCCAAACTTTATACCCAATTTGAAAAAAAAATGGTTGGACTAAAATATGTAATTATGTTTCTTTTAACTGGGGTGGAAAAATGCAAGTCTTATAAATAAAGAATTCTAGTTTTAGTTTTTTTCTCTGAGCAGCATTGGGAGAAACATTCTAAAGCGAGTGCCGTGAATCTGGGAAAATATCTTAAGTTTGACCAAATGCACTTTAATGTTTGTCTTTCTGCCTTGCAGGAATATGCATCATATCACTGATGGGTTACAGGGAGATGGTTGGATTACTAGGAGTGTGAGCTGAGTTGCCTTTCCTTGGCAGCCACAGCAGTTGTTGTAAGGGAGATCAAGATCTACTCTAGGTTTTAACCTGGATTAGGCACTCACATCCATTCTTCTGTGGGTAACCCTGGCTGTCCTGGACTTATTATATGCTCTGTAGTTCAGTCTGGCCTTGAATGAACAGATCCACCTGAATCTGCCTCCTGAGTGCTGGGATTAAAGATATACACCCCTACCACCCCAGCCCCAGCAGCCATTTCTATTCCTACCTGGCTGGCACTGTTTTATTATTAAAGACTCTATGTTAGGGCCTCACAAAACAGCTCTAGCATTCCTAGTCTCTGATCTTCTGGTCTAATCAAACAAGGGTTTGCACTTGATCCTTTCAATTGTGACTGTTGAATTAATATATCAAGAACTTTGGTAACATACAGCAACTGTTAAGTAACTACATTTAAACACACACAACTGTCATTGTCAAAATTAATTCTTTAACTTTTCTGAAATCCAACTTTAATATTGTTTATTTATGTTCTTATTTTTGCATTTCTAACAGTGTTTCAGGAGAACACATATCATATGATATCTGCTCAGTGGATGGTTATGATTTCACATTAAGGAAAATATAACTATAGACAAAGTTCCTATACAAATTCCAACCCTGTCCCCAACTGAGGAAGAGGTTAGCTCTGATTGTCACTGCCAATGTAGCAGTCAAGGTCGTTTCCTAAAACTACTATTTGTTAAATCATTTTTGGATCGGAGGCAGAGAGAGATGTCTTTGAGCTTGATAAATATGAGACTTGCAGATCAGCAATATGGAGATCAGTAATGTAATTCTGAGTTACTTCAGGTTCCTGCTTGGAGTCTCATTTCAGGGAACTGTCTGCTGTATGCATAGGGAACTTTCAAGACAATACTTTTTTTTCACTGAGTATGACTCAAGTAATTATTATATGTGTTCAGTTAGAATCTTCTTATGATGTTAGGTTATGAATTGAGTTTTCTCACAGATGTACTTTCACACATACAAAACAGGCTATTTTCTGCATAAAGTTGAGTGCATGGGTAAATTTGAAAAGATTGCTTAAACTTATGTTTTAATTTTATTTCTTTCACTATTTTATTATGCAAACAAATACAGCAAAAACTGTTTATTTTTGTGCTTTCTGAAGTTCATACATGGAAGCAGCTCTGGGGGATGGTTTGTGTGTTTCACTGCGTTTCAAGGTATTCTAACAACTAAGTAAACTTCTACTCATGCAAACTTTTAAATTTACTTGCACATATTATACTGTTGTTCAAAATAATAATTACTTAAAAGAACAACAGTATGAAGGAGATTACTTCCTACCAGCTTTTTTTTTTTTTTTTTTTTACTAGAACCATGCTCATTTTCGTCCTGGGTAGTCTGAGAACTCTCTTCATCATTAGTTGAGCCTTATTTTCAACTTCCCATTCTATCCAAGTGTTAAAGGAATAAAATTTATCAGCGAAACATCATGTAACTCATCATTAACATACTTTATATTACCAAAAGTACAATATTTCATTTGATATAAGCCATAAGATAATGGGTGTGCTTATTGAGGTATACTTGATATCCAATAAATTATAGTAGCATACAGTACCTAGTGTTATACATTTCTGGGTGTATATACACCACCATTGCAGTGTGTAACAAAAATAAATCTATTTATTGTCTTCCCACAAATTCCCTGTGCCCTGTTTTCATCTCTGGCAACTCCTCCAAACCTTATACTCCTAACTCCTCATTAATATGCATTTTGGACACTATGGTAGTACGAATACTAGTTCATTCTTTTAAAATATATTGTGATTTATTTTGTGACAATCTCACACATGCATATAATGTCTTTTGATCATAATCACCTCCCGTTACCTGTTACCCTGTTTTGTCCCTATTTCCCTATTTCCATCTCTACTAGTTGAGTTTAAAAATCTATTCTTTTTTTTGTTTTTTTTTTAGCTTACCAGTTACCTCCACCCCACCCACCAGGGAGAAGCTCATCTTGTTTTCTTAAAGCATGAAATATTTGTACTAAAAGAGAAGTCTTGAAACACTAGGACACACATTCTGCATCATATCTACCATGTTTGTTGGGAAGGTTAAGGATATATAGTAATAGGACCATCTTGCACATTCAAGTTTCAGATTTTTTGGGGGTTGGGGGTTGGGGGGATTTGTTTTTGTGAGACAAAGTTTCTCTATATAACCCTGGCTGTCTTGGGACTCACTCTGTAGACCAGGATGGCCTTGAACTCAGAAATCTGCCTGCCTCTGCCTCCCAAGTGTTTGAATTAAAGGCATGCACCACCATTGCTGGGCTATCTTGCACATTCAAAAATGGTACACCTTATTTACATAATAGAGAAAAGGAATTTGTTTTGCTTTGTTTTGCTAGAAATGTAGTAATTAATGATAGTATGACCCTGGGAAAGAGTTTTTAGTTCTTTGAACATAAGACCCTAGTTTGTATATGAAATTTTTGAAATGTGCAAGACTTTTAATAGAGAGCATATAGGACACAGAGAATGTAGTTATCATGTTGAATGCAGAGGCTGATGTATCCACACGGTTAGGATGCAAGTATACTGTTTGACAGTGTTGCTTGTGGGTGACTAGATGGGATGTGGGTCTTTGGAGATGGCAGAATGGGATAGTGGTGAATGAAAATCAGGTACCATTTCCAAATAAAACCAGAGTACTATACATGACCTGTGGAAGTCTTAGGCAACCTTCAGAACAGCATGAGAATACCCTTCCAAATATCTGAGTTGCCTGAGGTACTAGGATTTGTTGTATGGATATTTTGGTCCAATTAACTATGTAGTACGAAAGAAATATCTGGTGGGTATAACTTCAGTCATTCACTGGAATTTGTGCATGTGCTTTTACAGACGTAGCAGAAGTAGGGCACTCTGAATCAGGTTCATCATGGAGTAAAGTCTATTGAAGGACACAGCAACGTATTAGCATGCAAAGACCTTTTTGTTACTTTATATCCAGCATAACTCCATAATTTTATATTTGCTGAGATAACAATTGCAATAATGTTTTTGGATTAAAGGGAAACTTCCAGAATTAGGAAGGAGATAGTAGAAGATAAATTGTTTGCAATCCAAACTCTAAATTCTTCCATTTTTTTCTAGTCACATTTTTATAGTTTCCAAATAATGTAGTAAATTTTACAAACTGACATACAGAAAAGAACAGAAATTTTAAAGGAATCTCATGGATCATTTCTCTAGGTAATATACTGAATTACACATATTATTCAATCTTATGCTAAAGGATACCAGTGTAATCATTTCTTTTTTACTATATCACAAATCTAGTCTATTCTCCCTTAATTTCATTGATTATATATTTGAATACTGCACTTTTATCAGGTCAACAGTTTATGTATTTCAGATATCAGTAAACTTCAACAGAAATTCTTCCTGAGCCTCTGAGCAGGCAATTATGGGGGCTGGAAAGTGGATGTCTGACAGTTCACCTTACCCTCCCCCTGGTTATAAATTTAGCCATTGAACATATTTCTTGCATGCTTTTTATGCATTGTGCACTGTTTTGATTCTACAGATATAGCCATAAAAAATCTAAATGTTGTACCCAACTTTGTGAATCTTATAACATCACGGAAGAAGACAACCCTCACTAAATAAGTATTTTGTATGCTTTGTGGTAGTAAGTACTATGGAGAACAGAGAAGTTTATTAGTTTGTTGTTCACATTTACCATTGATAACTGGTTCTTCTTTGGTGACATTTAAAAGAAGGAAGGGAGCTAGCCACTTAGGTATAGTGTACATCAGTGCATGGGCAAGTATAACATTGTAAATGACTGCAGTAGATTTGGCTAGGTAGGTGTAGGCTAGAGGAGATGGAGCAGAGAGAAGTAGAAAAAGAAAAACTCTTAGAGCTAAAAGGAAGCAATGTTTTGAATGCAATAAGAGTACCCAGAGGGTTCTGAGCAGATAAATTACATGATGGAACTAAATTATATAAAAGGGAAGGTGTGAGTGTAGGAAGACTAGGTGTGAAACTGCTATAATAATGCAGGTAAGAGATGAGATGTATCAGATTCAGATCAAGGTGGTGGTAGTGTAGGCGGCAAGAAGTCATTGAATTCTGGAGAAACAGGAGCCACTGATAGCTCAGTTATGTTTTATATCTGGATTTTATAGATAGTTAGACATTTTTTTTTAAATGTATCATTTAATCCAGAGACGGCTGGCAGCTGTTCTTGCAGAGGACATCGGTTCTGTTCCCAGGAATCAATGGTGGCTAACAGTCATCAGTTACTACACTTTCAAGGTTTCCAATGCCCTTTTCTGGTCTGTTAGCGCATCAGACATGCACATGCTGTGTGAGCACCCATGCAGACTAAGTACTCATACACATAAAATAAAAATAAATGAAATCTTTATGCAAACAAACATTTTAAGGCACATTTTGAAATGTGCTGGCAGCTACTTGCATTCACATATTATTTGACTGGTGTTAGTACCATTGGCCCATCTCTTCAGAACCCTTGAAAGGAAAAGGAACTTACATTTTGAAAAGTCTATTTATCTTCTTTGGGTGTTCATAACATTTTAATGCATTATGTTATTTCTATGTAGTTAATTTCCTGAATTGTGACTCGCTTAAAATAATTGAAGAACACTTTATTTCCTATTGGATAGGATTTATGTTACATTAATTCACTGAAAAATTGAGAGAAAAGATATTATGTAAATTGTAAGGAGCAATTAAGCAGAGAATGGATTCTGAAGGTTTCTTGATTCTTATTAAGGTATAATAACTAAATATAATAATAGGATTCATCATGTAATTTTTACATATGCACATTATGTAGCTTTATCATATATTTTATGTTCAATGGTCAAATTACTTATAATTGATATCTAACACATTTTCATATTGTCTACAAATAGGGAGACGATGTTAAAACAGGATTTAATATTGGCTATGAAATTTCCCAAAGTGTACATACAGCTTTTTTATTGGAAGAGAAAGTTTAGTTTTCATTTGCATATAAGAGAGTTTTAAACTCAAAACTTTTAATAACAGTGAAACTGAATGAGTAAAATACATCATATTATTAATTGGATTAGTGAAAAATAATTAAAAATTTAAGATTGCTTTTAAAAGTATATCTGTTATATACTTAACTATAAGGACATAAATCATTTTAACAAACATTTACCAATGTCTAATAACTGTTAAGACATAATTTATTCATTTTAATTTTGGAACAAAAATTAATAATAAATAATAAAACAAATTTTTCATCAAAAAGTCTTGGGAATGTTCCAATCTTGCTGGCAAACCTTTTCCAAATCTGTAGGTACTGACATTAGACTTTATCTCAGTCTCCTCTAAATTGTGCAATTAGAAAGTTTCAACACAGGAAAGAAGCTTTGAGTTGTAAAATGCAAATGCTATAATAATTAATGTGACTAGAAAAATGTACTTTTAATGTAATTGTGTATGTCATCGTGCCTTCGGGGCTGATTCATTTAATCCACATAAATATACTGTTGTGGGATAATTAACTCAAAAGTATTGTGCTATTGATTAAACATATGGAATCTATATTTATTTAGAAACATTAATATGTTTGCTACCCAAGTGGTTACAGTCATACGTTCTTGATGACTGATATCATTTGTAAAGCACACAGAACTAGGTAGAACTGATTTTATATGTGAGATTTATTTCTTATTATTTATCCTTGTCCTCTGTGAAAATAGTTTAGGAACTTCTGTTACAGAATAATAGTTTACTAAGTAGTTTTATTAGCTAAGCATCTTAACTATTACATTTATCCTAAATACATTGCTGGTAATGAGTTATTTGGGGAAAGTGCAGAATAAAGACCATTGAAAGAAGACTAGTTCCACATTTATGAGTGCTGCCTCTGATTATTATTCTATCGGTGAATTCGTATAGAGTGTGATGGCAGAACTTGATAGCATTTACTCTTTTCGGTGTTTCTGAATCATAGAAAGCAGATTTCAAAAGTTGGGTCAGAATTTTTGGCTCCCGCAATTATAATTACAAAAGTCATATTATTTACCTTGAAGTGAATAGAAATAGCATATGGAGGAGCCAGCATTTTCCTTGACTCAAATATGCCAATGCTCAACACTTTATGAGATGTGCTCAAATTGTTGTGTGTGACCTTCCAGTAATGCACCAACAGAAGTGGATGAAGTCTCCCTTGCATCTCTGTTCCTTATCATCTCAGTCCACATTTTTTAACCATTGCTTTTCTGAAAGTCTTCTCTGTCCAATAAAATATGCTTTGCTTCATGTGCAGCAGGCTGGAAGGGACAAGATAACATTCTGCCCAGGAACAGATTTCCTATCATCATTTCGGCCATCTTCATTCAGAGCTCTTAAGCAGACAAGTTATGTGTGTTATATTGGCTCTCACATCCCATACTTGGCTTGCAGTGTTGACATTTTTTCATTGTCTTTCTCTTCTTCTCTGCTATGCCTTTCCCCTGCTCAGTTCTTGATTCCACTACTAAATTCTGTTTACAATTGGCTCATGGTAAGCTACAGTCATTAATATTAAGATAGGAAAATTCTTCTAGGAAATCTATATCAAACCAAGACTACAAATTTGTATTTGATCATATGTTCATTCTCAGTAATGATTGCAAAATGATCCTTTGTACATGAAGACTTTAGAAAGCACATTTACTGAGGTAAAACTTACATAATAACATGTAATCAGTTTAAAAGTGTAGTTTAATAGACTTGTACATAGCTGTACTCATCATTGCAAGCCTAACATAGAATATCCCCATCACCCTAAAATATTCCCCTATGTCTTTTTGTTGTCAGTGTAACACCACAATTGGAATGCCATCTTTCAACAAAGATAAGCATTTTCTTGTTCTAGGTTTTCATGGTGAAATATACATTCTTTTTTACTAGCTTCCCAGGTTCTATATTGTTTTTGATAGTCATTATGTACTACAAATTATTTGGATTTTAGCTATTATGAAGACAGTTGCTTTGGATATTGGTGAATATGTATTCTATGTGGTGTTGGGTATTTTTCCTTTAGGGCAAATAATTATAACTAGAAATATTGGTTTTGTGATTATAAGAGTGTACTTTTGCAAAATAGAGCAACTAGTTTATGAAATGGTTTTATTAATTTTACATTCTTATGGATGTTTTAAGAGTTATAGTTGTCTTGTGGAATTCTCACATTGGGCATTGTCAATCTTATTTATTATAAGTCATATGTAAAACTATCTGCTAGTAGTTTAACTTTGTATTTTCTTTCTGATATGTGATTCAGGGTACTGTCTTAGATGCTTATTAACAGTCTATAAATATATTATTGTTCATAGTCTATCAAAATATATTTTTATTTTGAAATTGAATTGTAGAATTTCTATTCATTATTTTTAAAGTATATATTGTGGATATTAAACCTTGCCAGATAAGCAATTTTGTCCACTCTTAGCTTACTGTCTCGTTTTATTAACTGTCTAGGTTTTAAGAAAAAAGAATTTCAAATTGTCATTTAAATAGTTGATGCTTTATTGTTATCTTAACAATATTTGTCTTTATATATTTTATTTCAGAATTTTCTGAGCATAATTATTTTATTGAGGTATATGATATATTTAAACTTAGCTTTTGTGTTCTGTGGAAAAGTTGATACAGGGGTTTCAAAGGAGAATAATTTTTTCCCACTATCTGTGTTGACACAACTGTGCTCCCTGTTATATTAACAAAAATTTGTAAAAATCAGTGATTGAACATATGTACATGGTCTACTTTTCAACATATATCTGTCACTTTGACATATAAGTCTATGCATTTTGATACATGCTGATTTATTTGTTATTATTATGTGTTTTCAAAATATTCTTGTCTTTGGCCCACGCTATTGTTCGATATATGGAGTTTAATTTCCAAATATTCAAGAATTGTTGCACATCTTTTGGCTACTTATTTTTATCTTCTCTGTGGCTCAGGGCAATAGCCTACATGAGTGTAATCTCTAGATTTATTGAGAGTAATTTTATAGTTCAGCATATATTCTATTAGTTAAGGTTTGTTCATATGACCTGAAAAGTGATGTTTTACTCTTTTTGTTGTAAAGGTGTATAATGTCAACTGTATGAAGTTGGTAGAAAACATACCTGATTATATACTCAATATCCTTCCAGATTTTGTGCATATTTGCCTTTTCCAATAATAAGTATATTAAAATTTGAAACTATTAATATTACTTTCATCTATTTTCTCATTTATGTCATTTTAAAGTAGATGTATTTTCACCTATCTATCTATCTATCTATCTATCTATCTATCTATCTATCTATCTATCTATCTATCTATTTTATGAGTCTGTGGTACACTTATGTGAGCTCATGTTCAGCACATATAAATCAGCTGCTATAGCTCCTAGGAACTGAATCCAGAATCCTTTTATACGAGTGAATGCTCTTATTTTTGAAATACCTGATCAGCAGCAGGTCTACCATTTTTGCTGCATGCATTTTTGTGACTATATCATTCATTACCTACAGAGCTAGGACAGTATATCTTCTTGACTAATCATGGCTCCTTTTTTTTCATTTTGAAATATTGCCATCTTCCACGGTAATCGTTCTTAATTAATAAATATTTAAATCGCAAACAACCAAAACTTCATTGTTTTAAAAGTATATCCAAACTTAAAACCTACTTTTGGGTCAAACCTAGGGTCTTGTATATACTTGGATAGTGCTCTACCACTGGGCTGTACCACACCCTCAGCCCAAATAGTTCTAGAAAATTGAATATACTCTACTTCATTTTCCAAAGTTCCCTGTCTAATCAGTGGAATGCTCATTTTTCTTTTTTTAAAAAAAGTCATGCTAAAATTGAGGGAAGTAATGACATAATAATGTCCTAAGAATTTCCTTCTTACGACTATAGGGCTTCTGAAATTATTTAAAATTTGAATATTAATTGTAACTTTTATAAAATTTTTTAAATTTACCTATCGTTTTTTTTCATAAATCTATGAAGATCTTATTTTATGTGATCAGGTTCCTTTGGATTGTGTTTCAAAGATGTTGTTTTTTGTTTTAAAAAATCTATCATTATGTCATTTTACTTTTTCATATCTATCTTATCAGATTGGCAAAAAAAAAGTATTAGAGAGACAAGGAAATGAAGTCTTTGGCTAAATCACTGGTTCAGGTCACAGAGGAATAAATTCTTGATTCCTGCTCTACCAGACATTCCTACATGATCTGATATTTTTTAATTAGAATTGATGTAGGGTCTATGTAAACAGGGAATTACACCCATTAAAAAGTGAAAAGACAAACAAAATCTAAAATTAGCTGAAGAATCTTATGGCAATATTATCAGAAAAATAGATGTGTTTTTGTAGTGAAGGATGAGGTACTTTGTAGGCATTCAGAAAACACTATAATATTTTGTACCAAATTATATTCTTGATTTTAATTCAATTTATTTGCATTAGAAATAAGATGCCAAGTTTCAATTTTCTATTAAAATCTATATGAGTAGAATATCACACAAGTATTAGAAAAACCTCATCTACTTAATCATCAAGATAAAGAATTTCTTGATATATTTCTCACCAAACTCTGCATGAAATTTCTTGTATTAGCAATCCATTGCTGTGCAATACCAGAGATTAGCAACTTAAATGGAGGAACAATTCTTTTTTGGTTCACAATCATTGGCTTCAGCCTGTGCTTACATTCTTCCTTGCCGTTTTGACCAGTGGTGTGGTAGAACTTCATGATAGCGAGTATGTGTGAAACAAATATGTTTACTTCCTGGTAGCTGGGAAGCAAAGGGAGAGAGGAAGGGACCAGAGTCTCAATACTACTTTCAAAACATGTGCCCAGTTGTGTGGCTTGCTTTTTCAAGAGTCTATATTACAGACATTCCATCTCCTTCAACAGTACCTCAGTCTGGCAACCTTACATATGCTACTTTGGGGACTGTGTACAATCTATACTATTAAAACTACAATATGAGATTGCAAGCAAAATAAACACCAACCTGACTCTGGCCTGAAATATATTTCTTTTAAAACCAGGAAGAAAGTAAGTTGATAATTTCACCCCTGTGCAAGTGACTTTGTAATTCTGCTAAAATACTGTATGGCAGTGCATGAGATTTAGGGCTTTCTGGAATGATTTATGTTCACTAAATCTGGCAAGCTGTCATCCCAAGGCATATTTATGGATTCAATGTCTCTGCTACTGCTCTTTTGCAGGGAAGAAGCATCTCATTCTGGATCCAAGTTCTCTAGGAGGAAAAGAAAGTGTTACTGCACATTTTGATGTTATTTTTCAAGGTTTACTTCTCATTATTGAAACTTTTATTTAGGCAAAACACAGATTCCTGTATCAGCATTTAATCCTTTATATCAACTAGTAGAGAATGCTGGTCTCTGAACTGGGAAACATGGTGTTTTGAATGCAATAAAAGAGCAGAAATGGAACCAGATCTGTTCATTTGAGAGACTGGATTTAGAAAAAGATTGGCAAAATTTATACATGGGATAAGATTTTTGGAGCACCCAACAAAATTCCTTTTACCTCTGTTGAATCTCAGGTTCTTAATTTGTAAAAATAGACGTAATAACAATTACCTCAAAAGACTGTCAGGGTTCAGTAACATAAGGTTTACAATGTAATTCAACTTAATGCTTTATACTTGATAAATACTGTGTAATTGATTTTTGTAAAAATATATTCTAACCTGAGAATTCAAGTAGAATGGTAAAGGCAATAACAATGCTACAATATTATGCTATTTCAGTAGAGATTATATCTTAAGCTGAGAAGTAGAGTACAATGTTCAAAAGGAATGACAATGATATCACACATTTAAAATTATTACAGAAGCAAACACTTGTAAAGGCTTGTGAAGGCTCTTGAGAAAAAGTGATTTATAAATGACTGTGTTCTTTTACTACCTGTATTCATGTAGACAAATACACCTTCAATATAAACTAATCCCTTTTTACTACTCCCACTGAGATCCTGAGGGATCTACATATTTTTGAAAACAAGATGTTGTAATAAATAGTTAATCTCAATTGGGAGGGTGGTTCTACCCTACCTTTGATCATTCAGTTCTCAGATAAAAGACACAAAAATTTTATATTTATACTAAGTCTTAATCAGCACTAAAGCTGGGCATATATCTATATTCTATGCTATTATGTGTACTTCTCTGTCAATAAACCCAAGATATGGCTTGCCATATTCTACCTGGGCCACATTAACTCTGACTGGCCAGTTTTCATGTTCAGTTCTAAAAATCCCTTACCCCATAGTACCTTCTTGTCTTCTCCTCTCTCTCCCTTTTCCCTATTCCCCTAGTGGTCTCTGTCTCAGACTCCACACCGCCTATTTCTCATCTGTCCAGCTACAGGTTGTGGGCATTTTTATTCACCAGAGAAAATTAGTAGGGCAAGGTTACATAGCATCACTTGGTGTACATGAGAATCTCTTCCTCCCTGAGGCAACTAGGGCCAGTATTTAGCATTACAATACATACCAACAGAGCAAATCTCAATAAATAGGCTTTTGGCTTTCTCTCTATTACCCCGATCAGATTCTTAAAGGTAAAGCCTGTACTCTTCTGGTCTTGAAAACTTCTAGTCTTATGTTTTCATTAATGTGAACTTTTGGTCTTCCATACATCTTGCCCTAAGTTTGATATAATACTTTTCTAAATTGTATGCCATAAAGAGAATTAATTAAGTCAAGGATACTGGTGACATCTGGGGTTGTAATGCTTAGAGAGATTCTCCAAACGTTTTGCTGCCTAGATTATACATAAAACAGGAAATGTGTAATAAAGTCAGGTTCACCATTGCCATGCCATGCAGTAGGCTGCTATGGTGCACACACAAATAAACAACCCCGAATTTTCAGTTAGAGAACTGGATAGAAAATGACGGGTTGTTGATTACTGATAAATTTTTCATTTTAATGTTATTTTCTAAAGGGATTAGTACTAAATCTTAAATGAGGATATTCCCTAGAACAGTGTGGAAGTTAAGCGTGTAAAAGGCATAATGTGGAAGTTAAGTATATCGAAGGTTTAATGAGTTTTGGCTGACTCAAATACACTGAGAAAAAGGAGAGGCTGGGGCATTCCCACTCTTTCTGTCCTCCTGGAGGTTTCAAAACTGTAAATGCAAAGAACTTTAATAACAGTGAGCTCTACAAGGATAGCAAGTTATACACTATCTGTGGTTTTTCATTATTGTTATTTTATAAAAAAAATGGTAGATTCTAGATGACTGGAAAAAGACATTACTCTTTCTTCTCTCTACATATATGTACTTTTATTTTTAATATATAAGTATATATCAACATATATATAAAATCAACTTTTAAATTTTTTTCTATTATTTTTGAGATTATAATAGAATTATATAATTTTCCACTTTCCTTTTTCACTAAAAACCCTCTGTACACCCCTGTTTTCTCTCCTTCATATTCATAGACTTTTTCATCATTAATTATTGTCAAGTGCATATATATATATATATATATATATATATATATATATATATATATAAAACCTGATCTATCTGTATAAATATTTCATGTCTGTAGGTTTTCAGGGTTGACCTAAACCACCATTTTACTCAACCAGAATACTCCGTAAACACAATCTCAACATTTACCTTTCTACCCAGAGATAAGTGTAGTCCTTGCCCTTCATCAAGAAAACTTCTCTTTGTAACAGCTGGAGACAATTATAGGAAACTACAACCAATCAAAATGCAGAATAGTAGAGTTCAGTCCCAATGGATACATCTACAAAACAGTGCCACATACTGGGTTCATGGAACACTGAAGAAGAGGGCAAAGAAAAATTATAAGATCAGGGAGTTTTCTGTGAGATTGTATCCACTAGTATCATCAAAAGCTAAACCCCTAAATTCTCACCAACATGACTATCCAAATGTTAGAATAGCAAGGACGACAACAAGAGACATGAGAAAATGGACTGAGAAAGCCCATGAGGTTCAATTCTATACTATGTAATACAGAAATGCCGAGGGCAGGAGAAAAAGTTTTCCCTAGGGGAAAGAACACCAACTGGTTATCCATTTCTATGTGTAGCCCAGGCTGGCCTCAAACTCGTGATCCTCCTGCCTCTGCCTCCTTCAGCAAATCCTACCAGCGTACACCACCACTACCGGCTGGTTATCCATTTCTAAGGTCATCTCTTCATCACATTTTCTTTGTGTGTAATATTTGTAATGGTAAATGTGTGCATCAACACTTGTAGGTGACATGTGTAGATAATGTTAGCAGTTGGTTTTTAAAGTCCACCATGCTATATTCTGCATACATTACCCTAACCTTTGATATCCCCAAAATCTTTAATTGGATTCAAAAAATGTTAAAGACACATGAAAGCTATTCTCTATGAAGTGTCTCAACAAATTAGATGTTACTATTAGTTTTGATGATACTAAACAGTAATCATTCAGTCCAGAATGAAATGTAGGCATTACAGTCTAATGAAATGACCCATCTTCATTTATAGAAAAATGTAGATTTATATCTTCTTTTTTTTTAAAAAAAAAGAGGTAAATGCACAAATTAAAAGTATTCAAGCATTATAAAGAACTGTATGAAAAGATTCTTTGCTGTTGGGATTTTCTAGCTTAACCTAAAGAATATGTAAATCACTGGTTCTCTCTTTACATCTAAGCGATCCATTTCTTTTGACATATAGTTATGTACTGCTGGATACTTTTCACTCCTGCAGCTTCCTCTTTAAGTCTCATAGTTTTCTTATGCTTTACTAAGACCCAGAACAGTTCACTCCAACACTGAGACTCTATTTTCCATGATCAATACATTTGTGATTGAATCAAACTGTACCATTTGATATTACTCTAGGTATATAGTCCTCTATTGTTCTACTTGCAACTATCTCTGGCTTCACTCTCTATGGTTTCAGAAAGTCATTGTCAAGTGTGGTTTGAAAATATTAAATGGAAAAGTTCTGATATAAATAATTTATAATTTTCAATTGCTTGGTGTTCTGCTTAGCATGATAAAAGCCTGGACCACCCTGTTCCATTCTTTCCTGGATATAAATCATCCTTTGCCAGAATATCATCACTGAATACACTACCCATCTATTTGTCACTTTGTGACATCTTAATTACCAAATTAACTCTTTTAGTGTCCTGCTTTAGCCCAAGTAATCTTTATTATTTTCTGAATAATAGCATGGAAGCACAGAATAAATTATGTGTGCAATACAGGTATCTCAAAGAGAGGTCATGGGTTCCTTCATTAAGATCAGTGGTTCTCTATCTTCCTAATGCAGTGACCCTTTAATAAAGTTCTTCTTGTTGTGGTGACCCCCACCATAAAATAACTGTAATTTGCTACTCTTATTAATCATAATGTAAATATCTGTGTTCCTCAATGGTCTTAAGTGACCTCTGTGAAAGGGTCATTCTACCCCCAAAAGGGTTGCCACCCACTGATCTAAAACTGCTGATCTAAATATTGTTTTACAATGTCACAAGCTGTGTAGAGTACTGTGTGGTAATGGGAGAGACAGAAAAAGAACAGACATAAGTTTTATTACAGTACATTGTTATAATAATTCCATTTGATGGCATTTTTGTCAGCCTCCTAGAAGCCTAGTTTGTAAGGTAATCTTATCAGAGAATGCATATAGAGAATAGAAGAAATATAACACAGTGTAAGACTTATAGTAGTTGTAGGCGTTCACTAGAGTTGTGGACTCTATACCACGAAGATAAGTATGTTATACCTAAAGTTTTTTTTTAACTGTATATAGAAATTAAGATTGCTTTTTTATTGAAAAGTACATGTTTATATATAATTATAGAGGTGATATTATATGTGTATACTTTCGCATTGCTTATTGTAGTGGCTTGTCTAATTTTATCCAAGAAAGACAGGATAGCTTAAATATATTAAATCAATTTTTATTAATTTTTACACAAATATTTTTAAAGTAGAATATATGTAGCATATACTGCTTCTGCCTTCTATCCTTAATACATTTCAAAACAGAACAAAATTGTGCTCTTGTTCTAATTTTTTTAAAACCTGAATAAATTACTCTTTAACAAGTTATTTCATAAGTAATAAATATTAATCAGAATCTACCTAATTAGTTTTGCTCATTTTGAAATCTAATTCACTTATATCCCAAAACAATCATAGCAGACTATCTGGAATTGTGAAATTATCAGAGATTTTGTCTTATGTATTTGCCATCTATTGTTTCTTTAATAATAAAGCAAGGAAAGTGAAATCTTCAAATTCTAAGATTTCATTCTGAGTGCTCACAAATCCACATCCAAGTACACAAATTCTTTGATTTCATCGATGAAGAACTCAAAGAAAAATAAAAAAAAATTGAATGTCTAATTATAGAGCTATTGGATACAATGTGTCCTATTCACATTGTTCAAAACATACTTTTCTTTTGTTTTAAGATTTAAGTAGTATTTCAATGTGTATGTGTGTGTACCTACATAAATGTCCTTGGACTGTGTGTATACATGCATATAAATGCCTGGAGAAGTCAGAGAAGGCCATCAGATTCCCAAGATGGAGTTAAAAGTAATTGTGGACATAGTTAACTGAGCCTTGGTCCTTTGCAAGAGAAGTAAGCACTCTTCATCACTGAGACACCTCTTTAGTCTCTGAAATATGCTTTACTAGCAGAGATCTATCATTGAATTATTTGTGGAACAAGAATGATGTATGTTCTCTGAAAAAAATCTCAGAATCTCAGGGTTTAAATTATTACATTTATTTATATTTTTATGTCGTGATAACATCATAAATATGATAATCTGTGTGTCAGTATATTCAGAGGAAATGCAATATATGTTGAAAAGGATTATTGCTAGACTGATGGCATTGCAAATAGTTAAGAATTTCACATCAGAGGGAAGGGAGAAAGTGATACAACTATATTTTAATATATAAACTATATAAGAATAATTTCCTCTTCATTATTTTATGCATGCATTTTGCTTACAATGATTATATAGTTTCCCCTCAGGAAGATGATACAAAGGAAGAGCCAGTCTCTGTTACAACTCAGTACAGATAACCATGGGCCTCAAAGCTTATCACTTCAAAGCATTTTTGTTGGTAACTAGAGAAACACAGCCTGAGAGAGATCTGCTCTATAGCTAAGAGACCAGATCATCCCAGTCAAACACAGGAAGCCAAAAGATATTCAGAAGCCTCCACTGACCTTGTGCCAAACTCAAAGGCTTCGTGTCAACTCCGCTATTCTCAAATTCAACAGCTTCATAGAAAGAAATGTTCAATTCAGATCAAAGAATAAAAAGGCAATGCTGTAAAAATTTAAACACTACAATGTGAATTTTGGGAAGAAACTTGTGGTATATATTAAGAGTCTTAAAAATGATCATATTTTAGAGTAATTTCCATTCTAAAGATAAATTCCAAGAATTTCAGAAAAATACTTAAAATACTATACAATTTTTATGTTCCAATGTGCTCAGTGAAGTGCTATTTTAAATGGTCAATGATTAGATAGAAATTAAATATCTACTAAGAGGACCATTAAGTTAATCACAGGATATTTACTTGAAGAACTACCATGCAGAAATTAAAAACAACATTTTTAAAATGCTTTAGATGTGTTAATTAAACAGAAATAGGAAAAACACCAGAATGTATCAATGAATCCGACCAAATGATGTTACCAATTTTAGTTAGAGGAACCTGAAAAGAAAAGTGAGAAAGTATTGAGGTGTATTTTGTACAGTTGTTTTTGTTGGTAGCCAATGATGCATTTTTTTTTACTTCCTTTCCTAAATTTTCTGTTTTGAACACTACTTTGTGAGATTAATAAACTAAATATAGTGTTTTAAAGGCTCACCAGTACACAATATTCTCACAAAAATGGGACACTGAAGAATGCCTTCACATATTTTTATGCCAAACTTGATTATGATTCCATTCTTGTATTGACTGTCTGTAGATCAGTTCCAGCTCAAGAAGAGTCTGTCATTCAGAAACCTTACTGTTACAGAATCCCAAACCTCCATGTTACTTCAGAGCCTGGGACTATATTTATGTGTAAGGGTATAGGAATTAGTGTAAGGAGGGGCGGGTTAGAAAGCATTCAACAGTACCCCCAGTGTTCCCAGGGACGAAACTACCAACCAAAGAGTACACATGGAGGGACCCATGGCTCCAGCTGCGTATGTAACAGAGGATGGGCTTGTTGGACAACAAAGGGAGGAGAGGCCCTTGGCCCTGTGAAGCCTCAATGCCCCAGTGTAGAGGAATATCATGACAGGGAAGCGGGTGTGGGTGGGTTAGTGAGCACAGGGAGGGGTGATGGAATAGGGTGTTTTCAGAGGGGAAACCAAGAAAGGGGACAACATATGAAATGTAAATAAAGAAAATATCTAATAAAAAAAGAAAGCATTCAACAGTTACCAATTATGAAAGAAACTAAGCTTGGCTGAGCTTTTTATTTTTTTTTCCCCATTGAAATTCTCAAAGGCAGATAAGGGAAAATCACTATGATCCTTTAATCTAAATATATGCATTAGATTTCAGTTGTAAATTTAAAAAAAATAAAAAAGAATGATCTGAGCATAGCTCAGAAGTCTATGAGGTATATGCCCAACCTCACCCTCTTCATGGTGGGATTGCCAAAGGAATGTTAAGAACTGAAGCATTTATGTTGAAATGGTAACCCCACCTATTGACTTGAATCTTCAATAAATGTTGACTATATTTACGTCTTTCCTGTTTAGAAGTTGCTATTTCTAAATAAAAGCAAATGGAACTAGGATAAAAGAAAGAACTTCTTTATATATGAATAAAGAAATTACTTTTAGTTATATTTCAAGCAGTAATGTGATACTAGCTGACAATGATTTATGTATGTAAATGGCAGAGTTTATTATATGAACCTGGAGAGTTAGTCAAGGTCTACTTTGTATTCCATAAGATCAAAATGACAAGTTTCTTTTCCCTTTACCATATTTTCTCTTATTTGTAGCATCTCAGAAATAAGGGGATTTATGCTTTAAAATGCATACATTCAGAGCATAATATATTCTTCTATTTGTTCAGTTGATAATATGGTACTATACAGTCTTACTATAGGCACTGGTGTTAAAATGACAAGAACAGCACATGTAAAGTTTTGTCCTCATGAAACTTGTATCTACTTTAAAATCATAATTTCTGAGGAAATTATCAGCTATGTTGACCAAAATTCAAACAGACAAGGTTTAAATGTTCATGAAATTGAATTGTAGAGTGCTATGAACTATATACTACTTCATATTAGAGGGGTTTTTTATAATGTTTGAACAGTGATAACACATCTTCAAGTTAGGATGGCTGCTTGGTAGACTCCAAGGGATTAAATATTGGAGCTGTAGAGATGTAGAGCCAAGTTCTACAAATTCTTCTACTCTTAACAATGAAGAAATAACTATCTTTTTTTTTGAGGATATAGTTTTTATTTTTATTAAATTCCAAGAAAATTTTGTTGTTTCTGAAAGTCATTATATTTAGCTGCCTTTTTTTATTTTATTTTATTTTCTAAGTTTTTTTTTATTTACTTAAAAGAGTCTGCTTTACTATCTCAAAAACAGAGAAAGTAGATGTATGTGGGAAAGAAGAGCGGTGGAGGTAAACAGAGCACTTTGTGTCCTCTGCAAAACTCATCTGGTAAAGTTCTAATTCCCAAGATGATGCTAATAGAAGATGGGCCTTTGAAAGGTGATTTGGTTTTAAGTACGAAATGTTCATTAATGAATTAATGTTCCCGTAAATAAATGCCTGAGTCTCCTCACACCTTCTCCTGTGAGGACAGAAATAAAATGCCAAGACAGAGATGCGAGAGGGGGTTGAATGGGGAAAAGAGGGAGGGAAGGGGGCCTATGGGACTTTTAGGGAGGGAGGAAATGGGAAAGGAGAAATGATTTGGAATGTAAATAAAAAAAAATAAAAAGAAAAAACTAGCCAGGCAGTGGTGGCTCACACCTTTAATCCCAGCCCTTGGGAGGCAGAGGCCAGCAAATTTCTGAGTTCGAGGCCAGCCTGGTCTACAGAGTGAGTTCCAGGACAGCCAGGGCTACACAGAGAAACCCTGTATCAAAAAACCAAGAACAAACAAACAAGAAAAAATAGAAAAGAAGAAACTAGGATATCAAACCTGGTGCACCTTGACCTTGAACTCCCCACCTTAACTGTGAGAAATACATTTCTGTTGCTTATTAGCTACCCAGCTTGTTGATTTTTATTCTATCAACCATAATGTACTAGTACATAATAAAAATTCTGACTGCAACAAATTTAATGAAAATTTGGAACCTCCCCTCAAGGTTATTAAATCCTAAGAAACCACATTCCTCACATCACCCAGAGGTCTGGCTCTTCTTGAGTCATCATGAGTACTCTAAAAGAACTCACTCAAAACAAGAACACTAGCAGCAACAAAGCCTATACTTATAAATTGTAATTTACTGCCATGGAAATAGTATGTTTTGATTCTTCATACCTGTTCACCAATACTTAAATGTGGTCTTATTAGGATTGTGTTGCAGCATAGTTATTTCCTGTAAACACATGTTTGAAAAACAGTCCCTTCAGACAGGTTCACAGTGCATGTTGGCTTAATGCAGCCTCTAACATAGTTTTAGATCAAACACCCCACCTGAGTCAGCCATTGTAGCTCATTGCTCCTTCAAGGCCTAATATATACAAGGACCTGGATTCCAGCCTCAGCACCATTGTAAACAACTAACCAACTAAACAAAGTAATCTGACACTGCCAGTCTGAGGAACAAATTCCAGGAATCAATTTGGCTCTGTCTGTAGTGTTTCTGAAGAATTTGACCACGATAAGTAATTTCTTTGATGTTCTTATTTTGTTTCTAGAAACATCAATTACCCATACGAGTGTACATTTAAAAGGTTTCACTAAAGTGGTTTAAATATTACACTAAAAACTTTTAAAGAAAATTTAATTGAGTTGTCCTGAATAGCACATATAGTCATATTTTATAGGTAGTGACAACCTGAGAAATATTTTTGAGGTCTTTGCCATTATGTTTTTTTTTTCCACTGAAAGTCATAATGATATGAAAATAGCAAATATGTTCCCAGACCACACATGACTGATAGGATTTTGTTGCACAAATTTGCACTGGTACATATTGAATTTTTCCCACTTATTTCAAGCTGATTAGATTCTTTGATGATAATCTACTTTTCCCCAACTTTGCATTCTAGACAAACATTAGCCGGGCAATTGCTTGTAGGTTTTGTTTTCCATTCTCTAGCTTTTAATGCCTTTTGGAGATCCAAAAACCTTCAAGAAGCAGCAAAGCAAGGAAGTAGTGTCCTGCTTACTAAAAGGAAATAAAACCATTTCAAGGTATGTTCATTCCTCTAATTTCATGGATGCTAAAATTCAGGAATGAGTTTCATGGCAAGGCCATTTTAAACAGAGTTATAATGCTGTGCTTCTAACAGTGGGTCTCCCCACCTGGGAGCCTTTTTTTACTGGGAGAGGATTTCATATTAGATTTGAGCAGCAGCATTTCCACAGATTAAGAAAACTTTGCAATGGCTTGAGTTTTAGACTTGACAGATTATGTTAATACAACAAACAACTCCTTAGCAGTCACTGTGTCCTTTGGGCAAAGTAAAACCATACATTTTATTTTTCCTATTGCTATTAATTAAATTTATTATGCTAATAAGTAGAAAGTTTGTTGTTGTTCACAGTAGAATTGGTATCTTTTAATTATTAAATTATTATAGAGAGTAAAACTATTTTTTTGTGCAGGGAAACCATTTGCTATCTAAAGTTCAGATAAATGAATAGAATATCAAAGAAATTTGTTATTAATAATATATTGTGTTTATATAAAATAATCCTATGAAAAGAAGTCATCTTCAAAGTTTAATCTAATCAGCTTTTTAGCTAAATTATAATCCTACTTCATAGCAGAAATAAGTTCACTAAAGATCTTTTGAATAGCAAGATGAAAATCTGCAAGTAGCTTCTATTAGCATCTATAGGCTTCCATATATATTTATGTTTAATTAATTTAATATATATGAATTTAAATGCAGTTGCCATATAATTGAAATGCCCAAATTAGATATCTTATCACACAATGAAAAATTTAGCCCCAGAAATTGTTTGTATCATGTTGAGTCATTCACCAAAAAAGTTTCCCGAACTTTCCAAATATCAGGGTTTTTCAAATGCTATTGGCTGCCTTTCACAACATGAGAGTGAGTTTCTATTGCAGAAGAGACCACTTATTTATAACATTAAACACAATAATAAAGCTGGTACCCAATTAGAAACTTCATTCCTTTTGAATAGCATTCATAGGGCTGGAAGGTACTATTCAAGCTACTAGAGGAGAAAAAGGTTTATCAATATCAATCAGCTACAAACCCTGTGACATACAATAGTGACCTTCCGGGGAGATAGATCTCCTAGTATGATATAATAGAAGAAATATTACAGAAATAGTGAATTACTTTGTGATTGGCTATGTAGACCATACAGTAGGTATGGACCTGATACTGTGAATGAGACCTCAAGCCTGAAACTACAGAGATAATAGACCCTAATGGTAAAGTTTCTACTATTATTCAGCTAAATGAACATAGCACTAAAATTTCACCCAATAATATATTGCAATATACATAGATTAATGTCTCACTCAACCCTTATCAGAGAAATTTCTTTTTGATGTAGATGGTAATTAATACAGAGACCTGCACTACTCAATAATATGCAAATAGTGCAAAACTTTGAAGCACTCCACCCAAAATTCAATGTCTATATCAGGACGCTCCCCTCAAAGCTTAGGAATTTGTGGGGACTCACTATTTGGAGCCAAAAGTCAGTTTTCAATGCTTTTTTTTTTTAAAGTTATTATTCTTGTTACAGTGAAAGACGACTGATATTTCTGGAGTCCTTCCCTGCATGTTCATATAACTTAATTTTTTGATAGATAGCTGTTTTTGGTGCCTTAAGATATTTACTTATTGAATAATACATTTTTATTTGTTTCCAAAGGAAAATTTACCTCTAGTTATGAAGTTAAATCCTGGGCTGGCAAGATGTTTCAGTGGGCAAAGATTCTTGGATTCTTGACATCAACCATAATACCATTAGGACTAAAGAGCTGAGTTTTATTTTTGTGATCCAAATGGGAAAAAGAGAAAAAATGACTCCCATAGGGTGTCTTATGACCTCCAACCCATGCAATATATACAAAGAACTTAAGAAATTAGACTCCAGAGAGCCAAGTAATCCTATTAAAAATGGGGTACAGAGCTAAACAAAGAGTTCTCACCTGAAGAATATCTAATGGCTGAGAAGCACCTAAAGAAATGTTCATCATCCTAAGTCATTAGGGAAATGCAAATCAAAACAACCCTGAGATTCCATCTCACACCAGTCAGAATGGCTAAGATCAAGAACACAGGAGACAGCAGTTGTTGGCAAGGATGTGGAGAAAGAGGAACACTCCTCCACTGCTGGTGGGATTGCAAGCTGGTACAACCACTCTGGAAAGCAGTCTGGCGGTTCCTCAGAAAACTGGGTATGACACTCCCGGAGGATCCGGCTATACCACTCCTGGGCATATACCCAGAGGATTTACTTGCATGCAATAAGGACACATGCCCCACTATGTTCATAGCAGCCTTATTTATAATAGCCAGAAGCTGGAAAGAACCCAGATGTCCCTCAACGGAGGAATGGATTCAGAAGATGTGGTATATTTACACAATGGAATACTACTCTGCAATTAAAAACAATGAATTCACCAAATTCCTAGGCAAATGGTCAGAACTTGAAAATATCATCCTTAGTGAGGTAACCCAATCACAAAAGAACACACATGGTATGCAGTCACTGATAAGTAGATATTAACCCAGAATCTCGGAATACCCTAGACACAATTCACATATTAATAGATTTCCAAGTAGATGGAAGGAGAGACCCCTGGTCCTGGAAAGGCTGGATGTAGGGGAATGCCAGGACAGGGAAGCGAGAGGGGGTTGAATGGGGAAAAGAGGGAGTGAAGGGGGCTTATGGGACTTTCGGGGAGTGAGGAAATGGGAAAGGGGAAATGATTTGGAATGTAAATAAAAAAAACTTAGAAAATAAAAAAATGAAAAAAAAAGCTGTATATAAATAAGAAGAGAAACAAAGGAAAGATTACAAGTTCATGGAAACTGAATAACTCACTACTGAAAGACAAATGGGTCAAGAGAAAAATTAAGAAATAAAAGACATTGTAGAATTGAATTAAAATGAATATACATGATGTACCCAAACTTATTGGACATGGAGGAGGTAGTTCTATATTGGATAAATTTCTAACAGTAATTTAACAGCAGTTATGAAAGCTCTAGAATAAAAGGAAGAAATTACACCCAAAAGGAATAAATGGTAAGAAATACTTAAACTCAGGGTTGAAATCGATAAAAATGAAAGAAACAAACAACAAAAGTAATAACAAAACAAAGCAAACAATCAATAAAATCATAAGTTAGTTCTTTGATAAAATCAATAATGCCAACAAACCCTTATGCAAATTAAAGAGAAGGTATATAGAGAAGATCTAAATTAACAATAGTATAGTTAAAAATGTGGAAATAATTTAGACCACAAGGAAATTTAAAGAATCATAAAGATATACATTAGAAACCTGTATTCTACTGAATTGGGAATATAAAAGAAATGAATAATTTTCTCCCTACATACCAGTTACTAAAGTTAAATCATGATCACATAAGCAATTTGAACAGACCTGTAACCTCTATTGAAGTGGTAGTCATTAAAAGTCTTCCTACCAAAAAAAGCCCAACACCAAGTGACTCTAGCACAAAATTCTACCAGATTTTCAAAGAGGAGTTAATATCAATACACTTTAAATTATTTCACAAAACAGAAACAGCAGGAACATTGCCCAATTCATTTTATGAGGTCACAGTTATTCTGATACCAAAATCACATAAAGTTCCAAAAAAGAAAGAAAATTACAAACTGTTTTCCCTCATGAATATAGATGTAAGCATTCTCAATAAAATATATGCAAACCAAATCCAAGAACACATCAAAAATAACATCTACCCATGATCAAGGTGCAGGAATGGTTCAGTGTATATAAAATGATAAATGTAATCCATCATATAATCAAACTAAACCAAATCTCACATGATTATTTTATTAAATGCAGAAATGGCCTTTGCCAAACCTTATACTCTTCTGTTATAAAGGCATGGAGATATTGGGGATACAGGGAATATGGCAACATAATAAGGACAGTTTACAGCAAGCCCATAGCTGATATCAACTTAAATGGATAGGAACCTAAAGCATTTCAACTAGAATCAGGAATAAGACAACACTATCCACCCTTTCAATAACTATTCAATATAGTACTTAAAGTCTCAAATAGAGAAATAAGGCAAATGAAGAAGATCAAGGGGATACAAATTGGAAAGGAAGAAGTCAAAGTACCTTTATTTGCAGAAAATATGATAGTAAGTTAGCCTAAAAATTCCACAGGTAACCTCCTAGATCTGACATACACTTTAAGTGAAGTAGTTGGATATAAAATTGACTCACAATTACTGTTCCTCCTATATATTAATGTCAAACACAGAAAGAAAGATATCAGGAGAACAACACATTTTTTACTATCCTCTAATAATATAATTTATTCTAAAATAACTCCAACTAAGCATGTAAAAGTCTTGTATGATAAAAATGTTAAGGAACTGAAGGAAAAAAAATGAAGTTTATATTACAAGATGGAAAAGATTTCCCATGCTTGTGGATCAGTAGGAATAACATCAATCTTGTAAAAATAGTTATTCTACCAAAAGCAATCTACATATTCAACTCTTCCCATTAAAATTTCAATACACTCCTTCATACATCTTGAAAGGACAATTTTAAAATTCGTATGAAAACACAAAACCCCAGGATAGATATAACAACTGTAAATAATAACTTTTGGAGAAATCACCATTTCTTATTTCAAGTTGTGCTACAGAGCTATACTAATACAAACATCACAGTGCTGGCAAATAAACAGGCACATACATTGATGAAATAAAATTCAAGACCCAGGTATAAATCCACACATCTATGGAAACCTAGTATTTAATAAAGAATCTAGAAAAACACACAGAAAAAAGGACATAATCTTTAACAAAAGGTGTTGGTTAAACTGCATTGTTTCATGTAGAATAATCAAAATAGATCCATACTCTTCACCCTGAAATAATAGTAAATGGATCAAAAACCTCAACATAAAACTAGATACACTAACCCTAATGAAAATGTAAGCGGGGCACACCTTTGAACTCATTGACACAGGAAAAGTTTTTCTGAACTGAATGTTGTTAGCTCATACACCAAGGGCAACAATTAATCAAGGGTATCTTATGACAATGAAAAGCTTGTGCATGACAAAGGACACTGTCATTTAGACAAAGCAACAACTTGCAGCAGCCTACAGAATCGGTAGCAGTTTTTTTTTTTAACAAAAACATCCAATAGAGGGCTAATATTCATAATATATAAAGAACCCCCACAAAAACCTACGTAACAAATGACCCAATCGAAAGTAGGGTACTGATCTCAGAAGAATTCTCAATAAAGAAAACTCAAATGACTGAGAAACATTTAAAGTAATACTCCACACCCTTAGTCATCAGGAAACTTCAAATCAAAACTACTTTGAGATTTCATAATACCTCTTTCAGAATGGCTTGGATCATCAATAAAATATGTTTTACATAGGCTGGTGAGGATGTGGGGTAAGGGAAAACTCATTTATTGCTGGTGGGAATGCAAGTTCATACAACCAGTATGGAGATTACTGTGGTTGTTCCTCTGAAATATGAGACTTCATATACTTCAAAATCTTGCTATATCACTCTTAGGTGTATGCATAAAGGATATTTCATCTTACCACAGAGATACTTCTTCATCCATGTTCATTACTTTACTATTTATAAGAGGCAGAAATTGAAAATGTCTTAGATGTCCACTAACAGAAGAATGGTTAAAAAAATTAGTACATTCACATGGTAGAGTATTACTCAGCCATTCAAAAAAATGAAATCATGAAATTTTTGGTAAATGGACAAAACTAGAAAAATATCATCCAAACTGAGGAGATCCAGATTGAGAAACACAAATATGGTGTGTATTTGCTTATATATGGATATTATCTGTTAAGTCATTGATATACAAGTTAAATTCTGTAGAATCACAGATGTTTGGTAGAGAGCAATGGATTAGAGGTGTGTTGGGGCCCATATAGATCTCCCTGGAAAAGTGAACTAGAATTATTTATGGATGTGGTGGAGAACTGGAACAGGAAGGTCAACAGGGAGAGAAGAGGGAAACAAGACAGGAAATACAGGAATAGATTAGTTGCATTCAATTAATCAAATTAAAGTCCATTTGAGAAGTACTATGGAAAGATCATAGATTCTTCCCTAAAACGTGCAATATATGAAGGTTATGAAATCACCAAATAATAGGTAGACAGGACTCTAAATGGACATCTTTTATCTGCAAATGAAGCTTTCAGTACCATGATTGCTTTCTATATAATTGTATTATATATTTTGGTTAAAAGGGTCCTATAAAAATCTCTAAACAACCCAGTCTCTTGCCAAGATTTTCCTCTACAAACTGAGAGCCAAGCTCCATTATTGAAGACAACACCCTCACTATTCATTGAACATGGAGAAGTTGAGATGATAAAATATAAATACCAACACAAACACAGACTCTTTGATATACAAGACTTCCTGCCTTCAAGATATGCTAAGGTCATGGTGGCACAAGTTTGTGGGAATAAACAAACAGTATCTGATATGACTGAAGTCTTATTACATAATATGGAACCTAATCCTGAAACTACTTAGGTGATCAAAAACTTGAGATTAAATACCCAGGGGAACTAGGGTAAAACCAAATACTACTGTTCTAAAATAAAGCAAAACAAAACAAACCAAAACAAAGCAAAACAAAACAAAAATAAAAAAAACCCACAAATACCCAAAAGACAAAACAGGACAAATCCAAAATAATCCTAACAACAACAACAAAACTCCACAAACAGAACAAACCCAAACCTAAAACCATAGCAATAAAATAACATTCTTGCTTATCCATCATCAGAGACACTTTTCTTCTGCAGCAGATGGGAGTGAATAAGGAGACCCACAGTCAGACTTTATGGAATGAATGAGAGGCCTTGGAACACTCAGCTCTAAATGGGAATTCTTCAAATCTCTTTCCTCAGAGCTCAGGGAACCCTACAGTAAGATTATAAGAGCAAGAAATGATAGAGGACTCCAGAAAAACAATTCTTTAAAAGAAGAAGGAACTTTTGAAGAAAGGTGGCCTCAGAAATACAGTCATATGTCAAACTTATGTTCATCCATTGATTTAGTCAAATGCTGAGCTGTGACTTCAGTATAAGCACAAATCACTCTTGCCTGCACATCAGCTCTACTACTCAAAGGCCAAAGAGGTCAAGTAGGAAGACCAACATCTTCCTCTCAGTTAGAATCCTGACCACTCACCTAAAAAATCTGCACCTGGATCTTTCAGTTCTTATCCTTACTTACAGAACAAAGAGAGTAAGAAACTTTGGGATGAAATGTGTTTGCCACATGAAAGTCAGGGTGGGTTAAAATTTGCATGATATGCCTCTAGAGACATTTACATTCTTGCTAGTAGGAAATCAAGGAAATCTAGTACAGGATGTGAAAAAGAGGGGAATAAACAGCACCAATAAGAAGAAGACAAATGTCCAGTTCTGTATAGCTAGCAGAAGGTCAGGGAAGGTTAAGTACTAGGCAGTTTCCAAGAGAGATTCATAGAACTAATTCAGCTTGCACCATTCTAGCAGGGAGAAGTTCAGGTCCCTGTGAGCAGACCTCTGATTCAGAAAGAGGAGAGAGTCTTCATGCCTTGAATATAGTAGGTCAGAGTGTGCAGGTGATGCTGGATTTGTCAAGGGTTTATTATCTTCTTCATGAGTTTCCCCTTAAGACCTCTGTTGTCTATCTTCCCCTTATTCATGCCCATGGTTTAGTCATTTTACTGCTCATTAGCATCCAAATTAAAGAGTAGTGACTTAGTTTCTGAGGGAAGAAAAAAAAGCAGCAGCAAGTTCAAGAAAATGGCCTAGCTGTTTATTCAGAGATGACAAATATGTCCTTCTGCCCCCAGATCCCTTCTATGGAGAACCTCTCTACTCTTATCTCTTAGGCCCTCTGCTATACATTCATAAACCCACTGACCTAACCTATCAGTAATGTTAATAATTAATATTTTATACTTTTATTGAAAGTAGAGGTTTCCTCACATAATATATCCTGAATACAGTTTTTTTCTCTCTCTGATCCTTCCTGTTCCTTCCCTCATTTCCTCTCATATCCATATTCATGCCTCTTTTTGTCTCTCATTAGAAAACAAGCAGCTTTCCATGGGATAACAATAAACGCAAATAAAATCATATACTAAAATATAAGATGGAACAAAAATTAGCATATTGGAACTGGAGAAATTGAAAAGGCCCTAGAGAGGGCTCAGACGGAAGGTATTAGACATTTGCAGTGAAGCAGTAGTTGCCAGACACGACAGGTCCATTCGACACATGAGTTCATATCAGACGTGATTTCATGTACAAAGCTAGTATAATATCAAGCCAACCAAAAGTACCAGCGTGAATGAGGAGGGGTTCATGGAATCCCATTCCTACTTGAGGAGATATTGGCAAATAATGGATGCTGGGAGATGGACAGTCATTTTTTCATCAGCGATGTGGCCCCTAAGAAGGTACCCATTCTCTAGTAGATCCTCCTACACCTAGCACATGTAAACAAATACTAGCCTTAGATTTGATCAGGGAAACATCTCTTTGCAGTGAATAGCAATGAATGCAGAGATTTGTAATGATGGTTGAATGCTTTGTGCTAAATAGAACATTTGACTTACCATCTTGAATGCTTAGGGAATAATAGAAGAAGAAAAATATGCAATGAGATGAAAGGTAGAGAGAAAGGGTGAAAAATACTGTCTTTAGGGTATAACACAGCTATTGCAATCATGAACTTCCAGCAGATGCACTTATAAGACTGGACATGCGCTCTGGTTGATTTTGTCAAATTGACACAAAACTAGACATATCTGGGAAAGGGAATTTAAACTGAAAATAACACCTTCATAAGCTCAGCCTCTAGGAGCCCTTGTAGGGTATTGTTTTTGATTAATGATTGTTATGGGTATGTGGTCCTTGATAATACAAGAAAGCAGGTTAAGCAAACCAAGAGCAGCAAACCAGTAACCAGAATCCTCCATTGCTTCTACTTCAGTTCCTACCTCTTTGATGATGGATTGCGATGTAGAATGTAATCTAAAATTAAACTCCCAATCCAAGTTGCAATTGGTCATGGTGTTTTATTGTAACAACTAAAACCCTAACCAAGACCACCAGGTAACAGTCATTCCTTAGTGAGGAGGGGTGCACATGCCTATGTCTCACTAGTAAACTACAGACTACTGATGAATACAAAAGAAAAGGAAGTATCTGCCTTTGGTTGTATATCCAAAAATGATTTCACCAGGTTCAAATGGATAGTTACATACCATCATCAAGGAGATGATCTTGCTTAAGTTCAGTAATAAACACACACACACACACACACACACACACATCAGAAATGTGAGAGAGGGATTTGTGGGGAGGAAATGAAGTTTGATATAGGTGAGAGAAGGATAAAAGGGGCCTGGAAATTGAGATTAATCAGAATGAATGTCAATTGCATGCCATTAGCAAAGAATAAGTTAGTTTTTAATGGGGTACAGAGCTAAAGAAAGAATTCTCAACTGAGGAGTCTCGAATGGCCAAGAAGCACCTAAAGAAATGTCCAACATCCTTCCTTAGTCATCAGGGAAGTGTAAATCAAAACTACCCAGAGATTCCACTTCACACCAGTCAGAATGGCTAAGATCAAAAGCTCAGGTAATAGCAGATGCTGGCAAGGATGTGGAGAAAGAGGAACACTCCTCCATTGTTGGTGGTATTGCAAGCTGGTACAAACACTCTGGAAAATGCACTGGTGGTTTCTCAGAAAATTGGAAATAGTTCTACCTGAGGTCCCAGCTATATCACTCTTGGGCATATACCCAAAAGATGCTCCAATATATAACAAGGACACATGGTCCACTATGTTCATAGAAGTCTTATTTATAATAGCCAGAAGTTAGAAAGAACCCAGATGTCCTTCAACAGAGGAATGCATACAAAAATTGTGGAACATTTACACAATGAAGTACTACTCAGCTATTAAAAACAATGACTTCAAGAAATTCTCAGGCAAATGGATGGAACTAGAAAATATCATCCTGAGTGAGGTAATCCTGTCACAAAAGATAAATAATAGCTATTAGGTCAAAAGCTCAGAATATTCATGATACAGCTCAATACATGGTATATATGAAGATCAAGAGGAAGGGAGACCAAAGTGTGGTGCTTTAGTCCTACTTAGAAGGGGGAGCAAAATAATCACTGGAAGTAGAGGAAGGGAGAGATCTTGGGAGGGAGAGAAGAAGGGAAGTTAAAAGTGGGGAGAGGGTCAAGTATGGAGGAGACAGGGGAGAAGTACAGAGGGTCAGGAAATTGAGCAGAAGTTTGTAGTAGTAGGGGATGCAGAATGGAGGGTACCTATTAGAAAGTCTCTGATGCTAGGGAAGCAAGAGGTTTCCAGGACCCAATGGGGATGACATTACACAAAATACTGAACAAAGGGGAGATAGAACCTGTAGAGACCAATTGAGTGGATAGGCATGGCCCGGGTTGAGGGGTGGGGCCACCCACCCATCTCACAACTTTTAATCCAGAATTGCTCCTGTCTAAAGGAAATTCAGGTGCCGAGAATGGAGTAGAGACTGAAGGAAAGGCCATCCAGAAACCACCCCACCTTCGGGATCTATCCCATCTGCAGAAACCAAACCCAGACACTATTGCTGATGCCAAGAAGCGCTTACTGACAGGAACCTGGTATAGTGTCTTCTGAGAGGCTCTGCTAGAGCCTGACAAATACAAAGGTGAATGCTTGCAACCAACCATCAGACTAAGCACTGGGACCCAAATGGAAGAGTTAGGGGAAGGACTCAAGGAGCTCAAGGGGATTGCAATCCCTTAGGAAGAACAGTATTAACTAACCAGACCTCCCAGAACTCCCAGGGACTAAACCACCAACCAAAGAATATATATGGAGGGACCCATGGCTCCAGTTGCATATGTAGCTGAGGATTTCCTTATCTGACATCAATGGGAGGGGAGGCCCTTGGTCTTATGGAGGTTTGACACCCCAGCATACAGGGATACTAGGGTGATGAGACAGGAGTAGGTGGGTGGGTGAGTACCCTCATAGAGTCAGTCGGGAGAGGGGATGGGATAGTGGGTTGGTGGAGGGGAAACCAGGAAGGGGGATAACATTTGAAATGTAAACAAATAAAATAACCAATAATAAATAAATTAATATGTAAAAAATTACAGAACCATAGAAATGCACAAACTCTTCTTAATTTGTATAAAGTCCTAGTATTGACAGGATAAAGCTTGCTGAAGAGCCAGGGCAGTCGTTGTTATCCAAGCTATGCTCTAGCTAACAGGATTCTTGGTAATCCTCTTTTTCTTCTAGATAGGTGCATTCACTGTGTTCACTCACTGAACAAGCACTTGTCGTTTCTTCTCTATACAAATGAACTTGACTACAATAAGCCTTTGTTAAAATTTTATATCTTGAAATTAGCAGAGTCATGGAAATATCTGTAGGGAGAAAAGAAGGAACCTGCTATTCTTTCAAGCATGAAACATATTTTCATCAAAAAAAAAAAAACCCAGCAGAAACCAACAATAAAATTGCACCAAAGAACAGGTATTTTTCTGTTTCCTTCTTAAGTCAACTGCTTACTTACTTTATGACCTTGACTTTATTGTACGGTTTATTTAAATATTTGCTTGTAAAGGAAATGCCACTACAGGAATATATAGTATGCATCATTAGACAAAAAGGATCCTTTACTTTATGCTAGTGAATTTGGTGCTCAGAACTTCTTAAAGAGTGGAGGCAGCCTGCTCCCAGAACGGCTTTCAGCCAAAGGATGTGGCTTTTGTGGTTACTGTAGTTCTGCTTTCACTTACTTGGAAAAAATCCAACTTAGAAAGGTATAAGGTGTCAATGACACAAAATCCATAATCACTTTGCTTTTACCATACTCTGCATCCTGGTTAGATCCCAGGCTGGCCAAAACGCAGAAAAGGTAAGATGAATTTTCCTATGTTGGACCTTCTGTCAGGAAACACTTTTATTTTATTTGGGCCAAAAGTAAATATCTTCACAATCCTCCCTGACTTGCCTTTTAGGTGACTTGGCACACCTGGCTGCCAATTGCTAGCTGATAATAATTAGCTTTCAATTATCATCAGTTACATTTTCACCTGTTCAATTTGCAAATCCCGAAATTTGTCTTTGCTTATCCTATTAGCAAGTCCTGATCTCATCTGTTCTCACTACACCTGGCAATGTGAGAGAGGACTGGGTCTCCACTAGGGAATTTCCCCTTCATCTGCTGCGCTGTCCAATTCCATCCATCTGCTGTTAGAAGGGACATGCTCAACAGAGTCACTTGGAGATCCATGGCTTGTTTCAGCTGCTTTGTATACAAGTATCCAAGCTGTCCTCCCCACTCTCCCCAGAAGTGTTTTAATGGTGTTTCTCACTTTGTTCAAAAGCAGATAAATTAATACCAACATAGTATAAATTAAAAATTTAAGAGAAGACAAAACCTAACCTAATCCCCCATACTATAAATTAAAAATTTAAAAGAAAATTAAAACAATACCCCCAAAATATAAGAAATCACTAAAATGTGTGTGTGTGTGTGTGTGTGTGTGTGTAGGTGCAATCTGACATGAAGAACTTTTTATAAGAGTGCTAGGGATGAAAACTTAGCCTAATGTTAGATGTGTGTTGTTTTCTTCTGTTTCTGGGCACTTCATCTTTTGAGACATGATCTCCCTTTGAGGCTCAATTGGCTCACTGGCATGACAGAGAGCCTCTGAGGTCCTCCTGCTTTTGTCTCCCATCTCTGTGAATACAGGTGTGTCCTGTCATGCAGAACTTTTTACAAGGAGACTGGGGACTCAAACAGTTATCCATGTTGGAACAGTAAGCACCTTTCCCACTAAATCATCTCATCTGACCATAAATGCATAAATATTTAACACTAAAGGAATGCTGATAAAATTTAATGATGGATTTAGTAAACCATGAATGGTGGCAAGCTTAAAAGAGGTAATATAGAAATTTAATTGAAAATAAAAAAATACCTTAGAGAAATCTATTAGTGATTATATTTTCAGTTACTCATTAATTAAGTAGAATATACTCATTAAATGACAGGACAAATATGAGTTATAATGAAATACTAAATATTATAGCATCATGCATAAGTTTGCACTACAATGTGAGGTTGATATTTTTTAGCATATGGATGTAGTACATTCATGGATTTATATCAGGAATATAGCTTTCATATATGAATATTTTTAAATATAGAGGAACAAAGTAGAGGATGGAATTTCATCTTTTTGTTTAAAATAATTGTTTAAGCAACAAAATACTGATAAAGAATAAATAAATATGATGTCAAGGTATAATGCATTTTTTCTCTTTACCTCATTTAAAGTTATTTTTGGGCACTGTACAATGGTGAACTGTAATATGGCATTCTCACATACCTGTCACTGTACCTATTCTTATTCATCTTCTTCTACATCCCCAAACCACTTCTCTTATACTGTTCCTGCACTCCTCCTTTCTCTATCAAAATATTCCTCCCTTCTACTTTAATGTCACATGAATTCCAACCTCCCTCTCTCCCTTAAAAGATATATTTTCTTCTTATGGTTCTGTATACTTTTATGAACCACCCATACACTATAGCATGTGCGTGCACGTGTACACACACACACACACACACACACACACACACACACACACCCTCTATTGTTTTTGATAGTTTTTTTTTATTTTCTTTATTTTTCTCTCATATAATATACCCCAAATTCAGCCTTCCCTTCCTCCCCTCCTCCATGCCTACTTTCCCATAACCCCTCTCCCCCAGATCCACTGGCATATCCATTTCATTAAGAAAAGAGCAGGTCTCCTAAGGGCATCAACTGAACTTGACGAAACAAGATGCAATAAGACTAGACATTATCCCTCATTTCATGGCTGGACAAAGCAGCTTAGCTGAAGGGAGGGGGTTCCAAGAGAAGTCACAAAAAGTCAGAGACACCCCTACTCCCACTGTTAGGTGTCAAACAAAAACCCCAAGCTTAACAACCACAGCGTGCATGCAAAGAGCCTGATGCAAACCCATGCAGGATCCTTGATTGCCACTTGAGTCTCTGTGAGCCCCTATGAGACCTTCTTAATTTCTTCTGTGGGACCTGTTCTCCTGTTGTCCTCGACCTTTAAGGCTCTTGCAATCCTAGCTCCCTATTTGTGCCAGGTTAATGTGAGCTCAACCTAATGTTTGTGTATAGGTCTCTGCATCTGCCTCTATCAGCTGCTGGAAGAAGCTTCTCTGATAACAACTGGGCTAGGCACTTGTCTATGGAGATATTTCAATGTTTTTGTCAGTAGTGTTTGGTAGACTATGTCTCTGAGCCATGTAGCTTCAGGATCCTGGCCATCTCATCAGTTTGGGGAATGGGTTTCTTCTCTTGGGTTGGGCCTCAAGTTAAATCAATCATTGGATGACTACTCCCACAAGGTTTGTGCCACCAATGCCCAGCACATCTTGGAGATAGGAAGGCTTTGTGGCTGGGTAGGTGTCTCATTTCCACCATGGGGACCTTAGTTTGGTTACAGAAGATGGCCAATTCAGGCACCATATCCTCCATTAGTAGGAGTCCTCAGTACTGTCACCCTCATAGGTTCTAGAATATTTCTACTGTACTAGGTTTCCATATAACCTGTAAATACTCAACCATTCTAGTCATCTCTCTATACACTCGATCCATCTCTCCCTCCCTCAGCTCAAATAGTCCTGATCAAGGTAACTCAGACCAAAAAAGAAAGAATCTCCCTGAAAGGAGTTGAATAGACTCCCTTCAATAAAAATTTTAAATAAAAGTGGCCATAACAAAAACTGATGGTCTTAAACGGATGAACAAACAAACAAAACCAAGATCCAATCATCTGGCTTTATCTTGTCGAAGTTTTGTATAGGTAACAGTAGCTGCCATGCCTTCATGAGTGCCATCGCTAAGTGATGTCCAGAAGATAGCATCTCTCACCATCTCTCCTCATCTTCTGACTTTACATTATTTCTGCCTCCTCTTCATAATTAATATTAGCAGAAGAGTTGATAAAGGTGTCCCACTTAGAGATGAGCACTACAGTCACCTGTGTCATTCCTCTCTCCATTGACTACAGCTTATTTCAAAAGCAAGCTTCTCTGACCAACGTTGAGAGCAGCAGGGGTCTAAGGGTATAATGCAAATATTTAGAAAGCAGTTTGATGCAATGCTCATTTGCCAAATGAACAATAATAGATCCTCCAACCCAGGACCTATGACTTCCCCAGCTATATGGCCAAATGAACAGTAATAGGTCCCCACCAACCCAGGACCTATGACTTCCCAGCTGTAGGCTTTAAACCATGTTTACACTATGAGGCATGAATTCCCTTAAACAAAGCATGTTTCCAATTCAATTGGTTATCACATGTATTTGTTACTTTCTGCTGCTCTGGTAAAACAGAGAAACCAATAGAAACTTAAGAAAAAATATTTTAGCTTATGGTTCCAGAGGCTTAGCTGATGACAATGGAAAGAAAAGCATGGCAGCAGGATCCAGGTGTTAAGAGAACACATTTCAACAGTCCTGCCCCCCCCCAAAAAAAAGAATAGGAAATGAAACATGGTATTAAACCAAACCCGAAGAACATCTATCTTCCATGGGGATTCCATGTCCATCACCTGCTCAAATAATGCCATCAACATGAGTCTATGGGTGACATTTGTCATTCAAATCATGTTCAACCATTGCCTCTCATAGGTGCATGGCCATATCATAAAGAAAAATTTACATAATATAACTACAAAAGTCCCTATAGTCTTTGACACTCTCAAAATCCAAAATCTCTCCTGAAACTGAAGAGACTCTGACTTCTCTGTATAGAATAAAACAACACCTTTCATATTTCTATCATACAATGATACAGAATAGACATTCCCACACCAATAGAAAGGAATGAGGGCAAAACAAGAAAAGTGTGGGGTCAAATTAAAATTGAAAGCCAGAAAGAAGAATTTTAAATTCTGTAAATTCATGTCTGCTGTTCAGTGCTTTTATTTCAAAGTGCTTAGGTAGCTCTTCCAGGTTTGCTTCATGCATACACATCTCTCTTGGGCTGGTACCATTACTGGTATGCCACTTTCTTTTGTAGATATTTCACATCTCTGGCATCCTCATTATCTCTGGGTCTCCATCACATTAAATTTCCACAGCATCATTCAATAACATCTCAACACTTTCTTACAGAGACTCCAGACCTTCCTCAAGTTACCTAGCCTCAGTGGCTCTCTGAAACCCTGAAGACTCCAGGACCCCTTCATTCTTTCATCTTTCATGTTCCCAAATCTAGTACTTTGTGGAAGGCATTGCCACCACGTTTGGGCTAGATTATATTTGCAGAGGATTTCTTATGCTTTCTAGGAGCAGTAAACTCCTTACGCTCTTGGTACAAATTGGAGGCTTAGGTGTGTTAGATTTTGACCAGAAGGAGCCTTTCTTATCTTTACTATGCAGACATCTCTTTAACAATTACAGCTTTCCAGTCACCACAGGTCTTGGCTGTAACATCTAGCTCCCAAGTACTCTCCCCACCCAAAGCTGTGCAGGTTGTTTGTTTGGATTGGTTTGGTTTTAGTTCACATACACTGTTTTGTTGTAAACCTCTTAAGAGTAATCAGTAATAACCATGCCACAGATTCAACATTATGTTGTCTTAAAACTTTCTCTGCCAAAGAAACATGTTCATTACTTTTCACTTAGCCTCAAGCAAGTTCTTCATTTACAGACACAAGCCAGGGAGATTCATTGGTAAAATATCATGGAAACAACTTCTATCTTATTTGCTCATAAAGCCCTTGATTCCCTCTGAAGCATCATAAGCTGGACATCCGTAGACCACATTACTCTTTGCACTGCTGTTTTATAGTATCCTGCTAGAATTGTCCGTTAAGCTCTACTTATAAGATCCAACTACCTTTCTAACCCAAAAATCTAAATTCCTCATAAAAAAAAAATAACAACAAAAAAACCCAAACCAACCAAACAGCCAAACAAACAAAAAACGACATCATCAGGCTCTTGGCAAACACCCCCTACTTCTTGGTACCAGCTTCCATATTAATCACTCTTCTGTTGCTTTGATAAAGTATAAGACAAATATCAATTTAAGGTAGAAAATTTTTAGCTTATGATTTCAGAGACCTAGATGTTCACAAAGGAGGGAAAGGCATGGTGTTGGGAACTGGAAGATGAGAGATCACATCTCCACAGCCCTTATGAAACAAAAAAAGAACAGGACATAGGACAGGGCTATAAATTCTGAAAGCCCAACACAGTAACATGAAACTTCCTCCAGTAAATTTCCATGTCCTCAAAGTTCTAGAATGTCTCAGCTAGGGATGAAGTCTCCAAACATATGAACACATGGAAACCATTTCTCATTCACATTGCAATATTCTATAATACTTCTGGCATCATTTTACCATCAGACAGGTCTTGCCTTGTAGGCTAGTATTGTAGCATGCAGAGTCCATCTTTGCATATTAGCATCAATTTTTTCTTCCTCAGTGATCTTCATAATACCTTCTAGTACTATGAATATTTCCTGGTTGGTTTGAGAATGATTTCCAATGTCCCTGAAAGCATTTGTTTTTAAGTCCAAATTATTGGGACTAAAGAGTTACTTTAATATTCTAAGAGTCCAGAATGTGATTTACTTTTATATTCATTCATTCATCCAAGAAGGTGAAAGACAGAAGGACACTTGAAGACAACACTAACAGACTCAACCATTTTACTGACAGGAGTTTGAAGGAAGAAGATATCAGGAAATGAGCACAGAAAAATAGGCTGTGCCAATATCAGAGAGGTAAATCACGGAGTTGGCATAGGTTAACTAGGCAAACAGATTTTGACTTCATAATGAGAAAATATTTATATACACTTAAATCACTTAAAATTTATTACAATGATATGTAAAATTTCCAAATTTAAGGAACCATGTTTCAATTAACTTGTCAGTATAAGCAAGTGTTTATGGCTATTTCTTAGATATTAAAACCTATCATTTTTACTTCATATATATGCTTCCAATAGGATCAATAGAAGTTGCATATGTCTTACTCTTAAGGCAAACACTTGAACAGGTAGGTTTTAGGCTTTATAGCAACTAAAACTTACCAAGTAATTCTCTAAACATCTTTAAATACTATTACATCTCCTAAAATATTATTTTCTAATTATGTCAATATGGAGAGTAAGGTTATCATTAAAGCCCCTTTCCCTGAACTAGCATGTTGATGGCAAAATATCAGCAAATAATAAGAAAGAATGATGATGACTCAATTAAGTGTATGCTTCAATGAAATTTGTCAAAAGGACCATGTGTCAAATATACACAAATAGTGTAACCCACCTCAAACATCATTTTCATGTCCCGTTGTACAAAAAGAATTCAAAGCCTGTTGATTTGTTTAGTTAGTCATTATGTTCCAAGCCTCCATATTTCTAATTTCCTATCTCCAATGTGATTACTGGCAGATCACATTTGGAGCTTGACATCTGTGTGCTAGAGATCCAAACTAGTTCCTCAAACTTGTGCACTACATACTTTTTCACTGAGCCATCCCCTCAACCTTAATGAAATATTGATCTCTGAATAAAATTTATCATCAACCTAAACAGTTGTGTTAGTTTCAGATAAGAGGCTAAACATGTCTTCTTTCTCTTTCAATTTGGGACACATAACAAAGAAGTCAAGTATTTGTATAAACTGATGACATGGTCATTCCATGATATGGTTCAGTGGAAGGTTTTTTTTTTGTTGTTTTGTTTTTTTTAAGATATTGGGAGGCAGTGTTATGTGGGAAAGTCGACAACAGAGAGAAGAAGTTAGAAGAAGTTAGAAGGTTAGAAGTAGACTGAATATGACCAGTAGACTGGAATATGTGCTAGAGATGGGAGAATAGCAGGGGATTGAGATTAGAGAAAACATAGTGAGCAAAACAGGAGTAGAATGAAGCAGAGCAGAGTGTGCACTAAACACACACACACACACACACACACACACACACACACACACACACACAGAAAGAGAGAGAGAGAGGAGAGAGAGAGAGAGACAGAGACAGAGAGACAGAGAGAGACAGAGACAGAGACACACAGAGAGAGACAAAGAGAGAAACACACAGAGAGAGAGGGCAGAGAGAGAGAGAGAGAGAGAGAGAGGGCAGAGAGAGAGAGAGAGAGAGAGAGAGAGAGAGAGAGAGAGAGAGAGAGAGAGAGAGAGAGAGAGAGAGAACAGGGAGAGGTAGAGGGAAAGAGAAAGAACAGGGTGGGGCAGAGAGAATTTTTCTTTGAAAAAAGGTAAATCCTGATCTCAGATTCTCCTCCTTCCCCTCCTCCCAGCTTCCCAGTCTCAACTTGGCTGTCCACTTTATATACTCCCCCTGTCTCCTTTCAGAAAGGAACAGACAATAATACAAGACGAAAGCCCTCATACTGAGTCTGGACAAGGCAATCCAGTAGGAGAAAAACAGTTCCAAAAGCCTGCAAGAGTCACAGACTCACCCACACACTGTTAGGAGTCCCACAAGAGCACCAAGCAAACAGCCATAAGAAGACCTATCAAGAAAAGCAGGGTTATAAGGAGAATGAGAATGAGTGGCAGATGTGAGGGAAGGCTGAGAACTGAGGAAGTTTGGGGTAGGGGAGTAGGTAAAAATGCCTGGAATGGTAGCATGGACTCTGAAATATGTTGCAGGTACTGAGGGACCATGGAGGCCCACATGAAGTTTGACATTATAATAGCACCAGATGTAGCCATATGTCCCTTCAGCCAGAGATAAGGGAAATAGATAGGAGCCAGTTTTTGTTTTGTTTTGTTTTGGTTTTTTTGTTTGTTTTGTTTTTCAAGACAGGGTTTCTCTGTGTAGCCCTGGCTTTCCTGGAACTCATGCTGTAGACCAGGCTGGCCTCGAACTCAGAAATCCACCTGCCTCTGCCTCCCAAGTGCTGGGATTAAAGGCGTGTGCCACCACTGCCCGGCAGGAGCCAGTTTGAAGATCCTGAGGAATGCTAACATTTATCTAACTTTAGAAATCCTACTATAGTCCAGGTTTAGCTCACTGAATTGCCTATTAATTTACAGAATTGGGGTTTCTTTTGAACCAACATACTTACAACAGTATACATACTTCAATACACCACAACACTTAATATTCAAATGACTTCACTGGTATAATAAAGCAAGAAAAAAAGATTAGGGTCAAAAAGAATATTTTTTAAGTATGGTTTCATCAAGAGGCATTATGTTTTGTTTGTTTCTGTAGAATTGTGATGTTTACTTCAATATGCAGGATAAGATGTTCATCCTAAATTTGCTTTTTTATTGACTGTTGAGACAAATGACACAACACATATGTTATTGGCTCTGAAAGCTTATTGCTCACACAGTCAGGTTTCATGTATGAATCAGTCTTTTCAACTGATAGAAAAAACGATTATAGACAATAAGAAAAATAGGGCTCAGTGGTTGTGAGAACTAGCTGATTTCCCAGAGGATCTGAGTTTATTCTTTGTAGCTATGTCTTATGCTGTAAAACTGCCTATAAGTTGTATACTCTGCCTCTGCAGGGACCCTTACTCATGAGCATATATACACCACACATACACAAACACATAATTAAAAATAAAAGAGGTATTTAGAGAGACAGAGGGAAAGACAGAAAGAAGGAGAGAAATAGATAGACACAGACAGAGAGACAGACAGAGAGGGAGAGAGACAGAGATAGACATAGACAGACTCAGACCCCCACAGAGACAGAGACAGAGAGACAGAAACAGATAGTGAGACAGAAAATGAGACAGACAGACAGAGAGATGACAGACAGTGAGAAAGAGAGAGACAAGGAGAAAGAAATAGTCAGAGAGAAGAAGGGAAGGTAAAATAGGTTGGGATTTTCATGATGAGTAAGACTGTTTCGTGTGTTCCTCATGTAGAGAGTGTTTCTAGTATACTTGTCCAGGAAGAAAGAGCCTGAGATGCTGAGCAAGACAGGAGGAATGAAGAGTAGAGCATAAAACTTGTAAGTGTCCAAACAAAAATGTAGTCAAACTTTCATGACAATTGTGCCTATAGAAAATACTAAGTAATTTCTTAGAACTGAATAAAATTACCACAAAGAACTGACCAGAAAGAGAAAAGTAGAGGAGAAAACTCCTCTGAGAGTTTAGGTACCTGATCAAACGTAGATCAGAAATTTATTCTCTATTTTTTTATGTTCTGTTTTATTTTCTTCATTCTTCAAGAGAACTCATATTGGCTATATGAAATGAAATTTATTAAAAGAGAAAACAAAAATTTGAAATTCAAAGATGAAATATGCAGTTTGGGTTTGAGCTCTCAGTCTTGTTTTTCAAAAAGAGTACATTCTGTTGTTTTCCTTTTGACATTAAGAAATCATTTTTAAAATTAAGAAAAAAATTAAAATAAGACTATGAAACTCTCAAAAACTAATGTTCTATATTTATAATAATATTGTATTATAATTTATATATAGTATATAAAATATATGGTATAAAATACCAATAAAATATTGATAGTAAATATTGAACTCTCAGATAGTCTTCCTCATGTTTAAAGCACCTTTTGGGATATGATAAAATTTTCTAATGTTTAAATAAATATTTTCACCTAACAACAAAATGATAAAACATTGAGAAAAACATTTTATATTTAGTATCCTAAATCTAATTTCTACTCTTCCCAGAAATGATCTATTGAGAACATAGTTTATTTCACACTGAGTTAAGAGGGAAGAGGGCTTATGAGACTTTTGGGGAGGGAGGAATTGGGAAAGGGGAAATCATTGGGAATGTAAATAAAAAATATAGAAATTAAATAAAAAAGAAAAGTGATGAATTTATTAAGAAATTATTAGATTTGGTTGATCTAAGCATGAACAAGTGGTTGATGGGAAATGCTTCCTAATGAATATTAAATTTCTGTAGTCCCACACTCCTTCAATTTTCTAATTGTATTATATGCTTCAATTTAATTAAATAAGGAACATGAAACATTTCTGACAACTAAAGGCATTTGGTTTTTACACTCCCAGTATGTGAAAGCAAATATTTAGAGTTTTATTTTCTCTGATATTTATTTATTTATTTATTTATTTATCTCACTGCCAAGGCTCTCTCCAATGAATTGAATATATCCTTTTTTTAAAATCATTGTCTATATAATCCATTATATTGAAAATTCTCGTTTGCTTCTTTTCCCTTTCTTATCTTCTAGTTTCTTCTACATCTCCATCAGGAAAGTTATAATAATTACATTATGCTCAGAATATTCTAGGAGGTTCCCAATGCCTGTAAAATAATGTGCAAAGCATTTATTGGGATATGTTCTGTCTATGTCTCAGCATCACCTTTCCCATATCAAAAGTGTTGAATCAACATAATTTTCATCAAACAATGCTATACAATGTTCTATATTAAAAATCATCTATCATAATCAATTTATCATTTTTGTATTTCATGTTTACAAGACTACAAACAACTTGCAAAAATATTTAATGTGGAAGAGAAAGTGCTATCTGAACTGGACCTCTTTTTTTGCCTTTTAGTGAATACCAGCAGTATACAATATTAAAAACAATAAGAACAGCAAAACAACATTGAAATAACAACCCCAGGATATTCCAGGTGGCACCCCTGAACCAGTTGTAGAGAGATGTACCATAGCTGCTCTATGGATAGTTTGTTCTGTATCTGAGCTATTATTTGGCAACATTAAGGCCTTATTGTTCAATGACATCACTATGTGTTCTTCCCACTACCCTATAATAGTGTTTTAGACTTCATCTAAATTTTGAGTTTTGTTTTGCTATTAATATCTGTCATTTATTTTATGATGCAATTTATTAGAATTTTGTAAAGAGATTAAAATGAAAGGTATAGATTCATAATTTCTCCCAAAAATAAAACAATGAGAAAAACATTTTATATTTAATATTCTAAATCTAATATCTAGTCTTCCCAGAAATAATCTATTGAAAACATAATTTAGTTTATTTCACACTGTGTTAATTGGGCAACACACAGTAATCACTACCTTTTACCAACTACAATTGCTCTTCTAATGAAAAGTGATGAATTTATCAAAAAATTATTAGATTTGGTTGATCTAATTCGAAGGTTGCCATATCCTTCCACATAAATTTTCATGCTTATATACATATAAGGTAAAAAAGGTGCCAGTGTCTCTCATGTTGTGGTGACCCTCAACCATAAAATTAGTTTTTGCTGCTACTTCATAACTGTAATTTTGCTACTATTACAAACAGTATTGTAAATATAGATAAGTTAGATATCTGGTATGTAACCCCCATGAAAAGGTCATCCAACACCCCAAAGTGTAATGACCCACACATTGAGAACCACTAAGTTAGGCCATTTTTGTAAAATTCTCTCATTAAATATAGTTGTGAAAATTTTCCCATGTAATTAAATGTTCTATAATTGTTTTCATTGGTATAGATTAATTACATTGCTTCCTTTCTTTTTGGACGCTTAAGTTCATGTCAATATTGTAAGTTATTTTTTCATAGAACTTTCTATTACTTAAATTGATACTGATAACAGAATATACTCATAGTAATCATCTCTTATATGGACCACTTTGGAAAAACATTGCATATCATATCATATCATACCATATCATATCAAAATATCCAATTATTTAGAATCTTAAGGAAGTTTGCATGTTTAGGCTTGGAGTTTAGATTATTTGCAATGGTACATGAGAGATTTTCTCAACTCTCATGATAATTTGACCAAAAATCACCCATTTTATTATTTTACTTCCGTCTTCATTAGGGTTTCTGTTGCTCTGAAGTGACTCCATGATCAAGGCAATTCTTATAAAGGACAACATTTAATTGGGGCTGGCTCACAGGTTCAGAGGTTCATTCCATTATCATCATGGCAAGCATCATGGCAGTGTTCTGGCAGGCATGGTGCTAGAGGAGCGGAGAGTTGTATATCTTGTTCTGGAGGCAAACAGAAGGCTACTATCTTTCAGTCAGCTAGGAGGACGGTCTAAAAGCTCACCCACCAAGTGAAACACTTTCTCCAACAAGGCCACACCTATTCCAATAAGTTGTAATGATACCTCCTGATAGTGCCTCTCCCTGGGACAAACATATTCAATCCACCGTACCTGCCCCATATAACAATCTTCCTAAATTATGTACTAAATAAGATATTTTTAGTTTACTTTTGAACTGTATCATAGGCTTTAGAAATCTTTGTGGATGCAAACAAGACTGAGCATGTAAAAGGAACTTACCAAATAGTCAAAATATAATTGATATAACTTGGAAAAAAGTGGCCTCTTCATTGTATTGGTTCTAATTGTAGATGCTGTCTTCTCTTATTATGAGAATCAATACCTATAATCTCTCTCTCTCTCTCTCTCTCTCTCTCTCTCTCTCTCTCTCTCTCTCTCTCTCTCTCTCACATACACACACACACACGCACACACACACAAACTCACAAGCTTAGTTTTTTTTCTTTTTTTTAAATTTTATTTTATTTTCTAAGTTTTTTTTATTTACATTCAAAATCATTTCCCCTTTCCCGTTTCCTCCCTCCCCGAAAGTCCCATAAGCCCCATTCCCTCCCTCTTTTCCCCATTCAACCCCCTCTCGCTTCTCTGTCTTGACATTCCCCTACATCCAGTCTTTCCAGGACCAGGGGTCTCTCCTTCCATCTTCTTGGAAATCTATTGATATGCGAATTGTGTCTAGGGTATTCCAAGATTCTGGGTTAATATCCCCTTATCAGTGACTGCATACCATGTGTGTTCTTTTGTGATTGGGTTACCTCACTAAGGATGATATTTTCCAGTTCTGACCATTTGCCTAGGAATTTTGTGAATTCATTGTTTTTAATTGCAGAGTAGTATTCCATTGTGTAAATATGCCACATCTTCTGAATCCATTCCTCCATTGAGGGATAGTTTTTCTTAAGGCATGTGTGTCTCAAAACTTTCTGTGAATTTGTAAATGTTTTTCATATATGTTATTCATGTATATATACCAGAAAAATCGTCATATAAATCTGAGTGCTAATATCATAGAGGCAAAAAGAACTGGCTTGATATTCATTTAAGTTATCATAGCCCAGAATCAAGATTAAAGTTGTATATATTATCATTACAACTTAGAGTTTAGTGCACGGGATCACTTGATAGTCATGTGTCATGTGCTAGACTCTTTATGAGATCATTATATGCATTGTCTGCTTGGAACATCTAGTAAAAACAAAACTGGGTGCACATTTGAAGTGTATTATACTTTTATTAATTTTGCTCAGAATTCAGCCCATTGAAACATTCATTTAATTTGTATTTATGAGAGTAAAAATATTTTAATTGATTTACATTTTATTTATTCTTTTAAAAACTTTTACTATTTTAAATTATGTGTATTTTTATATAGGTATCAGGGCATATACATATACCTGCAGGTAACTACAGAAGCCAGAGTTGCTGGTGGTACAGCCAGGTGTGAGCCATCTGATGTGCATTTTAGGAATCAAACTTTGGTCCTGGAAGATCAGAACTATCTCTTAATTACTTAGGTGTCTCCCTGGTACCCCATATTTTGACTATTCTAAAAAATGTTCTCCCACTCCTGTTCTGAAGTTATCCTAAGTATGTTCATTTCCAAGGCTGAGCTCACTCGACTGATACCATAGCTGATAAGCTGTGTCTTGACAAGGATTTCTGATAATTATCACTCTATAATTAAAGTTTTTAAGGGGGAAATTGAACATCCTTTATTGAAAATTGTCTTCTAATTGATTCTGACTTCTACAGTTCAGTCATCCATTAGACTGAACTGTTGGAAAGAGTATCCTACAAGAATAAGAAGCAATCTGCCCTCCCCCAACCCTGTTAAACTTGCTTCATTACTAAGACTTTATAGTCTTTCCCATTTCCAGAGAAAGAGTTTATCCTGATTATATATCACAAAGGAGTAGAAATAAATCTGATTCATGCATGTTCTCAGATAGTAAAAGAACCCAAGGAAAACAATCATGTTATTCTTTCCAACACTGTCAAAGTAACTTTTAGTATTTTTTTGATAAAGGTATGACTCAGATTCCATACACACAGATTATCTAAACTCAGTAAATAAAATACAGAGAAAACATTGATAATTTGTTTTACTGCAAATGGAACAATTTATATTCAAGCCAAAAATAAAAGGCACAAGCAAATTTAAGAGAGGAACCGGAGGCTAGAAAAGAGAATTCAGAATTCATGAAACCTCAACAAGTGAAGACCAGTCTGAATAGTATTCTTTTGTTCCTTAGGAGACAGGACTTAAGAAAATGAGTGTCACGTATGGAGATAAAATCCAAAGAGAAGCAAGCTTGTAAGTTCAAAAATGGCTGAAGTTGCCATTATCCCCAAAGTTGTCCATTGTAGGGGTTTCTAATTATGACATTAGTATTTCATGGCTATAAATTCAACCCAGACAGTAGACTTTAAATTTTTCTCAGGTCTCTGCCCTCAGAGCTGAGGGGAACTCCATGGAGGAGAGGGAGAAAAGATTGTAGGAGTCCAGGTGACAGAGAACACCAGGACCACGGTCCACTGAATCAACTAAGCAGAACACTCCTGGGCTCACAGACTGAAGCTAACAGCAAGCACAGGGCCTGCAGGGGTCGGCACCAGGTCCTCTGTGCGTATGTCACGGCTGTTTGCTTGGTGCTCTTGTGGGAGTAGATAAGGTGGACAGCCAAGTTGAGATTGGGAAGCTGGGAGGAGTGGAAGGAGGGGAACCTGTGATCAGGATGTAACTTATGAAAGAGAACTCTTAGAAAAGAGTATATTTTCAAAGAAAAATTTAACCTTAACATGAAACTTAACTGGTTATTAAAATAGTAATCAATTCAGTTTTATTATTCTGCAATGTATACTATTATAAAAACATGATATAATGCACCATATTGAGTTTTAAAATGTGGTAATTAATAAATTTAAAAAATTAAAGAGTAAGATCATGGTGTAAGACTATAGTAACTTTCACCGAACATTTCAATATAAATTACAATAAAATTACTGGAAATCAATTTGGCAGTCCTAATTATTGTTCAAGCTACAGATAACATGCAGTTCTACCATTTTACTTCTAGCATGGCTTCTGGAGTAACCTTTGCAAAAGCAGTCTGGAGCCACCAAGATTCCTGAATAGGCCCAACCCTTGTATCTGCCAAGACTTGTCTGATATCTCCAGTTATAGCTAAAGGAGAAGTCAACTCACTCCAGAAGAATTAATTATTTTAGTTCCATCACCAAAGTTTTGAGTAGTTTTATATAAAAAGCCTGTGTGGTACATTTTCCCACAGAAATCCCATTGCAATAAATGTGAATAGAAATTTTAATGCAGTGAAAAATAAATAGGATCTACAGAAATATAGAATGATGTTTCTATAGGCCAGAAATTTATTTCTCATATAAAGCTAGTCATATGGAATGAAAATTTCCATACTTGGCAAGATTTATGTTTTATTGTTCACTGTGTGAGTATAGAAACCCAGGAAAATAAGTAGAGAAGATTGTATTTCCCTTACAGTCCCAATAAAGTGTTTGAGCTTTCTATTTCTCGAGTCTGGGCTCTGCCTTCGCTGAGATATTTAGGGATTTTGATGGTTTGTGGTCACAAAGTGAATTTGCTTTGTCTTCCTCAATTCAGAGACTTGCTCTGACTCGAAGAGCATGAAGTGCCCAGATCTAAAGCGAAGAAGAAAATTGTGTTAGCTTAGGTTAATGCCAGAAGCGGATACAGAGAAAAAGTTTTGAGTGCTCAAGGTTCATTTGGGAAATGCAGCAAATACCAATAAGGGAGAAATAAGTTTCTGTAAGAGAGAACACAAGAGAAGGTACATTATTTAACCAGCTCTCGAGGAGGAGCCTAGGCACCATTCTACAAGGAAACTGGGTAGTGGTGATAAAGCTCCTGACCCAAGTACATCTCTGTATCTGCTCCTCCCCAATGAGGGGTCACGCAGCTATCTTAACCTACCCACACCAGCGAGTTCTGCTGGAAAGTAACTGTTAATGCCAAGGAGATTGTGGGGATTCTGGTTCTGGAAAACAAAACAAATCAGAGCAAATGAAACAAACAAACAAACAAACAACAACAACAAAATAACCCAGCTAAACTCAACTACTAAATTAACTGCTCCCCCCCCCAGAAACAGCATCACAAGCTAACAATGAAAACAAGATCTGCACAGTGTGGGCTGAGCTGGCATCAACCCAAGTTGAGTGAAAAGAAGTGAGACAGATGTAAGAGTTTGAGGACTGACTTACTTGCCCAGAGGTTTTGACAGGATGCCTGGAAGTATGGAGGGGCATGGCTTGAGGTTACCCTGGTTGGCATAAAACAAGCATTTTTAGATATCATAAGCCCTCATTTGGGACTGCTCTGAGACCACAGCCCTTTCTTCTGGTGTCACATTGCAGGATGCAAGGCCATAGGTCAACAGGAAGAACAGCTTTTAAACGTGGAAGTGTTTAAAGGATATGTATTGTTAGGGAGTGGATCACATTTAAAGTTTCTTTGTAATAATAAAAACCAAATCACCCAAGTTACATAATAATAATTCAAGTATTTAAATATGTACCTGTAAAGTTTGAAGGCAAGTGTCCCTTCTAGGCCCCTATATTTGAATACTCAGTCTTAAATTGTTGATAGTAAGTATATCATAGGTGTGGGTTTTGAGAACTCAAGGCCTCTCCTTCTAGTTTACTCTCTTTGCCTTGTGCATGCAGTAAAGGGTGTGAGCTCTCAGCACCTCACTTCAGCCAGCAGGCTACTTGCTGCCACATGCCTTCGTATCTGATTCTGGAACACGGAACTCTACATCCAGATAAACTTTTCTATAAATTGCTTTAGTCACAGTGTCTCATCATAGCTTTAGAAAGTAACTTGTACAGTACATAATATAGTTGTTATCTATAACCTCATGTTAGGGATATATCATGTTTTATTTAACATTATTTCCATTTCGGAATAACCTAAGTATTGTGGAAAAATTGAAGATAGTTATCCTTGAGTTTTATGTTTATGGAAGCATAAATATTTTCAAAGGAGAAACTCCTAATGAGAGAATTATTTATCAAGAAATGTGCATAGCTTAATAATTTGCAATAAATTATAAATTGACATTCTAGTATATATATATATATATATATATATATATATATATATATATATATATATTTGCAATATATGATGTCTGACCAGTCAGAATGGCTAAGATCAAAAACACAGGAGACAGCAGTTGTTGGCGAGGATGTGGAGAAAGAGGAACACTCCTCCACTGCTGGTGGGATTGCAAGCTGGTACAACCACTCTGGAAAGCTGTCTGGCGGTTCCTCAGAAAACTGGGCATGACACTCCCGGAGGATCTGGCTATACCACTCCTGGGCATATACCCAGAGGCTTTACCTGCATGCAATAAGGACACATGCTCCACTATGTTCATAGCAGCCTTATTTATAATAGCCAGAAGCTGGAAAGAACCCAGATGTCCCTCAACGGAGGAATGGATTCAGAAGATGTGGTATATCTACACAATGGAATACTACTCTGCAATTAAAAACAATGAATTTGTGAAATTCCTAGGCAAATGGTCAGAACTGGAAAATATCATCCTTAGTGAGGTAACCCAATCACAAAAGAACACACATGGTATGCAGTCACAGATAAGGGGATATTAACCCAGAATCTTGGAATACCCTAGACACAATTCGCATATCAATAGATTTCCAAGAAGATGGAAGGAGAGACCCCTGGTCCTGGAAAGACTGGATGTAGGGGAATGCCAGGACAGAGAAGCGAGAGGGGGTTGAATGGGGAAAAGAGGGAGGGAATGTGGCTTATGGGACTTTCGGGGAGGGAGGAAACGGGAAAGGGGAAATGATTTTGAATGTAAATAAAAAAATCTTAGAAAATAAAAAAAAAGAATGTATGTTTCCATTAACATTTCCAATTATATGTTTAAAACACTCTCAATCATTATTATTCTTTGCCTTGATCTTTTAGTTCACCAAAGAGTAAAAAGTCATGAGTAATCAGAATGTATGCACCAGATATTGCCAGATTTTTATTAATGAGAGTGCTTTTATTTTTGATATGAGCTTAAAAAAATATTTTTCATACAATATATTCTGATACCAGTTTTCCTTTCCCAAGCTTCCCCACCCACCCACCTAAATGCATAGCCTTTTGATATTTAAGTCATCTAAATTTATTTGTTAATTTTTATTTTGATTAATATTAAACTTGGGTCACTCTTAAGGGAGATGAGAAATCTGAGTCTGTGGCTCACTTTTCCTTGTGATCTTCTTTATATCTGATTATTTGTTGAGTTTTTCATGATAGAAAATAGGTAAACCAAAGTCCTATAGCTATCTTGTGAGATAGAAAACTGATAGAAAGAACTTCACATGGATATTAAGCATCCTTTCCTTAATTTAAAATACTTGAAACTCTCCCAAAGTAAAAGAATAATATAAGTATTTTTCTCTCATCAATGGACTATTGACGACACCAGAGCCAACCCACTGGCCAATTGATAAGATCAGAGATTCATCAGGAAGGCATATTTAAAATTGGCCACCAGAACATAAGCAAGACTTTGTCCAGTTATCTTCAACTGACCTGGCATAAAAACGAGAGTAAAGTTTTAGATGAAGTTCTGTTGTACAATGACTCATGAGAGGGTGTGAGAAGACAAAATAACCAAATAGCACATGCATTTAGTTCTTTTTCTTTCTTTCTTTCTTTCTCCTCATTTGCTCCTTATTCAACTTTGGTTAATTTTTCTTCACACAAAGATATGGTTTCTATGGCATGCTGTTTGCTACTGTCTGCTTCCTGAGCTCACAGAAACCAGTCACTCTGGCACTATGGATAGAGGGCTAATGATGTTAGTAGGAGAGGAAGGTGATAAAAATTAATTGGCACTAAATTCCCAACACTGTGACCCCTTTTCTGAGTAGAGTTTTGGAGGTGTGCATTTATAGAAATGTCCTGGGAAGGAAGTGAGAGCACAGGATTGAGATTCCCAGGGACGGAATCTTAACCATTTTCTGTCACCTGATGTCTACATTACTTTTGGTGACTATTGTTCATTTAATTTTTTTATTTACTTCTATTCTTTTATCCTTTGACAATCTCACACATGAATATGAAATATTATGGACACATTCATTGCCCCACCAACATCAATTCTTTCTTTCCTACTAATAAGCAAGCTCTTTTAAGTTTTTTGAATCTCTATTTGTTTCTATAAATAGGAAATAATGTCAGTCTTTTGAAGATTAAAAGATTAATATAAAATAGAAGTATATGCAACACCTAGGCATACAGACTATGCACTGTTTTAGCACATATGTATATATCCATTTTATGTTTGACTATCTTTACTGCTAGTATGATGTGGATCATTATTGAAATAATTTACTTGATAGAGACTCAGACATTTACCAGAAGTAAAAATAGCATTCTATAGAATTCAGCTTCCTGGTAAACAAATCATAAAGATGATTTACAAATAATTGCTCATCTCTAAGTTGACTATTCTATTTCTTAGTGCTGTTGAAGGGTAGGCTTACTAAGATTCTTTTAAAATGGTAATAAATCTAGCTGTTGAGAAAACTAATAAATAAATCTGAGTGCATCTATAAATCCATTCATAAAAATCCCTACAATATGAATTGGGATGGTGGTTACTAAAACTAGATGATGAACAAAATCACTTGGGGAGCTTTTAATACACAAAAAAATATCATCATATGTCAAGTTTCACAAATTATAGTTGTCAGTAGATTACCTATATAAATATAGGGAACACTGACAATAGTGAGACTAATCTGACTCATAAGCTTGATTTATTTTAGAAATGTGTCTTTGTTACATTTATGCAAAACAGTCCCTCTTCTTTGCTGTTTACTTTTCTGAGATCATAATCTGGGAGTCATTTTAGTCTAAGCTTTCTCATGTTTAAGAATCCTATAGTCAGACACGGCCCCCAGTGGAGGAATGGGGATACCAATACACCTACAAAATTTTCAACCCCAAATTGCTCCTGTCTGAAAGAAATGTAGGGAAAAAAATGAAGCAGAAACTGAAGGAATCCATCCTCTGAGCCAGCACCAATCCCTGACACTATTACTGATGCTACCTTATGCTTGAAGACAGGAGCCTAGCATGGCTGTCTTCTGAGAGGCTCTACCAGCAACTGAGACATATGCAAATATTCACAGCCAACTATTGGACTGAGGTTTGGGACCCCAAGAAATAGTTAGGGGAAGGATTGAAGGACTTGAAGGGAATGACAACCCCATAGGAAGACCAAGAGTATCAAGTAACCTGAACCCCTGGGAATTCCCAGAGACTGAGCCCAACCAAAGAGCATACCCAGGCTAGTCTGAGGCCCCTAGAAAATATGTAACAGAGGGCTACCTTTTCTGGCTATACTGGGAGAAGATGCTCCTAATTCTGAAGAGACTTGATGGCCCAGAATGAGGAATTATCTGGGGGCATCCTGTCAGAGGCAAACGTGAGTGGGGATTTCTATCTATTACTTAAAAACCAATAATTTATATAAAACTTTGCAAAATAAGGTGAAGCAGCTGAAATCTGTGAGTTAAAGAAGAGACCACAATTCAATGACTTCTTCTCCACTGAGGTTTCTTCATCAAAGCCTGTCCAGCTGTATAAAGCTAATTACAGAGAAAGACTGACAATGTGAATGAAATAGATGGAGATTTGTGCAGAATGGCAGTTTCAATTGTTTGTCAATTTCTCTCTCCTTCATTTCAGAAAACGGAGATAAAAGTTTTATCAATAATGTTAGTCAACATCTTAGGAAGCCTTTGTATTCTAGTTTATCTAAAAACTATCCCATCTCTTGGTGGAGTTTTATTTTCCTTTAAAATTTGATAGGAACATGGGCTCTACAAATCTTTCATTTTCCTCTTAACTCTCCTCTAAGAAAACTGACAGGGCAAGTGGGGTGATGAATGGCAGCTGACAAAGCACTTCAGTATCTGGAGACAGCAGAGAGCAGCGAGGGTGCTGAAAAATGGAGAGCTGTATTTCCTATCACAGAAGAAGAGTCATTTTGAACCCTACTGTTGCTGTGTGGAAAGAAATATCCAGAGCCACTGATCTGATATCTTTTGTAAATGATGTCTCCATATGTTTAAGAATTGGGAATTAATATATAGTTCTGAAGATGTGCAGTTCAGTGAGATGAAAAGATATCTCAAGTACAAGGAATGATGCTAGTTGAAGTAACCACAAGATGCTCCAGAGTCACAACATGTTCGATTGTTTTGAGAAATTATCATCTATGTATTTAGGAAGTGAATAAAAAAAGGAAGATGATAGAGATTCCAAAAGTTTTGTCTCTGTTCAATAGCAGAGTCATGAAACTCTAGGTTGCAGCAGATTAAAGCCAATCTCATACATTTCAGTACAGCTTGGATTAAGTGACAACAGATTTGAAATTGGCAAGTAATTGCTTTATTTTATAATTAAAAGTAGTTACTACTTTTCTAAGTATTCAACATATAGGTGAATTTTTCCCCCAGAATTGAAACAAGCCTCAGAATTTGGCAATTGATGGATGTGCTGCTTTGTGTTAGGTTTAACTGTTTCTTGAAATTCAAGAAAAGTCAATTTTCTTTAATCTCACTGTATATATTTATTTTAAGTTTGTTAGCACATTTATAGCAACTCCTGGATTCCATACCATTTTCAGTAGAACCCAGATTGTCTACTTTTAGTCTTTGGGAAGTAGCAGGTGATAATGCAGCTATTTGGTTTCTGTTCAGAATTTGCTATTTCTTTGTGTGGAAAGATGCAGTGTAAATCCCATTTCCAGTTTTATTACCTCTCAGAATCTGTGAGCAAGCATCTTTCCTGGTCCTTTTACTTGTCTGTCTTGTCTATTGGCTATCCATTTTCCATTGTTGTCCCAGGTTGGCTGCCAATGGTGCATTTCTCAGGCACTTAATAACTTTACTTAGACAGATTTATAAGAAAGCAAGTGCTGTCAAGTCCCTGAGATGTATAGATTGAGGCATTCTTTCTCTTCTCCACTGGTTCCAACTTTACGGTATAAGTCTGTCTCCTTAATAGCACTTTGGTCTTAATAGAGTGTGTCTCTCAGGGTCCGGCATCCACTGCATTGTTGGAGCATAGCTGACGCTCATCTCTTCTGAGCTGGATGGCAGTTAAATAGGAGCAATTTATTTCTGCTGTTGTCAATATCACATTTCATGAACCTGAAACTCATTACATGTTTTTTTTCAAATTACTTTGCTTGGCTTTGTAAGGGCATTCCACATTTGCCACAGATCATTCTTTTAGATTTGGAAGGAACTGAAACTTTCTGTTACACTTTTCATTGGTTAATAAGGTCCAATTTAGGCAGGACTACTGACTGTAGAAAGTGCCCCTGATGTGCTCAATAGCAAAGACAGAGCGCAAGGAACTTCTAGCTCTCAATGAAACTTAAAGCTTATAGGTAAGGTGCACTAAAGTAGGGATTGGAATTTTTTTCTCAAAATGATTTTAAATATTGTATCAAGCAGAAGCTATTAGTTTTATTATGGGCATGTCTAGGTGGACATTGTCACACTTAAATCAAATAAAACAGTTTGTTTATTCTTCTAAGCTCATTTGTACTTTAGTTTAATCCTGGGTTGTTTTCAGATGTGTTTATTTAGAGCAGGGTTGATCTACTAAGATTGACTTTGTACTCAGGAGTGGTTCTTCCAAGAACTATAGATATTTTTACATTTTAAATAGTTGACAATCATCTAAAGAAAAACCTTTTATGACAAATAAACATTATATGAAATTTAAATATTTTAAGCATGAATCTTCAAGATTACTTCAACAAAAATCAAACATGTTAATCAAAAGTTCAAATACAATGCAAACCTCACATAAATAAGCCATAGTTATAACATACCCCTCATGAAAATATCTTTTCTGCAAATTGCATAAGCAGTTCTTGCAAACCAGTAAGTTTCCACAGCAGAGACAAAAATATATCACTAAAGGACAAAAGAAGAAACTTGGAGATACTTCTCATCATATTTGTTTACAGTAAAGTGCAAACGATATCTATGATGAGATCTTATTAAGAGGCAGATGCTCACAGATAACCATTGGACTGAGCATGGGGTCCTCAATGAAGGAGTAAGAGAAAGGATTGAATGAGTTGAAGACGTTTGCAACCTCATAGGAAGAACAACAAAACCAGACCTCTCCAGAGCTCCCAGGGACTAAACCACCAACCAAAGAGTACACATGGAGTGACCCATGGCTCAGCCACATATGTAGCCGAGGATGGCCTTGTTGGGCATCAATAGGAGAAGAGGCCCTTGGTTGTGTGAAGACTTGATGTCCCAGTGTAGGAAATGAAAGGGCAGGGAGGCAGGAAGTGAGTGGGTGGGTGGGGAAGCACCCTCATAGAAGCAGGAGGAAGGGGATGTGATAGGAGGTTTCAGGAAGTGGACCAGGAAAGGGGATAATATTTGAAGTGTATATGAAGAAAATGTCCAATAAAAAAACAGTAAAGATTTAAAAAAAAAAGAACTGAGATTGCAAATAATAAAATAAAATGACAATAGATGCTCATGAACACAGGCATACCTGTATGTGCATCTGAACTCTATGATTGTCTTCAGGGTACAATGATATTGTTTTATAGCTATAACAAATAAACTTTAGCTTGGGAATTCTAAACTATGTACTTTGAACCTTTACAGGAGAAGTTTGCCAATGTTTTCTCTAGAAAGTAAAGGTGAAAAGCAAGCACTTATTTTTCTTTAATTATGGTGATCCTGTTACTTGGAGAAAATTGATAAAAAGAGCTGCAAAGTCAAGGCTGGCCTTTGGCCCAGATGAAGTTGCATAAATGAAACTTACAGAATATATCAAAATTTCTTTTATCTCCTAGTCTTTTAGAGTCCTGTCAAGATACAGCTATCTTATTCTTTTCTGATCTCTTTCACTCTTCTGGTTTACACTCAGGAGGTAATGGGGCAGACATAATTTACAGTGAATCACAGAAACATATTTCCAATATTAAAAAAAAATTCCTGGAATGATAGTTAAGAAATTTTGGATTTAATTAGGAATAACAATGACTCAGATATATGCACTTCAGCAAGACATTTGAGCATTTGCTTAATCCAGTTGACTCAAATTTATAGACCAATTCCTCTTTTAAGACCTGTGTTGCTTTTGATTGTATGTCTTTCAAACATGCGGTGGAAGCTTAAGTAAGTCATACATTTAATCGTTATTATGAAAAAAATAAGAAACTAAATGCATAGTCACTAAGGTAAGATGTAGTAATTTTGTCTCTGGTGAACAGTATTTCTCACCTATCCATATCATCTAGCAAAAAGGGAGATGGATAAACCTTGAGTGGACAAGCAGTTGTCACCATGTGGACTATATAGTACCATGAACCTAAAGGTTCCTCTTGTCATGAAAGTCAGTCTTTGTGATCTCTGTCCTTCTGTATGCCTGTCCCACATATTTCTGAACTGAGAATTAACATGGCCTTTTGATATCCTTTTTCATGGTCATGGACTACATTCTCAGTGTACTTTCTGTAGGTGTGACTTATATAGAACAAATAACAGAGAAGAATTAACTGGTATTCCAGAATCTTGGCATAACCTCTGTTAAGCCTTTGAATTTACATAGGTAGAAATTAGGAACCCTTTGGGGCTAAGTGGCAGCTGGAGAACATTGAGTCAAATGAGAAATCATGTGTCTTTTAAATGAAGTTCAATAATTTGAGGAACATCAACAATTAACTGTTGTTCTTTACAGATTTGGCAGAAGCCAGTGCATTGTTAAGTGTTCTTTGACTGGTGAGCCTGTACTGACATCTTGAATGGGTACTTGGAAGCATCTATAATTGTATCTTTTCCAATTTCAAAGTGTCCCTTATTTCCAAATAATAGATAAACACATGTTCAAGGGAGAAAAAGACACAGTCTTTTCACATTCATAACTTTTGATATTTAATTGAAATATTTACAGAGTTTGCATGGAAACATTAGATTTCAAAAATAAGACACTGTAAAGGAATCACTTAAAATATATATATTTTTGTTTTGTTTTGGTTTGGTTTTGTTTTGTTTTTTTAATTTATTTTCTAAGTTTTTGTTTTATTTACATTCCAAATGATTTCCCCTTTCCCGTTTCCTCCGTCCCCGAAGTCCCATAAGCCCCCTTACCTCCCTCTGTTCACCATTCAACCCCGTCTTGCTTCTCTATGCTGGCATTCCCCTACATCCAGTCTTTCCAGGACCAGGGGTCTCTCCTTCCATCTTCTTGGAAATCTATTGATATGCGAATTGTGTCTTGGGTATTCCGAGATTCTAGGTTAATATCCCCTTATTAGTGCATGCATACCATGTGTGTTCTTTTGTGATTGGGTTACCTCACTAAGGATGATATTTTCCAGTTCTGACCATTTGCCTAGGACTTTCATGAATTCATTGTTTTTAATTGCAGAGTAGTATTCCATTGTGTAAATATACCACATCTTCTGAATCCATTCCTCCGTTGAGGGACATCTGGGTTCTTTCCAACTTCTGGCTATTATAAATAAGACTGCTATGAACATAGTGGAGCATGTGTCCTTATTGCATGCAGGTAAAGCCTCTGGGTATATGCCCAGGAGTGGAAGAGCAGGATCCTCCAGGAGTGTCATGCCCAGTTTTCTGAGGAACCGCCAGACAGCTTTCCAGAGTGGTTGTACCAGCTTGCAATCCCACCAGCAGTGGAGGAGTGTTCCTTTTTCTCCTGTGTTTTTGATCTTAGCCATTCTGACTGGTGTGAGATGGAATCTCAGGGTTGTTTTGATTTGCATTTCCCTAATGACTAAGGATGTTGAACAACTCTTTAGGTGCTTCTCAGTCAATAGATATTCTTCAGGTGAGAACTCTTTGTTTAGCTCTGTACACCATTTATTAATAGGGTTACTTGGCTCTCTGGAGTTTAACTTCTTAAGTTCTTTGTATATATTGAATATTAGCCCTCTGTCAGATGTAGGGTTGGTAAAGATCATTTCAGAGTTTGTTGGTTGCTGCTTTGTCCTTTTAAAAGTGTCTTTTGCCTTACAGAAACTTTGTAATTTTATGAGGTCTCATTTGTCAATTCTTGATCTTAGAGGATAAGCTATTGGAGTTCTGGTCAGGAAATTTTCCCCTGTGCCCATATGTTCAAGGATCTTTCCTAGTTTCCTTTCTATTAGTTTCAGTGTGTCTGGTTTTATGTGGAGGTCCTTGATTCACTTGGAATTGAGCTTAGTGCAAGGAGATAAGAATGGATCAATTTGCATTTTTCTGCATGTTTACCTCCAGTTGAAGCGGCACCATTTGTTGAAAAGGCTATCTTTAATTCCTAGGCAAATGGTCAGAACTTGAAAATATCATCCTTAGTGAGGTAACCCAATCACAAAAGAACACACATGGTATGCAGTCACTGATAAGGGAATATTAACCCAGAATCTCGGAATACCCTAGACACAATTCGCATATCAATAGATTTCCAAGAAGATGGAAGGAAAGACCCCTGGTACTGGAAAGACTGGATGTAGGGGAACACCAGGACAGAGAAACGAGAGGGGGTTGAATGGAGAAAAGAGGGAGGGAAGGGGGCTTATGGGACTTTCGGGGAGGGAGGAAACGGGAAAGGGGAAATGATTTGGAATGTAAATAAAAAAAACCTTAGAAAATAAAAAAAAAACGAAAAGAAAAGGCTATCTTTTTCCCACTGGATGGTTTTAGCTACTTTGCCAAAGATCAAGTGACCATAGGAGTGTGGATTCATTTCTGGGTCTTCAATTCTATTCCATTGATCTACATGCCTGTCACTGTACCAATACCATGCAATTTTTAACACTATTGCTCTGTAGTTCAGCTTAAGGTCCGGGATACTGATTTCCCCCAGAAGTTCTTTTACTCTTGAGAATAGTTTTAACTATCCTTGGTTTTCTGTTTTTCCAGATGAATTTTTGAATTGTTCTTTCTAACTCTATGAAGAATTACATTGGGATTTTGATGGGGATTGCATTGAATCTGTATATTGCTTTTGGCAAGATGGTCATTTTTTACTATATTAATCCTGCCAATCCATGAGCATGGAAGATTTTTCCATCTTCTGAGGTCTTCTTCAATTTCTTTCTTCAGAGACTTGAAGTTCTTGTCATACAGATCTTTCACTTGTTTGATTAGAGTCACACCAAGATACTTTATATTGTTTGTGGCTATAGTGAAGGGTATCATTTCTCTTATTTCTTTCTCAGCCTGCTTATCCTTTGAGTATAGGAAGGCTACTGACTCGCTTGAGTTGATTTTATATCTGGCCACTTTGCTGAAGTTGTTTATCAGCTTTAGGAGTTCTCTGGTGGAATTCTTTGGGTCGCTTAAGTATACTATCATATCGTCTGCAAATAGTGATAGTTTGAATTCTTCCTTTCCAATTTGTATACCTTTGACCTCCTTTTGTTGTCTAATTGCTCTAGCTAGAACTTCAAGTACTATATTGAAAAGATATGGAGAGAGAGGGCAGCCTTGTCTAGTCCCTGATTTTAGTGGGATTGCTTCAAGTTTCTCTCCATTTAGTTTGATGTTGTCTACCGATTTGCTGTAAATTGCTTTTACTATGTTTAGATATGGGCCTCGAATTCCTGATCTTTCCAAGACCTTTAGCATGAAAGGATGCTGAATTTTGTCAAATGCTTTCTCCGCATCTAATGAAATGACCATGTGGTTTATTTACTTTGAGATTGTTTATGTAGTGGATTACATTGATGGACTTCCTTATATTGAACCATTCCTGCATCCCTGGGATGAAGCCTACTTGATCGTGGTGAATGATCATTTTGATGTCTTCTTGGATTTGGTTGGCAAGAATTTTATTGAGTATTTTTGCATCGATATTCATGAGAGAGATTGGCCTGAGATTCTCTTTCTTTGATGGATCTTTGTGTGATTTTGGTGTTAACGTAATTGTGGCTTCATAGAACGAGTTGGGTTCTGTTTCTATTTTGTGGAATAGTTTGAAGAGTACTGGTGTTAGGTCGTTTTTGAAGGTCTGTTAGAATTGTGCACTAAAACTCTCTGGACCTGTGCTTTTTTTGGTTGGAAAACTTCCAATGACCACTTCTATTTCTTCAGGAGTTATAGGACGGTTTAGATGGTCTATTTGATCCTGATTTAATTTTGGTATTTGGTATCTGTCTAGGAAATTGTCCATTTCCTCCAGATTTTCTAGTTGTGTTGAATACAGGCTTTTGTAGTAGGACCTGATGATTTTTTGAATTTCCTAATTTTCTGTTGTTTTCTCTCCCTTTTCGTTTCTGATTTTGCTAATTTGGATACTGTCTCTATGCCCTCTGGCTAGTCTGGCTAAGGGCTTATCTATCTTGTTGATTTTCTCAAAGAATCAACTCCTAGTTTTGTTGATTCTTTGTATGGTTTTATTTGTTTCTACTTGATTGATTTCAGCCCTGAGTTTGATGATTTCCTGCCTTCTACTCCTCTTGGGTGTATTTGCTTCTTTCTGTCCTAGGACTTTCAGGTGTGCCATTAAGCTGCTAGTGTATGCTCTCTCCCGTTTCATTTTTGGAGGCACTCAGGGCTATGAATTTTCCTCTTAGCACCGCTTTCATTGTGTCCCAAAACTTAGGGTATATTGTGCCTTCATTTTCATTAAATTTTAAAAAGTCTTTGATTTCTTTCTTTATTTCCTCCTTGACCAAGTCATCAGTGAGTAGAGCATTTTTTAGCTTCCATGTGTATGTGGGTTTTCTGCTGTTTTTGTTGCTATTGAAGACCACCCTTATTCCATAGTGATCTGGTAGGAGGCATGGCATTAGTTCGATCTTCTTTTATCTGCTGAGGTCTGTTTTGTGACCAATTATATGGTCTATTTTGGTGAAGCTACCATGAGGTGCTGAGAAGAAGATATATTCTTTTGATTTAGGATGAAATGTTATATATATATATATATATATATATATATATATATATATATATATATATATATACATACATATATCTGTTAGTTCCATTTGGTCCAAGACTTCAATTAGATTAACTGTGTCCCTTTTTATTTTCTGCTTTCCTGAACGATCCATTTCAGAGAGCGGGGTATTGAAGACACCCACTATTATTGTGTGAGGTGTGATGTGTGCTTTGAGCTTTAGTAAAGCATCTTTTATGAATGAGGGTGCCCTTGAGTTTGGAGCATAGATATTCATATTTGAGAGTTCTTCTTGGTGGATTTTTCCTTTGCCATTATTAGTGTCTTTCTGTGTCTTTTTTGATGACTTTAGGTTGAAAGTCAATTTTATCTGATATTAAGATGAGACCCCTGGTCCTGGAAAGACTGGATGTAGGGGAACGCCAGGACAGAGTAATGAGAGGGGGTTGAACGGAGAAAAGAGGGAGGGAAGGGGGCTTATGGGACTTTCGGGGAGGGAGGAAACGGGAAAGGGGAAGTGATTTGGAATGTAAATTAAAAAAATAAAATAAAATTAAATTAAAAAAAAAAAAAAAAAAAAAAAAAGATGACAACTCCGGCTCGTTTCCTGGGACCATTTGCTTGTAAAATTGTTTTCCAACCTTTTAATCTGAGGTAGTGTTTGTCTTTGACACTGAGGTGCGTTTCCTGCATGCAGCAAAATGCTGGGTCCTGTTTACATATCCAGTCTGCTAGTCTATGTCTTTTTATTGGGGAATTGAGACCATTGATATTAAGAGAGATTAAGGAATAGTGATTATTGCCACCTACTATTCTTGACGCTATCTTTATGTTTGAGTGGTTATCTACTTTTAGGTTTGATGCAAGAAGGTTACTATCTCGTTTTTTTCCGGGGTGTAGTTTCTCTTCTTGTATTGGCAGTTTCCAACTATTATCCTTTGTAGGACTGGGTTTGTGGAAAGATACTGTGTAAATTTCATTTTATCATGGAATATCTTGGTCACTCCATCTATGGTGATTGAGAGTTTTGCTGGGTATAGTAGTCTAGGCTGGCATTTGTGTTCTCTTAGTGACTGCATGAGATCTGCCCAGGATTTTCTGGCTTTCATAGTCTCTGGTGAGAAGTCTGATGTGATTCGGATAGATTTTTCTTTATATGTTACTTGGCCTTTTTCTCTTACTGCTTTTAATATTCTTTCTTTGCTTAGTACATTTGGTGTTTTGATTATTATGTGGTGGGAGGTATTTCTGTACTGGTCCAGTCTGTTTGGAGTTCTGTAGGCTTCTTGTATGTTCATCAGCATCTCCCTCTTTAGGTTAGGGAATTTTTCCTCCATAATTTTGTTGAAGATATTTAGTGGCCCTTTAAATTGCAAATCTTCACTCTCATCTATACCTATAATCCTTAGGTTTGGTCTTCTCATTGTGTCCTGGATTTCCTGAATGTTTTGGGTCACACATTTTTTTGCATTTTGCATTTTCTTAGACTGTTGAGACTGTTGAGTCATGCTTTCTGTGGTATCTTCAGCACCTGAGATTCTTTCTTCCATCTCTTGTATTCTATTGTTGATGTTTGCAACTATGACTCCTGATTTCTTCCCAAGGTTTTCTATCTCCAAAGTTGTCTCCCTTTGTGATTTCTTAGTTGTTTCTACTTCCTTTTTTAGATCCTAGATGGATTTGCTCAGATCCTTCACTTGTTTGTTTGTATTTTCCTGTATTTCTTTAAGATATTTTTGCATTTCCTCTTTCAGGATTTCTGCCTGTTGATCCAAGTTCTCCTGTATTTCTCTTAGCGATTTTTGTGTTTCCTCCTCATGGGCTTCAATCTGTTGATCCATATTCTCCTGCATTTCTTTAAGCGATTCTTGTGTTACCTTTGTAAGGGCATCTACCTTTTGATTCATTTCTTTAAGCGATTTTTGTGTTGCTTCCCTATGGGCCTCCATCTGTTGACCCATATTCTTCTGCATTTCTTTAAGCGTTTTTTGTGATTCTTTTGTAAGGGCATCTACCCATTGATTCATTTCTTTAAGCAATACTTTGTTGCCTCCTTATGGGCCTCCATCAGTTGACCCATATTCTACTGCGTTTCTCTAAGCGATTTTCGTGTTTTCTTTGTAAGGGCTTCTACCTGTTGATTCATGTTCACCTGTATTCCTTTATGAGATTTATTTGTGTCCTTCTTGAAATCCTCTAATAGCATCATGAGAAGTAATTTTAAATTCAGATCTTGCCTTTCGGGTGTAATGGGGTATCTAGAACTTGCTGCTGTTGGAGAGTTGGGTTCAGATGGTGCCATATTGCCTTGATTTCTGTTAGTAACGTTCCTACGTTTGCCTTTTGCCATATGGTTACCTCTGGTGTTAGTTGGTCCTGCTGTCACTGGCTGTTGGATGGTCCTCCTGTGAGCCTGCAAGGCTATTTCTGCCCCCACCCCCGGATTACTGGGATTCCTCTGGCACCAATCGCTGGGGCCTGCCCTGCTCCTGAGTGACTTTGGAGCCCTGATGTGCCTTGCCCCAAGTGATGTTATATTGGGGAATCCCTGCACATCCAAAGGCTCAGCGTGGTCGATCCCCGAAGCAGAGGTCGCCAAGGGTAGGCTGGTGTGCTCCTGCCTTGTAAGGGTGTGCTCTCTCCCAGTGTGGGTCCCTCTGCCGGGCAGATGTTCCATAGCAGAGCTGTTGAGTAGGTGACCGCAGAACTGCCCAGCTCTTGGGAGCAGGGAGCACACAAGCTTGCTAAGACCCAAGCGATATTATGCTTTTTTTTTATTTTCTAAATTTTTTTAATTTATATTCCAAATCATTTCCCCTTTCCCATTTCCTCCCTCCCCAAAAGTCCCATAAACCCCCTTCCCTCCCTCTTTTCCCCATTCAACCCCCTCTCGCTTCTCTGTCTGTCGATATTATGCTTGACTGTCCCTGCATCTGGAGGACCCAGTTGCCCTGTTGCCAGAGCAAAGATGGCTGAGTGCACTCTGCACTCTCTCTGTGCAGATCACTCTGCAGGGCAGATGGCCCACAGCAGAGCTGTCGCCCAGACAACCACAGAGTTGCCCCGCTCTTGGCTGCAGATGGAAGCCCAACAGGCTGTGTCCCAAGCGATGTTATATTGGGGAGTCCCTGGTTACGTGGATGCTCAGTGCAGTCGATCCCCCCAGAGCAGAGGTCGCCAAGGGGAAGCTGGTGCACTCCTGCCCTGTGCGGGTGCGCTCTCTCCCAGTGCGGGGGGGGGGGGGGCTTTGCAGGGCAGATGTCCCACAGCAGAGCTGGCGTGTAGGTGACCGCAGAACTGCCCAGCTCTTGGGAGCAGGGAGCACACAAGCTAGTTGAGACCCAAGTGATATTATGCTTGATTGTCCCTGTGTCTGGCGGTCCCAGTTGCCGTTTCCAGAGCAAAGATGGTGGTGCGAACTCTGCCTCTTAAAATATATTTTAAGGTCCTGTCTAGAGCAGCAAAACATTTAAATGTTAGGTTTCTAAACAATAGAACACTAGTAAAGACTGGGTTCCATTGACATCTGGGGAGTTCCCAGGGAATGGAGGCAGACAGTGAAAGAAGGACCCTGCAGATGGTCTGCTACAGGGCTGAGGATGAGTCCAGGGGATTTGCAATGGCAGAAGGGAAGAATAGGGAAGATTACCTATCTTGATCCCAGGTTAGCTTGGCCACTAGGTTCCCAAGTAGAGAGTGAATTCAGTGTTGTTGACTGACCAAAAAATGATGGAGTGATGGAGGAAGTCTAGGTCATGCAATGGTCTATGGAGTACCCAGGAAATAGAGGCAGACAGGGAAGGTGGGCCCCAGCAGGTGCCTCAAAATATATGGGAACAAATACAGAGGCCACAAAAGAGACAATTTGTAGAGAAATAAAATTCTTGGAACACTCAATCCTAAATGGGAAGTCTCTATAAAATCCCTCCACTTCAGGCTCAGAGTACTCTGAAGAAAAGGCAGGAAGAGTGCAAGAGCCACAGGGGATAGACATCAAGAAAGAAGACATTCTAGACCCAACAGTACTGACCTACATACAACCTCATAGAGCCTGGCAGCGTGCACAAGGCCTGCAGATCTAAGCCACATGGGGGTCCCAGGGCTGAGAAGGGAAGTAGACACAAGCCACTCTCTCAAACCCAGAAGCTATTTCCAATTGATAACTTCTAGCAAATGCAAAATTATTTTCCTCCAAATGGAGTCTTACTAGATATACAAAGCACACTTAAGAGAAGACTCCATGTCCAGTAGTAGATGGCCAGCATAAAAGGAACTCAGTGGTGACTTTTAAACCTTACACAACTCTTTCTTATATATTATGGATTCTGATTTTGTTTTTATGGGATTTTCTGTATGTGTGTAAATGTGTGTGTGTGTGACTGTGTCTCTGTATCGGTGTGTATTTCTTGTGGTCTCTCTATCTCTCTGTCTCTCTGTCTCTGTTTCTCTCTCCTCTGGCTCTCTCTGCTTTTTGTTTATTTTGTCCTATTCTGCTGGGCTTTATTCTGTTGTAATTAATTTTTATTATTTAGATTCCTGTTTGTATTTTAATGAGAAAGAGAAAGAAAGGGTGTAGAATTGGGTAGGTGGAGAAGTGGACAGGATTTGGGAGCAATTGGGGGAGGGGAAGCCACCAGCAAATTATACTGTATTAAAAATCAAATTTTAATGAAAACAAAAGGACTGGAAAGTTGTCAGTTGAGTTTACTGAATTATATAAATTTAGTAAATATTCTCTTTAGCTCAGCAACTGTAGCATCTCAAAAACACAATACAGTAATTACAAGTAGTTGCAAGGACACCTTTATTTACTATTTTGTCCTGTCATTTAGTAGGCAATGATATTTTGTCCTTTCATTTAGTAGACATTGATAATAGGAAGAGGAAAGTTATTACATGTGTAGAAAATAAAAAAATAGAGGAAATTCAAACCAAAACATAAGTCTATAATTATTTGAGAAATACATCAATGTAATCAGCATCTGCATCACTCTAATATCTGCAAATGTCAACAACTAGATTGCAAATTTCATTTTGGTCAAATCTCTAGATGACAGGAGTTAGGAGGAACAAGAAATGAAATCTATGTTTGTAATTTTAGGTACTTGTGATATTGATGTTATGATCTCTTTGGATTCAATGGGTAAAATAATAGAGGGAGGGAAGAAGTATGGAGGTAGGACAAGGACTGAAAGTATGGGGAGAAGGCACGTTAAGGAGCCTTCAAAGGCACATTAGGGAGCCTTCCTTAAACCAGTTTTCTGATGCTGGATAAAACCTAGCCATGCTATATTAACAAGACATCTAATCTCAATTTTCATTTCAATGATTAGTCAACGGTTTTATGTAAGGGGAAAGGTACTGTATTTATTTTGCTCTGTGAGGATTACCAAAACATAAGACATTGATACATTTGGAAGTAGTTGCTCTAAATTGCACATGTACCATTATAGACAATGTATCAGTTATTTTCTGGCTTATTGAATAAATACAAGGAAATATCAAAGATATGTTACTTTTAAATGTTATTTATTACACATAAAATTTTAATTGTTATAGAGATCAAGGTTTCAAAGATACAAGAATATTATTATGTTCTGGTTAATTTAATGTCAACTTGACACACATTTAAATCATTGTTCAAGGTGAAACCTCAAATTAAAAAATGTTTACACTTGATTGGTCCTGGAATGTATTTTCTTGATTTTGTTGTAGGAGGGTCCAGTTCACTATGGTCAGTGCCATATCAGGACTGTTGGTTATAGTTCTAAAAGACAGCAGGCCCAACAAGCAAGAGGAATAAGTCAATAAGTTTGTAAGGAAGGTATATCAAAAGCATTCCTATTGTAACATGCAATGGATGAATTCTTCATACTTCTTACTTTTCAAAGTAAAATGTTAAATTAAATTGACTTTCTAGTATTGAAAATAAGGATACCCTGGCTTCTACTCTTCTATTTTTTCTAGTTATTTAAACCAATATATAATATTTACTTTGTTAAGTAAATAACTCCTATTCATGCTCATACCAACACATAGACAAAAGAAATTATGAAAGTAAAAGTAGAACTTTTGGGAGGAAGAAGGGGTTCACAGAAAGGGAATGGCATAATGGAGGATAATGAGGAAGAATATTATCAAAGGGTATATACAAACACATATATTTTATAATTTTGACAAAATAGTTAAATAGAGAATATTCATCTTTTATGAGTATACAAATTCGGTTCCCTCCCTCAATATTAATGCATTATAGGCTGCATTTTTATGTTGTTTTTACATGCAATTAATAGTTGAAGTTTTTGATAGTTTTCTCTGCTTGTTTATATGTCTTTGATTTTTACCAAGGTTTTCATTAAAATTATGATTTGTGTTACACAAATTTAAGTACATCCTCAAAATGTTTCTCAAATAGATGTTTTTGGGATTCATCCTTCTTTTAACTACAGTCTCAACGTGTCTATTAGTATTTCCCACAAGAATGAGCGTTCTGGAACTTCTCAATCATACTCCTGCTTCCTGTGCTATATGCCTAGGTAGTTCCTTTATATTGGCATATACTTACCACATGGTACTTGGTCCAGGTTTTTATTTAATTTCTAGAGACAGGGAGACATGACCTTTTATGAGTTTTAAAAATCTTTATCTAAGTACATCATAATAGCTCAGACCAGCAACCCAAGTCCTGGAAAGGCAGAGGCAGGAGAATCATCTTGAGTTGAAGATGAGCCTGAACTAGGAGACCTTGCTTACAAGTGGTAGTACCTGCCAAAATCAAATGAAACAACACAAAATGTAATATATATTCACAGTGAAGGTTTATTAAGAGTCAAAACCAGTAAAGAAATTATGACACTTTCAGGAAAATGGGTAAGACTGGCAATTAGCATTTTCAGACATAAAACAAACTCAGAAAGGGAAATGCTACATGGCCTCCTTTACATGTGAAGTTTAGCAAAAGGGAAAGGAAGGAAAGCAACAGAGGGACTGTTCAGTATGTATGGGTATGATATGGTTGGAGTGTTAAGTATCAGAGTTAGATATAATCAAATTATGTTATATACACATATGAATTTTTGTTGTTTATGTACTTTTCATACAAGTGCACTTATATATGCAGAAATACATATGGAGAGAACATATTCAAGATTGGTACTTCTGATTTCAAATGTTGTTGGTAAGATAGACTTAGGAATATTTAGCTCTATATTAATTAGACTGATTTTTCTACATCCTGTGGCTGTAGAACTTACATTTTCAAATCTTATATGCTCTTCAGGAATATCTCACTTCCTCATAATATTTAATTCTTTTAAGAGGTTGATGTATTTGGATTACTAGAATTATTGTTGAGGATTATTTAATCAATATTCATGAGACTTACGTAGTCTCTTCTCATTCTTGTCTGAATTTTACATTATGGTATTAGTGTTGGGTTTTTATAAGTGAAAGGGAGACAAGGAGTTTCTATAGATCCTTGTATTGATTTTCAAATGAACATTTCATTTTCAATTTTAAGCCTTGTCATTACATTAGGCTTTTAGTGTTTCTAACATGAATTAACTGATTTTACTAGGGGCAATGCAATACAAATAGATAGAAATAAATTAATGTGTTTACTGTATCAGATTTCCTTGAATTCAATTATGTTTCTTTAGTCTTTGTATCTTAATTACCTAGCCCTAGGTCTGATATAGACTTTTAAATGAATTACTTTGTCAATTAAACAATTCGTTGGAGAACTAGAAAGATATTTTAAATGAAATATGAAAATATATTTAATTTTTAAAATAGGAATATTGTTTAGAACTAAAATTATATATTTATATGAGCATTTTATTTATGTCATCTTATACAATGAATACATTAAGATTGATTTGGGGGAAGATTAAAGTTACATTTCACTGACTATATGACTATTTACCACTATGATTATTGAAAATGCCAAACTGAAATTTCTAGACTATGAAAAGCAAAATATATGCAAACCACAAAAATATTACTTTAAACATTGTTCAGCAGGACTTCTAATGAACCAGAAGGGCACTATACTAACCTTCCACAAGAACAGCCCCTGAGTCATGAGGGGGGCTGCATTTGGACAATATTGTTGAGAGTATATAAATGTGTCTCTAGGATTAGGGATGTAGCTCAGTAGAAGAAAACTTGTCTTACATATTTGAGTCTCTAACTTTGGTCCTCATTCCTAGAAACAAAGCCACACATGATTATTCAAATCCATTTGGGCACTAGCAGTTTAAAATTGTCATCAATGTTAAGTGTTAAATTATTATTAAAATAGAGATGCTTTTGTCTCTTTTGCAATCTTTTATATTTATTTATTTATTTATTTTGGTTTTTGGAGCAGGGTTTCTCTGTGTAGCCCTGGCTTTCCTGGAAATCACTCTGTAGTTCAGACTGGCCTAGAACTCAGAAATCTGCCTGCCTCTGCTTCCCAAGTGCTGGGATTAAAGGCATGCACCACCACTGTCCAGCATCTCATTTGCAATCTTAAACTAGGTCTGGCCTGGTAAAATAATAGATGGGTCTGTGACAAAGTATTAGTACGAAGACACTAGATAACCAGCTGGGCAATGACTAGGTAGTGTGTTTCAGTAGAGAAGATATGATCTCTGATATGTGCGATTTGGTCTCAAACATGCAATGGTGTGTGAAGCTGTGACCATTTTTGTTTTAGCATTGAGACAGATTGGTAATATTTACTTAAGAATAAGTAGTAATGTTCACAAAATAAACTTAGCACTTAGTGGGTATTTAATAGAATTTAGTAACTTAATTTAATCTGTTTATTTGTTTGTTTGTTTTGTATTCATTTTAGGTTGCTCAATAGTCATTCTGTTTACTCTTAATATGCTCTTTCTATATAGTCATGCAAAATTTCATGAACATGACAGGTATTTTTTCACCTGTAAACTGGATTTTATTCCCTTAGCATACAACTCTGCTTGTTAACTTCTGCTCTCCTTTGGTGTCTCAAACAGCTATCAGTTCTCCAAGAATGTCTCCTAAAACCTGCAGATGACATTCCATTTCTCTGTTTGATGTCATAGAACCACAAGACACTTGTCAGACTCTATTAAAACTGCTTATTTACCTAATTGTCTTTGTTACAAATTTTTAGAATAGAGTGACTGTATCTTTTTTTTTTATGAAAATCTCTGAATTCTTACTATAGGGGGATGATAGAAAAATTCATTTGGCAAATGAACAAATGTTTCTGAGGATTCACTATAAGTAAAAAAGTATTTTTAATTATCAGTAAATGATAGAAGACCTTAAATGAGAAATTATAAAATACATCATTAACTTTTTTCTTAGAGGTGCTGTAAAGGAAAAGTGATACAATGAATAAAAATATTCAGCATGTAGTCTTGGAAATCTTTATGATTGAAAAGTGTCTTTTTTTTTCTTGCTTGATATTTATAATTTTTTTTTGGTTTTTTTTTTTTGTCTTCCTTCTTTTTTTTATTTTCTAAGTTTTTTTATTTACATTCCAAATCATTTCCCCTTTCCCGTTTCCTCCCTCCCTGAACTTAATCATATGCAGTAAATCATGTCTACATTTCAGAATCTCACTCTGTTCAAATTCTAGTCTACATGTCACAGTAAAGGTATTTATTTTATGTGGTTTGCATTTAAATAAACAAATATTTAGTAGAATGTTTGCCTTTTGTAGGTGGTCCCAGTTAAATGTCCCAATAGACAAGACAGCAAGCAGCAACCAATGCTAAGCTGCTCAGTGAGTAAGGACACCCCCTATGTCCAAATTTTCTTTGGACTCAAAGCCACAATATTAATTCTTTTCAGTTTCAGCATACTGCAAACTTGCCTTGCAAATTTTAGGCTTCACAGCTTACATAATTTTATGATCCAATTCTTTAAATAAGCACTTTCTTTCTATGAAGACATATGCTTTGCCTGTTTCTCTGGAGAATACTAACACAGCTCTACAAAGAATGTGGAAGAAATGCTGTTTAGTTTGATCTTTGAAAGTGGAGAAGAGATTAATAGATAAAACTCGAAGAAATAAAAATAACTGGAAAAACATGCCCCCAGACCCTCAGTCGGGAAGATGCTAAGTTTTGAAAGAATAAGTACAAAGCGTGCTTAGGAGTGTGCCCTGTAGGACAGGATTATTCAGAACTCAGTACAAAAGAAAATACTCAAACCACACACTGTTCTTTTTTTTTTAAATTTGACTGTAATTATTAAAGTACTTCATAAATTAAGCCTTATAAAATAGCATTGATATTAACCAAAGCTATGTCATAATTTAAATAATTTAACAATATCCTTTCTTCCCTCTATTAATAAGATGATCAAGCATGAACTATTATGTTCTCCTTGTTGTCTAAATTCAGAACCACTTTGTGGAGAAAGCAGAAACAAATCCCACACGGCTCAAGAAGATGTTTGCACATGTGAAAAGAGATCCAATATCTGCAATGCTGAATTGAAATAGCAGTACAGCATTAACCCAGCTCCAATAAGCCTGGAAAATATAACAAAGCAATTCACTTAAAATAAGAGGGAAGACAGTGTGAGTGTGAGGCGGCAGAGCTACATTCTTATTATTTAATAATTTCCATCATTGTGCTTTAAAAAAAGTGTAATTTCTTCTTTTCCTAAAATGCCAATGCACACTTTGTGAATTTCACTGCATACATGTTCTCTGTGTATGCTTACTTCGGGTCTTTACGTGTTGTTCTGCATTCTTTCGGGATTGACAATTATTATTAACCTGTGCATTCAGATATGTTAAAACTTAGTAGAAGGTGAAAGATTAAAAAAAATAGTTTCCTAAGAGATAATTTAAAAAATAGTCCAGTTTTTAAAAATTCAATAGAATTTAAAAGAAGAAATACAACAGCAAATGAACACATTGGGTGTTTTTTCCTCTGCATTGAGTCCATTTTTTTATTAATTGAAAGGCTGAGTGTAGTGGTGAGACAAAGAGCCTGCTGACATAGGTAGAAGTTGCCATTTTGTCTAAGAATCTAGATACTAGGTGAAAAGCTTTTAAGAAGCTGTATTAAACAAACTCTGCTCAACCCGAACCATATAAAATATTGGTCTACATGATTATCGAGGAAAAAACACAAACAAAACAATAGCAACAACAACAAATCAACAAGAAAGCTCGGGACCAAAGAAAAACAGTAGTGCAGGAGTATAGTTCAAAGAGTCAGAGAGGTAGAGAATATATGGTATTGATTCCATTGTTTCAACAGGAATGCCAAATGCAGGGAGAGAGGGAATGTTATCCAACACAGCCAGGTGGGGAAAGCCAGTCCAGTTTCCTGCTATCTGTTTCCTTCAGGTCCTCAGAGAGCTGCAAGATACTCACCCACACTAGTGAAGGCCATCTGCTTCCTTGCTTCCATCCATATAAATGCTAATCTCTCCTGGAAGTACTCTCACAGACACGCTCAGGGATATTATTTGATCTGAAAGCAGGGCATCTGTGACTTCGTTCAGTTGATATGTAAAATTAACCATGACAGTAACATATACAATTTTGAGAAGGAAAACCTAAAGTATGTGTTCCTAAGACCATAAAGTTGTTTAAAATACCATTTTTACCTTGATGACAGATCTCATATCCTGCATACCTGTCTTAGCAACTGCTTCATTTTATATTGGTGGTGACTGCCTCTAACTCTTCATGTTTCTTTTAAAGAGCTGTGTTTTACAATGTGGCTTATGTTACAATCACCAGCTCTTTGTATTGATGGCAGTGGTGTTTCGTTTTCTGTTGTAGATAGCTAAGAATGACTTTATTGCTCTGGATGACTGTGACGAGGATCAATTAGGAAATATTGAGAATCCTTGATACTGTCGACTTTAAACTACGAACCTAGTGAAGGGGTAGTAGGCAAATGAAAACAGAGGCAGGCTCAAGATGTGTCTATCTTCGTCGTCAGGAGACTATAAAACCTATTCACAGCTTCTTGGGCTCAGAGAGTATCTTAGGAAGATGTTAAGTTTCAAGTTCATGCATCAGCTAAAGCGCACATACTTCATCAGAAACATTGGGAATAACCTAAATTCACACACACATACACACACGCAACTTGTCATATATGTATATAATACATATGTGGAAGATGAACAGCCTTGTTAAAGATTCAGGCTTATCTTGTTGAGGATTGTTGTTCCGGGGATCCCAGCTAAATATCATTCAATAATTCTTAACTTTCATGACTACATCTAGGTCATCTTTCAAGAACCGAATTTAATAGGCTATTTGGTTAGGAATTATAAAGTTAAATCACCAAGGACTTGACCAAATTAAGTGTTAAAGTGAGTTTCTAGAGTTAGAGATTTAAATCTTTAGGAAACAATTGGCATTGTATTTCTCCACCTTGCTCATATTTTTTCAACCTCCGGACTGTGGCTGAATTTTAGTTTAGTTCACTGAATATTTATCACCAATATAATCTTGATTATATTGTAACAACATATCTAATTTCAGATAACAATATTCTTAGCCAAGAGCTTGGTCCCACTTTTACTGCTTTTCACTGTTGGTCCAGCTCTCCAAGAAAGAACATAGAAACAAGCAACTCTTTGAACAGACTCCTCCAGGACAAATATGTATTGTTCTCTTAACCCGCCTTTGTGTTGTATGCCTAGCTGACAGGTAAATGAGCAACAGGAGCTTCAGGCGTGGGTGGTTTTGGCCAGTCCTATCTGCCAAATAGCTATAGCAAAGAACCGTGCCCTTACCTTCTAACTAGCATCCCTTTCTTCATTCAAGAAATGGATGTTACACTAACGGATTGCTTGTGTTATAGAACAAACCATTACTGAGAAGCAATTTGGTTTTAAAAATGAAGCTACTAGGGAGAAACTTTGATTAAAACTCATGAGGAAATAAATCAGCTACAATGTTGCAGCAGAAAAGGCTGGCTTACCTTTCCTGGGAAGACAGCCTTTGGTATTGGACTTTGGTGCGTAGAAGAATGGTGAACAACAATTCAAAGGTTATGTTAGTTTTTTTTTCCTGCATGGAAAACATTACAGAATATGTGTAGGTTTTTTTGTTGTTGTTCAAATGGCATTGCTCTCTGAAAATGACAGAGTGAAAGAATGAGCTAGCCTTTAATCTCAAGTAGTGTTATCTCAAGCAACAATAGTTCAATGATTTTGTTCTTTTAATGACCTACACCCAGGGTAAATGATTTATAATGTTTGTTTCACTGTCACACCAGTGAAATCATATCGTAAAATAATCTCTTTGTTTTTTCTTTTTGTTTTTTATGATGGATTACTTTGAATAAAATCATACTCAGGAAATAGCCAATATTTACCAGCCTCTTCCAGATATATGCAAGTTACAGCAAACAGTAGACTGGCTGCAGATTATTTTATTACTTTCTTCCCCCTATACCTAACTGGATGACCAGGAATAGGTTATTTTAAGAATAGTGATTCCAAATAATTATAGGGATTATTTTTGCTTAAACTCAGTCTTTTAAAGAAGCATATATGAAATAGATCTTTGATATAGAAATAAGAATACAATGTTAATTTTGCCAGATATAGACACCTATTTTATGCTTATTATACATAAATCATATACTGTTGAACTAAATTTTAAATTTTATTTTTTATAGAATTATGTTTTTTTGGTTCATATTTAAATATATTGATAGATTCATGAATTAAGGCAAAATAACACAAAATCTTACTTGATGTCTATCTGATGTTCAGAAATAATTTACTCTTTTACATGTCCTAGGTATTATGCTAATATAAATAAATGGCCGCATACTTTTCAATACTTTTGGTGTTCAGTTAATCTTGAATCTTTTTGCTTGTAGAGGAATTCTTTGAGTAAACTAAGCTCTGAAAATTGAGATCTTGTGATTTCCTTTACAAATTAAGGTTTGGAAACACTGTCAATATATTACTGTTTATCTGTTTATCTCTCTTAAAATTCATCAACTGTTTCTCAAAATATTTAGATTTCTGGATGTTTAGTAATCTCTAGATAAAGTTTGTATAATAAGCAATTATTTTCGTTCGGAGAAACCCTTATTTAGACACCATACTAAATGTAATACCTTGACATGTAATGTTTGGTATAACTATATTGAAAACATATTTGCATCAGACACATTTGTAATTTCTTAGAATTTTTCTTAGAAATACTTTCTGAGAACATAATGTTTATTTTTCTCATCCATGTATGTACTCACTTGTGTTTGTGTGTATTGGTGTGTGTGTGTATGTGTGTGTGTGTGTGTGTGTGTGTGTGTGTGTGTGTGTGTGTGTGTTTATGTGACAGGGCACACATATGGAGGTCAGAGAGCAACTTGAAGAGTTGATTCTCTACCTCTTCCATTTAGGTTCTGGGGATCATTTAGATTGTGAGGCAAGGCTGAAAGCATATTTATCCACTGACCCTTCTCTTTCTAGGTTTGTTTCTAAAAGTGGTAAAAACCCCAATATATAGACTATAGATGCAAACAAAGAGAACTGAACATATACTGAAGCTCTTTATTCAGTTCTTGTGCTTGAGGAGCCGGAGGTTTGACTCCTATCTGATTTATTTCTTAGAGTCTCTCTTGACATCACAAAACTGAACGATTTGCAGTTTTACACAGCAGTCAATGAAATTAAGGGGTGATGGGAAGTTGCCCATTCTTGACTATGTGAGCACACTTATTTAGACTTACATACTTTCTTTTTCATTTTTTAGTTCCAGTTTCTTTTTCAGAGGTGTTACCAAGCTTAGAGAGAGAAAAAAAATCTAGGTAGAGCAAATATGCATAAGCAAATTGAATTAATTGGGATAAACAAACTTTATCCCTTGGTCTAATAGTTAATATGACTTTGAGAGTATATAATCTCTATGAGAATAATTTGGAAAATAGAAGAATGGTATTATAGTCTGAATGTATAAAAAAGATTAAGTGCTCTGAACATAATAATAATAAATTCAGAAAAATAATGAAATTCACTCAGTTGCTAATATGCAAACACCAGGGGTGCTCTAGGAAAAAATATAACAATAAAATTCTAGTTTCCCATTAATTATGTCATTTGAGAAACTGAGCTCAGAGTTGCTTATGTCCAACAGCCTTTCTATAGGCAAGATCACAGACATAGTCTAAGATGTGAGAATGCTGGAAATCCATCTTCCCAGGAGGATATTTGCCAATTAGTTTGGGACTAAAGAATCCTGCCAGGCATGAGGCTGCCCAGCAAGGTAGAGAATCAGAAAAAAAGAAAAAAGAAATATTTTGTAAGAGAGCTGGAAAAATCAGCCACTCAGCTGGTAGCAAACACTATGCCGCAAAGGAATGTCAGCATTAGGAATTGTTTAGAGTGGCTGCATTGCGGAAGGCTTGGGGGAAGATTTGCTATTTTTTTTTCCTATATTAGAGAGTGGCGTGAAGATTACAGAACGCATTTACTCGCTGTGATAACCTCCTCCTGAAGAAGCCAATCCATTGCTTGACCATGTACTACAGGGGCAACAACAGGATCATGATGGACCAAATTATCACCTTAGAGTGAGGGAACTATTCTTTGGGGTTTAGATATCTATAACAATTCATTAGATGGACCTTTCTTTTCTATATACTTGGAAATGCAACATCATGATATTTAGGGCACAGTTTTTTCTTATGATTTTTGTTATTATCTTTGCAGCCTCTGCCATCTTTGCTCCTGTGACTGAGAAGACAGGTGCAGCCAGGAACCCAGGGAACACCTGACTGTAAGATCACTTGGGACACGGCCCACCAGGGGCCCAACTGCACCCAGGAGTTGGGAAGTGCCATGCCATCTGTGCACATACCCTGCCAGGGGACATCTTCCAGCAGTTAGAGGGAGTCCTGTGGTTGGAGGGAGTCCTGTATTTAAAGATGAGGCTCCCATCTTTGCTCCTGTGACTGAGCAGACAGATGTAGCCAGGTATGCAGAGAACACCCAAGTATAAGATCACATGGGACATGGCACACCAGGGGCCCCCTGCACCCAGGAGCTGGGCAACTCCACAGCACTCTGTGTCAGGGGAAAGCCAGTCAACTAGGGGTGCTGAGATAGGCTTGCAGGCACACAGAAGGGACAAGCACCAGCGAGTGACAGCAGGACCAACTAAGACCAGTGATAACCACATGGAAAAAGGCAAACATAGGAATGTTACTAACAAAAACCAAGGCTATATGGCACCATCTGAACCCAATTCTCCCACAACAGCAAGTCCTGGATACCCCAACACACCAGAAAAGCAAGATTTGGAATTAAAATAACAGCAAATGATGCTGTTAGAAGGCTTCAAGAAGGACATAAATAACTCCCTTAAAGAACTACAGGAAAACACAACAAAACAGGTGAAGGTATTGAACAAAACCATCTAGGATCTAAAAATGAAGGTAGAAACAATAAAGAAATCACAAAGGGAAACAACTTTGGACACAGGAAACCTAGGAAAGAAGTCAGGAGTCATGGATCCAAGCATCAACAACAGAATACAAAAGATAGAAGAGAGAATCACAGATGCAGAGGATACCATAGAAAGCATTGACACAACAGTCAAAGAAAATGCAAGATGCAAAAAGCTCCTGAGCCAAAACATCCAGGAAATCCAGGACACAATGAGAAGACCAAACCTAAGGATTATAGGTACAGAAGAGAGTGAAGATCTTAAAGAGCCAGTAAATGTGTTCAACAAAATTATAGAAGAAAGCTTCCCTAACCTAAGGAAAGAGATGTCCATGAACACACAAGAAGCCTTCAGAACTCCAAATAGACTTGACCAGAAAAGAAATTCCTCCCATTATATAATAATTAAAACTCCAAATGTACTGAACAAAGAAAGAATATTAAAAGCAGTAAGTGAAAAAGGTCAAGTAACATATAAAGTTAGACTTATCAGAATTACACCAGACTTCTCACCAGAGACTATGAAAGCCAGAAGAGCCTGGGCAGATGTAATAGAGACAGTAAGGGAAGACAAATGCCAGCCCAAACTGCTTAATATCCAGTAAATATCTAAATTACCATAGATGGAGAAACCAAGGTATTCCATGACAAAAACAAATTTACATGACATCTTTTCACAAATCCAGCCCTTCAAAGGATAATGAATGGAAGATGCCAATAAAAGGAGGGGAAAAACATACTAGAAAAAGCAAGAAATTAATCTTCCTTCAACAAACCCAAAAGAAGATAACCATGCAAATATAAAAAGTACATCAAAAATAATAAAAAGCAACAATCACTATTCCTTTATATATCTTAATACCAATGGACTCTATTTCCCAATAAAAAGACATAGAGTAACAGACTGGATACGTATACAGGACCCAACATTTTGTAGCATACAGGAAATGCATCTCAGTGTCAAAGACAAAAACCACCTCAGAATAAAAGGCTAGAAAACAATTTTCCAAGCAAATGGTCCCAAAAACAAGAAGGAGTAGCCATTCTAATATCCAATAAAATAGACTTTCAAGCAAAAGTCATCAAAAACAACATGGAAGGACACTGTGTACACATCAAAGGAAAAATCTACGAAGAAGAACTCTCAATTCTGAACATTTATGCTTCAAATACAAGGGCACACTCATTCATAAAAGAAACTTTAATAATCATTAAAGGACACACTGCACCTCACACAATAATTGTGGGTGACTTCAACACCCTACTCTCCTCAATGGACAGATCAGGGAAACACAAACAAAACTGAGAGACAGTGAAACTAACAAAAGTTTTGAACCAAATGGATTTAATAGATATCTATAGAACATTTCATCCTAAATCAAAAGAATATACCTTCTCAGCACCTCATGGTACCTACTCCAAAATTGACCATATTATTGGTCACAAAACAGACCTCAACAGATGTAAGAAGATCTAACTAGGCCGAGCAGTGGTGGCGCACACCTTTAATCTCAGCACTTGGAAGGCAGAAGCAGGCAGATTTCTGAGTTCAAGGCCAGCCTGGTCTACAAAGTGAGTTCCAGGACAACCAGGGCTACACAGAGAAACCCTGTCTCGAAAAACAAAATAAAAGAGAGAGAGAGAGAGAGAGAGAGAGAGAGAGAGAGAGAGAGAGAGAGAGAGAGAGAGAGAGAAAATCTAACTAATCCCATGCCTCCTATCAGATCACTATGGAGTAAAAGTGGTCTTCAATAGCAACAAAAACAAGAGAAATCCCACATACACATGGGAACTGAACAATGCTCCACTCAATGATACTTTGGTCAAGGAAGAAATAAGGAAAGAAATCAAAGACTTTAGAATTCAATAATAATGAAGGTACAACATATCCAAATTTATGGGACACAATGAAAGCAGTGCTAAGAGGAAAACTCATAGCTCTGAGTGCCTCCAAAAAGAAGCTGGAGAGAGCATACACTAGCAGCTTAACAGCACACCTGCAAGGTTTAGAATAAAAGGAAGCTATTATACCCAAGAGGAGTAGAAGGCAGGAAATCATCAAACTCAGGGCTGAAATCAACCAAGTAGAAACAAAATGAACTATACAAAGAATCAACCAAACCAGGAGCTGGTTCTTTGAGAATATCAACAAAAAAATAAACCTTTAGCCAGACTAAGCAGAGAGCACAGAGACAGTATCCATATTTAAAAAATCAGAAATGAAAAAGGAGATATAACAACAGAAACTGAGGAAATTCAAAAAATCATCAAGTCCTACTACAAAAGCCTATACTCAGCACAACTGGAAAATATGGATGAAGTGTTTAATTTCCTAGACAGATATCAAATACCAAAGTTAAATCAGGACCAGATAGACCATCTAAATGGTCCCATAACCCCTAAAGAAATAGCAGTGTTTACAGTCTCCCAACCAAAAAAAGCACAGAACCAGATGGTTTTAATGCAGAATTCTATCAGACCTTAAAAAGAAGACCTAACTCCAATACTCTTCAAATGTTTCCACAAAATAAAACAGAAGGAACACTACCCAACTGGTTCTATGAAGCCACAATTATGTTGATACCAAAACAACACAAAGATCCAACAAAGAAAGGGAACTTCAGAACAGTTTCCCTTATGAGTATCGTTACAAAAATACTCAATAATATTCTTGTCACTCGAATCCAAGAATGCATCAAAATGATCATTCATCATGATCAAATATGCTTCATGAGTTCTTGTCATATAGAACTTTCACTTGTTTGATTAGAATCACACCAAGATACTTTATATTGTTTGTGACTATTATGAAGGGTCTCATTTCATTAATTTCTTTTTCAGCCTGTTTTTCCATTTAGTTTAGGAAGGCTACTGATGTGTTTGATTTAATATTATATCCGGCCACTTTGATGAATTTGTTTATCAGCTACAGGAGTTCTCTGAGTTTTTTGGGTCACATAAATATACTATCATATCATCTGCCAATAGTGATAATGTGACTTCTTCCTTTCCAATTTGTATCCATTTGACCATCTTTTGTTGTCTAATTGCTCTAGCTAGAACTTAAAGTACTATATTGAATAAATATGGAGAGAGAAGGTAGCCTTGTCTAGTCCCTGACTTTAGTGGGATTGCTTCAAGTTTCTCTCCATTTAGTTTGATGTTGGCTACCGGTTTGTACTATATTGCTTTTACTGTTTAGTTATGGGCCTTACGTTCCGGTTCTTTCCAAGATTTTTATCGTGAAAGGATGCTGAATTTTTTTCAAATGCTTTTTCAACATCTAATGAAATGACCATGTGGTTTTTTTCTTTGAGCTTGTTTATGTAGTGGATTACATTGATGGAATTCTGCATATTGAATTCTTCCTGCATCCCTGGGATGAAGCATACTTGATCATGGTGATGATGTGTTCTTGGACTTGGTTGGCAAGTTTTTTTTTTTTTGAGTATTTCTGAATCGATATTCATAAGGAAAATTGGTCTGAACTTCTCTCTCCATGTTGCATCTTCATGTGATTTTGGTATCAGCGAAATCGTGGCTTCATAGAAACAGTTGGGTTGTGTTCCTTCTGTTTCTATTTGGTGGAATATTTTGACAAATATTGGAGTTATGTCTTCTTTTAAGATCTGATAGAATTCTGCACTAAAAGCATCTGGTCCTGTGCTTTTTTTGGTTGGGAGACTTTCAATGATCACTTCTATTTTTTTAGGGGTTATGGAATCATTTTGATGGTCTATCTGATCCTGATTTAACTTTGGTACTTGATATCTGTCTAGGAATTTGTCCATTGATCCATATTTTCCAGTTCTGTTAAGTAAAGGCTTTTTAGTAGAATCTGTTGATTTTTTTTGAATTTTCTCCATTTTCAGTTTTGATTTCGTTAATTTGGATACTTTCTCTGTGCCCTCTGTTTAATCATGATAAATGTTTATCTATCTTGTTTATTTTCTCAAAGAACCAGCTCCTGGTTTGGTTGATTCTTTGTATAGTTCATTTTGTTTCTACTTGGTTATCAGCCTTGAGTTTGATGATATCCAGCCTTCTAATTCCTCTTGGGTGTATTAGCTTCTTTCTGTTCTAAGGCTTTCAGGTTTGCTGTTAAGCTGCTAGTGTATGCTCTCTCTAGCTTCTTTTTGGAGACATTCAGACCTATGAGTTTTCCTCTTAGCACTGCTTTCATTGTTTCCCATAAATTTGAGTGTGCTGTGCTTTCATTTTCATTGATTTCTAAAAAGTCTTTGATTTCTTTCCTTATTTCCTCCTTGACCAAGTTATCATTGAGTAGAGCATTGTTCAGCTTCCATGTGTATGTGGGCTTTCTGTTTTTTTTTTTTTTTTTGCTATTGAAGACCAGCCTTATTTCATAGTGATCTGATAGGAAGCATGGGATTATCTGTTGAGGTCTGTTTTGTGACCAATTATATGGTCAGTTTTATAGACGGTACCATGAGGTGCTGAGAAGATAGAATATTCTTTTGTTTTAGGATGAAATGTTCTATAGATATCTTTTAAATCCATTTGTTCTATAACTTCTGTTAGTTTCAATGTGTCGCTGTTTAGTTTGTGTTTCCCTGATCTGTCCATTGAGGAGAGTGTGGTGTTGAAGTCACCCACAATTATTGTGTGAGGCGCAATGTGTGCTTTAAGCTTTAGTAAAGTTTCTTTTAGGAATGAGGGTGCCCTTGTATTTGGAACATAGATGTTCAGAATTGAGAGTACTTCTTGGTCGATTTTTCCTTTGGTGTGTACAAAATGTCCTTCCATGACTTTTTTGATGACTTTTAATTGAAAGTCTATTTTATTGGATATTAGAATGGTTACTCCATCTTGTTTCTTGAGACCATTTGCTTGGAAATTTGTTTTCCAGCCTTTTACTCTGATGTAGTGTTTGTCTTTGACACTGAGATGCCTTTTCTGTATACTGCAAAATGTTGGGTCCTGTTTACATATCCAGTCTGTTACTCTATGTCTTTTTATTGGGGAATTGAATCCATTGATGTTAGGGGATATTAAGGAATAGTGATTGTTGCTTACTGTTTTTTTGATGTAATCTTTATGTTTGCGTGGTTATCTTCTTTTGGCTTTGTAGAAAGATGATTACTTTTTTTCTTTTTCTAGTGTGTAGTTTCTCTCCTTTTGTTGGTGTTTTCCATTCATTATCCTTAGAAGGGCTGGATTTGTGAAATGATATTATGCAAATTTGTTTTTGTCATGGAATACCTTGGTTTCTCCATCTATGGTAATTGAGAGATCTGATGGGCATAGCACCCTGGGTTGGCATTTGTGTTCCCTTAGTGTCTGTATGACATCTGCCCAGGCTCTTCTGGCTTTTACAGTCTCTGGTGAGAAGTCTGGTGTAATTCTGATAGGTCTACCTTTATATGTTACTTGATCTTTTTCACTTACTGCTTTTAATATTCTTTCTTTGTTTAGTACATTTGGCATTTTAATTATTATGTGATGGGAGGAATTTCTTTTCTGGTCAAATCTATTTGGAGTTCTGAAGGCTTCTTGTATGTTTATGGACATCTCTTTCTTTAGGTTAGGGAAGTTTTCTTCTATAATTTTGTTGAACATATTTACTGGCCCTTTAAGTTGGAAATCTTCACTCTCTTCTATACCTATAATTCTTAGGTTTGGTTCACATTGTGTCCTGGATTTCCTAGATGTTTTGGCTCAGGAGCTTTTTGTATTTTGTCTTTTCTTTGACTGTTGTATCAATGCTTTCTATGATATATTCTGCATCTGTTATTCTCTCTTCTATCTCTTGTATTCTGTTGTTGATGCTTGAATCCATGACTCCTGACTTGTTTCCTAGGTTTTCTATGTCCAAAGTTGTTTCCCTTTTTGATTTCTTTATTGTTTCTACCTCCATTTTTAGATTCTGGATGGTTTTGTTCAATACCTTCACCTGTGTTATTGTGTTTTCTTGTAGTTAAGGGCTTCTTCCTATTTACTTGTGTTCTCCTGTATTTCTTTAAGGGAGTTATTTATGTCCTTTTTGAAGCCTTCTGTCAGCATCATGAGCTGTTATTTTAAATCCAAATCTTGCTTTTCTTGTGTGTTGGGATATCCAGGACTTGCTGTTGTGGGGGAATTTTCTTCAGATGGTATCATGTATCCTTGATTTCTGTTAGTAACGTTTCTACGTTTGCCTTTTTCCATCTGGTTATCTCTGGTATTAGTTGGTCCTGCTCTCTCTGGTACTTGCTTTTACCTCCTGTGTGCCTGCAAGCATGTCTCAGCACCCCTGGGTGACCGGCTCTCCCCTAGCACAGAGTGCTGTAGTGTTGCCCATCTCCTGGGTGCAGGTAGGGCCCTGGTGGACTGAGTCCCAAGTGATCTTACACTCAGGGTCCCCTGCTTTCCTGGCTGTAACAGGACTGAAGATGGTGACCTTACCTCTAACCATGAAATTCCCTGTAGAGCAAATGTCCCCTGGTAGGATAGGTACACAGAAGGCTGTGGTGCTGCTCAGCTCCTGTGTGCAGGTGGAACCCTGGCAAATAGTGTTCCAAGTGATCTTACACTCAGGTGCTCCCTATGTTCCTGGCTTCACCTGTTTGCTCAGTCCCAGGAGCAAATATGGTGGCTTAACCTCTAAATGCAAGACTCCCTCTAAATACAGGACTCCCTGCAGGGTGGATGTTCCCTAGCAGGATAGGTGCACAGATAACTGTGATGCTTCCCAGCTCCTGGGTGTAGGTGGGGCCATGGCAGAGAGTGTCCCAAGTGATCTTATGCTTGGGTGTTCCCTGCGTACCTGGCTGTACCCATCTGCTCAGTTACAGGGGCAAAAATCTTCTTATATGATTTCCTTTCTAAAATTTTTATCAACTCTGGTCAAGACATCAAATCCTATCAATATGTAGAACATATTTCCACATCTATTTGAAAATACACCTAGCTTTATATTTTGAGTTTTAACTGTTATCATTTTATTGAGTTTTTTAAATTGAATTTCAAATTATGTTTATGACACAATTGACATGTTATAAATTATAGGAAGAAGCATTTGAAAGACAAAAGTAGAAGAATGTAGGAATCATAAATTCTTTCTACAACAGAAAATAAATTTAAATATCCTGGCTGTTCACTATATTTTCACTAAATATTCTGTTCCCTTGGCATTGTCCATAAAACTTATTTTAGTTTCCTTCCTTTCTGCAGGGCATAAGTAATGGGTAAAAAACAAAACAAAATAAACAAACAAAACAAGACAAATCAAAACAAAAACGCTGGTATGTTGCCAGAGTACTTAGAATGCTTTTGAAGACTCCACAAATGTTGTTTATTTTATATTAAAAATACAGAAATGACTAGTTTTGGGGATTAAATCAATACTGTTCAATCAAGGAATTGCCTACAAAATTTATAAATTTTTTCTTAGAGTAGAAATAAGCTTTTATGAAATCAAAATTGGAGTATTTTAAATAATTGGGTATATTGAGTCAGATCAAAGCAGAAAAACATTTTAAACTGACACATAAACAATAAAATGTATTATATAACACTTTTGGTATCACTTGATGTTTTAGTATACATACATTTTGTGTAATGTTTAAGTAATGCTATGTTTGCACATCTCCAGAAATATTTAATATTTCTTTATAGTTAAAACAATCAAAATCAACATTTCTTTTCTTTTTCTTTTTCTTTTTCTTTTTAGCTTTTGAGTCAGGGTCTTAACCTGTAACTCTGACTCTCCTAAAACTCTCTGTGTAAATCAGACTGATTTTGAACTCACAAAGTTTCACTTGACTCTGCCTCCCCAGTGCTGGAATAAAAGGCACACACCACCATATCCAGCTTTCCTACTTTTGACCTATACAGTCCATCATTACCTATACTCACTCCCCTGTTTGCTCACTGGAACTGCTTAAACTTATTTTAGTGGCCATTGATCAATCTCTTTCTTGCCATCCTGGTGACAGAAGCTGAGAGCTGATAAATTGATATCAAGTATTGTTTTCAATTTAAAAGGGGAAGATATTTTAAACTTCCCAGATATTTTTCATTATAAAAAATATTTTTAGGACATATCTATGAGTGGGAACAACCAGAGATCTTTGCAGATTGAAGAAGAGCCACCATGACCAAATTAGCCATTAACAACCTCCATGTCTATATTTCCTTCTCTGATGCATTTCAAGTCAGTGTCTGCATATAGAAGAAGATACTGCTTGAAATTATTCCTTTTTTTTAATGTATGAGAACCCAATTTTTCTCACTCCCTTTGCTGTTAAACTCACTGTCAATTTCACCATTATTTTCTGTCTCTGATTTCATACAATAAAAGAAAAATTAGAGCAATTTTGAGAACTGCTTAATGTTGGAAATCATTTCCCAAACTACATCTAGATCCATTAGCAAAAGATAAAATTTCAACTATTTCAAGGAGCAACGATTCACGGCCAAAGATGTAGAATTTTATACAAATACCAGAGTTCTTTTACATTCATGAATATATCCACACTTATAAGGAAAGGTGAAGCACTATTGATCAAGTATACTTTATCTTAGTAAATAGAATATTTTATATACTCTTATTCTCCACATATTCACTTCTTTAGCTGTTATTCAACTAGAAAGAATTGTTTTCAATTAGAATATGCAGAGAAAATCATAAATGCAATATTTACAAAGCTTCCTTTTGTGTTATTTGTTTGTTTGCTTGTTTTAGGTCTTGGGACTTAAACTCAGAAATTGCATATTCTTGGAAAATGCTATACCCATGAGTTTAATCTGCAGCCCATAATATTCACAAACATTTTAACATGGCAATTTAGAATGATTGCACAGTAAACTATTTTATTTGCTATCTATCTTCTCCAAATAAACTTGACAAGTTAAGAATCCATCGTTTATTAGTTATAATTTAATTTAATAGATAAATTTATAGAAATATAAATGTCAAAAGCCTTATGCTTTCTGATTTATTGTTTCTATTCAGTTGTTTGTAATTTGCTAGCTTTATAAGACATTGAAAATTCTTAAAAAAGTGGTAGAGGAGTAATAGTCAGACTAGGTAGGTCTTCAAGTTCATTCTATTTATCATTGAGTTATAACACAGCTTCATTTGATCAAACTTAATGCTGATTAAATGAATGAAAGGCTTTGGCTCTTATGCAGGTTTTTTTTCAAAACCAGGAACAGAATCTATTATTTAATTAACAAATTACTTCAGATGTGACGAAATATTTACTTATTTATTTTTAAATTATATCTTTATTTTTGTGGGATTATAATTAAATCATTTCCCCCTTCCCTTTTCTACTTCCAAATCCTCCCATATCCCATAATCCTCCTTGCTCTTTCATTAATTGTCCTTACATATATGGTATACGTGTGTCTGTGTGTTTATTTCTAAATACATAAATATACCACACTCTGTATAATGCTATTTGTGTGTATGTTTTCAGGGCTGAGTATTTGGTTTTAATAACAAATTTGTATGTTCTCCTCTAGGAAGACTATTTCTCCTTCTCTCAGCATCCCTTAGATGCCTGTAGTTCTTGTCTAGGGTTGAGGTCTCATGAGCTTTTCCCCTTCCACGTTAGCTTTTCTGTTGGTATCATCTTGTTCAGCATGTGTTTAGGCAATCTTGTTGATGAAACGTCATGGTAGTTGTCTTTGACATTCCTGGGAGACTATTTCAAAATTGAAACCAGTTATATTTAGCTACAACTTTGAGATTGTCTGATACAGTATAGATTGTAAATTCCAGTTGACCATACAGACACACACACATTGTGTCATGAGGTCAACTTTGCTGCCATTAGCTGAGTGATGATCAACACTGTAGATCAAAACTAGTGGCAGTTGGTATGCATTTTGTGACTAATATTTCCTGGGGAGACACAGCAAAAATTTATTCACCACAGATAGGGATCCCACTACAGACTAACGTATACACACCATCAAAGTTCAACTTGGTGAACCAGTGAGTTTTACTGGTGTTCTTTACTTAAATATTAACAAGGAGTTACTTACAGGAACAGAAATGACTCAAAGACAGCTTTATCACCAAAGACTAGCATAGGAAACACCTCACAAAACCTATAAACCTAGAGAATTCACATAACTGGCATCAGCTCAGTAGTTTAGTAAGGGTTCTTTATAGGCAGCTCTGCTCTGCTGTTTTATTTCTCTTTCAGGAAACTTGGTTGGTCTTTGCTTCTCCCAGTGTGTTGGGCTTATCTGAGAGTCTTTTTTGCAGCTGCACTTATCTAAGAGGGACTCTACAGTCTTTAAGTATTTACTTTATGGAATGAGTATTCTAGTGAACCTGGCCAGTTTCAGGGACTTCCTGAATCTATTTTAAGTTGCTTATTTTCTGTCTTAAAGAGCTTCCATGAAGGATGAGGTATTTTAGTATTGGCAGAAACTGTTATACAATAATATGACTAAAGGCACTTCGATGGTAGAATATATTACACTTTGTAGTGAAGTTCAGAAAACTGGATTTATTGATTCTTCAAAGATTTTTTAAACATTAATTTTAAAAGAGTGTGTGTGTGTGTGTGTGTGTGTGTGTGTAAAAATGCAGAAGTGTGCCTGACTTGTGAGATAGGGTAGAATACCAATTGAGGGAGTTTGTGTTTTCTTACACCATGTAAGTCTCAGGGATTGAGTTTAGGCTTGGCAGCAAAAGCATCTTTATCCAAAGAGCTTCATTTGCAGCTCTGAACTCCTTATGTTTCAACCACAGCATTTAAAACCAAATGAAGTGAATTTAGATGTAAATTCTCTCTAAAAGACTCAAGCAATGTTTTAAAATATCATCTATTTGTAGGATACTATTTATTATTTTAGTAGTTAACCAAGAATATTTGAATTCTGGCTTTGTGTTAAATTTATAAAAATGTTGGGTTTTGTTTGTTGAAAATCCTGTCTAGGACTTGAATAACCAAATCCTTCACAAACCTTCATTGTCTGCATTGCAATGCTTCAAGTAACTCCTTAAAACCCATAGCAATTTAATTGTTGTATATAGTTGTCATTTTGTATAGAATCTGTCATTTGGCCAAATACATATATTTTGGAAACATGATTTCTCTTAATAGTTACAAAATTGAGTGATTTTTACAGGAACATGAATCAATACATATATATAATTGCTGGACTATGATAGAAGAGTATTACAGTTTATATACGGTTACTGACTAATCTTTAAACATGGTGTACCAGTAACATATTAGTAAAGTAGGATGAAATCTGCGCTTCTTTTCCACATCATTGCTTACTGGATGGCATTTCAGTTGGGTCCTATATTTATATTTCATTTAATTTTTTTTTGCCATACAATATTTTAAGTTTAATCAAAAGTCAACTTAGAAAGGCCATTCTGCCTAAGGGATATTTTTCCATTAAGCATTATGACATATTGGTGGCCTTGAGGGATTATTGGTTTTTCAAGAAATATTAACAGCTGAAAATTTGCATTTTAATACAGTTCTCCTCAGCTACTCAAGCAATTTTATTTTTAAGACCTGTGACAGGTTTCAAAGCTTTAGTTCTAAAGCAATCTAGTCAAGTAGAGCTAACATAATTTCATTACAAATAACTAAGTTTTTAAATAGTTTTTATTTTTTTTCACCTGAAAAATTTAGCTGAAGATGTCAGGGAAATCAACACCCAAATTTTATGCCTGCACTATAACAAGACTTGATAATTAGAAACAGTGAGGAAGAATTCTTTTTAAGCTACTCCTTTCAGAAATTGAAGAATAAGAAAATAGGACATCTAATTAGGTTTTCCTGATTAGTAGTTAAAACTGAAGTTGATGCAAAGCAGCCCTTCAAAGGAATTGTTTCAGTCTATCTAGGTGTCTGTCCCCAAGGGTGATGATTCCTGAGATACCACAAAAGATTCTCTGAAATGAGAGCCAAATCTTTCACCCTTGATTCTGGTATTAAACACGTATTCAAAATTGCTATTGGAATTAATTGGAGATTTGGAGTCAGGATCAAATGACACTGACACTTAAAGGGGTAGTAGGGAATAAAATTGAGTGATAAGTTTAACAATTATAAATGGATTTTCTTCTGGAAATGACTAAGTGGCTAAATGTCTTAGATTGGGAGACGGGAATGGAGATAATCGGCTTTCCTTCTGATTTCTGATCTGAAATGAAAATCTGGCTTTTAGTCCATCTGGACAGCTGCGTGTGTAGAGTCAATGCTTGGACTACTGTTCACTGGCTAGTGGCTGATTCAAATCAGTGTTTCGGTGCTCTCATTACTGCAAAGTTGAGAAAATGTCATCCTGTGTGAGTGGAAGATAGAGAAGAAAAGAAATAGAGAATGAATCACTTGAATTTATAGCAATGAATAGAGAGGGAAACACCTGAATTTATAGGAAAGCTATGGTGAGGGGAACAACTGAATTCATAGCAAATGGGTGGAGGGAGAACACTCCTGTCCACAGTAATTGGGTCATACAGTTCCTCCTCTTTGTGTTTTATATTTTATTGAAAATACATTTTTAATTGCAGAACATTCTGATGACAGTTTTCCTCTCTCTAACTCTACTAAATTCACCCCAACTTCCTTCCCATGCAGATACACATCTATTTTGTCTTTTGTTAAAAACAGGGATCTAAATAATAATAATAGCATAAGATAAGATAAAACAAAACCACACAAATTGGAATAGGACAATACAAACAATCAAGAAAAAGAGTCAAAGAAAAAACACAAAAATTATATATGCAGAGATACACACATTCTCACTCATAGTAATCTCATAAAAACATAAAACCAGAAAGTCATAATAAATATATGTCTTACATACATGTAAGATTATATATGTATGTATATTCTGACAAAACTTTATGAGAAAAAGACCCTCAGAGATGCCATTGAGTTCTTTGAGTTGTTGTCTACTGCTGGACATGGGGCCTGAGTTAAGAGTGGTTTATATTGTTAGTGAGACCTTATTGGAGAAAACTAATTTTTCATTTGTGAGAAGTTATCAATTGGAGATATCTTGCAAGTTGGGCATGAGACTTGTTTCCTTTTTTTCTTTTTTTTTTTTTGTCTCAGCTCTGTTCCCATCTGGTGCAGACACCTGCAGGCCCTGGGCATTTTATCACAGTGTCCATAAGTTTTTGTGTACCCTGCTCCTTCTATGTTGTTTAGAAGGTCTGTTGCCTCAGTGTTCTCTATCCCCTGTGTCTCTTACACTCTTCCTGTCTCCTCTCCTGCAGGGTTCCCTGAGGCCCGAGGGGAGGACTTTGGTGGATACCTTCCATTTCTGATGGAGTTTTCCAAGTTCTCTCACTCTATGAACTTTGACTGTGAGTTTCTATATTTGTTTCCATTCCCTGGAGGATAATGCCTCTCTGGTGATGGCTGAGCAAGGCACTGATTTTTGACTATAGCAGGATGTCAATGGCTTACATTTGTCATGCTATCTAACGGATGACTACTCCTTTCACTGCAACCTTAGTTTTAGTTTTTTTCATGTTTAATAAACCTTTGGATATTTCACTCTGTTTCAAAGAGATAATATATAAACATTTGTGAGCACTGATTACCTAAGATTTTTGATTTTTGTTTGTGTGCTTGTTTGAGAACCAAAGGTTTCTCCTAAATTTCTTCTGTCTATATCTATCTATCTATCTATCTATCTATCTATCTATCTATCTATCTATCTATCTATCTATCTATCTATCTATCTATCTATCATCTACATATTTTCCAAGTCTTTTTAATTTTTTATTGAATATATTCTTCGTTTACATTTCAAATGTTATACCACTCCCATTTTCCCCCTCCCTGGAAACCTGCAACCCATCCTTCGACCCCCTGCCTCCAAGAATATGCTCTTCTACCCAACCCATTCCCATGACCCCCATTCGATTTCCCCAAGCTGGGGACTCTTTTGAGCTTTCACAGGACCAAGGACCTCTCCTCCCACTGATGCCCGACAAGGCATTCCTCTGCCACTCTTTTTGCTGGAACCATGTGTACCCCTTGGTTGATGGCTTAGTCCCTGGACATCTGGTTGGCCAACATCGTCATTCTTCCCATGGGACTGAAACCACCCCCCCAAAGCTCCTCCAGTCCCACTCCAACTCCTCCATTGTGAACACTGCGCTCAGTTCAATGGTTGACTGCTAGTATCTGTCTCTGTATCTGTAAGGCTCTGGCAGGGTCCCTCCGAAAGAGAACCATAACAGGCTCCTATTGGTACACACTCCTTGTCATCCATAGTAGTTTCGGAGTTTGGTGACTGTTTAAAGGATGAATCCCCAGGTAGGACAGTCTCTGGATGTCCTTTCCTTCAGTCTCTGCTCCACACTATGTCTCCATAGTTGTTCCTGTGAGTATTCTGTTCCCTTTCTCCAAGGAACCAAAGCTTCCCCACTTTGGTCTTCCTTCTTCTTGAGTTCCTGTGGTCTGTGAATTATAATTTGTTTATTTTGAGCTTTTGGGTTAATATCTACTTATCAATGATTGTATACCATGTGTGTTCTTTTGTGATTGGGTTACCTCACTCAAGATGACACTTTCTAGTTCCATTCATTTGCCTAAGAATTTCATGAATTCATTATTTTTAATAGCTGAATAGTAATCCATTGTGTATATATACCACAATTTCTGTATCCATTCTTCTGTTGAAGGACATCTGGGTTCTTTCCAGCTTCTGACTATCATAAATAAGGCTGCTATGAACATAGTGGAGAATGTGTCCTTATTATGTTTTGGAGTATCTTCTCGGTATATGCCCAGGACTGGTATAGCTGAGTCCTCAGGTTAGTACTATGTCCAATTTTCTGAGCAACCGCCAAGTTGATTTCCAGAGTGGTTTTACCAGCTTGCATTCCCACCAGCAATGGAGAAGTATTTCTCTTTCTTCACATCCTCTCCAGCACCTGTTGTCCCCTGAGTTTTTTATCTTAACCATTCTGACTGGTGTGAGGTAAAATCTCAGGGTTGTTTTGATTTGCATTTCCCTGATAACTAAGGATGCTGAACATTTCTTTAGGTACTTCAGAGCCATTCGAGTTTCCTCAGTTGAGAATTCCCTGTTTAGCTCTGTACCCCATTTTTAGTAGGGTTATTTGACACTCTGGAGTCCAACTTCTTGAGTTCTTTATATACATTGGATATTAGCTGTCTGTCGGATGTAGGATTGGTAAAGATCTTTTGCCAATCTGTTGGTAGCCATTTTGTCCTATTGACAGTGAGTGTCCTTTGCCTTAGAAGCTTTGCAGTTTTATGTGGTCCCATTTGTCGATTCTTGTTCTTAGAGCATAAGCCATTGGTGTTCTATTCAGGAAATTTTCTCCTATGCCCATGTGTTCAAGATTCTTTCCCACTTTCTCCTCTATAAGCTTCACTGTGTCTGGTTTTATGTGTAGGTCCTTGATCCATTTGGACTTGAGCTTTGTACAAGGAGATCAGAATGGGTTAATTTGCATTTTTCTGCATGCTAACCTCCAGTTGATTCAGCACCATTTGTTAAAAATGCTTTCTTTTTTCCACTGGATGTTTTTAGCTCCTTTGTCAAATATCAGGGGACGGTAGGTGCTTGGGTTCATATCTGGGTCTTCAATTCTATTCCATGGATCTTCCTGACTGTCTCTTTACCAATACCAAACAGTCTTTATCACTATTGCTCTGTAGTAGAGCTTGAGGTCAGGGATGGTGATTCCCCCAGGAGATCTTTTGTTTTGGAGACTAGTTTTCGCTATCCTGGGTTTTTTGTTATTCCAAATGAATTTGCAGATTCCTCTTTCTAATTCTATGAAGAATTGATTTGGAGTTTTGATGAGGATTGCATTGAATCTCTAGATTGCTTTTGGCAAGATGACCATTTTTACTATATTAATCCTTCCAATCCATGAGCATGGGAGATCCTTCCATCTTCTGAGATCTACAATTTCTTTCTTCAGAGGCTTGAAGTTCTTGTCATACAGATCTTTCATTTGCCTGGTTAGAGTCACACCAAGTTATGTAATATTATTTGTGACTATTGTGAAGGGTGTCATTTCCCTAATTTCGTTCTCAGCTTCTTCATGCTTTGAGTACAGGAAGCTATTGATTTGTTTGAGTTAATTTTATATCCAGCCACTTTGCTGAAGTTGTTTATGAGCTTCAGGAGTTCTCCAGTAGAATTTTTTGGGTCGCTTAAGTATGCAATCATACCATCTGCAAATAGTGATATTTTGACCTTTTCCCTTCCAATTTGTATATCTTTGACTTCCATTTGTTGTCTAATTTCTCTGGCTAGGACTGCAAGTACTATATTAAATAGATAGGGAAAGAGTGGTAAACCTTGTCTGGTCTTCGATTTTAGTAGGATTGCTTCAAGTTTCTCTCCATTTAGTTTGATGTTAGCTACTGGTTTACAGTATACTGCTTTCACTATGTTTAGGTATGGGCCTTGGATTCCTGATCTCTCCAAGACTTTTATCATGAATGTATGCTGAATTTTGTCAAAATCTTTTTCAGCACCTAATGAAATGATCATGGGGATTTTTTCTTTGAGTTTGTTTATGTAGTGGATTGCATTGATGGATTTCCATATATTGAACCATCTCTGCATCCCTGAGATGAAGCCTACTTGATCGTGGAGAATTATTGTTTTGATGTGTTCTTGGATTTGGTTGGCCAAACTTTGTTGAGAATTTTTGTATCAATGTTCATAAGGGAAATTGGTCTAAAGTTTCCTTTCCTTGTTGGGTCTTTGTTTGGTTTAGGTATAAGTGTTATTGTGTGTTCATAGAATGAATTGGGTAGTGTTTCTTGAGTTTCTTGTTGGAGACATTCTTTTTTTTTTTTTTTTTTTGGTTTTTCGAGACAGGGTTTCTCTGTGTAGCTCTGGCTGTCCTGGAACTCACTCCATAGACCAGGCTGGCCTCGAACTCAGAAATCTTCCTGCCTCTGCCTCCAAAGTGCTGGGATTAAAGGCATGCGCCACCACCGCCCGGCTCTTGAGTTTCAATTTTGTGGAATAGTTTGACAAGTATCTGTATTAGCTCTTCTTTGAAGATCTGATAAAATTACCCACTAAACCCAACTGGTCCTGGGCTTTTTTGTTGTTGGAAGATTATTAACAACTGCTTCTATTTCCTCAGGACTTTTGGGACAATTTAGATGGTTTATCTGATCCTGTTTTAACACTGGCACCTGGTATGCAACTAGAAAATTGTTCATTTTGTCCAGATTTTCCAATTTTGTTGAGAATAAACTCTTATAGTAGGATCTGATGTTTTTTTGAATTTCTAGTTTCTGTTGTTATGTCTCCCTTTTCATTTCTGATTTTTATTAATTTGGGTAGTGCCTCCTAGCCCTCTGGTTAGTCTGGCTAAGGGTTTGTCTATCTTGCTGATTTTATCAAAGAAACAGCTTCTGGTTTTGTTGATTCTTTGTATAGTTCTTTTTGTTTCTATTTGGTTGATTTCAGCCCTGAATTTGATTATTTCCTGCTGTCTACTCCTCTTGGATGTATTTGCTTCTTTTGTTATAGAGCTTTCAGGTACACTGCTAAGCTGGTAGTGTAAGCTCTCTCCATTGTCTTTTTGGAGGCACTCAGAGCTATGAGCTTTCCTCTTGTCACTGCTTTCATTGTGTCCCAAAAGTTTTGGTGGCTGTGTCTTCATTTTCATTAAATTCCAAAATGTCTTTAATTTCTTTCTTTATTTTTTCCTTGACCAAGCGATCTTTGAAAAAAGCATTGTTCAAAGTCCACATGAATGTGTGTTTTCCATTGTTTTGTTTGAATTTAAGACCAGCCTTAGGCCATGGTGATCTGATAGGGTGCATGGAATCATTTCAATATTCCTGTATCTGTTGAAGCCTGTTTTGTGACCAATTATATGGTCACTTTTGGAGAAGGTACCATGAGGTGTTGAGAAGTATATTCTTTTGCTTGAGGATGGAATGTTCTCTAAATATCTGTTAGATCCACTTGGTCCATAACTTTAATTAGTTTCACTGTGTCTCTGCTTAGTTTCTGTTTCCATGATTTGTTCTTTGTTGAGAGTGGGGTGTTGAAGTCTCCCACTATTATTGTGTGGGTTGCTATGTGTGCTTTGAGCTTTAGTAAAGTTTCCTTTATGAATGTGGGTACCCTTGCATCTGGAGAATAGATGTTCAGAATTGAGAGTTCATCTTGGTAGATTTTTTTCCTTTGATAAGTATGAAGTGTCCCTCCTTATTTTCTTTGAAAACTTTTGGTTGAAAGTTGATTTTATCCAATATAAATATGGCCACTCCAGCTTGTTTCTTGGGACAATTTGCTTGGAAAAATGTTTTCCAATCTTTGACTCTGAAGTAGTGAGTATCTTTGTCACTGAGGTGAGTTTCTTGTATGCAGAAATGTTGGGTCCTGTTTACATATCCAGTCTTGTTAATCTATGTCTTTTTTTGGGGAATTGAGACCATTGATGTTAAGAGATATTAAGGAAAAGTGATTGTTGCTTCCTGTTATTTTCATTGTTAAAGGTGGAATTCTCTTTCTGTGGCTATATTCTTTTGGGGTTTTTTGCTTTTTCTAGGGTGTAGTTTCCCGCCTTGTGTTGATATTTTCTACCCATTATCCTTTGAAGTGCTGGGTTTGTGGAAAGATATTGTGTAAATTTGGATTTGTCATGGAATATCTTATTTTCTCCATATATGGTAATTGAGAGCTTTGCTGGGTCTGCCTAGGCTGACATTTATGTTCTCTTAGAGTCTGCATGACATCTATCCAGGATCTTCTAGCCTTCAGAGTTTCTGGTGAGAAGTCTGGCTTAATTCTGATAGGTCTGCCTTTATATGTTCCTTGACTTTTTCCCTTACTGCTTTTAATATTCTTTCTTTGTTTAGGGCATTTTGTGTTTTGATTATTATGTGTCGGGAGGAGTTTCTGTTCTGATTAAGTCTGTTTGGAGTTCTATAGGCTTCTTGTATGTTCATGTGCATCTCTTGCTTTAGGTTAAGGGAGTTAACTTCAATAATTTTGTTGAAGATATTTGCTCTCCCTTTAGGTTGTAAATCATCACTCTCTTCTATACCTATATTTCTCAGCTTTGGTCTTCTCAATGTGTCTTGGATTTCCTGGATGTTTTGGGTTTCAAGCTTTTTGCATTTTGCATTTTCTTTGACTTTTGAGTCAATGTTTTCTATGGTATCTACAGCTCCTAGCCGGACGGTGGTGGCGCATGCCTTTAATCCCAGCACTTGGGAGGCAAAGGCAGGAGGATTTCTGAGTTCGAGGCCAGCCTGGTCTACACAGTGAGTTCCAGGACAGCCAAGGCTACACAGAGAAACCCTGTCACAAAAAAAAAGTACAGCTCCTGAGATTCTTTCTTCTATCTCTTGTATTCTGTTGTTGATGCTTGTATCTATGACTCCTGAATTCTTTCCAATGCTTTCTATCTCCAGAGATGTCTCACTTTATGATTTCTTTATTGTTTTTACTTCCATTTTTAGATCCTGGATAGTTTTGTTCAGTTCCTTCTCTTATTTGTGTTTTCCTGAAATTCTTTAAGGGATTTTTGTGTTTCTTCTTTAAGGGCTTCTACCAGTTGACCCATGTTCTCCTGTGTTTAAGTGATTTTTGTGTTTCCTATTTAAGGGTTTCTACCTGTTGACCCATGTTCCCCTGTAATTCCCTAAGGGATTTTTGTGTTTCCTCTTTAAAGGCTTCTACCTGTTGACCTATATTGTCCCATATTTCTTTAAGGGTTTTTTTGTGTTTCCTCTTCAAGGGTTTCTACCTGTTGACCTATGTTCTCTTGTACTTCTTTAAGGGAGTTATTTATGTTCTTGAAGTTCTCTATCAGCACCATGAGATGTGATTTTAAATTCAGCTCTTGCTTTTCTGGTGTTTTGGGGTTTCCAGGATTTGCTGTTGTGGGACAACTGGGTGCCCTGTTGCCTTGGTTTCTGTTGTTAATGATCTTATGTTTGCCTTTTGCCATTTGTTTTCTCTGGTGTAAGCTGGTTTTGCTGTCTCTGATTTTGGCTTATGTGTCCTACAAGCCTGTGTGTATGTAGTCCTGGGATTCCCATTCTGTCTGTGCACACAGGTATGTAGGCTCTCCTGGGAGACCAGCTCTCCTCTGCTCCCAGGTCTCTCCACACTCCAAATGACCTGAGTGTGACTGATTCTCTAGGAATTATCAGGAGATGGTGTCTTGTGGAAAACCTGGCAAGATTATGCCACAGCAGAGAGAGCAAATACCCTGAGTGAAGCTGGTTCTCTAGGAAGTATCGGGAAATGGTACCTTCACTGTGGCATACCTGGAAGATTCTGCCACAGCAGAAAGGGCAAATGCCCTGAGTGACTGGTTCTCAAATGCCCTGAGTGGCTGATTCTTTAGGAAGTACCAGGAGATGGTGTATTAACTCTGGCAAACCTGGCAAGATTCTGCCATAGCAGAAAGGGCTGGCAGGAGTGGAAGGGGAAAAAGAATCCAAAGGGGACTGAAAATGCCCTGAGTAGCTGGTTCTCAAGTGCCTTGAGTGACTGGTTCTCAAATGCCCTGAGTGGCTGGTTCTCTGGGAAGTATCTGGAGATGGAGTCTTCACTGTGGCAGGCCTGGCAAGGTTTTGCCACAGCAGAAAGGGCTGGCAGCGGTGGAAGGGGAAGAAGTATTGGAAGGGGAGCGCTATTCAGATGGGTGGGACTTTTGTTGCTAGGTAGTGAATCCTGCTGGACCCTTGGCAGCAGCTCTGGGTCTCCAGAGGTTGCGGGGGGTAGGGCATTCTTACCAACTACCCTGCGTGGCTGTTTCTCTAGGAAGTATCAGGAGATGGAATCTTCACTGTGGCAGACCTGGCAAGGTTCTGCCACAGCAGAAAGTGCTGGCGGTGGTGGAAGGGGGAGAAGAATCAGAAGGGGCTGTCTATATTTTTAATATTCTCATTAAGACCATAAAGTCAAATTGCTATGAATATTTTTCTAATCATGTTTTGAAAACTGGTTATTATCACTTTAATTCCATAATAATTAAAATGTATTTGGATCATATATAATTTTGTTTAAAGACATGAGTAGATTGAAGAAGATCAGTTTCTTAAATATAGAGTTATGATATTTCTTCAACATAAGCATGGAAGAGTAGACCTTTAGTTCTAAAGCATACAGTACTACAGCTCTGTCACCCATATATTATCAGTTTTGACAATGAAGACAGCGATATCAGATGACTATGAACGTTTTGGGAACAATATCAGATGGAAAAACAAAATTGCCCTATGACAAACCATTTTTCATTTAAAAGATTGTATCTCACAATGTTTGACTTTCAGAGCAAACACCTTTTGTCATGCTGTTCACTGTACTCTGCATTTCAGTATTTGTACAAAAATGTGATGAATTGGAAAACCACATTCCAGACAGGGTGGCTCCTGATTGTCAATCCAACTCTCAAGAGGCTCATCTATGAGAGCTGCAATGAGTTTGAGGCATCTTAGATTACATGGAGTATTCCTAGCAGGCCTGGGCTACAAAGTTAGACTGTCTCACAAGCACCCAAACACTAACATATTCATTGAAATTAATTATGAATATGTTTATATGATATTCTCAATGATAAGTAATTTTATTTCTGAGACTCAGTTTTCTCATTTCCCAGTAAAGGATTTCCCTTGTATTTTCTGAATAAAGAGTATAAGGTACAGGATTAACTAAATAATTTTGAAACAAAATATGTTTAGTAAACACTTGTCTATTTCCCTTTGTCTCATGAAAATGCACCTTTGTTGTTTTCACTGGTTGAAACAGATGAATGTATTGCATGTTGACCTGATTTTAACCCTGCAATTTTCTGGACACCACATATGAGTCTCTGTGACTATCTGTCAAAAGACTTATTATAAGGAAATTGGAGATGAATGAAAACTCAGCACGCCCCACAGGGACTTTCTGGTGAGCCTCCTCTTTTATCATGACTGAATTCCCTTCTCAATGGTAAAGCAGGACAGATAGCCTTTCACAACCATTAGTGCCTTATGTGTATCTTTTATATTTTCTCTCTCCATCCTTCCATTCCTTCCTTCCCTTCCTTCCTTCCTTCCTTCCTTCCTTCCTTCCTTCCTTCCTTCCTTCCTTCCTTATTCCCTTCCTTTCCTTTCCTTTCCAATCCCTTCCCTTCCTTTTTTTTCTGTATATAGAAGATTTTGATGATAAAGAAATTCAAGAAATTTTTTTCTTTAAGTCATCAAAATAATTTATAATAGTTAAATGCCTCTTAAATATACATGATATCTTCTGAAGCTAAAAGTAATATGCACTCAACTAGTTTTTAAAGTCTCTTTGGAGCATTACACAGGATAGAAGTAGAAAAAAAAACTCTTATGAAGTCTTCTATGAAAGAAAACTGAGGATACATGTTCTGTGACAAGTTCCTGATTAGACAGAAACTGTTCCATCTCCAAGGGAGAATACACAGTGTAACTGTGACATCATAGAATGAATTGGGTAGTGTTTCTTCTGTTTCTATTTTGTGGAATAGTTTGAAGAGTATTGGTATTAGGTCTTCTTTGAAGGACAGATAGAATTTTGCACTAAAACCATATGGTCCTTGGTTTCTTTTGGTTGGGAGACTTTTAATGACTGCTTCTACTTCTTTAGGGGTTATGGGACTGTTTAGATGGTTTATCTGATCCTGATTTAGCTTAGGTATTTTTTATCTGTCTAGAAAATTGTCTATTTCTTCCAGATTTTCCAGTTTTGTTGAATATAGGCTTTTGTAGTAGGATCTGTTGATTTTTTGAATTTCCTCAGTTTCTGTTCTTATATCTCCCTTTTCATTTCTGATTGTGTTAATTTGGAGACTGTCTCTGCGATGTCTGTTAGTCTGGTTAAGGGTTTATCTGCCTTGTTGATTTTCTCAAAGAACCAGCTCCTGGTTTTGTTGATTCTTTGTATAGTTCTTTTTGTTTCTACTTGATTGATTTCAGCCCTGAGTTTGATTATTTCCTGCTGTCTACTCCTCTTGGATGTATTTGCTTCTTTTGTTATAGAGCTTTCAGGTACACTGTTAAGCTGGTAGTGTATGCTCCCACCAGTTTCTTTTTGGACACAGTCAGAGCTGAGTTTTCCCCTTAGCACTGTTTTCATTGTGTCCCATAAATCTGGGTGCATTGTGCCTTTATTTTCATTAAATTCTAAAACATCTTTAATATCTTTCTTTATTTATCTCTTGACCAAGTTATCATCGAGTAGGACGTTGTTCAGCTTCCATGTGTATGTGAACTTTCTGTTGTTTTGGTTGTTATTGAAGACAAGCCTTAGTCCCTGGTGATCTAATGGGATTATTTCACTCTTCTTGCATCTGTTGAGGCTTGTTTTGTGACCAATTATATGGTCAGGTTTGAAAAAGGTACCATGAGGTGCTGAGAAGTTATATTCCTCTGATTTTGGATGAAATGTTCTATAGATATTTGTTAAATCCATTTGGTCCATAACTTCTCTTAGTTTCACTGTGTCTCTGTTTAGTTTATGTTTCCATGCTCTGTCCATTGATGAGAGTTGGTTGTTGAAGTCTCCCACTATTATTTTATGAGGTCCAATGTATGCTTTGAGCTTTAGTAAAGTTTCTTTTATGAATGTGGATGCCCTTGCATTTGGAGCATAGATGTTCCGAATTGAGAGTTCTTCTTGGTAGATTTTTCCTTTGATGAATATGAAGTGTCCTTTCTTATTTTATTTTTTGATAACTTTGGTTGAAAGTTGATTTTATTCAATATGAGAATGTCTATTCCAGCTTATTTTTTGGGACCATTTGCTTGGAAAATTGTTTTCCAAACCTTTACTCTGAGGTAATAGCTGTCTTTGACACTGAGGTGTGTTTCCTTTATGCAACAAAATGCTGGGTCCTGTTTACATATCTAGTTTCTTAGTCTATGTCCCTTTTTTGGGGGAATTGAGTCCATTGATGTTAAGAGATATTAGGAAATAGTGACTGTTGCTTCCTGTTATTTTTGTGTTTAGAGGTGAAATTATGTTTGGCTATCTTCTTTTGGGTTTGTTGAAAGAAGATTGCATTCTTGCTTTTTCTAGAGTGTAGTTTCCCATCTTGCATTGTCATTTTTCATCTATTTTCCTTTGTAGAGTTGGATTTGTGGAATGATATTGTATGAATTTGGTTTTGTCATGGAATATCTTGGTTTCTCGATCTATGATAATTGAGAGTTTTGCTGGATAGAGTAACCTGGGCTGGCATTTGTGTTTTCTGAAAGTCTGCATAACATCTGCCCAAGATCTTCTAGCTTCCATGTTCTCTTGTGTGAAGTCTTGCACAATTCTGATAGGTCTGCCTTTGTATGTTACTTGACCTTTTTCCCTTACTGCTTTTAAAATTCTTCCTTTTTTTTGCGCATTTTGTGTTTTGACTATTATGTGACAGGAGCATTTACTTTTCTTGTCCAGTCTATTTGGAGTTCTGTAGACTTCTTGTATGTGTATGGGCATCTCTTTCTTTAGGTTAGGGAAGTTTTCTTCTATAATTTTGTCGAAGATATTTACTGCCCCTTTAAGTTAGGAATCTTCACTCTCTTCAATACCTTAGGTTTATGCTTCTCATAGTGTCCTAGATTTCCTGAATGTTTTGGTTAGAAGCCTTTATGCATTTTGCATTTTCTTTGACTGTTGTTTCAATGTTTCTATGGTATCTTCTGCGCCTGAGATTCTCTCTTCTGTCTCTTATATTTTGTTGTTGATGTTTGCATCTATAACTCCTTATCTCTTTCCTAGGTTTTCTATCTCTAGAATATCTCCCTTTGTGATTTCTTTATTGCTTCTATTTCCATTTTTAGATACTGGATGGTTTTGTTCAATTCCTTCACATATTTGGTTGTGTTGTCCTGTAATTCTTTAAGGGATTTTTGTATTTTCTATTTAAAGGCTTCTTCTAGCTGTTTACTGGTGTTCTCCTATATACCTTTTCTTTTTATTTTAAAATTTATTTATATTTTTACCCTCCATATTTTATCTCCCCACCCTGGTCAACCCTCTGACTTTTCCATATCCCATACCTCTTCCCCAACCCCTATCTCCACGTAGATGTACCTACCCCGCAGCCCACCTGACCTCTACACTCCCTGGGTCCTCAGGTCTCTTGAGGGTTAGGTGCATCATCTTTTAATGAACACAGACCTAGCAGTCCTCTACTCTACATGTGTTGGGGGCCTCATATATATACTGCCTATTTAGTGCTCCAGTGTTTGTGGGACCTCAGGGGTCCAGATTAATTGAGACTGCTGGTCCTCCTACAGGGTCATCCTTCTCTTCAGTTACTTTCTGCCTTCCCTATTTCAATGACAGGGGCAGTTGCTTCTGTCCATATCTGCAAATATCTGCATCTGACTCTTTCAGCTGTTTGTTGGGTCCTCTGTGGGGCAGTCATGCTAGGTCCCTTTTTTTGAGCCATTCATGGCCTCAGTAATAGTGGCAGCCTTGGGATATCCCCTTGAGCTGGATTGCACTTTGGGCCTGTCACTGGACCTTCTTCTCTTCAGGCTCCTCTCCATTTCCATCCCTGTAATTCTTTCATACAGGAACAATTATGGATCAGAGTTGTGACTGTGGGATGGCTCCCCTCTCCCTCATTTGATGCCCTGTCTTCCTGCTGGAGGTGGGCTCTATAAGTTCCCTCTCCCTACTGGTGGGCATTTCATCTAAGGTTCCTCCCTTTGAGTCCTGAGAGTCTCTCACCTCCCAGGTCTCTGGTTCACTCTGGAGGGTCCCCTCAACCTATCTCCCAAGATTGCCTGTTTCCCTTCTTTCTGCTGACCCTCAGGGCTTCTGTCCTTTACCCTTACCCAATACCAGATCAGATTCTCCTCTCCTCCCCCACTTCCCTGTTCAAGGAGTTATTTTTGTCCTTCTTAAAGTTCTCTATCATCATTATGAGGTGTGATTTTAAATTATAGTTTTGCTTTTCTGGTGTGTTGGGGTATCCAGTGCTCAGAGTGGTGGGAGAACTGGTTTCTGATGATGCCAAGTAGCCTTGGTTTCTGTTGCTTATGTACTTGCCCTTGCTTTTTGCTATCTAGTTATCTCTGCTGTTAGATGATCTTGTTGCCTCTGACTGTGGCTGGTCCTTCCTGCAATCCTGTGTGTCAGTAGTCCTGGGAGACCAGTTCTCTCCAGGAAGAATTTGGGTATGGAAAGCTGTGGCACAGCGTAAGCTCTGGGGTATAAATGGAAACTTGAAGGATCCTGTCAAGGACTTTGATCACAGCATGGCAGCATCCTGATTAGAAAGGAAAAAGAAGCTGGCATGGTGGCTGCGTGTCAGGCCCTATCTCCAGGAATGTTTAGTAGATAAGATAAGCATTTTAGAATTTTGCATGTTACCAATGGGAGAAACAGATTAGAAACAAGTAAACTTAAGGAAAAGTGAGAGAAGAGGCATTTATGCTGAGAATTGAGAGACTGATAGATTGCCTGATAAGATGGGTTTTGTGTTGAAGATGGAGAATACCAAATTGAATGACTTTAAATCTTGAGGCATGTCAATAATAGGCAAGAAGGAAATCACTGGGAAGGCCAGATGTGTGTGAGCAAGTTTTTGTTAAGACTCATGGTGAGCCAGATTCTTCAAGAGCACCTATGCAGTTTTATTTTCAGCCAGGAAGTGCCTTGGGATTTACATAGCCTAATTCTAGTGGATATGTATCCCTACAAATGATAGAAAGATGTATTCAATGCAAAAGCAGAAACACTTGGGAAAGATGTCTCACAAAGAAACAGAAGCCTTTAGAAAATGCAGCAGTGATAGGCACTTGATGTAGTGTGAAATATACACTATGTCTGTCTGCACAGGTCCCAGAAGCCAGATATACCAAGCAAAAATATAACGGTTATGTGGAGTGAATACTCAGGTTACTCAATAGTCACTAAACACCAAATATAAACTTTCTGCTCTTTTAACAGATGAGTGAAAAAGAAAAATATTCATAAATTCGCTTAGGGAAGTGAGAAACACTTTTGCATTCACAAAAACGTCATAACAAAGTTCTTCTTCCTATTTAGGGAAGTCCAGCACTATGTGTAAAACAGGCATGTACCATGTCTGGCAGATGCTTCTGGATCAGAGCAACTGACAAAAGATGCCCCCCTGCCTTACGTGAAGACATATGGCTGTGTTTGTGTATTCAAGTAAACACTATAAATATTCCTTAAAACATTTTCAGCCTCTATGCATGCCTTTGTCTAGTCAGTCTCCAATACCCTGTGTAGTGGTCAAAGTGTGCTAAAATCCTACTTTGGGATTTGAACTGAAACTCATTAATAAAAACAATATGTGCCACCACAAACATTCTCTTTATTGTTTTATTTTTTCCTTCTCTCTCTCTCTCTCTCTCTCTCTCTCTCTCTCTCTCTCTCTCTCTCTCTCTCTCTCTCTCTCTCTCTTTTTGTTGGCTACAGGGTATCACTGTGTATCCCTGTCTGTCCTGGAACTCACAGTGTAGAACAGCCTGACCTCAAACTCACAGAAGTCCACATGTCTCTGCCTCCTGAGTTCTGGGATTAAAGATGTGCACCACTTTGCTTAGTTCTCAAATGCATTATTTCAATTTCTTACATTATTTTTATTTGCTCTTAAATGACCTTAGCCAACTTATTTGATTTTTAAGAAAATAAAAATCTCTACAAATTTGAAGATCAAAAGGAAAGTTAGGTCATATATCTTCTTGTTCTCTTTCTCATGTTTTTGATTCAAAATTAAATAGTGTTGGTATCAAAGACCTTTTACAAATTTATGTAAAAGACCTGATTTCTGAATCAATATTATATTTAATGTTTTAAATCTTTTCTAAGACAGTCAGAAAGATAGTTTAACAGGTAAAGTGCTTGTTATGCCCACGCAAGTATCTGAGTTTAATCCATAACACTGGGATAAAATAAAACAGGTATGATGGCATACACTTACAATTCCAGTACTGAGGAGGCAAAGACAGGTGGATAACTAGAGCTTTCTGGCCAGAAAACATAGGTTAGTCAGGGAATTCCATCCCAGTGGAAGACCCTGCCTTGAAAACCAAGATAACGGCCAAGAAATAACATCTGAGGTTGTCCTATAACAGATGCATGTGTAAAAAATTTAATTACAACATTTCTCCCATCCATTTCCTTTCTTCAAGCCCTCTGATACACCCATTCTTCTCTCTTACAAATTTATGCCCTCTTCTTCCATTAATTATTTCATATAATAAGTATTCATATACATATATGTGCACATATATTCCTCAAAAAATAACTAAATATTCCTTAATTGGCATACTGCTACTTCTATAAATGTTTCAGTAGACTCATTTGCTAAACAACAAAAGCAGAAATGGATAGGTTTCTCTCTGTATTACAATAGCATATACATGAGTTAAATATGTATATATGTAATGAAGAGCTGACATGGAAAAGTGATAAACATACCATTGTGCCTATTATCATATAACTGAAACTTGAGTTTGTTGCTTTTGTGGTAATCTGAAAAATAAGAGAATACTATCAATAATAACAAAGACTATGGATCATTCCAGATGATTGGTCATAGAAATATTCTTTGAACCAGGAAGTGCATGCAGTCTTATGCCTCTAATTCCAGTACTTACCATGTTGAGACAGGAGTAGGGTTACTACTAGTTGGAGGCTATGCTGGGCTATATAGCAAGTCCAGGCTTTTATAAAAACAGAAATAAGTTGTTAAATTGATTTTATTTTGAGAAAATGACATTTGAACCTGGAAGTGAATAATGAGGAAGATTCAGTCAAGAGAGTAATTGGGGTAGAAAAATTCAGATTCAAATTTGTATGATGTGAGATCACAGCAACAGTTTTATGTATGTGTTGTGACATGGAAATGAAACTCTATTTGAAGTCTTCCTTAGCCCACAAATGCTTTTGAATGTCTTATGTGGGACTGTCTCTTAAAATGTATTTATACAGCTATTTTCTACATACAAGTTGTTTAGCATTCAAAAGTGTCCTTGCAACTCTAGCGATAATTCTAAGGGTAAGGCTAGGTCCAGGCTCTGCTTTCTTTCCTTTAAAAAAAAAGCCCTTATATTCTCTAGCAGCTGTAATACACCATGAATATTAAATTAAAATCAATTGCACACTTACTTATCCCACTCAAGGGATAAAAAGCACAAGCTAACTTCAAATTAACTTTCACTTTAAAAACATGACTTTATTTCAAAAGCTTAGGGTGCTTTCTGGGAAAGTTTGATATCCTTATGTCTCTTCATTAGAAATCATCACCAGCCAGTTCGGGTACAACTAGGGGAGAACAAGAAAAGTATGACATAAGTATCTCAAAATATAATGGATACCAAGTAGATACATCAGCACACACTGTTGTTTTTCTTGGATGATTTATGACCTTTGGAACTGTAGGTAGGAGAACTGGATGTTCTACAAGCATATATGTCCTCCCATTTCCATTGATGAGACAAGAATGAACTAAAGTAGAATCCCAACACTTTCTTGGTAGCACCTCTGAGACTGGGTGCTACAAAAGATGGTATATTTTTGTGGATCCAGAAATCTAAATTTGAGGAAATATCCTAACAGTCAGTCCAGAAGTAAGACTGGATTATGAAGTGATTGTCTTTGCCTCAGTTAGAATGCAGACAAAGGTAGCCTGGGATATTTATACTTGACATACAGTCCTACTTATATTGCTGCGTGGAAGGATGTTGGACAGGAGAATTGATATTCATGACTTAGGAAAGAGGCAAGGGCATGCTATGAAGATCAGAAGTATGACAGTGACAATTGACAACAGGGTGTGATGAGATGTATGATTTTTTTAAAGGTGGGAAGAATATTTATAATGAGCACATATTAATGCACCCATAGTGAGTGGTAGTGTTTAAGGCTATGGCAATTTTGATATTACTTTGAGAGAAGAAAAAATGGGGAAAATCTGTATAAAATTCTAACATTTTATAAAACCGTAAAGAAAAATGGTCTAAGCAAAACTCAGATATGGAAAAGACTAAGGGATTTGGATGCTCTAAGGTAGGGAGGATAGTATTTCAAGGACTAAAGGGTAAACTGAGTTTTATTAATATTGAGACACAGGACACACAAACAATAAGCCTCTTGTAGGGTTAGAATTCGTTACATTTAGTAGGGTTCAATCATTGCGATCTTTTCTAAATAGTCCTGAATCAGTGATGGGCAGATAATTTGAGTGGGAAATGAGGCAATAGTGTCAGGCTATGTTCTCAAGATGCTTCAGGAGTTGAGATGTGGATGTAAAGAAATTCTAGATAGTGGGTCCTGTGGGACAGCAGGAGATGAGGAATGAGATTGTAGATAGTGAAATGTTTGTACCAGTCCTTGAGTCAAATCCACAGGGCCAGGGGTGAGGGAGAGAGAGAGAGAGAGAGAGAGAGAGAGAGAGAGAGAGAGAGAGAGAGAGAGAGAGAGAGAGAGAGAGAGAGAGAGAGAGAGAACACGAACGGGAGTCTGCAAGTACAGGGAGTACTTTAGTCCCAGGAGAGACAGTCTTATCTGCAATAGAGGAAACTAGGAATAGAGATGTGAAAAAAGGATGCCAGGGAGTTCAGAAGTTTTCATTTTCTGAAATGTAGGTGGCAAGGAAGGAATGGACATCTGCTGAGTGTTTAAAGTCATGAAGTTCTGCTTGGTCATGTCTTCCTACATCCCAGTCTTGAAACACAAGTCTGCTTTCTAAACAATGTGAAGATCACACGGTGCGTATCTAGTCTGAGACAGACATTCTTGACTTTTGTTACCCATGTGTAAGGAGCAAGGAGGTCTTTAATACATACTACACTGGGTTGGATCCAACAAAGTTGGAGTGAACAAAACTAACATGTAATAAGTACCATGAGACAGCATTACTGATGAGGTCACTCCACAAATGCCCTGTGAAGAAGCCTTCTATTTTAGAATACTACGACACTAAAGAACTGACTAAAATCATGTTGTCAGTAAGCAGTAGAGTATGACTAGTCTTTGGTTATTTTATTAGAAGGATAATAAATGCAAATCAACCTGAGTGGTTTCTTCTCCCAAGCTGAAGAAAAATCACTTAATACTTCATATACTATGACAACCTGGGGTTTCTCTTCAGTCTTTGCTTAAAACAGTTGTTCTCAACCTTCCTGGTGCTGTGACCCTTTAATATATTTCCTCATGTTATGATAACCTCTTACATAAAATTATTTTCATTTTTACTTTATAATTGTAATTTTGCTACTATTATGACTTATAATGTAAATATCTGTGCTTTCTCTGATAATTTTAGGAATCCCCTGTGAAAAAGTAAGTTGACACACCCCCAGAAAAGTTGCTACCCACACGTTGAGAATCCCTGACTTAAAACATGATTTTTTTTTATTGACAAATGATTTAAAACTGCTTCTGTGAAGCAGGATACTCATATTGAAAACTTCCCTGTTATATATTGCATTCCTTACCACAAATTCAACTGAAAATGTTTAAATATTTAAACAATTATAAGCATAAATAAATAATAGATAAACCATGTGTTTCAGTAACATTCAGATATTTGCTTCTAAAAAAACTCTATCTTATAACTACTGAGAAAAATGATCAAATACCCATTTTCCCAAAATTTTGGTAAATATTCACTTAAAATGGCTGAAGTGTTTAAAGAAAATTTTGAGCTTTTTTTTCATCCTGTACACAGAATCTAACTTTTAATGTAGCATTTTCTAAAGTTAAGTGTTTAATATTGGTTGCTTCACCAGTGAACAAATAGAATTTAAATGTAACATTTCAGGAGCTCTGATTACCAAGCAGTATTCCTGTTGTCTCTGTTAAAGATGGGACATTCATGAGAAATGTGTCATTAAAGATTAGTTTCATCCATGGTAATTCATCATGCATTCATGACATCACTATTTATTTGGTTTCTATAGTACTGAAAGATACAATAAAGTTACTTTAGTTGCAAGTTAATTTGCATTGATAAACCACTTCCAAAATTGGCTAAGGAAATTTTATCATTTTTTACCTTTCAATTCATGTCAGGAACGAATGGCCCTATTGCTTCTATATTTGTGACAGTTTCAACATTTAAAAGTTCATTTATGCCTCTTTCCACTAAGAGAATAATATTGTCCATTGACCAGACCTTGTGAATACTATGATCAATGTCACTTAATCCATTTGGAAACCTGAGTGTTGGTTCCATTAAGCTGATGGGCCCTGCTATAGACAATTACAACACAATAACTTTTCATGAGTTTCCACAACATTTCAACAGATTTAATTAAAGTTTTTCAATTCAAGATACGTGAAAGATTCACCCTTATGCTTCTGCTCCTCAAGAACCACTCCTGGTACCATTTTTGTCCTAGTTAGTGTTTTGTTGCAATGAAGAAACACCATGACCAAGGCAATTCTTAAAAAAGAACAACATTTCGTTGGGGCTGGCTTACAGGTTCAGAGGATCAGTTCATTATGATCAAGGCAGGAAACATGGCAGACATGGTGCTGGAGAAGGAGCTGAAAGTTTTGCATCTTGATGCAAGAACAGCCAGGAGAGGACTATCTCAGGGGCAGTTAGGAGGAGGGTCTGACTTCCCAACCCCACAGTTACACACTTCCTCCAATAAGGCCATGCCTACTCCAACAAGGCTACACTTCCTAATAGTGCCACTCTCTGGGCCAAGCATATTCAAACTACCACACAATATATACAATGATGTCTTTCCCCCACCCCATCTCTCTTTACTCTAGAATGTTGATATATTCCTGTTGGTACTACCTCCATAGTGCTTTTTCACTTTAATGTATTTTACTGCTTTTGATTACAAATGCATGATACATAATCATTGCTTACAAAATTAGCATATGGATGCACAAACTAACACTATCTATTATTTTCTGTTAATGTTGACTGTTTCCACTTTGTCAAAGTACATTAAAAACATATTATGATATTGTGTGAACACTAAAATTAACATATCTTAATACATGCACCTATTTTTGTCTCCTATCCTAGATTGAAATCATTATTAAGATTGATGTTTTATTCAGCTTGTGCTTGTAATTGAATTCTCCATTGGAGTAGACAGTAACTATTTATATGAGAAAATTAGAATTTCTCTAACCAGACGAGGACTTCTTTGCCTAGTTAAGTTGTCATGCTCTATATTTTGTTTCCCATTGTTTCCTTTAAAATTGAAAAGTAACAAAACAAAATGAGATCCTAAGAGTTCTGGCTTTGCTAATGCTGTATCCAACATTTTTCCTCTTAATGTTTTCTCATACCTTGTAACCTAGCAGGGAAGTCTATTTCCAGGTGTGTTTTTCATAATGAATCTTACAATTTATACAGAATTTCATTTAGGAATCACTGGAAAACCTTGCATTGTAATTATACTCTACAAGTCACAGAAACACTCTTTATATATTTTCACATGAATTGCTAAATACTAATGTATTCTTCGCTTCTGTGGAAAGATTTGACACAATGAAAATCACATAGCAACTCTAGACCATAAACAGAGATTATTACCCATGGCACTTCAAAACTCTAAATTGTGCCATAGGATTTGTTTTGAAAAATGTATAGCTACTATGTTGTACCAGGGAAAGAGTTGTTTTATTATTCATTTTAAAACTTTATAATAAAATAATAGTAATAACTTTGAGTGTGCACAGAGATAGAGCAAGTCAAAGAAGCTCTGTGAGCCATTGCTAGATCTTCTTTTTCTTTCCATTTGTTTGTTTGTTGTTTGTTTTTTGTGGCAGAGACTCATATAGCCCAGGCTGCCATGTAACTTGATATGTAGCTGAGACTTGCTTGAACTCCTGATCCTCCTAATAGCACCTCTCAGACTCTGTGATTACAGACATGTGTTACCATGACTACCTAGAGGTTTTTCAATGTTTTGAAATTATAGAGGTGGCTAGTCTAAATGAATTAATGATTGTGAGTTCATAAATAATATAAAAGTCAGTGATTTCTCTCCCAAGCTTTATTCTCAACTCATAGAACACATTATAAGATGTTTTGAGACATATCTGAGTTAATCTATATGAGCATTTCTATTAATGCAACTCCATCTGTGTTGAATGTCAAATTCTCCTTTTTATGAAGGAATCATAGATTATAGGTTGGGATTTCTCTTACATGTAGGACTATTCCCTTTGTCCAACAATTTATGGAAGGGCAGAATGTAAAAATGTATTATATGTATTAGTGCAGCTAGAGTTGAATATCTATAAAAAGCAAACATTATTAGAATATTTGCATTTCTATTGTCATGAAAAGTATTTGTGTTCTAATTTAGACCTCCCTATTTTATTACTCTCATTAATGCCTCTCAGTAAGAGATAATCAGCTAGAAATTTACATAAGCATGTGAATAATATAGGCTTGTTGTAGTTGATGGACTCATTCTGGTCAGTATTTCCCAGTATGTCATTTCACCTGATATCTCGAGTTACATCTAGATTGATAGAGAATTATATAATATAGCCACTAATAATGAAACAACAATTGAATCTGTTTATAGACTTTTGATGTATTCATATTCTTATCTATATTCACTCTTAATACAGTGACAATTAGTTATGTTCATATATAAAATCGATGTAGGCATAACTCATAGTAAGAAAGGAATGTTATTGCAATGTTATCTGCATGACTTGGTGTGTGGCTTGTGTTAACAGAGCTATATAACCCACAAATAAGGAAGAAAATACATTTTCTATAAAATATAGGGAATTAGGAGCATGTCTGGAGACTGGAAAGAGCATATGATAACCACATGTAGTGCTCAGTAACAGACAAGCCTCTGGTACTGAGAGTATACAGAGGCTGGGAATCTAAGTAGAGAGAGTATGTTTTAAAGCACTGTAGCCTGAGATTCTCTTTCTTTGTCGGATCTTTGTGTGCTTTTGGTATTAGTGTAATTGTGGCTTCATAGAACGAGTTGGGTAGTGTTCCTTCTGTTTCTATTTTGTGGAACAGTTTGAAGAGTATTGGTGTTAGGTCTTCTTTGAAGGTCTGATAGAATTCTGCACTAAAACCATCTGGACCTGTGCTTTTTTTGGTTGGAAGACTTCCAATGACAACTTCTATTTCTTCAGGGGTTATAGGACGGTTTAGATGGTCTATTTGATCCTGATTTAATTTTGGTACTTGGTATCTGTCAAGGAAATTGTCCATTTCCTCAAGATTTTCTAGTTGTGTTGAATACAGGTTTTTGTAGTAGGATCTGATGATTTTTTGAATTTCCTCAGTTTCTGTTGTTATCTCTCCCTTTTCGTTTCTGATTTTATTAATTTGGATACTATCTCTGTGCCCTTTGGTTAGTCTGGCTAAGGGCTTATCTATCTTGTTGATTTTCTCAAAGAACCAACTCCTCGTTTTGTTGATTCTTTGTATGGTTTTATTTGTTTCTACTTGATTGATTTCAGCCCTGAGTTTGATGATTTCCTGCCTTCTACTCCTCTTTGGTGTATTTGCTTCTTTTTGTTCCAGGGCTTTCAGGTGTGCCATTAAGCTGTTAGTGTATGCTGTCTCCCGTTTCTTTTTGGCGGCACTCAGGGCTATGAATTTTCCTCTTAGCACTGCTTTCATTGTGTCCCATAAGTTAGGGTATGTTGTGCCTTCATTTTCATTAACTTTCAAAAAGTCTTTGATTTCTTTCTTTATTTCCACCTTGACCAAGTTATCATTGAGTAGAGCATTGTTCAGCCTCCATGTGTACGTGGGTTTTCTTTTGTTTTTGTTGCCATTGAAGACCACCCTTATTCCATAGTGATCTGATAGGAGGCATGGGATTATTTCTATCTTCTTGTATCTGTTGAGGTCTGATTTGTGACCAATTATATGGTCAATTTTGGAGAAGGTACCATGAGGAGCTGAGAAGAAGGTGTATTCTTTAGCTCTAGGATGAAATGTTCTATATATATCAGTTAGTTCCATTTGGTCCAAGGCTTCAATTAGATTCACTGTGTCCCTGTTTAGTTTCTGCTTTCCTGAACGATCCATTTCAGAGAGCGGGGTGTTGAAGTCACCCACTATTATTGTGTGCGGTGCGATGTGTGCTTTGAGTTTTAGTAAAGTTTCTTTTACGAATGAGGGTGCCCTTGCATTTGGAGCATAGATATTCAGGATTGAGAGTTCTTGATGGTGGATTTTTCCCTTGATCAGTATGTAGTGTCCTTCTGTGTCTTTTTTGATGACTTTGGGTTGAAAATCAATTTTATCCGATATTAGGATGGCTACTCCACCTCGTTTCTTGGGGCCATTTGCTTGTAAAATTGTTTTCCAGCCTTTTACTCTGAGGTAGTGTTTGTCTTTGACACTGAGGTGCGTTTCCTGCATGCAGCAAAATGCTGGGTCCTGTTTACGTATCCAGTCTGCTAGTCTATGTCTTTTAATTGGGGAATTGAGACCATTGATATTAAGAGAGATTAAGGCATAGTGATTATTGCCATCTGCCATTCTTGACGCTATCTTTATGTTTGAGTGGTTATCTACTTTTGGGTTTGATTCAAGAAGGTTATTATCTCATTTTTTCCAGGGTGTTGTTTCTCTCCCTGTATTGGAGGTTTCCACCTATTATCCGTTGCAGGGCTGGATTTGTGGAAAGATATTGTGAAAATTTGGTTTTATCATGGAATATCTTGGTCTCTCCATCTATGGTGATTGAGAGTTTTGCTGGGTATAGTAGTCTAGGCTGGCATTTGTGCTGTCTTAGTGTCTGCATGAGATCTGCCCAGGATCTTCTGGCTTTCATAGTCTCTGGTGAGAAGTCTGATGTGATTCGGATAGGTCTTCCTTTGTATGTTACTTGGCCCTTTTCTCTTACTGCATTTAGTATTCTTTCTTTGTTTAGAACATTCGGTGTTTTGATTATTATGTGACGGGAGGTATTTCTGTTCTGGTCCAGTCTATTTGGAGTTCTGTAGGCTTCTTGTATGTTCATCGGCATCTCTCTCTTTAAGTTAGGGAAGTTTTCCTCCATAATTTTGTTGAAGATGTTTACTGGCCCTTTAAGTTGCAAATCTTCACTCTCATCTATACCAATAATCCTTAGGTTTGGTCTTCTCATTGTGTCCTGGATTTCCTGGATGTTTTGGGTTACGCGTTTTTTGCATTTTGCATTTTCTTTGACTGTTGAGTCGATGCTTTCTATGGAATCTTCAGCACCTGAGATTCTTTCTTCCATCTCTTGTATTCTATTGTTGATGTTGCCAACCGAATCCAAGAACACATCAAAACGATCATTCACCACGATCAAGTAGGCTTCATCCCAGGGATGCAGGGATGGTTCAATATAAGGAAATCCATCAATGTAATCCACTACATAAACAATCTCAAAGAAAAAAACCACATGGTCATCTCATTAGATGCTGAGAAAGCATTTGACAAAATTCAGCATCCTTTCATGCTAAAGGTCTTGGAAAGATCAGGAATTCAAGGCCCATATCTAAACATAGTAAAAGCAATTTACAGCAAACCAGTAGCCAGCATCAATCTAAACGGAGAGAAACTTGAAGCAATCCCACTAAAATCAGGGACTAGACAAGGCTGCCCTCTCTCTCCATATCTTTTCAATATAGTACTTGAAGTTCTAGCTAGAGCAATTAGACAAGAAAAAGAGGTCAAAGGGATACAAATTGGAAAGGAAGAAGTCAAACTATCACTATTTGCAGACGATATGATAGTATACATAAGCGACCCAAAGAACTCCACCAGAGAACTCCTACAGCTGATAAACGACTTCAGCAAAGTGGCCGGATATAAAATCAACTCAAGCAAGTCAGAAGCCTTCCTATACTCAAAGGATAAGCAGGCTGAGAAAGAAGTAAGAGAAATAATACCCTTTACGATAGCCACAAACCATATTAAGTATCTTGGCGTGACGCTAACCAAACAAGTGAAAGATCTGTATGACAAGAACTTCAAGTCTCTGAAGAAAGAAATTGAAGAAGACCTCGGAAGATGGAAAAATCTGCCATGCTCATGGATTGGCAGGATTAATATAGTAAAAATGAGCATCTTACCAAAAGTAATACACAGATTCAATGCAATCCCCATCAAAATCCCAACTCAATTCTTCATAGAGTTAGAAAGAGCAATTCAAAAATTCATCTGGAATAACAGAAAACCCAGAATAGCTAAAACTATTCTCAAGAGTCAAAGAACCTCTGGGGGAATCAGTATCCCGGACCTCAAGCTGTACTACAGAGCAATAGTGTTAAAAACTGCATGGTATTGGTACAGTAACAGACATGTAGATCAATGGAACAGAATTGAAGACCCAGAAATGAATCCACACTCCTATGGTCACTTGATCTTTGACAAAGGAGCTAAAACCATCCAGTGGAAAAAAGATAGCCTTTTCAACAAATGGTGCTGGCTCAGCTGGAGGTCAACATGCAGAAGAATGCAAATTGACCCATCCTTATCTCCTTGCACTAAGCTCAATTCTAAGTGGATCAAAGATCTCCACATAAAACCAGACACACTGAAACTAATAGAAGGGAAACTAGGGAAGAACCTTGAACATATGGGCACAGGGGAGAATTTCCTGAACAGAACTCCAATAGCTTATACTCTAAGATCAAGAATAGACAAATGGGACCTCATTAAATTACAAAGTTTTTGCAAGGCAAAAGACACCGTCAAAAAGACAAAGCGGCAACCAACTAACTGGGAAATGATCTTTACCAACCTTACATCCGACAGAGGGCTAATATCCAAGATATACAAAGAACTCAAGAAGTTAAACTCCAGAGAGGCAAGTAACCCTATTAAAAAATGGGGTACAGAGCTCCACAAAGAGTTCTCACCTGAAGAATATCTAATGGCTGAGAAGCACCTAAAGAGATGTTCATCATCCTTAGTCATTAGGGAAATGCAAATCAAAACAACCCTGAGATTCCATCTCACACCAGTCAGGATGGCTAAGATCAAAAACACAGGAGACAGCAGTTGTTGGCGAGGATGTGGAGAAAGAGGAACACTCCTCCACTGCTGGTGGAATTGCAGGCTGGTACAACCACTCTGGAAAGCAGTCTGGCGGCTCCTCAGAAAACTGGGCATGACACTTCCGGAGGATCCGGCTATACCACTCCTGGGCATATACCCAGAGACTTTACCTGCATGCAATAAGGACACATGCTCCACTATATTCATAGCAGCCTTATTTATAATAGCCAGAAGCTGGAAAGAACCCAGATGTCCCTCAACGGAGGAATGGATTCAGAAGATGTGGTATATTTACACAATGGAATACTACTCTGCAATTAAAAACAATGAATTCACGAAATTCCTAGGCAAATGGTCAGAACTTGAAAATATCATCCTTAGTGAGGTAACCCAATCACAAAAGATCACACATGGTATGAAGTCACTGATAAGGGGATATTGACCCAGAATCTCAGAATACCCTAGACACAATCAGCATATCAATAGATTTCTAAAAAGATGGAAGGAGAGACCCCTGGTCCTGGAAAGACTGGATGTAGGGGAACGCCAGGACAGAGTAATGAGAGGGGGTTGAACGGAGAAAAGAGGGAGGGAAGGGGGCTTATGGGACCTTCGGGGAGGGAGGAAACGGGAAAGGGGAAGTGATTTGGAATGTAAATTAAAAAAATAAAATAAAATTAAATTAAAAAAAAAAAAAGAAAAAAAAAAAAAGCACTGTAGCTAGAGAACACTGGAGATTTAAGAATCAGAGATTCACACTTTCACCATGAAATGTTTGAAAGTTTTGAAATATGGTTACAAAATACTTAGACATAAACAAAAGTAAATAATGAATACCAGTATAAAGGTTAATTCTTTTCAGGCTCTAGCATGCTAAGAATGCATATTTATCTTGAACTTGCCAGCTTAAAATGATGGTATAGATCGGCTCTAATTTTATTTGACTCATATGCATTTATTAATCTTCCCCTCATAATTTTCAAGCTACAATGTGTTGTTTCAGAGTGACTACTCAGCAATTGTGATTTAAAGAAGAAAATGAAGATCAACAAGCCTAGTTAACATCGCAATAATAAAAAGTAAGTATTTTAATCATTGTTACTTTTATTATCTCAAGAAAACATAAATGCTGTAGGTTAGCATGGTCTCCAGTGAATAAATATTTGTTGACTTAGAATATTCAACAGGAAGGCAATGATGGTGTGATAATAGAACTTGGATTCAAGCAGTTTTAGTGTCCATTCTTTCTAAGAAAATCCTCCCCACTAAAGCACATGCAAATGAAGTTTTGGTTATTCAGCAGAGAATACAGTGTTAACCAATTGTTTTGCCTCAGTTCTCTTACTCTTACGAAAACTTCAATTATTGTGGAGAGTCATGTTTTGATTAATGTTGTTATTCCTACTTGATGGCTTGCCCCAAGGTTCTAACCATTTTTGTGGAATGTAATGCAGTTTAAGCTTGTTAGATCAATCAATTCCCTTATCAGATAGTCATAAACGTTTACAAACATCTTTTAATCTAAAAGTTACATGATAATATATTTCAGAGGCTCTTTCATGTAACTCAGAGTAATCAGCCAGCTATGTATTTGAAACGCTTTATTCTATAAACATACTTAAATATGAAAAATGTTTCTGTGGAATATAGCATGCTGCAAGAATTACATGGGTGAATTAGTGCATTATTGAATTTGTTATGCCAAGCATCTATACAGAAAACATTCTAAAAACAGATTACTATTTTGGATTATAATAATATATGAAATATATAATTCTGGGGCCAAATATCAACGTCAGCACAATCAAGTGCAAAGAACACTTATAAGCTCCGTGTGCTTCACCGTGAATGCTCTGAAAAAAGGGGGAGGAGGTTTTATAGGGATATAGTTTAGTAGTTAAGCAGCCAGGTTCCAGTAGTGTAATCCCATTTGGCTCATTGTTGAGAAAGATGTCAGAAATCCTAAGGGAAGTTTTGCTATTAGAAAATGCAAATCATAATTTACATAAAGATTAATAGGTTACAAACAAAACAATGTAACCAAACACATGAGACCAGCTACTTTTGCTTAGAAATCTTGTCAGTTTTTGTAGTCCTTATTGCAATATACCTACCAAATAAGTCATGCTTCCCATAAATACAGTATTATCATAGAAAATATGTGAGATGGATTGAAGACTTTACATCGTCAAGGATGAAAGTCAGGACAAATGTCTCATCTCCTCCTTGGGTGCAGAACACAGTTGTCTTGAGGAAGTTGGCTGCTACTGCCATTTCGCCTGTGTCCCATGGTTAAATTGGTAGTGTATGTTAGACAGCAAAGAAAATGACACTCTTTTCTAAGATCCATGTGAGTTGATAGAACAATATTCATGTTGATTCTTAGTCCTACAGGCGATTTCCTCACACAATGGGGATTTTGAAAAGATCCAAGCTGAGCAACACAGAACTCAATAGGAGCCCAGTAGTGATTGTGGCTTGAATCAATCAAAGAACCAATTCTTTGTCCATACTGCACAAAATAATACTCTCAAGAGGGGAAGTATATTATCTGTCACTGGGCTAGGATGAGGACAGTGGAGCTCCACATCTTATAATTATGACTTTTTGTGTAAATACACTGCACTGTAGTCAGAAATTTAAAAAAAGTATTCTTTTAATGCGCAGTCATAGGTCGTTTAACAAAGCAAGCATTTATTGATGTTGTATCCTTAATTCTTATGCTGCTTAAACATATCCTGTTTCCTGGAGTTTATTCACAAGTAATAAGTATAGTGATTAATGGCAAGTAGATAGAGTCCATACCAAATGCTGATATTATTATTTGATCATTCATTACTCATGTTTGTTTATTTAAATACATTTGAATTATTCATATTTGCTTTAACAGCTGTGAACACATAAACCGTGTATATTTATAAGGTTTCAAAGTTAAGATCTTTAAAGGCTAACAAATGAATCCATGACAAAACATGTTATCAACAATGTTTCTCTCTCTCTCTCTCTCTCTCTCTCTCTCTCTCTCTCTCAAACACACACACACAGAGAGAAAGAGAGAGAGAGAGAGAGAGAGAGAGAGAGAGAGAGAGAGAATTTTCCTTGATCATCTCAGTGATCAAAGGATTCCCATATTAAGATCACACCTTTTAACATATATGTAATACAATTAAATAAAAAGAACATGTATTTGAAATAGAGCAAGGAGCCTACATATGAATGTTTGATGAAAGAAAATGGAAGGAGAAAATGATATAATTATATTGTAATCTCAAAAACATTTAAATTCCCAAATCCCAATATTCTAAGCCTTCTCTCACCAAGGACCCTTAGAGGACCCAAAATCTTTATGTAGATTATCTCAGCAAACATGCAGTCACATATTGTCTGTGGCTGCTTTCATACTTTGGCAGAATTTATTTTCTGTGTCATAAGGGTATGAAAACCCAAAGTATTTACTATGTGACTTTTAAGAAGATGTTTGCCAATATATTAACTGTATAAAATATGGTTTGACAGTTTTAAATAAAAATAACTAAATGTATACCTGATTATTTACCAAAATGTACATTCATGAAAGAAAGAGGGTAATATACTATTCTCATATAACGTAACACTCCTCAGTAATCAGAATATGCTACCTACAGCAATACAAGTGAGTTTCAAAAGACTATTTGCAGAGAGGAGACAGAAGCACAAAGAAATTAAGGCTATTTACATTAAGTTCAAAAGCAAAAACTACAGTTTACACTACCAAAATCAAAACAAAGATGGTCTGTTTGAGGTTGACAGCTGATTATATGGATTACAGACAAATTTCTATGGTTAGGAAAATCTATGTCTTGATTGGAGCAGTTACCATGACATAGTCTACACAGGTCCAACTCAACTGAATAAGTACACTTAGAATAATGTGAACTCTGTCAAAAAAAAAAAAACTAGAAAAATACATCAATACAAAAACAGCAAGAATTTAGAATTCAAAGTACATATTGCCTATGAAGGATACATACTTTGTTGTTCTATTTTTGTGGTGCTTTGTGTTTGAAGATACAGAGATTATTTTTTGTTTTTGTTTTTGTATTTTGTTTTTGCTTGCTTGCTTGCTTATTTGTTTTTCATGCAAGGTGGGGGCTGAACTATGGAACCATATTCATATCCTTAAGGCTACTAGTATTAATTATGAGCTTATTTTCTGTTCAGAAATAGTGTTAAGTTTTTTTTTTAACTTGCTATCTTTCACCAAATTACTTAGGTTTAAAACTTTGCCTCAATTACTTTTTATAACCTCCCTCTCTACCCCTCTGCCATTCTCTAACTATATGTATGTGTGTGAGGTTTGTGTGGTCTCCCTCTCCCTCCTCCTGCACCTCTCCCACCTCTCCCTCCTCCTGCTCCCCCTTTCCATCCCTTTCCTTTCTTTGTGGTGTGTGTGTGTGTGTGTGTGTGATTGTGTACTCATGGAAGACAAGTAGCTGCAGTCAGTTTTCTTCTGTATTGTGACTTCTGAGAATCAAACTCAGGTTACCAGAGAAGGGGCAGAATGTCTTTAATGACTAACCATCTCACTGGGTCCTTTGTGAGTTTTTAACAATATTACCCTAATTCACAGAGACTGCTATATCCTGTTCTTCTATTGGCCTTTCCACTGAAATTTCCTTTTATTTTCTATGTCAAACACTCCAGCAGTCTTCAGCATCTGTTGCTTTTGTTACTAAGTGGTTACTTGATCTTCATAAATCTCTGTAACTGTTTTAGAAAGGGTTATATAAATAGTAGCATTTGTGAGAAAGTTTCAGAATAGTATAAACATTACAGAATCTGATAATATTTTTAATGTGGTGCAAGTAAAACTTGCCATAATTGAGTATCCTAGCAGTGATATACTATGAGAAATAATAATCACTTCCTCATAGCGACTTGGAAGATGATTTAAAATTTAAAATAAAGGAACTGAACCTAACAGTGACCATTCTCTTCAAAAGATACCGTAAAATTAGAAAGGACAATACATAATCACATATTTTTAGGACTTAAGATAACAAGACTGACAAACATGAATAAAGTTATAAATAAGTAACTAGCAATGCTATGAAGTTATCATTTGTGAAAATGCTAGATTTTTCATATTTAAAAGAACCATGTAATTCTCTATAACCATATGCCAGTATTCTTTCTACCAGAGCTATGTATTTTGAGTAACTATACAAATCTGAAAGTGTGTATTTCTAGACATTTATTTGCCTTTTTAAAAAGTTAACTGTGTGGTACTGATCAAATTCTAGTTCCAGTGGTAAGATCAGTATGGGGAAGGAATTAGAGATGTGGAGGGGCCTGTGGTGCTAGCATGTTTCCTCATAACTGGCTCCATGTGTACATTTTCTATTCTTCTGTGTGATTACATGCCACTCTACACTATAAAAAGAAAAGCAACCTACTGTTTAAAATGCATTTGGGGGTATAAAGGTCACAATTGAAGAGTGAATTTATTTTAGTTGGTCTGAGTTTCAATTCTAAAGTAAAGCTTTTACTTTACTGTGTAAAATTTACCTCATTCGTGCTGCTTTGAAGATTGCACCTAAGCTGAGAAAGGTCTCATTTAATTCAATAAAACTTTGCTTTTCTATGTAGTCATTCTTAAACCCATGTTCAAAAAGGCTGGGTTAAACAGTATTGCTCCAAAATGGAAATTAAAAAATGATGTTGGAGGAAAAGAAATTAAATGTCCACAAAAATGGTGAAATGTTAAGACTGATAATTTTCATATTATTGTTTAAATTATCATATCTTTAGAGAAATCTTGCTCATAGTTGAGCTAATGCTAGAAAACCATAGCTGAGCACTTCTAGTATTAACAGAGATAGTTTCTTCTACACTTTTTCTTAAGCTTCCAAGTCCCTTATCTAATATTGTTAGACTTTCTAAAGAAAAATACCAGTTACTAGGTTAAATGAATAATGGACCATTGTATGTGAATATTGTATGTAATGTATGGCATATACTACTAATTTTTCACTTAGCTGAGCATCTTATATTTTCTGGCATCTTCATACTCGCTTAGGAGGAATATAACTGCTGGAATATCTGTTGACATATATCTATCAGAGAGTAGAGAATAAAAATGTACCTGAGACTGCTGCAGTTAAATAGAGCTCATACCATCATATCAATTAGTCTAAGGGGCAAGCAAGTGTGTACATCAGAAGGTAGCATGGACTTTAGATGGGAGAATTGATAATGCAGGTGAAATCTTGCAGAAGCAGGGTGCAGTGACATTGGAAAATACCCAAAGATAGATATATTAGTCATTGACTATCTTCTAAGACACATGAATCCTTGATTATACCAGAACTTGCTTTCCTTCAGTAGGTTCCAAATACTAAACCAAGTGGCATGCTCTGTTTTTGTGACCTAGTAACCTATAACCACTGTTCAACTAGTTCCCCTTTCACTAAGTGCAAATAAAACAACTAGAATTTTGTTCCTTCAACCATAAGTTTATATTGTAATATATTTTATATAAACAAGAGAAGTGTCATTGTCAATATGTTTTGTTGGAGTTTGAAATCTATTACTTCACTTTAGCCACACCTCAGCCTAAAGCTGTTGATAAGGTATCATAGTATTTCAGGCTGATCATACTTTCCATTTCCATACAGAGTGATTAATTCAAAAGAAAATGTACTTCCCTTAACAGGTAAGCTTATCATCCTAGACAGACCTATCCATCCTATTAGGGGATTAACAATACTGTGAATATATCAGGAACTTGAAATGCAGACTTTTTGCTAGAATATTCTATCTAGTCTTGATATACCTTCTACGTATCCCATACTTTACCTTGCCACAGGACTTAATCTCTAAGTATATTATAACATTTTATTTTGTGAATTGATTTACCATGCAGATGGATCAAAACAATATATATGGTAATGACAGTTCTAAAATACATTCTATCCAAACACATAGTATCAGCCCCAGATAAGTAAGGAAAAAAGAAATGTTGAACTTTACTGAATACAATTAATATAATCAGGTGGATTATAAATAAAAGTAAGAGAATGAATACCAGTGTAATTATCATTAGTATTGGAGTCTGGCAGCCTTTCAGAATTCATTAAATAGTTTCAGTGATACTCTGTAATAGGATGTGAATAATAGGATTAATATAGCTATGGGCAGTGTGATGTCAGCTGGCAATAGATCAATCAGAAAACATAACATATTAAAAGGATTATAGATTAGCAATTAGATAGTTTCACGAACAAGAAGGAATGAATGCTTTAGCTTCTGTAAGGTTAACAGAGATAGCATGTCAATTTCTTTTTCAGTTTATAATCCAGTAGTAGCTCCTGAAGATATAATAAGTGATGACACTGGAGCTATGTTCATGATTGACATAATCAAACTGAACTATCCTTTCCATATCCACACCTGGATTTTCAAAGGAAGAGATTATAGCATTCAGTGAAGGGGACACTTATGAAATACAATAAAGTCATTTGAAGGATAAAGGACTCCATGTTAGAATTCTGCGAGATATCTCATAGCCTGTATCTTAGACATTATATTTAGCTTGACATTTCCAAACATTTGTGAGCTACAAAGATATATATAACAGAATTATCTGTTTCAATAGATTAAAAAAAATCAGTGCTGCACATAACACCTGCCTTGACTATAGGAATTACATCTTGATGCATGCTTTAAACTTATCTATAATAAATAACTCTCTGAGCTTCTGCCTGCTTTACTGTTTTCTGGTGAGTTATTGTGAAGAAATGAAGAGATGGTAGTCTGCTTTTGATTTTGCATTACATAAATAACTGTAGTGTATCAGAACCTATTCATATATAGAATTTAATTTTTGATGACTTACAAGGTCATGACTAAGGATTTTGCACCAAATTCCTATAGCAGTTGAATTGTTGCCAGGAACATTTTGATTATTCTCATAGAACGATATAAAATCACTTATACTAGTAGAGTAGAGTGTATACCACCATTTATTTGTCTCATAAGTATAAAAAATGTTGAAATATGTGCCTGCTGAATCCCTTTAAATCGTATGGAATAGTCCAGACACACCAGCCATGTTGTGCTCCACAGTATGTGATGTTAATAATTAATCAACTTGCCTCAAGAAAGAGAAAAAAAATGTTGAGACATAAGAGACAGTTCATTCATTAATTCATGCATTTATTTACAATGATGTTTTCTTTCTTCAACATGACTATCTCCATGATCCTTTGAGCTTTTTTTTGTTGTTGTTGTTGATTTCACTTTAATTGAGCTCAGGTCTCTATGCACATTTCATTTATATATTGTGTTTCACTACTTACCATATTTGCTTTCCTACATCTAATCAGTAAGAAACACAAGTTGTCTGGAAGTCAATAAGTGCAAGGTACTAACTCAGTCTTAGAACTGTAGTTTACATTTTATTCAAATATTTAATTGATATATGTGGAGTCTCTATTTGTCAGAATTGGAATAATTTATCTTGACCAATGATGTCAACTCTAACCATATGCTAGGCAAATAGCTATCAAATTGTCAGAGAGTGGTGTGTTTATCAAAAGAATAAATTTGACTTTGGATTAACACTAATATGAGAAGTTTGATGAATGTGCTTGTCTCACCAGAGAAGAGTAAGGATGTACTGATCTAACTCACTTTTATATAATTCTTTCAAAATATCTATATCCTGGCCTTTTCTAATAGTTTATATTCTCATTTAATAGTTCAAATAGTTCTTATTTTCTAAAAGTATTAAATGGATGGCTTTATAAAAGTTCAAATTTGTGTGTGGATTTCTTTGGCACTTACTGCTTTAATAGATTCCCAATATTTTATTTAAGTTTTACTTAAACATTTTTTTTTACACTCCAGAGTTTATCCCCCCTCCTGGTCCACCTTCTGACTGTTTCACATCCCATACTCCCTCTCCCCTCATCTCCACAATGATGTCCCCATCCACAACCCCACCCCACCCCATCAGATCTCTCCACTCCCTGGGGCCTCCAGTCTCTTGAGGGTTTTAAACTAATTACTTGTTTATTGACAATATTTGAAAGAAACAATATCTGTAATGATACTTACACTCATTTTTTCATGCCATTATGTCCTAAAAGTAAACTCTGAAGCTTTATAATTTCATTTTACATCCTTTTTGCCTTTATTTTTAGGCAGGTCTCTTGCAATAATATTTAGTCTATATCAATGGGAGGAAAGCCTGGGGTAAAATGATTACAGAATAGGCAAAGGTTCCCTCTAATGAATTCCCAAATCTGAAGAAAAAGAAGTCCCTGTCTAAGAGAAGAATAAAGGAATTTTGGCTCTGAGAAAGATAAAAATTTTGCCTTTTTAATTTTTTTAAAATTTTTTATTGGATATTTTCTTTATTTATATTTCAAATGTTTTCGACTTTCCAGGTTTCCCCTTCAGAAACCCCTTCTTCCATCCCTTCTCACCCTGCCTCTATGAGCATACTTTCCCACCTACCCACCCACTCCCATCTTACCACCCTGGCATTTCTCTATACTGGGGCATCAAACACCCTCAGGCCCAAGGGCCTCTCCTCCCACTGATGCCCAACAAGACCATCCTCTGCCACACTTGTGGCCAGCACCATGGGTCCCTCCATGGGTATTCTTTGGTTGGTGATCCAGTCTGCTGGAGCTCCAGGGGTCTGGTCTTTTGACACTGTGGATCCTTCCAAGGGACTGCAAACCCCCTCAGCTCCTTCAGTCCCTACTCCAACTCCTCCATCGGGGAGCCCCTGAACTCAGTCCAATGGTTGGTCATGTATTTTTTAGGCTCTGGCAGAGCCTCTAAGAAGACAGCCATATCAGGTTTCCATCAGCAAACACTTCCCAGCATCCACAATAGTGTCTGGGTTCGGTTGCTGTATATGGGATGGATCTCCAGGTGAGGTAGTCTCTGAATGGCCTTTCTTTCAGTCTCTGTTCCACACTTTGTCTCCATATTTCCTCCTGTGATTATTTTGTTCACCCTTCTAAGAAACACTGAAGAATCGACATTTTGGTCTTCCCTCTTCTTAGGCTTCATGTAATCTGCGAATTGAATCTTCGGTATTCCGAACTGTTGGGCTAATATCCACTTATCAGCGTGTGTTCTTTTGTGACTGGGTTTCCTCACTCAAGATGATATTTTCAAGTTCTGTTCATTTGCCTGCAAATTTCATGAAGTCATTGTTTTTAATAGCTGAGTAGTATAGTATTCCACTGGATAAATGTATTACGTTTTTCTGTATCCATTCCTCTGTTGAAGGAAATCTGGGTCATTTCCAGCTTCTGGCTATTTTAAATATGGCTGCTATGAACATAGTGGAGCACGTGTCCTTATTACATGTTGGAGCATCTTCTGGGTATATGCCCAGGAGTGGTATAGCTGGGTCCTCAGGTAATATTATGTTCAATATTCTGAGGAACCATTCCCCAGACTGATTTCCAGAGGTGTTGTACCAGCTTGCAAACCCACCAGCAATGGAGCAGTCTTCCTCTTTCTCCACATCCTCTCCAGCATCTGCTGTCACCTGAGTTTTTCATCTTAGCCATTTTGACTGGTATGAAGTGGAATCTCAGGGTTGTTTTGATTTGCATTTCTCTGATGACTAAGGATGTTGAACATTTCTTTAGGTGCTTCTCAGTCATTCAGTATTCCTCAGGTGAGAGTTCTTTGTTTAGCTCTGTTCCCCATTTTTAATAGGGTTATTTGGTTTTCTGGAGTCTAACTTCTTGAGTTCTTTGTATATTTTGGATATTAGCCCTCTATCCAATGTAAATTTGGGAGAGATCTGGACATACCATAGCTAACAGCAAACTAAACAAAGAGATACTTGAAGTAATCCCACTAAAATCCGGGACTAGACAAGGCTGCCCTCTCTCTCCATATATATTCAATAGAGTACTTGAAGTTCTAGCTAGATCAATTAGACAACAAAAGGAGGTCAAAAGGATACAAATTGGAAAGGAAGAAATCAAAATATTACTATTTGTAGATGATATTATATTATACTTAAGTGACCCCAAAAACTCTACCAGAGGACTCCTTCAGCTGATAAACAACTTCAGCAAAGTAGACGGATATAAAATTATCTCAAACAAGTCAGTAGCCTTCCTATACTCAAAGGATAAACAAGCTGAGAAAGAAATTAGGAAACTAACACCCTTCACAAAAATCACAAACAGCATAAAATATCTTGGTGTGATTCTAACCAAACAAGTAAAAGATCTGCATGACAAGATCTTCAAGTCTCTGAAGAAAGAAATCTAGGAAGTCCTCAGAAAATGTTAAGATCTCTCATGCTCATGGATTGGTAGGATTAATATAGTAAATCTTGCCTTTTTAAACTAATTTTTCCACCACTAAATTGTATATACATCTCAGTTCTTCCCCAAATGCCCTTGATAGCATCTTTTGGTAGATATGCTTGGTCAGCCATTTATTATAAGCAAAGAAAACTTCACTCCCTAGATTTCCCTCCAGAAATCAGATGAAAGAAGGGCTTCATGGTGCTGCAGCATTAGGCATACATAACACTTTACTAGCCAGGCATCTCCTACCTGGTCAATTTGACACTGCAGATCATTAACAACAAGCAAAGATATTGAATCATTAGAAAATTTCAGGTTTAATTAGATGAATTATTCTTCAAACTTATTTGACAATTTTAGAAGAAATCCATTTATTATTTTAAAATTCACTTTCACATTTGTTATTGTACAAATAACTATAATATACCATATTTATCCTTATCTTGTATCTATTGTTTAGTTTTGAGATACTGCTATGCTTTCTTTATTATACTAATTGCACTTAAAAATAGTAATCTTATTTGTGTACTGGTTAAAAACACAGGTTCCAGTGCAAATATCTGTATTTCAATGTGATTTAATATTAAATAAGATGGATCATTTGTATTTTGGTTACTCATCAGCACACAAATATTTTATTTATATTCTAAACTTAATGCTTTTATTATATTTTTTCTTAATCAAAATAATGGATTTATAATATTGTAAGACAATATAGAATGTATAATTACATTATTTTGATTTTAATATTTTCTCTCATAAACTTATAAGTTGCTAAAAATAAGAGGTTAAATATTTTGGCCTTTATGATTCCCCATACCAGTTTTATCAACAGCACAGAGATGTTGTTACACTGGTGTTGTCATAAATTAATGAACATACCACACACATGAACTACAGGAAAGTTATTTAAAATTCACCAACATTTTCACTTAACTCTGATGACTGAATTTTTAAAAATCCTTCTCAAAAGAGATTTGTAACTATTTGGTGCAAGATTAACCTTAGCCTCAGGATGTGATAAGCATGGCATGGGGCAAGTATGAGGAAAGGGTCCTGGGACAGGCACACTCAGAAGTTCAGGAGCTGGTATGATCTTGGGATTCTGGAAGATGGGACAGAGTAAATGGTGATGGTGACACTCTGATTTCTGTCTGTGATTCTCTGTTTCTCTGTTTCTCTGCCTTGTTCCCTCTGCTCCTCATGTTTCTCTTGTATTATAGGTTGGCCTTGAATTCACTGTTTACTTGAGGATGACCTTGAACTTTTCATCTTACATATCCAGTTGCCCACTCTTTGTGGTACTTGAGATCAAACTCACATCTCCCTGAGGGTTAAGCGAGGACCATACCAAGGGAGCTATATTCTCAGGTGGCCTTAAAAATCAGTTTTCTGTTGCCCATAATCCAAGTTCTTGGATTACACCTATGTACCATTCTTTTCTTGGTGGTGATATTCTTTTCCCAAGGTGTGAATAAGGGCAGACAGAGAAAAGAAAACTCTCAGCCCAACCAGTTTTAACCATAAAACCAATGAATTGCATACCATTTCTAAGCACTTTTCAAAGAAGTTTTGATGGAATTTCATATTGTCTCATTACAGAGAAAGATATAAGGCACTCACCTATTTTTATTTAAGAGATAAAGAAGTAACTTAAATAATTAGCTGAAGGTTACTGACTTTGAGTGACTTGTAGAATATCATTTTAGTTTCTAATTTACAAATCCTGCTCCCCCTCTACACTAAAGATTGTTATAGTGACTATTTGGAATCTTTTAAGCACATGTATTTATATAAATTATTTACAATGTATTAGATGCCATCATTGCTTTTAGTATATGCTCATACCTCTATTGACAAAAGCTGACTTTCTGACAAGGACACTAGATTACATAATGCATTTTGTATTTTTATACTGTGCAAAATTTTTCCCAGGTTGAGGTCTGGAAAAAATTGAAAGTGAAAGTAAGAAAAAGTAAAAATTTTTTGTCATGATACTAGTTCTGGAGCGAAGCTATTTCTAAAGGCAAGAATTTAGTTTAGCTGGTGAAACGAAAACCATTCCTTTCATTACAAATAGCTTAAATCTGTAGTCACCTAACTGCCCCTAGCCATGAACTTCAAAGCCTGCCCGAAGCAGGAGTGTAAGAAGTTTTTTATTTCCCATTTGAACTTCTTAATCAATCCTCCCCACTCCCTAATATTCATGCTTCAGTTGTGGGAGGGAATAGAGAACTGGGTTTTAGCTGAGTCTGACATAAACAAAAGCCAGGAACCAAAGTAAGTCTGCCCTTCTACTCAGCTCTTGTTTAACTGAATCTGAGGCACTTTCTGAATTCCCTTCTATAGAATGAACTAGTCTGACCCAATCACTCACATATCAATGGGATTTCCATGTATGATGATAGGTTAATTTCTGTAAATACAGTGGCAGCTTGAGGAATACAACAAAAAACAGCTGGTCACACACTGGATACATTCATTCCAGTCTATGTTCATCTCAGAATGTACATTTTTGACACACAGCTTAAATTGTCATGGTGCCATGTGTTCACTTTCTTTCCATGAGGGGTAATACAGGGAAACTCCTGTACCATGGCACGAAGGAGAATGGAGCAAAACAAATAATTAACAGGACACAAGGCAGAGCATACTTTTCAATTGTTGATGGCAGTATTTTCTACATTGGTTTTTCCAAAAAAAAAAAAGTCTCAAAAAATGATAAGTAGTGATAATCTAGTTCTCCTAATATCTGTTTCAGTTTCATTGTGATTCCCTTGATAAATATAATATTGCTGAAGTCACATTCTGTGGCTATTTGATAAAAGTTTAATTCTAACTTCCTTTTCTGAATTTGTCTCTCAATATCTCTGTCTCTGTGTCTCTGTCTCTCCCTCTCCCATTCCCTCTCCCCGCCCCCCCTTACTCAAATTGGGATACTGAAAGAATAAGAAGTTGGGTTTCCTGAAGTTGTTGTACTATAGAGACAACAGGCAAAAGCTGTGTAGAGGTATTCAGTGGTGTCTATGGCCCCCGCCCCTGCCTTCTACCATCTTAGCTGCCAGTAATGTGAAAGCAAGCCAAGGATGGCTCCCCAGAGTCTACTCCAGCCTTAAATCTGTCCTAAGACTGAGTGAGAAAGACAGACACCCTGCACAAAACCATGCCTATACTGTCAATTTGTCAAAACACAGTGCAATTATTTTAAGTCACTACTTTTGGAACACTGTCAAAAGTATGACCCATGGTCAACAGTGTCTTGAGGGAACTGTAAGAGAGGCTCCAGGAAAAAGGACAGAGGGTCTTTTACCTCAGGTACACTTTGTTCCCTGGATTGTCCTTAGGCATGCTTTCATACCTCCTGTGACAAACATTTATATTCAGTTTATAAGACATATTTATTCTTGTTGGATGTTAGAACATAACTGTATAGTCCAATCTGGTCAGTGTACCCTGAATGTGGATATTGCCTTCTGCTTTGCTTTTGTGCTTTCTCAGATATAGTCTACAGTATGTGCCAGGCACTTGCATTTAAATTGGTCTTTCCTGAGAATGTTCTGGGAAAGGACTGCCCTATTAATGTTTAGTATGTGCTTACAGGCTTTTATTTACATGTTTTTCTGACCATGATTTTTGCTCTCGACAACCTTCATAAGATCATTGTTTTCTTTGTTAAGTTTATTTATAAAAATCCACTGAAACTGAGGTAAGATTGCCTATAGTGTTAGACTATTGTCTGTTTCATCCTCACTGTTTCAAGTCCTCAGAAGTCATGCCCAGCAGACAAGATATAGAGGTCTTTTGGAGTGATTAATTAAACAACTTTTAATTTAAAAAGACATTAAATATACTTTACATTGCACAATATTAATATATTGGAATTTCATTATGTGGGGAATAGTTTGAAATTTACTTATTATGTACCTCCATCTTCATCACATCTCTCTGTCTTATGGATATTTTATGCCTATTACTGTTGCACTGGGAATATGAAACATAACAGCAGTATGAGGTAACATGGTGATTATTAGGGTCTTTAAAATCAATGGCAAGGAGAGAGGAGAAAGAAAGATTTGGAACATTGGAACAAAACAAGTTGGAGGCATAATTTCACTGTGATTTTTTCCAGGGTCAATATTATTTCAGGTAATAACATTTTACTGTATTAAAGTTTGAAATCACTATGAGATTTCTGCCAAAATAAACTTCACAATTTGGTTCCCCATACTATAAGATGTTATTGCTTTATAACTTAGAGCTTGGGTTACATATTTTAATCCATTGGCCAAAGGTGTCTCATAGTCTCCATGCACCAAATTTTTATTTCTATTCTCTCCCCTTTAAAAATAGTTTTAAAAAGTATATGAGGGAATATGTGTCTGTAACTAAAGCTTGTAAAAACACTTACGGTGGGAAAATTTTGTACTGAAAGGAGTAATATCATATCATTATTTCCTTACATATATGTGTTATCAAACTTCCAAGTATTTATGTTTATACACATCAATTACTCTCAGCCTTGTATATAAGAGCTCATGTTTTTTGCACAGAAGGTAACTGTTAATATAGAAACTTTTACATGTGAGTAAACTGAAAATTAAGTGCATAGCCCTAAAAAATCATCTGTAACCCTCCAAATACACACACACACACACACACACACACACACACACGCTACTAGGGAATACTGGCAAAAATATAAAGGACACAAAGGATGTCAAATCTGAAAGATGGAAAAGAATGCTATGCATATATGACATGGGGGTTGAAATTATGAACACTCGATAGCTATGGATACCTTTGTAACATTGGACCACTCAATATTCCATCACATATAGAAAAGATGTCCAAAAACACCAACACTTTCTTGAGGAACTCTTGGCTCTTCATGGATGTGGTAGGAGGGATAGCACTTTCATCAGTGGTATATCTGTTGAAGAACTAGTTAGGAAAATAAGTAAATAGAATTTAAAACAGAAATCGATCTGGCAAGATAGCTCAGTGATTAATGAGGCTTGCCATCAAAATGGAAGACCTGAATTCCCTCCTGGCACCTACCTGATAGACATGGAGAACTAGTTTTTGCCACTTATTCTTTGACTTACAGACGTGCTGTCACACATGAGCCCCCTGCTCACATACATAAAGAAATGAATAATGTGTAATAACACACAAACAAAAATGATTATAGAGGCTGAAAAGGTGACATATCATGTACTGATCTTTCAATATACTCTCGTTCAGTTTCCTGTAATACAGGGTAACTCATAACCATACATAACTCCAGGCTCAGGGGATCTGATGACTTCTAGCATACACAAACACTCATGCTCTATGACATGAGCACAAACACTCACAAAAAGACATATACATGAATACAATCAAATATAAACTATTTTTATAATAACAAGAAGTAAGGAATAGGAATATTGTGCCAATGAACTCATATCACTATCAAGATATATACTGATAGATATGTAGCATGAAACTAAGGCAGGTTTTGAGAAATAAAAAACAGGAAAAGGACAGCATTCCTAAGAAATAAACATATATGAATCTTTGAGGATAAAAAAAGACAGTATACTTTAGTGGGAAAAATATAGTGTTGGACAATTCTCAATCTAACCCATCAAATACAATGCACTTTTATTTTAACATCTTTGTAATCATGGCATTTCCTAAGACAAGACTTGACATCAATTGGGAGATTCTTAATCTCAAAGGAGTACATGCTTTTGTCTATACTACACATATTATTATTACTCTAAAGGCAGGAGAAACACACACACACACACACACACAGAGAGAGAGAGAGAGAGAGAGAGAGAGAGAGAGAGAGAGAGAGAGAGAGAATATGCTTGTGTAATTTATAGCAAGGTATGATTTAATCAAACAAACCACAAAAATGGAGTGTATTAAAGAAGTAAAATGTACAGAAAATCCAGAACAGATTATTTTAATTGAGAGTAAAATTCCAAATATAGCCTCAAGCACATGCTTTAAAAATCTGTGTCACAAAATTTCCTGGGGATGAAATTGAAAGGAAATGTTTCAGATCCTTTCCAGTGCAGGAAATAGGTCCAGACTCTCCAGACAGCACATGAGGAAGCTGTAGTCAGACTGAAGACACCAATACTGTACCTCATAATTCACTCTTTAGCTCATTTTACTCTTGCAACTCAAGGGGATGTTTTAGACTACAGCAGTAGACCTCGGGGGGCCTGTCAGCGCAGGATGCCATCACTTTACACTTGTAAATATATGCAATTACAATTTCTCATTATAAAACCATTATTTCAAAAGGTGATTAAAATTTTTAATAAAGGAATATAGTTTCTCAGGGTTTCTCTATAAAATGTTAAATCATCTTGAAGGCATCCCCATAGCATCTTCCAATGTAGAAAAGCTAAAAGAAATCAGACCAAAATATCAAGTACAAAATAAAGCATGTGGGCGAACCACAAAATATATAGCAACGACCAAAAGAAAAGAAGAACGAGGACGTTATGAAAGAACAAAAGAAAAATAGATATTAGAAGTAATTAACAATGGCTGGGAATTTTCCTATATTGATAGAAGAAACAAAATTGCAGATTCAGCAGGTGTAGAGAGCACCCAGAATTACGTAGGGAAAAAAATATCACCTGTCCCATACAAGCATGTTGAATAAAAACCACAGAAGTCAAAAGAAAAATATCCTGAAAGAAATAAGAGGGAAATCTTTACCTTTGTTACCTATAGAGCAATAAAGATTAAGAATTACATTCCAGAGCTAGAAAGGAAAATCATTGGGTAAAGGTGCTACTGACTTTGAAGCTTGGTACCTCAGTCTGAGCTTAGGAATCAGCTGAACAATCACAAGGTGATTCTCTGACCTCATACAGACCATGGCACTCAGGATAAAACGTGGCAGTAGCAAAATAATAAAGAAATCGAGAGAATAAAAGCCTCAGAAATTGACTCATGTGAAATCATTTATTTTTTTAATGTTTTAACAATTATTTGCTTGGTGTCTGTATGTTTGTGCATGTACAAGAGTGTGGGATAAAATGGGGTCCTGCGTCCGCTCGGCCTGGGGCTTGAGTCACAGAACCGGCTCTGGGGGTGGGGAAGTACAGTATGAGGTCCCCTGGGATTGCCTGGAGCTGGCTTGTAGGTATCCGGGGCCACACAGAGGCAGGGCATGGCAGATTCTTGGACTTTTGGGCACCCCAAATGCTGCTGGATGATGCAGAACTGCCGAGAACAGAGTCAGGCCTGAAAGCTATATCTAGCCTGGGGCGGAAGGGAAAAGGGCAGGAGGAGAGCACTCTGGGGATGAAAGAGTCCTTGGTGTTTTCTGAAGGTGCTTAGCTTGGCTTGGTGGAGTCCATAGCTAGGAGCACAGAGAGGCCTCTTCTGTGAGACTAGACATGGCTCTTTAGAGGAAGACCTGCTCCATTGCTCCAGCAAGGCATATCCTGATAAGAAAAGGTAGTTCATGGTTTAAAGCATTTGTTGTCATGGCAGAGAGTTGTGAGGAATGAAACCATACTCAACTTTCTCATGGTGGGTCTGAGGTTAAATATCTTTTGCAGGGAAGAGTGTCTAGGAAGGAGAGCTTAATTGGCTAAGCCCTTCAGGATTTTATTTACCTCATTAAAATGGAGATCTGTTTTGAGACTACTTGATCTGTGGTCATGTCCTCTACCTGTGGAGGGGTTTGGGGCCTTGCCCTTATGTGACTGATGGCCACAGAATTATGGAGAGCTGAGGACGCATGTTAGGAGCCTGGTGTCTAGGAGCGTGACAAACACCTACCATTCCTTGCAGGATCACCTGCTGGGTCACTGGGTTTTAAACCTAGCTCAACCAGAACCCAGGCTGCCTTTAATGGTCCCACAGCTGAGCACACATGTGCCATAGCATGTATGAGAAGGTCAGAGGATAAGTTGTTAGAATCAATTTTCCTTTCAATAAAATGGGTCCCAGGGATCAAACTCAGGTTGACCAGGTTGGTAGCAAGTTTCCTTATCTGCTGGGCCCTCTTAGTGGTCCTCAACTTAGATCTGAACAAAAGGTAAAAGATATGAAAGGCAGAAAAAAAAAGAGGACTTTTCAAAAAATGATGTGAAGTGACTGAACTCTGCATGCAAAAAAAAAAAAAATAAAAAACAAAACAAAAGGATTTTATATGTAGAACTTATATCTTTCACCCAAATTAAATGTATCATAGACTTAAATAAATAACGTAAATTATAAAATTCCTATTAAAAGCACAGGACCAAACTGAGGTGATATTAGTATTGACAATGATTTTTCGATTTACAACCAAAGGATAGTCCTCAAAGAAATTATTAAAAAGATAGGTTTCATCCAAATTAAAATTAAACATTTATGCTATAAGGAGACTCCCTCAAAAGAATGAGATGGGAAAACACAGGCTGAAAGAATATATATGCAAGTGACATGTCTAATAAAAATCTGTTTTCCAAGAAACATAATATCTAAAATTCAGCAGTAAGAAAATAAGGAGCTGACAGAAAAAGTAGACCAAATACATATTTGTGTGTGTATGTGTGTTGGGGAGAGAGAACATATACACATATAATGAGATGTTCAGCATTATATCTTAAAATACTTAAAGACACTTAGCACAAAGTGATATAAATGCACACCAGAATTCAAGAAGCCCCAATCAGGGACATGGATAAATAAAATGTAAGAGATGTTATGGAATACCAGGAATTCTTATTTTTTTAAGATTTATTGGGAATAAAAAATGATGCAGTGAGTTCAGAAGATATTCTAAACATTGCAAAATTGAATAAAAATATACTCTGTAAAATAATATAATTCTATAGCTTGGTTCTTACCAAAAAGGTTTTTCTTTTTTTTTTTTAATTTTATTTTCTAAGTTTTTTTAATTTACATTCCAAATCATTTTCCCTTTCCCGTTTCCTCCCTCCCCAAAAGTCCCATAAGCCCCCTTTCCTCCCTCTTTTCCCCATTCAACCCCCTCTCATTTCTCTGTCCTGGCGTTCCCCTACATCCAGTCTTTCCAGGACCAGGGGTCTCTCCTTCCATCTTCTTAGAAATCTATTGATATGCGAATTGTGTCTAGGGTATTCCAAGATTCTGGGTTAATATCCCCTTATCAGTGACTGCATACCATGTGTGTTCATTTGTGATTGGGTTACCTCACTAAGGTTGATATTTTCAAGTTCTGACCATTTGCCTAGGAATTTCGTGAATTCATTGTTTTTAATTGCAGAGTAGTATTCCATTGTGTGAATATACCACATCATCTGAATCCATTCCTCCGTTGAGGGACATCTGGGTTCTTTCCAGCTTCTGGCTATTATAAATAAGGCTGCTATGAACATAGTGGAGCATGTGTCCTTATTGCATGCAGGTAAAGCCTCTGGGTATATGCCCAGGAGTGGTAGAGCCAGATCCTCCGGGAGTGTCATGCCCAGTTTTCTGAGGAACTGCCAGACTGCTTTCCAGAGTGGTTGTACCAGCTTGCAATTCTACCAGCAGTGGAGGAGTGTTCCTCTTTCTCCACATTCTCACCAACAACTGCTGTCTCCTGTGTTTTTGATCTTAGCCATTCTGACTGGTGTGAGATGGAATCTCAGGGTTGTTTTGATTTGCATTTCCCTAATGACTAAGGATGATGAACATCTCTTTAGGTGCTTCTCAGCCATTAGATATTCTTCAGGTGAGAACTCTTTGTTTAGCTCTGTACCCCATTTTTAATAGGGTTACTTGCCTCTCTGGAGTTTAACTTCTTGAGTTCTTTGTATATATTGGATATTAGCCCTCTGTCGGATGTAGGGTTGGTAAAGATCATTTCCCAGTTAGTTGGTTGCCGCTTTGTCTTTTTGACAGTGTCTTTTGCCTTGCAAAAATTTTGTAATTTAATGAGGTCCCATTTGTCAATTCTTGATCTTAAAGCATAAGCTATTGGAGTTCAGGAAATTCTCCCCTGTGCCCATATGTTCAAGGTTCTTCCCTAGTTTCCTTTCTATTAGTTTCAGTGTGTCTGGTTTTATGTGGAGGTCCTTGATCCACTTGGAATTGAGCTTAGTGCAAGGAGATAAGAATGGGTCAATTTGCATTCTTCTGCATGTTGACGTCCAGTTGAGCCAGCACCATTTGTTGAAAAGGCTATCTTTTTTCCACTGGATGGTTTTAGCTCCTTTGTCAAAGATCAAGTGACCATAGGAGTGTGGATTCATTTCTGGGTCTTCAATTCTGTTCCATTGATCTACATACCTGTCACTGTACCAATACCATGCGGTTTTTAACACTATTGCTCTGTAGTAGAGATTGAGGTCCAGGATACTGATTCCCCCAGAGGTTCTTTTACTCTTGAGAATAGTTTTAGCTATCCTGGGTTTTCTGTTATTCCAGATGAATTTTTGAATTGCTCGTTCTAACTCTATGAAGAATTGAGTTGGGATTTTGATGGGGATTGCATTGATTCTGCATATTGCTTTTGGCAAGATGGTCATTTTTACTATATTAATCCTGCCAATCCATGAGCATGGCAGATTTTTCCATCTTCTGAGGTCTTCCTCAATTTCTTTCTTCAGAGACTTGAAGTTCCTGTCATACAGATCTTTCACTTGTTTGGTTAGAGTCACACCAATATACTTTATATGGTTTGTGGCTATCGTGAAGGGTATCATTTCTCTTACTTCTATCTCAGCCTGCTTATCCTTTGAGTATAGGAAGGCTACTGACTTGCTTGAGTTGATTTTATATCTGGCCACTTTGCTGAAGTCGTTTATCAGCTGTAGGAGTTCTCTGGTGGAGTTCTTTGGGTCGCTTAAGTATACTATCATATCGTCTGCAAATAGTGATAGTTTGACTTCTTTCTTTCCAATTTGTATCCCTTTGACCTCTTTTTGTTGTCTAATTGCTCTAGATAAAACTTCAAGTACTATATTGAAAAGATATGGAGAGAGAGGGCAGCCTTGTCTAGTCCCTGATTTTAGTGGGATTGCTTCAAGTTTCTCTCCATTTAGATTGATGCTGGCTACCGGTTTGCTGTAAATTGCTTTTACTATGTTTAGATATGGGCCTTGAGTTCCTGATATTTCCAAGACCTTTAGCATGAAAGGATGCTGAATTTTGTCAAATGCTTTCTCAGCATCTAATGAGATGACCATGTGGTTTTTTTCTTTGAGATTGTTTATATAGTGGATTACATTGATGGATTTCCTTATATTGAACCATCCCTGCATCCCTGGGATGAAGCCTACTTGATCATAGTGAATGATCGTTTTGATGTGTTCTTGGATTCAGTTGGCAAGGATTTTATTTAGCAGTTTTGCACCGATATTCATAAGAGAGATTGGCCTGAGATTCTCTTTCTTTGTCAGATCTTTGTGTGCTTTTGGTATTAGTGTAATTGTGGCTTCATAGAACGAGTTGGGTATTGTTCCTTCTGTTTCTATTTTGTGGAACAGTTTGAAGAGTATTGGTGTTAGGTCTTCTTTGAAGGTTTGATAGAATTCTGCACTAAAACCAGCTGGACCTGTGCTTTTTTTGTTTGGAAGACTTCCAATGACAACTTCTATTTCTTCAGGGGTTATAGGACGGTTTAGATGGTCTATTTGATCCTGATTTAATTTTGGTATTTCATATCTGTCAAGGAAATTGACCATTTATTTCCTCGAGATTTTCTAGTTGTGTTGAATACAGGTTTTTGTAATAGGATCTGATGATTTTTTGAATTTCCTCAGTTTCTGTTGTTATCTCTCCCTTTTCGTTTCTGATTTTATTAATTTGGATACTGTCTCTGTGCCCTCTGGTTAGTCTGGCTAAGGGCTTATCTATCTTGTTGATTTTCTCAAAGAATCAACTCCTCATTTTGTTGATTCTTTGTATGGTTTAATTTGTTTCTACTTGATTGATTTCAGCCCTGAGTTTGATGATTTCCTGCCTTCTAATCCTCTTTGGTGTATTTGCTTCTTTTAGTTCCAGGACTTTCAGGTATGCCATTAAGCTGTTAGTGTATGCTGTCTCCCGTTTCTTTTTGGCGGCACTCAGGGCTATGAATTTTCCTCTCAGCAATGCTTTCATTGTGTCCCATAAATTAGGGTATGTTGTGCCTTCATTTTCATTAACTTTTAAAAAGTCTTTGATTTCTTCCTTTATTTCCACCTTGACCAAGTTATCATTGAGAAGAGCATTGTTCAGTCTCCATGTGTATGTGGGTTTTCTTTTGTTTTTGTTGCCATTGAAGACCACCCTTATTCCATAGTGATCTGATAGGAGGCATGGGATTAGTTCTATCTTCTTATATCTGTTGAGGTCTGATTTGTGACCAATTATATGGTCAATTTTGGGGAAGGTACCATGAGGTGCTGAGAAGAAGGTGTATTCCTTAGCTCTAGGATGAAATGTTTTATATACATCTGTTAGTTCCATTTGGTCCAAGGCTTCAATTAGATTCACTGTGTCCCTGTTTAGTTTCTGCTTTCCTGAACGATCCATTTCAGAGAGCGGGGTGTTGAAGTCACCCACTACTTTTTTATTATTTATTTTATTTTATTTTTTTAATTTACATTCCAAATCACTTCCCCTTTCCCATTTCCTCCCTCCCCGAAAGTCCCATAAGCCCCCTTCCCTCCCTCTTTTCTCCATTCAACCCCCTCTCTTTACTCTGTCCTGGCGTTCCCCTACATCCAGTCTTTCCAGGACCAGGGGTCTCTCCTTCCATCTTTTTAGAAATCTATTGATATGCGGATTGTGTCTAGGGTATTCCGAGATTCTGGGTCAATATCCCCTTATCAGTGACTGCATACCATGTGTGTTCTTTTGTGATTGGGTTACCTCACTAAGGATGATATTTTCAAGATCTGACCATTTGCCTAGGAATTTCGTGAATTCATTGTTTTTTTTTTTAATTTAATTTTATTTTATTTTTTTAATTTACATTCCAAATCACTTCCCCTTTCCCGTTTCCTCCCTCCCCGAAAGTCGCATAAGCCCCCTTCCCTCCCTCTTTTCTCCGTTCAACCCCCTCTCATTACTCTGTCCTGGCGTTCCCCTACATCCAGTCTTTCCAGGACCAGGGGTCTCTCCTTCCATATTCTTGGAAATCTATTGATATGTGAATTGTGCCTTGGGTATTCCGAGATTCTGGGTCAATATCCCCTTATCAGTGACTTCATACCATGTGTGATCTTTTGTGATTGGGTTACCTCACTAAGGATGATATTTTCAAGTTCTGACCATTTGCCTAGGAATTTCGTGAATTCATTGTTTTTAATTGCAGAGTAGTATTCCATTGTGTAAATATACCACATCTTCTGAATCCATTCCTCCGTTGAGGGACATCTGGGTTCTTTCCAGCTTCTGGCTATTATAAATAAGGCTGCTATGAATATAGTGGAGCATGTGTCCTTATTGCATGCAGGTAAAGTCTCTGGGTATATGCCCAGGAGTGGTATAGCCGGATCCTCCGGAAGTGTCATGCCCAGTTTTCTGAGGAGCCGCCAGACTGCTTTCCAGAGTGGTTGTACCAGCCTGCAGTTCCACCAGCAGTGGAGGAGTGTTCCTCTTTCTCCACATCCTCGCCAACAACTGCTGTCTCCTGTGTTTTTGATCTTAGCCATCCTGACTGGTGTGAGATGGAATCTCAGGGTTGTTTTGATTTGCATTTCCCTAATGACTAAGGATGATGAACATCTCTTTAGGTGCTTCTCAACCATTAGATATTCTTCAGGTGAGAACTCTTTGTGTAGCTCTGTACCCCATTTTTTAATAGGGTTATTTACCTCTCTGGAGTTTAACTTCTTGAGTTCTTTGTATATATTGGATATTAGCCCTCTTTCGGATGTAAGGTTGGTAAAGATCATTTCCCAGTTAGTTGGTTGCCGCTTTGTCTTTTTGACAGTGTCTTTTGCCTTGCAAAAACTGTAATTTAATGAGGTCCCATTTGTCTATTCTTGATCTTAGAGCATAAGCTATTGGAGTTCTGTTCAGGAAATTCTCCCCTGTGCCCATATGTTCAAGGTTCTTCCCTAGTTTCCCTTCTATTAGTTTCAGTGTGTCTGGTTTTATGTGGAGATGTTTGATCCACTTAGAATTGAGCTTAGTGCAAGGAGATAAGGATGGGTCAATTTGCATTCTTGTGCATGTTGACCTCCAGCTGAGCCAGCACCATTTGTTGAAAAGGCTATCTTTTTTCCACTGGATGGTTTTAGCTCCTTTGTCAAAGATCAAGTGACCATAGGAGTGTGGATTCATTTCTGGGTCTTCAATTCTGTTCCATTGATCTACATGTCTGTTACTGTACCAATACCATGCAGTTTTTAACACTATTGCTCTGTAGTACAGCTTGAGGTCCGGGATACTGATTCCCCCAGATGTTCTTTTACTCTTGAGAATAGTTTTAGCTATTCTGGGTTTTCTGTTATTAAGATGAATTTTTGAATTGCTCTTTCTAACTCTATGAAGAATTGAGTTGGGATTTTGATGGGGATTGCATTGAATCTGTGTATTACTTTTGGTAAGATGCTCATTTTTACTATATTAATCCTGCCAATCCATGAGCATGGCAGATTTTTCCATCTTCTGAGGTCTTCTTCAATTTCTTTCTTCAGAGACTTGAAGTTCTTGTCATACAGATCTTTCACTTGTTTGGTTAGAGTCATGCCCAGATACTTAATATGGTTTGTGGCTATCGTGAAGGGTATTATTTCTCTTACTTCTTTCTCAGCCTGCTTATCCTTTGAGTATAGGAAGGCTTCTGACTTGCTTGAGTTGATTTTATATCTGGCCACTTTGCTGAAGTCGTTTATCAGCTGTAGGAGTTCTCTGGTGGAGTTCTTTGGGTCGCTTAAGTATACTATCATATCGTCTGCAAATAGTGATAGTTTGACTTCTTCCTTTCCAATTTGTATCCCTTTGACCTCTTTTTGTTGTCTAATTGCTCTAGCTAGAACTTCAAGTACTATATTGAAAAGATATGGAGAGAGAGGGCAGCCTTGTCTAGTCCCTGATTTTAGTGGGATTGCTTCAAGTTTCTCTCCATTTAGATTGATGCTGGCTACCGGTTTGCTGTAAATTGCTTTTACTATGTTTAGATATGGGCCTTGAATTCCTGATCTTTCCAAGACCTTTAGCATGAAAGGATGCTGAATTTTGTCAAATGCTTTCTCAGCATCTAATGAGATGACCATGTGGTTTTTTTCTTTGAGATTGTTTATGTAGTGGATTACATTGATGGATTTCCTTATATTGAACCATCCCTGCATCCCTGGGATGAAGCCTACTTGATCATGGTGGATGATCGTTTTGATGTGTTCTTGGATTCGGTTGGCAAGATTTTTATTGAGTATTTTTGCATCGATATTCATAAGAGAGATTGGCCTGAGATTCTCTTTCTTTGTCGGATCTTTGTGTGCTTTTGGTATTAGTGTAATTGTGGAAAGAAGACACTATTTAACACAGGGTTAGAAGGACATATTGAGAGGTATAGCAAAGTACCAGTTCTCTGTGTGATACAGTTGGAATATCTCTCTGTGTCTGTGAAGATACATAAATCCTAATGTAAGAGAAAGTATGGGTGATTGGGATGCATCAAGTTGTGTCCATGGAATTTTACTCTTGTGAGGAATGTTGATAATTGAGGAAGTTATGCTTTTGTAGGGACAGGAGGTAACTGGGAAACTTGTGTACTTTCCCCTTAATTTTATGAAAACTAAACTTCTATTGAAAATACTATTAAAAACCTATTGGTATTAGTATATGTCAGGTATTTAGCGAAATATGATGACTGTATCAGTTCTGAGAGGTGTAGGAAAGATCCCAAATCACACAATACTTTCATATGATTTCATTAAATTATTCAGGAAAAGTGTTTGCCTTTTGGATTGAGAAAAAAATATAGCTCTTGATAATATTTAATGTTTTGATTTCCTATTGTATAATATAAGTGATGACCTTCATTTGTACTCATTTTAAGTTAGTTTATACATTTCTCACTTCTCTTCATATGATATGTATATTTCTCAACACTTGCACATAACATGAAAACATGAATATTATTAATGAATATTAGGCTTTGAAAAATATAGATGAGCACAAAATTCAACCAGTTTTGTAATTTCTCACTTAAAATTAATATCTCCTTGGCAATGGGCAAAGAGACACCTTTTTGTGGTATTGTTCTTGGATCTGTCACTACAGAGCAGATGGTAGTCCTTAGTTCATCCTAGCTTGATTCCTGTCTCGATAGCCAAAGCTTTCTTATGCCTAAGATTCACAAAAAAAAAAAAAACAAATCAAATTAAAACCCAGGCAGCACCGTGTGGGAGGAGGAAGACAGGGAGACCTGTGGACCATCATGCCACCCACAGACCTGCCTTCCAGTTCACAACCTAAAGGGGTTGTATACATCAACTTGCCATCAAAGTACAGATGGAGGACAGTGCCCAGGGCACACCAGCCGCATGGCCAGCCTGCATGCAGCAGTAGGAGGTACCACGATGTGCAATGTGTGAGTATGTCATGGTTAGATGAGAGAGTAAGAGAAGTGGAGAAGTTTGAGCATTATGAAGAGGGTAAAATTGGTGAATCCAGGGTGGAGAGAGCCCAGGTGGCCAGCACCTTACCCCTAATGGTGAGCCCCCAACTAGAGCTGCCACTGAGGACCATGTCTGAGTCCTGTCTGCTGTCAGTGCCCATTATGGATCATGGGGGATATCCCTGGTTGTGACAGCCGCCACAGGGGACCACGTAGATGTCCAGGGGTTGTGCATGACCAGCTTCCGTACCTCACTGGGTGCAGCGCTCAGGAAAGCTGGCCCCATTTGTTACAAAGTGACAATACTCAGGAAAGCAGGTCCTGTTCCTGGCCCAGGAAGCACAGTGTAACTAGCCCTAGTGACAATGGTATGGGTGAGATAACCCCACCAGTAATCGGTTCTGCTGTTGCACGGGTACAGAGGTGATGCCCCCTGCCACTTCGCAACCTCCAGCAGTCTGAAGATGTGGCCACTGAGTCGTGAGAGTGGCTGAGCAGGCCCTGCCTTTCACCAGGGACAGCATACACCTGCACCTTGTCTGGACAGCACAGTAGAGCTGACTCTGGTAGAGGGAGTGTATGTTAGGCAGCCCCAAAAGCATAGGAGAGCTGGCACTACCACTTGTCTTGCTTGTGGTGGTATAGGTGAGGGAGAGATGCCCCTCCCTCCCTTGACACCTATAATAGCCTTGATAAGTGATCCTGAGTTCATGAGATTGGGATAGCTAGCACTGCCCCCTTGCTGGGTGTGGCACTTGGGAAAATAGGCCTTTCATGGGCCTGGGTGATACAGTGGTGCTGGACTTGATGGCAAAGGCATGAGTCAGCCAGCCTTGAGGGTGTAAGAGCAGGAAAGCTGACCTGGTCCCTCATAGTGAGCAGGGGAGCTAACCCTGCCTCCTGCCAGTGGTAGCATTGGGTGGCCTAGTTGGAGCAATGCTGGAGAGCTTTTCCTGGTGGTATGGATAATGCTGACCAGCCCAGCTACCATCCAGACCAAGGTCCATGGCTCTGAGTTGGCCCAGCCCCAAATCTGTATAATCTATGAATGGTTGGGGATGGTGAAAGGGCCAGTCCTGTTGTTGCAAAGCTGCGGGATCTCCATGACACATGACACATGACAAGTGTATAACCAGGAGGTTATCCCAGTGAGAATCCAATATTGATGATATCACAGAATCCAAAAACCAGACCAATGACTCATTGCAAAGAACATTTGCAAGTGAAGATGTGTAGACAGAGGCACACACTCTGGGACACACTATGACATACTACAGCTCTCAAGATGAGATATTTTCTATGTATTTTTATTGGTGGTGGTGATGATAGTGGATGTTTGTGTGTGTTACCTATTTGGGGAGCAAGGTGGCAAGAGCAAAGGGGGATATGAGGAGATGGATATATGGTGTCAAACTCACAAAGAATCAATATAAACTTTAAATAAATAAATAAATAAATATGAAATAAATTGACAGTAAAAGGAATTGTAGCACAGTGGAGGTTCAGAATTTCTTTTCAGTGTGAAATTTTGATATAGTTTTTATTGAGAAAGTGTAGTCAATTGTATTGGGGAGCTCACCCTTTCACATGCTTCATATCATCATTAATACTTAAGTTTTATGATTGATTTGACCTTTGAATTCTCATTAATAGCTAAGCATTGTGATTTGTTTAAAGTGATAACATTTCATTCAATTTTAAAATCAACATTAATCAAATTAAATCCAGTATCATTGAAGAAAGATCATGAGTGTCAGGGTGATAAAGAAGCAGTACTTCAAGAAATTTATTTTTAATTAAGAAACAGCATTGACTCCAAGCTCTTAGTGTGTCATAGAAGTACTTGAAGATATCAATTTCCGCAATGCAGAGGGTATATTTGCTTGCTTAATTTTAAATTTATGTATAACAGTCTTAAAGGTTCATGTCTAAGTGTGTGAAGTCATTTAAGCCACTTTTTAAATGCATATTAAAATTGTTAAGTTTAGGTAAAAATACAACGTACATCTATATGTACATAATGCAAAGTTGCCTTCTTAAAAGTTAGTTGACTATGGAATGCTCTTGACTTTTATGAACTGTTATGTGCAGTTATTGTTGCATTTCATTTTCCCTAATACTATGTATCAACAACTTGTTTGGAGGCAGAATTTTTTCCTCCTATGACATAGAGAATGAACTGGCACTGCATACATAACTTACTTATCTTATTCCTAGCCAGTCATCAAAGTATCAGCACCTCCAGTTTCAGAATTTCAGTTATGATGGTATTTCTTTGTATAATAAAGTACCATTTAGTAAATTCACCCCTTTTTTTCTTAAGTCAATGACCTAGCCCCCAGAACACAATTTCATGGACTGTTTCTTAGGCAATATTTTCAGAAATGTCACTAGGAACTAGGAAATTGGCATCTTCTGTGCCAGGACGTCATTCCTAATAACACTGTGTCTGAGGAAATGAGGCTGGGAGAGATGTCTAGTATGGTGGTGAAGGACAGGCTGGCTCATCTGTGAATAATAGTGATTTAGGGGATGATGACTCACCATCAGAACAGATCTCCCCTCCTCCTCATCTCAGGATATGTGCAAGGGTAGGTCTGTTAGGAATTCTTTGGGGTGTGATAAGAAGTCTCCCTGTTCGCTTTTTAGACAGTAACAAAAGTCCTCTAGCTTGCTTCAGTCCAGAGAGTAGCAACCTGTGCATACAGACAGACTTTCCTCATCTTCCCAAACTGCTGGGTACAATTCCTTTGTTCTTTTTGCCAGAGCTCCACTAATTTTGTAATGCTTCTGAGGGGCATAGGAAGCTGATGCTGGTAAAAGGCAAGGCTCCTCTCCAGGTGGAGATTTAGTAACATATTCTATGATTGATAGTGCCAAAGTCTGGGAATAATTCTCAACCCATTGAAACATAGATGATTTAGTGAGTTCATTTAGCTTTACCTCTGGCAAAAATGTAAAATCGACAGTGGCCATACTTCTTTGAATCACGTAGGATCACATAACACTATACAGAAACAGAACCGCATATGAGAATCCACTTTAATGAAAGATCGCACAATAGGCTGCAGGGCAGCTTCAGTTGCTTCAACATCATAGCTTTTATGAAGTATAAAAATACCTAAATTCAGGGCTTCAGAAGTGGATCCAAAGAAGCATATGGCACAAGCATTTCTCTAATTCTGACTGGAAGAGTTACTCTTATACATATTTTTTTTTTTGCATTTAACTCTGACAGTATTATTTACCACTTTTTAGAAAAAGAATATCATCCTATGATTTCTTTTCTTTTTTTCTTTTTTTCTTTTTTTAGTTTTTCGAGACAGGGTTTCTCTGTATAGCCCTGGCTGTCCTGGACCTCACTCTGTAGACAAGGCTGGCCTCGAACTCAGAATTCTGCCTGCCTCGGCCTCCCAAGTGCTGGGATTAAAGGTGTGCGCCGCCACTGCCTGGCTCATCCTATGATTTCTAATTGGAACTAATGACTCCTCTTCCCAAATCAACTCTCAGGGTTGTTTGCTTTTAAGTTCAACAATATGAGGAACTTGGAGAATTTGGAATCTGTCTTCTCTTTTGCTACTTTTTTATAAGTTGAAAATAGATTCTTTTTTCATACAATACATCCTGACCAAATTTTCCCCTCACCCCACTCCTCTTATCCCCCACTATCTACCCTCTCCCTCATATCTACTTCCCCTCCCTACCTCCATTCCTCTTCAGAAAAGAGCAGGCCTCCAAGCAATGACAATGAAACAAGACGAAACAAGATACAATAAGATGAGGCCAAAGACCTCATATGAAGGCTGAACAAAGCAACTGAATAAGAAGAAAAGAGTCTCAAGAGCAGGCAAAAGAGTCAGAGCAATACCGACTCCCACTGATAGAAGTCCCACAAAACCACCAAGCTAACCTCTGCACAACATATTTGCAGGGGACCTGGTGCATGACCATGCAGGCTCTATGCTTGCTGTTTCAGTCTCTGAACCCATGTGAGACCTGCTAAGTTGGTTGGAATCTGAATTTTAAAGACAGCTAGAAACTGGAGCTCGGTTCTGTTTGATATCCGGCCCATGCTTGTTTTATTGGTGATGAGCCACCTTTTATCTTTTTGCAATGGTAAGAACTAAAGAATCCAAGCTCATTTCGTGTAAATAAGGGTGTCTTGCTAATCTAAAAGGATAACCCTTTAGGCAGGGTGGTGGGCAATTGCTCTATAGTATATGAACTCAGAGTGACCACAGACCATGCTCTGCCTCAAGTTCATACTGCAGCAGAGTCCAACACATTCAGTAACCTGACTCTTCAAAACCTCCAAGAGGATTTTCCTCTATTCACCAAATTGTCTTTTTGTTTTGGCTTCATGAAAGAGGGACTAGAACTAATCTAGATGGAATTTTATTTTGCTAGTTCATTAGCATCTGCTTAGGGTAGTATTTAGATAAAACCATATGTGCTTACTGCTAGTTCATGTTTATGAATTCTTATCAATGGAATTGTGAGTTTTGATGATAAGTTTTAAAAACCAGATCTTAGGTTATATTGAAGAAAATTGAATGTAGAATGATATTGGGAATGGTTCTCTGTCACTTATCTCTTCTAGGACTGTATCAGAGATAGCAACAATGAAAGCTAGTGCTTACTTAGTACCATGAGCTAGCCACTGTTTAAATTCTTTGATTGGTGAACATAGAAAATCCACTGAAAATCATATAAAGATTGTCTCATATTATCAATTTTACACAATAGAAAGTTTTTAGGCATTAACAATCTGCATTGCTTGACAAGGAGTTTGTGTGAGGTCAATGTTTGGATTCATATTTAACTGCCACAGCATACCTACCAGTTAAAGGATACAGTGCAGGGGCTTTAATCCTGTGGGCAATTATTGACTTGTGAGTCACATATCAGATATTTTAAATATGATTCAAAATAGTGGCAAAATTACAATTATGAAGTAGCAACAAATAATTTTATGGTTGGGGATCATAGTCCTTTAAAAGTATTATTCAAATGGTTGATATCCAATATGTAAAAATAAGGGTGAGAACAGCATTTGGAAGAACACTGAAGCCATTTGGGAATGAGCAAGGTCATGAAGAATTAGAGTAGACTTAAGAAAATTCAGTGCAGGTACACCCACTGTTTTGTAGCATGTCTGCTGTCAGTTAAGAGAAGGATTGTAAATATTTCCAACAACTCCAACTAGAAGTATTAGGCATACATTTTCACTTTTAATACTAGAATGTCATTTGTACCCATCAGAAATATCTGAAAATAACTTCAAAAAGCTTTGATAAAAGAGCACAAGTCTTGTATTTGGATGTTTCCCCATCTTATGTAACTTGATGGTTTTTGGCAAGAGTTTTGTTCAGGAGTCTGTAGATATCAGGAGCTAGGTAAAAGAGGAGTATGAAGATCTTAACAGTTCCATGATCTAAGATCATCATCCTTTCTGACTGTTGGAACTAAGAAACAATGCATGGATGTGCATGTATCAAGCTAAGAAAACAAATATACAAAGCAGGACACAGGAAACTCAAAATGAAAATGGGTAGTTAGGTTATGCAGCTGAGCTAGATTTGTGCCCAGGCAGACAGGCAGAGCAGCTACAGTGCAGAGTTGATCCACCAGACAGGCTCTTTTTGACCTTTCAAATGTTCACACATTTAATGGTGGCTTGGGGTTGGCTTAGCTTGGTTGTTATTTTTTTCTTCTAAAACAGCTTTTTCCTCTTTAGCTAGGAAGGCAGAGCTCTGATTCTGTTGTGGAGAAAAAGCTATTAAAAGGAAATTGTGGTGTATAAAATGGAGACACTTTTTTGATCATATTTCAAAGGATTTGAAGGGAAAGACAAGAAAATCAATAAATGCGCAGATTCTTTTACACTTTAAAAAGACAATTCTTTCCTTTCTGAGGTCTGCTTCTGGGTGATCCTGCTGTGAAATCAGCCCATAACACCGAGATTTAATGGAAATTTACTTGGTAAAAAGTATAAAATAGTAAACACAGTAGTCAGAGTTCAGTTACTTCCCTCCTTTTCTACTTTTTGATAAATTATAACATCTGCAATGAGAACCAACTGTTTCCACCCTGCTATTTATTTACTTGATACCTAGCCATACAGGATTGATATTAAGTTTCAATTCTGTATATAAAATAATGTCCTTTAAAAAATCATGATAAAGTTTTTCAAGTTTATATTTCCTCCAAGACAGAATTTCTTTCTTCTTGTTACTTGGCTTAATAAAGTTGTAAATAATTAGTGGCTTATGTAATTCCCTAAGAAAGGAAAAGGACACAGTAACAGTAAGACTGGTAGTCTCCATTTTAGATTTAAGGTTCTTTATTCTAAAATCTAAGGCATCTTTAAAAATAAAGACATTCTTTGATGTTAGAGAATTTTTTCCTAAACAAATATCTATCTATCCAGTACGTACAAAATGAAGACTCAGCTTCCTATAAATAAGTTACAAATTAGGAGTTTTGTCCCAATTTATCTATATGTTCTGATTTTTACTAATAATATGCAAGTCTACTTTTTCTATTAGCTATGCTTAATTAAACATTTTCATATCTTGAGAAATGTAAAATTCACACATTTGGAAGAAGTAATGTAAGAGATGCCATACAGTCTTACTGACTTCTCCCACTAGTACCATCTTGCAGACATACTATCCAATAACCAGAAATGACAATAACACAGTCAAGAGGCAGAAGACTTTTTAATAATGATGTGACTCAGGTTGTTATTTTATGTGGAAAGCTGGTGTTTGTTTGCTTGTTTTGCTTGTTTTTTTTTCTCCTATGTCAACCATTCATTAACCCCTAGTTGCCAATAAATAGTTCCCATTTGTAAATCTTTTTCATTTCATAGGTGTTGTAATTGGAATCTTATGGTGTCTTTGTTTTTTCAAATGTTACACACAATGCCAAAGACTATAGGGCTTAGTCAAGTATCACGTATATGGCTTAAACAGCAAGCTTCATACCTATGGCTTGAAAAGCAAGAATGTCCACAGCAAGCATTGTGGTTTCAGTTTTATAGTCTGCAGATTTCGAGATCAAATGCCTGATTCATTTAATTCCTAGTGAGGACTATCGCTTTGGCTTGCACAAAACTCCCTTCTTGTTGTGTCCTTAAGTGACCCATATTTCAAATTAACAAGGCCTCTTCTGTCCCTTCTTATAAAGACACTAATCACATTCTGAAAGCCTCATACACATGATGCCGTCTTACTCTATTCACCAAACACTAACACATTAACGAGATCAGTGTCAATATGCAAATCACAAGGGGTGATGGAGGCTACTCACATGCTTCCAGCCCACAATATGGTGAGGCTGGCCTTGAAATGCATGTACTGTCATGTCTAGCTATGTGCAGTAGTTTTATCGATTTATAGTTATATGTAGATCTATAATCTATTTTGAGTTCTGTTTATATAAAATGAGTCTTATATTGACTTTTATTTTCTTTTTTTTTGGCAATGTGTACCCAATCATTCCAGCATCAATTGTGAAACAACAACAAAACAACAAATCCCTGACCCGAAACACAAGAAAATAAACAAACAAAAACAAAAAGAGGTTCCCCTCTGAGATAGATAATCACAATATTTTGGCTTCCTTATTTGTTTTTCTAGTGATGGGGAAGTCCAAATGAAGTATAGAGTCAATCTACCAATTCTAAAGTGTTTTGTTAAAGCAATGACAATTCCATCTACCCACTATATGTGCCCTAGTATTTAGACAAAAACACAGTTCAAACTCTCCATTAATTTACTGATTTATTTTTAACCTTTGTTGCTATTATCTCACATTGATCAGAATCTCAGAATCTTTTTGCCCCAGCGATTTGACTCAGCTCACTGGGTGCATTTTTTCCATGGAAGGCTAATCTCATTGATACCAAGATGATTACTTCTAGACTTTGCCAGTATTTCTTTTATCTTCATATCTTTCATATTAGCAAAGATATTAAAACCTTTTCACCTTTCAATTGGCATATAGTTTTATGCAGCCAGAAATCTGAATAATTTACATATTTGAAATATGATTTTGCTTGTTCTGGCAGGTTGGCATCTGATTAGAATATCAACATTATCACTCGATAACCTTGTCGAAGACCTGATCTGACAGCTGGGCCAGGCTGCTTTTATGGGTTCAGATGTGTGCAGAGTTTGGAATGGTCTTGAAAGGAGAGTGATTGACCTTCTTCCTCTCACATCAGACTAACAGAGCTACATTGTCATGAAGTTAAAAAGGCAACCCTTAGAGAGTTCACTAAATACCTAATCACTCTATTTGGTTCAAGCTAATTTTTCAAGTTATGTGTATTATGCGTATCTGCGATCTAATGGTCGCAGAAACACTTCCTCTTCTATTCTCTTGATCCAACTCTCCTCTGAGTTCACTCAGAGAGTGGCTAAATTACCTTAAAGATTCTAAAGATGGACATCATCTCAGTTCTTCCAGTGAGCACTCATGCAGTATGCATTCCTGCAAGGTGGTAGACTCATATTGATACTTAGACCATTTATTCCAGATCAGTACAATAGGGCTTGTGGTCCTGTTCTTAACAGATAAAGAAAAGTTTTTCTCCATCAGATGCAGCTAACAAGAGTTACTTTGCTTTTTGAGAAAGTCATAGATGGTTTAAGTTTCCTATACGTATTTGACCTGCCAAACAGTGCTTACAATGCTCATATAACATTTTGTTTTTATTGTACTCTAATATGGAGAAGAAAAATCCGTATTAGTGAAGTTTAAAAAAATGTTGAATTAGGAAAGAATGACACACTCAAGGCCTTATCAAAATTCTCCTCCAGGTTCATTTGCAATTTATCATAAGCTGCATCACAGACAGAAGCCTGAGAGGCCAGCTTCACTGCAGGAATTCTTATTTCAACTGAGAGCATTAAGAAGTTCCTTAAATTTATCTTTTAAAGAATTTTTTTCAGAGCTGTTAAAGACAAAACCAAGAATGTTCTTCCATATCAGGAATGTAGAATCAGTGGTTCCTGGGCTTTATCTCTACTCCCAAGGTCCCTAGAGAGTCTTCTGAGTTATCTATGTGTCTTATTCTCAATCATTGAAATAAATGTCTCTATAGAAACTCAGTCATTTCAAGATTGAGTGGAATCATAGTGCCCTGAAGACAGAAAAGTAATATAGACTAAAAGCCAACAGACATCTGAGCCTGTAGTGAGTAGGGAAACCTCTTCCTCTTCATAGGATGGCAAATTTTGTCATAATAGTATTGCCATCCTTGAGATCTTTTTCAAAGTCATATTAAAAAAAATTCTCAAGAAAGGGTAGAGCAAAACTATTTGGGGGTAAAAAAAATGTATTAATTTTCTAGTCTACATTTTGTCTGTTTTCTCTATAATTACTGGTTTGATTTTACTTTGGGATCCAAAAGTTCTTTAAAATAGTTTTCTATGTTAAATTGTGACAGCTGCTTTGATTTTGACAGACATCCAGTGAAGTGTTTCTGATGCAGTGTGACAGTGCCAGCCATGATGCTAATTGCATCTTTTGTTGCAAAATGCCACACGTAACATTTCAAATAGAATCCAAACACCAGTATGACTATCATTTATTTCACTCTGCAACAGAAATCTAAAATATTAGCATTCATTTTGTCTTCCTCAGTTTCTTAATTGACTGTTTCAACTGTGTGCACTGATCCCATTAACAGGCACTATCAGTTAACTCGACAGGCCAATCAAATGCACCCATTTTCAACGTATTAAAAGCTAGTGCATTTACAAAGAAGATAGTTATAAATTAGTTTTTGCTTTAATCATAAAATTAATTTGAGAACAAGCCAGTATCACTTTCCTACCAAACCATAAAATATAACTTCAAGTTTGAAGGTATTGCAATGTATTGTTATAAAACAACAGAAATTAGTCATTTAAGCCAAAGCTAAAGTTTCTACAGCTCATCCTCAACCACCTTTTAGGACAGAAATGTTATTTCTTTATCAATTGCAATATTTAGATGGCATTGTGATACTTAGATTAAATTGTAATGTTTTTGTCCCAATATTTAGGCACTTATAGATTGATTCAATAAATATCACAGAACTTCATCAGTGCTTTGTCAGTGGTTAACTCCTTTCTTTGGAGTTGTATTATTTCAGTATGTTTTTTACACAATATAAACCTGTTATCATCAACAGATACATGGTTGCTTGCCCCCAACATTTTCCTTATCACTGAGTGCATGAGAATCGTTTATCTGGAATCACTAAATATAGTTTTGTCTTAGAAACATAGTAATAATTTTTGCCATAATCTTTGAGTTTCGTTTTTCATCTTGTGGTTCTAATCTGATTGCTCAATATAGTTTTTGAGTGTCTATAACCACGTTTCTGAGACTATAATATTGCCATGTATGTAATATCAACACACTTCTCAGATTTGTTTTTACACAGTTGCACTTTTAAGAACTCTGTCCCCCACAGCTCTCATTGCATAATAGCTCAGAACTTTTAGTCGAAGTAAAACATCCATTTTTCATTATCATGGAATAAAGAAAGGTTTTAATGATTGAGAAGATATTGATTATCAGATGCTATCAAAGTATTGAAGGGACTTTATAACCTACATTCCCTGTTTAGAATCTTGCAATATTTTTATCAGTACTGAACCAATTAATATATTTTCTGCTTTATTACATCATCTTATCATAAGCTGTTCACAGAGACATGACTCATGCATTGAGCTTCGACTGTTACCCAAGTAGGTGACCTTCAAATTATTCTTATTTTTGTCTTTGCACTCCTCTTGAATGGCTTTGTCTCTTTTATAATTTTGATTATTTTAATGGCTTTCTGAAAATCTAGATTTCCTTCCTAAATGCGTTTTTCAATAATATATTCTAACAACTGTGATATTTAATGGATTCTCTATAATACTGCAGAATATTGTTTTCCAGATTTCTTTTCCTTTGTTAGTTTAAAATATTGTAATGCTTCTCTTTTTCCCCATCTATCTCTCCTATTGTGATGGCTAGGCCTGCCTGGACAGGCTGATGTATTAAAACATGACTAAGAGATTGCTTTTTTTAATTGAATATATTTTTCATTTACATTTCAAATGTTATACCTCTTCCCGGTTTTCCCCCTCCCAGAAAACCTCTAACCCATCCTTCCACCTCCTGCCTCCAAGAATATGCTCCTCTACCCAACCCACTCCCATGACCCCCTCCCCCGATTTCCCCACACTGGGGCCTCTGTTGAGCCTTCACAGGACCAAAGACCTCTCTTCCCACTGATGCCTGACAAGGCAGTCCTCTGCCAATCTTTTGGCTGGAACCACATATTCCCCTTGGTTGATGGCTTAGTCCCTGGGAACCCTGGGGCTTCTGGTTGGCTGACATTGTTGTTCTTCCCATGCAGCTGCAAACCTCCCCCCTCCAGCTCCTCCAGCTTGCCCTCCAACTCCTCTATAGTGAACCCCATGCTCAGACCAATGGTTGGCTGACAGTATTCCCCTCTTTATTTGTAAGGCTCGGGCAGGGCCCCTCCAAAAGACAACCATAACTGGCTCCTTTCAGTACACACTTCTTGTCATCCATAGTAGTTTCGGGGTTTGGTGACTGTTTATAGGATGAATCTCCAGGTAGGACAGTCTCTGGGTGGCCTTTCCTTCAGTCTCTGCTCCATTCTTTGTCTCCATAGTTGTTCCTGAGATTATTTTGTTTCCTTTCTCAGAGGAACCAAATCACCCCACTTTTGATATGAACCCACACACCTACGGTCACTTGATATTTGACAAAGAAGCTAAAAACATCCAGTGGAAAAAAATACAGCATTTTTAACAAATGGTGCTGGATAAACTGGAGGTCAGCATGCAGAAAAATGCAAATTGACCCATTCTTATCTCCTTGTACAAAGCTGGATCAAGGACCTCCACATAAAACCAGATACACTGAAGCTTATAGAGGAGAAAGTGGGGAAGAACCTTGAACACATGGGCACAGGGGAAAGTTTCCTGATTAGAACACCAATGGCTTATACTCTAAGAACAAGAATCAACAAATGGGACCTCATAAAACTGCAAAGCTTCTGTAAGGCAAAGGACATTGTCAATAGGACAAAATGGCAACCAACAGATTGAAAAAAGATCTTTACCAATCCTACATCTGATAGAGGTTGTGGAGAAAGAAGAACACTTCTCCATTGCTGGTGGGATTGCAAGTTAGTAAAACCACTCTGGAAATCAGTATGGTGGTTCCTCAGAAAATTGGACATAGTACTACCTGACAATACAGCTATACCACTCCTGGGCATATACCCAGAAGATGCTCCAACATGCAATAAGGACATATGCTCCACTATGTTCATAGCAGCCTTATTTATAATAGCTAGAAGCTGGAAAGAACCCAGATGTCCTTCAACAGAGGAATGGATATAGAAATTGTGGTATATATACACAGTGGAGTACTATTCAGCTATTAAAAAATAATGAATTCATGAAATTCTTAGGTAAATGGATGGAACTAGAAAGTATCATCCTGAGTGAAGTAACCCAATCACAAAAGATCATACATGGTATGCACTCACTGATAAGTGGATATTAGCCCAAAAGCTCAAAATAAACATGTTACAATTCACAGACCATAGGAAGATCACGAAGAAGGTAGACTAAGAGAATATTAAAGCACACCTCTGGGTGGATTTCTCAGACCATTTCCAGACACTAGATCACAATGGCTCTGCTCCTGTCCATGGTTTAACTTGTTAATAGATTAAAATCTTTGCATACTATTGGAAAATGGTGGGGTAGTGAAAGTAAGGCTTTATTTTAAGGAGTTGGGTGTCTAGCAACATAGCTTTCAAGGTATTATCTTGGTCCAAGCTATTCTGTTACTGTTTTTGCTTTCCTGTCAACACAGGACAAGCAGTTGTGTGCTTACACGTCCTTTTACCATGTTGATCTGCTGTACTATGAGCCAGAAACAGTGTGACCAACTGACCTTGAAATGAGGGATCTCATAAATCGTAATCCAAAACCAGTCTTCCTTCCTTTACTTGTTTCTGTTATCTGTTTTGTTACAGTGATTAAAAAGCTGACACAGAAAAGAAATGGAAATGTGTAATTTTTTCCTGTAGTTTTGCATACTTAAGTTTGTTTTTTTCTCTTATTATAAAAACAATTTCCTATTTTGGCAAAATTATTTCTTGATAACAATAGACATCTTTATTTCTTAAAGTAGGCATCTAAGAAACATTTTCTTGGCGTTCCTTTTTAAATTTATGGAATTAATTGGTCTTATTCGACTGGTGCTATACTCTTTATTTTTGTTATAGTGTTAATTTTGGTTTTTTTTAACTTCATGTATTGTTTTTAGATTATATTTATCCCCTCCCTGGTCAATCTCCCTTCTTCTGTACTTACCCAACTTATTGTCATCATAAAATAATTAAAAGTATTCAAGTCTAGTTTGTGCTGCCCATATTGTTTTAGGTATATTTCTATCCACTTATGAACTGTGAACCTACCAGGGACCACAAGCTTAAAAAGAACTGATTCTTGCTTTTCCAGTGACTACTAGCTATTGAAAACTCCTCAGTTAAGGGTGGGACTTTGCACTATAGCTTTCCTTGTTGGGATTTTATTTGACTTAAATGTGTATAAGTCTTCTGCATGCTGTAACAAATACTGCAAGTTCCTGTGCTGCATGTGCTTACTTACACATATGTAAGCTGCACTATTATGTGCAGAAAATAGTTTCCTTCCTGATATCCTACAACCCTGACGTGTACAGTCTTTCTGTCTTCTCTATCCCAGTGATCCTTGATACATGGAACAAGTTAGTGTTGTAGATATCTGACTTATAATGGAGTATTCTATACTCTTTTGTTCTTTGAAACTTGACAAGTTCTGGATCTCTGTGTTAATCCTCATCTGTACAATATAGTGGTATAAAAAAGTAAAGAGGGGTATTACTAGCATCTTCTTCACATCTTACTACTGGACAAGCCCTCTGCATGCTAAAATCTGTTCTTTATAGTTTTCTTACATCTTGCCAGGCTTATACCTTTTCAATAAGAGAAGGATGTTAAGCATATAAATCACAGCTCATTCCAAAACTGCTTTAAAACCAAAATGAAACAAAAGAGAAACAGTGCTCAAAATGTTTTATTGCCTTAGAACATAAGCCTATCTTTATTCCTCAGCCTCTTGCTCTGTGCATGGTGGGGCCCTGTCTACCTGCATCCATTCAGAGTCCATTTGCCAGCCATTCCTTTGTTTTCCATGTCCTGAAGATTGTTCTTTCCAATCAAAAGTACATAGTTTACAAAGTATTCTTTCATGTACTGGCAAAGAAAATAATGTAGCAGGCCAATTTAAAGGGGAAGAAGAAAATTATATGGAGACTAATCACAGTGATTCACTTACTCTGTAATTAATAAAGCAAAGAAAAGGAGTCATTATCCCTAGAAATTTTCTTCAGTGCACGTCGTTGTTGTATTATAAAAGCTGGAAAATGTGTTAGTTGTGTTTTTTTAAAACTTTGAGTTTGCAGTGATTTATAAATATAAATAAATGTACATTATTATCTATATGGCCACACTCATGGTGAGGAACTGCAGTTATGCACAGTACTGCAAGGCTCTGTGTTTAGATGAGATTGAGTCCTGTTCAGTAGAAAAGTCAAATTTTGCATGACTATCACAGATGTTAAAACTGCCATCTTGCCTCTTTCAGTTTTATTTGACTGCCATCCCACTAAAATCAGGGACTAGACAAGGCTGTCCACTCTCTCCATACCTTTTCAATATAGTACTTGAAGTCCTAGCCAGAGCAATTAGACAACAAAAAAAGTCAAAGGGATACAAATTGGAAAGGAAAAAGTCAAAATATCATTATTTGCAGATGATATGATAGTATTCTTAAGTGACCCCCTAAATTCCACCAGAGAACTTCTAAACCTGATAAACAACTTTAGCAAAGTGACTAGATATAAAATTAACTCAAACAAGTCAGTGGCTTTCCTCTATTCAAAGGTTAAACAGGCTGAGAAAGAAATTAGAGAAACAGCTCCCTTCCCAATAGTCACAAATAATATAAAATACCTTGGTGTGCATTATGAATTGATGAAGGTTATGTACAATGCTTCCTGTTCAGTGGCTGATGAGTCAGCATCTCATAGTAGAATATCATGTAACCTTATTTAAAATTAAGATACTTTTAAATGATAATATTATTAGTACTATGTATTAAACATTGGAAGCTGACAGTTGTTTTATTTTAAATTAAAATTTGCAAGTTTGTAATGTAAGAAATTAGCTTCAGAAAACAGAGAAGTTATTCTCATAGTATTAATAGAACCAGCTATCCTAACTTTCAAAATTCTCTACTATACCTTTCCATTCATTTTTGTAATTGCAGTACTGAACATTTCATAGGAAGTAGTTTTTACACTTGTGTAAGTTGTATTTATGGATGCTTTAGGAACAGAGGATTGAATCTGCATGAAATCCTCACATTTCCCTAGATGTCACCATGAAATTGGTACTTTCCCCTGTAAATTTCCATGAAATTGCACAATTATTGCATCTTTGTTTCTAGATATCTTGCTTTAAAATATAAATGATACTGAGCCACCCCTCATAGCTAGGTTTTGGGTCTAGCCTCTGATTTATGACTCTGTAAATTAATCATAGGAGGAAAATACATACATTTTATGTAAAATATTTTAAGGGTGAGTCTAATTAAATGTCTAAAATCAATAATTAAAGATTTAATTTAATGTCTGTCTATTTCCTGTGGGTGCCAGACTGTGGCATAAACCAGTTATCCACCTTTGCCAGCTTCACAGTTAATAGTAATTGCTGTCATCAAATAATTCTTATGAAATCTTATCAAGATTGTCTAAATTAGGAAAATACAGAATGGAGGGTAATTTCTTTTGAATTGCCTACAAAAATGTTCTTCCCAATGTGTTTTACAATAGATGCTACCTCTCTAAACACACATAACCATACAAATTCTTTTTCCTTCATGCTTATATGATGAAGTGCAGTCTGTTCAAAGCTCTCAATCCTCCTTGCTCTGCCTTTAGACTATTGAGATTACAGATGCATATTATTAGGCAGAACTCAAAGTCCCTTTTGAAATATATTTTTTATTAATCTCATTAATTTTGGAATGGAAAATATTTTATTTTGAGAGAGTCTAGTATGTCTGTAAACTTTTTTTAGATAAGGGCTACATGTGCCCTTGAAAATCTGAATCTTATGCCTTTATCCCCCCCCCTCCCCGGCCCCCCATACTGGTATCTCAGGCATTTCCTACTACACTGGCTTATACTATGCTGGGGATAGACCCCAAGGCTTTATGTGTGTTAAGCAAACACTATTCCAGCTCAGCTCTATCTTCAACTTAGTATATCTTTGAATAAAATCTTTTCTTTCCGGTTAGGCTTATATATTGCCACATGATTAATGTTGAAATTAACAAAAAAATTACAATACCGTTACTACAGGTTTGGGATATGATTTGTTAAGGCCGTTGCTTGTGAGTTAAAGAGACTCTAAAGCATGCCTAGCAGATTGCTTTGAAAGTAATATGTGCGGTTCTACCAGTGTGTGCTTTTCTTTATATCACAGAACTGGTAATTCTGAAAAATGGACCTGAATTATGTACAAAAGAACTACTTTGTCATTCTATATATCCCAAGTTCTGAAATCAGACAGATAGAGAGAAATTTCAGGCCCCCGCGATTAGCTTATGACATGAATGAGCAGCAACTGTTTACTCTTTTATAGTAATCCTCTGACAGTGAGGGTTGGTTAGTGAAACAAATTTATCCCAATTCTCTGAAACCAAGTAAAATGTGAGGTTATTTGAACTGGTGAAAAAAATGAAAGAAAAAAGAGAATTATTGATATTTATGCTCTCCCTTTTGTTATAGAAACATAAATAAAATGTTAAGCTGGTATTTATTCTCTTGGTTTAGAATTATGTGACAATCGTTCTTGACATGCAATGTCTAAACACATCAAATTAACCTGATCAAATGTAGCATAGATCAATGACAAAATAATGTGCTTTGAGCTATTCTTGTTAAAATATAGGAAACCTCCTCAGTTTTGATCTTAGAGAACTATGATCCAGATTTACAACTATTAAGGACCCCTCATTCCTTTTGTTACAGTGTCAGTTCTTAGACTGTCTTAAATAGGAGTCATTACAGAATAATTGTTTACTTTGTAAGTAGTTTAACACTTTGTTTTCTGCTGTAACATTAATATTTATTGGGGGTTATATCTATTTCAAGAACTGTTTCATGTAATTTTACCAATTTAAGTCTGTAGGTTGATGTACACAAACTGTCAGCAAGTCCTCACTGCAGAAGAAAGCACATATGCAAGTCGTTGCACACGGAGATGGCAAACTGGTGCCTACATAGAACCTTCACCCCTGTTTCATCATCTTTGGTACAGAAACATACTCACAGTCTCGAAATAAGAACCAGGACAGCACTAACCCTTTATTTTTAATTACGTCTTGCCTGTAAGATATGCTAGGGCAGTGGTAACACAAAGCTTGTAGGAATAACTCAACCAATGACTGATTTGACTTAATGTCTACTCCACAAGATAAATTCCATACCGAACACTGTTTAGTTAATCAAAAACCTGAGACTAGATAGTCCAGGGACCTAAGGTAAGTAAGTAAGTAAGTAAATAAATAAATAAATAAATAAATAAAATTTATTTTAAAAAGAAAAAATTGTAGTGATAAAATGATTCCTAATGATATTCTGCTATAGTTGTAGACCAGTGCCTAGTTCAACCATCATCAGAGATGCTTCTTACTATATCAAATGAAAAAAAAAATATGGAGACCAGCAGCCATACATAATCTAGAGAATGGGAACCTTTGGGATACTCATGCCTAAAAGGGATATCACCATCAAATCTCTCCTCTCTGAGCTCAGGGTATGCCATGGAAGAGGAGGCAGAAATAGTGCAAGAGCAATGGGTAACACCAAACAAAACAAAACAAAGAACACAACAAACAAACAAACAAACAAAAACTCATCCCAGGCTTTCTAAGTCAACATGAGAAAAGATGCATGAACTCATATAAAGCCAAATGTGTGTGTCTACACCGGATACTCTGAGTACATGTTATGACATCCAGTTTAGTGGTATTTATGAATATATACATGGATGAATCTCTGATTCTTGTGCCTTCCATTTGGCTTCAACAGAAAGAAACTTCTGTTTGTCTTGGCCAGCTTTGATGTGTCTGTTTCGTTTCATCTTATATTTTTATTTTGTTTCATCTTTAAATGAATAGATGAATAAATACAAACTTAGTCACTAGGGTAAATTCTAACGAGAGAACTGTCCCTTAGACCCAGATGTCCCTCAACGGAGGAATGGATTCAGAAGATGTGGTATATTTACACAATGGAATACTACTCTGCAATTAAAAACAATGGGAAAAAAAGACCAATATATAATGTAATCATCAGGAGTATGCATGTGTGTGTGTGTGTGTGTGTGTGTGTGTGTGTGTTTGTATTTGTTACGGTTGTTTATTTTTCCTTTTTGAATATTGTTTTATTTTATTTTCTTCATTTTTGGGGTTGGGGTTGTTGGTGTATTGATTTTTATTACTTTTTTGGAAAAACAAGTTGTGTGGCTATCAAGAGGAAGAGAATTCAGAAGCACTGGGGGGAGGAGGAGGAGGCAGAAGAATAAAATCAAAATATGTTTTAATTTAAAGTTGGTTTTAAATAGTAAAAAACTTAATTTAAAAATATTAATGTAGATACTGTTATTGCTATTTAAATTTCTATTTTACTTTTTGAGATTAAAATATAATTACATTATTTATTCTTAGCCCTTCCTTACTCTAAATGATCCCATATACCTCTCTTTGCAGTCTTTCCAATTTATGTCCTCTTTTCTCATTAATTGTTGACACACACACACACACACACACACACACACACACACACACCATATCTATTCCTAAATACAATCTGTTCATACTATGTGATGCTAATGTATCTATATGGTCCTTGCCACTCTACTCACAGAACATAGGAATTGGAAATAATTTAAATGCCTTTCAGCTTATAATTGGATAAAATGTTGTATGTATACAGTCAGCTGTGAAGAATAAAAGAAATTGTGAAGTTTGCAGACAAATATTTGGAACTCGAAAATGAAGTAACACAGATCTAGAAAGACAAACATTGTTCACTCTAATCAGAGTCTTGTAGCTCCAAATCCTCAGATGTGTATCCATAACTGGCAGTTACAGAAATTAAGGATAGCTTGATAATATAAGGTAGGGATGGATTGGTAAGTTTTAACAGTACACTGAAGAAAGAACATTTGAACCTTGTTAAATGTACTTAGAGCTCCAACAGTTCTTAACTATAAATTGCCTCACAAATGGGTGAATTATTAAATGTCAATCTCTATTTTAGGTCAAACATTATAAAGGATGATAAACAGCCTGATGTAATGGGCCTGCAAGTGGGAAGAAAAAGCTTATCTTTTACATTAGTCATATCCATTCTAAATTGTTAAAGGAAGAGGAAAAAGAAGGAGTAATTTGTGGGGAGAAGAGACGTTTAGGAAGTTCTTGTTTTTTTTTTTTCTTGCTGGAAGTCAAGAAAAAAAAATCCTAAAAAGAAGAATGATGTCTACTCACCTATGTCAGGTAAGTCTTGAGACCAACTCTTGTTAATATTAAAACAGTGGTTTTGGAATCTGTATATGTATTAGTTTGGGTTTTACTGCTGTGAATAGACACCAATGACCAATGCAAGTTTTATAAAAGACATTTACTTGGGGCTGGCTTACAGGTTCAGAGGTTTAGTCCATTGTCATCAAGGCAGAAGCATGGCAACATCCAGGCAGGCATGATGCAGGAGGAGTTGAGGGTTCTACATCTTTATTCAAAGGAAACCAGGAACAGACTGGGAATCTTCAGGCATCTAAGAGGAAGATCTCGCAGCCCAACCCTACAGTGACACACTTCCTCCAATAAGGCCACACCTTCTAATAGTGCCACTCCCTGGGACAAGCATATACAAACCATCATATTCCACTCCCTGGTCCCCATAGGCTTGTTCAAACATGAGTCTATGGGGGCCATACCTAAACATAGCATAATGCAAAATACATTTAGTCCAACTTCAAAAGTCCCCACAGTCTATAGTATTCTCAACAGTGTTAAAATTCCAAAGTTCAAAGTCTCTTCTGAGATTCATCCAATCACTTAACTGTAATCCCCAAATCAAGACAGAAAACCAGCTGGGCAGTCTCCAAACTCTGCATCTCCATGTCTGATGGCAAAGCAGTATTCAGATCTTCAACTCCCTTTTCATCCCTTTTGTTGACTGCAACAAGGTTCTTTCTCCTGGGCTGGTTCCACTCCCTGTTAGCAGCTTAACCTGGTAGGCATCCTGTGTCTCTGGCATCTTTAATATCTTGGGGTCCCCAAGTCAACTTCAGCTTCACAGCTTCTTGTTCCAATGTCTGTGTTCCACACTTGATCTGTGTATCTCCAAAGGGCTGGAGTCACTTCTCCAGCTCTGCCCTCTGTAGCACTCTAAGTTCAAGTTGATCCATTCCACTGCTACTGTTGTTCTTGGTGGCCATCTCATGGTACTGGCATTTCCAATATGCTAGGGTCTTCTACTGCAGCTATGCTTCACCAAAGCCTCTCATAGGCTGTCTTCACGGTATCAATCCTCAACTCCTTTGCATGACCCCTTCAGTCCTTGGCTGTCAACTACAACTGAGGCTGCATTTCCACCAATGGCCTTCCATGGCCTCTTACAGTGCCAGATCTCAGCTGTTCTTCATGATGCCTTCATGCCTTCAAAACCAGTACCACCTGGATTATTCTTACACATTACCAAGTACAGCTGCAGCATGAGGTACAACCTTGGCTATCTCTGGAACACAGCGTCTTTGTGCTCTCCAGAAACACTTCCCAGAAAATATCACCTAAGTGATGCTGGTCTTTTCTTAATCACCACTAATGTCTTAGCTCCAGCTAACCAGCATCAATTGTCCCAATAGTCTCTTTCTCCTCTTGTATATAAAGCCAGAGACACATGGCCTAAGCTGCTGAGTTCTGCTGTCTGCAGGAGCTGGAACATTGGCTCCCTTGTTCTACATTATCATTAGCTTCCTTTATTCTAACTCCTTCACTGCCTAAGCTTGGCTGTCCTGGATCTTGCTCCATAGACTGACTTTGAATTCAGTGATCTGCGTGCCTGTCTCGTAAGCACTGGGTTTAAAGGTGTGATCCACCAAACCTGGATATAAGTTTTTCTTCACCTAGAATTTGCTCTGTTCTAGGCTGGCCTTGAACTCAGAAATCTGCTTATCTTTGTCTCCTGGGATTAAAGGCTTGTACTACCATGCCTGAACCTAGATTTAGTTGGGAGGAATCTTGCCTCAAAGTCACTACTTCCTTAATTCAGTTTAATATCCTTGAATTCTACTCTATTTAACTTCCTGGTGTCCCTTTAATGCTCAAACTATATATTTTGTATGTTTCCTTTCTCAGATTGCTATGTTTGTTCAAAATGCTCTTCATCAGACTTAACCAGAGAACAAAGTCTCTGTTGGGCTTTTTTGAGACTTCCTTTGTCAATACAATTAATATACATCTCTTTTCCTTAGCCTTAGGCAGTCTCTTCAGAAAATGGCAAAAAGCAGCCATGTTCTTCACCAAAACATCACAAAAACAGTCTCTTAACCACATATGAATGTTCTTCTCCACTGAAACCTTTTAGGTCATCAGGCCTACACAGTTCAAATGACCCTCAATAGCACTGTCTTCCATATTCCTACCAGGCTGGTCCACTAAGCCCCACTTAAAGCATTCCATGACTTTCTAAACCCAAAGTTCCAAAACCAACATTCTTCCAAACAAAAGCATGGTCAGGCCTATCACAGCAATACCCCACTCCCAGTACCAACTTCTGTATGAGTTTGGGTTTTACTGCTGTGAACAGACACAATATCCAATGACCAATGCAAGTTTTATAAAAGACATTTACTTGGGGCTGGCTTATAGGTTCAGAGGTTTAGTCCATTGTCATCAAGGCAGAAGCATGGCAACATCCAGGCAGGCATGGTGCAAGGGGAGCTGAGGGTTCTACACCTTTATCCAAAGGAAACCAGAAACAAACTGGGCATCTTCAGGCATCTAAGAGGAAGATCTCTAAGCCCAACCTAACAGTGACACACTTCCTCCAACAAGGCCACACCTTCTAATTGTGCCACTCCCTGGGACAAGCATATACAAACCATCTCAGTATATAAGGTCTATAGCTTAAATTTTCCTATATAACCACGGTAGGGGATGGATATTTCTTTCCATGGGTTGAGAACTTGATGCATAGAATAAACATTGCACTGAAAAGAAAAATCAGTATAATAAACTAAGTGTTAGACCATAGCGGCTCTTGTTAATTATACTGAAATAACTCTAACTTTCTAGAAATTCTTCTAAAGAAGAAAAGAGAGAAGAGTTTGTCTCATTTTGGTATCAGCACGGGACAGTTTTGTTGCTTCAGAACTAGATTCCATGAGTACATGTCTTTGTAGATTCCAGTTTTTGTACAATCTACTGTGTTGCAAGACCTTATTTTCTTCATTGAACCTCTCAATGGGGACAAGTCTAGCCTGGTCAGAGTGAGTAATTTTTCTTACATTTTCTTGTATTTGATTTACTAATATTTTTCATCCATATCTATTAGAATGTGACTCATCATTTTGTTTTGGTAATGTATTTATCCAGTTGTAATCTTCAGGATAGTGTTGCCCCTATAGGAAGAGTTAGGAAGGCTTCTGTCCATCTGTCCTCAGAAGGGTTTGTATGAAATTATGATTATTTTTTTCTACTGTTTCAGAAAATTGAGCAGTAAGTGAATAAGTACAGGGTTTACTCACCAAGCTCAAATGTTAATGCTGATATAAGTTTCTGGGTTATATTTGTGTAAATAATGTGTTCCTTTAAAATGTATATTATCACTTGTGAGTGTGAGTATGTGTGTGTGTGTGTGAGAGAGAGAGAGAGAGAGAGAGAGAGAGAGAGAGGAGAAGAAGAAGAAGAAGGAGGAGGAGGAGGAGGAGGAGGAACATAGAGACAGTATGTAATGTGTGTTATAGTGTACACATGCCATAATGTATGTGTGGATGTCAGAAGACATCTTTGTGGAGGCATTCTCTCCTTATACGTATGTGCATGTCAGAAATCAGTCTCGGGTCACTGGGTTGTTCTGACACGTCTGTCTTTGCTTAGCATATTTCCAGCCCTAGGTGTTTCTAAGTTTTTTGAGTGTAACATGACAATTAGGTGCTCTGATTGAGATGAACTGAAGAGATCACCGATGTAAAGCATTAGTTTATCATAAGAAGGCTTGTTTAAAAGTCAAACATGGGATTTATCTCTCATACTAGATGTAAAAAATGATTCTACAAAAATAAAATCAAGGGACATTATATGTATTTAAGTCTTTGTAATTTTATAGCTTGGTGTTAATTCTAATTTGCAGAGTTATGTGCTCTAAAACCTTCAGTTTATATGATTATTTTTGACATTTGTCCTTAGTATTAAGACAAACACAAAGGAAGTGGCCAGAGACTTGAACATCACTTAATAAGGTCTCCTTTTAACAGAACAGAAACATAAAATGTAGTCATTTCCATATGTTCATATGTCTGTGTGTGCCTTTAAAAAGCAGGTTGTTAAAACTGGCTAAAACTTGTCCACTTTCAACAAGTATCAAAGCATGATCATAGCAAAATTATGTTGTCAGAATTAAATATCTGAAAGAGATATAGCACTTCCTTTTCTACATAGATAAAGTTACCAGAGTGCAGTGATTATTGATGATTACTATAGCATGAAATTCAAACATTTATATTATTATTATATGTATAGTTGTAAAAATAACATGTGTATGGGTATATATCTATGCTGTCAATCTAAAATCATAGGAAACCTGTCTGCTCTGTGAGGAATATGCTGATATTTACTAATTTGTTATTAAAAATGAGACAATTAGCATCAGCAAGATGTGCCAGCTTACACAATGTCACCAGGAACTAAGTTTTGGTTTGAAATTATACATACACACATACACATACACATACATATACATACTTGGCACTGTTCATCATTTTTTAATTGAAAGTCACAGAGTAGACTTTACTTGTATTGTTGATAATGGATTAGATAAGTGTAAGTGGATAGACAAGTAGAGCCTATGGCCATAAGATTCACTATGCTTAACTATAGAAAATCAGTAAAATTGATTTTAATCCGACTTGGAGGGCTGTCTAGCTCTCCGTCTATCTTACCAGATTGTTTAGACCTGAATTAACAATACACCTGTGAATTATTGCTGACAAACATTTAACACAGATGCCGTCTCTTTGCATTTTTCAATATATTTCAGATGCGCTTTGTTGTGGAAAATGATTGAAACCACAGAGGACCCCACCCTCTCATTACTGCGAGTGATGTTTCTGGTCTTTGTAGCATCTGTTCAATTCTCCGTTTTGTCAGCATTTGTTTCCAGTGACTGAGGTTTCAGAAAAGCATATTCTTCTTGACAGAAATCAAGGAATGCAATGGCACTGACATTTCTGTGTGTTTCAAGTGCAAGACAGAATAGTCAGATGCTGTAATGGGATTTGTGTGCTTATCAATGGAATAATTCAGTTCAAGGGCAAATCTTTTCAAATGATACTTTAGGTTTTAGCAACACAATTTCCTGATTTTAATTTTAACACATGCCACCTAGGTTCTTCAATTCAAATTTTAATTCATGGGATAGTCAATAATGGTTATTCTTTTTTTTTTCTTCAATCCGCAAGAGGTTTAATGTTCCAATGTACATTGGGGTCCCCCAGCACGCAGGCAAAAGGAGACCACGAGCTCACAAAGCATACCCTTTTTATAAACTTTTTGGCGGGGAGTTCAGCGGTCCCCTGAGTTGTCCGACTGTGATTGGTTACCCTGAGCAACATTTAAAATTATTGGTCAACTCGAATGGGGAGGTTTTCTCTGCCCTTCAGCCCTGTCCTGCCCACCTTGTGGTATTTGTGGTATTTCCTGGCATTGTCATTTAGTCATTTCCCTCTCTGTCCTAACCCTAGGCAGGGTAGTTCTGTTTAGTCCATTTCCATATCTGTCCTTACCCCAGGCAGTCATGGACAGAATGGAAAGCTCCTGTCCGGCTGTGTCCCCCCTTGGACATCGGGAGCTGGCCTACTGTTCCTGACAGGGTTCTCACATTCCCTTCTTTTTCTTACGACCATTTCAATCCTGAAATGAGGTCTCATACTGTCCTAGTTCCTGGTACTGTTGCTGCAGCATTAGCACCTGAATGGTTGTGACCCGTAGTTAAAGATTATAACTTTCAGTCAGCAGCAGTACTCTCTCCAGTAACTTTGATTTCAAATTCAGAATAATGGCTAATGTTTGAATTAAGGGAATATTCAAGTGCTAAAATGAAATCATACTTCAAAAGGAAGATTAGCTTGGAGTCTTCAGTATTTGTGCACAATGCTACTTATGGAAACAGATTTACAGGTTGTTTGGATCGTAATCTTATTGATACATTATATTTTAATATATTCTAACATTTCTCTCTGCTGCACACTCCCAAACTACTGGAAAATTAGATCACTTGCAATGTACAAAATAATCTTTGTTGTTTTGAGATGAATCCCCACTGTCTACCACTATAACTTGGCACCTTTCACTTTCTCAGTTTAGATGAACACATGTTAATTGTAACATATATGGATTCCATTGTGACATTTTCATAATGCATATAGCATACTTTGAAATTAGTCACCTCTGCTCCCTTATTTTGTCCGTTCATTCTCTTGCCCTTTCCTTGGCCCATGTATTCCCACCTCATTTTTTAAAAGGCCAGATTCTTCATCTGAAGAAAAGCTTGTGACATTTGACACTCTGCCTTTTGCTTATTTCCTTCATATTATGATTTCTAGTTGTAACCATTTTCCTGCACATGCAAATGTTAGTTTCTTTCTTTTACAAATTTTCTCAATTTATTTATTTTATGTGTATAGATTTTTTTCCATATGTATATCTGGACACCATATATGTGCCTGGTGCCCACAAAAGTTAAAAGAGGGTGTTCGATCCTCTAAAACTGGAATTTTGTGAGCAGATGGGAATAAATACAAAAGCCTATAGCCAGACATTGTGCAGAGAGTGAGAGATCTTGACATACTCAGTCCTAAATGGGATTCTCCATCAAATCCCTCCCTTCCTCCTCTCTGAACTTATGGATCTCTGGGAAAGAGGAGACAGAAATAACAAGAGAGTATAGAGAACACCAAGAAAAACCAGGCTCTCTAATCAACATGAACAAAGCTCATATGTACTCACAGAGTTGGAGGTAGCATGCACAGGGCCCGAACGAGTCTCTATTACAGGTCCTCTGAGCTTATATTATAGCTGTCAGTTTAGAATTTTTATGGGATTTCTGAGTCGATTATATTATTATTATTATTATTATCCCTTAGAAAGCTGTTTATTTTCTAATAATAAACAGAATGCAATTGAATCTGGATGGGAGGGAATGTGGAGAGAAACTGGGAGAATTGGAGAGAAGGAAAACCATAATCAGGATATATTATGTAAGAAAAATTCTATTTTTAATAAAAGAAAAATAAAAAGAAATGGCCAGTTATAGAAATAGGGTAGAAAACAGATTAGCCTTAAATAGCTTGTGGTACTTGAACCTAGTAGTAAATCCACCCTCAGTCTAAAAAAAGAATAAAAACAAGAAAAACCCTATAACCATGCAAGGGACAGTCAAAGAGATGTCGAGAATTATATATGAGTTCATTGGCCAAGGATTTAAAAATCAGAGCAATAATAGACTAAAATGGGTGACTGGAGAGATGACTCAGTGGTTAAAGCAATCACTGCTCTTGAAGAGGACAAGGATTTAGTTGTCAGCACCCCCATGGCAACTCATAACCATCTGTAACTCATTTTAGGGAATCCAAGCCCTTTGCTGGCTTCTGTGGTCATCAGGCATGCACATGGTACACACAGACATTTAGACAAATACTCAGTCACATAAAACAATATATCTTTAAATAAAAAGTATGATTTCATGACAAAGTTATACATTATAAAATAGTATTCCTATGCTCATTATGATAGGGGATTTCATAATAAATAAATAAATAAATAAATACATTGAAAAGTTAAATGTAGGATTTCTGAAAATAATTTATAAGGAAGAGGAATAACTTTACCATGGAGAAACTAGTTCTAGGAGACCTAAAACCTCTTGTGTGTCATGAAGTGAGCATTTGACTGATACCTAGTGCAACATTCTTGAGAGTGATACACACTAATTTTCACTGTAACTGCAATATAGACCTTTCCTATAGGCTTCCCCATGAAATTTTACTTTGTTTGCATGGGGTCTACATATGTTTTAGAGTTATCTTGGCAGCGCATTTCCTGATGGTCAAGACAGGGATTGAGACTGATGGCTAATTTTATGTCAACTTACTTGTACCCTGCAGTACTGCAATTACTCTTAAATATGACTGAAAGAACATTGAACAATTTGATTGACATTTGAACCCATTTGAATCTGGGTTTCATTTCTTGAGGGGGAAACCCAAGTACAAGAGAAAGGTGGAGAAAATTGAAATCAACTCCTTCTGCTACCCATGGACTTGCTTGAGCTAGAACATCTGTGTTCTCAGCTTGGACTGAAGCTCTCAGTTCTCCTGTTCTCATGGCTTCTGAAAGGGACTGGACTATCCAGCTGTTTAATGTCTCCAGTCTGCAGACAGCTGCATATCTTTTTGTCTATGATCTAGTGAGGCAATTATTTATACTAAAAATAAATACACAGCCTCTTGTTTTAATTTCTGTAGAGAACAGAAATGTGTCATCAATATTGTCTGTCAGGTAATGAAATCATTATCTTTTATTAAAATTCCATCACAAAATATTGACATAAGATATTATTAGAAGAATTTTCAGGGATCAGAGAGATGGATTAGAAGGTAAATGCCCTTGCCACCAAACCTGAAAATCTGGGTTAAATTGTCAGAATCCACATGGGAGGATAAGAAATACAGGAAAGGGGGGACTATTTTTCTGGTCCCTGAGGGTCACCTACATGCTATGACATATACATGTGTGTCTTTTCTTCAACATAGTGAACATGGGGGGGGATCTTCAGAACGATAAAACAGTGAAATTCTTATAACATAAACATAAGTCTACCTCATAAACATTCCCAAAACTTCCTTACACCCCACACCCTGCTGCTTTTGTTTTAGGGTAGCCTACTCCAATTTCTCTTTGGAGTACTTGCTTTACTAAGCTTCGCATGTGTTACTTTGATAAATAAACGCCTGACTGAACTGTGCTCAATGACTATATTGCTTCCTCCAAGAGAACAAAGAGGAGCCCCCACAACATTTCTGTCAATTTCTCTGCTCTTTTAATGCTAATACTAAATTTTAATGCCTAAAATCACATGATTATCTTACTTCAGAGTGATGCCTGCAACTTTCTTCAGAACTGTAGCCATTCCTGTGTTATTTTCCCACTGGTAACAGATGTGTAAGTATAGCAGGGACTCTAGGGATTAGGCTAACTTCAGGAAGTACCATACCTACGGTGAGTAAAATTGGCTCACCTCAAGGACTATAGCCTGACCACTACTCTTGGAAAAGACTTAGATTCCAGTTCTGGTAATTTAGGCTCCTATCTAAATTTGCATATGTGAATGTTCTTGGTTTTGTTTCAATTTACTTTGTTATACTGATGCAGTAAAGGAAGAGACAAATTGAGAATTTCTTTCCCTAGTTTTGGCTAAAATTATAAAATCATCTTTCTTTCTTTGTAATTCTCTCTCTCTCTCTCTCTCTCTCTCTCTCTCTCTCTCTCTCTCTCTCTCTGTGTGTGTGTGTGTGTGTGTGTGTGTGTGTGTGTGTGTGTGTGCCTGAGAAGAGGGCATTGAATCCTTTGAAGCTGGAGTTAAAGGGGGTCATGAACCATCCAATATCGGGCTGGCAACCAAATTGAGGTCCTCTGTAAGAACAGTATGAGCTCCAATTTGTTGAGATAACTCTCCAGTATCCCTCCACTGAGACAGATTAATTTTTGCACTACTCTCTTACAATTTATTTTCCAGTAGATGCCATGTTAATCCTTAACAGTTGAGATGGTTGCAGGAAATGGAAATGGTTGTGCAAAAGTTACATCATGGATGACATAAAGCCTAGCCATTGTGTACTGTGGCAACCACTGCTGTGACTGCTTCATCTGCAAGGGAAATTATTTAAATTATGAGAAAAACACATCATGTCACTACAGGAAGATGGGTATTGATGAGCCAAGGCTTGCAGTCCATCAGTTGCTAACTGCATATTTTGTTCTGATAGGCTGGCTCTTCTAAGCCTTAAGGGTTAGAATTACCCGTAATACTATCAAAGTACACTTCCCCAAGTAGAGGTCTAGAAACCAGGCTTCTTGTGCACTGTGTAACTTAAGGAATTACTGCTATTTTTGGCAGTGCTCAGGACAATTCTTATGGCAGTATTCTGCCCTCCCCCACAAAAAAAAAATCCCTGCCAAATGGGAAGACACACATCTCTACTTGAAAATAAGAATTTTTTTCATTCTTTTTCTTTTTTTAAGTGCTGCTATTAAACCCAGCATGGGAGACGATCTGAACCAGGATCTTCATCAATCAGATTAACTACTTTCCAAGATGAGAACAGACGAGGCACAGTATGAGGCTGAGCAGATATTTATCAAAAGCCATATTAATAACCAAGTTCAGTATTTTCCTGACAGTTCCATCCGAGGTTCCCTGTTTAACATTTGAGTATCATATGTTTTTGTCAAGATGAGACTGCTAAGAACATCAATTAATTAATTCCTTTGAAGTACAGTTCAGAAAGGTAATAAAGTAACCAGTCCCTAAGGCCACAGCCAGTAATGGTAAGCAACATTCTGGAGCTAGACAATTTGCTATCTTGCAGAGAAATTAAAAGAAAAATGTCTTCTTGGGAATCACCTGAGAACAAGTTCTGATCCATTTTATAATGGCCATAGGGTATATATGCTCCTTTTTTTTTATTTGTTTATCCTTTAATTACATTTTTTTTCTGGGCCAGAGTGTCTGTCCATCATCTTAAAATGGAAAATTTTAGGTATATATGCTCCCATACGTGTGTAGCCACAAATGTCTCATGAACAGTCTATGTGCATTATTATTTATTCAGTTCAGATATAGCTCAGTTACTAGGGTACAGGCTAACAACAACAACAACAAAAAGGAATGAATTCTTTAATTTGCTTCATCTAAATGGGATGGAAATAGGGCAAAATTAAATTTAGAAGAAAATAATGAGGACAATTTTATATTATTAAGATTATCAACCACACTTCAGTGTTTGAGAAAATTAATTTGGTGGATTGAAAAAAAATTGCCAGCTTGTAAAAATTAACACTTCACCTCGTGCAATTCAGTGTATAGAAGAAATTTATGACTTGTCACAGTGATATGTAGGGTACATATATTCAAGGATGTGTTCCTCCATCTCTATAGGCACATCACAGGCATTGCTACTGCAGTTCTTTTTTTGATGATGTCATATCAGACTGCAATAAACTCAGGGTCCCCTTGTGTAAGCCAGAGAACAAGCTAAAGTGAGGCATGAAATGGGGTAGTGCAACAAGACTAGCATGTGTTGGTTCAGACTCATCTCATACAGGGCACTTCTTCAATCTGGAGGCCTGATTCCCTAGTATCATATAGAATAGCCTCCTTCTGCATTTTTTGGTCTTCCCTGTCTTGGACAGTGGTCCGAGCTTAACAACTACAGCAAAAACAAAAGAAATCTGTGTATTTTTGTTGGTGGGCACTGTAAATTACTCTATCAAAAGTACAGAATGCTAGAAAGTGGCAGAGCTTGGAGTAAAAACTCTCCAAAGGAAGAGGAGACTGGCTGTGGCAATACCAATACTAAATATAAGGTACATGCTCACTCTGATGTCCAATGAATTATAGCTCTCAGTTACTGGGTGCCTATGCTGAAGCTTGAACCATAACCATCTTGTCATGGCCCTTCGAGTATATTCACTTTGCTTCTGATGACTTGACATCCCCTGCCTGTTCTTCTACAAGTCAATTTTTAGATGATTGATTAGAGAGAAGCAAGAACATCAGTGGGTGCTTTATTTATTTATGGGCAATAGGAATATTTCTTCAGTTTTATTATTTCTTTCATCTTTTGTTAGCTAGAATTTCAGACAAGCTTGAACTACTGATGTCTTCATGAAATCTTGTTGTCCACAAATTAATGTGTTCACATTGAACTCTGGGTTTGATATCATTAAGGAGTTAAGATAATAGAAGGCTCAGCCTTCACAGGGAGTATTAATGCCCTGATAACAAAGATCTTGGGGACCTTTTTTCTCTCATATAATATATGAGAATGCAGCATTTTCTCCTTCTTCCCAGTGGAAGACACAGAGAAAATACCATCTTTGAGAACTGGGATCTCAAAAGACATTGAATATTTTGCAGCCTAGACATGGGTTCTCTACCTTTTAGAGCTCTATGTACTATGTTCTCATTGTTTACCAATCATCTAGTCTAAAATATTTTTGTCTTAGTAATTCCAGTGAAGTAGGGTGGCTGGCCCCTAGCTCCCTGAACAAGTGCTAGTGGAGTAGGGTTCATATGTCCATTGGAAGAGATAGCCATTAGTGTTAATACAGAGGAATTTGAAGCATTAAATAGATCAGTTTCAAACCTCAGATATTTTTGAAATCACATGTTTAAAATAGATTTTTTTTAATCATGAACACCCCCATTGTTATGAACCTTTATAATACTTTGAAATATGGCATGCAATTCTCTTCTCATAACTAAGATGAAATGCTTGTCTGAGCACTTAAATGTGTTGTGTCACCATGGAGGGTAGAAGGTCAGCCTGGGGAGAGGCTTGGCTGTCTGGATGGTCTACAAGTGACTCAGTTGACCCCTTTTGAATTATAGAGTCAGAGCACCTGTGATAACAGTGTGAGCTCAGAGGAGAATTAGTCATGAGAGAGATGAGGGAGGGTGGAGATAAAAAGTGTGGTTCTCTAATCTGCCCAGGAGAGGGACTAACAAAAAGCTGGAACTTTAAAAAAAATGAGACCATGGAGTTTATTTTCTGTTGGCCATCTGCTGGACATAGAACCTGCCCTTAAGAGTTGTTTGCTCCTCTAGTTAGACTTCCTTGGAAAAAACTAAGTTTTTGTTTATAAGTCGCTATCAATTGGAGATAGCTTCTGAGTTAGGAATGGAGGTCCGTGTCCACATCTGATTTCAGCTAGAGAATCCTACCTGGCACAGACCAGAGCAGGCCCTATCTATGGGTTCATATGTGTGCCAGTCCAGTTGTGTGTAGAGGGCCTGAGTTCTTGGTTTCCTTTATTACCCCTGGTTTACTCCTTCCATCTCCTCTTCCACAAACTTCTCTGAACCCTGAAAGGAGGGATATGATGGGAAAATCCCATTTGGAGCTGAGTTTTTCAGTCTCTCACTTTTTGCATATTGTTTAGCTGTGGATTTCTGTATTTCTTCTCATCTTCTTCAGTAGGAAGCTTCTCTGATGATGACTGAGCAAGACACTGATCTATGAATAGAGTAGAATGGTATAATGAGTTATTTTATTACTACTTTCCTTAAACTGAAAAGTAGTACTTGGCTATACCCTAGGTTCCTGCTCTGTCAGGTTTCAGGTTCTTGGCCACCTTAGTAGTGTTGAGTAAGAGTTCCATATCTCTTTCTTTGTCGGATCTTTGTGTGCTTTTGGTATTAGTGTAATTGTGGCTTCATAGAACGAGTTGGGTAGTGTTCCTTCTGTTTCTATTTTGTGGAACAGTTTGAAGAGTATTGGTGTTAGGTCTTCTTTGAAGGTCTGATAGAATTCTGCACTAAAACCATCTGGACCTGTGCTTTTTTTGGTTATCTCAGGCCAATCTCTCTTATGAATATCGATGCCAAAATACTCAATAAAATTCTTGCCAACCGAATCCAAGAACACATCAAAACGATCATTCACCACGATCAAGTAGGCTTCATCCCAGGGATGCAGGGATGGTTCAATATAAGGAAATCCATCAATGTAATCCACTACATAAACAATCTCAAAGAAAAAAACCACATGGTCATCTCATTAGATGCTGAGAAAGCATTTGACAAAATTCAGCATCCTTTCATGCTAAAGGTCTTGGAAAGATCAGGAATTCAAGGCCCATATCTAAACATAGTAAAAGCAATTTACAGCAAACCAGTAGCCAGCATCAATCTAAACGGAGAGAAACTTGAAGCAATCCCACTAAAATCAGGGACTAGACAAGGCTGCCCTCTCTCTCCATATCTTTTCAATATAGTACTTGAAGTTCTAGCTAGAGCAATTAGACAACAAAAAGAGGTCAAAGGGATACAAATTGGAAAGGAAGAAGTCAAACTATCACTATTTGCAGACGATATGATAGTATACATAAGCGACCCAAAGAACTCCACCAGAGAACTCCTACAGCTGATAAACGACTTCAGCAAAGTGGCCGGATATAAAATCAACTCAAGCAAGTCAGAAGCCTTCCTATACTCAAAGGATAAGCAGGCTGAGAAAGAAGTAAGAGAAATAATACCCTTTACGATAGCCACAAACCATATTAAGTATCTTGGCGTGACGCTAACCAAACAAGTGAAAGATCTGTATGACAAGAACTTCAAGTCTCTGAAGAAAGAAATTGAAGAAGACCTCGGAAGATGGAAAAATCTGCCATGCTCATGGATTGGCAGGATTAATATAGTAAAAATGAGCATCTTACCAAAAGTAATACACAGATTCAATGCAATCCCCATCAAAATCCCAACTCAATTCTTCATAGAGTTAGAAAGAGCAATTCAAAAATTCATCTGGAATAACAGAAAACCCAGAATAGCTAAAAGTATTCTCAAGAGTAAAAGAACCTCTGGGGGAATCAGTATCCCGGACCTCAAGCTGTACTACAGAGCAATAGTGTTAAAAACTGCATGGTATTGGTACAGTAACAGACATGTAGATCAATGGAACAGAATTGAAGACCCAGAAATGAATCCACACTCCTATGGTCACTTGATCTTTGACAAAGGAGCTAAAACCATCCAGTGGAAAAAAGATAGCCTTTTCAACAAATGGTGCTGGCTCAGCTGGAGGTCAACATGCAGAAGAATGCAAATTGACCCATCCTTATCTCCTTGCACTAAGCTCAATTCTAAGTGGATCAAAGATCTCCACATAAAACCAGACACACTGAAACTAATAGAAGGGAAACTAGGGAAGAACCTTGAACATATGGGCACAGGGGAGAATTTCCTGAACAGAACTCCAATAGCTTATACTCTAAGATCAAGAATAGACAAATGGGACCTCATTAAATTACAAAGTTTTTGCAAGGCAAAAGACACCGTCAAAAAGACAAAGCGGCAACCAACTAACTGGGAAATGATCTTTACCAACCTTACATCCGACAGAGGGCTAATATCCAAGATATACAAAGAACTCAAGAAGTTAAACTCCAGAGAGGCAAGTAACCCTATTAAAAAATGGGGTACAGAGCTACACAAAGAGTTCTCACCTGAAGAATATCTAATGGCTGAGAAGCACCTAAAGAGATGTTCATCATCCTTAGTCATTAGGGAAATGCAAATCAAAACAACCCTGAGATTCCATCTCACACCAGTCAGGATGGCTAAGATCAAAAACACAGGAGACAGCAGTTGTTGGCGAGGATGTGGAGAAAGAGGAACACTCCTCCACTGCTGGTGGAATTGCAGGCTGGTACAACCACTCTGGAAAGCAGTCTGGCGGCTCCTCAGAAAACTGGGCATGACACTTCCGGAGGATCCGGCTATACCACTCCTGGGCATATACCCAGAGACTTTACCTGCATGCAATAAGGACACATGCTCCACTATATTCATAGCAGCCTTATTTATAATAGCCAGAAGCTGGAAAGAACCCAGATGTCCCTCAACGGAGGAATGGATTCAGAAGATGTGGTATATTTACACAATGGAATACTACTCTGCAATTAAAAACAATGAATTCACGAAATTCCTAGGCAAATGGTCAGAACTTGAAAATATCATCCTTAGTGAGGTAACCCAATCACAAAAGATCACACATGGTATGCAGTCACTGATAAGGGGATATTGACCCAGAATCTCAGAATACCCTAGACACAATCAGCATATCAATAGATTTCTAAAAAGATGGAAGGAGAGACCCCTGGTCCTGGAAAGACTGGATGTAGGGGAACGCCAGGACAGAGTAATGAGAGGGGGTTGAACGGAGAAAAGAGGGAGGGAAGGGGGCTTATGGGACTTTCGGGGAGGGAGGAAACGGGAAAGGGGAAGTGATTTGGAATGTAAATTAAAAAAATAAAATAAAATTAAATTAAAAAAAAAAAAAAAAAAAAAATTAAAAAAAAAAAAAAAAAAAAAAAAAAAAAAGAGTTCCATATCATGAAATGGGTCTTAAATCCAGCTAGACATTAGTAGATCACTCCTGCAACATTTGTTCCACTATTGCATCAGCTTATCATGTAGGCAGGTAACCATTGTAAAAGGAAGAGATTGTAGCTCACTTGATGTTTACCTTTCTCCTTTGGTAGTATGCAGAGTATATACTATAGTTTCAGGAGTACTAGTTCATAAGGGTGAAGGCTCTACATAGAAACCAGATCTACTTCTCTATGTTCAATGAGGTGTGAAAAGTGTTTTCTTCAACATACAGCTTTGCTGCCAGTTTGTGTCAAACTATCGAAGCCTTGGTGATAGCCTGGATTGTTTGGATATTCCAGTGGGATCCCTTTGATCAAGAACTTGATTAGAAGTAACTCATTCCCAGTATTGGAAACTTCATTTGGTTACAAAGGATGTCTAATTTTGGCTTTGTCTCCCTCATTATTTGAGTCATATAGAACTCAACATACAAAACTTCATATATACATACATATATATATATATAACTATATGTATATATATATATATACATACATATATATATATAACTATATGTATATATATATATACATACATATATATATAACTATATGTATATATATATAATCTTACTGATCCTTGTGTATATATTATGGCTTCCATTTAGGGTTTTTATGGGATTCCAATAGTTGTGTCTCTGCATCTATATGATTTTCTTGTGCTCTTTCTTTGGCTCATTTTGCTTGGTTGTTTTGTCATTTTCAGATTTGTTTGATTTCTATTTATTTTATTATATATTAGATGTCTCTTTTCTAATGAGAGATATAAAGGAAGTAGATATAGATTATAGTGGAGGTAGAGAGGAGTTAAGGAGAGTAGATGGAGTGAAAATACCTTAATTAGAATATATTGTATAAAAATCTTTTTGCAATAAAATAAATAATAAATAAAAATAAAATTGTTTTATTTTCATTACATGAATAATTGATTTCTACTAATGTGCCCTTTCTTCACAAACCTCTGTTCTCTTTGTAATGTTTTGCTAAATTTGCCTATCAAGAATTCCTATATTTAGCTTATTATAACTTAGAATTGTTGGAAGTTATTCAATTGCTCTGGTTTGTACCTTTATCAAAAACTTCTTTTGAATCTTGTCATTTGCCTCATGCATTTGTTTGCTTATTTTTTCTTTTAGTTTTTATTTGTATGTGTTTGTGCAAATTTTCAATATCTAAATCTTTAAAATGTTTTAAATGTAATCTTGTAAATTAACCAAAAGGCATTTAATACTTAATAGCAGCACATACTACATGCTAGACAGGATACATTAATGATGTATAAGCTGCTCAGTTCCAAAGCCATGTCCACTGCCATGATTGTTATTCTTACTGAGACACTGATTATTGTTTATGACAGTTTTTATCACTTGTGTTACTTTTCTGGATTTTCTGCTTGTTTGTGAGGCTAATGTTTTTATCAAGTTTTTCATATTGGATTTAGAAAAGATTCTGTAAGCATATATGTGAATATGTACACACACACACACACACACATACACAAACACACACACACACATAGGGTAACACTAAAGCTACATGTATATTTTGAAACCTCTGCCCTTGTCTTTATTTTTTGCTATTCTCCACCTATGAAATGATGATTTCCCCCAAGCTTTTGCTTTTAACTTTGGTAATAGTTCCTTTCTACAAACAGATAGTTTACTATCTATGTAATCAAATGTGTCTATACCCCTTTAGGGTTTGTACTTTCACTATTATTATCAAGAAGAAGTTGAATGCCTCAATGTTATATAAATATCACTTAAATGCTATCCTAATTTATTATTCTAAACTTTACAAATAGATTATTTTAGAAAACATATGAAAGAAGATGCTTTTTGTTGTGAGTGTGCACATATGACTCCTATTCACTAAAGTTTATGGTACCTTCAAGGGTTCATATACTCTCTAAAACTTACATACTCCAAAGGATAATGGTCTAGCTTTTTAAAAAAATATTTTAAATTATGGTTATTATTGTTGTTTATCTGACATGTTTAACTGTGTTTTCTAAGATTCAGAGAAACCTCCTTTCTCAGTCTCTCTGCTGGGATTACAGATTACAGGCATATATTATCATCTCTGACCAACTTAATGACTTTTAAAATGATTGTATATGAATGTTATGGATTGAATTATAGCTTGTGAAGAGTTGAGTCAATAATATTGTCTCTTCCAGATAATTTATTAGGTATCACATAAGAATGTGTTGGCATTTAGGTTTAGAGTCATGTCTTAATATACCAAAAGGTATTTAAGGTAAATTGAAGATATTAAGATTGGCCATGATTTAACATGACTAGTGTTCCTACAGTAAGATATGAGTTATCATACATCCACAAGGTGAAGAACATGTAAAGACTTAGAAATAAGAAGAGTATCTGTAGGGACATTTAAGAAGCTTCCGAAGACAACAGCCCTGTCTTCTTGGATTCTATTCATCAAGTATCTCCATTTTTTTAGTCACCCAATCTGTATTGAACTCAAGTACACAAAAATACTACTACAGCATCATTAGACCCTAATTTTTTGGTCTTTGTTTTGTTTTGTTTCTATTCTGTGCTAATGAGCTCCTAATATTATTAATTTATTAACTTTACATACAAATATCAGCCTCTTTCTCCTCCCAGTACTCAATTCACACAAATCCTCCTCATTTTCCTCTCCCCTTCTCCTCACCCCCCTTGGTCTATCCCATTCCTCTTATGTCCCACCACCCCCACCTGGAACATCAAGTCACTACATAACTAGACATATCCTCTCCCATTGAGGCCAGACAAGGTGACCCAGATAGTGGAATAAGATTCATAGATAGGCAATAGATTCAAGCAAAGTGCCCACTTCAGTTGTTGAGGGAACTGATGAAGACCAAAATTTACTTTTGATACTTATGTGCAGGGGCTGCTGTCCAGCCATGCTTTCTCTTTAGTTGGTGGTTGAATCTCTGGGAGCTCCCAAGGGTCCATGTTAGTTAACTCTGTTAGTCTTTATGTAAAGTCCCTATACTATTTGGGTCCCTCAATCCTTCTCCCAACTCTTGCACAAGGCTCCCATAGCTCTATTTAACGTTTGGTTCTGGGTCTCTGTTTCCATTGCCTGCTAGGTGGAGTTACTCAGAGGACAGTTGTTTTAGGCTCCTGTCTGCAAACATAACAGAAAATCATTAATAGTGCCAGAAATAGAATTTTGACCATGGGAAGGATCTCAGTTTTGATGAGTCATTGGTTAGCCATTCCTTCCATCTCTGACATTTGTGCCTGTCCATTCTACAAGCAGGACACACTTTGGGTTGAAGGTTTTGTGGGTGGGTTGGTATCTTTTCCCCTCCTCTGAGAGTCTTGCCTAGCTATAGGAAGTAGTTACTTCAGTATCTATATCTCCCATTACTAGGTGTCTCAGCTAGTGTCACCCCCATTGCATTCTGGGCCTCACCTTCATCCTAGATCTCTGTCATGTCATAGAGATTCCCCAACCCCACACATACTGCAGTTTTTCTTCTCTTCCCTTGTTCTCCCTACACCTGATCCCCCCACTCTACTCCCTACCTTCTCTCACACACTTTGCTCCCTCAATCCACATTTGATACCTATTTTATTTTACCTTCTGAGAAGGATTCAACCATCCTGCCTTGCACCTTTCTTGTTATTTGGCTTCTTTGATTCTGTGGATAGCATCCTGGTTATCTTATACTGTGTGGTTAAAATCTACTTATAAGTAAGTACATATCATGCATGTCTTTTTGGGTCTGGGTTACATCACACAGGATGATATTTTCTAGTTCCCTTCACTTACTTGCAAAATTCATGACATCCTTGTTTTTAAAGTATTTTATTTTGTAATTTAAATTTTATATTTAAATAATATTTATTTATACATAGTATTTAATATTTTAATAGGATTCTGTTGTACAAATGAGCCACATTCTTGTTGTCCATTCTTCAGTTGAGGGACATCTAGTTTGTTTCCAGTTTCTGACTATTATGAATAAAGCTGCTATAAACATAGTTGAGCAATTGTCCTTTTGTCATGGCAGACTATCTTTTGGGAATATACCCAGGAATGATATAGCTGGGTTTTGAGGTAGAACTATTCCCATTTTTCTGAGAAATTAACAAATTGATTTCCAGAGTGGTTGTAAAAGTTTTCACTCCCAACAGCAATGCAGCAATGTTCACCATGCTCCACATCCTTGCCAACATGTGCTGTCTCTTGAGTTTTTGATCTTACTCATTCTAATGGGTATAAGGTGAAATCACAGAGTTGTTTTGATTTGCATTTCTCTGATGACTAGGGATGATGAACATTTCTTTAAGTGTTTCTTGGTCATTAGAGATTGCTCTGTTGAGAATTCTCTGTTTAACTTTTCCCTTCCCCTGTTCCCCAGTCAACCCCCTCCTGCTTCTCTGTCCTGGTATTCCCCTACACTGCTGTATCAAGTCTTTCCAGGACCAGGGGCCTCTCTTTCCTTCTTCTTGGGAATCAATTGATATGTGAATTGTGTTTTGGATATTCTAAGCTTCTGGGCTAATATCCACTTATCAGTGACTTCATACCATGTGTGTTCTTTTGTGATTGGGTTACCTCACTTAGGATGATATTTTCCAGTTCTGACCATTTGCCTAAGAATTTTATGAATTCATTGTTTTTAATTGCTGAGTAGTATTCCAAAGTGTGAATACACCACATTTTCTGTATCTATTACTCCGTTGAGTGACATCTGGGTTCTTTCCAGCTTCTGTCTATTATAAATAAGGCTGCTATGAACATAGTGGAGCATGTGTCCTTATTGCATGCTGGGGAGTCTGCTGGGTATATGCCCAGGAGTGGTATAACAGGGTTCTCCTGAAGTGTCATGCCCAGTTTTCTGAGGAACCACCAGACTGATTTCCAGAGTGGTTGTACCAGCTTGCAATCCTACCAGCAGTGGAGGAGTGTTCCTCTTTCTCCATATCCTCGCCAACACCTGCTATTGCCTTTCCTGTGTTTATGTATGCATCTTGTATTCCTGATCTCTCTAAGACTTATAACATGATTGGAGTATTGGATTTTATCAAATACCTTTCCAGCATCTAGTGAGATGATCATGTTTTTTTTCAGTTTGTTTATATGGTGTATTATGTTGATTGATTTTCATATATTGAACAAGCATTGCATCCTTGAGATGAAGCCTACTTGATGATGTCTTTGATGTGATCTTGGACTTGATTTGAGAGTATTTTATCATTTTTGCATCAATGTTCGTAAGAGAAATTAGTCTAAAATTGTTTTTCTTTGTTAAGTATTTGTGTGGTTTAAGCATTGGGGGAGACTGTGACCTCATAAAATGAGTTTGACAATGTTCCCTCTGTTTCTATATGTGGAAAAGTTTGAGAAGTATTGGTATTAGCTCTTCTTTGAAAATCTGGTAGAATTCTGCACTAAAACCATCTGGCCCTGGGCTTTCTTTTGGTTGGGAGAATTTTAATGACTGTTTCTATTTTCATATGAGTTATGGGACTATTCAGATATTTACTTGAACTTGATTTAAATTAGATAATTGGTATCTGATAATCAGTATTTGATCATTTGTCCAGCTATTAGCCATGGTAATCTGATAACATGCTAAGGGTTATTTCAATCTTCTATATCTGTAGAGATTTGATTTATGACCAATTTTATATGGTCAGTTTTGGAGAAGGTTCCATGAAGCGGTGGGAAGAAGGTATCTGTGTGTGTGTGTGTGTGTGTGTGTGTGTGTGTGTGTGTGTTTGGGTGGAATGCTCCATGGATTTCTATTAGGTTGATTAGAACCACAACTTTTGTTAGTTTCATTATTTCTGTTTAGTTTCTGTCTCTATGACCTGTCTATTGGTGAAAATGGGTTGTTGAAATATGCAGGGCTCAATATGTGATTTATGTTTTAATAATATTTCTTTTGTGAATGTGGACACCCTTGCATTTGGGACATAAATGTTCAGAATTGAGATGCCTTCCTGGTGAATTTTTCCTTTGATGTATATGAAGTGTCCTGCTCCATCTCTTTTGACTACTTTTATTTGAAAGTTGATTTTATTAGATACTAGAATGGCTATTCCAGGTTGTTTATTGAGTCAATTTGCTTGGAAAAGGTTTTTTCAGCTCTTTACTCTGAGGTAATATTTATCTTTGTTGCTGAAATGTGTTTATTATATACAGCAGAAATATGGGTCCTGCTTACATATCCACTGTTAGTTTGTCTCATTTTATTAGGAAATGCAGTTCATTGATATTGAGAGATATTAATGACCAGTTAGTAATATTTTGATGTTGTTGCTGCATGTGTGTGTGTTGGTGTGTGTGTGTGTGTTTGTGTGTATGTGTGGTGATTCTCTTCTTTGGACTTTAATAGTATGAAATTATTTGCTTATTTATTGGGTTTTCTTGAGTGTAGTTAGCCTTACTGGGTTGGAATTCTCCTATTTTCCTCTATATGACTGGATTAATCTAAAGATATTGTTTAAATTTAACTTTGCCATGGAATAGCTTGGTTTCTCTATCTACAGGGATTTTAAGTTTTGCTAGGTATAGTAGTCTGGGCTGATAGCTGTGATCTCTTAGGGTCTTCAAGACTGTCTAGGCCCTTTTGACTTTAAGAGTGTCTGTTGAGAAGTTGGCTACAATTCTCACAAGTCTGCCTAGTATGTTTTTTTTTTGTTGTTTTGTTTTTTGGGGGTTTTTTATTGAAAAAGGAAGTAAAAACATTTTATGATAAAATTAAAGATTTAAATGGAAAATTTTGCTGACAAAATTGAAGAAGCATATAGAAAAACACATTAAGATTGACAATTTTCATGAAAAATTAAAGAGTAAAATACTAGACATAAAAACATTGCTAAATTAATTAGAAAAGGAAGTAGAAACATTTTATGATAGAACTGAAAAATTACATGGGAAATATTTCTAATAAAATTGTAGAAAAATATAAAATAACATTAAAATTTAAGATTATCATGGAAAATTACAGATAAAATGGTAGGCATAAAATATTTCTAAGTTGATTGAAACTGGAATTATAAACATTTGTGATAAAATTGAAGATCTACAAGGAAAATATTTCTGATAAAATTCAAGAAATATATAGAAAAACACATTAAAATTGGCTATTCATGGAAAATTATACAGATAAAATGGTAGGAATAAATATACTCCTAAGTTGATTGAAAGTAGAATTATAGACATTTTCTGATAAAACTGAAGATCTACAAGGAAAATATTTCTGATAAAATTCACAAAATATGTAGAAAAACACATTAAAATGGACTATGTCATAGAAAATTATACAGATAAAATGGTGTCTACACCATTTTTTTATTTAATAAAAACATTATTAAATTGATTCAAAGAGGAATTACACACATTTTCTGATAAAATTGAGGATTTACATGAAAAATATTTTGGCTAGACTATGTTTATTTTTTTTTTTGGTTGGGGAATTGAGTGCATTGATGTTAAGAGATATTAAGAAATAGTGATTGTTACTTGCTCTTATTTTTCATGTTATTTTTATGTTTGTGTGGTTACTTTCTTTTGGGTTTGTTTGAAAAAGATTGCTTTCTTGCTTTTTCTAAGATGTAGTTTCCCTCTTTGTGTTGGCATTTTCATTATATTATCCTTTGTAGGGCTGGATTTGTGGACAGATATTGTGTAAATTTGGTTTTATCATGGAATACCTACGTTTCTCCATCTATGGTGATTGAGAGTTTGGCTGAGTATAGTAGCCTGGGCTGGCATTTGTGTTCCCTTAGGGTTTGTATGAGATCTGCCCAGGATCTTCTGGCTTTCATGGTCTCTGGTGAGAAGTCTGGTGTAATTCTGATAGGTCTGCCTTTATAGGTTACTTGACCTTTTTCCCTATTGCTTTTAGTATTCTTTCTTTGTTTAGTGCATTTGGTGCTTTGATTATTATGTGATGGGAGGACTTTCTGGTCTGGTCTAGTCTGTTTGGAGCTCTGTAGGCTTCTTGTATGTTCATGGACATCTCTTTCTTTCGGTTAGGGAAGTTAACTTTCTCTTCTATGACTATAATCCTTAGGTTTGGCCTTCTCATTGCATCCTGGATTTCCTGGATGTTTTGGCTCAGGAACTTTTTGCATTTTGCATTTTCTTTGACTGTTGAGTCAATGATTTCTATGGTATCTTCAGAACCTGAGATTCTTCTATCTCTTGTAATCTGTTGTTGATGCTTGCATCTATGACTCCTAAATTCTTTCCAAGATTTTTTTATCTCCAGAGATGTCTCACTTTGTGATTTCTTTATTTCTACTTCCATTTTTAGATCCTGGATGGTTTTGTTCAGTTCCTTCACTTGTTTGTTTGTGTTTCTCCATAATTCTTAAGGGATTTTTGTGTTTCCTCTTTAAGGGCCTCTACCTGTTCACCCATGCTCTCCTATATTTCTTTTCTTTTTTTTTTCTAAGTTTTTTTTTATTTACATTCCAAATCATTTCCCCTTTCCCGTTTCCTCCCTCCCCGAAAGTCCCATAAGCCCCCTTCCCTCCCTCTTTTCCCCATTCAACCCCCTCTCGCTTCTCTGTCCTGGCAATCCCCTACATCCAGTCTTTCCAGGATGAGGGGTCTCTTCTTCCATCTTCTTAGAAATCTATTGATATGTGAATTGTGTCTAGGGTATTCCGAGATTCTGGGTTAATATCCCCTTATCAGTGACTACATACCATGTGTGTTCTTTTGTGATTGGGTTACCTCACTAAGGATGATATTTTCAAGTTCTGATCATTTGCCTAGAAATTTCGTCCTGCATGCAATAAGGACACATGCGCCACTGTGTTCATAGCAGCTTTATTAATAATAGCCAGAAGCTGGAAAGAACCCAGATGTCCCTCAACGGAGGAATGGATTCAGAAGATGTGGTATATTTACACAATGGAATACTACTCTGCAATTAAAAACAATAAATTCACAAAATTCTCCTATATTTCTTTCAGGGATTTTTGTGTTTCTTCTTTAAGGGCTTTTACCTTTTGACCCATGTTCTCCTGTATTTTTTAAGGGAGTTATTTATGTCCTTCTTGATGTCCTCGAACAGCATCGTGAGATGAGATTTTATTTTATTTTATTTTTTTTATTTTTTTGTGGTCTCTTTCTTTTTTTTTCTTAATTCCAGCATCTTATTTTATTACAGACACTGAATATTTCTCCCATTTTTCTATGTTCCATATTTCTTTTTTTTTATATTCTAAGTTTTTTTTATTTACATTCCAAATCATTTCCCCTTTCCCGTTTCCTCCCTCCCTGAAAGTCCCATAAGCCCCCTTCCCTCCCTCTTTTCTCCACTCAACCCCCTCTCGTTTCTCTGTCCTGGCGTTCCCCTACATCCAGTCTTTCCAGGACCAGGGGTCTCTCCTTCCATCTTTTTAGAAATCTTTTGATATGCAAATTGTGTCTAGGGTATTCTGAGATTCTAGGTTAATATCCCCTTATCAGTGACTGCATACCTTGTGTGTTCTTTTGTGATTGGGTTACCTCACTAAGGATGATATTTTCAAGTTCTGACCATTTGCCTAGGAATTTCGTGAATTCATTGTTTTTAATTGCAGAGTAGTATTCCATTGTGTAGATATACCACATCTTCTGAATCCATTCCTCCGTTGAGGGACATCTGGGTTCTTTCCAGCTTCTGGCTATTATAAATAAGGCTGCTATGAACATAGTGGAGCATGTGTCCTTATTGCATGCAGGTAAAGCCTCTGGGTATATGCCCAGGAGTGGTATAGCCAGATCCTCTGGGAGTGTCATGCCCAGTTTTCTGAGGAACCGCCAGACTGCTTTCCAGAGTGGTTGTACCAGCTTGCAATTCCACCAGCAGTGGAGGAGTGTTCCTCTTTCTCCACATCCTCGCCAACAACTGCTGTCTCCTGTGTTTTTGATCTTAGCCATTCTGACTGGTGTGAGATGGAATCTCAGGATTGTTTTGATTTGCATTTCCCTAATGACTAAGGATGATGAACATCTCTTTAGGTGCTTCTCAGCCATTAGATATTCTTCAGGTGAGAACTCTTTGCTTAGCTCTGTACCCCATTTTTTAATAGGGTTGCTTGCCTCTCTGGAGTTTAACTTCTTGAGTTCTTTGTATATATTGTATATTAGCCTTCTGTTGGATGTAAGTTTGGTAAAGACCATTTCCCAGTTAATTGGTTGCCGCTTTGTCTTTTTGACAGTGTCTTTTGCCTTGCAAAAACTTTGTAATTTAATGAGGTCCATTTATCTGTTCTTGATCTTAGAGCATAAGCTATTGGAGTTCTATTTAGGAAATTCTCCCCTGTGCCCATATGTTCAAGGTTCTTCCCTAGTTTCCTTTCTATTAGTTTCAGTGTGTCTGGTTTTATGTGGAGATCCTTGATCCACTTGGAATTGAGCTTAGTGCAAGGAGATAAGGATGGATCAATTTGCATTCTTCTGCATGTTGACCTCCAGCTGAGCCAGCACCATTTGTTGAAAAGGCTATCTTTTTTCCACTGGATGGTTTTAGCTTCTTTGTCAAAGATCAAGTGACTATAGGAGTGTGGATTCATTTCTGGGTATTCAATTCGGTTCCATTGATCTACATGCCTGTCACTGTACCAATACCATGCGGTTTTTAACACTATTGCTCTGTAGTACAGCTTGAGGTCCGGGATACTGATTCCCCCAGAGGTTCTTTTACTCTTGAGAATAGTTTTAGCTCTTCTAGGTTTTCTGCTATTCCAGATGAATTTTTGAATTGCTCTTTCTAACTCTATGAAGAATTGAGTTGGGATTTTGATGGGGATTGCATTGAATCTGTATATTACTTTTGGTATGATGGTCATTTTTACTATATTAATCTTGCCAATCCATGAGCATGGCAGATTTTTCCATCTTCTGAGGTCTTCTTCAATTTCTTTCTTCAGAGACTTGAAGTTCTTGTCATACAGATCTTTCACTTGTTTGGTTAGAGTCACGCCAAGATACTTTATATGGTTTGTGGCTATCGTGAAGGGTATCATTTCTCTTACTTCTTTCTCAGCCTGCTTATCCTTTGAGTATAGGAAGGCTACTGACTTGCTTGAGTTGATTTTATATCCGGCCACTTTGCTGAAGTCGTTTATCAGCTGTAGGAGTTCTCTGGTGGAGTTTCTTTTGGGTCGCTTAAGTATACTATCGTCTGCAAATAGTGATAGTTTGCCTTCTTCCTTTCCAATTTGTATCCCTTTGACCTCTTTTTGTTGTCTAATTGCTCTAGCTAGAACTTCAAGTACTATATTGAAAAGATATGGAGAGAGAGGGCAGCCTTGTCTAGTCCCTGATTTTAGTGGGATTGCTTCAAGTTTCTCTCCATTTAGATTGATGCTGGCTACAGGTTTGCTGTAAATTGCTTTTACTATATTTAGATATGGGCCTTGAATTCCTGATCTTTCCAAGACCTTTAGCATGAAAGGATGCTGAATTTTGTCAAATGCTTTCTAAGCATCTAATGAGATGACCATGTGTTTTTTTTCTTTGAGATTGTTTATATAGTGGATTACGTTGATGGATTTCCTTATGTTGAACCATCCCTGCATTCCTGGGATGAAGCCTACTTGATCGTAGTGGATGATCGTTTTGATGTGTTCTTGGATTCGGTTGGCAAGAATTTTATTGAGTATTTTTGCATCGATATTCATAGGAGAGATTGGCCTGAGATTCTCTTTCTTTGTCGGATCTTTGTGTGCTTTTGGTATTAGTGTAATTGTGGCTTCATAGAACGAGTTGGGTACTGTTCCTTCTGTTTCTATTTTGTGGAACAGTTTGAAGAGTATTGGTGTTAGGTCTTCTTTGAAGGTCTGGTAGAATTCTGCACTCAAACCATCTGGACCTGTGCTTTTTTTGGTTGGAAGACTTCCAATGACAATTTCTATTTCTTTAGGGGTTATAGGATGGTTTAGATGGTCTATTTGATCCTGATTTAATTTTTGTATTTGGTATCTGTCAAGGAAATTGTCCATTTCCTCAAGATTTTCTAGTTGTGTTAAATACAGGTTTTTGTAGTAGGATCTGATGATTTTTTGAATTTCCTCAGTTTCTGTTGTTGAGATGAGATTTTACATCCAACTCTTGCTTTTCAGGTGTGTTGGGGTATCCAGGACTTGCTGTGGTGGGAGAATTGGGCTTTGATATTGCCAAGTAACCTTTTTATCTGTTGGTAGGGTTCTTGTGCTTGTCTGTCGCCTTCTGATTATCTCTGCTGTTAGTTGGTCTTGCTGTCTCTGGCTGGAGCTTGTCCCTCCAATGGGCTTGTAAGCCTGTGTCTGTACTTCTGGCAGGGTCAGTGCACAGAAAACTGTGGAGTTGTCTGGTTCCCTGCTGCAAATGGTGGCCGGAAGGGAAGACTGTCTCAGCAGCTCCACTGAGCATATCCCCTGTGTGCTCCTAGCTGTACTCCTCCCGAGAGAAGTTGGAGATCTCACCTTTGTGCTCAGAAGTGAAATCACTGCTGGCAGATCACTCTCTCCTGGCGGGTTAAGCACAGAAGGCTTTGGAGCTGCCTGGTTCCCTGCTGCAGATGGGGGCAGGAAGACTCCTGTTCCAGCAGCTCCACTGATCATATGCCCTGTGTGCTCCTAGCTGTTTCCTCCAGAGAGAAGGTGGAGATCTCACCTCCACACTCAGAAGTGAAATCGCTGTTGGGAGATCACTCTCTCTAGGCGGGCTGTGCACAGGTGTCTTTGGAGCTGCCTGGTTCCCTGCTGCATATGGCACCCAGAAGGGAAGACTCCTGTCCCAGCAACAGTGCTGGTCATATGTCCTGTGTGCTCCTAGCTATCCCTCTCCAGAGAGAAGGTGGAGATCTCACCTCCATACTCAGAAATGAAATTGCTGTTGGGAGATCATTTTCTCCTGGCGGGCTGTGCACAGAGGCTTTGGAGCTGCCTGGTTCCCTGCTGCAGATGGCAGCTGGAATGGAAGACCCTGCCTAGTATGTTATTTGTTCATTTCTCCTTGCAAATTTTACTATTCTTTCTTTATTTTGAATATTTAATGCTTTTATTATTATCTGGTGGGAGTATTTTCTTTTCTGGCCCAAACTATTTGGTGTTCTGTAAGCTTTATAGGCATCTCTTTCTTTAGGTTAGGGAAATTTTCTTCTATGATTTTGGTGAAGATATTATCTGGGCCTTTGAATTCAGAATATTCTTATATTCCTATTATTCTTAGGTTTTGTCTTGTCATAGTGTCTCAAATTTCTCAAATTTTTCTGTCATGAACTTTTGGATGTTTGTTTTTGTTTGACTCATGTGTCAGTTTCTTCTATTGCTTCTTCTACTCCTGAGATTCTCTCTTCTATCTCTTATATTCTGTTGGTGATGCTCGTGTCTGTATTTCCCACTTTCTTTCCTAGGTTTTTCTATCTACAGGAATCCTCAGTTTGTGTTTTCTTTATTACTTCTATTTCCACTTTCCATTATTGAACAATTTTATTCATATCTTTCACCTCTTTGGTGATATTTTCCAACATTTATTTATATTATTTTGTTTCGAATTTAAAGACCTCTACCTCTTTGAGTGAATTTTCCTGTATTTCTTTTAAGGAATTTATTCATTTCCTCTTTAAAAACTTCTCTCATTCTTTATAAGATTACATTTAACATCAACTTCTTGTGCATCAGTTATGTTAGGATACAGAAGGCTTTCTATAGCAATGTTGCTGAGCTCTGGTTGTACCATATTGCCCTGGATTTTGTTGATTGTGTTCATATGCTGTCTTCTAGCCATCTGTTTTTTGCTGGTGTTGTCTGGATGATCCTAATGCCAGCAGGACCCCCCTACAAGGCAGGAGTAGTTGTGGGCCAAACAATGGAGGTTAAGGCACCGGACACTGCTGGCTGTGTTTCAGGTGGATCTGATTGACAAGGAATTAGTTGTGCAGTGTTCCAAGCTGGTTCTTTTTGGAACCTCTACAGACTTCCATAATGAGGCACGGCATTCTTGGGATGTCCTGAGACTTCTCAAGAAGGCAGGACAAGCCAGATAATGGAGATCAGAGGACCACATGTGTGCAACTTACCTCTGTTGCCTGTGCTTCAAGTGGACCTACTCTGTAGACTATGCCTCAGGCAGACACAACTGGGAACATATTGGCAGGTCAGTGTTCTAAGCTGGTTGTTCTTGGAGGCCCTGAAGGCCTCCAAGGGAAAGCAGGATGCACCTGGGTTCCCTCAATGTACATTGGGATGGGACAGTAAGTCCAAAGCCAGACAATGGAGAATGATGAATTCCTTTCAACATCATCTATTTAATAGCATATTAAGTGCCTTTGGAGAAATCTTTTAAACTGCATTCTAAATATAAACAGCATGAATGTTTATTTGTAGTTTATGGGTATAGAAACTTGCACATATGTGTTTCTTCATACACTTTCATTTATATGGTAATTCTTATTTATTAAATTGCAGTGTAAAGACAGAAATTCTTATACACTTCTGATTTTCCCTCTTTCTATATCCTTTATTTGTCAAAGTAACTCTAAAATTATATTTTAATATTCCTCATAAAATTTCAGTATTTATCTTGAAGTGAACTGAATTGAATTTTAGCTTCATTAGGAAAGAGTAAACATTGTAGAATATAGATGAAATGAAAATAAAGAGAGGGAGTATTTGGGGCAGAAGAATTTAAGCTGGTATAGGAGTGCTGGAGATAGAGAAACAAAGGTCCTAAAGAAGGCTTTTCTAAAACAAAGTGTGTGCACAGAATTTACTTGGAAATCTATGATATTGCAATTAAAGTAAAAAATATAATAAAAGAGAGTAGTAGAATGCATGAGGTATAAAATAATGGGAGGGGTATGGGAAACTAATTTAAGACATGATGGTACAAAAGCATGGCAGAAAAAAGAGAGTAGGAAAGAAGTTAATCAAAACAAGATATATGAAAAAGCATTATGAAACTTTACTTTTTATGATATTTAAGATACATTTTTCTATACTAAATAATATAATATACATGATACATTATAATATCTATGTCTACAATATGTATAAACTGTGTATGTTTGAACAGGTTATCTTAAATTAGTAAACAGTGCTGCTCCTAGAACATGAGTTTTTAAGTGGAATTTTAATGCCAGGCATGACTTACCTCTGTATAAATTATTTCAGGAAGATCCCAGAAGCATAAAAACAATACATGCTGTCGACATTGCTCTTGGTAACACATTATGACTCAAACCTTTCTCCTTCTGGCTAGTTTTGATGATATTAATAGGCTCTCTCTATATAGTTATAAATATAGGTATCTATTTTACCTAGCACTGAACTTTATGTACTACAATACAGATGTACTTGATGACTAGTCTACTGGTATATTAGAAGCAAGACTATTCATGGAGATAATGAACTACTCCCTTGATTGTGTCTGCAAGTAGGCTCTATTGAATGGAATAAAGGACTGCTACTATCAACATCATAAAAAAAATCAAGCTTGGAAAATCATACACCCTTGGATAGTACCTATTAATAATGCCTTTCTAAATGCTTATGATTTTCATTTGTTTTTAAAATATTTATGCCTAAATCTATACATTAGACTTCCATCCAACCTTGGTCAGAGAAACTTCTTGTAGTGAGTACATCACAGTTAATGCAGAAATTCATTACTATTTAAATGATAAGATTTTCTGACTGTATGTACTCAGAGAAAATTGGGACACTAGTCCTAAAGCTCTGCTTAAATCTCAGAAAGGAGGCAGAAAAAAAAAGTAAGAGGCAGAGGATGCAGGAAAGACTGTAAAATACTGCCCTCTGGACACAACAAGACTACTGCACACATGAACTCACAGAAGTTTTGACTCATTTCACATCTGGAAAAGATCAGGCCATTTAAGCATGATAGGGTGAATGGAGGAGTAACAACCAAGGCCCTGCCCCTAGCTGAAGATCTAGTGGAAATTGGTTGGTCAAGGAAGGAACATTATTTTGGGAGCAGGGGTTGGTGATGCCACTGTTCGCCCTACTTATCAGAGCTTGATGGTAAGACATTGTTGCAGAGGACACCATACACTTGATCACAATATGGACAAATTAAGCTGGTACCAACCTGGGCTTTCTATCTCCTGGCTATCTGTTACATAATGCTGGCAGGTTCCAAAAGAATATTCCTTCTTGAATTCTTTCTGCTGATAAGGGAGAAAAATCATCATCAGTGCAATACATATAAGAACACTGTGAACTACAGTAACAATTGCCCTAAAAAGATATGCCTCTGTGTGCAATAGAAGCATAAAATTATGGATATATCATGCAAATTTGAGTAGACTTAACTCCCACCCCACAAGATGAAACTCATGCTCATGTCTGGTACTGTAACCTTGCCATGAAACCATGGTTGGGGAATCACCAGCCCTAGGAAAAAAATTAGTACTTTTATTTTGCTAAATTGACATAGAGTAAGTTATCTCCATCTCAATACTTACCTTTGTACTCATATATTAGTAAAAGTTTCAGGATATCATCAGAGAGGCCCCCTCCCCTTTTTTAGTGAATGAAGGTCAAGTGTGGTTAGAACATTTGAAAATAGTGATAGTAGATTGCTCGGTCCTCAATGTGATTTCTGTATCATCTCATTTCCAACAAAGCATAGGATACACCAGAAAATAAGGGAGGAGGTAAAAGATTATAAGAGCTAGAGATTAAAAAAGACTGCTGTGAATAATAACTTCTAGACATGACAAGTCCTTGTACTCATGAACTCTCAACAACATTGGCTACCTACAAAAGATCTGCACAAGTTCAAGTTAGTGACCATCAAAGGGGTGAGGGTCATGAAGCCTCAGCTCTACCTGGAGAACTATTGGCAGTTGATGTAATCTAGGGAAGGGAGAGTCACATTTCTTTAGTGTTATGATGCCTAATAAATTGCCCATGTTCCACTGGATAGTTCAATATCTATTGCCATACACAGCCTTAATTTCACTCAGTGGTTTATTTTTTAAAAAAAAAAAAAAGCCATAAAATTGTGTAGTGCATATAGAAGTAGGTCATAGAGTAGATATCACTAAAACATATAATGGTCATTCATAAAAATTCCAAGAATAAATTAATAATATATTAAAATACAAAGAAGGAAAGAGTCAATATTTTTACAATACTCTATTTTTTTTATTTTCTAAGTTTTTTTATTTACATTCCAAATGATTTCCCCTTTCCCGTTTTCTCCCTCCCCGAAAGTCCCATAAGCCCCCTTCCCTCCCTCTGTTCCCCATTCAACCCCCTCTAGCTTCTCTGTCCTGGCATTCCCCTACATCCAGTCTTTCCAGGACCAGGGGTCTCTCCTTCCATCTTCTTGGAAATCTATTGATATGTGAATTGTGTCTTGGGTATTCCGAGATTCTGGGTTAATATCCTCTTATCAGTGACTGCATACCATGTGCATTCTTTTGTGATTGGGTTACCTCACTAAGGATGATATTTTCCAGTTCTGACCATTTGCCTAGGAATTTCGTGAATTCATTGTTTTTAATTGCAGAGTAGTATTCCATTGTGTATATATACCACATCTTCTGAATCCATTCCTCCGTTGAGGGACATCTGGGTTCTTTCCAGCTTCTGGCTATTGTAAATAAGGTTGCTATGAACATAGTGGAGCAGGTGTCCTTATTGCATGCAGGGGAAGCCTCTGGTGTATGGTATTTTCAATAGTTATTGGCTGAGCTTACATCACTGAGGCATATGCCCTGGTTTTCAGACATGGAGGTAAAGAATTTGATGTTCGTCTTGCTGGATTTCCATCTTGCTTTAGTCTAATCCTACCTTATCTTTCTCCTCTGAAATGTGAGTAAACAAAACCTTTCTCTTTATTCCATTGTTCATATTATGTGTTTGGAACAGCATAGTAAAAGGAATAAATATATTAAGAATGAGATATTTTCTATTTTCACAAGTGACCTTAAAGTATTCTGATGTAAGGCCTTAAACTCAAACTTTCTTTAGTATCTACTGCTCTGTTTTCCTTATATTTTCCGGAGAGGGTAATACATTTTATATCTGTTATTTAGTCTTTATTTTTCTTTGTTTTTATATTTATTTTTATTTGGTTATAAAATTATGGAAGATTTTTATACAAAAGTATGAATATAAAGCATACACTTGAAGGGTACATACTCTCTAGTAAATATTGCTGAGGATAGAGGTCATATTTCTCTTCCTCTCTCTCTGTCTCTGTCTTTCTCTCTCTGTCTCTGTCTTTCTCTCTCTGCCTCTGTCTTTCTCTCTCTGTCTCTGTCTTTCTCTCTCTGTCTCTGTCTTTCTCTCTCTGTCTCTGTCTTTCTCTCTCTGTCTCTGTCTTTCTCTCTCTGTCTCTGTCTTTCTCTCTCTGTCTCTGTCTTTCTCTCTCTGTCTCTGTCTTTCTCTCTCTGTCTCTGTCTCTCTCTCTGTCTCTGTCTTTCTCTCTCTGTCTCTGTCTCTCTCTCTGTCTCTGTCTTTCTCTCTCTGTCTCTGTCTCTCTCTCTGTCTCTGTCTTTCTCTCTCTGTCTCTGTCTCTCTCTCTGTCTCTGTCTTTCTCTCTCTGTCTCTGTCATTCTCACCCTAACTAATTTGTTTTCTATTTCTTTTCCGAAGATGTTTACAAAGTTAAACATCCTTAGCTATTCTAAGTTCTTTGTTGTTAGAATAATAGAATCCTTCTCTTTATGTTATTCTCTATACTATTGAGATATCAGAAAGTTTAACCAACATGCCCGTGCATAATCCAAGATCCTACCATGACTTGATTCCTATGTGCCTGACACACTTTTTAGTTAAGGCTTCTTCCAGAACATACAGAGTCCTATCCATAGAAAGCTTATTTTTTAAGGAAATGCATTTCTTTATAACTATGGAGTACTTGTATATGTAAATGTTTATCTAGTACATATGACTGAAATTTATAATGAGCTTTCAATAATTTTGTTTTACTGCTTGTTAACCAGGAAATCCTGATTTTAGCCTTGTAATTCAATCCTCTCAGAACTATCTATCTTTTGTATCCCATTTCTGCAAATTTTTTTAATTTTGCAATGAGTGTGACTTCTAAGTATCTTTTATACTGTTTCTCATACTTAAATTTTTATACAGATTTAATTTATTTATAAGAAAAATTTTCATTTTCTTAAAAAATGTATTGTGTTTGTACGAAAAGGAAAACATATCAATAACATACCAGGAAGTGGCACATAAATTCATATAAATATTAGTGATGAGGTTAATTTGATCTTTTCACAGATAACAACAAAACATATTTGTAAAAACATGTGAGTACTGAATATGAAACTCTCTCTGGAAGCTGAGACAGTGGGATTGCAAATTCAAACATTGTCTTGAATATATAAGGAGATCACATTGGAAATTTAAAAAAAATCACATTTGCATAAATGCTATTATTTTCCTTTATACTTTATTTTTTTTCTTGTAACCACAGAACTGTCATTAATAATACCTGGTTTTGAAGACTTTTTCTTGTTTTCAATTGAATCCCATTAATTTATAGCAACATTATGTTTTCTACTGATAAGATAAAACAAATGCAATAAATCTAAAGAGCTTGAGCAAATTAATCACATTGAAGTAAATTAACCAATAGTAGCACATGTGTTTAGTAGAAAAATAGCTGCTAGCAGGAAGATTGCATCAAATACCACACCCATCTATTTTAATTAATATGATAAAAATCTTTACTATCTTCTCTTCTTAATGAATTTGGTTTCAACCTATAGAAACCAAATGCTTTGTTTGCTTGAAAACCTGAACCAAAAATTCTTCATTTTCTTTTTTTTCCATTAAAAGTAGATTCTTTTTTCATATGCTATATCCTGATTACAGTTTCTCCTCCCTCTAGCACTTCCAGTTCCTCCTCCCCTTTCCTCCCTTTCAAATCCACTCCCCTTCTGTCTCTCATTAGAAAAGAATAGGCTTCTGTGAGAAAACAACCAAACATGACAAAATATAGTAACAAGAAGCAGAAATATTCATATCAAAGTTGGACAGAAAAACCTAAAAGAAGGAAGAGGCCAAAGAGCAAGCATAAGAATCACAGATCCATTTGTTCTCAATGTCAGGAGTCTGATAGAAATGTTAGGCTAATAGTTATAATACATATACAGAGGACTGTTAGGATCTGAGAATTGCTGAAGGAAGACCCCCCACACTCAAATAGTATGCAAAGGCAAGGAACATTTATTTTGTGGCAACACCAGCATATGGGGATCACCTATTCATCAAAATGGTGTTCCAGCGAGGAACTCACAGACCCCTTTTTATGCAGGGCTAAGGGAATATTCTGGAAGGGTTAGGTAATCTCTAACAGGATTGACTAGGCGAATGTCAGTAAAGCTAGAACAATTTCTGATTCGTTGTTTTATTAGTTTTACCATTTTTGGTCAGCCCTTAGAGAATTTCAGGAACTGTCAGCCAGATATCCCAGGAACTGACTCAGCTCCATGCTTATATTCCCTGTTGGCTAAATGTTGGGGTTGCTATTGACTAATGACCCATTGTTTGTGACTTTCCTGAGAAGCATTGCCTGCTTCTTTGGGAAACTGAAACTTAAGTCCTAGCCTGGCTGTTCCTTCTAAAATGGAGTGGATTAGGTTCTCTGAGGACCTGGTGTAGACCCATATAGATCCCGTGTTTTCAAGAACTCATACTTGTCTTGCTTAGTTGATTCACAGAGCCTTGTTATCCTGGTATCCTCCACATTTTCTGGCTGTTTCATATTTCCTCTCTCTTCTGTAGGATTCCTTGAGCTCTGAGGGGAAGAATTTGATAGACACATCCAACTTAGACTCTCTTTCTGCATGTCCAACTGTGAGTCTCTTCATCTGTTCCCATAGGCTTCTGATGGAAGCCTTTCTCATAGTGACTGGATAAGGCACTGATCTATGAGTGTAGCAGAGTATCCTTAGGAATCATTTTATTGCTATTCTTTTAACTAGTAGTTTTACCCTAGGTCCATGGGCTATCTAATCTTTGGTTCTTGATTACTCCAGCAGTGCCAGGTGTGGGTTCCTCCATGTGGTGTGGGCCCGAGGTTAAATCAGACATTTGTTGGCTACTATTTCAAGTTCTATGCCACCACTGATCTAGGATATTATGAAGGCAGGACAGATTGAAGGTCAGGAGTTTTGTGTCTGGTTTGGTGTCTGTGTTTTTCTTTTGGTACTTTGCAGAGTACCTTCTCACACGGGAGACTAGAATATAGAATCAGGGGATCCATACAGGCACAGCTCTACTTCTCCCTGCTCAATGAATTGTATGGGTGTTGTCCTTGCCAATGGGGGCCCCACTACCAGTTTGCAGAGAGCAACATTTCATTTTAGCAACACTCTGAGTTTTGGGGGATTACCATGGGAATCTTTGGCCAGCAATTCAAGTGAATACAAACTACTCTCATCACTGAAAGACTCATCTGGCTACAAAATATGGTCAGTAGATCCCCTTATCCTCTCTATATATGCATATTCATCAGGATCACTTTCACACATGCCAGGAGGTTTCCACATCAGTAGGTTTATACACCACTCCCCAGATGCCCTCCTAATTCAAGTTGACTCTCCCTGTACTCTTTCTCTCCACCCCATTTCCATTTCCCATGTTTTCCTCTGTTATTGTCCTTACCCAATTCCAGTCCACCAGTAAAAACCTATTCTACTTCCCCCTCCCAGGACAATTCCTTCATCACCACTGCACTTCTACTTTTTATCTAATCTTTGTAGGTCTATGGATTGTATTTTGGTTATCATTTAATTATTGTCTAGTATGCACTTATAAGTGAATATATTATTTGTCATTCTGAGTCTGGGTTTTCTCACTCAAGATGATGACATTTTTGCTAGTTTTATACCTTTGCCGGCTAATTTCATGATGCCATTTTTTTAAAAACTAACTATTTTTCTGTTTAGGGACATGGACATTGTTTCTAGGTTTTGGATATTATGAATAGAGCTGCAACAAACATCACTGAGAAAATATCCTTCATATAGGATAGAGCATCATTTAAATATGTGCACAAGAATGGTATAGTTGAATCTGGAGGTAGAATGATTGCTAACATTCTGAGGAACCACTATATTGATTTCCATGGTGGTTGTACAAGTTTGAAACAAAGGAGTAATTTTGCTCATGCTTTACATCCTGTCTAGCATGAAATATCACTTGTGCTATTGATCATAGCCATTGTAACAGGTGTAAGATGAAATCTCAGGGTAGTTTTGATTTTCATTTCACTTATGGCTAAGGAGTTGAACATTTCTTAAAATGTTTCTCAGGCATCTGAGGCTTCTGTATTAAGAATTTTCGGTTTATATCTGTACCCATTTTTAAAAATTGTATATTTTACTTCCTTACATTTCAAATGTTATCGCCTAGACAAGGCTGCCCTTTCTGCCCATATCTTTTCAATATAGTACTTGAAGTTCTAGCTAGAGCAATTAGACAACAAAAGGAGGTCAACGGGATACAGATTGGAAAGGAAGAAGTCAAACTATCACTATTTGCAGACGATATGATAATATACTTAAGCGACCCAAAGAACTCCACCAGAGAACTCCTACAGCTGATAAACAATTTCAGCAAAGTGGCCTGATATAAAATCAACTCAAGCAAGTCAGTAGCCTTCCTATACTCAAAGGATAAGCAGGCTGAGAAAGAAGTAAGAGAAATGATACCCTTCACGATAGCAACAAACCATATAAAATATGTTGGTGTGACTCTAACCAAACAAGTGAAAGATCTGTAAGAAAAGAACTTCAAGTCTCTGAAGAAAGAAATTGAAGAAGACCTCAGAAGATGGAAAGATCTGCCATGCTCATGGATTGGCAGGATTAATACAGTAAAACTGACCATCTTGCTAAAAGCAATATGCAGAATCAATGCAATCCCCATCAAAATCCCAACTCAATTCTTCATAGAGTTAGAAAGAGCAATTCAAAAATTCATCTGGAATAACAGAAAACCCAGGATAGCTAAAACTATTCTCAAGAGTAAAAGAACCTCTGGGGGAATCAGTATCCTGGACCTCAAGCTGTACTACAGAGCAATAGTGTTAAAAACCGCATGGTATTGGTACAGTGACAGGCATGTAGATCAACGGAACAGAATTGAAGACCCAGAAATGAATCTACACTCCTATGGTCACTTGATCTTTGACAAAGGAGCTAAAACCATCCAGTAGAAAAAAGATAGCCTTTTCAACAAATGGTGCTGGCTCAACTGGAGGTCAACATGCAAAGAATGCAAATTGACCCATTCTTATCTCCTTGCACTAAGCTCAATTCCAAGTGGATCAAGCACCTCTACATAAGACCAGACACACTGAAACTAATAGAAAGGAAACTAGGGAAGAACCTTGAACATATGGGCACAGGGGAGAATTTCCTGAACAGAACTCCAATAGCTTATGCTCTAAGATCAAGAATTGACAAATAGGACCTCATTAAATTACAAAGTTTTTGCATGGCAAAAGTCACTGTCAAAAAGACAAAGCGACAACCAACTAACTGGGAAATGATCCTTACCAACCCTACATCCGACAGAGGGCTAATATCTAATATATACAAAGAACTCAAGAAGTTAAACTCCAGAGAGGCAAGTAACCCTATTAAAAATGGGTTACAGAGATAAACAAAGAGTTCTCACCTGAAGAATATCTAATGGCTGAGAAGCACCTAAAGAGATTTTCATCATCCTTAGTCATTAGGAAACACAAATCAAAACAACCCTGAGATTCCATCTCACACCAGTCAGAATGGCTAAGATCAAAAAAACAGGAGACAGCAGTTGTTGGCGAGAATGTGGAGAAAGAGGAACACTCCTCCACTTCTGGTGGGATTGCAAGCTGATACAACCACTCTGGAAAGCAGTCTGGCGGTTCCTCAGAAAACTGGGCATGACACTCCCGGAGGATCCGGCTATACCACTCCTGGGCATATACTCAGAGGCTTTACCTGCATGCAATAAGGACACATGCTCCACTATGTTCATAGCAGCCTTATTTATAATAGCCAGAAGCTGGAAAGAACCCAGATGTCCCTCAACAGAGGAATGGATTCAGAAGATGTGGTATATTTACACAATGGAATGTTATTCTGCAATTAAAAACAATGAATTCACGAAATTCCTAGGCAAATGGTCAGAACTGGAAAATATCATCCGTAGTGAGGTAACCCAATCACAAAAGAACACACATGGTATGCAGTCACTGATAAGGGGATATTAACCCAGAATCTCGGAATACCCTAGACACAATTGGCATATCAATAGATTTCCAAGAATATGGAAGGAGAGATCCCTGGTCCTGGAAAGACTGGATGTAGGGGAACGCCAGGACAGAGTAACGAGAGGGGGTTGAATGGGGAAAAGAGGGAGGGAAGGGGTCTAATGGGACTGTCGGGGAGGGAGGAAACGGGAAACGGGAAATGATTTTGAATGTAAATAAAAAAAAACTTAGAAAATAAAAAAAAAATAAAATAAACCACTCTGGAAATCAGTTTTGCATTTCCTCAGAAAATTGGACATATTACTACCTGAAGACCCAGCTATACCATTCCTGGGCATATATGCAGAAGATGCTCCAACATGTAATAAGGACACTTGCTCCATTATATCCATTGCAGCCTTATTTATAATAGCCAGAAGCTAGAAATAACCCAGATGTCCCTCAACAGAGGAATGGCTACAGAAAATGTGGTACATTTACACAATGGAGTATTACTCAGCTATTAAAACAATGAATTCATAAAATTCTTAGGCAAATGGATTGAACTAGAAAATATTGTGAATGAGGTAACCCAATCACAAAAGAACACACATGGTATGCACTCACTGATAAGTGGATATTAGCCCAGAAGCAAGGAATACCCAAGACATATTTCACAGACCACATGAAGCTCAAGAAGAAGGAAGACCAAAGTTTGGATACTTTTGTTCTTCTTAGAAGGGGGAACAACATACCCATGGGAGGAGATAGAGAGAAAAAGTGTGGAGTAGAGACTGAAGGAAAGGCCATTTAGAGACTGCCCAACCTGTGGATGCATCCCATATACAGTTAACAAACCCAGACACTGTTGTGGATGCCAACAAGTGCTTGCTGACAGGAGTCTGATATAGCTGTCTCCTGAGAGGGTCAGCCAGTGCCTGTCAAATACAGAAGTGGATGCTCACAGTCTACCAATGGACTGAACACAGGGTCCCCAATGGAAAAGTCAGAGAAAGGACCCAAGGAGCTGAAAGAGTTTGTAGCTCCATAGGAGGAACACCAATATGAACCAACCAGTACACCCAGAGCTCCCAGGGACTAAACCACCAACAAAGAGTACACATGGAGGGACCCATGGCTCCAGCTACATATGTAGTGGAGGATGGTGTTGTTGAACTTCAGTGAGAGGAGAGGCCCTTGGTCCTGTGAACACTTGATTGCCCCAGTGTAGGGGAATGCCAGGACAGGTAAGCACGAGTGGGAGGACTGGTAAGTAGGGGCAGTGGGAATGGGATAGTGGGTTTAGGAGAAGAAATGAGGAAAGAGGATAACATTTGAAATAAGATAGATAGATAGATAGATAGATAGATAGATAGATAGATAGATAGATAGATAGATAGATAGATAGATAGATAGATAGATAGATGTTAAATCCATTTTGTCCAAAATTTCAATTAGTTTCACTGTGTTTCTGTTTAGTTTGTGTTTCCCTGATCAGTCCATTGAGGAGAGTGGAGTGTTGAAATCACCCACAATTATTGTGTGAGGTGCAATGTGTGCTATGAGCTTTAATAAAGTTTCTTTTACGAATGAGGGTGCCCTTGCATTTGGAGCATAGATGTTCTGAATTGAGTGTTCTTTTTGGTGGATTTTTCCTTTGATGAGTATGAAGTGTCTTTCCATGTCTTTTTTGATGACCTTTGGTTGAAAGGCAATTTTATCAGATATTAGAATGGCTACTCCAGCTTGTTTCCTGGGACCATTTGCTTGTAAAATTGTTTTCCAGTCTTTTACTCTGAGGTAGTGTTTGTCTTTGACACTGAGGTGTGTTTCCTGTATGCAGAAAAATGCTGGGTCCTGTTTACATATCCAGTCTGTTAGTCTATGTCTTTTTTATTGGGGAATTGAGTTCATTGATGTTAAGAGATATTAAGGAATAGTGATTGTTGCTTCTTGTTATTTTTGATGTTATTTTTATATTTGAGTGTTTATCTTCTTTTGGATTTGTTGAAAGAAGATTACTATCTTGCTTTTTCTAGGGTGTAGTTGCTCTCCTTATACTGGCATTTCCCATCTATATCCTTTGTATGGCTTGATTTGTGGAAAGATACTGTGTAAATTTGGTTTTATCATGGAATATCTTGGTTTCTCTCTCTCTATGGTGATTGAGAGTTTTCCTGGGTATAGTAGTCTGGGATGGCATTTGTGTTCTCTTAGAGTCTGTATGAGATCTGCCCAGGATCTTCTAGCTTTCATAGTCTCTGGTGATAATTCTGGTGTAATTCTGATAGGTCTTCCTCTCTATTACTTGGTCTTTTTCTCTTACTGCTTTTAATATTCTTTCTTTGTTTACTATGCTTGGTGTTTTGATTATTATGTGATGGGAGGTATTTCTGTTCTGGTCCAGTCTGTTTGGAGTTCGGTAGGCTTCTTGTATGTTCATGGGAATCTCTCTCTTTAGGTTAGGGAAGTTTTCTTCTATAATTTTGGGGAAGATATTTACTGACCCTTTAAGATGTAAATCTTCACTCTCTTCTATACCTATAATCCTTAAGTTTGTTCTTCTCATTGTGTCCTGGATTTCCTAGATCTAAAATCAAAACAAAACAAAACAAAAAAAAAAAACACTCTTTGCCTAATATCCAGTTATCAGTGAGTACATACCCTGTTTGTTATTTTGTGACTGAATTACTTCACTCAGAATGATATTTTTTAGCTCCATCCATTTGCCTGTGATTTTCATGAAATTGTTTTTAATAGCTGAGTAGTACTCCATTGTTTAAATGTAGCATATTTTCTGCATCCATTTCTCTGTTGAATGACATCTGTGTTGTTTCCAGCTTCTGGCTATTATAAATATGGCTACTGTGAACATAGTGGAGCATGTGTCCTTAATACATGTTGGAGCATCTTCTGGGTATATGCCCTGGAGTGGTATAGCTGGGTCCTCAGGTAGTACTATGCCCAATTTTCTAACAAACTGTCAGACTGATTTCCAGATTGGTTGTACCAGCTTACAATTCCACCAGCAAGGCAGGAGTGTACCTCTTTCTTCAAATCCTCAACAGCATCCGCTGTCACCTGAGTCTTTCATATTAGCCATTCTAACTGGTGTGAGGTGGAATCTCAGGGTTGTTTTGATTTGCATTTCCCTGGTGACTAAGGATGTTGAACATTTCTTTTGTTGCTTCTTGGTCACCCGAGTTTCCTCAGTTGAGAATTCTCTGTTTAGCTCTTTCCTCCCTCTTTTGTTAGTTTTATTTGGTTCTCTGGAGTCTAACTTCTTGAGTTCATTTTATATATAGATAATTAGCCCACTATTGGATGTAGGACTTGTAATGATCCTGGATACAGCAAAATTCTAGGTCCTGTTTATGTATCCAGTCTTTTAGTCTGTCTTTTTATTGGGGAATTGAGTTCACATATGTTCAGAAATATTAAGGAATAGTGATCGTTGCTTCCTGTTGTTTTTGTTGTTAGAAGTGGAATTATGTGTGTGACTACCTTCTTTTGAGGTTGTTGAAAGAAGATTAATTTATTGCTTTTTCTAGGGAGTAGTTTCTCTCATTGTGTTGGAGTTTTCCATCCATTATCCTTTGTTGGGTTGGCTTTGTGGAGAAATATTATGTAAATTTGGTTTTGTAATGGAGCATATTGGTTTCTCAATCTGTGGTAATTGAGAGTTTTGCTGGGTATAATAGACTGGGCTGGCATTTGTGTACTCTTAGCTTCTATATGACATCTGCCCCAGCTCCTCTGGCTTTCATAGTCTCTCATGAGAAATCTTGTGTAATTCTGATAGGTTTTACAATCATATGTTACTTGACATTTCCCCTTATTGCTTTTAATATTCTTTCTCTTTTTTTGTGCATTTGGTGTTTTAACTCTTAAATGATGGGAGGAATTTCTTTTCTGCTCCAGTGTATTTGCAATTCCGTAGGCTACTTGTATGTTTTTGTGCATCTCTTTCTTTACATTAGGGCAGTTTTCTTCTATAATTATGTTGAAAATATTTACTGGCCCTTTAAGTTGGGGATCTTCACTCTCTTCTATGCCTATTATCCTTAGGTTTGGTCTTCTCATTGTGTCCTGGATTTCCTGGATGTTTTAGGTTAGCAGCTTTTTGCATTTTGTATTTTCTTTAACTGTTGTATCAATGTTTTCTATGGTATCTTTTGCACCTGAAATTCTCACTTCTATCCTTTGTATTCTGTTGGCAATGTTTGTGTCTCTGACTCCTGATTTCTCTTATAGATTTTCTAGCTCCAGAGTTGTCTCCCTGTTTGATATCTTTATTATTTCTATTTCCATTTTTTGATCCTGGATGGTTTTGTTTAATTCCTTCACTTATTTGGTTGTTTTCCTGTACTTCTTTAAGGTATTTTTGTGTTTCCTCTTTAAGGGCTTCTACCTGTTTATCTGTGTTCTCCTGTATTTCTTTAAAGGAGTTATTTATGTCTTTCTTAAAGTCCTCTACCATCATTATGAGATGGGATTTTAAATCAGAGTCTTGCTTTTTTGGTGTGTTCTGGTATCCAGGGCTTGCTGTGATGGGAGAACTGGGTTCTGATGATGCCAAGAAGCCTTGGTTTCTGTTGCTTATTTTCTTTTACCTATCTCTTGCTATCTGGTTATCTGTGGTGTTAGCTGGTTTTGCTCTCTCTGACTGTGGCTTTTTCCTCCTGTGAGCCTGTGTGTCAGGAGTCCTTGGATATCAGCCCTCTCTGGGCAGAACTTGGGTATGGAGATCTGTGGCACAGGGTCAAATCTCAGCTGGGGAGTCTCTAGATTGTAACGGAGACCTGGAAAGTGAGAGATTTCAGGATTCAAATGGAGGGAACTTAGATGAAATGCCTAACATTGGGGAGAGGTAACTTGTAGAGTTCACCTCCAGTAGAAAGACTGGGCATCAAGTGGAGGGATGGGGTTGCCATCCCACAGTCGAAAGCTCTGACCCAGAATTGGTTCTGTCTAAAAGAACTACAGGGATAAAAATGGACGGGACTGAGGGAAAGGAGGTCCAGTAGCCAGGCCAACTTGGAGTCTATCTCAAGAAGCTCCAAGGCCTGACACTACTGATGATGCTATGGTGTGCTTACATAGAAGAGACTAGCATGGCTATCCTTTGAGAGGCCTAACAAGCAGCTGATGGAGACAGATACTTACACCCAAACAATGGACTGAAGTCAAGGACCCCTGTGTTTGAAATAGGGGAAGGCTGTTAGAAGTTGAGGAAGAAGATGGCCCTATAGGAAAACCGGCATTCTCAACTAATCTGGACCCCTGAGATCTCTCAGACACTGAACCACCATCAAGGCAGCATACAAGAGCTGGTCTGAGACCACCAACACATATACAGCAGAAGACTGCTTTATCTGGCCGCAGTGAGAGAAGATGCGCCTAACCCTTCAGAGACCCGAGGCTCCAGGTAGTGGGGTAGCTTGGCAGGGTGGAGGTGTAGTGAGAACATCATCTTGGAGAGAGGGGAGGAGGAATGGGATGAGGAATTGTCAGAGGGCAGTGTGGGAAGGGGATAACTACTGAACTGTAAAAGGAAATTAAAGTATCCCGTCCCTGGCTGGTCCTTGGTTCCTGTGTCCTGATGGCTCTGGGTGGGTCCCTCTTGGGCCAGGAATTTAAGCAGAAGTGGTGTTCTCACTTGTGTTCTCAGATGTGTCTGCACTTCTCATCTGTACCCATTTTTAAGTGAACCATTTTAAATGGATTTTTCTCCCTTATACCCTTACCCCAGTTTCCCCTTCTTCCACTCCTCCCAGTCACCCCCAGTTCCCTTCCTACCACATTCATTCTCCCTTTATTTCCCTTCAAAAAAGAGTAGACCTCCAAGAGATAACAATCAAACAGGGCACTCATATCAAGACTGAACAAGACAATGCAAAAGGTGGAAAATCCCAAGAACAGCAAGTGTCAGAGACAAACCTCTTCCCTCTGCTGGGAGCCCTAAGAAATCACCAAGCTAACAGTTATGATATATACTCAGAGGATCTGGTCAGACTCTTGCAGGACTGGTGTTTGCTGCTTCAGTCTCTGTGAACCTATGTGAGCTCTGCTTAGTTGACTCAATCTCCTGGTATCCTCCATACACTTTGACTTCTACAATATTTCCTTCCCCCTCTTCCTTGGGTTCTCTATGCTCTAAGGGGAGAGATCCAGTGGAGACCTTTAATTTAGACTCTCTCTCTCTCTCTCTCTCTCTCTCTCTCTCTCTCTCTCTCTCTCTCTCTCTCTCTCTGCCTAATGTCTTGCTGTGGGTCTTTATACCTCTTCCCATCTGCTGCCTGGAGATGTTGACTGTTTTAGGTACTGATCTCTGAGTACAGCAGAACATCATTAGGGATCAGTTCTCTGTTTTTTTTTTCTTTTTGTTTTTTTCTTTTCTTTTTATTCAGTTACATTTGGTTCATTTTTAGGTCTCTGAGCTAGTCAGTCTCTAGTTCCTGGCCCTCGACTCAGTGTAGGGGTGGGCTACATCTTATAGTATGGGTCTTAAGTTAAACCAGACATTGGCTGGTCACACATAGAATTTGTTAGTCACCAGTACCAAAGCACATCTTGTAGGCAGGACAGATTCTATGCTGAAGATTTTATTTCTGTGTTGGTGCCCAGGTTGATCTTTCATACCTGTTTTTTTTTCTTTTTATTTCTTGAGTTTTTCATATATTTTGCATATAAGTCTTTATCAGATGTCAAGTTGGTAAAAAGTTATTTTCTCATTCTGTGGACTGCTGCTTTGTCTGATTGATGGTGTCCTTTGTCTTGCAGAAGCTTTTCATTTCTATGAGGTCCCATTTATTGACTGCTCATCTTTCTGTCTGCAATATTGGTTTTCCTCAGGAAGTCTCTCCTGTGTCAATGTATCCATGGTTATTTCCTACTTTCTTTTCTATCAGGCTCAGTGTATTAGAATTTATGCTGAGGTTTTTAATCTACTTGAACTTGGGTTATGTGCAGGGTGATGAATATGGATCTATTTGCATTCTTCTACATACAGATACCTGTTGGACCAGAATCATTTGTCAAAAACTCTCTCTCTATGTGTATATGTGTGTGTGTGTGTGTGTGTGTGTGTGTGTGAGAGAGAGAGAGAGAGAGAGAGAGAGAGAGAGAGAGAGAGAGAGAGAGAGAGAGAGTAGGTCTCCATTCTCTATCAAAAATCAGATTCCATAGGTATGTGGATTTATGTCTGGGTCTTTAATTTGTTTACATTAATCACTTTCTCTGTTTATAGGCCAATAGCATGCTGTTGATTACTATAGTTCCTTAGTACAATTTGAATTTTGGGACAATGGGACATCTAACAGTTCTTTTATTTTTTTGGGGGGTGGTTTTAGCTAAACTGTTTTGTTGTTTCATTGCTTGTTTTTCCTTATAAAGATGAGAATTGTCTATTCAAGATCTGTACAAATTTGTGTTGGAATTTTGATGGGGAATGCATTAATATTATAGGTTGCTTTTGCTAGAATGGCCATTTTTATTATACTAATCCTACAGATACATGAGCATGGAAGATCTTTCTAACTTTTGATACATTTTTCAATTTCTTTCTTCAAAGACTTCAAGTTTTATCATACTAGTTTTTGTTTTTCACTTACCTAGTTAGCATTACCTCAAGATATTTCATATGATTTGTGACTATTGTGAAAAGTTTTGTTTTTCTAATTTTTTTCTCAGTCCTTTTATTGTAGTATATAGGAGGGCTACTGGTTTTGTTAGATTGATTTTTTTTCTTTTTGTTTTTGTTTGTTTTGCTTGTTTTGTTTTTTAGTTAATCCTATGTCCAGCCGCTTCAGTGAAGGCTATAAGTACTGCCTTCACTGCAAGTACTTTTTTGTAATTAATTATGTATTCTATTCTATTGTATGCAAATAATGATACATATTGAGTTCTTCCTTTCCAAACTGTATTTCTTTGCAACTAAAGACAAATAAACTTCTCCTTTATTTGTCTTATTGCTGTAGCTAATATTTCAAATATTACATTGAATACATATGTAGAGAATGAGTTACCTTGTTGTGTTCCTGATTTTAGTGGAATTGCTTTTAGTTTCTCTTCATCTCATCTGATTTTGGCTATAGGTTTTGCTGTATTTATTATGTTTCATTAATTCTCTTGTATCTTTTATATCTCCAGGATTTTTTTCATGAAGAGATTTTAATTTGACAAAGATATTTTTCAGCATTTATTGAGATATCCATGTGGCTTTTTTCTTTCAGTTTATTAACATGGGGGATTACATTTAGTGATTTTTATGGTAAACCATCCTATAGCTCTAGGATTAAGCATGTTTGATCATAATAAATGATCTTTTCATGTGTTCTTGGATTAAATTAGCAAGTGTTTTATTGAGTATTTTTGAATTTTTATTCATAAGAAAATTAGTCTTTACTTATCTTTCTTAGTTCTGTCTTTATGTAGTTTATATATCATAAGTGGCCTCATAAAGTGAACTAGCTACTTCATTTTTACTCTTATTCTTGCTGTTTGTTCATATTTTGTCAAAAAAATTGAAGAGCATTGCCATTAACTCTTCCTTGAAAATCCAACTGAATTCTGCACTATATCCAACTGACCCTGGGCTTTTTTGATTGGGAAATGTTTAATGACTACTTCTATTTTACTAGGGATTGTAGCTGTATTTAAGTTGTTTATTTGATCTTGATTTAATTTCTCTAAGTTGTGTATTTCTAGAAAAGTATCCTTTTCTTTTAGATTTTTTTTCAACTTTGGAGGAGTATAGGTTTTTGAAGTATGTCCTTATGATTCATTGGATTAACCTGGTGACTATCATTATATTCCCCCTTTCATTTATGATATTGTTAATTTAGATATTCTCTCTGTGTTTGTCAAATTACTTGTTTTGTTGATTCTTCATATTGTTCCCTTTATTTCCATTTCAACTTTTTTCAGCCCCAAGTTTGATTACCTTTGCCATCTACTCTTCTTGGATGTGATTACTTCTTTTATTTTTCTAAAGCTTTCAAATGTGCTGTTAATTGCATAATAAAACGTTTTTTTCTTTTCTGTAGGCACTTTGTGCTATGAGCTTTCTTATTAGCACTGCTTTCTTCATGTTCCATAAATCTCTGGGTATTGTGTATTAATTTTCATTGAATTTTAGAAAGTCTTCGATTCTTCCTTTATTTCTATTCTGACCAATATTTCATTTAGCAGAGAGTTGTTCAGTTGCTATGAATTTGTAAGCTTTCTGTTATTTTCATTGTTGATAATATCCAGCATTACTCTGTGGTGGCTCAATCGGATGCAAGGTGTTATTTCAATTTTTTTGTATCTGTTGAGACTAGCTTTCTATCCAAGAATGTAGCCAATTTTGTAGAACATTCCATGAGGGTCAGAGTAGAAGTTATATTCTTTGTGCTTGGGTGAAATTTTCTATAAATATCTGTTAGATTCATTTGATTTATAACATAAGTTATCTCCATTAATTCTTTCTTTAGTTGCTGTCTGGATGACTTGCCACTTTGTAAGAGTGGGATATTGAAATTTCAAACCAATGTGGTAGTTTCAATAGATAAACTCTCATCGATTCATGTGTTTGAATACTTGACTCATAGAGAGGATGTATGGTCTTGTTGGAGTAGGTGTGGACTGCTGGAGGAAGTGTGTCATTTTGGGGATAGGCATTGAGATCTCAGAAACTCATGTTAGTTCTCTTCATGCTGCCAATGGATCAAGATGTAGAAATCTTAGCTCCTTCTCCAACACTATGTCTGCCTACATACTGCCATTTTTCCTATAAGCCAACCCTAATTAAATATATATCTTTATAAGAATCCCTATGGTCATGATGTCTCTTTACAGCCACAGAAATCCTAAGACTCCCACCATAAGTGTATGAAGGTCAATATGTGGTTTTATCTACAGTAATGTTTCTTTTACAAACTTGGTTGCCCTTGTGTTTGAGACACAGATGTTAAAATTTGAAATGTCATCTTGGGAGATTTTTCCTTTGATGAATGTGTAGTTTTGGTTTAAAATCTATTTTGTTAGATATTAAAATGGTTACACCAGCTTGTTTCTTAGGTTCATTTGCTTGGAATATCCCTTTCCAACCCTTTAGATTGTAGATTAAGGTAATGTTTATTCTTGATGTTGAGGTGTATTTTTGGAAGCAAAAGAAGGATGTATCCTGTTTTCCTATTTATTCGATTTGTCTGCCTTTTTTCATTGGAAATTCAGACCACTGTTAGTGAGAAACATCAATGACTAATAACTGTTGATTCCATTGTTGCTGTTGTCAGTGATAGTGGTGGTGTGATATGTGTGTGTGTGTGTGTGTGTGTGTGCACATTATTTTTATTTCGCTGGTGTGAGGTTATTTATTTTCTGTCTTTTAAAGGGTGAATAAACTTCCTTTGGTTGGAACACCAACTATAGAAGACTATAGCACTTTCTGTATGTATGGATATGTAGGTAGATTTGTGTAAATCTGAATCAATCATAGAATTATCTTATTTTTAATCTTAAATCTTACTTAATATTAAAATTACTGTACTTTCTCCATCAATAGTGATAGAAAGTTTTGCTTCATATAGTTTCTAAACTGGCAACTGTGGTCACTAATAGACTGCAGAATATCTATCCATGCCTTTTAGCTTTCAGAGTTTCCCCTGATAAGTTGGGTATGATTCTAATAGGTCTGCCTTTTTATGTTACTTGGTCTTTTCTCCTTGTCTCCTTGTACCTTTTAATATACTTTTTTTGTTTTGTATATTTAGTGTTTTGATTATTATACTGCAAGGAGACTTTCTATTCTGGTCCAGCCTATTTGGTGTTCTGTATGCCTCTTGTGTCTTTACAGGGATATTTAGAACAATTTTCTTCTATGATGTTTTTGAAAACAGTTTCTGGACTTTGAGCTGAATTTCTTTACCTTTCTCTAAACCTATTATTTTTAGGTTTAGTCTTTTCATTCTACGTTAAATTTCCTAGATATTTTTTGTCAGGAGTTTTTAGATTCAATGTTTTCTTTGACCAGTGTAACCATTTCTTCTATTGCACCTTCAGTGCCTGAGATTTTCCTTTTCATTTCTGATATTCTGTTTGTGAAGTTTGCCTCTGTAGTTACTGCTCAAATTACTAAGTTTTTCATATCAAGAATATGTCAGTTTAGATGTTTAAAATTTTATTCTATTTCCAATTTCAGATACTAAACAGTTTTTCTTATTTCCTTACACTGCATGTTTCTGTTTTCTTGGATTTCTTTAAAGATTTATTAATTTTATTTTTAAGGACCTCTATCATATTCAGAAAAGTTGTTTTAAGGCCTTTGGGTATTTAAAAATGTTTTTAAATTTTATTCTTCTGTCATATATTACAGTGATGAGGAAAGGCCACAACTGTATTCTTTACAGCAGTAGGGAAGAAATTGGGTGATGGGATCTAGAGAAACAGAGAGAAAACTCTTTATTTTCAGTATGTATTGGAATATTTAACTAACTTCTCTCCATGTCTATGCATTTATATCCAGAAATAAGCTTATCAAGGTAGATGCCATAAACAGAAAAATAAAATCTTAGGAAATGTTCTATGGCAGTTATCAAGCTGATATGAATGTTTATTTGGAGAAAAGACAATGTTCTATAATTTACTTATGATTAATCATTAGATTATTTTAGAATGATAGTCATCATCCCCTTTATCAGTTACAAAAAACACTAAAACATTATGAAAAGAGTTTTTATTCTCAATCTTCGATGATGACACAATTGTAATGAGTCAGATACACAAACACTTGGTGTTATCAGCTCTGTTTATAGGTTGTTACCATATTCTTGCTGAGACCCTTAGTAAGTTTTTATGCTGTTTACACAACAGTTCTCATGTTTATGTATGTAACTATTAGGAGACAAAAATATTGAATGTAAAACACAACCTATAAAATTTTAAAAGCCAGGTTTTGAAATTCCTGTTTATATAAGGTATCCTAATGATGTATACCATACCAACACTGGATAGTTCCATCACTCTCGATTTAATGATGGCAGTTTGTCTGGTAGTCAGCATCATTACTATGAGAAGCAGCTAAGTGTATTGTGATATAAAGGGCACTGGCTCAGGAGTTAGTTATCAGCTGAGTCTGTGTTATTAAACATGGAAACCTGGATTTGGGGGTGCTGTGTAGTTTAATTTCACTGCTGTAATGGTAAAATGGAAATCAGAGAAATAGATGAGTTAGAAAACAAATTGTTCAGTTACAGTCTCTGGGGAGAATCTGAGAGGTGTTAGGAGAGAGGAAAGAATATGGTCAAAATATATTACATGAAAAACATGTTTTGATTAAAAAATAAACCACATAAAAAGATTTGCCATGTAAAAATGAAAGTAAAATGTTCATAACAGTGACAGACATGTCTTAAATATCAGTGCAGCCATCTCTTAACATCAAGAGGGGAATAATTTGGGGACATAAAACACAGACCGAAGTCAAGCTATGTATGGTCAAGTGTAGATGTTCCCAACTATGTATTTATAGGTAATGCGGGACTTCCTTCACAATACAGATCCTTGATCTTGTGAGAGCTTCTCCAAAGCCTAGAGAAGACAGAGACTGTGTGCCTTTGTTTCCAAAAGAAGGTACAGAATAGTTCATTGTTCCCTTGATTCCATTCCAGAATTAAAAGTTAGAACAACAATTCATTAACTCATAGTGATCTTACTGGTATATAGAATAAGAAATTCTGCTACCAGTTTTGCTTTCCCTTCGGGCATCCTTTTGTTTTATTAGCAGTAGCAGTTCTATTAATAGTAATAATTTTTTACTAATATATTTTTTAAATTTTGTTTTAACTTTATTCACAGACTTAGCTGAAACAATTGATTTCTGTAAAGCACCTATCCATATCTTCCGTGTATAGGAGAAAGGTTAGTTAAGCATGATCAGAATACTTATAGAGAAGTCTGGGAAGAATTGGGTGGGGCTACATTAGCTTAGCTGAGGGGGAATGGTTATGTGAGGTATTGTTGCTCTTTTCTTTTTTTATTAGATATATTCTTTATTTGCATTTTAAATGATTTCCTCTTTCTTGGTCCCCTCCCCCAAAAGTCCCATAAGCTATCTCCACTCCCCCTGTTCCCCAATCATTCCTTTCCCTTTCCTGGTATTCCCCTACACTTCTGCATCAAGCCTTTCCAGGATCAGGGTCCTCTGCTCCCTTTGATGCCCAACAAGGCCATCCTCTGTTGCCTATGTGTCTGGAGCCATGAGTAACACCATTTGAACTATCTGGTTGATGTTTTTGTCCCTGGGAGCTCTGAGAGTACTGGGTAGCTCATGTTGCTGTTCCTCTTATAGTGCCGCAAACCCCTTTAGCTCACTGAGTCCTTTCACTAGCTCCCCCTTTGGGGACCCTGTGCTCAGTTCAGTGTCCCCCTCTGTATTTGTCATGCACTAGCAGAGCCTCCCAGGTGACAACTATATCTGGCTCCAGTCAGCAAGTTCTTGTGGGCATCGATAATAGTGTCTGGGTTTTATAATTGTATATGGGATGGATCACTAGGTGGGGTAGTCTCTGGATGGTCTTTCCCTCAGTCTCTGCTCCACAATTTGTCTCTGTATCTCCTTCTGTGGGTATTTTGTTTCCCCTTCTAGGAAGGACCAGAGTATCCATACTTTGTTTTTCCTTCCTCTTGGGCATCATTTGATGTGTGAGTTGTGTCTTGGGTATTCCAAGCTTCTGGACTCATATCACTTATCAGTGAGTGCATACCATGTGTGTTCTTTTGTGATTGGGTTACCTCACTTAGAATGATATCGAAAGGCTGAGAAGCACCTAAAGAAATGTTCAACTTCCTTAGTCATCAGGAAAATGCAAATTGAAACAACCCTGAGACTTCACCTCACACCAGTCAGAATAGATAAGATCAAAAACTCAGGAGACAGGAGGTGCTGGTGAGGATGTGGAGAAAGAGGAACAATCCTCTACTGCTGGTGTGATTGCAAGTTTGTACAACCACTCTGGAAATCAGTCTGTCGGTTCCTCAGAAAACTCAGCATAATACTACCAGAGGCCTCCATTATACCACTCATGGGCATTACCCAGAGGATTCTCCAGCATGCAATAAGGACACATGCTCCATATGTTCATAGTAGCCCTATTTATAATAGCCAGAAGCTGGGAAGAACTTAGATGTCCCTCAATGGAAGAATGGATGCAGAATATGTGGTATATTTACACTGTGGAATACTACTCAGCTATTAAAAACAATGAATTCATGAAATTCTTAGGCAAGTGAGTGGAACTGGAGAAGGTTATCCTGATTGAGGTGACCCAGTCACTAAGGAACACATATGGTTTGCACTCACTGATAAGCAGATATTAGCCCAGAAGTTTGGAATACCCAAGAAACAATTCACATATCAAATGATGCCCAAGAAGAAGGAAGGAGAGACCACTGGTCCTGGAAAGATCAATGCAGCAGTGTAGGGGAATACCAGGTCAGGAAAGAGGTAAGGGTTTGATTGGGGAACAGGGGGAGGGAAGAGGGCTTATGGGACTTTCGGGGAGGAGGGATCCAGGAAAGGGGAAACCATTTGAAATGTAAATAATGAATATATCTAATAAAAAAATACCACTCCTGAGCATATACCAGTGAATTTCCCAGCATGTAATAAAGACACATGCTCCACTATGTCAATAGCAGCCTTATTTACAACAGCCAGAAGCTGGAAAAAACCCCAATGTCAATCAACAGAGGAATGGACACAGGAAATGTAGTATATTTACACAATGGAATACTACTCAGCTATTAAAAACAATGAATTCATGAAATTCTTAGGCAATTGAGTGGAATTGTCACTTTTTACAAGAAGAGAGCAATGTGGTTGTGCAAAGCCTAAGACAAGTGTGGGACTCTTGAGTATTTCAAGCCTTACTTGCATTGATGCCATTGAAACAGCAGAGCATTTTTTAATTTTTCTTATTATAACATAATTAGATAATGTTATGTTTATATTTATTATGCTATGCCATTTTCCATTGATCTTCAGGGTATAATTTGAAAATGCCAGTAATTAAATGTTTTCAATCACTTAAAAGCCAGCAATAAACAAGAACATCTTGTTCTTTCTACAAATGCATTATCAACAATTTAATTTAAAATATTATAGTTAGTGAGGCTTGCCTTATTTACAGAAAAAAAAATCATGAAAGTATGATAAAATACTGTATTCCTGATAGCCCGGTGTATCAACTAGCAAATGCAAGCTAAATGTATTTAACTAGTTCAAACCACTAGGGCTGGACCCAAATGAGAACAGTAACTGTCATTTACTCACTTTTCTCTGTAGGAATAGAATTTAAAATGAGATAATGAGTTTCAAGCTGCAGAATTCTCATTGAACAGAATAGGGAAACCAGAAAAATGATGCATCATTGGTGATTTAAGAACCTTTACACATCCATTCATGTCCTTTTTACTACTGTTGTATTTTAGACATGTCCCTTCCAGTAAATATATAACATTTGATGTTATGTTTTGGCTTGAGTATTTGGTTCATAGTTGTTATCTTTGTTTCTCATTGAATGGAACTGCCTGAACAAAATTATTTATTATCTGCGGCTAGACACTTAGACTCTTTGCTATTACAAAGAGTTCTGTATTCTTCAATAAACATGTTGACTTCTGATAATTTCTTTAGGATAGATTTCTTTTTTTTTTATTTCTTTTTTTAATTTTTTATTATTGTTTTTATTTTCTATATTCTTTATTTACATTCCAAATGATTTCCTCTTTCCCGGTTCCACCCCTCCCCAAAAGTCCCATAAGCCCTCTTCCCTCCCCCGTTCCCATTTACCTAAGGATTTCATGAATTCATTGTTTTTAATTGCTGAGTAGTATTCCATTGTGTAAATATACATGGAAAATATCTCTGATAAAATTGAAGAAATATATAGAAAAACATGTTAAGATTGGCTATTTCATGTACAAATTATACAGATAAAATGGTAGGCATAAAAATATTCCTAAGTTGATTGAAAGTAGAATTATAAACATTTTCTGATAAAATTGAAGATCTACAAGGAAATTATTTCTGATAAAACTCAAGAAATATATAAGAAAACATGTTAAAACTGACTATTTCATGAAAAATTATACAGATAAGATGGTAGGCATAAAAATATTCCTAAATTGAATGAAAGTAGAAGTGAAAACATTTTCTGACAAAACTGAAGATTTACATGGAAAATACCTCTGATAAAATTGAAGAAATTTATACAGATAAATTGGTAGGAATTAAAATATTCCTAACTTAATTAAAAGTAGAATTATAAACATTTTCTGATAAAATTGAAGATTTACGTGGAAAATATTTCTGATAAAATTGAAAAATATCAGGAAAAACATTAAAATTGAAGATTATCATGGAAAATTATATAGATAAAATGGTAGGCATAAAAATATTTCTAAGTTGATTGAAAGTGAAATAATAAATATTTTCTGATAAAATCAAAGATTTACATGGAAAATATCTCTGATAAAATTGAAGAAATATATTAAAGAACGCATTAAGATTGAGTATTTCATGGAAAAATTATACATATAAAATGGTAGGCATAAAAATATTCCTAAGTTTTTTGAAAGTAGAATTATAAACACTTTCTGATAAAACTGAAGATCTACAAGGAAAATATTCCTGAAAAAAATCAAGAAATATATAGAAAAACATGTTAAAACTGACTATTACATGGAAAATTATACAAATAAAATGGAAGGTATAAAAATGTTCCTAACTTGATTGAAAGTAAAATATAGACATTGTCTGATAAAACTGAAGATCCACATGGAAAATACTTCTGACAAAATTGAAGGAAAACACAGAAAAAACGTTAAAATTGAAAATTATCATGGACAATTATACCAACAAAATGGTGGGCACAAAAATATTCCTAAATTGATTGAAAGTGAAACTATAAACACACCCCCCCCACACACACACACAAACACACGAAACCGAAGATCTACAAGAAAAACACCTCCGACAAAATCGAAGAAATACAGAGAAAAAATGTTAAAAATAAAGATTATCATGGAAAATAATACAGTCAAAATGGTAGACACAAAAAGCATTACAAAATTGAAAGAGGAGTCACAAACATTTGCTGATAAAATCGAAGATCCACATGGAGAACATCTCTGTTAGACTATGTTTTTTGTTGGGGAATTGATTCTATTGACACCATAAGATATTAAGGAATAGTTATTGTTGCTTCCTGTTATTTTTGATGTTCTTTTTATGTTTGTGTGGTTACTTTCTTTTGGGTTTGTTGGAAAAAAGATTACTTTCTTGCTTTTCCTAGGGTGTAGTTTCCCTCCTCATGTTGACGTTTTCCATCTATTATCCTTTGTAGGGCTGGATTTGTGAAAAGATATTGTATAAATTTGGTTTTATCATGGAATGTCTTGGTTTCTCCATCTATGGTAATTGAGAGTTTTGCTGGATATAGTAGTTTGGGCTGGCATTTGTGTTCTCTTAGGGTCTGTATGAGATCTGTCCAGGATCTTCTGGCTTTCATTGTCTCAGGTTAGAAGTCTAGTGTAATTATGATAGGCCTGCCTTTATAGGTTACTTGACCTTTTTCCCTTACAGCTTTTAATATTCTTTCTTTGTTTAGTGCATTTGGTGTTTTGATTATTATGTGCCGGGAGGATTTTCTGCTCTGGTCCAGTCTGTTTGGAGTTCTATAGGCTTCTTGTATGTTCATGGACATCTCTTTCTTTAGGTTAGGGAAGTTTTCGTCTATAATTTTGTTGAAGATATTTACTGGCCCTTTAAGTTGGAAATCTTCACTCTCTTCTATACCTATAATCCTTAGGTTTGGTCTTCTCATTGTGTCCTGGATTTCCTGGATGTTTTGGCTCAGGAGCTTTTTGCATTTTGCATTTTCTTTAACTGTTGAGTCAATGTTTTCTATGGTATCTCCAGCCCCTGAGATTCTTTCTTCTATCTCTTATATTCTGTTGTTGATGCTTGCGTCTATGACTCCTGAATTCTTTCCAAGATTTTCTATCTCCAGAGATGTCTCACTTTGTGATTTCTTTACTGCTTCTACTACCATTTTTAGATCCTGGATGGTTTTGTTCAGTTCCTTCACTTGCTTGTTTGTGTTTTTCCGTAATTCTTTCAGGGATTTTTGTATTTCCTCTTTAATGGCCTCTACCTGCTCAACCATCCTCCCCTGTATTTCTTTCAGGGATTTTTGTGTTTCCTCTTTAAGGGCCTTTACCATTTGACCCATGTTCTCCTGTGTTTCTTTAAAGGAGTTATTTTTGTCCTTCTTGATGTCCTCTAACAGCATCATGAGAAGAGACTTTAAATCCAACTCTTGCTTTTCCAGTGTGTTGGGGTATCCTGGATTTGCTGTGGTGGAAGAACTGGGCTCTGATGTTGCCAAGTAGCCTTGGTTTCTGTTGGTAGGGTTCTTGCGCTTACCTTTTGCCATCTGGTTATTTCTTGGGTTAGTTGGTCTTGCTGTCTTTGGCTGGAGCTTGCCCCTCCTATGGGCCTGTAAACCTGTGTCTGTACTCCTGGGAGACCAAGTCTCTTCTGGCAGGGTCTGTGCACAGAAGCCTGTGGAGCTGTCTGGTTCCATGCTGCAAATGGCGTCCGGAAGGGAAGACTCCTGCTCCACTGATCGTCTGCCCTGTGCCCTCCTAGCTGTACCCCTCTAGAGAGAAGGTGGAAATCTCACTTCTGCACTCAGAAGTGAAATTGCTGCTGGGAGATCATTCTCTTCTGGTGGGCTAAGCACAGAAGGCTGTGGAGCTGCCTGGTTCCCTGCTGCAAATGGTGGTTGGAAGGGAAGACTCCTGTCCCAGCTGCTCCACTGATCTTATGCCCAGTGTGCTCCTAGCTGTACCTAGTATAGATTTCTAATTGAAATGACATGGGGAAAATAGCAGATCATTTTGTGTTGTTGGATTTTGATAATGTAAATTATTTTCAGTGTAAGACAAAATAAAATTGACTTTCTTCTTCTTCTTCTTCTTCTTCTTCTTCTTCTTCTTCTTCTTCTTCCTCCACCACCTCCTCCTCTTCCTCTTCCTCTTTTTCCTCATTTTCCTCCTCTTCCTCTTCACAAACACTTCAAGAAAAAAAAGCATTAAAGCATGGTTCATTTTTTAAATGTTTATAGCCCAAAAGTAACATCCATTAGACATAATTATCTAGTCAAAAACTAGTGACATTGATAATTTTTAGAATTACATTCAAACCTAAATACCTGTAAGATGGAATTAAAAACTCCCAAATACAGACTTTATTAGATGGAATTCATAATGAACTTTTTGGCAAATAAGAGAGCAGAATCAAATAGTTTCCATGGCAAATTCTACTGAATGTTTAAATAATTAAAACTAACCTTCCCCAGACTTATCCAAAAAGCACATGACAAGGCAATGCTTTATTTACAAGGCCATCTTACCTTGATAAGAATGACAAAGACAGCATAAAAGATGAGAGAGCTCAGGGAGGCTAAAGAAGTTTGAGATCAGCCCGATTTACATAAGAGTATCAAGCCAGCTAAGGTTGTATAATAAGCCACTGTCCTAAAACATTCTAGATAAAAGTTTAAAAAATAAAATACAACAAATAAAAAATGCCATTAATTTAGGAAGTGTTTCAAATGGTGCATAGAAATGGGGAGAGGGAGGACAAAATTATATAGTTATATTTAATATATATCAAATAATTAAACATTTATAAATAATAAAACATAAAAATAATATATAATCTATCAATGGTTATGTATAAATAATATATAATCAAGGAATTAAATATAACTATATTTAATATATATCCAATAATGTTAAGAACAATATTTGCTACATCATCCCTGATTTTATGTATTCATATATATTTTATGTATGAATATGATATATATATATCATATTATCACCAGAGATGAAGTAGCAGATATTGTAACTGACACCAGATCAGTACCAATAGATTATTATGAACAAATATATAAGCACACATTTGATTTTCTAAAAGTAACAGATGGTTACAGAACATGCACGTCTTACCAAGGGTGAATCATGAAGCCAAGCTTGAATAGACCTTTACTGCCCAACAGGATAGAATCAGGATTTGGAAAATTTTCCATAACAAAAAGTTCCAGAATAGATGGATTGACTCTTGAGTTCCGTCAAACATTAAAGAAATAATGATCTTCTTAAATTACTTAAAATAAGAATGGAATGGGTTTTTTTTGTTTTTTGTTTTGTTTTGTTTTGTTTTTTGTTTTTTAATGTATGAGGCCATTAACCTGATTCTATGACCACAGGAGGAGAAAGCAAAAAAAAAAAGTATTAGGAGATTGTCCTAGGTGAATATGGATGCAAAAGTCTTCAACAAATATTGTCAATGGAACAAACGACCTTTTAAAACTCCACAGAACCCAGTGAAATTCACATAAATTATGCCAAACTGTTTTTTTTAACTTATCTAGTCAATAAATGAGCTATATCCCATTAAGAGAACAAGAGAAAAAAAACATATGTTCATCTTGGTAGGTATAGAAAAGACAGTTTTAAACATTGCTAAATTGTAATAGGAACAACAGTGGCTGCCTCTGCATAAATTCCAGGGGGCTGCACAACCTTGAAGGCAAGTTCTGCAGGAGGACCTAATTGAAGACTGCCTGAGAGACCAAGGATTGCTTATGCATACAATGCCAGCCAATTGGGAAGTGATGCTTGGAAGAAATGTTTGCTTGGGATGAATGATGGTCCAGACCCCAGGCAACATCTGGTTCCCAATGTGATCTAAGTACTACTTCATTGTCCTTGCCTTGTGACTGCTTGTGAACTTCCTTTCTGGGACTGGGTTTTGCCTGTAGCCACAAGGACTGTGCTTAGGGTCTGACCTGCTCTGTTTTCTTCTCCTTGAAATGCTGCTGTTGTTCCTCCTTTGCTTGCTTTTGTGGTGAGTTGACCCATTAGTGTTTTATGTTGTGGATCCTTGCAAAGGTGAGCAAGCAGACCTCTTTTTTGTCTTCTTTGTCTTTTTTCTCAGTTTGTCCTGGTGACTATCACACTTTCACTTTCAGAATCTGTTTGAGGGTGAGCCTGTGGACATCTTTTCTTCTTTGTTTGCTCTCCCTGGAAATACTTTTACTTTCAGTTTTGGTTCCAGAGTGAGCTTGTGTGGACATCTTTCTTCTTTGTCTTTGTCACTAGTCTGTTAGAGCTATTCACTTTCACTTTCAGTTTGGATTTATCCTGGTGCTAGTCTCTCAAACAGTGGTAATGGGGATTGGCTCCCTAATGCCTTTTCCCTCCTGGGGACACCATGGAAGGCATACAGCCTTTGAGCTACAACACAGGCTTAGTACAGGACTTTCGATGCCTTGTCTGTCATATCTGTCTGTTGTTTGTTTGTTTGATTCCTTTGTGCTTGCTCATTGTTATGGCTACCCTCCTGCCTCGAGTCAGGTTTAGGAATGGAGCTGAGAGTGAGAGAAAGAGAGTGCTTGTGACTCTCAGAGGATCAGGTTATACGAGTATTTATTTATTAAGCAACAATAAAAAAAATTGAAAGCAAAAAGGGATCACATTCATTTACCCACAAACTCTTACCTCTGGTCTTGCAAGTGTTGTAGCCTGATTCTGATGGTTGCACAGGCAAGGCCTGCAGCCTTTCCTCACTGTGCTTTGAATACCAGATGGGGCCTCCATCCAGCGCTGGAATGTCTGGAATCTGTGGGTTGGCTCCAGGAATGAGTCAGTCTCAACACAAAGATTCTCCATTGGGGCTCTTTGGAATGAGCCAAACCTTAACTGCAAGACCAGGGTTTTTAAGTCTCTTTCAGCTCAGGCATTCAGCACTACTTTATCTAACACTCTCCCTTATCATCTACACACACACACACACACACACACACACTCCAGACTTGGTCTGCATGGCATCTTTTTAGCCAATCAAAATTGAGGAGTTCATTTAGTCAGGGAGTTTACCTTATTGCATTTCACATACACTCACACACTCATGATTGGGTTACATTTGTAATTTCTTTTATATTGCTTACATTTATTCCTTACACCTCCCTTTCACCATTAAGAAACTCCAGATTAGGGTGCTTAAAAATCCTTCGGGTGACATGTGGTCTCAAGAATAAAACTCACTACTTGAACCAATTTTGAGAAGAGGCTGCTATATCAGTCCCCTGGATATCTCCAGAGAACATGAAGGAACTTGACCTCTGGATGGGCATTCTCTTCCTCACCCACAAATCCTAGGTACAATCTGGAATTACCCCTCCTTTGTTCTTTGTCTCCATCCTTCTTGCAGTCATTGCCAGTCTTAAGAATTCTTCCCCAGAGGAAGTGGTGGCCACCTATAACAAACACTGCCAGGATCAGGCTAATACTATCCTTTCCATTACTGACCCTGTCTCACTTTCTCCAGACAAACAGGTTGATCACAACAATGAGGTTGAGGCCACCTCTGTTCCACCCCTCCAGCAGTGAGGCTCTAAACCATCCTCTAGCCCTCCTGTGCCAGGACCCTCACAAGCCCATTTGCTCCTTCCCCTTGAGAGGTACCCCCAGCTTACTCCTGGTGTGATTTAGGGGGACTTGGCCTTCCAGTGGTCAGTCTTGCTGTGGTCTCTTCTGTGATGCTTGTCTGTCATGCTAGACTGCCTCTCTGCCAGGGTCCTCATCCTCCTCAAGTATATCATTAGGCTTTTTCCAGTCAATGTTGGCCCAGATACAGTGGCTAGTCCCTGGATTCTCACTCCTCTGGTAGACTTGGTGCTAATCAGAAAAGCTGACAACAATTCTGGCTAGATTTCCCTCCACCCCACCACCTTTCTTTTGAGCAAGTACAGAAGCAATGGGCCATGTACCTCCAGATCTATTACAATTGGTATAATCTCCTTAAGGCAGTGGTTAGCCCCACTGTGTTTCTTAATTGGAGTTCTGCATATCCTGACTTGCCTGTGAATCTGACTAGAATTGACCTGGAATACAACCTTAATGATACTTTTGACATGCTTAATGGTCATGGGGCATATATTAACTCTGTCACTTAGGCCACTATTGGACTACATGCTTACTTTAACCTTTAAGGTCTGCACCCCTTGAGACCCCTCTGCTCACCTTTGCAACCTTGTCCAGAAGCATAGGGAATCCTTCACGGACTTTCTGTGCCATGTGACTGAGGCAGTGGAAAGGCAGGCCGATGCTGGACCAACCAGAGTCATGCTCATCAAGCATCTTTCATGGGAGGGCATTACTGCTTTCACTCACAGTTCTGTGGCAGCCATAACGAATGATGATATCCAAATGGGTTGTTGCCAGTCATGATTTGGACCCTACTGTGGGTCCCATTGCAGCCCTGACTGCCTCCACTGATGTCTTGGTCATGAAGTGTATACAAAGGACTTGCCCTCCTCTTGAAGGGCCCCCTGATTGCACTTGTTGGGGCTGTGGAAAGTGAGGTCACCTCAGATAGGACTTCTCCTCAGCTATGCCTGAGACAAGATGTCCCTCTTGTAACAGAGGTTTCCATTGGCCTAAGGATTATCATCATCAAAAGCAGGAAGATAATTTAAATTCCAAAAGGGTGCCCCTCAGCCCCACCAGTAAATGGGAGCCCTGATAGGCCAGGAGTCTTTTGAACCTTGCCTGTGTATCTTTACTTCCCAATGATGACTGCACATTTAGATGATATACCTGTTAAAGGGTTGGTTAACTTGGGCAGATGTCACTATAATAACAAAATATGAATCATTGAGGTTTCCACATAGAGATTTCAACCTGGTACCTCTATTAGAAGAGTTGGAGGCCAACAGGCCACAAAAATATAACTCTCTGACCTTGGCGGGACTTGGATGGCAATCAGGGATCTTTTACACTTGTTGTGGCTGATGATCCCTGTAGCCTCTGGGGAAGAAATATTCTGGAAGACATGGTTCCTGTCTTACTACAGACATTCACACCACTTTTGATGTTATACAACATGACTAACTGGTTTGCACATGTCACAAAGTCAGGGATCACCATCAATTCTGATGGCCACTGCCCACCCAGTGCCAATTGTCATCAAGGTACCTAACCATATACCTTTGACCTGGCTGATTGATGCCAATATCTGGGTAGACTGATGGCCTGTTTTGGAACCTAAGCTTTCTGCTCTCAAGGAAGTAGTCTTAGAACAATTAGCTTTGGGTCATTTGAAACCCTCCATCAGACATAATACTTCCATTTTGTTATTAAAATGAAATCCGAGATATATGGGCTTCTACAGGATCTGAGAGCCATTAATGAACGTATGGACAAAATAGGGACCATTCAAGCAGGACTTCCTCATCCTACTGCTATCCTATCCCACCCAAGTATCATGTGATGATCCTAGATATTAAGGATTGCTTTTTCCAGATCCCTTTGGCTCCCCAAGATAAATGTTGTTTTGCCCTTACAATATGAGAGCCTGATATAAATAAACCATCCAAGAGATATCAGTGGCAGTCCTGCCTCAGGGCATGAAAAATAGTCTGACCATTTGTCAGCTACACGTGTCTGGAGTCACACAGTGAGTCCCTAAAACTGTCCTAGTAGTCCATTGCATGCATGATATTATGCACACACTAGCCTTCCTGATCTTGAAAGGGCATGCTCTCAATTGTTGCTTCACTTAGAAAAACTCAACTTGAAGTTTGCTCCGAAAAGATCCATAGAGGTCTCCCATATGCCTTATCGGACTTTTTTTTTTTTTTTAATCTCTGACAGGATTAAGCCTCTGGTCTTCTCCATAGCAAAAGAATCCTATTCCTTTGTGAAACTACAACAACAGATTGACTCACTGGCATACGAGTCTGCTTTTGTCAGGGACATGTCTCTATTGGCCTAAGACCCCAGGTTTCACTCAGTCTGCCTAACCCCTTCCCAGATACATAAGGCCACTGAAGTACATCAACAGTTGACTCAATATCTTTAAGTTATCTGTTCAGACAAATTCCTTAACTATTCTGTGCTTTTAAGGGAAAACATAGCCAACCTCAATGCAACCATGGTATCTGTGCTTTTCCTACATACCAGATTCTTGGGAAAAGTATGGGACAATATTAAGATGCTGTTTGACTCCTCAGATACAGAATAATGGGAGGATTTGTCAAACTAATAATGATTTTTGCTATGCATCTTACATGGAATATTTACATGCCACACTCCACAAATAAGGTGGTCAGGAGTTGATGACTCTTAAAGATCCACATTGCAGTCCCTCTAAGGAAGTGATTGAAGTCTGGATGGCAGAGATCTGTGATACCATCATATAGGCTGTTCTCTCCCCCTTGTATGACATGCCTCTGGAATGATATGTCTTTGAAGGTTGGTAGTCAATGATAGTAAGATCCTGGAAGACAGGACAACCTAAGACAGACTTAAGACAGTATACTGGGAATCCTCTGAGATGGGGGTCTACAATGATGAGGCAATGGTATTCTGGCTCCCACTAGACTGTCAAAAAATCAAAAACCAAAAAGGTGGAAATGTAGTTGGCACTTTTGTAGAAGGACCTAATTGAAGACTGCCTAAGATACCAAGGATTGCTGATGCAGACAATGCCAGCCAATTGGGAACTACTGCTTGAAAGAGATGCTTGCTTGGGACCAATGGGATGTAGGTGGAGGGTATAAAGGGTACATCCCAGGATTGTTAATTGAACTTACAACAGCATTCATATGAGCTTGATGTAGCATTCTCACCTGCTCCTAGAATCTGATCCATTGATTCTGCACAGTTACCTCTTCTTCAACCCTCAAAGGCAAGTAGGGTTGGGCAGTGAATAGTCCAGGACATAAGCAGCTCTAAACGTATCATCCAAACAATGTATGCATTATGTTCTCCATAGTGTTCTGCAACATGATGAAGACTACATTCTACATTAGACTACATGGGAATAACTGAAGGATTTTTCTGTAACAACTGGCATTAAAACAGTGAAGCTCATTTTCATTACTCTTATGCAATAAAGTCTTAAAAGCCTTATTAACAACAATCAGGTAATAAACATAAATGAGTGGCATACAATGAAAAAGGAATTCAAATGTACATTGATTTCAAATGACAGGAACACACACAGTACTTGCCAACCCCACTCATACACACACATCAACAACAACATTAGAGCAACCTTAGAGAGTTGAATATCTTTTCAATGAGCATATTAATGGTTTTGGTGGAAACTAAGGAGAATATAAGTTCAGAAATTACCTTCATTTATGTATTAGAATAATAAATATTGTTAAAATGCCCATAATATTCAAGATGGTTCCTTCAAATACACCAATGCTATTATTCACAGAAATATAAAAGGAAATCCTATAATTAGTATGGATACTACTTCAGAATACACTTAAGGTCATATTTCAATTATTTCATTTTTCAGTTTACCCTAAGTCTTATATCAACAAATAGGGTTAAATGATGACCCTCAAATTAAAATCCCCAATGTGACTAAATCGGGCAGTAGAGTTTTGCAGAAGCAGTCACATTACATTGAAGACATACCATGAATGTGCTTAAATGCTGAGGAGAGATGGAATAGAGACAAACAGAGGAAAGGCTATATGACTATGGGGACAGGGAGGGTGCAATTTAGCTGCAAGCTTGGGGCTGTCAAGTAAAAAGGAGGCAGAGAATATCATCCAATGAGTCTTCTGAGACAGCTTAGCTCTGGTGATTCACAAATTCATACAGAAAGTCATGGTATCTATACAAAGGTCTGTGGTGATTGTTTGAAGCCATACAAGACAGAAACCCATGGAAACAAATACAGATAGTGTACAGTCACTGCTTTATACAAACACTAGAACACTTCAGTTTGTGATGATGCCTCATTGGCTTCTCACTGTAATATATTTATGTAGAATTATATGAGAAGTAGTTCATATGCAATTTAAATAAAGAGTTATCTGTTATAGAATTTGTATTGAATGATAATAACATTGGCATATATTTTGATAATAAGATTTTGTTCTATAGCTTTGTCATAGCAGGTGATAGCAGAAAGAATAATCTGATCAATAGAGTTCTATTATAAATGTTCCTTTAGAAAAAAGAGATTAGTCATGAAGAATTTAAGGTTATTTGTAAAAATCATGTTAATAAACTGATTATACATCAAATTTTCTGAAGTGTTCATGTTAAATATATTTTTAAAATAAAATAAAACATTGAATTTAATTTATTTTTTTTTTGTCATTTTGTATGAAATTATTTTGGGGGAGGGTTTTTTTTTTTTTTTAGTTTTCTAGGTGAGAAGACAGAGTAAAGAGCTTCATATGTCACCTTCATACATGGCTGTTTTCCCCTACACTACCCTACTAGAGATAAGTTCATGCTCAGTGTATTCAACACAGATTGATAAATGATTTAATTCTATGAGTAGAAATTAGTTGTTCTTTTTCTTTTTTTTTATATTTTATTTTCTTTTTTTTTTAATTTACATTCCAAATCATTTCCCCTTTCCCGTTTCCTCCCTCCCTGAAAGTCCCATAAGCCCCTTCCCTCCCTCTTTTCTCCATTCAACCCCCTCTCGTTTCTCTATCCTGGCGTTCCCCTACATCCAGTCTTTCCAGGACCAGGGGTCTCTCCTTCCACCTTCTTAGAAATCTATTGATATGCGAATTGTGTCTAGGGTATTCCGAGATTCTGGGTTAATATGCCCTTATCAGTGACTGCATACTATGTGTGTTCTTTTGTGATTGGGTTACCTCACTAAGGATGATATTTTCAAGATCTGACCATTTGCCTAGGAATTTCGTGAATTCATTGTTTTTAATTGCAGAGTAGTATTCCATTGTGTAGATATACCACATCTTCTGAATCCATTCCTCCGTTGAGGGACATCTGGGTTCCTTCCAGCTTCTGGTTATTATAAATAAGGCTGCTATGAACATAGTGGAGCATGTGTCCTTATTGCATGCAGGTAAAGCCTCTGGGTATATGCCCAGGAGTGGTATAGCCGGATCCTCCGGGAGTGTCATGCTCAGTTTTCGGAGGAACTGCCAGACTGCTTTCCAGAGTGGTTGTACCAGCTTGCAATTCTACCAGCAGTGGAGGAGTGTTCCTCTTTCTCCACATCCTCGCCAACAACTGCTGTCTCCTGTGTTTTGGATCTTAGCCATCCTGACTGGTGTGAGATGGAATCTCAGGGTTGTTTTGATTTGCATTTCCCTAATGACTATGGATGATGAACATCTCTTTAGGTGCTTCTCAGCCATTAGATATTCTTCAGGTGAGAACTCGTTGTTTAGCTCTGTACCCCATTTTTAATAGGGTTACTAGCCTCTCTGGAGTTTAACTTCTTGAGTTCTTTGTATATATTGGATATTAGCCCTCTGTCGGATGTAAGGTTGGTAAAGATCATTTCCCAGTTAGTTGGTTGCCTATTTGTCTTTTTGACAGTGTCTTTTGCCTTGCAAAAACTTTGTAATTTAATGAGGTCCCATTGTCAGTTCTTGATCTTAGAGCATAAGCTATTGGAGTTCTGTTCAGGAAATTCTCCCCTGTGCCCATATGTTCAAGGTTCTTCCCTAGTTTCCCTTCTATTAGTTTCAGTGTTTCTGGTTTTATGTGGAGATCTTTGATCCACTTGGAATTGAGCTTAGTGCAAGGAGATAAGAATGGGTCAATTTGCATTCTTGTGCATGTTGACCTCCAGTTGAGCCAGCACCATTTGTTGAAAAGGCTATCTTTTTTCCAGTGGATGGTTTTAGCTCCTTTGTCAAAGATCAAGTGACCATAGGAGTGTGGATTCATTTCTGGGTATTCAATTCTGTTCCATTGGTCTACATGCCTGTCACTGTACCAATACCATGCGGTTTTTAACCCTATTGCTCTGTAGTACAGCTTGAGGTCCGTGATACTGATTCCCCCAGAGGTTCTTTTACTCTTGAGAATAGTTTTAGCTATTCTGGATTTTCTGTTATTCCAGATGAATTTTTGAATTCCTCTTTCTAACTCTATGAAGAATTGAGTTGGGATTTTGATGGGGATTGCATTGAATCTGTATATTGCTTTTGGTAAGATGCTCATTTTTACTATATTAATCCTGCCAATCCATGAGCATGGAAGATTTTTCCATCTTCTGAGGTCTTCTTCAATTTCTTTCTTCAGAGACTTGAAGTTCTTGCCATACAGATCTTTCACTTGTTTGGTTAGAGTCACGCCAAGATACTTTATATGGTTTGTGGCTATTGTGAAGGGTATCATTTCTCTTACTTCTTTCTCAGCCTGCTTATCCTTTGAGTATAGGAAGGCTACTGACTTGCTTGAGTTGATTTTATATCCGGCCACTTTGCTGAAGTCGTTTATCAGCTGTAGGAGTTCTCTGGTGGAGTTCTTTGGGTCGCTTAAGTATACTATCATATCGTCTGCAAATAGTGACAGTTTGACTTCTTCCTTTCCAATTTGTATCCCTTTGACCTCTTTTTGTTGTGCAATCACTCTAGCTAGAACTTCAAGTACTATATTGAAAAGATATGGAGAGAGAGGGCAGCCTTGTCTAGTCCCTGATTTTAGTGGGATTGCTTCAAGTTTCTCTCCATTTAGATTGATGCTGGCTACTGGTTTGCTGTAAATTGCTTTTACTATGTTTAGATATGGGCCTTGCATTCCTGATCTTTCCAAGACCTTTAGCATGAAAGGATGCTGAATTTTGTCAAATGCTTTCTCAGCATCTAATGAGATGACCATGTGGTTTTTTTCTTTGAGATTGTTTATATAGTGGATTACATTGATGGATTTCCTTATATTGAACCATCCCTGCATCCCTGGGATTAAGCCTACTTGATCGTAGTGAATGATCGTTTTGATGTGTTCTTGGATTCGGTTGGCAAGAATTTTATTGAGTATTTTTGCATCGATATTCATACGAGAGATTGGCCTGAGATTCTCTTTCTTTGTCGGATCTTTGTGTGCTTTTGGTATTAGTGTAATTGTGGCTTCATAGAACGAGTTGGGTACTGTTCCTTCTGTTTCTATTTTGTGGAACAGTTTGAAGAGTATTGGTGTTAGGTCTTCTTTGAAGGTCTGATAGAATTCTGCACTAAAACCATCTGGACCTGTGCTTTTTTTGGTTGGAAGACTTCCAATGACAACTTCTATTTCTTCAGGGGTTATAGGACAGTTTAGATGGTCTATTTGATCCTGATTTAATTTTGGTATTTGGTATCTGTCAAGGAAATTGTCCATTTCCTCAAGATTTTCTAGTTGTGTTGAATACAGGTGTTTGTAGTAGGATCTGATGATTTTTTTGAATTTCCTTAGTTTCTCTTGTTATCTCTCCCTTTTCGTTTCTGATTTTATTAATTTGGATACTATCTCTGTGCCCTCTGGTTAGTCTGGCTAAGGGCTTATCTATCTTGTTGATTTTCTCAAAGAACCAACTCCTCATTTTGTTGATTCTTTGTATGGTTTTATTTGTTTCTACTTGATTGATTTCAGCCCTGAGTTTGATGATTTCCTGCCTTCTACTCCTCTTTGGTGTATTTGCTTCTTTTTGTTCCAGGGCTTTCAGGTGTGCCATTAAGCTGTTAGTGTATGCTTTCTCCCGTTTCATTTTGGCGACACTCAGGGCTATGAATTTTCCTCTTAGCACTGCTTTCATTGTGTCCCATAAATTAGGGTATGTTGTGCCTTCATTTTCATTAACTTTCAAAAAGTCTTTGATTTCTTTCTTTATTTCCACCTTGACCAAGTTGTCATTGAGTAGAGCATTGTTCATCCTCCATGTGTACGTGGGTTTTCTTTTGTTTTTGTTGCCATTGAAGACCACCCTTATTCCATAGTGATCTGATAGGAGGCATGGGATTAGTTCTATCTTCTTATATCTCTTGAGGTCTGATTTGTGACCAATTATATGGTCAATTTTGGAGAAGGTACCATGAGGTGCTGAGAAGAAGGTGTATTCTTTAGCCGTAGGATGAAATGTTCTATATATTTCTGTTAGTTCCATTTGGTCCAAGGCTTCAATTAGATTCACTGTGTCCCTGTTTAGTTTCTGCTTTCCTGAATGATCCATTTCAGAGAGCAGGGTGTTGAAGTCACCCACTATTATTGTGTGATGTGCGATTTGTGCTTTGAGTTTTAGTAAAGTTTCTTTTACGAATGAGGGTGCCCTTGCATTTGGAGCATAGATATTCAGAATTGAGAGTTCTTGATGGTGGATTTTTCCCTTGATCAGTATGTAGTGTCCTTCTGTGTCTTTTTTATGACTTTAGGTTGAAAATCAATTTTATCTGATATTAGGATGGCTACTCCACCTCATTTCTTGGGGCCATTTGCTTGTAAAATTGTTTTCCAGCCTTTTACTCTGAGGTAGTGTTTGTCTTTGACACTGAGATGCGTTTCCTTCATGCAGCAAAATGCTGGGTCCTGTTTCCGTATCCAGTCTGCTAGTCTATGTCTTTTAATTGGGGAATTGAGACCATTGATACTAAGAGAGATTAAGGCATAGTGATTATTGCCATCTGCCATTCTTGACGCTATCTTTATGTTTGAGTGGTTATCTACTTTTGGTTTTGATTCAAGAAAGTTATTATCTCATTTTTTCCAGGGTGTTGTTTCTCTCCCTGTATTGGAGTTTTCCACCTATTATCCATTGCAGGGCTGGATTTGTGGAAAGATATTGTGAAAATATGGATTGATTTCCTCAGATCCTTCACTTGTTTGTTTGTGTTTTTCTGTATTTCTTTAAGATATTTTTGTGTTTCCTCTTTCAGGATTTCTGCCTGTTGACCCAAGTTCTCCTGAATTTCTTTAAGCAATTTTTGTGTTTTCTCTTCATGGGCTTCCTTCCATCAGTTGATCCATATTATCCTGCATTTCTTTAAGCAATTTTTGTGTTTCCCTTGTAAGGGCATCTACCCCTTGATTCATGTTCTCCTGTATTTCTTTAAGCAATTTTTGTGTTGCCTCCTTATGGGCCTCCATCTTTTGACCCATATTCTCCTGTATTTCTTTAAGCGATTTTTGTGTTTCCTTTGTAAGGGCTTCTACCCGTTGATTCATGTTCTCCTGTATTTCTTTATGAGATTTACTTACATCCTTCTTGAAATCCTCTAATAGCATCATGAGAAGTGATTTTAAGTCCAGATCTTGCCTTTCGGGTGTGATGGGATATCCAGGACTTGCTGCTGTTGGAGAGTTGGGTTCAGATGGTGCCATATTGCCTTGATTTCTGTTAGTAACATTCCTACATTTGCCTTTTGCCATCTGGTTATCTCTCGTGTTAGTTGAATCTGCGGTCACCGGCTGTTGGTTGGGCCTCTTGTAGCCTGCTAGTCTATTTCTGTCACTGTGGATGACCGGGTTTCCCCTGGTACCAATTGCCGAGGGGCTGTCCTGCGCCTGAGTGACTTTGGAGCCCTGACGTGCCTTGCCCCAAGTGATGTTATACTTGGGGAATCCCTGTGTACCTGGAGACTCAGAGTAGTCAATCCCTGGAGCAGCTGTGGCTAAGGGGAGGCTGGTGTGCTCTCTCCAGGTGCGGGTCCCTCTGCAGGGCAGATGTCCCACAGCAGAGCTGGCACATAGGTGACCACAGAATTGCCCAGCTCTTGGGTGCAGGGAGCACACAAGCTGGCTGTGTCCCAAGCAATGTTATGATCAGTTATCCCTGCACCTGGAGGTCCCAACTGCTCTGTTGCCAGATCAAAGATGATGGAGTGTACTGTGTACCCTCTTGGTGCAGATCACTCTGCAGGGCAGATGTCCCATAGCAGAGCTGTCGCCCAGACGACCACAGAGCTGCCCCGCTCTTGGGCGCAGGCGGGAGCCTAGCAGGCTGTGTCCTAAGCGGTTATATTGGGGAATCCCTGCATATTGAAGACTCAGTGTAGTCAATCTCCCGAGCAGAGGTCGCTAATCTCAGTATTAAATATCTATTATTTTAAGGCTTCAATCTGAAGAGAGTTACACTGTTTTCTTGGATGGTGTGGTGGTTTGAATATTCTGGGCCCATGGGAAGTGGCACTATAGGAGACATGGCCTTGTTAGAGGGAGTGTGCCACTGTGTAGGCAGGCTTTAATGTCTACTGGTATTCAAGTTCCACCCAGTGTGGGAGAGTCCCCTCCTGGCTACCTTTGGATCAAGATGTGAAACCCTTGGCTTCTTCCAGCACATTGTCTGCCTGCAGGCTACCATGCTTCCTGCCATGATGATAATGGACTGAATCGCTGAAACTGTAAGCCAGCCCCAGTTAACTATTGTCATTTATAAGAGTTGCCTTGTTCATGGTGTCTCTTCACAGCAATGAAACCCTATCTAAGACAGGTGACATCCCTGATAAGTTTTTGGACATGATTTCTCTAATAATATTATAATAAATCTATGTACTTCACACTTTCAATTCACCCTAATGAAAAAGAACAACTAGCTCTGTTCTGGTAGACTGCACTGAAGAGACAGGTACCCAAGCTCTCCCCAATATAACATCACTTGGGACACGGCCTGTTGGGGCTTCTGCCTGCGCTCAAGTACAGGACAGCACTGTGGTCGTCTGGGTGCTAGACCTGCAGGCCATCGCTTCTGCAGGGTGACCAGCGCCACGGAGAGAGTGCAGAGTGCACTCCGCCATCTTTGCTCCAGTGGCAGGGAAGTTGGGACTGCCAGGCTCAGAGACAGACAGGCATAATGTCGCTTGGGTCTCGGGCGGATTGTATGTACGTGGCTCCCAAGAGCTGGGCAGATCTGCAGAAACCAGCGTGCTAGCTCTGCTGTGGGACTTCTGCCTGGCAGAGGGACTCCCCCTCCCCCCCCCACTCTAGGAGAGATCACACACCCCTGCAAAGGGCAGGAGCCTACCAGGCTCCCTTTGGCGACCTCTGCTCCAGGAATCCACTATGCTGAGCCTTTGGATATGCAAGGACTCCCCAATATAACATCACTTGGGGCAAGGCACATCAGGGCTCCAAAGTCACTCAGGAGCAGGGCAGGCCCCAGAAATCTGTGCCAGAGGAATCCTGGTAAACCAGGGGGGGGGGCAGAAATAGCTTTGCAGGCTCACAGGAGGTCCATCCAACAGCCAGTGACAGCAGGACCAATTAACATCACAGTTAACCAGATGGCAAAAGGCAAACGTAGGAATGTTACTAACAGAAATCAAAGTAATATGGCACCATCCGAACCCAACTCTCCAACAGTAGCAAGTCCTGGATACCCCACCACACCCGAAAGACAAGATCTGGATTTAAAATTACTTCTCATGATGCTATTAGAGGATCACAAGAAGGACACAAATAAATCTAATAAAGAATTACAGGAGACCATGAATCAACGGTTAGAAGCCCTTACAAAGGAAACACAAAAATAGCTTAGAGAAATGCAGGAGAACATGGATCAAAAGATGGAGGCGCACAAGGAGACAACACAAAAATTGCTTAACGAGATGAATCAATGGGTAGATGCACTCACAAAGGAATCACAAAAATTGCATAAAGAAATGCAGAAGAATATGGGTCAACAGACGGATGCCCATAAGGAGGCAACACAAAAATTGCTTAAAGAAATGAATCAACGGTTAGATGCCCTTACAAAGGAAACACGAGAACTGCTTAAAGAAATGCAGGAGACGATGGATCAACAGATGGATTCCCATGAGGAGGAAACACAAAAATCGCTAAGAGAAATGCAGGAGAATGTGGGTCAACAGGCAGAAATCCTGAAAGAGGTAATGCAAAAATACCTTAAAGAAATACAGGAAAATACAAACAAACAAGTGAAGGATCTCAGCAAATCCATCCAGGAACTAAAAAAAGAAGTAGAAACAACTAAGAAATCACAAAGGGAGACAACTTTGGAGATAGAAAACCTTGGGAAGAAATCAGGAGTCATAGATGCAAACATCAACAATAGAATACAAGAGATGGAAGAAAGAATCTCAGGTGCTGAAGATTCCATAGAAAGCATCGACTCAACAGTCAAAGAAAATGCAAAATGCAAAAAACGTGTAACCCAAAACATCCAGGAAATCCAGTACACAATGAGAAGACCAAACCTAAGGATGATAGGTATAGATGAGAGTGAAGATTTGCAACTTAAAGGGCCAGTAAACATCTTCAACAAAATTATGGAGGAAAACTTCCCTAACCTAAAGAGAGAGAGAGACAAATGAATGTACAAGTAGCCTACAGAACTCCAAACAGACTGGACCAGAACAGAAAAACCTTCTGTCACATAATAATCGAAACAACAAATGTACTAAACAAAGGAAGAATTTTAAAAGCAGTAAGAGAAAAAGGTTAAGTAACATATAAAGGAAGACCTATCCGAATCGCATCAGATTCTCACCAGAGAACATGAAAGCCAGAAGATCCTGGGAAGATCTCATACAGACTCTAAGAGAACACAAATGCCAGTCTAGACTACTATACCCAGCGAAACTCTCAATCACCAAAAATGGAGAGACCAAGATATTCCATGATAAAACCAAATTTACACAATATCTTTCCACAAACCCAGCCCTGCAAAAGATAATAGGTGGAAATCGCCAATACAAGGAGAGAAACTACACCCTGGAAAAAATGAGATAGTATCCTTCTTTCGTCAAACCCAAAAGTAGATAAACACTCAAACATAAAGATAGCATCAAGAATAGCAGGTGGCAATAATCACTACTATTTAATCTCTCTTAATATCAATGGTCTCAATTCCCCAATAAAAAAGACTTCGACTAACAGACTGGATACAAAAACATCACCCAGCATTTTGCTGCGTGCAGGAAACGCAACTCATGTCAAAGACAAACACTACTCAGAATAAAAGGCTGGAAAACAATCTTACAAGCAAATGGTACCAGGAAACGAGCCAGAGTAGCTATCCTAATATCAGATAAAATTGACTTTCAACCTAAAGTCATCAAAAAAGACACAGAAGGACACTACATACTGGTCAAAGGAAAAATCCACCAAGAAGAACTCTCAGTTCTGAACAACTATGCTCCAAATGCAAGGGCACCCTAATTCGTAAAAGAAACTTTACTAAAGCTCAACACACACATTGCATCTCACACAATAATAGTGGGTGACTTCAACACCGCACTTTCTGAAATGGATCGTTCAGGAAAGCAGAAACTAAACAGGGACACAGTGAAACTAATTAAAGCCTTGGACCAAATATATATATATATATATATATATATATATATATATATATATATATATATATATATATATATAGAGAGAGAGAGAGAGAGAGAGAGAGAGAGAGCATTTCATCCTAAATCAAAAGAATATACCTTCTTCTCAGTACCTCATGGTACCTTCTCCAAAATCAACCATATGATTAGTCAGAAAACAGTCCTGAACAGATATAAGAAATTCGAACTAATCCCATGCCTCTTATCAGATCACTATGGAATAAGGGTGGTCTTCAATAACAACAAAAACAACAGAAAGTCCACGTACATGTGGAAGCTGAACAATGCTCTACTCAATGATACCTTGAAGAAGAAATAAAGAAAGAAATAAAAGACTTTTTAAAATTTAATGAAAATGAAGGCACAACATACCCTTAATTTATGGGACACAATGAAAGCCGTGCTAAGAGGAAAATTCATAGCCCTGAGTGCCTCCAAAAAGAAAAAGGAGAGAGCATACACTACACGTTAATGGCACACCTGAAAGCCCTTTAACAAAAACAAGCAAATACACTCAAGAGGAGTAGAAGGCAGGAAATCATCAAACTCAGTGCTCAAATCAATTAAATAGAAACAAATAAAACAATACAAAGAATCAACAAAACTAGAAGTTGGTTCTTTGAGAAAATCAACAAGATAGATAAGCCCTTAGCCAGACTAGCCAAGGGCACAGAGACAGATTCCAAATTAACAAAATCAGAAACCAAAAGGGAGATATAACAACAGAAACTGAGGGAATTCAAAAAATCATCAGATCCTACAACAAATGCCTGTATTCAACACAACTAGAAAATCTGGAGGAAATGGACAATTTCCTAGACAGATACCAAATTCCAAAATTAAATCAGGATCAAATACACCTTCTAAACCGTCCTATAACCCCTGAAGAAATAGAAGTGGTCATTGGAAGTCTTCCAACCAAAAATAGCACAGGTCCAGATGATTTTAGTGCAGAATTCTATCAGAACTTCAAAGAAGACCTAACACCAATACTCTTCAAACTATTCCACAAAATAGAAACAGAAGGAGCTCTACCCAACTCATTGTGTGAAGCCACAATTACACTGTTATCAAAATCACACAAAGATCCGACAAAGAAAGAGAATCTCACGCCAAATTCTCTTATGAATATCGATGCAAAATTACTCAATAAAATTCTTGCCAACCGAATCCAAGAACACATCAAAACGATCATTCACCATGATCAAGTAGACTTCATCCCAGGGATGCAGGGATGGTTCAATATAAGGAAGTCCATCAACGTAATCCTCTACATAAACAATCTCAAAGAAAAAAACCACATGGTCATTTCATTAGATGCGGAGAAAACATTTGACAAAATTCATCATCCTTTCATGTTAAAGGTCTTGGAAAGATCTCGAATTTGAGGTCCATATCTAAACATAGTAACAGCAATTTACAGCAAATCGGTAGCCAACATCAATGTAAATGGAGAGAAATTTGAAGCAATTCCACTAAAATCAGGGACTAGACAAGGCTGCTCTCTCTCTCTATATCTTTTCAATATAGTACTTGAAGTTCTAACTAGAGCAATTAGACAACAAAAGGAGGTCAAAGGGATACAGATTGGAAGGGAAGAATTCAAACTATCACTATTTGCAGACGATATGACAGTATACTTAAGCGACCCAAAGAACTCCACCAGAGAACTCCTACAGTTGATAAACAACTTTAGCAAAGTGGCCAATATAAAATCAACTCAAGAAAGTCAGTAGCCTTCCTATACTCAAAAGATAAGTAGGCTGAGAAAGAAATAATAGAAATGATACCCTACACGATAACCACAAACCATATAAAGTATCTTGGTGTGATTCTAACCAAACAAGTGAAAGATCTGTATGGCAAGAACTTCAAGTCTCTGATGAAAGAAATTGAAGAAGACCTCAGAAGATGGAAAAATCTTCAATGCTCATGGATTGGCAGGATTAATATAGTAAAAATGATCATCTTGCCAAAAGCAATATACAGATTCAATGCAATCCCCATCAAAACCCCAACTCAAATCTTCATAGTTAGAAAGAGTAAGTCTCAAATTCATCTGCAATAACAGAAAACCCAGGATAGCTAAAATTATTCTAAAGAGTAAAAGAACTTCTGGGGGAAATCAGTATTCTGGACCTCAAGCTGTACTACAGAGCTGTAGTGTTAAAAACTGCATGGTATTGGTACAGTGACAAGCATGTAGATCAATGGAACAAAATTGAAGACCCAGAAATGAATCCACACTCCTATTTTCCCTTGATCTTTGACAAAGGTGCTAAAGACATCCAGTGGAAAAAAGATAGCCTTTTCAACAAATGGTGCTGGTTCAACTGTAGGTCAACATGCAGAAGAATGCAAATCAATCCATTCTTATCTCTTTGTACTAAGCTCAATTCCAAGTGGATCAAGGACCTACACATAAACCCAGAAACACTGAAACTAATAGAAAGGAAACTAGGGAAGAACCTTGAACACATTGGCACAGGGGAAAATTTCTTGAACAGAACACCAATAGCTTATGCTTAAGGTCAAGAATTGACAAATGGGACCCCATAAAATTACAAAGTTACTATAAGGCAAATGACACTGTCAAAAGGACAAAATGGGAACCAACAAATTGGGAAAAGATCTTTACCAACCCTATATCTGACAGAGGTCTAATATCCAATTTATACAAAGAACTCAAGAAGTTAGACTCCAGATAGCCAAATAACCCTAGTAAAAATGGGGTACAGAGCTAAACAAAAAATTCCCACCTGAAGAATATCTAATGGCTGAGAAGCATCTAAAGAAATGTTCAACATCCTTAGTCATTAGGGAAACGCAAATCAAAACAACCCTGAGATTCCACCTCACACTAGTCAGAATGGCTAAAATCAAAAACACAGGAGACAGCAGTTGCTGGTGAGGATCTGGAGAAAGAGGAACACTCCTCCACTGCTGGTGGGATTGCAAGCTAGTACAACCACTCTGGAAAGCAGTCTGCCAATTCCTCAGAAAACTGGGCATGACACTCCTGGAGGATCCGACTCTACCACTCCTGGGCGTATACCCAGAGGCTTTACCTGCATGCAATAAGGACACATGCTCCACTATGTTCATAGTAGCCTTATTTATAATAGACAGAAGCTGGAAAGAACCCAGATGTCCCTCAATGGAGGAATGGATTCAGAAGATGTGGTATATATACACAATGGAATACGACTCTGCAATTAAAAACAATTAATTCACGAAATTCTTAGGCAAATGGTCAGAACTGGATAATATCTTCCTTAGTGAGATAACCCAATCACAAAAGATCACACATGGTATGCAGTCACTGATAAGGGGATATTAACCCAGAATCTCGGAATACCCAAGGCACAATTCACATATCAATAGATTTCCAAGAATATGGAAGGAGAGACCCCTGGTCCTGGAAAGACTGGATGTAGAGGAATGCCAGTACAGAGAAGCGAGAGGGGGATGAATGGGGAACAGGGGGAGGGAAGAGGGCTCATGAGACTTTTGGGGAGGGAGGAAACGGGAAAGGGGAAATCATTCAGAATGTAAATAAAAAAAGTATAGAAAATAAAAAAAAATACTGAGATCGCATAGGTCTGCATCAAACTATCATCTCTTACTTGGTCTGTATACCAAGGATGTACAGGGAAAAGACTTCCAGACTAACTGACCACCTTTCAACCATCTGGACCAGGAACTAATCGCATTCTTTCCTGCTCTTTAACCCCTGTTTGGCCTTTTACAATGTAGCATGAGCAGTTTCATTTTTGCATCAATACATAATCTTTTCATCTTACTTTTAAAGCATCTTGACCTCTGCTGCAGTCTCTCTTAACTTATACTCATTTTCTAATTCACATAACTGCATAAAACATATAGATCTATTAATTTGTGATGTGTGATATGAAACTTGATACTAGTAAATAACTTTGGATTTAAAGAACCATACAGGCCTCAGCTTGGTTGCCAAGACAAGTGGATTATATGACAATTGTTGTCGATGAAACTCCTAAACCTTATGATTTTATTGTTATTCAGTCAAGTGCGACATTGTGGGAAAACAGAAAAGTATTCATTCATGCTTCTGACACAGTGTGCTCACATCATTGTACTAAGGGTTGAAATCCTGTAAAAAAGAAATAAATCAAAACAACATGCGTATAACTGAACAATACTTGAGTGAATGTGTACTCCAAATATTTATATTAATGGAACTCAGACATTAGGAGACAAATGTCTTTAATTTAGGCAGTGTGTAGGACAGGTAGAAATCTTTTGGAACTGTTGGTTGTTGATTTGAAGGTAAGTCTATGCCAGTTGCATAAACATAAAAGCCTTACATTCAATATAAAGTTTAGGACTAGAAATGGTTTTGGATAAGCAATTAGTGTCCTCATCCCACAAATAAAATCCTATTTTTACTGCTCTGAATACTCAATATCCCTTAATTTCCTATAGTGTTTTTGTCTAGTGTTCAGGCCTTCTGAGCTTTCCTCTATTCCTTGTTAGCATTTCTATTGGTGAACATATCCTTGTTCAGATCTTGTTTAGGCTGCCATGTTGGTGAGAGGTGATGGGTTGGAAAATGAGTTTCTTAGAGTATTTAGCATGCAAAGCCCTAAGTTCAATTCCCAGAACTCACTTAAAATAAACTGGGCATGCTGGCATACCCTTGTATAATCCTAGCACTGGGGAAACAGACATTTGAATACTTAGGGGGCCATTGCTCAGCTAGACTAGCCTAAATTGACAAGTTCAAACCAGTTAATGTCCCTTTCATCACATAAATGAGGTAGACCATGTTCTAAAAGTTAACACCCAAGACAGACTTCTATATGTACACACACACACACACACACACACACACACATGCGCACACATACACACACACACACACACATCATGTATCCTTGTGCACCCCTAGGCATGAATATGCATACACATGAATACACATTTAAAAATAAACTAAATAGATGATACTGCCTTTAGTATTACATAGTAGACTATTTTCATAAGATGACAGGAATACATATTTTCTGTTTTGTTTCCAAGGGTTTAAGATAGTAAGCTATGCATATATTCATTGTACGCGGTACATCTGTTTACTCATTCTTGCCTCTCATCTTTAGTGTTATACTCAGTACCCTCCAACCCACTTTACTGCTCTCCAGCATGAATCCATAAATGATATTAACTGATTATCCTTTATATTTTTCTCAAAGTAGGTCCACATCTCATTATTCTCATTGCATTTATTACTTGTAAATATTTTTTCTGCCTAGTATTTTTCTTCACCAGATATGAGAGTCCATTCACACTATCTTCCTATGAGTTCTCCAAAAGTCCTTGTTTGTTTCTATTAGTTACAAAGCTAAAATGTGTTTTAGATGAGATGTTTTATCATGTTTAACATTTTACAACACCTCCCATCCCCACAGATTGTGGTAACATAGTGGGTTTTCAATAAATGCTTGTAGAAAAATTATATTTGGCATAATATGCAACAAATCACTTTGGTTCTAGGGCCCAGGGTCTTCAGATGATAACATTCAAGGTCAAGAGCATCTTCTCTCAGTGTGTTCTATGAGTAGACAATAGTTTTTTTAGGCATTACAAATGAACACCAAACCTGCTGATTGTTAAATATTTAAATCAGAGTTGCTTTGGGATTGTGTGATTTGAATCAAGGCATTAACTGAAGTATTTACTCTCTCAAGGAGTTAGACTAGTACCTAGGCTTCCTCTTGAACTGCAGTGTTTATATTTAAATTTCCATGTTAGTTCTGTTCATAATCTCTAGGTCAAACATTAGGCTCATCATCATGCAGTGAATTTGGTTTTGTAATGCTTCAAATGCACATTGTCATTGAGTGATTCTTTTATATGCTTGATAATATTTGTATTTCTGGGAACTTTAATACATACAAATTTCAAGCCAATACAATGTTTGAAAATAGTGATTGTTAATTCTCATCTAAGTTATGTTATGTGTAACACTTTTAATGTAAGTTTTGTAACACAAATAATTTTACATTTACTGGTTTTCTACCAGTCTCTGGCTTTGCCCTTGCAAGTCATGCAGCTTTCTGGTCTTACTGGTGGCTTCCAGTACAGTACAGTCAAAGTTAGAAGGCAGACTTGAATTTCTGCAAAGCAGAGTTTGTAGTGTTTCTGTAGCCATTTTCAGTGAACAGCACCCTCATTGTCTTGGTTGGATAAATCACAATTCCCTTTTCATTCACCAGTTCCCACTGTCCCAGGAGTACAGTGGGCATGGAGCTCACTAACATTCTTTTCCTATTGCTTCTCTTGTTCCTAAGGTAAGAAGTGATATCTTTTGTTATTAATATTAGGATATAAGAAATCTCATTTCATTTTTTTTTGCCATGCCTTTGTGAGACATTACAAATCACTGTGTCTTTGTATTCCATATGTAAATGGAAGACAGGCCATGTTTATTCTCCCATTCTTCCTAGCCCTGCCTCTCACTCTCCTCTTCCCTCTCTCCCTCTCTTCCTGTTCCCCTCCCTCCCAAATTGAATGGCCCTAATGTTTTTCACATTTTAAGCACTTTCACATTTAAAATCATAATTTATGTACTTTGTTATGCTTAACTTTATATCTTTATTATTCAATAAACTATTGATGACAAATATATTATGGTATTACAAATATTCAAATTTAAATCTCATCAACAAACAGGCTAATTTGAATACCTTTTGGGAGTATCAGTTTGGAAGGGTTATCTCAAACACTGTCTCCCAATTTGCTCTCTCTTTACTATGGATTAATGGCATTCAAGTTCACTAGTGAAAGGCCCCATACCTCCAGCCTGTACTTTGAATAGAATAAAGGCTTGACTTCTTTTTGGCCTTTCCAGACACTTGGTTGAACTACTTTCTCGAGAACTTCCTGCTGTGAGAGGCAATGTTCCTCCATCTGCTGGATTCTACAAGTATACTTTTTTTTAAAATTTCTCATGTTTACATGTCATTTCTGTTGTCACACTGAAAAGGCTTCCTCATTTATAATAAACTAATTAGTTCTTTATGTTTTAAAATGTATAATAATGTAAAATATAAAACTACCTATAAAATGCAATAAAATAATATTTCATTGTATGGAACTGTATCTCATTAAGCCCTATAAATAAATTGTATTTTATTTATCCCTTCTAGCATTTATTCTAATTTTCTCTATAATATAATATTATGAATATGCATTTCAATGTGTATGTATATGTGCATATTTCATTTGAATATATAATTAAATTTGGAATATTGTTTTGCAAATTACTCATGCACTTACCTTTAGCTTATATTGCTGCAAGTTTTTATAGGTAGGATTCAAATATCTGTTCTCACTAAAGTTTATGTAAGAGTTCTAGTTCTTTCAAAGCATTTGCAATGGTTGATATTTGGCCTACAGTCTTTTGGATGCGAATGCTTCAACATTAAGAAGCATTATTTCAAGAGATTTTCTGTAAAGTTGCTTTACCTTATTTTGTCACATTATCTTGGCCAGAAGCTGATGGAGTTTTTAATAATTTGTAAGTTTGGAGGTAGATGCTGGCCAGTGGTATACAAATTTTAAATACAGTTTTACAGAATTTGCACAATATCTGTTAAAAGCATACCTAGAAAAGGTAAAGAAACAAAATATATTTGCCTAGAGTGGTATAATTTAGATCTTACACCAATGTCAGTTTTGTAATGTTTAATTTGTTCCTGGGGAATTGCCATACACATATAGTCCAGTATTCATTTTTCTAACTACATTTTGTTAGTTTATTTCTAATTTTTATTAATTTTTATTGGTGTACATTCGCTGTATACACTGAGAGGTTTGCAAAACATTTTCATATAATGCATTACTTGCTGTGTCATATCCATTGCCGTGTGCACCACAATCTCCTCCCCTACCACAATTTCTTATTTCCCAAATAGCACTGCTTGCTTTCCCAATGACATAGAAAATAAATCCAGGGTCTACATGTTAAGAAAATTTATAATATTTGTTTTCCTAGCTGTAGATTATTTCACTAGTATTCTGAACTTCAGTCCTAGAAAATTTCTTTCTTTTTTAATTAGATGTTTTATTTATTTACATTTCAAATGTTATCCCCTTTCCTGCTTTCCCCTCCAAAATCACCATATCCCATCCCCCCTTTCCCTACTCACCAACCCACCCACTCCCACTCCCTCTACCCTATCCTGGCATTCCCCTATATTGGGGCATTCAGCCCTCTCAGGACCAAGAGCCTCTCCTTCCTTTGATGACCAACATGGCCATCCTCTGCTTGAGCTTCATTTGGTCTGTGAATTGTATCTTGGGTGTTCCAAGCTTCTGGGCTAATAACCACTTATCAGTGAGTGCATACCTTGTGTGTTCTTTTGTGATTGGGTTACCTCACTCAGGATGATATTTTCTAGTTGCATCCACTTGCCTAAGAATTTCATGAATTCATTGTTTTTAATAGCAGAGTAGTATCCCATTGTGTAAATATGCCACATTTTCTGTATCCATTCCTCTGTTGAGGGACGTCTGGGTTCTTTTCAGCTTCTGGCTATTATAAATAAGACTGCTATGAACATAGTAGAGTATGCATCTTTATTATATGTTGGAGAATCTTCTGGGCATATCCTCAGGTAGTACAATGTTCAATTTTCTGAGGAACTGCCAAACTGATCCAGAGTGATTGTATCAGTTTGCAATCCCACCAGCAGTGGAGGAATGTTCTTATTTCTCCACATCCTTGCCAGCACCTGCTGTCTCCTGAGTTTTTGATCTTATCCATTCTGACTGGTGGGAAGTGGAATATCAGGGTTGTTTTGATTTTCATTTCCCTGATAACTAAGGATGTTGATCTTTTCATTAGGTGCTTTTCAGCCATTTGGTATTCCTCAGTTGAGAATTCATTGTTTAGCTCTGTACCCCATTTTTAATACGGTTATTTGTTTCTCTGGAGTCTAACTTCTTGAATTCTTTGTATATATTGGATATTAGCCCTCTGACAGATGTAGGATTGGTAAAGATCTTTTCCCAATTTGTTGGTTCCCATTTTGTCCTTTTGACAGTGTCCTTTGCCTTATAGAAACTTGGTAATTTTATGAGGTCTCATTTGTCAATTCTTGATCTTAGAGCATAAGCTATTGGTGTTCTGTTTAGGAAAATTTCCCCTGTCCCCATGAGCTCAAGGTTCTTCCCCACTTTCTTTTCTATAGTTTCAGAGTGTCTGGTTTTATGTTGAGGTCATTGATCCACTTGGACTTGAGCTTTGTACAAGGAAATAAGAATGGACCAATTTTCATTCTTCTGAATGCTAACTGCCATTTGAACCAGCACCATTTGTTGAAAAGGCTATCTTTTTTCCACTGGATGGTTTTAGCTCCTTTGTCAAAGATCAAGTGACTATAGGTGTGTGGATTCATTTCTGCATCTTCAATTCTATTCCATTCATCTACCTTCCTGTCACTGTATCAAGTAATTTTTACCACTATTGCTCTATTGTACAGTTTGTGGTCCAGGATGCTGTTTTCCCTAGAAGTTATTTTATTGTTGAGAATAGTTTTAGCTATCCTGTGTTTTTTGTTATTCCAGATGAATTTGATAATTTCTCTTTCTAACTCTATGAAGAATTGAGTTGGAATTTTGATGGGGATTGCATTGAATCAGCATATTGCTTTTGCAAGATGGCCATTTTTACTATATTAATCCTGTCAATCCACGAGCATGGGAGATCTTTCCATCTTCTAAGGTCTTTGATTTCTTTCTTCATAGACTTGAAGGTCTTGTCATACAGATCTTTCACTTGTTTGGTTAGAGTCATACCTAGATACTTTATATTGTTTGTGGCTATTGTGAAGGGTGTCATTTCCCTAATTTCTTTCACAGCCTGGTTATCCTTTGATTATAAGAAGGATTTGTTTGAGTTAATTTTATATCCTGCCACTTGGCTGAAGTTGTTTATCAGCTGTAGGTGTTCTCTGGTGGAGTTTTTGGGGTCACTTAAGTATAGGATCATATCATCTACAAATAGTGATAGTTTGACTTCTTCTTTTCCAATTTGTATCCCTTTCACTTCATTTTGTTGTCTGATTGCGCAGCTAGAACTTCAAGTATTATATTGAATAGGTATGGAGAGAGAGGGTAGCCTTGTCTAGTCCCTGATCTTAGTGAGATTGCTTCAAGTTTCTCTCCATTTAGTTTGATGCTGTCTACTGGTTTGCTGTATATTGTTTTTACTTTCTTTAGGTATGGGCCTTGAATTCCTGTTCTTTCCAAGACTTTTAACATGAGGGGATGCTGAATTTTGTCAAATGCTTTTTAGCATCTAATGAAATGACCTTGTGGTTTTTTTCTCTGAGTTTGTTTATGTAGTGAATTATAATGATGGATTTCCATATATTGAATCATCCCTGGCACGAAGCCTATTTGCAGACAAAATAATTTTTTTCTTTATTTCTTGAATGATACATCACATTTCCTTTATTTATTTATTTATTTATTTATTTATTTATTTATTTATTTATTTATTTGAAAGCTTAAGATGTTGACTATTTAGAGCTGGAGAGATGGCTCAGCAGTTAAGTGCCCTGACTGCTCTTCTAGAGGTCCTGAGTTCAGTTCCCAACAACCACATGGTAGCTCATAACCATCTGAAATTGGGCCCAATGCCTTCTTCTGGTGTGTCTGAAGACTGTGACAGTGTATTCAGATACATAAAATAAATAAATCTAAACAAAAAAAACAAACCTACAAACAAACAAAACCGACCAATGTTGAACATTTAAAGAATGTTCCTCATTTGCCCATATTTCATCTTTTGAGAACTCTTTGAAGTTCCATACCTTGTTTTTTAATTGGCTTGTTTGTTTTCTTGATGTTTACTGGGGTTCCCCCCCTTTTCTATATTCTAGATACAAACCCTTTGTCACAAGAATAATTGTTAAAAATTTCCCCACTCTATAGACTACTTCTTCTTTAGAGTAATAGTATCTTTGCTGTACAGAAGATTTTGGTTTCAGGAGGTCCCATTTATTAATTTTTGGCCTTAATGCCTGCATTACTGGGTCCTTTGTCAGTTGGTTCCAGCATATTCCTTACTTTCTCCTCCATCAAACTTTTTTTTAATTGCATTTTTTTTTAAATTTTCTAAGTTTTTTTATTTACATTCCAAATCATTTCCCCTTTCCTGTTTCCTCCCTCCCTGAAAGTCCCCTAAGCCCCCTTCCCTCCCTCTTTTCCCCATTCAACCCCCTCTCGCTTCTCTGTCCTGGCATTCCCCTACATCCAGTCTTCCTTAATCATGTTCTCTATTGATAAACATTTGAGTTTCTAGAGGAATTTTAATCCAGCAATTTGCAATGGCAAGGAATCATATCCAAAGACCTTCTAGGTCTATGTGATCTGGGTAAAATATATAGACACCCTTAGTACCACCTTTAATATCAAACAATGTTGGTAACAATAGAAGTAATATTGGTAGAAGTAAGCAGTCATGCTTGAAAGTGATATCTAATTGATGGGTAGTCAAAGTAACAAATCAGAGACAGATTTGACAGAATGCTTCAGGGATAGGATAAGCCCAACTCTCAGAAGAACAGCTCAGAAGCTATTTAAGTGAACACAGGAGGAGAGGGAAGTCAGTTCATTTCAGTTCAGTTCAATTCAGTCAGTTTGGTTGAGACAGTGAGTTGAAAAGCAGTGCAGTGTAGTGGAGTTCATGGCAGTTTGTGAAGTTCAGAGTCAATTTTTAAAGCAAAAGTTTCACATAAACAGATTGCTTGGAGAATAGGCTAGGCACTGATATAGACAGGATGAGTCAGAGAAAAAGAAGGAGCCCGAAGATAAGAACAAATTGCCAGAATTAGTTCAATGAGAAACAGAGAAATACAGTGAGGTGATGAGAGGAGACAAAAAGCGTCAGTCAACTTGGAGAGGAGTTTGGGCCAGAACAGCTAAGTTGGCCCAGACATCCAGAGTTTAGAAAGAACTAAAAAGGGTGAACTTTCTCTGTCTCCAAGACAACAATTACATCAGACAAACAGGAGTTACACATACAGGGTTAATCACAAAAAATTGGTCACTATAATATTGCTTCAGTACATTGATATACATGTTCCTCTGTACATGGATACATGGATACCCTTGTGTTGGCTTGTGTTCTTTCCTGTATGTATCCAAGAAGAATATAAGTGGTTAATGGGATGGTTATACCGTATGTAAGAAAAAAAAACAAAGCATTTCTCTTTTTTACTTTTATTTATTCATATGTATTTTATTTTTATGAAGCTAATATGAATAAAATTGTTCCCTTGATTTCTCTTTGTTTCAGATATGTAGGAAAGTTACTGACTTTTTGTTACTCAAAATGGAAGAAAGAATTTTTGTAATTATATATTTGTTGTTATAATATCAAACTTCAAAAAGAATAAAAAAGTTTTCGGTCTAAGTGGTGTGCTCACTGGAAATGATCTACTAAAATCTGAACTTCAATAAAAGAAAAATTTTAAAGTTACAAAAACCAAATATTTTCTGAAGGATTCTTTGAAGTTTCTTAAATGTAAGGATGATTTAGTCTCTTCATTGCTTATTTGTATTCCTGTTACTTTGCTCTCCTTTCTTGCTGTTCTAGCTAGCTAGGCCTCATCTGACTTGACAGGAAATGCTCAGAGTTTTTTCTCACCTTGTGTGATGTGATGTTAGTTATATGTTGGTTATAGTTTTGTCTGCTATCAATGCTACTTTATTCTCTTCTTCTTTTTCTTTCTCTTCTTCTTCTTCCTCTTCTTCTTCTTCTTCCTCTTCTTTCTCTTCTTCCTGTTCTTCCTCCTCCTTCTTTTCTTCTTTCTTCTTCTTCTTTCCCTTCCTCCTTCCATTCCCCTTCCTTCTCTTTCCCTTCCCCTTCCTCTTCCTCTTCTTCTTCCTGTTCCTCTTCCTACTTCTTTTCTTTCTTCTTCTGCTTCCCCTTCCCCCTTCTCTTCCCCATCCTTCCCTTTTTCTCCTTCCTTCTCCTTCCTCCTCCTCTTCTTCTTCTTCCTACTCTTCCTCCTCCTCCTCCTCCTCCTCCTCCTCTTTCTCCTTCTCTTCTTCCTTCTCCATTTTCTTATTTTTCATCTTTAGAAGGGTCTCCTTATGAAGTATTGATTGGCTTGCATCTCACTGTGTAGATCAGCCTGGCTTCAAACTCAGAGGTATCAATCTGCCTTAGCTTCTCAAGTGGTAGAATAAAGGATGTGCTCCATCCTGCATGTATCCTCAAAAATTTAACCATGAAAGGATTTGAGAGTTTGTCTAAAGGCTTTACTACATCTACTGCGATGATTACAATTTATGCTTTTGAGTGTAGTTATACATATTTCATTTATTTCTTTGCCTGTGTTAAAACATCCTTATATTCCTGGAAAGGGGTCTACTTTGTAACAGTGAAGAATACTTTTCATGTGTTGTTGAACTTGTCTTGGAAGTGTATTATTTTTATCATGGATATTGCTGTTTTTTTTCTTCATCGGTTTATCAGTTAGAAGAGTTCTTTCATGAAAATTAATATTATGTAAGTTTAGAAACCATTGTCTCTCTATTGATCCAACAATTCTATGAAAAGATATTTCAAGCACATACATGTTAATTGTACCATAAGATTCCTAATTAGTTGGATTGCAAATCTTCTCAGTTATGAGTCCAGTGTTGTTTTCTGAGCTTTACATTCCCCATCTTTTGATGACTGCTGTTCCATATGTCATGCAAATAATTCACAGACTCTCCCCACTGCTCTCTAAATCTGCATTACTGAAAGACTTATAGAAATTCTTTGAGATGTCCATCTTCAGCCTTCATCCCATCCTCTATATTTGCACTCTTTCTACAATTATTGCCTAACACTCCCTTTGGGGCTTTATACTTTAGGATGAAGTCTCTCTATTTTACTCTGTTCTACTTTCTAACATTGTCATTCTTTGCACTGAAGTTTCAGTGTTTTTCCTCCAGCTCAGAGGATGCCTATTTTCTAATTATTTCTAGCTTTACCCATGGAGATTTTAGAAGTTCCTATGCATGTCCTTCCTTACAGATTTGCAAATTCCTTATCACTGTGTTTTAAATACTTTCCCCACCTTTCTGATAGTTCCAATGTCTAGAACAATTCATCTTCATTCACTATTTTCTACTATTTTCACCTATATCAAAATTGAATGAAGTATATTGGCACAAGACATGATTAGTATTATGAAAACACCAACTATTTAAGAAAATTGTAGAGAAATTTATTTCCCTTGTGAGTGATGCTTCTTTCTGACTTGCAGCATTTTCATGGGGAACTGTAAAATTACCTGGTCTTTAGAGATTTCTTTTCAAAATTTTCTATATATTTGAGATTTCATGCATATGTACAATGAAAATCAATCATATCCACCTATGTCTTTCTCCAAATCTCCTCCCCTTTCCTTCCTATTCAACATATCTCCTTTCAAAATTCACATCTTTTTAAAATGGTCTGCTTAGTTTGTGCATAAATGTGTAGATGTGGGGTCTCGCTAGAATATGGCAAACCTAACCTTAAAGTTAGAATGATTATCTCTTAGCTGGGAGTTCTGTGAAATGTTTTGTTCTGTACATGACATGTCCATCAACATCTCTAAATAATGATGACATTCTTCATCATGATATATGTCTATGGTTGTATTGACACTTTTTGTAGTTTGAAAATATTTTACTATTTCTGCTGGGGTTCAGGATTTGTCAGATTGGGACAATTATGACAATTATCATTTGGTTAGTGATTCTATTACATACTTTCCATCAATCCATTTTTACAATCCAATTTAAAGCATTAAGCTGTTACCACATTTTCTTATCACATATTGAAGGCCTCATGTCACAACAGTTAGGTTTATTTTATAGAGTTAAATTTCAATATATGAAATATGGCAGCACCATCATTCAGAGCATAGCTCATATTTATGAGGTTTTATATATATAATAGTAATGTAAAGCTATATCACATTAGACATATATTTATATAAATTGTTTTTAAAATTATATATGAGAGCTAATTTCACATATTATAATAAATACAATACATATTTTTCTCTGGAAATTGATTTTATTTTATTTCTTTCATTAAATGTATTCATTCACTTTATATCCTAATATCAGCCCCCTTCTTCTCCCTTTACCTCCTCATGCATACCCTCCCCCAATTCCTCCTTTGTCTTTTTATTTGAGAAGGGGGAGAACCTTGTACCTATCATCCTCCCACAGTCTGCTTCAACCCTGGCAGTCAAATCCCTGCAGGATTAAACACATTCTCTCCCACTGAGGTCAGACAAGAAGGTCCATTAAGTGGAACAGGATCCACAGGCAGGCAGGCAACAGATTAAGGGACAACCCCCACTCCTCTAGTTCGGGGAGCAACAAGAACAAGCTGCTTTATCTACTACCTACCCATCCACGCTTGTTCTTTGGTTGGTGGCTCAGTCTCTGGGAGCCCCCAAGCATCCAAGTTGGTTGACTTTGTTTGTCTTCCTATGAAGTCCATGGCTTTTCTGGGTTCCTCTTCTCCCAATTCTTCCATAAGGCTTCTAGAGCTCCATTTAATGTTTGGTCTCTGCATCTATTCCATTGACTACAGGGTAGAGCCTCTCAGAGGACAGTTATGCTAGGCTCTTGTCTGTAAGCATAACAGAATATCATTAATAGCATCAGGGATTAATTCTTCCCCATGGGATGGGTCTCAATTTGGGGCAGTCATTGGTTGTCCATTCCACATGTCTTTGTCCCTGCACATTTTATAGACAGGACACATTTTGGGTTGAAGGTTTTTTTTGGGTAGGTTGCTGTAGTTATCCCTTTACTGGGAGTCCTGCCTGGCTACAAGAAGTGGCCATTTCAGTACCAAATCTCCCCACTTCTAGAAGTCTTAGCTGGGGTCACCCCCTTAAATACTCTGAGGTTTCCAAACTTCCCAGGTCTCTGGTATGTCCAAAATTTTGTACCCACACAACTGCCAATTCCCCTTTTCTCTTCCTTGTTCTCCCTACATCTGATCTCCCTCTCCATCCTATTTCCCACCCAGTTCCCTTCCTCCATCCTAGATATTTATTTTGTTTTCCCTTCTGAGAAAGACTCAACCATACTTCCTTGGACTTTCCTTGTTATCTGGCTTCTTGGGCCTGTTGATTATAGCATGACTATCCTGTACTTAAAGGCTAATATATCCACATATAAGTGAGTGCATGTCATGAAGGTCCTATTGGGTCTGGGTTACCTCACTTAAGATGCCATTTTCTAGTTCTATCCATTTGCCTGTGAAATTCATGATTTCCTTGTTTTTAAAAACTAAGTAGTATTCCATTGTGCAAATGAACCACATTTTCTGCATCCATTCTTCAGTTGAGGGACACCTATATTGTTTCCAGTTTCTTGCTGTTATGAGTAAAGCTGCTATGAATATGGTTGAGCAGGTCTTCTTGTGAGAGGAGGGGAACAACTTTTGGGCATATGCCCAAGAGTAGTACAGCTTGGTTTTGAGATAGAACTACTCCCAATTTTCTGAGAAACCACCAAATTGGTTCCCAGAATGGTTGTACAAGTTCATATTCCCATCAGCAATGGTGAAGTGTTTTTCCCTTTTTCCACATACCTGCCAGAATGTGATGTTTAAGTTTTTGAGACTTAACCATACTGATGGGTATAAGATAAAATCTCAGAGACCTTTGAATTACGTTTCTCTGATGATTAGGACATTGAAAATTTCTTTGTGTTTCTCAGACATTGGAGCTTACCCTGTACCCCATTTTTTTATTGGGTTATTTGGTTTGTTACTGCCTAACTTCTTGATTTCTTTATATATTTTGTATATAAACCCTTGGTCAGATGTATTGTTGGTGAAGAGTCTTTCTCAATCTGTAGAATTTTTTTTTCATATTTTCCTAATTACATTGCCCTCAATTCAATATGTTAATACTACTAATCCGTGAGCATGGGAGATCTTTTCATTTTCTAATATATTCCTCAATCTCTTTCTTCAGAGACTTGAAGTTCTTATCATACAGGCCCTTTGCTAACCAACTACTTACCTGATTATAGTTACATCAAGATATTTTACATTATTTGTGGCTATTATGTAGGGTATTTTTCCCTAACTTCTTTCTCAGCCTGTTTATTGTTAATAAACTTAACATTAATAATTGTCTTCTGAAGAAGGGGTACAGATATATGTTTTTTTGTTGTTGTTAATTATGTATCCACCCACTTTGCTGAAACTGTTTATTAGCTGTAGGAATTCTCCGGCATGGTGAAAGATACAATGCCAGAACCTGGGAGACTGAGGGATCATAATGACTGCAAGGTAGAAACCAGCCCATACAGCAAAGCAAGTTGAAGGCTACAAAAGAAATGCAAGTATCTTTAATTTAGCAATCTTTCTAATAATATTTTTGCTAATTTGTAATTTATTACATTAAAATCAGTATAAGTAAAAGGTTAAAATTCTAGCAACATTTATACATCATGATTAGTCATTCTACTCTTGGATATATTTATTCCCCCATCTTCCTCACTTAGCTGCTTAATTTTTATTGTATCACATAATTCTTGGAGCTTTTTAAGTGATCACTGCAAATAATATATCTTCTACTTGCTCAAGTTATATTTTGGCTTGAAACCCATTATCACAGTCATTGATAAAGTTTTTCTCAGTAGCTAATTTATTTTATTGCTTAAGAAGTAGTCTGTGAACTATATTTAATATTATCAGTTGCTATATAAGAGTATGGTAGAATATTATGATTATGTAAACTGCTACTACTATGAAAGGGCATTTATATAAACTATATGTTATATAAAACTATCCAATAATTGATATTAAATAATGAAAAATATTTAAATCATAATTGCTTTACTATATTTGCTAGTATCTGCAAATATTTGGCTTAAGTGTTTAACATTTTATCTAAAGCACTAGTTATTTTTCGATAATTTAAAAATTTAGTCCTCACAGGGCTTTATTAGATAATAATTTGTATTCATTATTGAAAAGATAAGCTTCTGGTAATGAGTTGATTATTAGATCTTTTTTGTGTTTGACATTATAAATTTAGTAATTTATTATTTTCAGACTCAGTGTATCATAATGCCCTTTCACTAAAGAAATCCATTGCCTTAATTAAAATACTTTATTAAATTTTGAAACACTAAAAGAAACTGTCAAAAAGTGATTAAGTCATTGTAAGTGTGTACAGTGATTCCTATTAGGAGGTTACAGACCTGAGTTCAATTAATGAGAATATTTTGACTTTACAAGTATTTTCTCTGTAGAATGGTTTTATAGGAATGCTGTAAAAAACACATGGAATCCAGTACTGATACTCTATTTGTGTCAGTATCAAATATCAACAACTATTGAGGCTTTTAATATATTACGACTGGATACTGTATCCCTTAATTTACAGAATGATGTAAATGAGCTTACTAAAATGTTAGTTTTTTGACAATAACCAATAAAATATATTAAATATAGTAATAAGGACATTAGAAATTCTATATTATTTTTCACTTATAAATTTACCTGTTCATGGGTAATCTATCCAGAATATTGGTCCTGTTGATCACTCTTTTCCTGTGCCTAGTATATAACTTTATGTACCAAAGGATTCTAATGAAGAGTGGCTATAATGTGGTGGCACTGAAAAATCATTTAGTTAATGTTGTTCATCAGCATGTGCAGAAATTAATAAGGATTTTTTAATCCTTAAGACAATGCTCCAATATATACTGATATTTTCATTAGATGTTGGAAATATATAACAGTGCCAATTAAAAATTATAATTTGTCAAATTGTTGTTTAAGAAAAATAATTCCTTTGCTAGTATACTATGATTAGGTAAAGGAATAACTAATGTGTATTTAATGCATACAATATGTTAAGAAATTTCTGCACTGGGGGAACACTCTTCCATTGCTAGTGAGAGTACAAACTAGTACAACCAATTTGAAAATTACTTTGACAGTTTCTCAGAAGATTGGGAATAGTTCTACCTCAAGACACAGCTATACCACATCCAAAAGATGTTCTACCATCTCACAAACACACTTGCTCAATTATGTTCATAGCAGCTTTAGTTGTAACAACCAGGAACTGGAAGCAACCTAGATGTCCCTCAACTGATGAATGGATGAAAAAAATGTAGTACATCTCCATAATGGAATACTATTCAGCTATTAAAAACAAAAACATCATGAATTTTGCAGGCAAATGCATGGATCTTGAGAATATCATCCCGAGTGAGGTAACCTTATCCCAAAGGGACATGCATGGTTTGTACACTTATAAGTGAATATTAGCCATAAAATACAGATGCCCATGCTATACCTGCCATTTGATTATTTCTTGCCATCTACTCCTCTTGTGTGTATTTGCTTTGTTGTTGTTGTTGCTGCTGTTCTAGAGCTCTGAGGTATGCTGTTAAGTTGCTAGTTTGAGATCTCTCCAATTTCTTTACAAAGACACTTAGTGTTTGCTGGTTTCCCTGCCCTCATGGTTTGTTGGCCAATTCAGACCATGAAAACAGTGGGAGCAGAGATATCAAGTAGGGAGTGTTGGAAGCCCTGTGAGTGAAAGACTTGGTGAAAGACCACACCAGGATCAGATATCAGGAGGAAGATCAACTTTATAGAGAGAGATTCAGAGCTTATAAAGTTTTGGAGGACTGTGGGTAGGAACATCCAGGATCTGCAAAGGTAATTGGCTGGAAGTTTAGGGTACCTGAGATGCTTCATTAGCATAGAGAAGCATTTCAGGAGTCTCTGGGGCTGGCTAAACAGATTTCATCAGGAGAAAAGCAATTTAATTGAGACTATGTGACATTCCTCAGGTAGAGGAATCTTCTAGGGGCTTAGATGAGTTGTACTCCATTGTGTAAATGTACCACATTTTCTGTATCCACTCCTCTGTTGAGGGACATCTGGGTTCTTTCCAGCTTCTAGCTATTATAAGTAAGACTGCTATGAACATAGTAGAGCATGTGTCCTTATTACAAGTTGGAGCATCTAATTTTCTGAGTAACCACAAACTGATTTCCAGAGTGGTTGTACCAGCTTACAGTCCTAAGAGTGTTCCTCTTTCTCTACCTCCTTGCCAGCATGTGCTGCCACCTGAGTTTTTGATCTTAGTCATTCTGACTGGTGTGAGGTAGAATCTCAAGGTTGTTTTGATTTGCATTTCCCTGATGATTAAGGATGTTGAACATTTCTTTAGGTGCTTCTCAGTCATTTGATTTTCCTCAGTTGAGAATTCCTTGTTTAGCTCTGTACCCCATTTTTAATAGGGCTATTTGGTTCTCTGGAGTCTGACTTCTTAAGTTCCTAGAATACATTGGATATAAGCCCTCTATCAGGTCTAAGGTTTTGTAAATTTCTTTTCCCAATCTCTTGGTTACCGTTTTGTCCTATTGACAGTGTCCTTTGCCTTATAGAAACTTTGCAATTTTATGAGGTCCCATTTGTCAATTCTTGATCTTAGAGCTTAAGTTATTGGTGTTCTGTTCAGGAAAATTTCCTCTGTGCCCACGTGCTTGAGTTTCCCCCCACTTTCTTTTCTATTAGTTTTAGTGTATCTGGTTTTATGTGAAGGTCCTTGATCCAGATGAACCAAGCACCATTTGTTGAAAGTCCTACTAAAATCAGGGATTAGACAATGCTTCCCACTCTCTCCCTACCTATTCAATATAGTACTTGAAGTCATAGCCAGAGCAATTAGGCAGCCAAAGAAGGTCAAAGGGATTCACATTGGAAAGGAAGAAATCAAAATTTCATTATTTGCAGATGATATGATAGTATACTTAAGTGACCCGAAGAATTACACCAGAGAACTCCTAAACATGATAAACAACTTCAGCAAAATGACTGGATATAAAATTAACTCAAGCAAATCAGTGGCCTTCTTCTTAAAGGATAAACAGGCTGAGAATGAAATTAGGGAAACAACACCCTTTACAATAGTCACAAATACTATAAAATAACTTGGTGTGACTCTAACTAAGCAAGTAAACTATTTGTATGACAAGAACTTCAAGTCTCTGAATAAAGAAATCGAAGAAGATCTCAGAAGTTGGAAAGATCTTCCATTCTCATGGATTGGCAGGATTAAAATAGTAAAAATGGCCATCTTGCCATAAGCAATATGAAGTTTGAATGCAACCCCCTTCAAATTCAATTCAATCTTCATAGAATTAGAAAGAGCAATTTGAAAATTCATCTGGAGTAACAAAAAAAAATGAGAATAGCAAAAACTATTCTGGACAATAAAAGAATTTCTGGCAGAATCACCGTCCCTGACCTCAAGTGGCACTACAAAGCAATTATGATAAACACTGCATGGTATTGGTACAGTGACAGTCAGGCAGATCAATGGAATAAATTGAAGATCCAGAAATGCACACACACACGCACCTATGGTCACTTGATCTTTGACAAAAGAACTATATACTGCTTTTATTATGTTTAGGTATCTGCCATGAATAACTTATCTCTCCAAGACTTTTAACATGAAGGAGTGTGGAATTTTGTCAATTGCTTTTTCAGCATCTAATGAGATGATCATGTTCCTTTTTCTTTGAATTTATTTATATAAAGTATTTCCTTGATAGATATTCATATATTGAACCATCTCTGCATCCCTGGGATGAAGCCTACTTGACTGTGTTCAATGATGATTTTGGTGTGTTCTTGGTTTTAGTTTTCAAGAATTTTATTGAGTATTTTTGCTACTTACTCATAATGGAGATTTGTCTGAAATTCTCTTTCTTTATTGGCTTTTTTTGTTGTTTAGGTATCAGAGTAGCTGTGGCTTCATAGAATTGAATTAAGTAGTGTTCCTTTTCTTTCTATTGTTTTAGGATTATTGGTATTAGCTCTTCTTTAGAGGTCTGGTAGAATTCTGCAGTAAAAACATGTGGCCTTGGGATATTTTTGTTTGGGAGGTCTTTGATGACTCTTTCAATGTCCTTATGATTTATGAGATTTTCAGATAATTTACTTGATCTTGATTTAAATTTGGTATGTGTTATCTCTGTAAAAAACCATCCATTTTATCTAGATTTTCCAATTTTATAGAATATATGCTTTTGTAGTAGGTTCTGATGGTTTTTGGAATAGCTCCAATTTCCTTTTTTTTTTCTTTTCTATATTTTTTATTTACATTCCCAATGATTTCCCCTTGCCCGGTTCCCCCCTCCCTGAAAGTCCCATAAGCCCTCTTCCCTCCCCCTGTTCCCCATTCAACCCCCTCTTGCTTCTCTGTCCTTGTATTCCTTTATGAAGGTACTTAGTGCTATGAATTTTCCTCTTAGCACTGCTTTGGGTATGATATATCTTCATTTTCATTGAGTTCTATAAATTCCTTGATTTCTTTCTTTATTTCTTCCCTGACCAAGTTATCTTTGAGCAAAGAGTAAATAAGTTTCCATGAGTATGTGGGCTTTCTGTTGTTTTTGTTGTTGTTGAAGTCTAGTTATAGACATTGTAATCTGATAGGATGTGTGTGATTATTTCAATGTTCTTATATTGTTGAGACATTTTAAATGTCTGATTTTATGGTCAATTTTGAAGAAGTTATCTTCTCATGTTTTGGGGTGAAATGGTCTATAGATATCTGTTAAATCCATTTGGTTCAAAATTTCTGTTAGTTTCACTGTGTCTCTGTTGAGTTTCTGTTTCAATGTGTTGTCCATTGGTCAGAATCAGATGTACACTATTATTGTGTGAGTTCAATGTGTATTTTCAGCTTTAGTAAAGTTTCTTTTAAGAATGAGGGTACCCTTGCAATTGGGGCATAGATGATCAAAATCAATACTTTCTTTTGATGGAATTTTCTTTGAAGAATATGAAGTATCCATCCCATCTTATTTGATAACTTTTGGTTGAAAGTCTATTTTATTGGATATTAGAATGGCACCTCCAGCTTGTTTCTTGGGACCATTTTCTATAACTTTTTTTCCACTGTTTTACTCTGAGGTAGTGTCTGACTTTGTCAGTGAGATATGTAGTTCTTGTATGAAGCAAAATGTTGGATCCTTTTTATATATCCAGTCTGTTAGCCTGCGTCTTTTTATTGTTAAATCAAGACCATTGATGTTGAGAGTTACTAAAGACAGATGATTCTTAGTTTCTGTTACTTTTGTTGTTGGAAGTAGTACAATATGTTTATGATTCTCTTCTTTACAGTTTGTTGCAAAATGTTTAGTTTCTTGTATTTTCTTGGGTATAGTTACCCTTCTTGTATTGGAGATTTAATTCCAGTATCCTCTGTAGGCCTAGATTAGTAGAAAGATCTTGTTTAAATTTGTGTTTGTCATGGAATATTTTGGTTTGTCCATCTTTGCTGTTGAGGGTTTTCCTGGGTATAGCATACTGGACCAGCATTTGTGATCTCTTAGGGTCTTGGTGACATTTGTTCAGGATCTTCTGGCCTTTAGAGTCTCTATTGAGAAGTCTGGTACAGTTCTTATAAGTCTGCATTTATATGTTACTTGGCCTTTTCCACTTACAGTTCTTATTCTTTCTTTGTTCTGTGCATTTAGTGTTTTGATTATTATTTGATGTAAGGTTTTTTTGGTCCAATCTGTTTGGATTTCTTTAGTCTTCATGTACATTCACAGGCATCTCTTTAGGTTAGGGAAGATTTCTTCCATGATTTTGTCGAATATGATTTTTGTTCCTCTGAGCTGGGATTCTTTACCTTCTTCCACTCCTCATATTCTTAGGTTTGATCTTTTCATTGTGTCTTGAATATCCTGGATATTTTTGGTAAGGAGCTTTTTACATTTTCTATTTTCTTTAGCTGATGTGTCAATATTTTCTATGGTATTTTCTTTGCCCACAATTCTCTCTTCCATCTCTTTTATTCAGTTGGTGATGCTTGCATTTGTAGCTCCTGATCTCTTTCATAAGTTGTCCATCTCTAGGGTTATTTCCATTTGTGATTTCTTTGTTTCTATTTCTGTATTTAGTTCTTTGACTGTTTTGTTCAATTCCTTCACCTGATAGGTTGTATTTTTCTGTATTTCTTTAAGGGATTTATTTGTTTCCTCTTTAAGGACTTCTGTTTACCTGTGGTTTCCCATATTTCGTTAAGGGAGTTTTTCATACCCTCCTTAAAGGCCAATATAATCTTCATGAGATGGGATTTTAGGTCATTATCTTGCTTTTCAGGGCTGTTGGGCTATCCATTCATCACTACATTTCTGTTCTTTGCTTTCTTTCATTGATAAATCTGTTAGTCTAATATAGTTTGTCATTAAGCAGATTGTTATCCATACCTCTTTCACTGTTGGGGCTTTGTTGGGACATTGTCTTCTTGAAATAGAATTTGACAACCTATAAATGTATTTTTCTGTGTTTCCTTCAAAACTTATAAGATATTAGTGTCTAAAGCTCACTGTTGTGGAAGAGAATATACAAGACATTTTTTAAACTTGTGTATGATTCGCTTTATATTTGTAAGTCTTCAGGTTTAAATTTCTTAGTTTCACATATTTTCTTCAGTCTTATCTTCAAAATATTCCTCCCTGGTTCACCAATATGTTGTCAAACATGTAAACGTATTCTTCATAATATCTTTTATGATTGTGTGTTTTTTGTGAGATTGAGGTAGATAATGGGAGAGAAAATTGATAGGTGGATATAACTAACTACTCAGTCTTGATGTTCCCCTGATTAGATGAGGAACTAATTGGGCTAACACCATTAAATTGACAAATGATAAAATATAGAATCTAAATTGCATAAACCAAGGAAAAGAAGGTATATTGTTTTACTCTATATTTTCTGATTATTATTGCTGCTACTGCTGCTGATGGTGGTGTTGATGATGATGTTGTTCTTTAAGACTCATAAGCTAAAAATTTTGTTATAACACCTGGAGTAACAGCTTATTCATTAAGAGCAATTACTTCACTTACAGAGGAGCCAGGTTCAATTCCCAGCACCCTCATAGAGTTTGATAACCATTGTTAATTCCAATTGCAGAGAACCTGATATGCTTCTCTGACTTCTGTGAGTTCCACCCCCCCTACCTGCCCCCCCTCACACACACAGAGAGGGAGAGAGAGAGAAAGAGAGAGAGAGAAAGAGAGAGAGAGAGAGAGAGAGAGAGAGAGAGAGAAAGAGCCCTCATATACAACTAATACAAGCAAATAAATCTTGGAAAAATAATCCATGCTTCGGCAACTCTAATTTTATCCATCTTAAAGCTGTGAGCATCCTACAAAGATTTCTTTGTTTCGGTTTTTCTCATTTTCATTTATTCTATTTTTTTTCATTCCGTATATTTTAATTGCATACTTCCCTTTCTGCAACTCCTCCTAGATCTCATATTGTTCTCACCCTATCCAACTTCATGTTCTCTCATTCTCTCTCCTTCTTTTCCCCTACTTCTATCTCTTCTTCTCTGCCCCTAGACTCTAACTCCCTTTGGAACTCTTTCCCTCTACCTTCTTTTCTCTTTCTCTCAAAACAAAAAAGCAAAATAATAACAAACAGATGAACAAAACAATAGTGTGACTTAAAATTTAGAGAAGCTTAGAATTGTGAGTTCCCCTTTTGGCATGGATCTTCTGGCTAAGCTTCTTCTAATCTTTTATCCTTAGGTAGTGGTTTACACTGTGGAGCATGTTTAGAATGTCAAGTAAGTGCTTTCTATTGTCATCTCTCTCCCAGAAAGTTTTGTCATGTTTTAATATTATATAGTGATCTCCCACAAATTCCAATTTTAGTAGAATTTCTTCTCTGTACAACACAATTTACAAGAGATTAAATTTCTTAGGTCTTCCCTGTCCTGATAGTTTTTAAAGCTGAATACAAATCTCTTCAATTCTATGAACTGAATAGTCTCATATAAGTATTTCCATTTTGAGGAGTTTATTGTTTGCAACCTAAATATTAAGTTTATTAGTATTTTGATTATTTTGTGACATATATGAGGGGTGTGTGTGTGTGTGTGTGTGTGTGTGTGTGTGTGTGTTATAGGTAACTCTAGTATTTGTTTTGATTTTGTGACAACTGTTCTTACATAATGATTTAACTTTCTGGTCCCCAAATATTACTTTTAAATAAGGAAATGAAATTTTTCTTTCTACACTTAACTGTTTCCTGATTCCTAACAAAATTAAGTACATGTTTGCTAAAGCCATAGTCTGTAATCATTTCATAGTTACTACATCAAACCCAGCCTTCATCCTTTCTCTTTGTCAAACTGTTCTTGAAATTGAGTTTTTTCCTGTATTATAATGTTTTAATAATAATTATTTTCAAACTGTTCTTGAAATTGAACTTTTTCCTCTATTAACATGTTTTAGTAGTAAATATTGTTAATTATCAGGAAACAATACTAATTGATAAGAAAAGTGGATGGCAGACCAATAACACAACTGAAGCATTTGTTTTACTTAGTGACACAGAAGACCAAGCAATTCCCTTCCTGTTTTTGAAATAATGGAACCCAGATTAGCATAAATAGCTACCTATGGAGACACAGGGAATCTTTGCTGCAATGTCACAGCAAAGGGACAGGGGACTAGGAAGGAAAACTGCCTTTCTGGCAAAAAAATTCATTTCCCCCTACCCGCAGAGGAAGCAAAGAGTAGAAACATTACACTCAGTAGAAAAGGAGAATTACAAATATTTTGGTTTTAGAGCACAGAAATTATGGAGATTTGAATCTCTTTGCTAATATATATTGTCATTGTATTTCAAAAGTGATATAATTTATTCAAAGTAAAAAAATGCAGAAATATCAATTAAGTATATAGTTTTTGAGAAACTTCCATATCATACATTTCTGTAACCACAATTGCATTTTTTATAATAACAGTTATAATTTCTTCCTTTGGTTCAGAAGAAAAATGCTAGCAAACTATTTCGATCTCGTACTTTGCGCCAGTGAAAATTTTAAAGAAGACCTACATGCCAAACACATTACTCAGTTTTATGGCTTGTTAAAGTTGTCTCAAATTAAAAGACTTCTAGGAAACTGCAGCCTACCTTAAAACTATCCATAAAAAATAACATAACTTAAATTCCATAAATAGACAGCCCATTGACCTACAAGGCTGATATTACTATACAAAACAAAATCCCAAATGTCAATTCATGGCGTTCATAAAAAGAAATCAATGTATTCGTTTTAAAATCAGATCAAGAAGATAGAAGAGGCTATATGCTCCACTATGTTCATAGCAGCCTTATTTATAATAGCCAGAAGCTGGAAAGAACCCAGATGTCCCTCAACGGAGGAATGGATTCAGAAGATGTGATATATTTACACAATGGAATACTACTCTGAAATTAAAACAATGAATTCACGAAATTCTTAGGCAAATGGTCAGAACTGGAAAATATCATCCTTAGTGAGGTAACCCAATCACAAAAGAACACACATGGTATGCAGTCACTGATAAGAGGATATTAACCCAGAATCTCTGAATACCCAAGACATAATTCACATATCAATAGAAGAAGATGGAAGGAGAGACCCCTGGTCCTGGAAAGACTGGATGTAGGGGAATGCCAGGACAGAGAAGCGAGAGGGGTTTGAATGGGGAACAGAAGGAAGGAAGGGGGCTTATGGGACTTTCGGGGAGGGAGGAAACGAAACGGGAAAGGGGAAATCATTTGGAATATAAATAAAAAAAATAAAGAAAATAATAAAAAAATTAAAAAAATAAAAAGGAAGACAAGAAAAGAGAAAAAAAAGAAGAAGAGGCTTTAGGAAGATGGATCCTCAAAATGTGCTCAACTACATGTCCCCCCACCCTAAATTCACATATTCTCATCTCAACGTGTTTTATGCAAGTACCTCAGGAAACTTCATACAAAATCGGGCTTTAAACAATGACTAACTTTAAATGAGGCTATATGGGTCTGTCTTACCCATATGGTTATATTTAGTGACAAAGCATTCAAATTGATGAATTACTTAAACCAAATCCCATTTGTAGCCTTAAAAGAAGAGAAAGAAACCCTAGAGATCCCTGTTAATGGTACAAAGAACAAAGCAAACCATGAGCAGAAGCTCCAGGGGAAACCAAACCTCTTAGTCTTAGGTACTCAGCAACCCAAATGGTTTTGAATGAATGTTTGTAGGAAGAATGAGCCACTTTGTTCTAACTAGCAGTCTGTCCACAATGGCTCATGCATGTGCAGCTCGCGCTTCCATATTTACTAACCCAGGAACCTGTGTGACACCCAAAGACCAACAAAGAGCAGGTGACTAGAGCAGCCAATCAGCTGGTGACAGCTGCATAGCCAAAACAGTTATGGATCAAGGGGATGTGGGTAGAGGGTATAAAGACGTACCTGGCTCTGAGAGTCAGTGTCCTTGATTCCATGCCTTCCTCTTTCTTTTCTTTTTCTTTTTTTTTATTTATTTTCTATGTTTTTTTTATTTACATTCCAAATCATTTCCCCTTTCCCGTTTCCCCGAAAGTCCCATAAGCCCCCTTCCCTCCCTCTTTTCCACATTCAACCCCCTCTCGCTTTTCTGTCCTGATAAGGGGATATTAAGCCAGAATCTCAGAATACTTTTCTTTTCTTTTCTTTTCTTTTCTTTTCTTTTCTTTTCTTTTTCTTTTTCTTTTCCTTTTCGTTTCTTTCTTCTCTTCTCTCTTTTTTTTTTCTTGTTTTGCATTATTGGTTATTTGTTTATTTACATTTCAAATGTTATCCCCCCTCCAGGTTCCCCCCAAAACCCCCACTCCACCACCCCTCCCCCTGCCTCCACAAGGGTGCTCCCCCACCTACCCACTTCTGCCCCACAGCTCTATTGCTCCCCTCACTGGGGCATCAAGCTTACAGGACCCAGGCTTCCTCTTCCATTGATGCCAGACAAGGCCATCCTCTGCCATATATAAAGCTGGAGCCATGGATCCCTCCATGTGTATTTTTTGGTTGGTGATTTAGTCCTGGGAGCTCTGGGTGGTCTGTTTGATTGTTATTGTTGTTCTTCCCATGGGGCTAGTGAACCTCTTCAGTTCCTTCAATCCTTCCCCCAACTCCTCCATTGGCGTTCCCATGCTCAGTCTGATGTTTGACTGCCAGCATCCTCATCTGTATCCCTAAGGCTCTGACAGAGCCTCTCAGGTGACACCTACATCAGATTGCACTTCCCAGCATCAGCAAGTGTCTGGGTTTGGTGGCTGCACATGGGATAGAATACCAGGTGGGGCAGTCCTTCGATGGCCCCTCCCTTCTTGTCCCTGAATTTCCTTTAGACAAGAGTAATTCTTCTTACCACTACCCTAGAGAACCATCCAGGAGTGGTCGGGGCGGCAGAAGGCTAGGACAACATTTGTTGTTGAAAATGCTCAATTAGTCCAATTTGAACAGCCTTAGAAAACTTATACAATCTTTTTTCCTCCTCCCAGTTTTCTCTTTCATTTTAGTTCTTTTTTATCCTTTGTTTAAGAAGTAGATCATTTCGCTTATGAAAGCCAAAACATAATTAAAACTGTATTTAGAGTTTAGATAATTTTATGACATTATTGAGGCTCCAGTGAAAAGTAGATATGATGCTAAATTATACTAAATCCTTGCAGTTGCCCAAGATTGTTCTACATTCCCAAAGGAGTCAGTCCTTACTCCTGCATGTTATAGAATCTTAGCTTTGCTATGTATAGTGGAGTAAAAATTCAAGAATACCTATTAAAACTCTGTAGCAGGCAGTAAATCTAATAATAGAAAAATATCTTAGTTAACTGGGTTCTTGTTAAAATTTAACTTTAAAAAAGTCTCTCTCTCCTCCTCTCTCTCTCTCTCTCTCTCTCTCTCTCTCTCTCTCTCTCTCTCTCTCTCTCTCTCTCTCTCTCTCTGTCTCTCTCTCTGTATGCTTGTGGAGGCTAGACAAAATTGGATCTCTTCCTTGATTACTTTCCACTTTAATTTATGATAAAGGGTTCTCCTTGAATCTAAACCTCACTGATCCATCAGACTGGCCAGCAAGATCTTGGGAACCACCAGCTCCCAATTGCTCATCCTGTGTTTATGTATGTGCTGGAGATCTGAACCCACATCTTCATGCTCCTGTGCTTACATAAGAGATACTTTAGTAATCTAAATCCTTACACTTGTACAAATTGAGAGCTTATGGTCAAGCATGTCAGGGTGCTATTACTTTAGTTTACCATGATTTTTCCTTAGTATGAAACTTTGACTGAATTTTTATTTTAATGCCTGATCAAAAACATCAATTTGATACTGTATCCTCTTTGTTCAATTAACTATATGATTATAAAACATGAAGAAGTAGCATGTTCGGGCTTGACCTATTCTTAACATACTTTTCTCTCTTTTAGTTTGAGCCAAAAGTAGGTCTACATAGTGTATTGACAAAAAATAATTAGTAATTACTTTCATATTGGAAAATCCTATTTAAGATGGAACAAAATCTGGTCACCTTTTCTTTCATGTTTGCAATAAAAACTCCAAAATTTATATTTCTTAAAGAATTAGGGTTTTTTTTTAATTATTTATTTTATTTTTTTTATTTACATTCCAAATCATTTCCCCTTTCCCGTTTCCTCCCTCCCCGAAAGTCCCATAAGCCCCCTTCTCTCCCTCTTTTCTCCATTCAACCCCCTCTCGTTTCTCTGTCCTGGCGTTCCCCTACATCCAGTCTTTCCAGGACCAGGGGTCTCTCCTTCCATCTTCTTAGAAATCTATTGATATGCGGATTGTGTCTAGGGTATTCCGAGATTCTGGGTCAATATCCCCTTATCAGTGACTGCATACCATGTGTGTTCTTTTGTGATTGGGTTACCTCACTAAGGATGATATTTTCAAGATCTGATCATTTGCCTAGGAATTTCGTGAATTCATTGTTTTAATTGCAGAGTAGTATTCCATTGTGTAGATATACCACATCTTCTGAATCCATTCCTCCGTTGAGGGACATCTGGGTTCTTTCCAGCTTCTGGCTATTATAAATAAGGCTGCTATGAACATAGTGGAGCATGTGTCCTTATTGCATGCAGGTAAAGCCTCTGGGTATATGCCCAGGAGTGGTATAGCCATTAACTCATTTTATTAATTTTTTTCAAGTAATACTTTTTGATGATATTGGTCCTCTTCCCAAGCTCCTCCTAGATTCTCTCCACCTTCCTACCCCATACAACTTCAAGTTCTTTCCTTTTCATTCTCTCTCTCTCTCCAAAACAAAAATAGTGAAAATAGAATCAAATTAAAAAAAAAATAAAACGGACAAAATTATCAAAAAAAATCCATGTAAAAAACACTTCGATTCTTGTTTTGTGTTAGCCAATTTCTTCTTAAGCATGAGACCTGCCCTGGAGTGTGGTTCATACGCACAGTGACACACTACTGGAGAAAAGTAATTTTCCCAGAATGTGTCAATTACAATAATTTCTTGGTTAGGCATGGGATTTTGTATCCACTTCCCTTTAGCAGGACTAGTTTAAATCTTTGCAGGTCTTATGCATGTTGCCACCTTTTCTGTGTTTATATATGCATCCGTTCTCTGCCAGGAAGATGCTGTTTGCTTAGAGTCATCTACCACTTCTGGCATTTAAAATCTTTCTGCTTCTTCTATCACATAGACCCCTGAGCCTTGAGGAGAGGGTTTAGATAAAGCCATCCCAGTTAGCTGAGTGCTTCAAAGTTTCTAACTCTTGACACTTTGTTCAGTGTGGGTCTTTGTGTTAATTATCATCTACTGAAAGGTAAAGAGTATCCTTGCCATGAATGTTAAATAATTTTCTGACCTATGATCACAGCAATATGCCAATAGGAGTCATTTTATAGTTATGCTCCTTTAGTAAAATAATAAGAGTAGCTTTTCCCTGAGGGTCCATAACCAAACTAATATTAGATTCTTGGACACTTGTTCAGTGTAATGTATGAGTTCTATCATATGGTGTAGCCTTAAAGTACAATGTAAAAATGATTGGTTATTGTGATGTTTTGATTAAGAATGGCCTCTATAGGCTCATAGATTTGAATGCTGGTCACCAGGGAGTGATACTATTTGAAGGAATTAGAAATTGTGGACTTGTTGGAGAAAATGTGTCACTGGGGATGGGGTTTTGAGGTTTCAAAAGCCCATGCCAAGCTCAGAGTCTCTCTGCCTGTGGATTGGGATATAGTTCTCAGCTACTGGCCCCGCATCTGCCTGAATGTTGTCATGCTTTCTGTCATGATGGTATTGGACTAAACCTACGAATCTGTAAGCAAGTCCCCAAAGAAATATTTCTTTTTCATTATACTTTTCCGTGGTCCTGCTGTCTCTTTACATCAGTAGATCAGGGGTTATGACAGTTATTATCATACAATTTGTGCCACTAATATAACAGTATATTTTGAAGGTGGGTTGGTGATATAGGTTACAGTGTTTGAAGCACCATGGTTGTAAGTCAAGGGAGATCAATTGTCTACTTGGGCACCTGCTCAATTTCTTCATATTTGATAACAAAAAGGAAGTTTTATTCCCAGCAACAGGGCTTTACCATCACATTGTAGAGAACACCAAACAGCCTTAGGAATAGCTTGTGATATGTTGGGGTAAGTAGTTCTATGGAGCCCCTTTGTCCAATGACAACAAGATGTAACCTATTCCTTGTACTGGAGGTTTTACTCAGTGACATAAGATATCTAGAAGAATTATTTTCTCTTCCATTTCTTGATGACTCCAGATATTTCTTTCATATATGTGTGCATCATAAGAAGTTTTTAAAGTACTTGGTTTCCATATAGATTTTAAAGATGCTTTTAGTGTTAGTTTTTTTTGTTGTTTTTTTTTTTTTTGCAATAATTTCAAAACACTGCATAGAAGAAAGCGAAGACAACCAATGATATTACTCTCTTTGTTTCCAACCATTCCTTAAGGAAATCATACTAATTTTGGAGCTGATATGTTTTAGAATATGTAAATTAACATTGATTAAATAAACATCCCCAAATCCTATTGTTTGTGTTGATTTTAGGAGCATCCATATGAAGTCACTACTCATGTTGGGAAGAATATGAATGGTAAGAACCCTTAACTTCTGTCAGGTACTTGCTGTAGGATTATTTTGTAATATCTTATTTACTCCTCCTGGGACTTCTTAACATCAATATTTGTTTCCCAAAATTCAGAGAGGAAATTGTGACATAAAGTAAACTTTTATCTTTATGAATTAATGGCTGACACAATCTCAAAATCAGCTCTGCCACAGACCACTTTAGTGCACTCCTGAAAAACTTCTGGCAAGCGACTGTGCCAACGAAGTTTGAGGTCACTGTGGGCAGTGAGATGCAGTACTTTCAACAGCAAGAGGCCATACCAAGAAGCAATACTTACATAACAAAACATTTGGCCAGAAAAACAGTGCCAGATGGACTGTGAATCAGCACCACTCCCCACACCCCCCCAAAAAAAACCAAACATCCAACCTTCTAAATTAGGATTCTTTGTAAATGTTTATGTCCTGACTAAAATTACACAATTTTTAGATGAAATGACTATATTAAATTTTGTTTTCTCCTTTCAAGAAGATACACACGGGAGATGGGGCAAGATAATTATAACCTAGGTTATAAAAACAATGGCTGAGAAGTACCAAAAGAAATGTTCAACGTCATAGTCATCAGGGAAATGCAAATCAAAACAACCCTGAGATTCCACCTCACACGGGTCAGAATGGCTAAGATCAAAAACTCAGGTGACAGCAGGTGCCTGCCAAAATGCAGAGAAAGAGGAACACTCCTCCATTGCTGGTGAAATTGCAAGCTGGTAAAACTACTTTGGAAATTAGTTTGGTGGGTCCTCAGAAAATTGGACATAGTACTACCTGAGGACCCAGCTATACCACTCCTGGGCATATACCCAGAAGATGTTCCAACATGTAATAAGGACACATGCTCCACTATGTTCATAGCAGCCTTAATTATAATAGCCAGAAGCTGGAAAGAATTCAGATGTCCCCCAACAGAGAATTGGATACAGAAAATGTGGTACATTTACACAATGGAATACTACTCAGCTATCAAAAACAATGAATTCAACCAAGAGGCTTTACCTGCATGCAATAAGGACACATGCTCCACTATGTTCTTAGCAGCCTTATTTATAATAGCCAGAAGCTGGAAAGAACCCAGATGTCCCTCAACAGAGGAATGGATTCAGAAGATGTGGTATATTTACACAATGGAATACTACTCTGCAATTAAAAACAATGAATTCACGAAATTCCTAGGCAAATGGTCAGAACTTGAAAATATCATCCTTAGTGAGGTAACCCAATCACAAAAGAACACACATGGTATGCAGTCACTGATAAGGGGATATTAACCCAGAATCTTGGAATATCCTAGACACAATTCGCATATCAATAGATTTCTAAGAAGATGGAAGGAGAGACCCCTGGTCCTGGAAAGACTGGACGTAGGGGAATGCCAGGACAGAGTAACGAGAGGGGGTTGAATGGGGAAAAGAGGGAGGGAAGGGGGCTTATGAGACTTTCGAGGAGGGAGGAAATGGGAAAGGGGAAATGATTTTGAATGTAAATAAAAAAAACTTAGAAAATAAAATTAAAAAAAAAAACAATGAATTCACGAAATTCTTAGGCAAATGGTCAGAACTGGAAAATATCATCCTTAGTGAGGTAACCTTATCACAAAAGAACACACATGATATGTACTCACTGATAAGTGGAAGCTGGGAAAACCCAAGATACAAGTCACAAACCACATGAAGTTCAAGAAGAAGGAAGAACAAAGTGTGGATACTTCAATTCTTCTTAAAAGGGGGGAACAAAATACCCATGGGAGGAGATACAGAGACAAAGTGTAGAGCATAGACTTAAGAAAAGACCATCCAAAGACTGTCACCTCTGGGGATCCGTCCCATATACAGTTACCAAACCCAGACACTATTGTGGATGTCAATAAGTTCTTGTTGACAGGAGCCTGAGATAACTGCCCCCTGAGAGGCTCTGCTAGTACCTGAGAAGTACAGAGGGGGATGCTCTCAACCAACCACTGGACTGAGCACAGGACCCCAATGGAGGAGCTAGAGAAAGATCCCAAGGAGCTGAAGGGGTTTGCAGATCCACAGGAGGAACAACAATATGAACCAACCAGTACCTCTAGAGCTCCTAGGGACTAAACCACCAACCAGGGAGAACACATGGAGGAACCAATGGCTTCTGTTGCATATTTAGCAGAAGATGGCCTTGTTGGGCATTAATGAGAGCAGAGGTCCTTGGTCCTGTGAAGGCTACTTACCACCGTGTAGAGGAATTCCAGGATAGGGAAGCAGGAGTGGGTGGTTTAGTGAGCAGAGGGAAGGCAGATGAAATAGGGGGATTTTGGAGTGGAAACCAGGAAAGGAGATCACATTTGAAATATAAATAAAGAAAATATCTAATAAAAAAAGAATAAATAAATAAATAAAAATATTCTGAAAAATGTAATAAAAAATAATGACATTTATTTATTTAGAATCCTTCTGCTAGTGTGAGGTGGAATCTCAGGGTTGTTTTGATTTGCATTTCCCTAATGACTAAGGATGTTAAACATTTCTTTAGGTGCTTCTCAGCCATTAGATATTCTTCAGGTGGGAACTCTTTGTTTAGCTCTGTACCCCATTTTTAATAGGGTTATTTGGTTCTCTGGAGTCTAACTTCTTGAATTCTTTGTATATATTGGATATTAGCCCTCTGTTGGATTGCAAGCTGGTACAACCACTCTGGAAAGCAGTCTGGCAGTTCCTCAGAAAACCGAGCATAACACTCCCGGAAGATCCTGCTATACCACTCCTGGGCATATACCCAGAAGTTTCCCCTGCGTGCAATAAGGACACATACTCCACTATGTTCATAGCAGCCTTATTTATAATAGCCAGAAGCTGGAAAGAACACAGATGTCCCTCAACAGAGGAATGGATTCAGAAGATGTGGTATATTTACACAATGGAATACTACTCTGCAATTAAAAAAATGAATTCACGAAATTCTTAGGCAAATGGTCAGAACTGAAAAATATCATCCTTAGTGAGGTAACCCAATCACAAAATAACACACATGGTATGCAGTCATTGATAAGGGGATATTAACCCAGAATCTCAGAATACCCAAGACCCAATTCACATATCAGTAGAGTTCCAGGAAGATGGAAGGAGAGACCCCTGGTCTTGGAAAGACTGGATATAGAGGAATACCAGGAGAGAGAAGAGAGAGGGGGTTAATGGGGAACAGAGGGAGGGAAAGGGGCTTATGGGACTTTCAGGGAGGGAGGAAACGGGAAAAGGGAAATGATTTGGAATATAAATAAAAAAACTTAGAAAATAATAATAAAAAAATAACTTTAAAAAAAAAGAATCCTTGTGCTAAGCAATATGCAAAATAATTCTACAGGCAGGGTTTTTGAGGCAGAGTGGTGCAAGGTAATTATTTGACAAACATGTCCTGTATATGAGTAGAGCATCATTAACATGTAAATTTATTACAGTGCTTTACTGGCAACTTTTATTTCTTATTTTTCCTTTTTTTTCAAACTTGAAAGAGTCTGTTGCTTGTCATTCCTTTTTGACTAGACAAAATGTAAAGAAAGAAATAAAGGCATTTGTTAAGAAAGCCTCCTTTAGGAAAGCTGAAGGGGTATGTAATTAGTTCTAAAATACAATTCTAAAGTCACTGTGCATAAATTTTTCATACACACACACACACACACACACACACACAAATTGAACTTTGAGAACAAAGGACCTGGGGTGTAAAATGATGCAGCTAGATTCCACATAGAAAAAATTGTAACACAGTTCCCAGCTGTAGAATTGATTTGATCTTCTCATCTTGGGAAGAAATTGAAACCTTCAGTACAACTAATATTTTCTGATTTTTCTCCTATTATTGTTATAAACTGACAGTGATAGATTTTTAAAATAATTATCCTGAAATATGAATTAGATTACAAAAGAACCCTTGTAGATTACATAGAAATCTACTCCAGGTTTGTAATCAGCAGCTTTTCAGAAAATTTACCAGTGTTAAATTTGAGAAGCACAATATAGTTTTGCTGTAATTACTGGACTTTGGAAAAAACAAAAATACTTAAAGACAATTTATTTAGTAAAATTCAAAATAAGGATTAGTTATTTTTCTGTCAATAATATATACTTAAAACAGTCTGAATGTGAAAATTTGGAAGCCATTGGCTTAGCTCTTAGTTGCCTTTGCATTTCATGATGACCTGTCTGAGACTGATCCTCTCAGGAGCTGTAAATGAAGTAGATCAGCAGGGAAATGATCTCCAGGCCTTCTTCTATGTCTTAAATTAATGGTTCTTTATCCATACAGTGTTCAAGGTAACACTGTTTGATGATGAACGGAGAGTACAGAGAATTATTCAACAACAGGGAACATAGTAGCTTCATTCTAGAAACATTTTTATACTATGTTTGCTGGAATAGTGCTTGTAATTAATGAGCATTCACATCTTCTGGAGATTTAATTAAAATGAATATTCTGAGACAAGCAAGAAGATTTGGTAAGTTCTCTAGGTAAAGGTTCTTGCCTCTGAATCTGGTGACCTGAGTTCGATCCCTGGACCATATATGGTAGAAAAGGAGAAGTAACTCTGAAAATTGTCCACTAACCTACATATCCACAGTAGCACATGCACACCAACATGCAAACAGTACCCTCTGCACATACCCAATATATAAATAAAATAGAATACGAAATTAAATTATAGACTTTCATTTAGTACACTGGGAGAGAGGCCCAAGAACTGCCTTGTTACTGTACAGTCCAGGGGATATATTTCATTTTGGTGCTTGTAATAATTCACATTTAATAAAAAAATGTGTGTTAAGATTCTCGTTATAAATCTAGAATATATACAATGATCTTGGGAAACTGAGAATGGTGGAATACATCTGTTATCCCAGAATATACAGGCTAATGAAAGTTCAAGGCTAGCCTGGACTACACAGGGTGACCCTGTCTCACACACAAAACAAAACAAACAAACAAACAAAAACCCACAAAATTTGAGGAACTGTTAAAAATTGCCATACTAGGTTAGGCCTTGTCAGTGTGACACAAAGTAGAGTTTCAAGGGAAGAGGGAAGTTTAAATGAGAAATTGTCTCCATCTGATTGCCATCTCTCTTTTTTTTTTCTTCTCTGCTTTTTTATTTTTTTCCCTAGTAATTTATTTACTCACTTTACATCCCTATTGCTAATGGAGGCAGTAGACACAAGCTTACTGTGGATAGGGCTACTCTGATACAGGAGGCCCAAAGTTGTATAAGAAAAGCTACAGCACACATTAGAGAGAGTAAGCCAATAAGTAAGATTCCTCCTGGTCACTGCTTCCATTGACCTGTCTCCAGGTTCCTGCCTTGATATCCCATATTGACCTCCCTAGTGATGTACTGTGATATATAAGTGTAAGCCAAATAAACCTTTCATCAAGTTACTTGTGGTGATGACATTTTATTGTGGCAACAGGAAATTAAACAAGGATACTAGGCTTAACTCCAGAAATCCAGAGATCAATGTAGAGCACCAAGCTGTTAAATCTGAAGAAGAACTTATGGACAGCTTAGAGTCAGGGAGGAAGCTTCTTTCACTTGAAAATCACTGCAGTAGAGAAGAACTTTACCTATAAGCTCCAGTCTAGCACACTCAAGTTCAGGCTGGGGACTGTCTTCATTTAGTGCTGGTTTTCTTCTTAGTGACTTGGGCAGTGATTCTAGGTTATAATTGGTAGCTTTCTAAGGTCATATATTCTTTTTTTTTAGGTTAGAAACCAATTGAGTATATGTAGGACTTTTCTTTTGTTTGTCTTTATTCTTGAAGCCTAAGTCCCATGGTCTTTTCATCTCATCAAATATTTTTAATGGAGCCTGAAAGGAAGTATGGTGTAAAGGAGAGAAAATTCCATTAAAAATCAAAAAAAAAAAAAAAGAAACAAACAAACAAACAAACAAAAAAAAAAAAAACAAAGTCCGGGGTCTGGCATTGCTAGCTGTTCATCCTTTCTGAACTTTCCTTGTACTTAAAACTGGAAACTCTGGACCATCATTAATTAAAATGAGCATGCTCAACATCTCAATGGTTTAATTGGAACTTCCGGCAACTAGTAGTCATTAACATTCCAAAGAACAATGGTTTCACTAGTCTCTGAAACTCTCTTTCCTTGAATACAATGAAGGAACAATTTTTGAGTATATAAGAAATTATGCAATAAATATATAGACTAGAAATGATACACAAGAACATTGGATTATATATGTGTACTTCCATAATAATATTTTGGGGGCAAGGGTGGAATCTCTTATGTAACCCTGGCTGACCTCAAAGTCATTGTGCATCTGAGAATAACCTTGAACTTTGAACCTTCCTGCCTCTACTTCCCCAGTGTTGGGATTGCTGGTATGGACAACTGCACTTAAGTTCTGCTGAATAATACTTAAGGTAGTTTCCATGAAGTTATTTCAATTTTTTAGGCCAAGAAAAGAAAAATTGGAATTGATTTCCTTGAAACAATGTGGAGATCCCTGATAAACTTGAGGACATTTTGGTGTCATATGGAATGACATCTTGGTTGGAATGAATTCAAAGGAGAATGGAAAGAAACTGAAGATATTCCATAGAGGAAGAAAACGGCAATTTTTCTCTAGAGGAGAAAATAATTGGAAGCAGGAGCATGAAATGTTAAGACTTTTGCCCATTGTCTCATGATGGAAGAAAGCAACAATTTTATATCATATTGGAAACATTTAGTGAGAAGGAGAATGCATTGATGATAAAATCCAAATGGTATGGGTTAAATTTGGCACACCAAAATTTACTTGCTGGAAATATGATATATAAATTTGTATATTAATGCTGTTCACAGGTAGATTAATTGCATTTAGCATTATATGAAAATAAGAGTGGAGGTTCTTGTCAGCATAGTTGGCAGAGTTTCATGAGTGGTGGAGAATGAGCGAGCAGGTACCATGACTAATTTGGATTGCCATACGATGCTCACCAGGCAGTGAAAATCAGAAAGCTGGTGCTATTTTTTGGGCCTCTTCCACCTTCAGAATGGTGAACTAAATAAACTTCTATTCTTCAAAAAATGTAAGCCTTCAGTTATTTCATAATACCTATGAAAGTAGATAATAACAATAGAGAAGGGGAAAAAACACTCTAGTACAATGTATTAGGTAAGTGTACAAGTAAAAAAATTGTCAGGACATTGTATATCATCCAATCAAATGTCACAGAATGATACAGTCAAGGGAGTAGTATGTAGGATAGTAGCTGGAGATATTCTTTTCCAGATATTCTTAAATTCTATATTCATTTATTTCCTGTTTTCTCCTGAACTACCTCTTCTTTCTCCTATTCCCTATGTTCCTACTTCTCTTTTACCTTCTGGTACAAAAGTAAGACAAAGAGATCCTACGGATATGAGAAGAGTCAATAATAAGAAAATATCCTTTTAAAGAAGGGAAAATATAATATGGAAAAGAAAGGTAACAATAGAATTTCTAGGCAATATTTTCCGTGAGATTAACAACAAAACATAACTGAAATTAAGATATTCTATGTATTCAACAAAGGGATACAAATAAGGGCTAAAATCTGTCATTAAGAGAACATTAAAACTATTTTCTATTATGTTTAATAAAATGATGAATCTACTCAGGCAATGCTTATAGGAAAGGAAAACTGTAACTCTACGTTCAATAATAATACTACTATCAACAAACAATTTGACAAATGACATTAAATATTAAGATTCAGATAAAGCTACCATTCCAAAATATTTCAAACAAAATGCATCAGCATTTATTTTGTATTAACTATCTGTAGTGCACAGTAGATCAATTTACTTTCCAGTTTTTAAACCTTCACTTTTAAAGAATAAGACTATTGCATGAATGGATAGACTATGTGATTTACATAAGCTATTATTTCCTCTTTAGCATATAATTTTACAAGTACACTAGTTACTGTTTTTCTTAAATTCCAAATCCCTTGTTCTGAACTTCCCAGTTTCTGTGAAAGTTATTCTTGTCATTCAGAGCAATCACTTTCCCAAAATCTTTAGCCAGCTCTTTGACATTATAAAGTTTGGTATTGAATCAATGAGGCCTTTATAAAAATCAGCCAAGTAATTAACATGGGAGTTAACTTCTTAAAAACAACAGATAAAATGATGAATTTACAGGTGTTTCTTTGAGCAGTATGAAAGTTATTGTACAAGACTTAACAATAAAATTATGTATCAGGCATAAAAAAGAATATAGCTTTAGTGTAGGCCAAACTCTTATGACGTGAAGTGAAAAATTTTCAGTGTTCAGGTTTTAAATTTTCAAAGACTTTTCAGGGTTTTGCACATATATTATTTTCATCTGGATTTCCCAGTATATAGATATAGGTCTCAGGGTTTGTTTGTTTTGTGTTTTTTGTCTGTCTGCCTGTCTGTTTTTAACCCACATCCTTTCACAGCTCCTAAATGCACCCTCTTCTAAGTCTTCTCCAGGCATCAGTCACATGCACTTAGCTCTCTTGACATCTTCCTTAGAGATACATAACCATAACATATACATAATAGATCATTCCAGCTCTGAGCCACACCTATTGTGAAACTAAAAAACATTCTCAGCAGTGAGACTGACAGCATTCAGGATGTTGTTGTCACTACTCTGAAGTGACATAGTGATTGTGAATAGCTTCTGAGGCATCAACATCCATGCTGAGCTGTGTCACCTTGGAAAGAAAAGAAAGGGTCTGAGTTGGTGAATCGGGTGAGTCTGAAGAAATGGTGGCTATTATCTACACTGTCTTTTGCCATGTAGAAAACAGGATCAAAGCCAAGGGCTTATGACCTTATTAATGACAAAAACTGCATATGTCTGCTTTATTATTAACGGCATTATTGAGGAAGTTGGTCTCTTTTAGATAGTCAAACTTTCTTAGAGATGATATATGCATAGGTTGATTCCATGATTCTAGAAGTTCTTGAAATTCTTCAAGAAAAGAACATTGAACTTACATCAAATTTAGCTAGTTTGATTCATTTAATCACTGTATTTAAAAACTGAAATATGAGAAAAATGTTAGTGCTGTTTTTTTGTTCCTAAAAAGGAAGCAGTTCCCCATGTTGATTTGTAAGACCTAAGAGCTGTATAGAAACCAGACGATGTTCATGATCCTTAAAGTTTATTTGTGATGTAGTAAATATTCAATAAAATCTGTAAATCTGTAAATCAAAAAGTGCGACAGTAGATCGTCACCAGACGATCTGACATATGCTTCTGTTCTCAAGCTATTTACCATTTTACCATGACATCATCATATGCCCAGGCCAAATGGCATCCTTAGTTTATTTTATTTTCTCTCATATCCTCAAAACCATCTTGGTGGGTTACCTCCCAGTGAATATCTATTCAGACAATGACATTCATTGCAAGGGACATTAACTTTTCCCTACATTCCAGTCCAGGAATCATCTCCAGGCAGTATTTGTAAAACAGTGATAAAATCTGAATATTTGTCATGTTATTAGTATAAATTTCTTCACAAAACAAGCAGTTTATATTGATAATTTGGGTGATTTCCATTCTCAGTCGCCTCTTACATGCTAGAATACAACTGAACTTCCTGCCATGGTCCTCAGGATGCCATAGACTTTGGATTCTGTCTTGGCTTCCACTCACTGTTCTTCTAGGATGTTTCTCAGTTGTACTTACATTTGTACTTATACTCATCTTCTCCCTTGCTATTGTGTTTGAGATTTGGTTTGCTATATGGTCCAGCTTAAACTCAAATTTGTAAGCCACCAGCTTCACCCTCCCTGGTGATAGGATTATAGACTTGAGTTGTTGCTCTTCAGAGATTTTCTAGGTTTATATCTCTTATAAAAAAACAAACAAACAAAAAACCAAAACCAAAACCAAAAATAGTCACCTATTAAACAATATTCTTTTCTGCGGATTACTGTAACTCTCATTCATGACAAGGAGTTCAAATTGTTTTATCTTCCATTCCATGGGCCAAGAAGCACTTAAAGAGAATTTCAAAGTCCTTGGTCATCAGGGAAATGAAAATCAACAAGACTCTGAGATTCCACCTTATACCAATCAGAATGGCTAAGATCAAAAATTCAAGTGATAGCAAATGTTGGCAAGACTGTGGAGAAAATGGATCATTTTCCATTGCAAGTGGGATTGCAAACTGGTACAATAATTCTGGAAATCAATCTGGAGTTTCCTCAGAAAATTGGAAATAGATTTACCTGAAGACTCAGCTATACCACTCTTGAGCATATATTCCAAAGATGCCCCACCATGCCACAGGGGCACGTGTTCCACTATGTTCATAGTTGCCTTATTTGTGATAGTCAGAAGCAAGAAATAATCCAGATATCCCACAATGGAAGAATGGATACAGAAGATGTGGTTCATTTACACCGTGGAACACTATTCAGTTATTAAGAAGGACATCATGAGTTTTGCAGGTAAATGGATGGAACTAGAAAATATCACCCTGAGTGAGGTAATTCAGACCCAAAAGGACATGCATGGTGTGTACTCACTAATAAGTGGATGTTAGCCAAAAAAGCACAGAATATTCAAGATACAAACCACAGAACTCAAGATTAACAAGCCGAAGGGCCCAAGTGGGATTGCTTCAATCTCACTTGGAAGGGAGAAGAAAGCAGTCTCAAAGGAGGGGGATAGAGGTGCAAAAGGAAGGAGGGACAAGGGTAGGAGCAGAGACAGGGAGGGCAAAAAGGGGGAACACTATCTAGTATTGGGGCAGGGAAATAGGAGTGAAGCCCTGAAGGAGGCAGAAGGAATGGAAGCAGGCAACCCCAGGAAGTAGGTAGTGGGGTTTGTCTCTAGATTGTAGCAGAGACCTGGGAGGTGACTTTTAGAATTCAAAGATGAATCCTTAGCTGAAATGCCCAACAGTGGGAAGAGGAAACTTGTAGAGTTCAACTCCAGTATAGGGCATCAAACGGAGGGATGGGATTGCCATCCCACAGTCAAAAGCTCTGACCCAGAATGGTTCCTGTCTAAAAGAACGGCAGGGACAAAAATGGAAAAGAGATTGAGGGAAAGGAGGTCCAGTGACTGGCCCAACTTGGGATCCATCTCAAAGGGAAGCTCCGAGGCCTGACACTACTACTGATGCTGTGGTGTGCTTGCAGACAGGAGTCTAGCATGGCTGCCCTCTGAGAGGCCCAACAAACAGTTGACCAAGACACACCCAGATACTTACACCCAAACAATGGACTGAAGTCAAGAACTCTTGTTGTTGAATTAGGGAAAGGCTGTTAGAAGTTGAGGAGGAGGATGACCCCATAGGAAGACCAGCAGTCTCAACTAACCTGAACCTCTGAGATCTCTCAGACACTGAGCCACCATCAAGGCAGCATACAGGAGCAGATCTGAGATCCCTGACACATAAAGCAGACTGCTTGGTCTGGCCTTAGTGAGAGAAGATGTATTTAACCCTCTAAAAGCCTGAGGCCCCAGGTAGTGGGGAGGCCTGGCAGAGTGGAGGTGCGGTGAGAACATCCTCTTGGAGACAGGGGAGGAGGAATGGGATGAAGAATTGTCAGAGGGCAGATTGGGAAGGGGATAATGGCTGGACTGTAAAAAGAAATTACAGATAATTTTATAAAACTGCATAGAAACTTTTCAATCCTCCCTTAACAACCAGCACCCCTTTTAAACAAAAAGGCCTTATTGAATTACCTTAATTTGAGTGACTTAAGTAGTGTCTTCTTCCCTCTTTCCTTCATTTGCAAAATCTGCCTTACAGTAAAATCCACAGTCTCTTCCTGCACCATCTGCTTCTTCTTTGGGTGCACTCTCTTGATCAAGAGGAAAGTTTTGCCTTGCTAAGATGAGACACTTTGTTTATGTTTAGGTGTTCCTTTATGTGATGCCAAGAATACCTCTAATATCTTTGTACTTCCTCTTCAAGTAATTCCCACAGCACTTCTGGTGTCTGATGAATATCATATCCTAATAGTGACGTCTTCCATACATCCAATTTTGGATGTATTTTTCAGCCTTAAACACCTATTTTGTCTATTCAAATATCTACCTCTAAATCTGATATCACCAACCGTAATCTGAGGACCTTTCTTATCTGTGTTTAATTGCTTGTTTTGTGTCAAATCAATTTCTCATGGCTTGTCATTGTAACACCAGTGCTTGTCCTGCATTACAGTCTCAGTACCTGATTTTTGAATGAGCAGATAATCAAATAAATGAATGCATTCACATGCCATTTTCACTCCTTGCTGAAGCTATAGTTCACATTTATAGTTTGTAAGTCCATTAGCTTTCCCATGCCATCAATTGATATTCAGATAACAGGTGATAATTGCCTTCCTAACACTTTTCAGTTTCCTCATTTGACATGAAAAGATTCCACTTTAAACAAATTTTAGAACCATTTCATATATCAAACACTTTTTTTGTCATGTGCCTTTCTTATTTCAATGGATATTAGCAGCAGACTCATTTATCGGCATACCCCCAGCTGTTTCTCATTTCCACTCGAGTCCTTACCTCTGGGCAGATGCTTTCACTATTTAAGCTACCTATGAGTGATTTTAAAAATTATACAAATCAAAATGCAAATTCATAAACTAGAAGGGTTATATTTTTACCACCTTCTACCACTTGCAGATCCATAAATTTGTAGAAGTTTAGTAACTATTAGTAAAAGATGAACTTCTATCTTGAGCGAAAACCTTATCTCAGCTGGTTAGATTCACAGCACGGGTCAAGGCATTTATTAAAATGCTACACAAATCAGCTAAAATAGATGATATTTTATACCACCAACCATGCCTGTGGCAAATAAAGTGGCCATAGCCATACTCATTTTTAATTCTAGGAAATGATATTTCTAAACTTTCAGTGATGCTTATCATTAATTCCAGAATGTCAGAGACAGACATACAAGAAAGCATATTTTGTCGTTCTTCAAACTTCAGCCATAGATATCACCCACTTGGCTATCCCTTCTCTCTTCCATAGTAAATATTATAACTACACAGAAGAATTAACCAAGCTAAGATGTTTAAGGACTTTTGAATGATGGTATTTGTTTCTAATACTCCTAATGGTCATGTGTCCTCCCAGTAAATGGCAAAGTAACTGGACAAAGAATAGACAAAGCCCTGGCCTTATGTGGGGATTCTCTTTATGCATACAGAATGCTGTAGTAAACAGTTTTAATATGATCTGCTCTCTCGCCTCTTCATATGAACATCTATCCAAAGAAAGAGAAAAGGGGAAGCAGCTATGCTTCCATTGTATATACAATACCAGATATCTATAGTGATGTTTCTACTTGGGTGTGTGAAGTTACAGCATATCAGTAGCTAGACTGAAGAATAGCATATGTAAACAGATTGAGGAATAGCCAACTCAACAAAGCAGGAAACAGGCCACAGGTTTCACTTGCCTTAGATATCAACAGTCATTGGCAGTGGGACATTTGTGGAAGGAGATTGAAATACAGGATACTGTATAAAGCCCACAAAGAACCTGGAGGCAGCACAATGGATACCCTTTAATCACTGTGCAGAATGAGTAAAAGGAGACCAAGGCAAGAATTTGGAGTTTAAAAGTAAGGTTTACAGAGGGAAAGAGTATTTTAAGTGAAGAATCTTTAACTGTATTGTGCTACAAAAGAATGGTTGAAAATTTCTGCTGGTTGAAAACTTAGTCTTTAGTTCCTTAATGGAAACATAGTTTTGTAAGGAAAAAGACAAAAGAAGACAGAATGAGGATGCTGAGCAACTGAGGAAGTAAAAAATAAATGAGGAAAACAGACTGCATAGCTGTAAGAATGCATTTCATTCATTTCCAATGACAGAAACATACTTCTGAAGAAAAAGTGAATGGAGTAAGGAATGTCTGACTTTTGTTTGTTAAAACACTTTGTTTTTAAGAGTCAGTAATGTGTTTGTTTGTGTAATGAACTAGGACATAGGAAAATTATGTGACATTCTTCATGAAGTCTTCATCAGCTACAAATGGGACCAGAGAATGCAATGTGGACTATAGTTTTCAAATAAGGAAACCAAAACTTTAGATTGTCTTCATGAAGGCCATGATGTGACTCACTTAGGCAAGACAGAAATCTTCTATACTCCTTCCTTCTTATTTTCTTTAACACATCTGATAAAATTCTACATATTAGATGTTTGAGAATGTTAAATGATATTAACATTTTATCTTATTGCACTGAATTCACAAATACATAAATTCTTTGTAGTCTTTGTGTGATTGATATAGGCTATTATAATCTTTCTAAGTGAAAGAGTTAGAGTTGTAAATTCCTATTGCAGTTTATGAATACTTCAAAGCTTTTCTCCACTTACATGGGGACATGGCTTTGCCTTTCCAAGTCTCATGGAAGAAGGAAGGATAAACACAAACAGAGGGGAAAAAAATAAAATGTTGCTTAGTCATGGATAATACAAAGAAGGTAATACATTATTTTTCTTTTAAAATTAAAAATAGATTTTTTTACACAATATTTTGTGATTACAGTTTCCTCTCACCCATCTCCTCACAGGTCCTCTCCTCCTTGCCAACTACCAAATCCATATTATTTCTTAGTCATATTCACCTGGTTCTTTTTAATTGGTGGCATATAGCTGGAAATACACATAAGAAGCTTAGTTCCAAGCACTTGAATATACAGAAAAGTAAGTCAGTGAAGATCACATCTTTTATATGCAATCTTTTATGTTGCAGTAGTCACTTAAGGGAAAGGAAGTGGATTTTGAATGACTGAATTCAACTTGTATTAGATTATCACACAGTTTATCAAGTTTGTGATTATTGATCACATTCCCAACAAAACATAAATAGTACCTTGTGTCTTTTAATATTCATGTTTTCATTGCTAATTCTTTCCTTCTTTGTCGAAATTTTATAACACCATTGTTATTTTCTGTTTGAGTACTCTATTGGGCCAAGAGACATCTAGTTCTCACTAAATAACTGTATAAGTAAGGGGAGACCACCTTGAGAAATTACTTATCTTTTTTTTACACATTAAATTTTTGACGAGATTAATGATACCCAAATGTCAATACATGAAGAGTCTGGATAGATAGCTCAACTGCTAAGTGTGCATGCTGCTCTTTTTGGAGACTGAATTCAGTACCTACAATGAGCATCCCATACCCACTTGTAATTCTAGTTCCATGGGATCCAATGACCACATGTGTCTTATACAGGTACCCCTATCCACATGCACAATGTAAAATGCAACACACACAACACACACACACACACACACACACACACACACACACACACTCAATTAGAAATAAATATTTAAATAGAAGAAAGAAAAATACAATAAAATAGGTTAATATTAGACATGCATGTATCTTCTTAAGAGAAATTCTCAAAAGCTTAAGATGTGTTCAATAATTCTGAGTAGTAACAAGTCCTACATGTCTGACTTCATAGCACAGAGATTAATAAACACATCATTTTTAACTGACATGCTGAATACATTAAGTTCATTAAAAATAAATTCCTAATAGATGAAGTTTACACATCATTACACAAGTATTAGAATGCATTAACACTTTTAATGGCAAATTAATGTTATCCAAAAAGCATATTTGTATTTGTAATTTCTGCATGTATGTGTTCTTTCTAAACAAGGCATGGTGATAACTTAATGTAGTATGTACTAGTACATACTGGTAGTGGATTTTTAACAATGTGCTGCTATTATCAGTTTTTACTTCCAATTTCCCCTCTAACCTACTTGTTCTGCAAAGGCTATCTGATATGTACCCCTGACTTATGTCTTGTTTGCTGTTTCTGGTTAGATGTGCTCAACATGTCATCTCAGCAGAAGAGAGATTGAGAAAAAGGTGATGTTGGAGTGTGTTTTCCTCTGGATGCTTCTTCTGCTAGGTTGTGTTCATCTGGCTGTGTCATTTCAGAAAAAGTTGTAACATGTCAAGAAACTGTGTCCCTATAGCTTAGCTGATCATCAAATAGGTTCCTTCTGTTCCTTTGGACTTGCCTCAATTTACTATATGCAACAGCATCAAATAATGATACATTTAGATAGTTATATCAACCCTTGAAGAAATCTCTTTAATAAGGTGTTTCAAATCACCTTATTTCTAGTCTTCTTTCACTTCCTCTTTCTTCCTCCCCCTTTGTGCCACCCTCTCTGTGCCCTCCCAACCTTCCTCTTTTCTTTTCTCTCTAATTATGTGGGAACAAATAAAGTCATGTCACATAACAAACAGTAACCTTACAGTGAACAACCTCTTAAGTCAATGCTCAAATCCTTCTCGTTTGAGGATTCCAAATATTTCCTGATGAAATCCTTTAAATAATGCAGATCAAGTTTCCTGAGTCATGATTTTGGAGTAATAACTCTGAGTGTTTATGTCATCACTTGATTGCCTTGTTGTGATAAATTCTTAGAGTTCTCTATTTTCTAAATTTATATTTGAGTGGATCTTCACACAGTAGAGTTTACAAGATATTTATCTTGTTAAACCAGAGGAAGCAATATTTCATTTTACCTTAATTGAAACTTAAACTCTAATGTTGGAGGCAGCTCCATATTCTCAGGGTGTTTACAACCTGTCTGACTCTAGGTTTTCTTCCCTGACTCCCACAATGATGTTTTGTCATCTGTTTCACTGTCCTGAACCATTTGCTGTTCTTTGCAGGCCTTACATTCTGTCCCTTAAGAAAGAATCTTAGCCTTGCTTTTCCTGCTGCTTCTAATGCTCTTTGATACCTGGTTCATGGATTTTGAACCCTTGTTACAATCTAGGTTCAAAATTAGGATTTTCTCTGAGTAGAGTAGTGAATAAAATCACGTTTGTTTGTTTGTTTCAGAAACAATATTTGTGACACCTTTCTGTAAAAATATAACTTGTGTAATTTGTATTCTTTTTGTTTTCTTTCTCCATACCTGGCTTCTTAGAATTTGATTACATTTGCCTGGCTCGGTAACTTTAGCTTTATTATAGAACTCATTATACAAGTTAAATTATCATTTAGCATATATTACCAGGGATCAGTAACAAAGGCATAGGGGAAATTCAGATTGAAATGAAAATATATACAAATTCTATAATGAAACCCCATTATTTTGGGTTGTAACCATCCCCCAAATCTCAACATTACTGGTAGTATGCTGAATATTTGCTTGTTCTATAGTGTTTTTAGCACTTCTAAAACTCTGTTCACATTTATGACCCTTAAGCATCTGCTAATAATAATATAAAGAAGTGAAGTGGTAAGCCTAGAGTTTTGAACTTGTTTTAGTAGCTTACACATTTTTGCTAAGCAAATCTCTTTAGCTTCTCTCTGCTCCAATTTTCTTAGCTGGAAGATCAAGGATAAAAATGCTTCCTAACCTCTATTCTTCCTGTGAACTATATGGAGGAAATTATTACACAAAATGTCTTTTCAACACTTTATGTGCCATCTAAAAGTCACAGCATAACACTACTAAGGACACCGGCAAGGAGCAGCACACAGTCCTGATAATCATTTGTCTTTACCTTTGTCAACAATATATCACTGAGACTATTTTTGTATGATAAGAATGAGTAAATTAATTGGGATACTTATGATTATAGATAAGCCATTGCAATTGAAGTTTAATTTTGGGTTGACTCTTTTTCATTAATGCATTATGCACTGAAAAAATGCCAGAGTTTCTGATGACACTGTGATAAGTATTTTTCACATATAAGTATCTCTCATATTTTTGGAAACTTCCGAAGTACTATACTGTAGATTGTTGAATCAAAGCAAAGACGACTATGGTCTCAAGTGAGTATCTGAATTGAAGACAAACATTTGCATTTGGTGTGGTTTTAATATATGAGATTACAACTTGACTCCTGAATAATTCATGTAGCATATGTGCGTGTGTAGATGGTTCTCTCTGTCTGTGGATCTGAAAATGCAAATCCACAGACATCATTTTTCCCTAGCACCTGTATATGAGCCAATGCAGTAAAAATCATATGTTTCACATTGAATTTTAACTGCCAGACCTATCATTAATTTGAAAGTTAATATACTGTTATACCTTGCATGGATTTGACCTTTGGAAACTCTCAGACATAATATAACATATAATGAAATAGTAGCTCCTAGCTTTTCGTTATCATGTGACGGGCGAAGACGTTTGGTTTATGTCTTTCCACATTTTTTTTTTTAAATTTCAGAAATGTATTAAGTGTGATGTTCATTCTGATAATATATTCCTTATATATTTTATGCACATTTTATTTGAAATTACAGCAGAGTAACCACAAGCACATACGTGATTATTACATTGCTCCAGCAGGCAGACTAAAAGCTTCTATTACGTTTTTATTATTTCATCTGCCATAATTGTTTTCAGTAAAATGTGAAGCGAAATCCCAGTAATTAATATACTCAGCACATAAATGCCTTATGCATCTACCAAATAATTTTCTTATTTGATGCCATTTCATCTTTATTGCAAGACGACACAGATCCATAGTAAAAGATGTAACATCTGATCGTCAGACTTTTGGACAGTGGAAAATTCTTTTGTTTAAAAAAACAAAAGATACCACCGTTGCTAGCCTTTTACAGCTGGATGGTATTTGTTTCCACCATGTCCTTTTCCTTATTGGACAGTGCATAGGAGAATGCTTTCTACTGTCTTCAAACGGAGTCATACAACAGACATTGTTCAAAGGAAAGGCTCTCTACATGCATCACAATTTCTGCCTTGCTGCTGCCATTTCGTTCACACTTAGGTGATCTATCCATCCTCATTAGGGAGCACTCTTCCCTTTGGACAGACTATTCCCTACAATCAACCAAACCTGCTCTCCTTTTGGATTTAAAATATCCTCCAAACATTGTTTCTCACTGCTTTCCTTTTATGTTCTCCAACACTTTTTTTTCTTTAGGAATAATATATCCTGCATTTATTCATGCCTTATATTGTCAGAGTTTGTATTTAGAAGGGTATACAGCATAGAGAAGTAAGAATAAAAAGGCATGCCTCCAAACATTATATTTGAAACAAGTAATGTCCGTGAAAGACTAGTTTTTTCAAAGTATGCTTAATCATTGCCAGAAGGGAAAGATAAGGCATAAGTATTTTATATGTCTAGTCATCTACCATATAATATTTATAAAGCATATTTCTAGTTCTCATGAAGCTTAAATATTTCATGATTATTATTTCTATAATTTCATAAGAATCCTCTCAGAGAAGTATTTTGTAAGTTAAAAAAATTACCTGATGTGACCAGAGGTAATTGTCATTCATGTGTCATTCCATGTGCATATGAATGACAGCTGATGTAACAGAAAAATATATTTAACTTGGAAATAGTAGACAGGGGTTCATTTTGACTCTTAGAGCCAGAGTTGTTCCTCAGTGCATTCTGTGCATCCTGTGATCTTTAGTTTTTATTTTGTTACCTCTTACTGTGCTGTGAGCAATACACTAAAAGAATGATTTTAATAGGAAGTATTTATTATGTTTTGTGGCTTCAGAAGCTCTAGTCCATCAGAACCAGTTATTTTCCTGTTTAACAATGAAATATAACATACAAGCAGACTAATGCTTCTTAAAAAAACTCTTTGCATAATAGAAATTATTCAGTTACTTGGAAATTGTATTTGAAACGCACTAATAAATGGTTGGGGGTGGAAGCGGTCACTTTAGTGATGCCTCCCATACCCAAAAAGAGAATGTCACATGTTTTCTTTCATTTGGGATATTAAGTTTGTCTTTTCAGTTATGGTGCTTTACTTGGAGTATCTGTAGAAGGCCAGTACTTAATAAATGGCCATAGGAAGGAGCTTTCAAAATAACATAGCAAAATAAGTGTGCTAAATTCTCTTCCAGGGCCCATGAACTTTTCTAGCCACAGGTTCTTTGTCCAATAAAGGTTTCAAGTATAGGACACATTGTATTTTAATCCTATCAGAAAGTTGTTGGTTTTTGTGAGATTTATCCTCTTGTTGCGTCAGTGGGAATGTCCTGCTAGGACAGTAATTACTGGGTAAGACTGGTGATTAGTTTTCTCTTTCAGTAGTATGCATGCATAGAGCCTTCCAGCACTATACAGACTAACCTGTAGAGGTGACCCTTCCAAGTGAGTAGCAGCTTGATTTCTTCATGTTCAGTGCCTCAGACTCATGCTATTTCAGCAATAAAGTCTTTTTTATCAGGTTCTAGGGATAACCAAAAGGATAGGAATAATCTGTAGCATTTAGAGGAGGAAGCATGTTTAGGAGCTCCTCGGCCAATATCTCCAAAAGAAATAATCCACTTTGGGAACCAGTCATTTTAAGAGTTAGCTTTTGGTATCTACTGGGGGACATTTTGATACATTATAGGGTAGCTCCATTTTAACTCCTTCCTTTCTCATGCATATACATAAAATACACATGCATTATCTATAGTCATTTATGTTCAGTTTCTTCCCTATTTTTAAATACGACTACTATTAAGAAGGACCTGGGGAAAGAATATTACTAGCATTATTTTACATCTCATGAAATTATGGCTTCAAGAGTTATAAACTTTGCAGAATCATGTGGCTACATGATGCAAGATAAGACTGCATCTTCAGGTTCTTTTCATATAGCAAATATCACTTGCAGCATAATACTTTAATAGTATTTTCAAGCACCATTTTAGCCAAAAATGATGGGTCTGTGATTTCAAATAACTTTCTGGACCTAGTTTTTACTCTCATACAAAAATCTATGGGGTGGGCAGTTCCTTCAACTATTACGATGGTTTGAGACAAGGTTTCATGTTTACATGTGGGAATTTCTTTCATTTTTCATTGACACAATAAAGAGCACCAATTCCTATGTTAGTCTATTGATCAAATGTCTTTAAAAAGTCTTCCCTTCACCAAAAAAACAGTAGTTTTTAGTAAGCCCTCTTTTCATAAATTATAAATAAAACAATAACAACAAGCCTTCAAGAATGCAATAATCCCATTTCAGTTGTCTATGTAGTTTTATTTTTATTTTTTTTAATGGCAAAAATCTACTATCTTATGAAACTCCATAATGAATCTGGCTTGAATTTCAAAAGCAGTGTCAAAAGTCACAAATTAACTGAAATACTGGTTTCACTTGTGCATAAAGTTAATATGTAACTAGATTAAGTGAATTTGCAGTTATTATTTTTGAAATACACCCTAAAATGATTTCAGGCAGAAAGTTTTTGAATTCTAAGCTGCCCATTTCCTGAAGCTTAAAACTTCTTCACTTTCATTTTGTAAATTCAACATTCTGTAACGTGAATTCACTACAAATCAGGAACTCTTTCCTGTAGACAGCCATGTGTGTTATTTTTATATGCTGGCCAGTATTGCTTTATTTCTAAGCAAATATTCCTTGATTCCATTTGTAAAATATTTCTGAAGAAACAAAGATGGCTTTGAACAAATTTTCATTTTTCTCCTTTTACTGAGATTATGGTTCTTTGAACATTCCTCAGATGAATTTCACCTCTCCCTTTTGTCTATTTCAAAGAAAAAGAGCCTTTGAAAAACATGCTTTTTCTTTCTTTTAATATATTGAAAGCTTCTCTTATACATAAATGAAATTTCCATGTGGTATTATAGTTGTCCTTGGGGACAGGTAATGGTAAATGGAGAAAGAAGCAAACAAATCCATTTACAGCACTTTTTACATTTTACATAGTCAATCCTTGTCCTCAACCCTCATCATATATGTTGCTTTGCATACAGCATAGAGAGAACAGGATTCACATACAAGTGTACATCATCATGAGAATGTCACTCTCAGATATGGAAATTTTGAGCTGCTTTTGCATGCTCATATGTCATAGTTTTATGGAAGAATACAGAGAACACAAGAAGACAGAAACTATGTCATCTCTGTCAAGGTCTGGGCAGAGACAAATACAAAGGTGACTATACTTTCACTGTGAAAGTTATCACAGCAACAGCGTGTTTCTTTCTTTACCATTAATTTTAAGCAAAGAAACTAAAAACTGGGTCTTATTCTTGTGAGATTTAGGAATCATGTTTGTGTCTCACAGACCACATGAAGCTCAAGATGAAGGAAGACCAAAGTGTGGATACTTTGATCCTTATTGGAGAGTGGATCAAAACACCCATGGCTCATAGCCAACCAATAGAATGAGCATAGGGTCCCCAATGGAGCAGCTAGAGAAAGGATGCAAGGAGTTGAAGAGGTTTGCAGTCTTACAGGAGGAACAATGATATGTACCAACCAGTACCCCCAGAGCTCTCAGGGACTACACCACCAACCAAAGAGTACACATGGAGGGACCCACAGCATCAGCTACACATGTAGCAGAATATGACCATTTCAGACATCAGTGAGAGGAGAAACATTGGTCCTGTGAAGGCTCAATAAGTCCCCAGAATAGGGGAATACAAGTCAGGAAATTTGGAGGGGGTGGTGAGCAGGGGGAGGGGGAGGGGATAGGGGTTTTCTGGAGTGGTAATGCTGAAAGGGGATACCATTTGAAATGTATATAAAGCAAATATCTAATAAAAATAAAAAAAAACGAAAAAACAAGAAAAAAAGAGTCGTTTTTGTGATGGTTAATCGTGGTTTTCAATGTAATTAGACATACATCTGCATGGATCTGTGAGGGTATTTAACTAGAAGATTAACTAAAAGGGAAGACCCTTCCTTAGAGTGAGACATAACTTCTATTAAAGGCACAGACATAAAGAGGGCAAGTTGGGGCTGCTTTTTTCCTGGATGTCTTAACTTGATACTGGTACATGAATCTACTATTCTGTTGCTGCTATTCCTGTTACTACCTTAGCCAATATCAGAACCTAGCCTTCTCATTCTTCCAAAGGAGGCTGAAGATTAGAAACTCTTCAGGAACCTCCAGGCCTTCAATGCCAGGTTGATATTTCTGAAAAATACAGCCTAGTAGACAAAACATTTTTTTTTCAGCATCTGAAGTGTTCACATAGCACCTGTTGGAACACCCCCATCCTATACTATGTGTGGCAATTTAATAAACTGTTACATTTTATATTCTCATTCTGTTCTTCTAGAGAACACCAAGTAATAAAATATAGTACAGTCTCACAAAAATGCTACCAAACCTGATGTGAACAGGGACAACAACATCAGACACTGAGAGGTGAAAACACACAAGGCCTCAAACCCATACAAAGAAATACAGACAACTAAGAAATGCTGAGAGTGAGAGATACAGTCTTCCCTTGGGAAGAGCACATCAATCAGTTATCCAATATCAAATGATTATCTCCTTTATTCATTACTCATATAAACACAAGCAATATCATACAGACTGAGCAGAAAAATATATATTTAAAAATATATATGTTTATAGGTATACATATATGCATGTAACAGTGAGGAAAAAAGAGATCACACATTTGAAAGACAGCAAGAATGGATATATAGGAAGCTTTGGCAGAAAAAAAAGTGGAAAGTGGAGATGTTGTACTTATATTATAATCTCAAAAATATAATAGAAGTAATTTTAAAGATAAAATAAAAACAATAATCTTTCATGAAATAGTTATATGCTTTTCTTTTAATTAATTTTAAAATTACTCATTACTTGTATCTGAGTATGAAACCTTAGTGAGTGATAATTTTATTTGGAATGTTTACATATCAGCAGCAGCAAAAAAAAGAAAGAAAGAAAGAAAGAAAGAAAGAAAGAAAGAAAGAAAAAAAGAAAGAAAGAAAGAAAGAAAGAAAGAAAAAAAGAAAGAAAGAAAGAAAAGAAAAGAAAAGTTAAGTTTTTGGGGGATCTGAACCCTGGTCCTCAATCTTGTATAGCAAATGTTTCACCATAGATCTATTTCTATTTATAGCACCATGCTATAAAAAAATTCATTATTTTCAGGTTCTTGTTCTGACAACATGTTTCTACTTTTAAAAGATTCTGTTTACTACTCTATAATATTCCCATTATTCTAAATTCATTTGTGCTAGAAATAGTAATCTAGTATCTTTTTGGTTTGTTTTGAGGCAGGGTCTTGCCATGTAATCCCAACTGGCCTCACACTTAGTATCATCATCAGATTCTTCTTCAGCTTCCCATGGGCTGAGATTAAAAGCATGCCCTGGAATGAAATTGCTTGCTAAAAGTATCAATATGATATTAAAAGTGTCTTAGTCCACACTATCAATGAAAGCCCATTTTCTTTGTCAAGTCTAACATCAATCTCACCCTCCAAAATAGTCATCCTAATTTAAACTTTTAAATTTTATTTATTGATTGGATTTTGGATATTAGTGTGTTATATATGTACCACCTATATGGCTAGAGTCTGAGGAGGTCAAAGGAGGGGGTTAGATCTCCTATAACTAGAGTCACAGATCATCTTGAAGCACCGTATGGGTGCTGGGAACTGAACTGTTTGCTCTATAAGAGCAGCAGGTGTGCTTAATCACTGGGAGGCCATTCTGATCTCTTTTGGCTACAGTCAAGTGAGAATGGTTAATCTGATACTAGTGTGTTTATTCAGTTTCATTGCTAGTTCCACAGAAAGGGACACTTGTATTTGAAATTTCTTGAATTTCTTCCTGCCTTGTATTAATGTAGTTGAAAAATTGTCATCGAGTGATTCTGAATATCTGTCTTTCACTAATCGTAAATGAAAAAAATCTCATTATTTCGCTGGTCTAAATTTTCTGCTGTTGGCAAAAGCTAACCATAGATATATTAATTTACTTTCTGTTAAGTATTTCTTCTGTCCTTTCCAGATTGCAATTTTTCCACGCACACTTGGTGCTATTTTAATTATTTTAAATCACTCTTTAACACCTTACTTTGTTTACATTAAATAACCTGGTGACTTTATAGCAGTGTCCAATTTCCACAAATTGCTCTTGCATTCTGTAAGAACTTATGTTTTTTGTTTTTAATCTATCCCACACTATCCTTTGATGGTAGAGCTTAGTTAGGTATTCATCTTCACAGTGCAGTGTAAGAAATATCAAATATGATCTCTTTTATGAAATATTATAAAAATTGTATTCAGGATAAGGAATTAAAACTTTTATCTCTCCCTCCAGGTAAAACATCAATGCAAATATTTTAATCCTCCCCACCCAGTAAAACCTTTGTTTACACAAAGGCCCACAGCTCAATTCTAGGAGTTTGATGGCTTGGAGGAGTGACCCTTTTCTCCTTGGAGCAGTGGTCCTGTTCTCCTTCCTCTGTTCTCTGTGCAGTAACTTTTCAGAAGAGCCAGTTGAATCAGATTATGAGGTTAGACTCCAGCTAACGTGGACAAGATGCAGTCAATCCCTGAGTTAGAATAAAAAACAAATGATCTTACTCATTATGAATTGCTCTTCCCAAGCACATTCTTTTGATCAAGAGTGAAGTTTATCTTTTTCAAAATTTCAGTTCGAATGGTTGTCCCTTTCTTCATGACCAAGAGCTTATTTCTAATAAGGCATATTTTTTTTTATAACACAAACAGTATTTTTTAAAATTAGAGATATAAACAATTAAAAACTGTGTAAAATTGATCTTCATTGCCAACTAATAAGTTAATAAAGAGAAATAAAATAATCATACATAAAATTGTTATTACCTGCAAGTCATAGGATTTGATAATATGATCGCCTAAAATATTAATGACAATTACATGATGTACAAACAAACAAGGGATTTCAAGATTTTGGCAATAAAACACTGTCAATTGCTTTTTTTATTTTGAAATAAGAAACTACAATTTCAAACAAAAGAAACCCAATTTTTTGATATAGCAAGACTGAAATGAACTACCTAAGACTATAAATGCAATGATAAATTCATTATTACCATGATAGGAAGCATGGCAGCAAGCAGACAGACATAGTACTGGAGAGGTAACTGAGAGTACTATAGCTAGGTCATCAGCAGCAAGGAGAGACAGAGGTAGGCGACTGACTTGATCATTTGAAGCTTAAAGCATACCCTCTCCCAATGACCCTTTCTTCAACAAGGCCATACTTGATACAACAAGGCCACATACTCTAATCATTTCAAATAATGCTACTCCCTCTGAGCCTATGGGGCAATTTCCTTTAAACCACTACATTAGCCATAAATAAAGCTGCATCATCAATGCACTATTAATACAAAATACCATCAGGCTAAATGTTCAGAACAAGAGAAAATGTTGTAAAATGTATTATAAAAGTAACTTTTATTCACCAAATGTAATTTTCATCTCTGAGGCCCACTGCTGAATAAACTCAACCATTCTAGTTCTCTCTTAATGGTGGCTGGCTGGTTTAACTCACCTGCTCTGGCACAAAACGCCTCTCCAAGCTGACTGATTCAAACTTCTCTTGAGTTCTCAATGATTTCTCTTGGCCTTAAACTAAATTTGGCAATCTGTTCTAATCTTCTGGTTCCTTCTCATTCCGTGACTCATTCTGTCTTCACCTGCAACTTCTCTCTGGAAAACTGTCTCAGTCATACTACCTTCTGTCTCTGTCTCTTTATCTCTCTCTGTCTCTTTCTCTGACTCCCTTTACCCTCTATGCACTGCTCTCTTAAACTGACTCTCTTTTCTCTTTATTCTCTTTAGAATACCATATCTCTGACTCACTTTGTAAAATCTTCCTTTGACTTGTCACTTTGTCTGCCCCCTCAATTTCCCAACATGGCTGCTTCCTTGTACAAAGTAACTTTATTTTCATTGTTTGTGATTAAATGTGTGTACTAAAGGTATGTCTCTATTCCAGCCAGAGGGATTAAAGGTGTGGTATTCCAGTGGATTCCACAGACCAGAGACATAGAAGTTCTTTGGATGTGATTCCTTTCTAGAGCAGCTAAATTTCTAGATTAAAATTCCTCCCAAATCTATGCACAAAATAAAAATGTGTTTCCCCCATCATTTGAGCTTTTGTATATCTGTTTTTTAATACAAATCAAAATCATTTTCCTGTAGTACTGGTCTAAACTACCACCTCATTCAGGCAGCCCCATTCTCCTCTTTCTAGTCAAAGATCATAGCATGCCTATTGTCTTCATTCAAAAGGTTAATTGATTTTTTCTCTTACTATTTTTAGACATGCCTTGTTATAATTATATTTCAATTTTATTGTTTTATAGTCTTCAATATTTTTCTATGTGGCTATCCTCATGTCTAAATAGGTGTTTGTTATTTAACTTAGCAACTTTTATACTACCTTGTGGGGAGCAGGTAAAGTCCTGATTATTGTTTGATATATGTATGGCCATGTCAAAGACTCCAGTGTCTCAGACCCATGGAAACTGCAAAGCCTTATACAGGACCTTGCACAGATATTGAAAATATGTACAGAACACTTAAAACACAACTATAACTTCCTCCTCTTGGACGTTTACAACCCGAGACTGCTCCATTACAGGGATTTCCTACTGAAATTATGTAAACCTGCCTGTTTGCTCACATGTATACAATAAACCTCCTTTTTTTATTCAGAGGCATAAAACAGACTGAGTTTCTGGGCTATGCTGACACATATCCATCAGAGTGCATGGCACATAGAATTTCATTTTTCTGTATATATGCCTATGTCCTTTCTTCATCTTCATATTCCCTTTTATCATCTTCATTCCCTTGTCAACATAGTCAGGTAAATAACCAAAGTGGTACAGTTTGTGACACTAATATTTTGTCTTGAGGTTATCTTTTAAAAAATATCATGTACATATTACCAGAGTAGAGCTAACAAATAAAACACCAGGTTTACATTTTGTTTCTTTGTTCCAGATGTTCTAAAGTGTTTTATTGTATAAAATTTGGTTGAGAATGTCAGGCATTTATTGTCTCAAACTGTGGCTACAACAAGCTTGGACATTCTTTGGAAATGTGAGCTTATTTCAATGTTATCTGATGACCTGGCAAAAATACAAGCTTCCTTAATAAGATCACCCTCAAATGTCTTCATGTTGCCTGATATATACAGTGTGGAAGTTAAAAAAAAATGGAGAAAGTAGAAACTGGCTCTAATGAAAAATGTGACATTTATCTGCAAGGAAGCAAAAAGAAAAATTCAGAGTAGAGAAATAATAGCTTAAGCATTCTCCTTGTATTGGGGTTGAAAACAATTTAATCTCACACAGAGGTTATGAAGAAGAGAGCATAGAAGCAAAGATACTTTTGTTATATCCTGTTAGGTTTAGTCTTGAAAAATCCTGTAAATAATCATTTCCTCTGGTATATTATATTTTGTTAACTTGAAGTAGCTTAAAGTCCTGCAGTTCCTTAATCTAAATGTAAATTACCAAGGAAAGCAGAGAGGCATTAGTAAGTGGCGGTTTCAGAGTATAGGCTTTGTGAAATGAGCAGACTTGAATTTGAAATCTGGATTTGCCTCCCCATAGTTGTACGAGTGTTGGCAGTTTACTTAACCTCTCTAAGTCTCATTTTCTCATTTAATAAAGGAAAGGGTCTTCCTTATTGTGAGATTGAAAGGAGATTAAAATCTATTTATGAAAATGCTGAACTCTATCTAGCCTTTGGTTCATTCGATAAATAGTTTTAAAATGTAACCTCTGTTTTTGTAAAGCACAAAAATATTCTCAGCCTTTTGAATACCCAATTATAATGAAAAATAAGAAGAGAAGATATTTAACGATATTTGTCTGTAAAAGTAATCAGAATTATTGTCATTGCTTAAAGCTTAACATGAGGTAATGGACATTTTAAGAATCAAGAGATATGTTAATATCACAGTATATATAATGTCTTTACCAGAATTGACGTGTAGCTTCTTATTTAAGCTCATCAGAGTTTAATTGTTTTCATTTTGGGTAATGAAATAATAACAAACATTTTATCTCAAAGTAGTACCTAAAGCAAAACCAATATCATTCCCAAACCTTCCTCCTTTCCAAAATCTTGTGTCTTCTGCTAAGTTCAACAAGTCTTATAGGCTTTTCAGCCTTAGTCTGGACAGTATGATAGATCTGGTATCTCCAGATAGCATTAAGTGGCCTTTGCATCCCATCAGGCAGTTCTATAAGAGAGAATAATGCTCACCTGGCTGCCATAATATAGGACTAATTGGTTGTTTATAAAATTCTTCCCAAGCGCAAAATCCTATAAAGGCCAAGTACTTTTCTGCATATTGAATTAATCATAAGGTATGTATATTTTCCAGGAGATGCATCTAAAATATTAGGGCATCATTACTCAATTTCAAATGAGATAGGCTATATTCAGGGTGAAATGTTTGCAGACAATTTCAAGAGATTAATTAAAATGTGAAGTGTTTTATAAAGCAATTTCTTGAAAATTACCATCTCTCTAATTAGAGACATAGGAGAATTGAAAAATCAAGTTTTTATTGATACTAAGTGATCAAAAATCTCAAGTATATGTTGTTGAAAGTTATAAGTTAAAAAATGAAGAATATATGATATATGTACATTCACATTTCGTTTTTATTATCAAAAGAGCTTTTAGTATGTGAAAAGATGGCTATTCCTTTCCATACTTCTAGGCTATAATACCTATTGTAACAATTCCTATTTCTGGGTCATATTATTAGTCTATTCTTAATATAAATACTTTAAAATATAATAATTTGTTTCACAATCTCTACAGAAACTTTCATAACCAAGATCAAGAAAAGAGGAGAAATGCTCTGAGTAGTGGGAAAGGACACAGAAATACCAGATTTTGGTGATTAAAATGATGACTATGCTTCCCTGTTCAGTGGTCAGACTAAGAAAATGTGCATGTTAGTAAAATCTTTAGTGACACATCCATCAACAGTAATTGAGACTAAATCTCAGTGAAAGCCGAAGAGCTTGAAGGCTTTAGTTTCAGACTCTAGGGCTTCTTGAAAGTTTTTTTCTTAGCAATACTATCTATAAGAATCTCTTTGCAGGTCAAATGTGCAGAAGAAGAACTCTAATGTTCTTTCTAGAATTATGGAAATGACAAATTATTGTTGCTGCATTCCTAGGGAAGTCAAAAATAAAACATACACACTGTTTCTGAGCAGTTTCTCTGAGTGAGCCAAGGATTCACTCATTAGGCACACTGCAGTCTGAGAAAGAAAAAGTCAGGTATGTGTGTGTATGTGCTGAAAAGTCGTTGTTTTGCAAGTGACCATTAGTTTTGAATTAGGGATATTTTAGCTTTACTACTGAGTGTTGAAACCGAGCTAAAGAGACAACCACAGAAGCCAAGGTAGAGTAAAGGAGAGGAGACTGTTCCAGAACGGAACACACCTTGACTTAGCATGAGCTGGGCCACTCTGGTTTATTCTCTTCTGAGAAAGTGAGCAGAGCAACACAGAACAAGTTGGGGCTTGACATGTAGAGTTCAATGGTCTGACACAGTCTAGTGTTGCTATTTAGCTTTACTACTCACGAAATGAGGTGACCTTGGACAAATTTCTGAAATAACTTTTTTCTCCTATAAAACGGATGGAAGGAAAAACACATTTTTCTTTTTTTTTATTTTATTTTTTTAATTTACATTCCAAATCACTTCCCCTTTCCCGTTTCCTCCCTCCCCGAAAGTCCCATAAGCCCCCTTCCCTCCCTCTTTTCTCCATTCAACCCCCTCTCGTTACTCTGTCCTGGCGTTCCCCTACATCCAGTCTTTCCAGGACCAGGGGTCTCTCCTTCCATCTTTTTAGAAATCTATTGATATGCGGATTGTGTCTAGGGTATTCCGAGATTCTGGGTCAATATCCCCTTATCAGTGATTGCATACCATGTGTGTTCTTTTGTGATTGGGTTACCTCACTAAGGATGATATTTTCAAGATCTGACCATTTGCCTAGGAATTTCGTGAATTCATTGTTTTTAATTGCACAGTAGTATTCCATTGTGTAGATATACCACATCTTCTGAATCCATTCCTCCTTTGAGGGACATCTGGGTTCTTTCCAGCTTCTGGCTATTATAAATAAGGCTGCTATGAACATAGTGGAGCATGTGTCCTTATTGCATGCAGGTAAAGTCTCTGGGTATATGCCCAGGAGTGGTATAGCCGGATCCTCCGGGAGTGTCATGCCCAGTTTTCTGAGGAACCGCCAGACTGCTTTCCAGAGTGGTTGTACCAGCCTGCAATTCCACCAGCAGTGGAGGAGTGTTCCTCTTTCTCCACATCCTCGCCAACAACTGCTGTCTCCTGTGTTTTTGATCTTAGCCATCCTGACTGGTGTGAGATGGAATCTCAGGGTTATTTTGATTTGCATTTCCCTAATGACTAAGGATGATGAACATCTCTTTAGGTGCTTCTCAGCCAAAACAAAATAGTGTAAGAAATACTAATGAGGATGCATGTGATATAGAACACTTGTAGGAGTCTTTAGAATAATTTATGCTAAATTGCTTAGTTGAGCCTCAGTTATGCTAAGGGTAAATACTTTATACATCTGATTTGTTGTCTATTTGCACAATATTTCTAGTCTTAGAAATAATGACCAATTCACACTTAGGCTATGTAGAACATGACACAATCTGCCTCTCTCCCATCATATTCCCCCAAATACTGGTCAAATAGGTGATTGGTGAAATGGGAAAAAGTGACATTTCTTAAGGGAAAGAGGTAAATGCAAAAGATTAGAAAGAATGAAATAACTGAAACCCCGAGGGCCAGCAGAAAGAATGGAAACAGACAACCTCAGGAGATAGGAGGTTGGGGGAGACACTCTAGAATGCACCAAAGACCTGAGAGGTGAGAGACTCTCAGGACTCAAAGGGGGTACCTTAGATGAAATGACCCACAGTAGGAAGAGGAAACTTCCAGAGAGTCGACCTCCAGCAGGAAGAAAGGCCATCGAGTGAGGGAGAGGGCAGCCATCCCACAGTAACAACTCTGACCCATTCTTGTGACTCTCTGAAAGAATTACAGGATTGGGAATGGAGAGGAACCTGAGGGAAAGGAAGTCCAGAGACAGACCCAAAGTGGGATCCAGCTCAAGGAGAGGTCACAAGTCCTGACACTATTACTGAGGCTATGGAGCATTGAGACTATGGAGCGAGCACTCACAAAAAGTGACCCAGCATGAACACACTCCAGAAGACCCAACAAGCAGCTGAAAGAGTCTGTCACAGATATTTGCACCCAATCAGTTGACAGAAGCAGCTGACCCTGGTTGTTGAATTAGGGAAGGCTGAAAGAATCTGAAGAGAAGGGCAATTCTGTAGCAGCACCAACAGTCTCATTTAATCGGGGAGAACTCTCAAACACTGGACTACCAAACAGGTAGCATACACCAGCTGATATGAGGCCCCCAACACACATACAGTAGAGGACTTCCAGGCCTGTATTCATTCAGAGGTGATGCACCTAACCCTCAAGAGACTGGAGCCCCAGGGAGTTTAGAGGTCTGGGGTGTGGTGGGGGTGGGGGGTGGGGATATCCACTTGGAGACAGGGGGGTGGGGAGGAGGTACTGGATGTGGAACAGTCAGAGAGTGGATTGGGGGTGGAGGAAATAAAATATGGAGTGTAAAATATAAATTAATTTAAAAAAGATTCTCTGAGAAAGTCAGAAATAATCAGATTATCTATTCATCTAAAATAGTCTATAATACATGTTATTTTTTGTATAAATATACAAACATGGTTTGAACTATTAACCGTTTCACCTAAATTAATCTATTACATACATGGTTTGAACTATTAACCATTTCACCTAAATTAATCTATAATACATGTAATTCCATATATAAATGTGCCTATATACTTGAATGGAATTTTTTTCTCTAGGCTAACAATGCTCCCTCCAAGAAACAAAGATCTTCTAAGAAAAAAACATTTATACCAGACATGAGAAGCCCTATTCTTGTCAGGTTTTTTGAAAAGACTCTCAAAACAGACATTCTATTATAACTTATTTTCCCTGAAGGTGGAAGGAAAATGCTTATCGCTAAAGACACTATGCACTTCAGAAATAGTACTCAGAAGCCCCTGAGCTGGACCTTAGGTGAATGCTTGCTCCCCGAGAACAGGCTTTCATGGTATTAGAAGGCGCCATACAAACTTCTAAAGGAGGGAAGAAACCAACAGTACCACCCAGATGTGATGCCTAAGAACCAACACAACAATTGGAATGCCACAAGACCTACTGTAAGATTGTAATAATAGCAGGTATACCTTGGCAGTAAGAAACAGCTCTCTAATTAGGCTGAAGATCCAGGCAACAAGAGGGATGCCATGACTGGTACTAAAAAACTAGTCAGTGGAAGTTAAGTCATGGATCTTGGAGAAGAACCTACAATCTCCCTTACTTTTGGAGATTGTTCAAAATCAGAATAGTCACCACCAGCAACGTAACATTTGCCCTCACACCCACAGATGGGAATAGTTCTTACCCTTCATCATCAACTTCTACTTGCAATAGAGACTATTACACAAAACCACAAAACCAATAAAGATGCAGAGTTGTGGAGTCCAGTTCCAAAGGATATATCAAAAACCTGTTGTACATCTAAGGCACAGGGAACATTGCAGAAGAAGACAGAATGATTGTAAGAGCCAGAAGACAAGGGACTTTGCTGGGAGACTGTATCTCCTAGTAATGTCAGAAGCTAAATCCATAAAGTCTCACCAACATCACTGCCTGAACATGAGCTGAGCAAGGACTACAACAACAGGAGGAAGAATGCCAGGCCTCAAAGCTACACAAAGGACTACAGGAAACTAAGAGATCTTGATATGTGAAGACATACTCCCAGGGAATAGCAAATCACCTGGTTAACCAGTATCAATGTGTGTGTGTGTGTGTGTGTGTGTGTGTTTGTTTGTGTGTATGTGTGTTTGTTCCAACAACTAATGAGTAAAAGAAGGACATGCATTTGAGAGATCAAGGAGTGGTATATAGGAGGGTTTGAAAAAGGAATTGGATATGATGTAATTATATTATAATCTCAAAAATTAAAATAAATTAAGTGACTGAAAACAGCTCATTTCTGTAAACCAAGTCAAATGCTAGTGTCATTCACATAAGACTACTAGAGACACCAAAAGAGGTAAAAATTCCCCATCACATATACTGCTATTACTCTACTCCTCCCTCCTTTTTTTCCCCAAATATAGATGACAGCTAGCTGAGTCATGCAGAGTGATGGTGCTCATCCTGGAGAATGGGAGTGTAGCTATGATCTCTGTCTCTGTGTAAACTATTTCCTGGAAGCAGAGTTACCATCAGTGAAGAAACAAAGGCATCTGTGAAGGTGACAATGACAAATTGCGACTTGTGATGCCGAAGAGAAGCATGTGAAATAGTGGGACTAACAGAAAGTGGTTTGGAGACTGGCTGCTTTAGGAAAAATGATCACAGTGTCCTCCTTGATCACTTGAGGAAGAGAAGATCTTGTTGTGGGAGGAGCCAGGAAAAAAGGCATGTATGTATCACGGGTAGATTCGCTTGTATTGATCTTGTCCCTTATGTCTTTTCACAGGTTGAAATACTCAAATCTAGCCTGGAGTATGAAGTCCTAGGGGAAGCTGAGGGATTGCCAGGGCATGTTCTGTAGTCTTAACCTGAATGCTTCTGAGGACGTTGCTGTATAGCATCCTTAGACTACCAGCAGGTTTTCTGCTTCAGGGACAGAAATGTTGTGACAAGTGGGGCACACTCTGGATTAGTGCATCCATTTACACATGCACTTTCAAAATTCTTTTGTGTCACTGCCCTAGTTGATGAGTATTTAATTTTTTTCTCAAGGGTCCTTACAGGGAGATTAATTTTTATTATGTCTTTGCTGTTTTTATTCCCAGTAGATTCTTTGTAGAATCACCAATGAGATTCTAATTCTTCATTGTCGACAGTGGAAGATAAAGTTCACATTTTGCCCTGGTAGAGAAAAATATTTTGAAAATAATACTACACGGGATTAAGAAGAAATCTTGTTCCCCTGTGATGTAAACAGAGCAGCACAGGGCAGCTGTCAGGAGAAATCTCAGGTTTTATTCTCTTCCCAAGAGTGCACTGAACTGGGCTTTATATTGTATAAACTAGGTTATTACTAATAAGATGCTAAATGAAAACACCTTTAATGTGTCTGTATCTGCCAATACAACCACAGGCCTATAAATCCCGTGTATGTGCTGACATGCTGCTATTTTGTGACTTACACTGAGTATTTATTTTGCAGATTTACCAACCTAAGCATCAGGTACTGAATTCCAAAGAGATTATACTATATTACATTTGTTTTCCTGCAGCATCTTTGGTATTTCCCTTGAGTCATCATCATGTACGTAGTTCTGAATGCAGAGTGATGTAATAAAGAGGAATAAAATATGGCTGTGGAATACAGTGATGACACTATGGCAGACCTCTTTAGCTGTTTTCATATTGAAAATTCAGCAGGACTATTAAAGTGTAATGGTACAGAACATCTTGTTAAAAAAAATCCTCAGCCCTGTATGGTCTTCTTGTTTATGGATGATATTTATTGCTTTTGTATTCTTATTGTGTGCTTCGAAGTCAATTGAAATGCAAGTGCTAATGAAACCTCCACCATAACACATTTATTCTCCCTTCCCCAAATGAGTCTACAAGATGTAAATGACTTACATATATCAACTGCTCAGGTTTTATTGTTTTGGGTTAATTTATTCACTGTAATATTCTTAATGAAAGTAATGACTCTTATACTAGTTTGTATATTTGCACACTACAGTTTTATTAAATCATGCTGGGAAAGTTCACCATGAAGAATCTAAAATAAAGTTCCATGTTTCATCAAATATATAAATGTACTCCACTTGCCAAGCATCAACACTGCATTCTTTTGTTAATCATTGCTCTTAATTTCAATTCATCAATTTTTTTAAAGAAAAGAGCAGCTTAGCATCTCATAGCATGTATTGTGATTGTGTTGTTTGAAAGAAGAACATTCATCATAATGACCAACTTGTCATTGATACCCTAAGTCCATTGTACAGCATATTGATTGTGAAAACAGCCACTTTAAGCTTTTTCCTCAATTTTTGCTTTTCTATGAGCTTTTATATATTAGACAGGAACAATCTTTTTCATAGTTAAATGAGTTCCTCCTTGAATGAAAATGGAATTGTAGTACCTAGTTCATTGTGAACTCTGTCTAGGAAAACTAAACAATTGATGAATACTATGGTTATGTAATAAAGTTTGAGACAGCAATCACAATTTATATATTTAAATTTCTGTTCCTCTTCATTGTCCTGCAGCTTTTTCCCTGACATGCTCTCTAGCAAGTGTGCCCAAAACAATGCCTAATAAGTAAATGACTTACTAACACATAGCCTGTCACAGACCATACTTGGCCCAAACCTGGCCCAAATATCAAGCTATAGCATTTCTTGCAGGAACAAAGCAGTAAAATTATGGAATAATCTTTAAGTCCCTTTCTCTAAAAGACCCTATCTTTTTCTTATACAAGGGAAGAAGTTTCCAGTAGATTCTCTTTTTCCTTGCCCACTGAAAAATTAATGTCTATCTTATTATGTTGCTGATTGCTAATATTATTCTAGTGGTCTTACTGATACCTTTTTCTCGTATTTGATACATATTTTCTATTCTATTTATCTTCTCAAACTGCAACTCTGATCATAAAATTTCATTCTTCCAATATTGTAAATTTTCTGTCAAGTATCACTCTTTGTCAGGAAAATGCAAAATAAGACTTCATTGAAATTAATTCCATCTCATTCTAGTCAGAATGAAATCATCAAGAAAGCAAAGAACAATAAAGCTGTTGAGAATGCAGAGAATGAAGAACCCATAGGAGTTTGTATTTGGTGGTATTGTAAATTAGTCAAGCTTATATAGCAATGAATATTTTATGTATCAACCATTAGAGAAGTAAAACTAGATCTACCATAAGACCCACCTATATAACCTCTATTTATCTAAAGGACCACAGGTCAGCATATCAAAGTTATGTTTTACATCAAATTTTATTGTAGCATAAAAACTAGTCATCATAGCTAAGTTATGGAATCCACCTAGATATCTGTCAAATGTAAGTAGATAAGGAAAATGTGATATTGTGATACAAATGCTGATGTTTACAGACAAATGAATGCAACCAGAGACCATCAGATGAAAGGAATTAAATCAGAATGAAAAACACAAATATTACAATTTTCTCTCATTTGCAGATCCTAGATTGTCTATAGATACATATACTCATGCATGTATATTTGACATGAAAGTAGACATGAAACTTTCCAGGGAACTAAAATGGATTGAGAAAGACAAGGAGGTAGGAGAATACAGAAAACATGACAGGGAAAATCATAATCAAAGAGGATTATATGAAGATAAGCATATATCTTCATGAAACACAGTACTAAGTACAATGAATATAACCCAATGCAAACATTGTTTCATTATAATCCAGATTCCCTAGCACAAGTGGCTAGTATACATTTGAATGTCAGCTTACTCTGTTAGTTGTTTTCCAGACTCTCCCCTCTCAGACATTATATTACAACTGAAATTTAAAGTCTCATTATCACCAGACTCCACTTTTCCCAATTACCTCAGAACTGTTTTTCAGATGCATCTAGACATTGACATCAAACTGCATATTATTTAAATTCTTTACCATATTTGCCCCTAGAAAGACAGTTTCTTATTTCTTCATATCCTTTATGATGTTTACCACAAAGCTGAGCACATGCATGGTGCACAATAAACATGTTTAATGAAATTGAGTAAATTACCTAATATCTTCCTTTGTTTATCAAACAACTCTGAATTCCTCTAATGTTGATTTAAAGCCTTATTTTCTAACTTGCTGATTATTTTAATTGTTCTTCCTTAAAGCCAAAAGACACAGAAGGGGGGCAGGGAACATAGGTGTTATGAAAATATTCAGTAATGTTAAGGCATATGTATGATATAAAGTATACAGACCTTTATTAGAACCTACATTATAGTCTAGAGACACAGGGTCAGGCAGTCTGGGATGCAACCTGAAGCTTAAAAAAAAAAAGACTTACATTATCAGGAAAGCATTTATCCCATGATCAGACTTTCCATTAAAAATATGTTTTCTGAGTTTACAAAGGATTTTTCTTCTCCTTTCTTCTCACACTGATTTCCACCCATGTGACAGCAATTTTAAGTCTGTCTTTGAGTGACAGCTCATGTTACATCATTGTGAATTGGTGAATGATCGCTTCCAAAGAAACAGCCAAGAAGCCCTTCAAAGTATGAAAAAGCTTTCCATGAATACGCTGTTTTTTTGATTTAGATCCCTGTGTGAAAGGGCTTTTCAAAAAATAAAAATCACAAGTCTCACTGTGTCTGCCCTTGATATCTCCCCATTAAACCATGAGTATCTATAGCGTGACGATACTAAAAGTCTTTGTGCTCATAGCAGACCAATTTAGTTTTCATTTCCTTTTAAAACTGATCATTAAAATGGCAGAAGAAATGTATTAAAAGTCTTTACATTTTGATCTTCAACTTGATTTCTTATTGACTTTTTTGTTTGCTTTTGTTTTCAATATTGCAGGATTGATACTCTTTGTTTTCAAATCTGAAGAGAAACCTTTAATAATATTTATGTTTTCATTTCATGTGTAGGAGTGCTTGCCTTCACACATCTCTATGCACCAATTTCTTGACTGGTGCCAGCTAAGGCCAGATGAAAGCGTAGGATCTTCTGAAACTGGAGTTACAAATGATTATGAACAACCACGTGGGTGTTAGGAACAAAAACCTGGGTCTTCTGGAAAACTGGTGTTCCATTCTTTTCAGCTAAATAAACTATGGAATGGCTACGAGCTACAGAAATAGAAGACAGAATCAATTTTTAAGTGTGATAATATACTTTTCACTTCAGTGTCCTGAAGTTTTCTGTCTTTAAGCAGCAATTAATTGCATATAGTTCCACATCTCCAGGAAGGGGGTCTGTGATTATTCGCCTACTCACATTGACATGTCATTTTGACATTGTACTGGTTTTTGTTCAGGCAACTATATCGTTGAGAGTTCTTAGGTGTAGCTTTCCTGTCATATATAAAAGACACTGTCTTGCACCAGATGCCCTGGTCTTCTGGCTCTTACAATTTTTCTATGCCTTTTCTGAAATGTTCCCTAAAGTTTTCTGTTGTGAATATGACAGAGGTTGGGCACTCTAAAGTCAGTTGTTCTCTGCATATTTTTACCAGTTGTTTTCTGTAATGATCTCTTGTCTGTTGCAAAGAGAAACTTCCTCATGAATGGTAAAAGCTACACTTATATGTCGATATAGGGATAAGTATTTAGCTGTAGTCAGGAATTGTGCTGGTTTAGGAAATTGGCAGTAGTAAATTCTCCTCTAGGTTCCATGGCCTCCTGAGCTATAGTTAGGTAACAGTACCTAAATTGAGTGACCCTTAAGTTCCATTAGACAATGTTGGTTATAACCACAATATAAATGCTATTATTGAACCTTTCTAGACATCTTAATGTTCTGGACATTGTTAATGCTTGTAGGTGTTACATCTAGTTAGGATGATTAGCTGCTTTTTACTTTTTTGTAGTGAGAATTTTGCTTTCTTTAAAAAAACAGAGAAATATTATGGGAATGTGTTTTCATTTTAATCCCAAGAGTGGGATACTGGGCTGTTTCAGATTGTCCACAGCAGTTGACTATGATTTGCCTAGTGCTATAGCAGGAACATGATTTTGCCAGTGGCAAATAGTTTCTGTGAATCTGTGACATTTGGGATTCTGGGGAGGTTTGAGAGGGTATATAAACATTATGGACCTGATAGTTGTATTGTTGCTTTTGGTGGATTGTTAGTTGGTTGCTGTTTGTTGAGCTTTAAGTAGTCAAGTGCAAAGAAATGAGAAAAAGAAGAATTATACATCTTAATTTTGAATATCAAACTTGTCCCAAGGAACTCTATGTCCCTAATCAGTAGGAAGTAGTCTAAAGATACCATTGCACTCTTTCCCAACTATCCTTTTTTGTCTCTTCACTAGTGTTAGCGAGTTGAAAGGGTGAAGGAAATGGGGTGAAGTGTGGAAGAAAGATGAACCAACAAAGTATCCAAAGTCCACTTACCTTTCTCCTTTAGAAAACAGCTAAATAGTTCCTTGTAGAGAAATCTTAATCCAGCAATATGACTGCTCTGGCAAGGGATCACATCTAGAGATCCTAGGTCTGTGATCCAGTTGAAATGCCGACATGCCATATACCTTTAACCTCTCTGGCTGAAACAGACACACCCTTAGTACACACCTTTAAAGTAAAATTAATTTGTTGAAAGAAGCAGCCATGTTTGAAAGTGACATCTAATGGAGGGGAAGACAAAGTGGCAAATTAGAGAAAGATTTGACAAAATGAGTCAGAAATAGATATATCCAATTCTCATGAGAATAACAGAAGAGAGAGTGAGAGAGAAAGAGAGAGAGAGAAAGAGAGAGAGAGAGAGAGAGAGAGAGAGAGAGAGAGAGAGAGAGAGAGAGAGAGAGAGGGAGAGAGAATTTGAAAGAGTTCAGGGAGAGGGTCGATCAGTAGAATGTCAGTTCAGTAGTTCAGTGAGTGTATTGCAGTGGAGTTGAATACGAATTCATGCAGTTTAGAGCAGGTCACCAGAGGCAGTTGAACTCAGAGAATAAGAATGAGCCAGATTAGAACAAATGACCAACTTCTTGGGTTCTTTGTATATATTGGATATTAGCCCTCTGTTGGATGTAGGGTTGGTAAAGATCTTTTCCCAATTTGTTGGTTGCCGTTTTTTCCTATTGACAGTGTCCTTTGCCTTACAGAAACTTTGTAATTTTATGAGGTCCCCTTTGTCAATTCTTGATTTTAGAGCTGAAGCTATTTGTGTTCTGTTCAGGAAAATTTCCCCTGTGCCCATATGTTCAAGGTTCTTCCCTAGTTTCCTTTCTATTAGTTTCAGTGTATCTGGTTTTATGTGGAGGTCCTTGATCCACTTGGGGTTAGCTTAGTAGAGGAGATAAGAATGGATCAATTTGCATTCTTCTGCATGCTATCCACCAGTTGAACCAGCACCATTTCTTGTAAAGGCTATCTTTTTTCCACTGGATGGTTTTAGCTCCTTTGTCAAAGATCAAGTGACCATAGGTGTGTGGGCTCATTTCTGGATCTTCAATTCTATTCAACTGATCTACCTGCCAGTCAGTGTACCAATACCATGCAGTTTTTAACACTATTGCTCTGTAGTACTGCTTGAGGTCTGGGAAACTGATTCCCCCAGAATTTCTTTTATGGTTGAGAATAGTTTTAGCTATCCTGGGTTTTCTGTTATTCCAGATGAATTTGAGAGTTGATCTTTCTAACTCTATGAAGACTTGAGTTGGGGTTTTGATGGGAATTGCATAGATATGTATATTGCTTTGGGCAAGATGGTCATTTTTACTATATTAATCCTGCCAATAAGTTAGAATCCAGAGAGTCATATAACCCTATTAAAAATGGGGTACAGAGCTAAACAAAGAATTTTCACCTGAGGAATATCAAATGGCTGAGCAACACCATGCAAATCAAAACAACCCTGAGATTTCACCTCACACCAGTCAGAATGGCTAAGATCAAAAACTTAGGAGACAGCAGGTATTGGCAAGGATGTGGAGAAAGAGGAACACTCCTCCACTGCTGGTGGGATTGAAAGCTGGTACAACCACTCTTGAAATCAGTCTGGCAGTTCCTCAGAAATCTGGGCATGATACTACTGGAGGACTCTGCTATACTACTCCTGGCCATATACCCAGAGGACTCCCCAGCATGTAATAAGGACACATGCTCAAGTATGTTAATAGCAGCCTTATTTATAGTAGCTAGAAGCTGGAAAGAACCCAGGTGTCCCTCAGTGGAGGAATGGATACAGAAAATGTGGTATATTTACACAATGGAATACTATTTAGCTATTAAAAACAGTGAATTCATGAAATTCTTAGGCAAATGGGTGGAACTTGAAAATATCCTAAGTGAGGTAACCCAATCACAAAAGAACACACATGGCATGCACTCACTGATAAATGGATATTAGCCCAGAATCTCAGAATTCCCAAGACAAAATTCACATATCACAAGATACCCAAGAAGAAGGAAGGAGAGACCCCTGGTCCTGGGAAGGCTTGATGCAGCAGTGTAGTGGAATGCCAGGACAGGGAAGTGGGAGGGGGTTGATTGGGTAACAGGGAGAGGGGAGCATGCTTATGGGACTTTCAGGGTGGGGGGAACCAGGAAAGGGGAAATTATTTGAAATGTAAATAAAGAATATATCTAAGAAACAATAAATAATAATAATAATAATAAAACCAAAAGAACAAATGACTAGAATTAGTTTGAGACCAAGCAGAGGAATTCAGTGAAAAGCTGAGAGAAACTAGATTGAATCTGTCAACTTGGAGAGGAGTTTGAGACAGAACAGCTGAGGTGAACCAGCCAGCCAGACTTCAGAAAGAACTGGAAATGACAGCTAAGTGTATTCACCCTTATTATTAAGTCTCAGGGGCTGAAAACAGTCTAGACCAAGGTTAGCAGGTACAGAGGCTAGGAGGTTTCTGACCTAGGCCTGGAATGAGATACTCTGGACTCAGTCTCAACAGTGTATATGCTCAGATTAGGTACTGTGCTTATCTTCTTCAAGTCAACAATCATGTCAGGTGAATAAAAGTTACTATTATAGATTCTTTAAGTATGATGAGAACCAGTCCTCAGGAAGGAAGTGTATAGGTAAAATCCAGCATGATTATTGAGCTATAGGGTCTTATCTTTAATTAAATGAGGCAAACTAAGATAATGGTAATAGCCTATATTACTTGAGGAGTCTCTTGAACTGCCCTGAACCACAACTGGTAAGGAGATTTCTGTGATATATAAAATATATATACATTCAACTTTCCATAAACATAAAATTATACTACTCTTTGTTGAATTTATAGCCATACTTACAATTATTTATCCATTTTCCCTGTCTCATCCTTTGTTTTGGCCTCTCTTTCCAATCTTATTTTAAAGTCACCCCTGTTTTGCTTTTTAAGACTTTTTTATTCTTTAGATTTAATACTGAGAACAGATATAACAAAGTTCTTGTGATTTTGAAAAATGTGAGTCAGATGGAGTGATTGTGATGACAGAATTTTTTTAAATGCTTGATTTTGACATTACCACATTTTTTTTCTGGTTAATGTTATAGCAACATATCTATAGATCAAGTTATTATGGAGGAGAATTTTTGTTTGTGACTGCCACTAAGAGACATTATTGGGAACAAACTTCCTAGGAATGGTGCTATGTCCCTACAATCCAAGATCTCTTGAGGCTGAGGCGGAAAGATCATAATTTTGAAGGCAGTCTGGGCTCCATAGCCTGATTCATTTCTGAAATAATTAAATACATTGCATATTTCAGTAATGTCAGTGTTTATTTATATATTATATATGATTGATAATTGATCACTAACATCTGGAGCTAGCCTGTGTTCTAAAATAGTAGATATAAATTTTCATTGTTGTAACATGAATGGGATGTAAAAGGTATCACCTAAGAGTTTCATGAATGTATCATGCAAGTCACTATATATATATATATATATATATATATATATATATATATATATATATATATATAGTGTGTGTGTGTGTGTGTGTGTGTGTGTGTGTGTGTGTGTGTGTGTGTATGTGTTTCTAGCTTGTGATTGTCACAGAATACCTTGGTCATAGCTTTTATTTTCCACTTTGCTTTTCTTTTCTTATGAGAGCATTATTTATGATTAATATTAAATTATAATTTTGAGGTAGATTTAGCAGGATAACAACAATTAGGTGGGAGGTAACAAGGTAGAAAACCTTTGAAATATAAAACACCCATGCTTTTGTGCTAATATCTGTGTATGATATACAAAAGGAAAAAGATGGAGGAAAATGAGGAGAGAAAGAGAAAAATGAATAAATGATGGTAGGTTTGGAGAAAACAAAACATAAGTAGGTATAAAAAGTTGAAATATAATGATATCTTTATTTTTGTGTGATTTTACAGTGTTTTGTCTTTTACTTTGAAATTGGCATCTAAATATAAAATTTAAATATACTTACAGAGTTTTCACAGTTGATAGTTCTTACAAGTATATAAATACAATCATCTCCTCCAAATATGCTGAGAGAGTGGTAGAATTCTCTTTGAAAGTAGTTCTTGGTCATTTAACTCTTAATGTACTCCATTCCGGAGAACAATCTCAGTCTCTAGTCCAGACAACATTACTTTGCTCTCAGGTATCTGTTTTGTAAGAACCAATTTTTATCGTGCCACAGTTCTATTTTGTGCAAATGATATTTTGCTTGTAAATGGCAGGCAGTAACATTATAGTGTTTTTAATGCTACTCAGATTGTGAAAAAACTATAACATCATAGAGCTACTCTTCTATTGAAATACTAAAATAAATATTTTTATTGAAATGCTTTCGATGGTTGGAAAGTTATATACTGAAATAAAATAGAAATGAGATACTTATTCTGAGATAAATTCTGAGATAAATTCAACAGGGGATCTCAGAGCTACTTCCTACATAATCAGAGTGTGGGAAATGAGGGGTCCTATGACAGAATTTACAGCAAGGGTTTAACCTTGAATGGTTATAATAAAGAAAGTGTGCAAGCTTAACCTTTTATCACTTACAAAATGAAACTTGAGTCTTCTTGGACCATTTGCACATAATTCAGCCTCTCTAATTAGAAATGTGACCTGATCAAATTCTAGATATTTTTAAAAGTGGAAAGAATTTTCCATTTTAATATGCTGCCAAGAGAGTATATGTGCCAAAATGAGTATAGGTTGAGTGTTGTGTTTGTGCCTTGAATGGTTGCAGTTTTTCTATGGTTGCAATAGAAAACAATAGAAGAGAAAAATGACAGCATGTATAATTAAGACAGGATGTGTCTGTACATGTTATATTTATAGAAGATTGCTTTTTATCTTTGAAAGAAGTATGGTTCAAATATATATCATCTTTTTGACTAGTCAATAAGGATTGGTTAGTGCTGTGTCATCATAATGCAAACAATGCAAAATTATCAGTAAGATATCACTAATAAGTTGTAATAATCACTGTATTAAGTATGTCTCCTGTTGTAGTGTAGGAACAGCAGAAATGCAAGCTTGTTGGCCATTTATTTTGTCTATAGCAAAACTCTGAGAGATGCTACTGCATGTATGGCCAATACCCTCTTCTGGTGTGTCTGAAGACATTGGCAGTGTACTCAAATACATTAAATAAATAAATAAATAAATAAAGAGTTAAAACTGTACATTTTCAAAAAGAACATCAAAATTTCAAATGCTAATGAAATTGACTTTAATGGTATCCCAATCAGAATAAAATATATTAGAAAATAATTTCACAAGATGTGAAAATGAAAAAAATTATTTGCTTAAATTCTTATTTCTTTTAAATTCTTTTTCTCTCTCTCCCTCTCCCTCTCCCTCTCCCTCTCTCTCTCTCTCTCTCTCTCTCTCTCTCTCTCTCTCTCTCTCTCTCTCTCTCTCTCTCGTGTGTATGTGTGAATGTGTGTGTACATTATTCTTGGAAGTAGGAATTAGATATTTAGTCCCATGGTACTATAATTACAGACAGTTGTCAGTTGTTTGACATGTGTTTTGGAAACAGAACTCATGTCTTCTATAAAAGCTGTGCTCTTACCCACATAAGTCATCTTTTCAGTCCCTTACAAAAGTTTTTCTAAATGAGCATTACAATATTTGTAGTTTTGACAATAAATAATTTCCATCTTTGCGTCTGAAGTGACATTATAGTCTATTTCCCTGAATGCTTAGGAAAAAGGAATAAAGATATATTCAAAACTAATTATTTTGAATTGCCAAACTTAAAATAAATGGAAAATATTTGGAACATATTAACTTTTCCTTTCAAAATAATGTGATTTATATTTTCTTATTCCTTTAAAAGTAAAGTTATAAAAGATGATATGTAATTATGTTTGCTTTAATGTGAATGTGCCTGTACCTGTAGTTTATATGAACAATGCCAATTCTAGTGCCCAGGAATACCATAATGCATTCCATATCCTGAAACTGGAGTTATAGGCAGTTGTAAGTTAACTGGTGCAGATGCTGTGTATCAAATAGGTCCTCTGGAAGAGCAGTAGGTATTTCTAACCCGCCAAGCAATCTTTTTAGTCCCTTTAAATTATGCCTTTAGATTCATTATTTGCCATAAATATTGATGCTTCTATTACAAGGGTTAATAGTCATTTCTTCAGCTAGCTGCTTGCAGCCACAATAGTATAACCACTTGTATGGGATTCCATGTTGGTAGTTACATTTACCTCTGAGAGATTTTCATGAACTTTGAGCAGCAAAGGTTAAGGGATATCCAGTCTTTTGGAGGTGAACTTGGGTGCTTAGGACTGGGAATGCCTCATTCATAAAAATACTTTGCAGTACAAAAATGAATTGGAACTCTAGCATCCATTTTACAAGCCCCTCTCTGTCAATATGACTGACATAGCTTTTGAACTTGGCCCCTGATCTTAAGATACTGGGCACTTTTTTGTGGCCCTTTCTTTGTCTTAAATCTTGGTTTTTATTTCTCTGAAGTCTTATTCACTCTCTATTTGGAGATGAGGACTTTCTTATTGAGGCTGAGTCCCTTGGACTGGACTGTGAATCTTTTCCTTTGACACTAATTTCAAACATGTCCAATCTTTGCTGCCGAAACAGTTACTTTCCACAATTGCCTACTCTATAAGATACCTTTCACTAATCTATCTTCAGTTTCTTTCCTAGAGAGTCTAGTGATGAGCTTATGTCTTTCTTATTTTCATCTCCTTCTTCCCAATATTTGTTTAAATAAACTTTCAATGACTACTATCTTTTCTTGATATTTAAAAAATATTTAATGATTGACTTGATGATGCCCAATACATTCCATAAAATTACCTCACTAGCTTTTATTCTCTCTCTCTCTCTTTTTCTTGTTGCTTCAAGCTTTTGTTTGTAACTTTGAATTCTGCAGCTTGATTGAGTGTGCTGTTGAAACTCTCTACTGATCTTTTATTACCCTTGTTATATTCTTCAACTTAAGACTTTCTATTTTTTAATGAATTCTCTGTCTATTAAACTTCCTCTTTTATTCATATTTTATTTTTATGGTTCCATTTAGTTTCTTTTTATGCTTTCTTGTAACACATTGAGATACTTTAGCATGATAACTTTAGATACTTTGCAAGTAGACCTCAGATCTCAATAACTTTTGGGTCATTCAGCAGAGGTTTGATTATTGCTTATTGTTGCTATAGTTCTTGAAGATTGTTCATGTTCTTTAACGTTCATTGTTGCTGTGAGATGTAGGATGTTTTATTATTATGTTACAATGCCTCTGATATCATGAATGTGTTAATGCTATCACTGGAGCTTTGGATTCTACATTACAGAAGTAGGTGTGCTATAAATATGAGTTTACCTCCAAATTTGTTCTTTTTCTTATATTCACACAAACTCTGGCCTCTTTGATTTCTACCATGTGCTGACACACACAGCTGAAAGTCTCTTTTGATATTTTCAAATGACAGTCCTTTGGTTTTAGCCACCCCAATCTCTATAGGAGAAATAAATTTGTTGTCAATTACTAAATCCAAAGCATTCTGTCCCAGCAGCAGCGAACCACTATATTACAAATCATGACTCCTCTGAGTTCCCATCCCTTTTATCAGTTTTTAGTTCTCTTGAGTTATTTAGTCTAACAGTTTCCTGCAGTTATCTAGAAGCAATGAGTCTAGGGTATGCCTATTGGTTAATGTTCCTTGACATTGAAGCCAAGGCTTGGCTTTGCTGTTAGATTGCATGAGAGAAAAAAAAACACAGGCCAAAGGAATTCAAAATTTTTGAAGAGAGAACAGAGAGAGTAAGAACACTACTTGTATGCCAGATGATACTGATTAATATTTCAGATACATATTTTCAAATATATACCTTTCTGTAAGGTAAGCACCCATTTAGTGTAAAAGTTAAGCCAAGAATACATAGATTACTTCTGTGATTTTAAGTTGAAATCACAATGCCATCACATCCAAAATCTTCCATTGTATCCATAAAAATTCAGTCTATTTGATTGTATTCTCTTATAGTGAAACCACGAATTGCAAGTCTAAATACCATCTTGATGCTGATTTGACACTTTCATATATTCTACCACATTTTCCTTAAATAGAGAGCTAACCAAAATCCAGATAATTTTCTTCCTTCATTCTTAGAATTTCATTAAATTTACATATTCTATAACCCAAGTAAATTATTTCATGATTCAGATGCCTATTTATAATAAATGTTGCCCTGATAGTATACTTTTCTAATTAAAATGGGGACTCACTCTTTGGTATTTATTCAAATGAATTGAAGGCTTACTTACCTGCATACATGACATATGTATGATTTTTCATGGCAAATTATTCATAATTGCCAAAACCTAGAAGAAACCAGGAATTAATTTAGTATGTGAATACATAGGTGTATCACAACACATCCAGACAGTCACCCTTATTCAGTACTAAAACAAATGCATTGTCAACCCAGTCATGAAAATAACACATGGGGCAATTTAATGTAATGAATATCATTAATTAAAAGAAGTCAACAACATGGCTTTTACAAAAGACGAAATTATGGAGTCAATAAATATATCAGTGAATTTAAGAAGTCCCTAAGGGACAGAAGAACCAAGAGACAAACAAAGAGAAATCTTGGGATGGTGGCAGTCTTTTGTGTGATATTATAGTAGTATCACATGAGATACAGAGTGCTCACATTCTATACATTTGATGAAACCCAAAGCATGTACAACACCAATAGAAGTCATGAACTGGGAATGATGGTGTGTATCAATGAGGGTTATTTATTTTGAACAATATGTCACTGTTGAACATGATGTAACAAATTGCAGGAGGTATGACTGATGTAGACAGAAGGTTCATGGGTCAACCTACATTTTTACTCAGTTTTGTTGTGACTGCAAACAAACTTAAAATTTAAGTTTATTTATCAAACAATAAAATGTATGTATGCAAATATGAACATATATAATTTTCATTATACCTAGTTCTACTATAATGTGTAACATTGAATTTGATTTCATATATCTAAGAAAACTAGTAGACTCAAATAATTTTCAGTTATTATTTTTAATACTATTCATTTTAACAAACTGAGTGTTATAATTTTTGCTTTCATCTCATGGAGATTATAAATATTGGGTAATATGAAACTCAAAATTCTCACTTATGTGTCACCAACATTTGTCTAAATATACTGCCAAAAGAGAAAAGAACATGTATTTTAATCACTCAGTAAACCATAATTAAAGTTCATGGAACTACCTAGCAGGTAAGTAGAGGGAGCATTATTTATGTACCAGATGCACTCACACTATAGGCTCTTTTAAGCTAGACACTTTGAATTTGTGCATTTATATGGGTATCAAATTAATATCTTCTTAGGTGATATAAAGGATAAATTGTACTTTTAGCATTTTCAGAAAATAAATATTTACTGAAAGAAGGTAATGGAAACATTATTTAGGTACAATGGTGTCTAATGGCCACAACTCCTACTCAGCCCTCAGCTTATTTAAGTATATGAAATCCTCAGTTTGACTGAATGTGGAGTTGGCATTCCCCAGTCACAGGCTTGTGGAATGGTAGACTTTTGCTATGAGGTGTATTGGAGTCATCTCTCAAATGAACAAAATACTTATAATTTAAAAATCAGTACCATAAAAATATCTAGGTTGCATCCTTCACTTCTGAGTCTTAAGTCCCCAAATTAATGATTAATATTTAAAAGTTTTGTTACCCCAGTTGAAATAAATTATCATGCCATGTTTAGCACCACATTGAAAATAGCTAACTATGTAGAATCCTTAGGGTGAGCAATAAAGGATCACGATATAGTACAAAATACCAAGGTCCAGGCCAGACCCTTTCTTTGTTAAGAGGAAAGATGCCTTCAAACAGGAGCCAGTGATGGCGTTTGAGGCTGAGAGTAAACAGCTACATTTTCCTTTCTCTTTTCATTTTATTTTCAGTTAATAAAGAGCATAATCTATTTGTACCTGCTTTTGCCTTAGGAGTTAGAAGAAGATAATGAAATATTTTACTATCTGTTTTCAAATTATAAGCTGTTGTTTCCAAAGAAAGTCAAAACCCACGTATATTATCACATTATCGTTCTCAGGAGATTGCAGTCACCATAGTGATGGTAATTACATGGCTTCATTAACTTTATACATCCTACCTGTTATGGGGGGTTCACATTAAGAGAATTTGCATATACAGGAAATGAATGCCATTTTCAGGGAGCTAACATCATTAAACATTTAGGCAGTCCCTATCAAGCAAAGGGGTTTCCACTGAGGTATGCTTCGCAGCATGCCCTTTATAGTCATTGTGAGCACAGGAATATAATGTTGAAACCCTAAAAGCAAAAGCTTTAGAGGAAAATATCAGAAAGGGACAACTGTTATTTACCAATCTGTTTTACAATAGACTTTCTTATTACTGACCCAAAGAATACATGATCAAATACAATCTATATCTCAAGAACAGAAATAACTAATATCCTGGGAACTTTTGAAGAGTATGAACATATGTATGTATGAACATTCATGTATACTACTTTCTTGAATGATATAATGTTCAGTAGTATTTTTTTTTTTTGTTTTTTGAGACAGGGTTTCTCTGTGTAGCCCTGGCTGTCCTGGAACTCACTCTGTAGACCAGGCTGGCCATGAACTCAGAAATCATCTTGCCTCTGCCTCCCAAGTGCTGGAATTAAAGGCGTACGCCACCACCACCTGGCCAATGTTCAGTATTTTAAAATGGATATCTTTGTGCTTATTAATTTGTTGATAATTTAAAAAAATTGTTGCACAATTTAATTCATTAATAACCACTATAACTTTAACAATATAAAGAAATTTCAGGCATAGAAATAACATTAAACAGAAAAGAGACAGAAATGAATCATTAAAACATGGAACAGAAAGAAGATGAAAATTTCTATATGCCTAGACTTAATTTCCCTACAATGAATGAATTTGCATTATTTTGAAGACCAGGATGATAAAGAACTTTACATGTAATTTTATTTATAGAATATGCTCTTGACTTTTTGATAACACTAGAATTATGAGCATTCTGAGGAAAAGTGAAACATGGAAACTATAGAGTGAGTGTTTGCTATCTCTACAATAGCTATCTCATCTTCAGATTCCAACTCTAGTATCATTCTAGAACTTATCACATGTTCTTTCCCTAATTTACATTTACCACATTGGAATCAATACTAATATTAATAAAGCTCACAGTAACACAAATAAAGCATTGACTGTTTAAATAGTGAGCACCATGATTTTCAAAATGTAGATGTAGGCTATCTGACTCAGCTATCTTAAAAATCAATTTCAAAACAACTCATAATTCCTTTTTAACCTTTAACATTCACAATAATTCACAATAAACTAGAAATTGTCTATTTTAGGACACAGAATTCTATAATATGATTTTACATTACACCCATAAATTAAGGCATACCCTTAAACTTTTAGAATGGTACTGGGTGGAAAACCACTTTATACAGGCATCTCACACTTAATTATGTCTAAAATCAACAGTAACACAATGACAAATTTCAGAGGTGGCAGAAAATATCAATATTTTTCCCCAAACTAAATTCCCAATTTTTTTTAATTATAAAAGTTTCTAAGGTTCACATTAAGTAATTCTGAATGACTCATGTGGTGAGTCAAAAAAGTAAAAAGCATGTTTTCTCTTCTTTCAGGTAAAGAATTTTCATTTCTTTTAACTGAGTCTAAAGCAATAGTGTGAACTTTTCTCGGGTAAAAGTAACTACTTTTTTCCTTAAAACTACAACCTCACTTCTTGACAAGATCTTATAATTATTTCATGTTTACTTATAAGTAGAAACTGCCCCAAATCAATAGGTCTCCATGAGTTTTATACTTGATATTTATTTTGGTAATTATAATCAATTCCGTTTTCATGTTGTAAAAGATGGCATTCATTACCTTTTATAGTTAAATGATGATGGTTGATTTGAAGAACAAGAGAATTTTAGATGTCAGGCCAACCACAATTATTTTGTACTTTGGAAATAAAGTGATATTTTAAATAAATATATTATGTTCAGTTTTTTGTAATATGATGCTTTAAAAATATTGATAAGTTTACACAACAAAGATTTTATTGATGTTTTTAACTCTCATCCATTCTATTGTAGTATTTGGCAAACACAGTAGTACACTAATAGTATTGAGTGTCATTTCAAACTTCTTATGTTAGGATGTCTGGAAGTAAACTCATGTTACTTTAAAATGTCTTTACAGTGTGAGGATGCTGAAGAACAATGGGGAACCAGTGCTTTAGGAATTGTTGATGATATACAATATCATCTCACGATATAGAAAATGCAATATTCACTTTACATCCCAATTACAGCCCCCCTCTTTCCAGTTCCCTATCACAGAGCCCCTCGACACCCCACATTTGGAGGTAAAATGAAAAATAAGTTAATGAAAAAAATATGAAAATGCAATATTCTATAATTTCAGATCTTTAAGAATGAAAGGTTTTCTTTGAATAATAATTCTTGATATAATTGTAATTACTACAACCTTTATGTTGTACATTGAATCTACACTTATTTATATTATACATTTTTTATTCTGTATAATTTGGTCATTATCTCTTCATAAGCCTACCCTAATCTTTGTCACTGCCACCTTGTGATGGATGCTTTATTCGCTATCTCTACAAATTTAAATTTTGTCATTTGTTTGGGTTCCACATATGAGTAACATCATGCAATAGTTGTTTTCTGTGTCTGGTATATCTCTCTTGGCCAAATGTCTTCTGTTTCTCTCTACATGTTGGCAAATGATATGATTTTTCATTTTTACATTGACATAGTATTCTATTACATATTTACATATGACACTTCAAAAAAATTGCATACAGAAATTTACTACACTGAGAGCCACCTTGTAAAGTAGTTCAAAAGAATAATAAAAACAAAGGGCAGATCGGAAGAATTTGTTTTTCAAACCCATCACTGCTCTCATGTGTTTCTGCAAACATCTTTCTGTTCTTTTTGAACAGAAGTTGTCAGTATTGAAGGTAGAAATACTCAAACTTTCTAGAAAAAAAACTTGAGAACCCTGTAAACATATATAGAACACATAGACATATATAGAAAAACAATGATCAGAGACTTATAGACATAAATTTTAAAAACACAGATTGCTGTCAAAAAATGTGCAGAACTCAGAGTTCTCTGTATGTCATTCTTAAGATAAGTCTCTGAATATGTAAAAGCATTTTCAAGATAAGTAGAGAAAAATTAATATTAGAGACATGGAAAGGGACTATGGCTTACAAATATTAAAATATTGATTAAATACTCTAAAATGGGAAGCCACCTCTGTTCACAACTGATGATTTAAATTATGTTCATATATAGCAAACTGCTCATTAACCACAGAGAATGAATTTCAAGGAAAACTTTCACTTTTCGTCCAGGGCACAAATCCTAAAATGAACTGAATGTTTCTCTGAATCCATAGGAAGTATGAAAAGTGAGGAAGAAAGTGTAATACAAATTCTAAGGATCTTTGACTGCTAAAAAACTTTAAAGAATTAATTAAACATTATGCTCAATTGCAAGTCTAATGCTTGTCCTGGATTTCTAAGGAATAAAATGGTATGCTAAAGATGGTATACTGCAACAAAACTCCAATGCCCTGTTGTCTTTGTTAACAATTTCCTAAGACATTGGTCATAAAGCCCTTGGGTGGTCCAGAACCATTAATAGATTTTTATATGACTGCAAATTGACTTGTAGGGGTCATCCCTCAGCACTGTGAGATAGAGATCTTTTCTTTTATATTTATTTATTTATTTTTTATTAGGTATATTCTTTATTTACATTTCAAATGATTTCCCCTTTCCTGGATCCCTCCCCTCCCTGAAAGTCCATAAGACCTCTTCCCTCCTCCTGTTCCCCAATCAACCCATTCCTGCTTCCCTGTCCTTGTATTCCCCTACACTGCTGCATTGAACCTTACCAGGACCAGGGACCTCTCCTTCCTTCTTGTTGGGCATCATTTGATATGTGAATATTTTCTTGGGTATTTCAAGCTTCTGGGCTAATATCTGCTTATCAGTGAGTGCATATCATGTACGTTCTTTTGTGATTAGGTCACCTCACTCAGGATGACATTCTCCAGTTCCACCCACTTGCCTACGAATTTCATGAATTCATTTTTTTTAATTTTATTTTATTTTCTAAGTTTTTTTTTATTTACATTCAAAATCATTTCCCCTTTCCTGTTTCCTCCCTCCCATAAGCACCCTTCCCTCCCTCTTTTCACCATTCAACCTCCTTTCACTTCTCTGTCCTGGCATTCCCCTACATCCAGTCTTTCCAGGACCAGGGGTATCTCCTTCCATCTTCTTGGAAATCTATTGATATGCGAATTGTGTCTAGGGTATTCCATCATTCTGGGTTAATATCCCCTTATCAGTGACTGCATACCATGTGTGTTCTTTTGTGATTGGGTTACCTCACTAAGGATGATATTTTCCAGTTCTGACCATTTGCCTAGGAATTTCGTGAATTCATTGTTTTTAATTGCAGAGTAGTATTCCATTGTGTAAATATACCACATCTTCTGAATCCATTCCTCCATTGAGGGACATCTGGGTTCTTTCCAGCTGCTGGCTATTATAAATAAGGCTGCTAAGAACATAGTGGAGCATGTGTCCTTATTGCATGCAGGTAAAGCCTCTGGGTATATGCCCAGGAGTGGTATAGCAGGATCCTCCGGGAGTGTCATGCCCAGTTTTCTGAGGGACCGCCAGACTGCTTTGCAGAGTGGTTGTACCAGCTTGCAATTCCACCAGCAGTGGAGGAGTGTTCCTCTTTCTCCACATCCTCGCCAACAACTGGTGTCTCCTGTGTTTTTGATCTTAGCCATTCTGACTGGTGTGAGGTGGAATCTCAGGGTTGTTTTGATTTGCATTTCCCTAATGACTAAGAATGATGAACATCTCTTTAGGTGCTTCTCAGCCCTTAGATATTCTTCAGGTGAGAACTCTTTGTTTAACTCTGTACCCCATTTTTTAATAGGGTTACTTGCCTCTCTGGAGTTTAACTTCTTGAGTTCTTTGTATATATTGGATATTAGCCCTCTATCGGATGTAGGGGTTGGTAAAGACCATTTCCCAGTTAGTTGGTTGCAGCTTTGTCTTTTTGACGGTGTCTTTTGCCTTGCAAAAACTTTGTAATTTAATGATGTCCCATTTGTCAATTCTTGATCTTAGAACATAAGCTATTAATGTTCTGTTCAGGAGACAGCTGGTGCTGGCGAGGATGTGGAGAAAAAGGAACACTCCTCCACTGCTGGTGGGATTGCAAGCTGGTACAACCACTCTTGAAATCAGTCTGGCGGTTCCTCAGAAAACTCGACAATAAGACTACTGGAGGAACCTGCTATACTACTCCTGGGCATATACCCAGAAGATTCTCCAGCATGCAATAAAGACACATGCTTTTGAATTCCTGGTATCTGGGATTTTTTAGTGGCTATACCCATTTCCTAATAAGGAGGATCAGAGAGCTTTTGTATTGGAAAGCTGTATTGATCTCTGTGTCTTAATGTATCACTATATTCAATTTGACTGTTTCTAGTAGGATTGTTTATAGCAATAGTATAACATGTGCCTTCTTGAGTTTTCAGATCTTTCATTTGGGAGGAGTCACAAGATCCTTGACTTCTAGAGGTATAGTTTGACTTTCATTGACAGCTAGTATAAAACAGTAGAAAAAAGTCATATGGGACTTAATCATTACCTTATTTTCCATATTTGATATAGGCATAGAGTTATAACTCAGTAGCTAAGAACTTCATTAGAGGAAGGGATAGTATCTTTTTTGTAACATTTCTAGTTTTTAGCATAGTATATACATAATTGCTCAATCAATATTTGTTAAATTGCACTCAAATTTCAAAAAGCATTAATATAATTCATCAGTCTCTAATTCAACGTGTGTGTGTGTGTCTGTATGTGTGTGTGTGTGTACATATGAGTTGTAAAATGAGATGAATACTGACAGTGGTGTTTAATAAAGACTGGATTAGAAGTGGGTAATGGGATCTATTTCACAGGAAGGCAGATAAAATTATGTTGACCAAAGGGCTCTCACTTCATTTCTCTTTGTCTCAGACATTCCTTCCTCATGCCCTACCTTAGGCAGGGAGCATGGAGCATGATAATGTTAGAGGAAACATTATGTAAAGTCTTTCTTCCCAATGGATTGTTAGTGTGACGAACAAACAAATACACACACATACATGGAAACACACACAAACATACACAGAGATATGTACACAAACACTGTGCGTGCATGCAAACACACAATCACTCACCTCTTGGGGAAAATATCATATTGGTGATATTGTCAGCTTAACACTCAGGAGCAAATGGCCACAGTAAACAATAATTAACCAAGTACTACAGATAAAAACACCAGAGATGCTGACAGTGTGCACACATGACTAAGGATTCAGATTGTGTTTGCTGTTCATTGAGATGCATAAAGATATAGAAACATGTCTGTAAGTGTTAACAACTGATTAAAGGGTAAAACATTTTAAGACTATATGGGAAAGGATTGTAAGAACTTGCATAGGTAGTTTATAGAGGCAGAAACTCCAACATTGGAAAGAAAAAGCCTTAGAGTTTATATCTTGTCAAGGTGGAGTTGATATTTATTTATAATTTAGGCTTTGCAGGAAAGTTAAATGGTACATGCCTAATCATGTTATATTACAGAAATCTAACTTTAGCTATATTACAAAAATGTATTAACTAATATGCTCTATTTAACAATTATAAGAGTCTATATTTTTAACTTAAAATATTTTTTAGTAAAAAGTTATTTCTCTAAGTAAACACTGTAATATATATTATATATTACATATATATATTACATTATATTAGTACCAAGTTACTGAGTCAATAAATTTTTGTTGAATTGTCACATTTACAATTTCATGTCGTGATACGTTTGAATGTTATGAATTAAAATGTTAATGTCATGCTCCCATAAAGGAATTATTGATTTTGTTCTGTACGCAAATGAATGTAGCAGACACTGCAACTACATTCATATTTTCTGCAACCTTAGTTGAAGCCATTTTGATTAGTTTCAGATGTTTTGTGAAATCTATACCTTTATAGCTTATGAAGAGGGAATAAAGCTATTCTCAATTGACTTGATAATTTAAAGAGAATTGCATGGCTAATCTCCCTTTATTACAGTCAATGGCCCAGGACACAGTGTATGTTAAAATGTTCCTTTAGAAATGCTTTTGTTCAAGAAGGTTCACTCAGTGGCATTCCTTGTATTCTTTTTTAAAAACCTGTATTTCTACCAAAAATACATTTTTTTAGAGAAAATTAAGCATTTCTTTTATATAAACTTCTCCAACAATAAAATGGTCATATGTGACTTGTTCTTCACACTATTCCTTACAATTCTCAGTTCTACTGGAAACTTACAATGGAAATAGTGACACTCCAGGAACCTATATCCAGAGCCAACATCTATTATGATATATTTAGCCATTTATACAATAGCTTCTTCTTATTAACATTAATTACGAGGTAAGGAAATTGGATGATTCATAAAAGCAGAATGTAGTTGTCTTGACCACATTATACAGCAGTGCAAATAAGAATTCTTAATGCTGTTTAACAAATGACTTTTTCACTCTTCATTAAAGCCCCTTGTTGCCATCCAATCTTGATTTTAGAAATTAAAGCTAACAACCAGATTGAGAGAATCAGGAAAGAGACAGCATGGGGCAAAGTCTCAAAGCCACAACTAACAGCATGAAGCAAAGTGAACCTCCAGCTATAGCAGCTCTCAGAGAAGGCTGAAGCAGGGATGGAGAGGAATGCCTTTGCAGGGAGATGCAATTGTAGCAACCCTCAGTACTAGCAAAGTGCTTGTGAATGTTGACATGAAAGCCTTTCCCTTAATGTTTTAATTAAATACCTAGAAGCCAACACTTCTTCTCAGTTAGTGTCAGAACACTGCTTTTTGGTGGATAAATGCTTACAGGAAAAAGCTCAGCTGAGGGTTTACAAACAGGGCTCTAAGAACTGAGATGGCTTTTGCTGAGGTACTTCAGATCAAGGAAGAGAGAGTGATTATGAACAAGCAGTGTGATGGCAGGCTGGCTTAATCCACCCAAATGTCAGTTTCTGGTTTGCAAGTTGGCAATCCTACCTTCATCTTCAAACAAAAGGGCACTGGTTAGTCATCTGTTTAATTCTCTAGCTTCAGTGTGTCATTTGGACGTTGAAGGAAAATCCCTTGATTCTGTCTGCCATTTCTGACAGCCTCCCTCTAGACCCCATTAATACGCTTTTTAGAGAATAGAATGCAAAATAGGCAGCAGGCAGTCTACAGTCAAAATGGAGATGGAACACAGAGTAGAAATGTCTTCCCTTTGTGAAGCCGCTGCTCAGGCGACCTTTGTCAAAGAGAGATACACATTCTTTGTACAGAATTAGAAACTGTATCTTTCAAGATATTAAAGCGGCATTTGTTGTATGATAATTTTGGAGGTTGTTTTAAATTTGGGAATTTGTGATAGGATACAGAAAACCTCAAGTGATATTTACAAAATGTGCAAACAATGACACAGTCAGGAAGCCAGGCTGGCTTTGGGCACGCCTGGGGAATACCCTTCAGAAAACAAATTTGCCACTCTTTAATGTTGGTTTGAATCTAATTATGAAATTGCAAGCAATGAGACACTCTTTGCCTCACTTTGCCTCTGAAACAGTGAATCCACAGCAAATCAACAGTTCCCTAACAAAGCAAGTCTGCTAATTCTTGTGAGAGTTTAATATTCTTTGAAAGCTCATAATTTGTTAGATCTCCTATCTTTCTATTGAAACTTGCCTTTCATTTATTATATATTGAATAATTGGAGTTGATGTGGTGATAGTGGTGGTGGTAGTGGTAGTGGTGGCCATAGTGGTGGTGGTAATGGTGTGTGTGTGTACATTGGTAACGCTATTGCTAAATGTATTAAATGTAAATTAATGTATCATTGCTATGGAGAAATCCTATTCCAAATAACCTTTCCCTGAGGCATTGCCTGATTCAAAGAAATATTCCTAATTGCACAATTTCCAGAGTCTCAAGTTCAGCCAAGAGTGGAGCACATTAAAGCCAGCACATCTAAGCAAAACAGTTACAAGAACTTCTGATCTTATTATCTGTGAAATGGGCAAGACCTTTTAGCCACCAAGGTCTGAATTCTCATGTGCTGATGTTATTGCAACTCTGGTCATAATCAAAGATTAAGAGGCAAGACCACAAGAGTGGAAATCATTAAGACTGAAGAAGTCAACTTTATTTATAGAGAAGCGTTGAGAAGTCACTTATTTTTATTCATTCAGTCGCTTAATCAAACACCAATAAAGCCTTTATGTATTTTTCTATCTCAGGAAACCATTCAGGCCTGGATTTTAAAATACAGAAAGGCAAAAATAACTGTGTTCTGCTAGGAATTTATTTCTAAGCTGCCCTTATTATTAGAACAGATATTAACCTGAATTCAGATAAGTGAAATGGTAAAAATACACCTTCTAAAGTGCACAAGCAATATATACATGAAATAAGCCATCTAATGCATGTAATGCTTGTTAAGGACCAGTGGTGAGATCACATGAAAGACAACATGCCCACATACACATCTGTTGTGTTTCTGAGAAACTAGTTTACTTTCACACAAAAGAGATTAAGACACTGATAACCACAGGCTCACTCATGTTTCTAATATTTACTGAGGATCTCTGACCTTTTTGAATTTTTCATAGTGGTAACAGGTATATTTGTCTAGGATGTTTTTCTTGTGGAAATATTTGTCCATCACATGATATGTTTAAATTCAGACTTAAAAGTTATCTAGTTCTGAACTTGTACATTTTCATTTTATATTGTATTATGTGATATATTTATTCATCATTTTACTAGTTTATATTCTCAGTACTTTGAATGGAAATTTATTGCATTTACTTTTTATACAATATATAATATTTTGAAAACCTGGATTATGCTTTAAGTGATGTTCATTATAGAAAGACACATTTTAAAACATCATAATATTTGTGTATCTATATCCATATATGAAGTATAGAAAACAGTATCTTTCTCTGATGTCATTTAGTTAACTCTTTTTTTCCTCTTTGCTATTGAACCCCTTAAACTACATGGAGAAAATGGTATCCATTCAGTAAGCTGTTAAGTCACAGGCACTACCAAAGTGTTTAATCCTGCCATCTCCCAGAAATTGGACAGGTCTGTGTAAGAAGGCAAATAGCAGATGTAATCAAATGATAGTCTCTCATTACTTACATTTTTATATAGAACAGCAACTGCAATATCACTATGAACAAACTCCTTCTAGGCTAGTATACAATTTTAAGAAACTGCATTTTGATTCAATTCACAGACCAAATGAAGCTCAAGAAGAAGGAAAACCAAAGTATGGATACTTCGATCCTTCTTAGAAGGGAGAACAACATAACCACGGGACGAGATCCAGAGACAAAGTGTGGAGCAGAGACTGAAGAAAAGACCTTCTAGAGAATATCCCACATGGGTGTCCATCCCATATACCATCACCAAATCCAGACACTATTGTGATTGCCAGCAAGAGCTTGCTGACAGGAGCCTGATATAGTGATCTCCCAAGAGGCTCTGCCAGTACCTGACAAATACAGAGGTGGATGCTCTCAGCCAATCATTGGGCTGAGCACAAGGTCGCAATGGAGGAGCTAGAGAAAAGATGGAAGGTACTGAAGGAACTTTCGGCCCATAGGAGGAACAACAATATGAACCAACCAGTACCTCTAGAGCTCTCAGGGACTAAACCACCAACCAAAGAGTACGCATGGAGGGACCCATGGCTCCAGCAACATATGTAGCAAAGAATGGACTTGTAGTACATCAAAGGGAAGAGAGGCCCTTGGTCCTGAGAAGGCTAGATGTCCCAGTACAGAGGAATGCCAGGACAGGGAAGAAGGGGTGGGTGGGTTGGTGAGCCGGTGGAGGGGGTTGGGATAGGGGGGTTTGGAGAAGGAACCAGGAAAGGGGATTACATTTGAAATGTAAATAAAGAAAAAAAGAGAAAAAAAAAAAAGAAAATTCATTTTCGGTGTTTGGCCCTTTAAATCTTTAAATGGGAATGACCTTCATATGACTTTTTTTTTTTTGAGTGTTTAGTACCCAGTTGGTGGACTGTTTAGAAAGGATTAAGGTAATGGTGGGGTTGGAGGACATGTCACTGGGGGTGTGATTTGAGATTTCAAAGCCAGTGCCAGGGTCAGTCTCTTTATCTCCTGCTTGCAACTTATGGATCAGATAAGAGCTCTCATCTATGCCTCAGTGCCCGTGCCTGTGTGCCTGCCTTCATGTTCTCTTCCAAGATGGTCATGGACAAACTCTCTGAATCTACAACCAATCCCCAATTAAGTGCTTCCTTGGTTATGGTATCTCTTCACATTAATAGAACAATGGCACTCACTGGGGGTTACACCAATGGTCTTCACTTTCATGTATAGGTAATAAGGAACCAATGAGTCACATTTTGGATGATGGATGTTTAGATAATGTAGGATATCATGTTTTGATTTCCAAATTCCATTAATAATCTTTCCAAACCAACCTTACTTGGCAGGAAAATCGGTATGATTTCCTAAGCTCAAGCTTTTTTGATATAACTCCTGCTACAGCTACATAAATAAAAGTAGGAATACTTACCAACCTTGTCAATGTCCCTGTATAAATGTTCCCAGGCAAAAGAAACCTCTAAAACACCCACACACACACACACACACACACACACACACACACACATATACACACACACTGGAAAAATCAAAGAAAAAACTTATCTGTACACTTATCTTTCATTCAAATACAGCCAATTGTTGACACATGCATGGGCACACCTAATATCTATATACTAGATAGTTTACCAATAAAGAATTAAAAACAATACAAGCATACAAAACCCAGAACTGGGTTGAGCTTCATGGAGAATTCTGAACATGATACTATAAAGAAAAATCATCACTTGTTATGTGAAAAAAGTATCTGTATTTGAGAAATCTGTGACATTGCTATTTGCAGTATTAGTAATATACTCTTAGTGGATTTAAATAATACACATCTCAAAACTTTTAATAAAAGCATAAGTTGGCCAAGTATGGTAGCACATGTCTTTAATTCTGCCACCCAGAAGGCATTGGGCAGACAGATATCTTAAAATTCCAGGGTGCTTGACCTATATAGTGAGTCCCAATCCAACCAGGGCTAAACAGTTAGGACCTTCTTTTTATTTTATATTTTTTTTAGAAAAGGTATACTTAGAATAATTATACAGTAGAGTTATGACTGTCTTTCGAGTCTTTGGAATATTTAGTGATAAGAGGGAAAAAATGTCAGATGCTATCTTAAACAAAAGGAAGTAGTTCTTTCAATTCCTTTTATGGACACACAAGGAACAATTTGAGCTCCATTTTCATAGTCTTCTCTGACCATTATAATGAAGTAGATCAGGAGTCAATAAACTGCATCCTAAGGACAATTGGATGATGATTTTTTGGTCACTCTGATTGGTTTGTTAAGGCCTGAAGATTAAAGTATATTTTATCTTTTTAAAGGTTACATTCTCAATGGCTTCTAACTTAGTTCCTTTTCACTGAAGGAGGCTGAAATATTTTCTAATTAGTTAAAAAAAATTGCCAAGTGCTGATGTAGCTGACCTTCCCATTAGTTAATTTTCTTCCAAGTTTTACAAATCATATCTTCATTTCTATGAACTCAGATTTATTAATCATTAATTTTTTCCATTGTACTTTCTAAATGACAGTTGGTTTTAATTTAATTTTTTTCTTAACTCCTCCTGTTCTTCAGGTTCTATTACGTAATGTTTGGCAATGGTATTAATTTAAGTCATCTCATACGCAGAGACAAACATTATTTCAGCTTTTCAAGAAGGTAAGACCCATATAAAAAAAACAAAAATGTTGCACAGAGACCATGGGTGCTGAGAGACCCATCAGAGGGATGCAGGAGTAATTTCACAGACTTCAGAATAACAAGGAAAGAAGAAAGTTTGGATGGAAGTCTTGCTTGATCATAATACAGTACTGAGAAGGGTTTGGCTATTATGGTGAGGAGCTCTCAAGACAAACTAATGTCTCCAGAAACAAACTGTCCAAACTGCTGCAAGGAGTCTTTGCGTAAAAATATGCGCAGGAAGTACAATTACATTAACAGCTGGGTGATGGAATTCTAAGGCTATGTATCCAATTATTTTTCCCTCTTTTCTTGTAATAGTTTTAATAGTATTTAAAGCTTCAAATAGAGGAAGAGAACAGAGATAAATCAGAGGGGAGAGTGGTTGAGAGACAATACATTTTTTTTCTTTTGTTGTTGCTGGGACAAGTTACAGTAAGATTTATATTATCTTAACGATTAAAGGCACAGTCTAACATTGTCTAACTTAATGATATCAGCAAGTCCTAGTAGCAGAAGCATGAGGTAGCTTTTCTTAGCAAGTTACAGTAAGGTTTATATTATCTTAGCGATTAAAGGCACAGGCTAACATTAAGACTAACTTAATGATATCAGCAAGTCCTAGTAGCAGAAGCATGAGGTAGCTTCTCATAATGTGTCTAGTCAAGGAAAGTAGGCAGGAAGTAAAGACTGGCTACCAAACTTAAAAGTACCGACTGTCCAGGCATGTTTACATTATAGATTTCACTGCTTCCAATAGAGAGCCACAAGCTGTTCTCTTTTCAGACATTGCCTCTATGTGTGGCAGAAGCATTTACATTCAAACAGTATCAGAGAGAGAGAGAGAAGGAGAGCAGTGAGGGCAGTAAAACAATAGATTACCATCATTTACTGAATAGACTGATTTAGTCTTTCTAATTCTAATATCTCCCCAGCCGTGTACCAAAGTTGCATAAGTCCTGGGCACACTTCATTCTGTTTTTCTTATTACAGAGTATTATAACACATAAATATTTATCATTAGTAATAGCTCACCATTTTAAATTTAGAAAACATCCTATTAGTCTTGTGATGTGGAAAAATGATTTGTGTGTGTGTGTGTGTAACTGAAGAATAATGTTTTAGTTTCACAAAATTTTGTAATGTTTTGTTCCAGTTGGAAAATTTTAATGTTGTCAAATATTCTTCTAAATATTCTCTTTTAATTTTATCCTTTATACTTACGTTTTGTGCATCTATTCTTTCTGTGAGGTACTAGTTCATAATTGTGTTTTCTTCAGTGAACCCCTATTTCCCCCATGCCATAAAAACTTCATTGTATTTCTCACTTCTGCTTTCTTTTATTCCATGTTGTTTTGTCAGTTTGAGTTTAATTTCTTTTAGTTAGTTCTTTTACTTTTGGAGGATATAGAATAATTACATAATTTCTGCCTTTCCTTTCCTCCATCATGTTAATGTATATATTCTCATTAACACATATACATATATTCTCATTAACACACACACACACACACAAACACACACACACGTATATCCCTAAGTATGTAACTACAATGTGCTCAGTCTGTATAGTATTACTTGTATGTATGTTTGCAGGCTTAGTCATTTGATATTGTATATCTAATAGATGTATTCTCTTCTGGGAAGACTAGTTCTCTCACTCTGTGGATACAGCTAAATAATGTCTTTACCTCTAACGAAGGAGACATTTCTTTGCTCCAGAAAGAGGCTATTATAGAAAAACTAAAACCAAGTAAAATGCAAATTTGTGAAGTTCAGTTCCAATGAATAAATCTGTAGTACAACTCTGTTACTCAAAGATCTTAGAGATCTTTGCTTAAGTGGAGACAGATTGTAAAATCAAGAAAAGCAAGGGGTCTGGTGTGAAATTGTTCCTCCTCTGAATGTCAGAAGCCGTGCATAAAGTCTGACAAGCAGGACTGCCTAATCATCAACTAGACATCAGTAGCAGTCATGCTAAAGTGGAACAAGGCAGGAAACTCAAATCAGGAACCTGAGTTGGGTGTGGAGCAGAGATTGTGGGAGGAGTACTACTTACTGGCTTGGTCCCCAAGCCTTGTTCATCCAACTTTCACAAAGCTCAGGACTATGAATCTAGGAATGATTTAGTCCCCCCTAAATTAATCATTAATTAAAGGTATGAATTAGAGGCTTGCCAACAGGGAGTGAAGATCTTTTCAGCTGAGGTTCCCTCTTCTGAAATGACTATAGCTAGTTGACATAAAACTAGCCAGCACATCATTGAGTTATATTTGATAGTATTTGGAGAAAACAACATGTTTATTTTATTCATGACAAGATATTCAATGTTGAATTGGATATTGGATTAACCATATGTACCATTTTTTACTGGATCTTAAACAGCACAATTTTGAGTATTTCCAACAAAGACAAACCTTAAATATTAAAATAGCTAGATGTGACTTGAATATACATATAGTAAATCATTCTTTAATAACCTAATAAAATATATAATCATTATGTCTTTGCATATTAACTTAAGTTTAATAATACTTAAAAGCATTATTTTCTGAAAAAACTAATACATTAATGGGATGTATATCTAAACTCTCTATTTGAAGTTTGAGATCTGATTTTAAAATATCGGAACTTTTACAATAAACACAGATCTAAATTGTCAACAGTAAAATAAAATAATACTTTATGTGATCACTGGGAAACCATTTTTCGACATTTATAGTTTTGTTTGTTTGCTCTTTCTTTCTTCACATTCTCTCTCTCTCTCCCTCCCTCCCTCCTTTCCTCCCTCCTTCTCCCTCTCCCTCAAACTGTATTGGAGAAATTCTACAAGTCCTCCTTATGGAAGAGCACACTTAGGATTGTCCTTCAACATTTTTTTCAGTACAACAGAACGATAAATCACTGGAGTGCAGTATTAGAGTTGAGTCTGGGTGGTGTGTGTATGCTTCATCCTACGTGTACTCTTAGATCATCCAAAGCAGTGCCTCTTTAACTCTTGATATTACAAAATTGCTTTTTTTTCCTGCTGTTCTTAGATGCCTTTGAAAATTACCAAACTAAAGTTATAGAAACTGTTTCCCTAGCATAGTGCTTGAATATAAAATGACTTTAAAATTCCAACAAAGAAGGGTCGTGCTGAAGCTTTCTGACTCTATTTATGCCTTCACTTTGTTGTTTCAATGGACATGAATGACCAGATATATAGAAAAAATTCTTTCCAATGAGATTTTGAGTTTTATGTTATTACTCTCATCATTTCTTCTCTTTCATCTATTCTCTCTTTTACATCTTTCATGTTTGTTATCCCACGAAATGATTTACACTGTCATTAAAACCTGTTCTTCAAGCCAAGCATGTTAGCACATGGCTGCTATTTGAGCACCAAAGAAATCTAAACAGAAGGATTTCTTTGCATGAGTTCCAGGCCAGCCTGGCCTATAAAACATGACTGTTTGAAAACGTTCCTAAATGAATAAACAAAATTAGTTCTGCCATTTTTATAGACTAGGTAAAATAAACAGATTGATGTATATGGTTAGTGACAATGTGAATTTGACATCCTGTGATATTAACCACAAATTATTCATTCCTTTACATTAGAGATTAACACTTTGTTGTTAGTATTTTATCATTTAAAGATAAACACCCATACCTAATTCCCATCTATGCACACTCAATCCATTGTAAAATGTTCTCACGGCAATTATTTCATGAAGTTTCTCTCATCAGTTCATCAATTGACTTCAAGTTATAAATAGTATGGCAGTTTTTACTTTCTACTTAATCCTACATTTGACAACAGAATTGCAGATTGTTTTGCTTTAAAAACCCTTCTACCTCTTTTTAAACTACGTTTTAATTCTGTGTGCGTTTTCTCTCTTTACTGCTCCTCATTCACCATTGTGATTTCCTTTGTAACTTATGCCCAAAGGTTGGATCTATCACCTAAATTACGTTTTATCTTATTCCTTGAAAGTATCCTATGCCTTCTTCATGAAATTTATTTGTTTTTGCAAGTCACTTTAGGCCTGAAAATTTGCCTTATATATCCAAGATCAGAGTCCTTTGATGGGTAACATTATGGTTATATTTCCAGAATCTGACACATTTCCTTTCATACCATAGGCTTCAAATACATATTTTATGAATAAATGGGTTAACCAATGGGTAAATGTAATCCTAAAACCCCAAACTCTTCCTAGTCCAAGTTCAGTCTCCTGCAGATCTATTACAGGTTTTATAATGGCTCCCAATTTTACTTTTTTTTTTACATTAGTTTTTTCCTGTCAAATGAAAAACTGAATGAACATAGAAAAGCATGTATGCTAAATGTTAAAGGAAATATTAGCTCCATTTTCTTCCAGGATGCTATCTGCCTATAAATGTTTAAGAGAAGAGATGTAAAGGAACAGGAGAAAATGATTCCTGTGAACACTGAAATGTCTTGCACTTGGAGCCATGCTTGATTCTCTGTGTCCTACCATCTATTCATTCCGCTAAAGTCACTAGTCCTGTCCACCCAGGAAGCTTACAAAGTTAGTTACTTGCATTGCTATTGCACCTAAGACACTAAAGTTTGTGAATCTAAATAATAGTCAGAGCCTATTGAAATGCACCATATATTTGTGAGTTCAGTTTTTTGCAGGATGATGTGTTTTTAAAATCAAGAATGTGTTTGGCAAAGATGTTGGTTGTAATGTAGGCAGTGACAGCAAAATTGACCCACCATTGAATGCAGCTGTCGTCCTGCTTAGGTTTTATTCTGAACTACCCAACACGTCAGTATTAGCCATGAATGTGTACTGGAGTGTCAAAGAGACTACAATGTCTTGCACCTTTACTGGGCTGAAAAATACTTGCTGTTCTGGAAAGATGTTGGAAGATGACTCTTGGTTCTTGAAATATGATCACACTATTGGTAGGGATTGATTCTAATGCAGTCTCAATTCAATTCAGCTCCCAAAGGCTGCATTTTCTACCTTCAGCTGGATTAGATTGGCAATGAAGAATAAAGAATTGCTGTACAGCCAATGGCTGGGCACGTAGATTGAAGCATATCCTGGGGATTTGTGTGGGCTAGGAACCAGTCCCATGATTCCAGATTCTGTCTAGAGACTTGCTTCCAGAAGAGTTTTCTTCAGGTATTACTGCATATTCTCAATGGACTAGGTTCATCTAGCCTTTCAGACAGATCAATCTTCAATCAATCTCTGAGCCTTCAAAGCATACACAGACTGCACAACAGATGATAAAACTAGCTTTCTTAAGTCTAACCAGTTTTTCTGATTTTCCTACCCTTTCCCATCCCTTTAAAGGATTTCTCATCACTCCATATCAGCAGGAGGAAGCCATGGGGAGTCATCATCCTAATCCCTTGGGTTTGGGTGTCTGCTTATGTTTATTTTATAAAATAACCTTTGATAAAAGATTGTCATCTTAAGAGATAATTTGGAATTGGTCATAATTTTGAACAGGAAGGAAATGGATAGGGTGGATTACTAATTTTATTCTCAAACAAAGCATTGTGTAGCCATAATCTTATGTTGTTAGAAATCTTTTTATTTGATACAAAATTAAAGTTATAATTTTTTACATTGGTACAGAATTTATATATTGATATAAAATTAAGGTTTTCACTAGTATAAATCTGTATATTGATCCAAAATTTGAAATTAGTATTTTTATTCTCAGATAGGCATTGTGCTTATGTAACTCATTTAAGAATACAGGCTTTGATCCAGTCCTTCTAATAGCTGCTGTTACAAACTGTTTAGGATCATTAAGTAACACATATTAAGATACTAAACTCATATCTATGTTGGATTATGATTTGATTATAATAAAGTGTTTTCAATTTCCTCAAATAGCAATGGCTATGTGTAGCTAATGTTTAACAGATCAGATATACTTTATGTAGATAGTCTTCAAAAACATCAGAAATCCACAGCTTGTGACATGTAATGTTATTAAATTTTTAAGAATTCTTTGACAATGAGACATGTCTACTCCTGACAGCTTCCCCATTCTCCTCCAAAGAAGAAATTAAACTTCAACACCTCCAAAAGAGTTGCTCCAGAAATGAAAAAGTAGCCATTGGACAAAATTTGCCATATTAACCTGCAGACGAAATACTGTCCAAAGAGGACAAATGTGGGATAGTTGACAGCTATGCTCTGCAAAGACAGGATAAGCTAGTCCTTCACATTCCTTCATTTCAACATCTGCCAGATGGCTCTTGGTCAGAAGGCTGAATACAGATGCTCCAATGTTTGTGAGGAATAGGGACTGTCCAGGTCGTCAGCTGTCTACAATTTGTTTATGTTTTGGAAGCTATGTTTTTGTGCTTCTTAAATATTTAAGTAATATTTAATTCATTCTGATTTCTGACTGGGTTGAAAACTTGTTATAGTCTCATAATCATACTCAAGTTGGTTAGCATTGAGAGAGATGGTATAGAGTTAAGCTCTTGGTCAGAGTGCTTTACCTAATTGACAAATATGATGGATTGGATGTTAATGTATACCATACTTTATAATTTACATAATTGTTATGGTTATGCTCAATTTATGTCTGAGAGAAGGGTTTTTTGTTGTTTTTTTGTTTGTTTGTTTTTGTTTTAAATTTGGACAGAAAGAGTTTAGGAATTTATTCTTATGCTATCTCAACTCAATTTGGCTCTCAAAGGCTTTGTTCTCAGATAACGAGGATCTTTGCCCCCGAATGGATTTGGTTGGTGATAAAGTATTGCTGAATATACAATGGCTAGGAAGGTAGACTGAGGTGGAAACTGGGAGTTTGCATGGGCTAGGAACAGGAGGAGAAGAGGAAGAAGATATTACCATGACAGGGAAGAAGAAAGACCACACCTAGAGGCCTGCTGACATGTAAGTATTAAGGAAAGTGGTCCATGTGGAGTAGCACATTTGTGAAATATAGATTTTAAAAGATGTTAACTCAGACGTAATGAAGGGGAGTGTTTGCTAACAGCCGTAAGGATTAGAACTGCTCAGCCTTTGAGCTAACTAAGGCATATTAAAATAAACTGATCTCTCTCCTCCTCTCTCTCTCTCTCTCTCTCTCTCTCTCTCTCTCTCTCTCTCTCTCTCTCTCTCTCTCTCTCTCTCTCTCCCTCCCCGTGTGCTGGAGGGGGACTCTTGGCAGGTCATGCTCCCAGTCCCCCTCCAGCACCCTCTGGATTCATGAATGAAACACACACACACACACACACACACACACGGAGAGTGTATCATCATTCTTATGGTTCCAGACAAGTACATTCCTGAATCATCATTATAATCTTTTATGTGTTACTTTCCTCTCAATTGATGTAATCATGGTGTGATAGCTATTCATGTTTGTCAACTTTATTATATCTCAAATAAACAATCCATAAATGGAGGGAACACACCTGTGACCCAGATCGTGAGATTGGAAGACACAAGCTTTTGATCCAGATCTTGAGGCATACCTTTAATCTGGGCCATACCTTCTGCTGGAAGATTACATAAGGACAATGGAAGAAGGAAAGGTTCATTTTTCTTTGTTTGCTTACATTCACTTTGCCAGGACATCAGTTGGCCTACTTCTTCAGGATTTTAGCATATACAGAAGACCAGCTGAATCACCAGCCTCATGGGACTAAGAAACTACTATACTTCTTTTTTTCTCATTCACAGATATATATCACACGTGTGTGTGATAGATATATCTAGAATTAGATCTAGATTCATTCCATGTTTCCGTGACTCTAGAGAATCCGGACCAATACACGTGGGCTCAAAACTATCTATCCCAATTGGATATTTTAGTTTGATGGTAATAGATTGAAAAGGAGCTGGAGAGAATGATCAAACAGTCAAGGCCATTTGATGCTCTTCTAGTAGACCTGACATCAGTTCTCAATACCTATACCACATTGTATACAACCACCTTAAGTTTAAGTCTAGAATCTCCAGCGCCCTCTTCTGATCGCAACAGGTACTCAATATATACTTGTGTGATATACTTACACAGAAACACATACATGCTTACACATGATTGAAGACAAAATTAATAAAAAATGCATTAGCTTTGAGAACTCTTTGCATGCATGTTTTTCTTTGTGTATTTGTTTGTTGTCCATATATACAGTGCATGAGGATGTAAAGAGGAATTCTTACCCCTGTCCACACATGCAGAGGCCAGAGTGGGATGTAGGGTGTCTTCTATTACTTTCTGCCTTACAGCCCTGACAAAATGTCTCTTAATGAACAGGAAGTTCGCCCTTTGTATCAATGGGATTTAAACTTATTTATTACAGAACAAGCACTTTTGTTTGCTGAACCATCTTCCCAGTCCTGAAATTATCACAATTTAAACAAAAACATTTTGACCAATCATCTGTCACATAGTTGTGAAATCAATTAAAAATTAATGCAAAATTAATTTTAATTGCTTAATAAGAGACATGCATACTTAGAATATGATGTCTGATTAATAAACAAAAAGATTAGAAAATATATGAAAGAAAAAATAAGTATAGCTAATCCATCAAATAATAGGTTTATGTAGTGATATCAAATACAGGCATGACAGTGTAGCAGTAGTAGCACTGACTCCCAAAAGAGCAATTTAAATGATGTGGTGCTAGAATACATAAAATGCAAGCATCCTGGGCTGCTACCACTATGTGTGGTGTTTAACAGAAAAGTTTTAGGAAAGATATGACTGTATTCTATGTGCAGGTGTCTAGTGTCCTCCTTTGGTTTCAGAAGGTAACAGAAAATATATGTAGCTATGTGAAAAACAAGCAAAGAGCTAGAGAGTGCTACGTGCATTCAAGAAAAAATAACTAATTTTCAGAAAGAAAAGTTTACAAATAAACTTCAGAGTATGTTTGAAGACTATATTGAGGCCAGAATAAAAAGACGGGTATAAAAAAACAGTTGAAAATTACTCCACCTCAAGGGGAAATTTGAAGTTTTTTTTTTCATCTAAAATAATTAAAAATCAAAAAAGAGAAAAGCAAAGTTCAGGTTTCTTATTGGTCTTATTGGCTGCCATCCACTATCAATCCTGGCAGAGATATGAACTATATCATGAATTCTGACAGCGAAAGCCTTCTGAAAATTATATCAAAGCTGAGAGCTTGGCTCATTGTCAATCTAAAGCAAGTGTTATTACAGAATATATTTAAAGGTCATGAGATGCTCTTGGTGAAGTCTGTGACTTTTTTCTCAGATGAATGTGGTTATGGAAGTAATATGCAGGCAGATGTTTAATATAAAATTTCCTCCATATCTCAGAATAAACAACATATGGAGCCAGTAGCCATTTTACTTGATGTGCAGAAGTTGAGAAGAGTTCATTACAGATGTGATTTGAGTTAGCTTATGTCTGTCACAGAACAATGGATGCCAAGACAGTTCAGTAGATTATAGTTAACATGGGGCATAGCCTTAATTTCCTTAACTTTAAAGCTGCTTTTTAAGTACTCTACTTTGTTCAGTGATGGGACAATAAGATATAAATTAACAGTTTGGATAATGAAAAAGAAAGTTTCCTAATTAGCAATGTGTTATGTGGCACTTTTATATTCTGAATAAAAAAGAGAGAGAAAGGCAGTCTAACCTGGGAAATACTGGAATCAGAAGCATTATACATAGGATTGATCTCCTTAATTGCTCAGATCTTGTCCAGCGAAGTAAATTGAGCTCAACTAATCCATTCTATTCCCTTTTAGCATATTTATGGAAAAGTCAGGCAATTAAATGATGAAAGAGAGGGGACAAACACTTTATTTTTAGATAGAATTTCTAGTGTCATCTTATTGTATTAAAAAGCATTTCATATCCAAGAAAATTTAACTCTTAGGTGTCTGGTTAATAATGAAACATTGTTTTAATACACAATTGCAAGTTTTACATTTAAATAAAAAATGGCAACCATACAGAGCTAAGATTTGGGTAGGATTTGATATATTTACTTTAAAATGTCTCCATTCCTGCACTATATTTGTATCCATAAATATAACACCGTGAAAATATAATTATCAACACAGTATTGCTGAAATTAAGAGAAGGGTTAGCCTAGAGTTCTATCTGGTGCAATAATTTCAAAGTACATTATTCATGACATTTATTAATGTTTATATGGTAAGGTTTTAAGCTACCTCTCTAAGTCACCAGTCTTGTCACTTAGAAAGTCATCTTGGGCGTTTTATAAATATCCAAAGGACTTTTCTTCATTTATATTAGTTCTTAGATAATTTTTTACAGACTGTTTTGATCCTGTCTCCTTGCTCTTTCTCATTTCTAGATCTACCTCCTCTTCCCTACTCATCCAAACTTGATCTTTAAAAAAAAAATCCCTTCAAGAAAAATTGTTCTGCACAAGTATTTTTTGATATGTGATCCTCTTCTGGAATGTATTCAATCATCAGGGCTGCCCTCTCAACAAATACTTTCTTTACTTTTTCCATCAGCTAATAACTGCCAATAGCTCTATGGGTGGACTTGAAATTTTGTACCACCTCCCCTATCTATGCTGGGAATTTTATCTGGCTCGGTACAGCACAAGCCTTGTGCACATTGCCACAACTGCTATGAGTTTTTACGTATAGCTGCCTTGATGTTTCCAGAAGAAAATATGCCTTCTAGTTATCTAATGCCTCTGGCTCTTGCACTCTTTTTTAACCTGCTTTCCAAATGATGCCTAAGCCTTGAGATAGTTGAGGTATACATGGTACCTTTAGGTAGGAGACTTCTTCAGTCTTATTCTCTGCAGTTTAGATGATTGCAGGACTCTTGTTAAACACTACTACATATAGAAAGTTCTCAGATATATTGATTTATGGATATAATGAGAATCCTTTGGGAGTGAATCTAATACTATATCTATTTTTCAGAAACCATAGAGGGAATATTGTGTTGTTTGTTTTCTTCATTACAAATTTGCTTTTCCTATCAGATGGAAACTAACTTCATCTGTCAGGGTATCTCTACTGAATTTTTGTCAAATTCTCTCCACTTTTATTTTCTTAGCCTACTCTTAGAGGTCTGTAGTATGGACCCTAAGTCACCCAGACAAACTGTTCATCTTCATTTGGCAAATATCTAGATATGTGTGAATCCTTTATTTCAGGCCAAGTTCATGTCATTAATAGCAAAGTCTACCTTGGCAGCAAATGTGCCCCATCTCTTTTTATATTTCTCTATAAAAAGCATTTTCCTTCCTATACCTATAGAACAACTTTCTCTGGGAAAAGAAGAACCTTCATTCCAGAAAATGGAAACTTCAAATCAGCCCCTCACACTTTTGATATGGTCATGGAGAAGTTATACAGTCCTCTAAATGTCAGGGTTTCTGTTGGATATAGCAACTAAGTTCTCAAGGATAGGATTTTTGTGGCCTGTGGTAGATACTGTTACCATATTTCTATTCCTATTTAAGCAGTGCTCTAGCTTATTCTCAGCCCAGATATTCTGAGTTGATAAGCAAATAACTGTTACTGTGATTTGGAAACAAAGCAAAAAAGAAAACAAACACAAGCAAAAAATTATGGACTGGCATATGGAAAAGTACGTCCTCGCATGCATATATCAAATTAATTTTATTTCTAGTTATTTTTAAAAGTCTTTCATGCTCATAAATACAAAACAAAATAACACAGAAGAACCCCCATAGAACATGTCCTTAGAAGCATAATAGCTGATTATATGTGTATTACATTTAAATTAATGATTTGCATATGATATAATTCTGTGAAAATTTACATTTCTTGACTTATGTGAAAAACTTCACAATTTTTATTCAATAAAACATTTCTTTGTTGTAATATTTACAAATAGATATTAATGAATCATTTTGTTTGTAATATGTACATAGAAGTATTTGAAAAAAATGAAAAATGGAAATTTTGAAATTTTATAGACTTTTATACTTTCTGAAGATATAGACTTATTAATAATCAAAATAAAATGCAATATTTATATAGTATTTTCAGAATCAGGAATTACTATATATATAATTCATTAATTATATTTTTCTAGAAAAATCAGGGAATATAAGTTTAATATTAATTAAATGACATTGGGAAACCAAAAAAGCCAATTTATTACAAGCATATGAAAATATTCTAAACTATTTCCATAATTGTATTATAGAATCTTATCTTATTTATTTATTTAAATTGACTATAAAACCATTTTTTTCTGGCCAGTCCAGTCTGCCTGGGGGACAGCCTCCAGAGGTGATTTGCTCTCGGTTCCCTCACCTCTGTTGCCAGGCTCTAAGCTCATCCTGCAGTTCCTAGGAGCCTTGGGAAACTCCAAGAGCATCCTGCTTTCCTTTTGAGGCCTATGGAAGCCTGTGGATGCCTGTGGAGGCCTGTGGAGGCCTGTGGAGGTACAATCATCTTGGACTGCTCACTAGTCCTTGTCTCATAAAGATGATAGAAGTCTTTAGTGAGGAAATGAAAAAAATCCCTTAAAGACATACAATGAAACAAAGTCTAGCAGAAGAAGAAAATGAAAAAGACTGTCCAAGAACTGAAAAAAGAAATAGAAGTAATAAAGAAAACAGTAACTTAGGTAATGCTGAAGATGAAAAACTTAGAAGAAAAAAAACAAACTTAAGATACAAGCATCACCAATTGAATATAATAGATGGAAGAGAGAAGCTCAGGCATCGAAGATATAAGAGAAGAAATTGATTCATTAGACAAATTTCAAAATCAAAAATTTTTTGACACAGTACATTCAGGAAATTTGGGACACTATGAAAAGACCAAACCAAACAATAAAAGAAACAGAAGGAGAAAATTTACATCTCAAAGGCTCAGGAAATATATTCCACAAAATCTTAGAAGAAAATTTTCCTAATCTTAAGAAAGAGATGCCTATAAACATATAAGATGCTTACAGAACATCAAATACATAGAATCAGAAAAGAAAATCCTTCCCACAAATAATAATCATAACACTAATGTGGGACCTTAATGAGACGTGTGGCCACACCCCAGGTTCTAGCCTGACTCCGCCTAGGCAGTCACCTGCCTGCAGCCACACTGTCCCTGCCTCCTGGTTACCTGACCGCCCAACTCACTATAAATAACACCCCTCAGCGCAGTGTTCTCTCTCCCTGCTTGTTCTCTCCAGGCCCTATTCTTTGTCTATCTCTCTGTCTTCTCCCCTTTCCACGTGGTCATGGCTTTTCTTATCTATTTTCTTCTCTTTCTTTGTCCTTTTATCTCTTTTCTCTTTCTATTTTCTTAATAATAAAACATCAAAGCTATGGGGGCCACCTCTTATTAAAGTCGCCACATGGAGCTAGCTGGGACACGCCATCTGAGACTCTGGATTCAGTCACGTGGACAATCTGAGCACAAGTAACACGCAGAGAGATCCGGGATCTCTCTGCGCCCCCGCGAGCCATGTGCGGGACCTGCCGGGCGGTGTGACCGCCCGCTCCCGGTTAGGCTGAGGCATGCGTGCATCTTGCCTGTTTCCCCACACCTCTCCCCCCCTCACCCCCCCCCCCCCCCGCGGAACTGTGTCCTCCTGCGTCCTTTGCATATGTACGCTGTCTTGGCCCTAGAGCAAGGCCCGCCGTGCTGCCGGCCCTGCCTGGCGTGTGCCCCTGTGTCCGTCCGCACCAGGCCCCGCTTTCTTTTTCTTTTTTTTTTCCACACACTAAATCAACGGAATAAATAAACAATATTCAAAACTTCAAGGGAAAAAGGCCAAGCAACATATAAAGATGAACCTATCAGAATTACACCTGACTTCTCAACATAGACTCTAAAAGCCAGAAGGGTTTCATAAGATAGATGTCTTAAAGACCCTCAAGAGACCACAGATGTCAGCCCAGGCTACTATACCCAGTAAAATTTTACCATTGATGGAGCAAACAATATATTCCTTGATGAAACCAAATCTAAACAATATCTTTCCACTAATTCAGAAATCCAGCACTGTAGAGGATATTAGAAGGGAAATTTCAGCTGAATGAGACTAATTGCTTCCTAGAAAACACAAGAAATATATAATTTCATACCTGAAAAGTCAAAAGAAGAGAAATATACACACACACAATCAATGACTATTAATATTAAAATTACAGGAATTAACAATAGTTGGTCATTAATATCTTTCACAGTCAATGGAATCAATTCCCTGAATAAAAAGACACAGGCTAACAGAATGGATGCAAAATAGTATCCATTATTCTACTGTATATAATAAACACACTTCAGTAACAAAGATTGCTATTACCTCCAACTAAAGGGTGAGAAAAAAAGTTTTCTAATACAATGTATTCAAGGAGCAAGCTGGAGTAGCCATTCCAATATGTAATTAAAAAAAAAACTTTAACTAAAAGTAATCAAATGAGATAGAGAAGGATATTCATATTCATCAAAGGATTAATTCACTGATGAGAGCATCTCAATTCTGTATATCTATGCCAGAAAGGCAAGGCCACCCACTGCTTTACAAAACAAAACAAAACACTAAAAAACTTGTAAAATATATATATATACATATATATATATATATATGAATATTTTCTTTATTTACATTTCAAATGTTATCTCCTTTTCCAGTTCTCCACTCCTGGAAACCCCATATTCCATCCCCCTCCCCCTGCTTCAATGAGGGTGTTCCTCTACCTACCTACCCACCCACTCTCGCCTCCCTACCCTTGATTCCCCTCCATTGAGCCATCTATTGAGCCTTCATAGGACCAAGGACCTCTACTCCTAATGACGCCTGACAAGGCCATCCTCTGCCACATATTCAGCTGGAGCTGTGTGTACTCTTTGGTTGGTGGCTTAGTCCCTAGGAGCTCTGGGGCGTCTGGTTGGTTGATATTGTTGCTCTTCCTAAAGTTTAAATCGCACAAATTAATATTGGGAGACTTCATTACCCAACTCTCACCAATGGACAGGTCATTGGGACAGAAACTAAACAAAAATAATGAAATTAACTGAGGTGATGAATTTAATGAACCTAGCAGATATTTATAGGACATTTTGCCCAAACACAGAAGAATGTATCTTCTCATCAACTCCTGGAAACTTCTCTAAAACTGATCATATATTCAGTCACAAAGCAAGCCTCAAAAGATACAAGACGATTAAAATAATCCCTTGCATCTTATCGGATCACTGTGGATTAAAGCTGGAGTTCAACAACAATAGAAACAGAAAGCCTACAAACTAAATGAAACTGAACACCTCTCTACTCAGTGACTACTGGGTCAAAAAGGAAATATAAAAAGAAATTAAAGGCTTTCTAGAATTCAATGAAATTGAAGGCACAACATACTCAAACTTATGGGATACAATGAAAGCAGTGCTAAAAGGAAAGTTCATAGCACTAAGTGCCTTCATAATGAAACTGGAGAGATTTCATACTGACAACTTCACAACAAATTTGAAAGCTCTAGAACATAAAGAATCAACCATATCCTAAAGGAGTTGATGGAAAGAAATAATCAAACTCAGGACTGAAATAAATGAAATTCAAAAACAAGAGCTAGTTCTTTGAGAAAATCAACAATATAGACAAACTCTAGCCATACTATCTAAAAGGCAAGGAGACAATATCCAAATTAACAAATTTAGATATGAAAAAGAGAGACATAACCTCTAAAGAAACATTAGGTCTTATTTCAAAAGCCTGTATTCCACAAAATTGGAAAACCGATATGAAATGGAATGTTTTCTTGAAAGATTCCACTTGCCAAAGTTAAATCAAGATCTGGTAAACAATCTAAACAGCCCTATATCCCATAAGGAAATAGAAGTATTCATTACAGTCTTCCAACGAAAAAGACCCTAGAGGTAGATGGTTTTAGCAGCGAGTACAACCAGACTTTAAAGAAGAGCTAATACTAATACTCCTCAAATTATTCCACAAAATAAAAACACAAAGAAACATTGCCAAACTCATTCTCTGATCTGTAAATCACACAAAGACTCAACAAAGAAAGAAAATTTCAGATCAATTTCCATAAGGAACATTGATGCAAAACTACTCAATAAAATGCTCACAAACTGAATCTATGAACACATGAAAAACATCATCTACTATAATCAAGTAACTTCATACCAGGGGTTCATGGGTGGTTCAATATATAAAAATATATTGATATAATGTACCACATAAACATACTGGAAGAAAGAACCCACATGATCATATCATTAGATGCAGAAAACAAAAAACAAAAAACAAATAAAAAATAAAACTTTGATGAAATCTAACGTCCCTTCATGTTAAAATTCTTGGAGATATCAGGGGTATGAAGCACATAACTAAAAACAATAAACACAATATACAGCAAGTCAACATCAAATTAAATGGAGAGAAACATAAAACAATTCCACTAAAATTAGAGACAAGACAAGAAGGTCTACTCTCCCTGTATCTCTCCAAAGTAGTACTTGAAATTCTACTAAAGTAATAAGACAAATAAAGGAGATCAAAGTGATACAAATTAGAACAGAAGTCAAAGTATCACTGTTTACAGATAGAGTATACATAAGTGATCCCAAAATTCTACCAGAAAACTTCTACAGCTGATAAACACCTTCAGCAAAGTGGAGGGCTACAGAAATAACTGAAAAAAATATTGGTAGCCCTCATTTATACAAATAATATATGGGCTCAACAAAAAACAGGGAAACAACACCATTCACTATTGGCACCAATTATATAGATTACTGATATAATCCTAACCAAGCAAGTGAAAGACCTTTATGATCTTAAATCTCTGAAGAAAAAAATTTGAAAAGATTTAATAAGATCGAAAGATCTCCCATGCTCCTAGACTGCTTGAATTAACATAGTAAAAATGGCCACCTTATCAAAAGCAATCTACAGATTTAATGCAATTCCCACCAAAATTATAACACAATTCTTTAGAGTCCTAGATAATAATTCACATATTCATATGGAAAAAATAAAATTTCAGGATAGCTAAAACAATACTGTACAATAAAACAAATTCTGGATGTATCACCACCCCTCATCTCATGCTCTACTGCAGAACAATAGTAATAAAAACTGGATGATGTTGGTATAGAAAGAGACAGGTCAATCAAGGGAATCAAATAAAAATCTTGAAACACACCCCCACCTCAGACACTTGATTTTTGAAAAGAAATTCAAAACCATACAATGGAAAAAAGAAAGCATTTTCAACAAACGGTGATGATGTAGCTGGATGTCTGTAGGTAGAAGACTATAAATAGATACATGTTTATCACGCTGCACAAAACTCAATTCCATGTCATTAAAGACATCAGCTTAAAGCTGAATAAAGTAAATCTAATAGAAGAGAAAGTGGAGAATAACCATGAATTCATTGAAACAGGAGGAAAATCCATGAACAGAACACCAATAACTCAGGCGCTAGTATCAACTAAAAAATGGGACCTCATGAAACTGAAGACGTTATTTAAGGCAAGGGGCACTGCCAATAGGACAATATGGCAGCCCTCAAATTGGGTTAAGAGAATTCTCAACATAGGATTCTTGAATGCTTCAGAAGCACTTAAAGAAATATTCAATGTCCTTAGTCATACAGGAAATGCAAATCAAAAGGACTCTGAGATTCAACTATACACCCATCAGAACAGCTAAGATCAAAACCTCAAGCAACAGCACAATTTAGGAAGGGTGTTGAGCATGGAGAACACTCCTCCATTGCTTGAGGGAGTGTAAACTTGTTCAACCCCTGTGGAAATCAATTTGGTTTCTCAGAAAATTGGGAATTGTTCCACCTCAACAACCAGCTTTAACCCTCCAGGGCATATACCCAAATGATGCTCCACCATACCACAAAGCCACTTACTCAACAATGCCCATATCAGTTTCACTCATAAGAGCCCAAAACTGGAAACAACCCATAGGTATCTCGACTGAAGCAAGGATAAAGAAAATTCTGTTCATTTGCACAATGGAATTCTATTCAGCTATTAAAAATAAGGATTTCATGTAATTTTCAGGCAAATGAATGATACTAGAAAATAACCCGTGAGCTAACCCAGACCCAAAAGGACATATATGGTATTTATTCACATATAAGTGGATATTAGCCATAAAGTACAGAACAGCCATGCTATAATCCACTGACTCAAACAAGCTAAATAATGAGGGCTCAAAGGAGGATGCTTACATTTCATTCAGAAAGGGAAATGAAATTGTCAGTGGAGGTAGGTGAAGCAATGGAATTGGCTGGGAGAGAGGATGAAGAGGGAAGCAAGAGGGGCTCAAGTTTAGGGAGTGTTGGGGAGAAAGGGCTTGGAAAATGAACAGAAATTAATGGTGGGGGCCATCTCTAGAATGTGCCAGAGACCAAGGGATGGGGGAAGTTCTCTCATTTGACTTCTGGTTTTCTATAATGATCTCTGCTGTAAAGATAAACATCTTTGATGAGCCCTAAGAGTGTATACGAGGAGAAGTATTTAGAATGATGCAATCCTTGGTTGCAGGGAGTCTATGAGATGATTCTTGTGGAGACTCCTGGAAGTTTGGGATATGGAGGCTGGAGTGACCACCTCTTGCAGCCAGGAAGGACCTTAGTAGAGGGATAAGGACACTAACCTACCTATAAAACCTTTGACTCCAAATTTGTCCTGCCTACAGAAATACAGGGACGACTCTCCAACATGAGATCCATCTCATGAGCAAGAACCAATCCCTGATACTACTACTGATACTCTGTTATGCTTGCAGACAAGAACCTAACATAACTGTCCTCTGAGAGGCTTCATTAAGCAGCTGACCAAAACAGATACAGAGATTTACAGCTAAGTGTTAGGGAGAAGGATTGTGGGACCCTGATGGGATAGGGACTCCACCAAAACACCAACAGAACCAAATAACTTGAACCCTTATATATTCCCATATATTTTTAGTCAGCTTTTATTTACTATTAGTCAAGATTACATTTCTATTTCAGGTAAGCTCAAGACAATTGGATTCATATACATAAAGAATAAAATATTGGGAATGGAGATAGTCTCAAAAATTACAATTATTTTCTTTTATAATTTTATTTACATCTCTTCTTCCCTGTCCTCCCTCTAGATCACCTTCACTCCTTAAATTCATACTTTTTTATTTTTAACTTATAATTGCTACACACACACACACACACACACACACACACACTCACACACACACGCACACACACACTTATAAATACAACCTGCTGAATCATTTTGTGATATTCTTATGTGTGTATTGTTGACCTCTTGGTCTTGGTTAATTTATCAAGAGTCTTATTGCCAGATAAAACTGATTCTCCTTCTCCTGGCAATCAATTTCCTGTATGTCTTTTTCTAGGTGTGTCAAGCATGGTGAGAATTCCTCATTCATTTTGGTATGGCAAATGATAATATCATTTTTGGAGATTTGTTTATGGCACACATATTGTTTTGAGATTTCCTGGGCTCTGCATCCTGATTGTCATGTATAGAAGACACTATCTTGCAGTAACATCCTGTTCTTGTCTTCTGACTCTTGTAATCTTCCTGACCATTCTCTGTGATGTTCCCTGAGCCTAAGGTGTTGGAGCTGTGTTGTAGATGTGTCAATTATGTTCTCTCATTTGACTTATTATGGCTTTCAATAATGATCTCTGCTGCTAAAAAATGTCTTTGATGAGCCCCAAGAATGTGTATGAGGAGTGGTACTTAGGATGATGCAATCCTGGGTTACAGGAGTATATCCAACATTGCAGGGGTGATCATATTTGAACTCTGATTCTCATCCATGCATGATAAACATTCTCAATCGTTGAACCTTCTCTCCTGTCCTAGAGCATTTTTAATATGGAATATTTTATTAACATGTGACATGGAAAGCATAGCAGATATTTTATATAGAAATAAATTATTCACTTGCCATGGTGTGTCTTCTACAACTCACTCATTAATCGTGATTATGTGGTAAATTGACCCTTTAATTGAATTTCTAATTATCATGGATCATTGTAATCATTTACATACCAGAACAATACATGCAGGATTCCCCTCCCATCTCCCTTAATTTCCTTATATTTCTTGAATAAAGAATTCTCAGAGAAACAGACTATAACATGCAATTTCTATAGTTACTCAAAAGTTTCTATTTTTTTAACAAGAATTGAAGAATTTAATGTGGATCACAAGACAAATATACCATAAGCAAACAATAGCCAAAATAAATGAAATGACCATTAAAAATTTAGCTGTTCAAAACAGTGATTAGAAACAACATTAAACATTTATACTATGATTACTGAGTCTACACTGTGATTTTGGATGATTTTTACTTTTATAAAAAGTAAAATTTTTACTTTTATAAAAAGTAAAAATGGTTCACTTGTATAAGAAACCTGCAGTATTTTCATCTATTTATATAATAAGAATAACAGATTACTTTTAAAAATAGGTTAAAATATGACAATGGTTTACAAATGAAAATTAAAGTCTAGTGAAAACAATAGGATGCTAAAGCATGACCTTACCATTCTGTATGATAATATGGTAAATTCAAGGCATTGTTATTTAAAAGATAACATATCAAAGTTAAGCTTGAAACAATACAAAATCTTCCTTAAATCATGATATCTTGATGACTGTGCTAAGTTTTGAACCAACTTTAAGTCAGATCAAGGTCTGAATAGGTTTTAGCTTTAACCCCAGAGCTTTATTGCTTCCTGAGCTTGCCTTTTAATATCTTCTCTTCATGGTCATTTCTCCCACCACCATCTGCTAGCTTCATTCAGCTGATCCTAAATGTGCCAAACAACTTCCTTCCCCTTAATTGCTGCCCTGTGTTATTTCCTTGTAAATTGTATACCAGGCCCACTTCCTTGGTGTAATACCACTAATTTTCTAAACCTACCATTTAATTCTTGATTTGCCACATTCAGCACCCACGTGGGTTTTTGTAAATATGTTGATTTAGATTTTCTATTTGTCAGTTTTACCCTAAATAAAGAGGGTGACCTTTGAGTTAGACTGAACATACTCTACCACTTTCCAATAGTGAGGAAAAGAAAACTTTGCATATGATTATTCAAACATCTTGGTCCTTCAAAGACAACATTAATAGGGTTGATATTGAAACAGGTAAAGCCTGCTATCTATCCTGTATACAGTAGTAGGCTGTAAGCAAAGGACTGCTGCTGTTAAAACGATGTCTGATTTTTTTAATGCCTCTTATTGTTCAATTTGCTAGATTTTACTACTTAAGTGCTTAAACCTTAGATGTTTCAATTCCAACATTCTTGTCCACAATCATGTCAGAATGTCACACTTCACTCACATATTTACTAACACCCAATGATTATTACTCATTGCAAATTCAAATGAATGTTATTTGCCATGTTTCAAATGCAACATTTTAAATGAATCATAATTCATACTTTGAATATTAGGATGAAGATTTTTTTGTTAACAGCCCATTTTCCACCAATAATACATCTTTTCCCGAACTTCTATAAAAAAACAAACAAACAAACAAACAAAAAAACCACTTAGAGGAGATCATTGACTTACAGTTGAAGCAATGTCAAATTGTTATTACTTAGGCTCATGCAGAGTCACACACTGAATAGCACTTATCTTGACCCTAATTAAATATTCAGCCCATGGTGTAAGCTCTAAATTTGCAAAGCCTTTGTGGATGTGCCAGACAGTTTCTGCTGTGTTATGATTTGGAGAAGGGTCTCTCCCAAAGGCTAGCAGGTTGAAGGTTTGGTCTCCAGCTGGTGGGATTATGGAGAGGCGATTAGACCTAAGAGTTCTAAACTCATCAGTGGATTAATCCACTAATGGTTCCTAATTTGTTTGCCTTCTATTTGGAATCGATAGAAACTAGAAGATAGGATTTAGTGTAGAGCACAGGTTACTGATGACATGTTCAAGAAGGATATGTTTTATTCTTATCCTTTTCTCCATCCCTAATCTTGGCTGTCAAAGCATGAGAAATTCACTATGACATGGTGCTTCTACTCTACCAAGAGGCTAAAAGCTACAGAGCAGGGCATGTGGGCAGATGCCTATCCTCTTAGCACATGTCTTAGACAAGTAGATAGGGGAAAGTCATGGGTTAGCCTAGGCTATGCAGTTTGAGTTACAAAGAGGAACTTAATAAAATAAAAATAATTAAAAATTAATAAAAACTAATAAAAATCAAAGAGCTCATTGTCTAAGAACATGATACCTCTACAGTCTTGACACAAAGTGAAACTTTCGTTTGTAGAGTTTTCTCGTGTTGTTCATGCTGCACATGTTGAGCATCGTTGAGAAGTTGACTAAGAAACGAAATCTGAAAGCATTTCTACATGGGTTTATGCATATTTTAGCCTAGTTTGCTACCAGTAAAATATTTTTGCCGTGAAGACTGATTAGGCACATAGTCCTTGGTCTTTAAGGAATCACATTACACACCTCCTAACTTCTAAAGTCTTTGTTGCTAGCACCAGTCTCGGGATATCACTCTGCCCTAAATTCAAAATGTTTTAACTGTTGATAAAAATATACAAAAGCACATGCTTTATCAAGGTATCTATTGAAAATGTCTCTTTATTTTGTTCTTTGAGGGGAATTAATTCTATTGCCTTTGCCCTTGCAATTTCTTTTATTATATACTTGTAGGTGGGAAGAAGTCAGAGCTCAACTCTTAGTTGCGTTCTCTTTCTGCGATGTGAGTCCTGGGGTTTCAGCTCTGTCTTAGGAGAGCATTTTAACCATGGAGAATTCTCCAAAGCCCCATTCTGTAACTTTCAAGCCTTTTTTTAACTTACTTTTTTCAAGACAGCATTTTTTTCACTGAAGTTCTGACTATCCTGGAACTTGTCTATAGATCAGGCTGACTTTGAACTTATAGATCCCATCTCTTTGCCTCTGGAGTACTGGGATTACAGGGTATGGCACATCACCCAGCTAATTTTTAAGAATTATTGTGTATTTCTCTGCAATTCTTTATTGTGTGGTTAGATTTTATGTATCCATTCTAATTTGATACTTTTGTCCTTTGTTACATTATTGTTATTTATCACCTACTTACCAATATTTGTTGAGGCATACACCCTAGAGTAACTTGCATATGATTATCCTATGACAAATTTTGTTTGTGAGTATTTTGTTGAGTATTTTTATATCTATTTCCATGAAGGATATTGGTCTAACTTATTTTTGTTATTGTTGCTGTGTCTTTGCCTGTTTCCAGTGTCAAACTACAGAATCAGTTACCTTTGAAATTTTGAGAGTTGATTTAAAAACAATTGGTCTTAGAAATTTAAATGTTTGTAGAGTATTGCAGTGGATCCATCAACCCTGGGGTTGTTTTTATTAAGAAGCAGTTTTGTTCCTGATTCAATCTTGTTTTTTATTTTTGCTCTGTTAAGGATTTTCGTGTTAAGGGTTTGTTGCTGCAACTTGCAAAGATCTGTAGCTTCTCATTTTCCAAAGTGTTGTTCTATACGAGTTCATAACAATGACTTGTGTTCTTTTTTTATTATATAACATTGGAGACAATATTTTATTTACATATCTGGTTTTATGTTTATATTTAAATCTTTGCTCTTGTTCTTAGACTAAAGTTTCAATTGTTTCAATTCATGTTTTTACCACAGTTTGTGGTAAAAACTTCTGGAGTGTTTTATCAAGTCTAAACTAACTTTAGTGCAATAAATAAAATTTCAGAGTGATAATTCATGCAGTTATTAAGACAATAAAAATGAATTCCTTCAAATTGGACTAAATTGAAGCAGAAATTCTGACGAATTTTCCTTTTACTATGAATACAAACACCTATCCCCTAGAAGAAATATTAAAGGTAACAAATTTTCAAAACTTGTGAAATCTGCTTTATATAAAACATCCACAGTTTTAAATGTAATTCTCATAGCAATAAAAAAATCCCACCTCTGAATGAACTATTACTTGGTTATGGGTGCCAAGAAACCATTTACTGCTTAAATATCTCTTTTAATACCTTAAAAGTGCATTTGTGAAATGTTGGTTTTGATGTAAACCTCATAATTTAAATTTTGAGATTTAAATTAAACAGTTTACCATTTTTAATACCACCTAAGTATATACTGATCAAATCCGGGAAGTTAGATCAATGTTAAAATGAAGGTTCACAGTTTTATTTCACATTTATATCTTTAGCTTTGATTTGAATACTTCCTGGGTGAATTCAAATCTAAGCATAACTCTCCCAAGCCTAGAACCGGGAGTTTCCCCAACCATGAGACCAGTCTGCCAGTGCTACCATGGTTAGGTGCTGAGGTTTCTCAAAATAAATTCTGTACCATAGGAAACTCAGGTCAGAGTGGCAGAGAGACTTAAAAAGGACAGTTTTTGTTGCTGCTGCAATCCTGCTGCATAGGCAAACAACACAAACCCAACTAAATCTGCCTCGAAACTACGAGCTGCTAAAGGGGAACTGGTGATGGTTCAGATGCTTGATCATATATTTATTGCAGGGGCAGGGGGTGAAGCATGTGCATATGTGAGAGAACTTGGGAATCTGCTCTCTCCTTCCATCGTGTGGGTCCTGAAGAACGAAGTCAGGTTGTCAGGCTTGATGGCAAGCGCCCTTCCCTTCCCTTCTAAACCCTCTTCCCTATATTCCCAGCAACATTTACACATGTTGTTTGTTTGTTTTGAGTGTTTTTGAGACAGGGTCTCTCCTTTATGTAGCTCTCTAGCTGTCCTGCAACTCAGTGGAGATCAGCCTGACTTCGATCTCAGAGATCCACCTGCCTCTGCCACCTTAGTGCTGGGATTAAAGGTGTGCAACATCATAAATTAAGAAAAAAATATTTTTAATCATAAAAAGATAAATCTTTGCTATGACTAAGAAATTTAGATGGCCAAAATGTGTATGTAGCAGAGACCAATTTTATATTTTCATACATATAATTACTTTGTATTAGACCAGCTGCTGTAGAGGGAAAATACTAACTATAAAATTGAGACACCCCAGCAGTTTCCAGAAACCTAATGTGGGCATGCCCGATATTTGTAATTCCATCACCCAAGTTTATACTTCACTTTCCTAATCAATGGACAGATTAAAATTTGTTCACATATGGGTCACATTTCTTGTTGTTTAGCTTGGACTTATGTAACTTTAAATAAGCTACAGTGGGGTGATATGTAACTTAAAGAAGTGCTATTTCAGTAACTACTTTTAAATTTCAGGTTTGGAGGATTCTCGTTGCTATGCTAATCCTTTGACGAAAAGTACTAGCATGTATCTAGAGGTTTTATATGCCCTTTCTCTTGAGACTGCTATGCACTGTACACAGTGAATGCCTTCCAGAATTCTCTATCTGGATCAACAAACTCACTTTTCCTTTACTATTGTTCACCCCATATTCTTTATATTGAAGATAGATAGTATTTCAACTCGAGGTGTAGCAGAAAATGATCACACTGGAAATTCTTCTGTATACAGAGAATAACAACCAGATTTACCAGCTAACAAATGGTCTCAGGAATTGTTGGGAGGTGAGTTATTCTATAATAACTGTGCTTCAGTTGCCGTGCAGTGCATCCAGACACAATCCATTTCAACTTCTGACCATTTAGTTTGGAACACTTGTTTGATGAATATTCAGTTAAACACTTGGAAACAAGCTCTTGCCAGAAGGTCAGATCTCGGCCACTTATCTTGGAGAGTTTCTGAATACATTCTACTCCTTCTGTACAGGCAAAGCATCTTGGATGTGTTGGACTGAGCTGCTTTTATTTGGCTGTGAAATTGATTGAAGAGGAAAGGAATGTCCCACTGGCAACTGATTTGATCCAAATAAGTCAGTATAGGTTCACAGTTTCAGACTTGATGAGAATGGAGAAGATTGTGTTGGAGAAAGTGTGTTGGAAAGTCAAAGCCATGACTGCCTTTCAGTTTCTGCAGCTGTACTACTCACTCATTTACGACACCTTGCCATTTGAGAGGAGAAACGATCTGAATTTTGAAAGACTAGAAGCCCAACTTAAGGCATGCCTTTGCAGGATCATCAGGATCATATTTCCTAAGGCAAAGCCTTCTGTGCTGGCACTGTCTATCATTGCTTTGGAGTTCCAAGCACTGAAGTACATAGAGTTAACCAGTCTTTAAGAAAGTAATGCAACCAGTTTTTCTGTGCTTTGTACTCCATTAGTAATTATATATATTATATATATATAATTATATATATATATATAATTCCCATGCCCCCTACTCAGAATAATGTATGTTAATGTGTGTGTGTGTGTGTGTGTGTGTGTTGTAGTAATTCCCTGAAGGTAGCCAATTGACAGCAACCTAGAAAACAAATATCCACTATAAATGTTGAAAGCAACATGTGAACATTCATAAAGAAAATATGTTTTCAGTTTTTAGAGTTGTTCTGAATCAGTAGCAGTGGGTAAAATTACTTCTTCCCTTATAAAACTCTGGGGGTAAAAACAACTTCATTCTTTCGTATACTTCCTTTTGTGCTCTGCTGAGTCAATACATACTAAGGGCTTTTGTTAGGGACAGACAGAAGGCAGAAGATCTGCATGTATCACATTGGGCTTCTTCTTTGTAGTATTCAAGGGATAGGGTATTTTATTTAATGTTGCACCTTCACAATTTTCTATTCGAAAATCCATTTTGTCCTCTCTTTATCTTTTGTACTGTTTTAGTCATTTATATTTTGTTTGCTTCTTACCTATTCATTGTTACCTATTTTCTTCTACTAAATTTGAGTTTGAATTACTTTTTGCATTTCTGTTTTACTGAATCAAATCAATGGTTGTACATATGCAGTCTTTTTATTTATTAATTTTTTGCAATGCATATTTATTACAGTAACTTTTCTTCATTGTATTACTGTGTAGTGTTTTGGCTAAGAACATGATTTCTAACTGTATGACACTAACACTATAACTATCATCTATCAATCTATCTATCAACTATCAATCATGTATTTATCTACTATATTTCTTTAGGTAACTTATATTAATAATTTAAATGAATTGAAATGTCTTATATGTCTATAGATGTATTGCACATGCATCTACTCATTTCCTTATCAAAACTACATTTTTGCATCTGACTTTGTTTTACTGTTGTTTATTTGCTTTACAATATGTTACACACATCTCACCCTCAGGACATTTGTACTTGCTGATACTCTTGTCTTGTTTGCTTTTAAAAAAAAATCTATGCAGAAGACCTATGTTATTCTTATACAGGCTTCCTGATTGGCAATTCAGTCTCTATGAGCAACTATAAGCTCAGTTTAGTTGATTCTGTGGATTTTCTTATGGTGTCCTTTACCCCTCTGACTCTTATAATCTTTATTTCCCTTTTTTGCTGGATTCCTTAAGCTTTGCTTAATGTTTGGCTGTGTGTCTCTGCATCTCTTTCCATCAGTTGCTGGGGGAAGCCTCTCTGATAATTGGACTAGGCATCAATCTGAGTGAAGTAGAATATCATTAGGAACCTTTTTCTATCCTAGGTGTCTAGGCTATCCAGCCTCTGGTTTCTGGCCCTCCTGGCACTGTTAGAGGTAGCTTCACCCTTACGATATGGGTCTCAGACTGACCTCTGCATATATGTTACAGGTTTGTAATTTAGTCTTCATGTGAGATTCCTAACAGTGGGAACAGGGGCTGTTTCTGGCTGTGTTGTCTGGCTTTGGGACTCTTTCCTAAACCTACTGGGTAGGTTTTCCTGTCCATACTTGTTACAAAGGGAGAAACCTAGTCTTATTCCACTTGATATACCGTACTTGGTAGACATCCATGGGAAGCCTACCATTTTCTGAAGAGAAACAGAAAAGAAGTGAAGGGTTGGGGTAGGTGAAGGTGGATGAGGGACAGGGAGGAAAGGAAGGAGGGATAGAAGCCTCAGGATGTAACAAAAAGAAAGAAAAATGTGTTTATGTATAATAAAGAAAAGAAAAAATATCTACTTTAGTAGACAGACATTATCCTTTCATGCATAATTTTGATTCTTTTTTCTTGTTTAAAAAAGAAGCATTTTATATACTGTTTGTTTTCACATGTTTAATAGTAGCTCTTAGACAATCAATATTCTTTTGCTGAATTGTTTACTATTTTAGTTTCAATAGCTGAAACATACAGATAGTGACTATATTATGTTGAATGGCACACAGCCAAGAGAGTTCTCTGTTTAATGTTTTTCATCTTCTTTTCCAAAATATAAACATTTCCCCTTTTTAATTAGAAGTGACATTTTTGATTTTAGAAGTAGTGTCTTCTGATTCTCAAGAATTTCCATGATTATATTTGCTGGTCCTAATGTTAAATATTAGACCACCTGGTATGATAAAAATGAATAATGGTATAGAGATTCAGAACCCTTTTAATTAAAAATGAAGCCTTTTGATTTTAGTCTGTCTAGGTGTGAAAGTCTGCATTAAACTTGATTTATTAAAAAGGTATTTTCTTGAGAAACCTTCAGAAAGTCTTTCACATGCAAACTCAAACATGAGCTGCTCACAGATTTTGAAATCCAATTTGTCCCCAAAATTACTATGAACTTAGTTTTCAATGACAAAAAAAAAAAGACTTGTACAGTACTCTTCATACTTTTCAATTCTAAGTCATTGTAAGCAAATTAAATCCTAAAGCTGATTAATCTTTTAATTTTGAGACATTTTTGGGATAAATATAATTGGTTTTGCAGGCAGTTCTGTATTTGGATAATTCCAACTATATCTGGATAACTCATCATGGATTTGAATGTATTTCATTAATATATTGTAATTCCTCCTTAAGGTAAAATACATTTTATATTCCAGAAATACTCGCCTATTAAGAACGAGGACATCCTGAGTTTTGCTAGCAAATGAATGGAACTAGAAAATGTCATCCTGAGAGAGGTAACTCGGACCCAAAAGGAAATGCATGGTATGTACTCATTAATAAGTGGATATAGCAATAAATAAATAAATAAATAAATAAAAGGTACAGAATAACCAAGAAACAGTCCACAGAATTCAAAAAGGATAATAAACTGAAGAGCCTGAATGAGGACGCCTCAGTCCCACTTTGGAAAGAGAAGAAAGCAATCACATGTAGGGAGGGAAGGAGGGACCTGGGAGGGAAGGTCGACCATTGTGAGGGGGAGAGGGGAACCTGATCTGATATTGGGTGAGCCAAAAGGACTGAAGCCCTGAGGCCCAGCAGAAAAAAATGGAAACAGGCAACCTTAGGAGGGAGGAGATTGGGGACACCCTCTAGAATGCACCAGAGACCTGGGAGGGACCTTAGATGAAATGACTGACAGTACGGAAAGGGAACATATAGAGTCCATCTCCAGCAAGGAGACAGGGCACCAAGTGAGAAAGGGGGTTGCCATTTCACAGTCAAAACTCTGACCCATAATTGTTCCTGTCTGAAAGAACTGCTGGAATGGAAATGGAGAGGAGTCTGAGGAAAAGAAGGTGCAGCAACAGGCTCAAAGTGGGATCCAGCTCAAGGAGAGGCCTCAAGGCCTGACACACTTACTGAGGCTATGCAGCACTCACAAAAAGGGACCTATCATAACTGCACTTTGGAAGAATCAACAAGCAGCTGAAAGAGTCAGATGCAGTTTTGTACCCAACCAATGAACAGAAGCTTCTGACCCCTGTAGTTGAAATAGGGAAAAACTGAAAGAAGCTGAGGAGAAGGATGACCCTGTAGGAGGACCAGCAGTCTCAATTAACCCGGACACCCGAGATCTCTCAAACACTGGACCACCATCCAGGCAGCATACACCAGCTGATATGAGGCTGCCAACACATATACAGCAGAGGACTGCTGGGTCTGGATTCAGTCAGACAAAATGCACCTAACCCTCAAGAGACTGGAGGACCCAGCGAGTTTAGAAGTCTGGTTGGGTGGAGGTTAGGTGGTGGGGTCATCCTAGTGGAGACAGGGTGAGAAGAAAGTATGAACTGTGGAACAGCAGGCAGGTGGGCAGGGAGGTGCGGAAGTAAAATCTGGAGTGCAATAAATAAATAAATACATAAATACAAAAAAGAGAATTTCTTTTAAATTAAGAAAATTATGAGCTGTATATAGTCAACTAAACTGGCATCAAAAGATATCTTGGAAATGTTATTTTGATGTTACAATTTGGTCATTATATTTATGAAGAAATTTTTTCTGGGTTGAAGAAAGTTACCAAGAAAATTGATGTTTCTATAGTATTTTGTCAACATGATGCTTTCTCTACCCTTTAGCTTAAATTCTAATTAATTGAAAATGGAATCAGTCATTTTTCTTTGGCATAGTCTCTCTCTCTGTCTCTCTCTCTCTGTCTCTCTCTCTGTCTCTCTGTCTCTGTCTCTGTCTCTGTCTCTGTCTCTCTCTCTCTCTCTCTCTCTCTCTCTCTCTCTCTCTCTCTCTCTCACACACACACACACACACACACACACTCATACACACAAGTCATTAATATTCATAGGTCTAGGAAAATAGAATTCAGGAAGTTGATTGGTGAATGGTGCATGTATACGTGTACATGTGTGTTTACTATATTTCTGCAGGTTTTATTTCTCCTATTGTCATGGTTTTTCCTCTTAGTAATTCTCTGAATCAACTCAGTTTATACAGCTCTCAAAGCAGACAAAATATAAAAGACAGGTAGCGGTCTGCTAGTTTGACTTTGTTTATCCTTAATTAATTCAACAAATATTCATTAACATATATATGAGCTAGACCTCAGGCTAGGTTCCAAGGAAACTAAATACAGAGCTATTCTTTTTCTGTTACTCAGTTTAATTAGGAACATATACAAGGCAGCACAAGGCAGAGAGAGTTCTAATGGTGTAATAAGCTATTACTGGCACACAGAAAGAATGTTTTATGTTTTTTTTCTTGACTGAAAAGGTTAAAGAAGGTTCTGGAAAATAACATTTAAGCTGGCTCTGAATACTGAATAAAAATGTTCCTGAATACACCAATGGAGAAGGGCTTTGAGAAACAGTATTAAAAGCCAAGAGTATTACGGCCGGGAGAAAAAAAGATAGAAGTTGTCTTATTGCTGAGTGCTCAAGGTAGCTGGGCAGTTTTGAGGTTGAGCTGGTAGTAAAGTAAAGGCTATCAGATTATAAAAGACCTTCTTTTTGATCTAGAACTGAAATTCTTACTATTTAATCTAGCACATTGATAGGTTAATAAAGATAAACAAAGATGTACATACCCTATCTTTGTTATTTTTGAATAAAACATATTCATACATATAGAAACACAACTACATCTGCTTTATCTTGCCATAATTATAGCTGAGGAATGAGTAGTAGGAAACGGTGAAACACATTTGATTTTAAGATTCTGATGGTCTGTTTATAAAGTGCATAGTAAGAGTAGAATAAAAAAACAGTCTTTCTAGTCTAAATGAGGTTCTGTTTACCTTGCGGATGAGTGATTTTAATTATTTAAAATTTAATGCATATTTCTATTGGCAAAAAGAATTTCATTACTGCTGTAGACATACATTAGTGATAGAGCGCTTGCCTAGGATGTGCGAAGCTCTGCATTCAATGTCCAACACTGCAACCAAAGCAAAAGAGAAATGAAGAGAACCACTGCATTATCTTTCCCCATTGGATGACATTGTTAAATACTTTTAAAGTGAATTTTGATCAGAACTAACCAAATACAAGCATATATTTTCAATATCAACTTATTTCTGGCAATATGGTTGTTTAGTACTGGATCATCACATACTTTCTCACAAACACCGTAGAAAATTTTAAATATTTTATGCAAATCTTTTACTTCATTAATCGAAAACTTGGTTTTGATACATATTTGAAATTATGTGGTGCAAAATGAATGAAACTGCCATTCTGAATAGTTTCTATTTTATATTCATTTGATGTCAAAAAGCTTAATAAAAATCTGTATATAAAATATTTGTGGTGACATTAAAAAAGGATAGCCTCTCATAGTTTCATATTTTTTAATGATTGTTCCCCAGTTGGTAGAACTATTTGGGAGGATCTGGAGGTATGGTCTTATTGAAAGAGATGTGCCACCGCCTACTCATTTCCCATTGGCTTCTTCATTTTCTTTTATGCTATGGTCTTAATGGTTGTAGTCTCAACAGGTAAGATCTCAGCTACTGATATAGCACCATGTCTGCCTGCATGCTGCTATACTCCCAGTCATGATGATCACAATCGCACCCTCCAAAACTGTAAGCAAGCTCCCTGTTAAATGCTTAATTTTATTAGTTGCCTTAAGGATGGTGTCTCGTCACAGCAATAAAAAACCAACAAAACGTCACCTTTGCTGAAATAAAATGCAGATGCCACATGATTCTTTTTCAAAAATGAAAATATTGTGAAGCATGGACTAGAAAGACAGTGTAGTGTGATTGTGATTAGGTGTGAGTAGGCTATTTCTATCAGTGTATTTCTGAATTTCATCCATGTTATGATATATATTCACTTTCAATTACACACTCCTTCCTACTGTTAAGTCATGTTACAGTATTTTAATGAAGTAAATTTATCAACTAAAAATTATGTTATTCTTTAGTCTTTTGAACAGAAAAATGTATTGAATGCACATTTAAAACATTGTAGATTAATTTATTTTATTTTACTTATATGGCTACTTTGCTTGTATGTGCATAATGTGTGTGTGTTGTGTCCACAGAGGTTAAAAAGAGGGCATAAGAACATCTAAAATCTTGAATTATCAATGGTTTTGAGCACCATATGCATGCAGGAAACATAAGCCAGGCCTTCTGCAAGAGCAACTGCTTTTAATCAGTGAGTTATATCTCCAGCCCCATTATCACACACTTTTTGCATATACATATATATTCTTTTTAAAATATAAACCTATAATTGAAGATTTTAGACACATGGTAACTCCATACTCATCATTTTGCTAAACTGAAAAATTGTATTCAGTATTTGAACCACTTTCTAAACGCACCAACGAAGCCCAAGCTTGGTTTCAATTATTATGTTTTCATAATATGGTGTTTTCAATTATTACATTTTCACCCATGGTCGTCACTTCCCTTATTGTACATTATGTTCATTATGTACTCATATAATCCATAATCTTCTGTGTCATGCTTCATTGTCTTTTCTAGTTGCATTTTCTTTATGATTACTCTTATTATGTGTGTAAAGGATGTGCTTTGTGAGTACACACATGCCATGGAGAACTTGTGGATGTCAAATAAAAATGTTTCTGGAGTTGGTTTATAGCTTCTATTTTTACATGGGTTCTGTTCTTGCTGTTTACTGAATTCCATCAAAGACACTTCCACCCAAGTATTTTTTACATGATGAGCCACCTAGCTCATCTGAGGTCTACAGTTTGACAGCTTAACTGTAAGTGGGTGTGTATAGTAATACACATCTCTAGCTCTGACACTTGGAAAAATGTGAAAAGAGTGCTTGGAAGAGAACCCCAGCAAGCACTAAACTCAACAAGCAAATCAACCACAGAAAAATACCTAAGTGCAGTTATTTTCTCATTTTAATGTGTCTTTTTCTATGTAATGTAATGATCCAATATTTAAAAATATTGCCTATTCAGTACTTTCTCATCGTTTTTAATGAAAAGACTATTTTAACCCCATTTTATGGTCTCTATGTTGTTGCTAAATAACTGAGCATGAAAGTCAGTAGTGCTCAGTTCCTTTTAGACTTAAACATCTATTTCAATGATTATACCCACTCACCTGTACCCAGAACAGCATCATGAGGCTACTTTCATTACCTGTGTCAGTCTTTCATGAAGGAAGTGGGGTACATATTTGAAATTTATTTCATATTCTGAGACAAGAGGAGTCTGGGAGCTGTGAACACAAACAACTCAAAATCAAACCATAGGTCTAAGATGGTGGCCTGTGTTCTGTTTGAGACAGTTTTCCAGATGCTTTCACTTTGTTCTCCTCTCTCTGGAGATCTCCAGACAGTTCTGTCTCTATGTTCTACTCTTGCTTTCTTTGTTCTGCTCATGCCAGTTCTCTAAGCAGTTCTCTTTTTCTATTCTAAAATAGTCTCGGGATACTCATCTCTAGCAGATCATAAGCCCAGTCTTACTTTACATATTAATCCAGTTATTTACTTCAGGTTCCCTTTTGATTATATATGAATCAGCATCCTGTGATCCCAGTCTTTTGATTATTAGGAGACAGCGAACTCACATTTTCTTTTAATATTGCAAAAGAATTCATAGATCTATCTGCCTCTATTGCTTCTATTAAGCACAGAGGATAAACTAGCTGGGTGGGATCCTGTCCTGAAATTACCATTTCTACCACACCAGGGCCTAACCTTACTCTGTTGGAGGCTGATCCTGAACTTAGGAATATGTCTGCCCTTGTAGACATAAAAAAATCTTAGGTGGGTGAGTTCTCCTGTGGGTGCCACTCCCTAAATCTCTTTAACTTCTTCCTTAATTTCTTTCTGACAAGTTGAATCACAGTGCAGCTGCTTTTGATTCTTTAGATTCATAAAGCATCTCATAATTCATATTGTATTCTTATATTTCATATAGTTGAAAAATTATATTTTTGAACTCATGTTTTTAGAGTTCTTTTCCACAGCCTAAGGGCTGTCCTGAACGTCCCAGCATTTAGCATTTTGCTGAGACATTAGCCACACCTTTGCCTCCCAGACTCATGCTATCTTTGATTATCATGGAGTCATTAACAGGGAGGACATTCTTTGAAGTAGGAATGTGTAATATATACATTATTATACAAACAAGCCTTATGCCTACAGCAGCCATAGACACTTGTGGAGGCCCACACCTGCCAGTCATGTTTTAAGGTCAAGAACCTTGTCACTCTGTCCCTACCAAGGCCATGCTGGACCCAGCAAGGAATCATCTATCTCGTTAAGGTGTTTTTGTTACTATTTTGTTGATTTATTTTTCTGTCGAAGAGTATTAGATTCTGTCAAATTCTTCTCTCTATTCAAGTGTTCTCTTTCGGTTTTATATTCTATCAGTAAGTTCTAGAACATTGTTATCGATTGCTAAGTGAGCCTTGCAATTCTGAGAAAAATATTTATCTGTATTAAATTTGGTGTATTGAATTTGTTTTAACTTTGTTGAATATTGACCTCTTTGACATCTTTGTTTTATTAGAACTTTTGTTATAATACTTGTGCCAGGATCAGTTTTTGAACATTTTCTTTTTGGTTGGTTTTAGGAAGACATTTCAAAAAATATTTAAAAATATACACATTTTTAAATATTTGTTAGACTTAGCAAATAATCTATTCAGAAAATTAGATGTGAGATGTTTTATATTACTAAATACTTTAATCACATTACTTAGGTATGCTCATATGTCTTACATTAAAGACGTTATAGCAAAGAGCTGTTAATATTGCTGCTAGTTTCCAAAAAGCCAGTTTTATTTTCATAATTTTTTAAACTGACAATAAATGTGTTCCTCATCCTTTCATCTTAATATTTAATTAAGAATTTCAATTTTTATACAATAAATCCTGACCACAGTTCCCCTCCCTTTCCAATTCCTGACTTCCTTCTCTCAACTAGCCTGCACCCCCAGATCCACTCCCACTTCTTTTCTTCTTTAGAAAAGAGCAAACTTTCAAGAGACCACAGCCAAATAGGACAAAAGAAGATGCAATAAAACAAGGTAAGAGTTCTTATATTGACGCTGGACAAGGCAACGCAATAGGAAGGAAAGAGTCTCAAGAGCAAGCAAAAGAGTCAAAGAAATACTTTCTCACACTGTTAGGAGTGTCACAAAAATGCCAATCTAACAACCACAACATATATACAGAGGACGTGGTATAGAACCATGATGCTTTGTTTGCTCGTTCAGTCTCTGTGATATCATGCAAATCTTGCTTCATTGATCCAGTGGGCCATGTGATTATTGATTTTGTATTTTCCCTCTTTTTTTTTAACTGAAATATATACTGAGCAAATGATATTTACTCAGAGTACATTATATATGCACAGAAATGTTATTTCAAGCAAAGGAAGTAACTGATCTAGTGTAGGGAAGTGGATTTTTTTTCTTTTTTAATTTGTTGAATGTTCCTAACACCTACAGTATAGAATATTTACATTTACTAATACAGTTATATGCCAACTTTAGATTTAGATATGTTGTAAAGGTGCATTCGACTTATTAATATTTGTCTATTGAAACTTCATTATTTTATGTAGATTTTGGGCCATATTCACATTCACAGATTGACAAAGATTTTATTTAATTATTTGTTAGAGCTACTGAGCTTTGCTACAGAGGTCTATGTAGAAGTGCATGTTGAACACGGTCACAGTTCTTAACCCTGTCTCATTCATCACTTTCTACTGTGTACAGTAAAAATGTTGAGAGGAGGTAGTGTTTTGTGCACTGTCTCAAATGCGAGCATATGGTCTTTTGAATATTTACATACCAGTGCACATTTGCTTTCACATGTAGATCTTCAAGAATATGTCAGAGCGTTGAAAAGGCTTATAAGGACAGTTAATTCTCTAAGGACTAATTTCAGATTTTTGGTTAACTTCTCAGGATCCTTCTGACTTTACCAACTCAGTCCTATTCATCATTAGTCAATTGTCTTAGAATTTTCAATAATTACTCTGTCAAGGAGCTGTTCCTGCTATGTCAACTCTGAGTCAGGTCAAATAAAAACAAATGTTGTAAGCATAGTTTTTGAGGGAATGTTCTATAAAGACCAAGTAATGCTGACTTTCCTGAGGTAATGTATGTGGTGAGCACAATGGGAGTGGGTTCCCAGTAGCTGAGGAGCCCACTTTGCTGATACTTGCAGTGTCTATGGCTACAAGAGTACTGACTTCCAAGGTATCTGAGGAACTGTGATGGACATATGAGGAAAAGAATGTGTTTAAATGACACTCCGTCCTTAAATTCTAAGGTATTAAGTAAAAAAATTATAGGATTATGCTGAGATGCTGGTTAACATCCAGAGTTTGAAATATAGAATTATAGTGTTTACCAGAGTGATTATTCATTAACATGATCCTGCAAATATGTTTATCACCTCCTTTTATAATTTAACAAAAATGTAATGTATCCTATTTCTCAGTTTTAAATACAAATTTTATCTCTTCTGTATGATTCCTGCAATGCATGTTGTTTGCTTTATGGCAATTTATCCCATATGTTCTGTTCTGCAATGAAATCCTTTGTAGTAAAGTGAGACACAAAAAGTCATGCACCATTGATACTCCACAGTTCTGTATTGAAGCACAGATATCAACAGTGCTCCATGGGTTTGGATATTTCAGTTCTTCACACAAAAAAGGTTAGTAGTGCCAAGTAATTGTCTCTATCACCACTTATAGAATGACAATTACTGTTTAAATGTCTCCCTATTGTGAGAAATGCTTTCTTTCAATCTGTGGAAATAAAACAGAAAGTATTTTCATGCCAAAGTTGATTTCATTGAAAGAAAATGCAAGCTTGTTTTTTGTAGATGACGCTAACAAGAGAACACATGCTGAGAGTTGAAAACAACCTTTTTCCTTCATGACTCAGGCTTGGTACCAAAATATTCATGTCCACTACCATTTGTGAAGCAGTATACCATGCTGATTACTCCATTGTTTTTAACTGGATTAATTTCAATTATGTTAGGAAATTTCTGAATAATTGATATTAAAAATAAAATCCATTTTTAATGAAGACCCTATACATTTTCACTCTTAAAAATGATACAGAAAAATTCTTAAGGATATGAATCTATAAGCACTAGATACTGATGCAGTTCTCAAATATTCTGGGCAGTGGCTGTGTTATGAAATTAGCAAGAGATTAGGATGCTAATGAGAGGACTTTATAACCACACCTAGATTTGCTCTTCTCAAATATAAAACTCATGAACAGAAAAAGTTATTTATGTATAATGAAGGTGTTAATAATTCTTATATTACTATTGATAGATTGGCATTATTATCTTAAATATAAGAATAAGAGAAGATTTTATGCAAACACTGATTATATGCAAGATGAAGGAATATGAAATATTATCACTTTGGAGAAATGATGTTGGAACATACTATCCAATATGAAAATCTGCCACTTTGGTACATCCCTGATTTGAAGAAATTTTATGTGTTTAATGTTCATTTGAATGTGCTATTGGTTCTTTCTTTCATTTTGTAAAAATAATGCAAAAATAAAATTAGACATAAAAATTGAATCACTGAATTAATTGGTTTGTTACTTAATTGTAAATTTAATGATAAAATTTCACTAACATTGTTAATGTCAATAATAGGCTACAGTAAGCTATGAAATGCACCAACTAGGTACAAAGAACTGATAGCATATAAAATTATTATTTCTGAGAGAGTTGAAATGGAAAATATAAGTATGCTGGAGGATGTACCTCACTAGTATAGCACATTTCTTTCATGTAAATGATCCTGATTTTCTCTCTCTCTCTCTCTCTCTCTCCCACACTGTCACATTTCCCTGCATAGAGCCTAGTTTGTGTTTTGCACCCCACATTTGATATAGAGCTGGCTCTGAGATTTTGATCAACACTACCAGAAGTTACACTATTAAAGTAAATTGACTTATTACTTCTCAAGAGGTATTAAATTTCAGTATCTCATGAACCAAGTGTGGGAATTCTGTGATGATCACTCAAGAATGTTCAGGTCCTGTGCATGTTGTCATAATTGTCTTGGGTACATATGTGTGTCAGGCTTATTATCTGGAAAACACTGTGTCATTGAAGCCGTCTTCTACTTCAACTATAACTTCTAACTATAACATCTTCTACTAACAACTATAGTAGAGTTGATATTAAAACTCGGAGCTTTTGGGTCTGAATGTGTTTGTTTCAAGTCATCCTACCTAAGATATTGTTCATAGCAGAAATAATTCCAATGAAAACAGAAGAGCTAAATAGTTAACAAAGGCAAAGTCATCTCAAAGATTGATACGATATGACTGAAAGATTGGATGATATTTAATTAATCTTTCCAATTCTCTTACACATAGATATCTAAACCATCAGATCAGGAGTGCTTGAAAGTGCTGAAAGTATTTACAAGACCTACAAGCATAACCTGTAGTTTCTAGAGTCTCTTATATATTTAATCATCTATTCTGTAAGAGGAAATATATTGATTTCTGCCTTTTTATTTCTCTAATTTTCATTTTCTTTATTACCTGTCGACTAGCTATAGTGAAGAATTTACATTCTCTATTGGGTCGGAGTGGAGAAAATGGGTGTTCTTGTGTTGTTCGAGGTTTTAGCAAGAATAGTGTACAATCTGCTCCACTTTGCCTGATAGTAATTGATTGATTATACATTTTTCATGCATAATTTTCTTTTCTTAATTTGGCTCAAGATTCCTTGATTTTGTTTATCACTTTAAAGAACCACATTTATATTTCATTGATTTTGTATAGGGTTTGGCTTTGCTTTGTTTTAGTTCTTTATCATTAATTTTTGAACTGATTTTATTTATTTCTCATTGTCTAGTAATTGGAGATTTGATTTCTTTTTGCTTTCCAGTAGTTTAAGGTGCATCATTAAGTTGTTTGAAATCTCTCTCCTTTATATGCATGCACTTAGAGATATAGTTTTTTTTTAAATATTATATTCATCATTTGAAGTATTTTTGGTGCATTCTGTCTTTGCTTTCATTTAATTCTGAATGATATTTAATTAATTCTTTACCATGAAACTGAAAGCACACAGAGAAAACACACACAAACACACACACATAAGAAAAAAAGTGTAGACTTATTTCATTAATAAAGTAAGATGCACAATCTAATAACAAACTTGTAAACTGAACTCAGTATCACAGAAACAAGATCATCCACACATCAAAACCAAGTTGAGTTAATTTCAGTGAGGCAGAAATGGTTTCACATACGGAAAGTATTACTCAATAAGTTTATTAAGAGAATCATGTGATCATTAAAATATATGCAGAAAAATAACTTTGATAAAAATTCAAATATCTTTCATGATAACCATCAGAATCAACATACCTTAGTGCAATAAAGGCATATATGATAATCCTACAATTAACATCAAACTAAATGAATGAAAAACTTTAAAATATTTGAAGTATGATATTAAAAAAGACAGGGTATTCATATTTTTAACTTCTATTCAATAGTATTTGAAGTCTTGGACGTAACAATGAAGAAACAGCATGAAGCAAGATGGATACATATTGGAAAAGCAAAAATAAATCTCTCCTGGTATGTAGATAACATACACATAAAAAGACACTAAAGATTCTGCCAAGTTCATCAAAGGGTTAGGATATAAAATTAACATACAGAAGCAGCAGTCTTTTTATATAATAATAAAAAACATACAAAAAAGGAAATTAGAGAAGTAATCTTATTTGTAATATTTTATATCTATATATTTATCATCTATATATTAAGTATATATAGTACCGTAATACAACAAAATATTTAATATATATTGCAAGAAAAATATTTTTAATGGATTTTTTTATTTTTTTGAGTATTGCGAGATTCTGGGCTAATATTCACTTATCAGTGACTGCATACCATGTGTGTTCTTTTGTGATTGGGTTACCTCATTTAGGATGATATTTTCCAGTTCTACCCATTTGACTAAAAATTTCATGAATTCATTGTTCATAGCTGAGTAGCATTCCATTGTGTAAATATACCACATTTTCTGTATCCATTCCTCCATTGAGGGACATCTGGGTACTTTCCAGCTTCTGGCTATTATAAACAGGGCTGCTATAAATATAGTGGAGCATGTGTCCTTATTACATGCTGGGAAATCCTCTCGGTATATGCCCAGGATTGGTATAATGGGGTCCTCCAGTAGTATCATTCCCAGTTTTCTGAAAAACCGCCAGACTGCTTTCCAGAGTGGTTGTACCAGCTCGCAATCCCACTTGCAGTGGAGTTGTGTTCCTCTTTCTCCACATACACCTGCTGTCTCCTGAGTTTTTGATCTTAGCCATTCTGACCAGTGTGAGGTGAAATCTCAGGGTGGTTTTGATTTGCAATTTCCTGATGACTAAGGATGTTGAACATTTCCTTAGGTGCTTCTCAGCCATTCAATGTTCCTCAGGTGAAAATTCTTTGTTTAGCTCTGAATCCCATTTTTAATAGGGTAATTTGGCTCTCTGGAGCCTAACATCTTGAGGTCTTTGTATATATTGGATATTAGCACTTTGTCAGATGTAGGGTTGGTAAGATCTTTCCCAATTTGTTGGTTGCAGTTTTGTCCTATTGACAGTGTCCTTTGCTTTACAGAAAATGTGTTACTTTATGAGGTCCCATTTGTCAATTCTTGATCTTAAAGCGTAAGCTATTGGTGTTCTGTTCAGGAAATTTTGCCCTGTGCCCATGTGCTCAAGGCTCTTCCCCAGTTTCTTTTCTATTTGTTTCAGTGTGTTTGGTTTTTTGTGGAGTTCCTTGATCCACTTGGACTTAATCTTAGTACAAGGAGATAAGAATGGCTTGATTTGCATTCTTCTGCAAGCTATCCACCAGTTGAACCAGCACCATTTGTTGAAAAAGCTATCTTTTATCCACTGGATGGTTTTAGCTCCTTTGTCAAAGATCAAGTGACCATAGGTGTGTGGGTTCATTTCTGTGTCTTCAATTTTATTACATTGATCTACCCACCTGTCACTGTACCACCAATACCATGTAGTTTTTAACACTATTACTCTGTAGCACTGCTTAAAGTCAAGGATACTGATTCCCCCAGAAGTTTTTTTTTTTTCTGTTGAGAATAGTTTTAGCTATCCTGTTTTGTTTTGTTTTGTTTGTTTGTTTGTTTTGGTTTTTTTGTTATTCCAGATGAATTTGAGAATTGCTCTGTCTAACTCTATGAAGAATTGAGTTTGGATTTTGATGGGGATTGCATTGAATCTGTATATTGTTTTTGGCAAGATGGTCATTTTTACTATATTAATTCTGCAAATCCAAGAGCATGGAACATTTTTCCATCTACTGACGCCTTTTGCCATTTCTTTCTTGAGAGACTTGAAGTTCTTGTCATTTCACTTGCTTGGTTAGAGTTACACCGAGATACTTTATATTGCTTGTGGCTATTGTGAAGGATGTCATTTCCCTAATTTCTTTCTCAGCCTGTTTATCCTTTGAGTATAGGAAGGCTACTGATTTGTTTGAGTTATATTTACATCCCCTCAATTTGCTGACGTTATCAACTGTAGGACTTCAATGGTGAAGTTTTTTGGGTCACTTAAGTATAGTATCATATCATCTGCAAATGGTGATAATTTGACTTCTTCCTCTCAATTTTGTATCTTTTTGACCTCCTTTTTCTGTCTAATTGCTCTAGATAGAACTTCAAGTACTATACTGAATAAATATGGAGAGTGAGGGAAGCCTTGTTAGTACCTAATTTTAGTGGGATTGATTCAAGTTTCTCTCCATTTAATTTGATGTTGGCTACTGGTTTGCGGTCTATTTCCTTTACTGTGTTTAGGTATGGGCCTTGAATTCCTGTTCTTTCCAAGTCTTTTAACATGGAAGGATGCTGAATTTTGTCAAGTGTTTTTTCAGCATCTAATGAAATGACCACGAGGTTCTTTTCTTTGAGTTGGTTTATGTAGTGGATTAAATTGATGGATTTCTCTATATTAAACCATCCCTGGGATTAAGCCTACTTGATCATGATGAATGATCGTTTTGAAGAGGTATCACACAGGGAAGATACTGAGGTTTAAAAATCATACTCTAATTTACAGTTGTCTTGCTTTTTCTTTTTTTTTCTTTATTTTTTTTTATTTTCTAAGTTTTTTTTTAATTTACATTCAAAATCATTTCCCCTTTCCCGTTTCCTCCCTGCCCGAAAGTCCCATAAGCCCCATTACCTCCCTCTTTTCTCCATTCAACCCCCGCTCGTTTCCCTGTCCTGGCATTCCCCTACATCCAGTCTTTCCAGGACCAGGGGTCTCTCCTTCCATCTTCTTAGAAATCTACTGATATGCGAATTGTGTCTAGGGTATTCCGAGATTCTGGGTCAATATCCCCTTATCAGTGACTGCATACCATGTGAGTTCTTTTGTGATTGGGTTACCACACTAAGGATGATATTTTCAAGTTCTGACCATTTGCCTAGGAATTTCGTGAATTCATTGTTTTTAATTGCAGAGTAGTATTCCATTGTGTAGATATAACACATCTTCTGAATGCATTCCTCCGTTGAGGGACATCTGGGTTCTTTCCAGCTTCTGGCTATTATAAATAATGCTGGTATAAACATAGTGGAGCATGTGTCCTTATTGCATGCAGGGGAAGCCTCTGGGTATATGCCCAGGAGTGATATGGCCAGATCCTCCAGGAGTGTCATGCCCAGTTGTCTGAGGAACCTCCAGACTGCTTTCCAGAGTGGTTGTACCAGCTTGCAATTCCACCAGCAGTGGAGGAGTGTTCCTCTTTCTCCACATCCTCGCCAACAACTGCTGTCTCCTGTGTTTTTGATCTTAGTCATTCTGACTGGTGTGAGATGGAATCTCAGGGTTGTTTTGATTTGCATTTCCCTAATGACTAAGGATGATGAACATCTCTTTAGGTGCTTCTCAGCCATTAGATATTCTTCGGGTGAGAAATCTTTGTTTAGCTCTGTACCCCAATTTTAAATACACTCAGGAGCAGGGCAGGCCCCAGAAATCTGTGCCAGGGGAATCCTGGTAAACCGGGGGGAGGGGCAGAAATAGCTTTGCAGGCTCACAAGAGGTCCAAACAACAGCCAGTGACAGCAGGACCAACTAACATCAGAGGTAACCAGATGGCAAAAGGCAAACATAGGAACGTTACTAACACAAATCAAAGTAATATGGCACCATCCGAACCCAACTCTCCAACAGCAGCAAGTCCTGGATACCCCACCACACCCGAAAGACAAGATCTGGATTTAAAATCACTTCTCATGATGCTATTAGAGGATCTCAAGAAGGACACAAATAAATCTAATAAAGAATTACAGGAGACCATGAATCAACGCTTAGAAGCCCTTACAAAGGAAACACAAAAATCGCTTAGAGAAATGCAGGAGAACATGGATCAAAAGATGGAGGCGCACAGGAGACAACACAAAAATCGCTTAACGAGATGAATCAACGGGTAGATGCACTCACAAATGAATCACAAAAATTGCATAAAGAAATGCAGAAGAATATGGGTCAACAGACAGATGCCCATAAGGAGGCAACACAAAAATTGCTTAAAGAAATGAATCAACGGATAGATGCCCTTACAAAGGAAACACGAGAACTGCTTAAAGAAATGCAGGAGACGATGGATCAACAGATGGATTCCCATGAGGAGGAAACACAAAAATCACTCAGAGAAATGCAGGAGAACGTGGGTCAACAGGCAGAAATCCTGAAAGAGGTAATGCAAAAATACCTTAAAGAAATACAGTAAAATGCAAACAAACAAGTGAAGGAACTGAGCAAATCCATCCAGGAACTAAAAAAGGAAGTAGAAACAACTAAGAAATCAGAAAGGGAGACAACTTTGGAGATAGAAAACCTTGGGAAGAAATCAGGAGTCATAGATGCAAACATCAACAATAGAATACAAGAGATGGAAGAAAGAATCTCAGGTGTTGAAGATACCATAGAAAGCATCAACTCAACAGTCAAAGAAAATGCAAAATGCAAAAAACATGTAACCCAAAACATCCAGGAAAACCAGGACACAATGAGAAGACCAAACCTAAGGATTATAGGTATAGATGAGAGTGAAGATTTGCAACTTAAAGGGCCAGTAAACATCTTCAACAAAATTATGGAGGAAAAATTCCCTAACCTAAAGAGAGAGATGCCGATGAACGTACAAGAAACCTACAGAACTCCAAACAGACTGGACCAGAACAGAAATACTTCCCGTCACATAATAATCAAAACACCAAATGTTCTAAACAAAGAAAGAATATTAAAAGCAGTAAGAGAAAAGGGCCAAGTAACATACAAAGGAAGACCTATCTGAATCACATCAGACTTCTCACCAGAGGCTATGAAAGCCAGAAGATCCTGGGCAGATCTCATGCAGACACTAGGAGAGCACAAATGCCAGCCTAGACTACTATACCCAGCAAAACTCTCAATCACCATAGATGGAGAGACCAAGATATTCCGTGATAAAACCAAATTTTCACAATATCTTTCCACAAATCCAGCCCTGCAACGGATAATAGGTGGAAACTACCAATACAGGGAGAGAAACAACACCCAGGAAAAAATGAGATAATAACCTTCTTGAATCAAACCCAAAAGTAGATAACCACTCAAACATAAAGATAGCGTCAAGAATGGCAGATGGCAATAATCACTATGCTTTAATCTCTCTTAATATCAATGGTCTCAATTCCCCAATAAAAAGACATAGACTAGCAGACTGGATACGTAAACAGGACCCAGCATTTTGCTGCATGCAGGAAATGCACCTCAGTGTCAAAGACAAACACTACCTCAGAGTAAAAGGCTGGAAAACAATTTTACAAGCAAATGGCCCCAAGAAATGAGATGGAGTAGCCATCCTAATATCAGATAAAATTTATTTTCAACCTAAAGTCATCAAAAAAGACACAGAAGGACACTACATAGTGATCAAGGGAAAACTCCACCAACAAGAACTCTCAATTTTGAATATCTATGTCTTGCTTTTTCTTTGCAGAACAATATTAATCCTGCAATATTGCTGCTCTGGCAAAGGATCACATCCAAAGATCTTCTAGGTTTATAGGATCTGGCCAGAATGCAGTCATGCCTTAGATTCCATTATGATCTTGCTGAAGTACAAATATACCCTTAGTACATGCATTTAATCTTTAGCAATGAAGGTAAAGCTTCATGGTAGACTGAAGGGGCCATGTTTGAAAGTGAAACCTAATTGAGGGGTAGATAAAGTGATGAGTCAGATAAATACTTGAGAGCTTGAATCATAGATAGGATATACCCAACTAACACAAGAACAGCACAGGAGGATTGACTTGATGTTGTTGGGCATCTTAAGTTTACAATTACTGCCTTGGCGACCTCTGTTCCGGGGATCAACTTCAATGAGCATCCAGGTACACAGGGACTCCCCAATATAACATCAATTGGGACACAGCCAGTTGGGCTTCCATCTGCGCTCAAGAGGAGGGCAGCTCTGCGGTCAGATCCTCAGGGAGCCAGGTCTGCCCTAGGCCATCTGCCCTGCAGAGTGATCTGCGCCAAGAGAATGCAGAGTGCACTTCGCCATCTTTGCTCCCGCAACAGGGCAACAGGGACCTCCAGACACAGGGACAATCAAGCATAATATCACCTGGGTCTCAGCCAGCTTGTGTGCTCCCTGCTCCCAAGAGCTGGGCAGGTCTGCGGTCACCTACGCGCCAGCTCTGCTGTGGGACATCTGCCCTGCCGAGGGGCCCCCACTCTGGAAGAGGGCACACACGCATGGGACAGGAGCGCACCAGCCTCTACTTGGCAACCTCTACTCCAGGGATAGACTACACTGAGCCTTTGGATGTGCAGGGATTCCCCAATATAACATCACTTGAGGCAAGGCACATCAGGGCTCCAAAGTCACTCAGGAGCAGGGTAGGGCCCAGCAATCGGTGCCAGGGGAATTACAGTAATCCAGGGGGTCAAAAATAATCTTGCAGGCTCACAGGAGGTCCAACCAACAGCCAGTGACAATAGGAAAAACTAACACCAGAGGTAACCAGATGGCAAAAGGCAAACGTAGGAACTTTACTAACAGAAATCAAGGTAATATGGCACCATCCGAACTCAACTCTCCAACAGCAGCAAGTCCTGGATACCCCATCACACCCGAAAGGCAAGATCTGGATTCAAAATCACTTCTCATGATTCTATTAGAGGATTTCAAGAAGGACACAAATAAATCTCATAAAGAAATACAGGAGAACATGAATCAAGAGGTAGAAGCGCTTACAAAGGAAACACAAAAATCGCTTAGAGAAATGCAGGAGAATATGGGTCAACTGATGGAGGCCCATAGGAAGGCAACACAAAAATCGCTTAACAAAATGAATCAACGGGTAGATGCCCTTACAAAGGAAACAGGAGAATCACTTAAAGAAATGCAGGAGACGATGGATCAACAGATGAAAGTCCATGAGGAGGAAACACAAAAATCGCTTAGAGAAATACAGTAGAACTTGGGTCAACAGGCAGAAATCCTGAAAGAGGAAATGCAAAAATATCTTAAAGAAATACAGGAAAATACAAACAAACAAGTGAAGGAACTGAGCAAATCCATCCAGGATCTAAAAAAGGAAGAAGAAACAACTAAGAAATCACAAAGGGAGACAACTTTGGAGATAGAAAAACTTGGGAAGAAATCAGGGGTCATAGATGCAAACATCAACAATAGAATACAAGAGATGGAAGAAAGAATCTCAGGTGCTGAAGATACCATAGAAAGCATCACTCAACAGTCAAAAAAATGCAAAATGAAAAAAAGTGTAACCCAAAACATCCAGGAAATCCAGGAAAAAATGAGAAGACCAAACCTAAGGATTATAGGTATAGATGAGAGTGAAGATTTGCCACTTAAAGGGCCAGTAAACATCTTCAACAAAATTATGGAGGAAAACTTCCCTAACCTAAAGAGAGAGATGCCGATGAATGAACAAGAAGCCCTCAGAACTCCAAACAGACTGGACCAGAACAGAAATACTCCCCGTCACATAATAATCAAAACATCAAATGTATTAAACAAAGAAAGAATACTAAAAGCAGTAAGAGAAAAAGGCCAAGTAACATGAAAAGGAAGACCTATCCAAATCACATCACACTTCTCACCAGAGACTATGAAAGGCAGAAGATCCTGGGCATATCTCATGCAGACACTAAGAGAACACAAATGCCAGCCTAGACTACTATACCCAGCAAACTCTCAATCACCATAGATGGAGAGATCAAGATATTCCATGATGAAACCAAATTTACAAAATATCTTTCCACAAACCCAGTCTTACAAAGGATGATAGGTGGAAACTGCCAATAAAAGGAGAGAAACGACAGCCTGGAAAAAACGAGATAGTAACCTTCTTGCATCAAACCCAAAAGTAGATAACCACTCAAACATAAAGATAATGTCAAGAATAGCAGGTAGCAATAATCACTATTCCATAATCTCTCTTAATATCAGTGGTCTCAATTACCCAATAAAAAGACATAGACTAACAGACTGGACACATAAACAGGACCCAGCATATTGCTGCGTGCAGGAAATGCACCTCAGTGTCAAAGACAAACACTACCTCAGAATAAAAGGCTGGAAAACAATTTTACAAGCAAATGGTCCCAGGAAACAAACCGGAGTAGCCATTGTAATATCAGATAAAATTGACTTTCAACCTAAAGGCATCAAAAAAGACACAGAAGGACACGACAGACTGATCAAAGGAAAAATCCACAAAGAAGAACTCTCAATTCTGAATATCTATGCTCCAAAGGCCAGGGTACTCTCATTTGTAAAAGAAACTTTACTAAAGCTGAAATCACACATCACACCTCAGACAATAATAGTGGGTGACTTCAACACCCCACAATCTGAAATGGATCGATCAGGAAAGCAGAAACTAAACAGGGACACAATGAATCTAATTGAAGCCATGGACCAAATGGGACTAACAGATATATATAGAACATTTCATCCTAAATCAAAAGAATATACCTTCTTCTCGGCACCTCATGGTACCTTCTCCAAAATCAACCATATAATTGGTCACAAAACAGACCTCAACAGATATAAGAAGATCGAACTAAACCCATGTCTCCTATCAGATCACTATGGAATAATGGTTGTCTTCAATAGCAAGAAAAACAACAGAAAGTCCACATACATGGAAGCTGAACAATGCTCTACTCAATGATAACTTGGTCAAGGAGGAAAAAAAAAAGAAATCAAAGACTTTTTAAAATTTAATGAAAATGAAGGCATAGCATACCCTAATTTATGGGACACAAAGAAAGCAGTGCTAAGAGGAAAATTCATAGCCCTGAAGACCTCCAAAAAGAAACAGGAGAGATCATACACTAGCAGCTTAATGGCATACCTCAAAGCCCTGGAACAGAAAGAAGCAAATACACAGAAGAGGAGTAGAAGGCAGGATATCATCAAACTCAGGGCTGAAATCAATCAAGTAGAAACAAATAAAACCATACAAAGAATCAACAAAACTAGAAGTTGGTTCTTTGAGAAAATCAACAAGATAGATAAGCCCTTAGCCAGACTAGCCAAGGGCACAGAGACAGTATCCAAATTAACAAAATCAGAATCGAAAAGGGAGAGATAACAACAGAAACTGAGGAAATTCAAAAAATCATCAGATCCTACTACAAAAGCCTGTATTCTACAAAACTAGAAAATCTGGAGAAAATGGACAACTTCCTAGACAGATACCAAATACCAAAATTAAATCAGGATCAAATAGACCATCTAAACTATCCTATAACCCCTAAAGAAATAGAAGTGGTCATTGGAAGTCTTCAAACCAAAAAAAGCACAGGACCATATGGTTTTTGTGCAGAATTCTATCAGACCTTCAAAGAAGATCTAATACCAATACTCTTCAAACTATTCCACAAAATAGAAACAGAAGAAACACTTCCTAACTCGTTCTATGAAGCCACAATTTCGCTGATACCAAAATCACACAAAGATCCGACTAAGAAAGAGAATCTCAGGCCAATTTCTCTTATGAATATCGATGCAAAACTACTCAATAAAATTCTTGCCAACCAAATCCAAGAACACATCAAAACGATCATTCACTACGATCAAGTAGGCTTCATCCCAGGTATGCAGGGATGGTTCAATATAAGGAATTCCATCAAGGTAATCCACTACATAAACAAATTCAAAGAATAAAATCACATGGTCATTTCATTAGATGCTGAAAAAGTGTTTGACAAAATTCAGCATCCTTTCATGTTAAAGGTCTTGGAAAGAACAGGAATGCAAGGCCCATAACTAAACATAGTAAAAGCAGTATACAGCAAACCAGTAGCTAACATCAAACTAAATGGAGACAAACTTGAAGAAATCCCACTAAAATCAGGGACTAGACAAGGCTGCTATCTTTCTCCATATCTATTCAATATAGTACTTGAAGTTTTAGCTAGAGTAATTAGACAACAAAAGGAGGTAAAAGGGATACAAATTGGAAAGGAAGAAGCCAAACTATCACTATTTGCACATGATATGATTGTATACTTAAGCGACGCAGAGAACTCCACCAGAGAACTCCTACAGCTGATAAACAGCTTCAGCAAAGTTGCCGGATATAAAATCAACTCAAGAAAGTCAGTAGCCTTCCTATCCTCAAAGGATAAGCAGGCTGAGAAAGAAATAAGAGAAATGATACCCTTCACGATAGCTACAAACAATATAAAGTATCTTGACGTGACTCTAATCAAACAAATGAAAGATCTGTATAACAAGAACTTCAAGTCTCTGAAGAAAGAAATTGGAGAAGACCTCAGAAGATGGAAAAATCTTCGGTGCTCATGGATTGGCAGGATTAATATAGTAAAAATGATCATCTTGCCAAAGCAATATACAGATTCAGTGCAATCCCCATCAAAATCCCAATGCAATTCTTCATAGAGTTAGAAAGAGCAATTCAAAAATTCATCTGGAATAAAAGAAAACCCAGGATAGTTTAAACTATTCACAAGAATAAAAGAACTTCTGGCAGAATCAGTACCCTTGACTTTAAGCAGTGCTACAGAGCAATAGTGTTAAAAACTGCATGGTATTGGTACAGTGACAGGCATGTAGACCAATGGAACAGAATTGAAGTCCCAGAAATGAATCCACACTCCTATGGTCACTTGATTTTTGACAAAGGAATTAAAACCATCCAGTGGAAAAAAGATAGCCCTTTCAACAAATGGTACTCGTTCAACTGGAGGTCAACATGCAGAAGAATGCAAATTGATCCATTCTTATCTCTTGCACTAAGCTCAATTCCAAGTGGATCAAGGACCTCCACATAAAACCAGACACACTGAAACTAATAGAAAGGAAACTAGGGAAGAACTTTGAACATATGGGCACAGGGGAAAATTTCCTGAATAGAACACGAGTAGCTTATGCTCTAAGGTCAAGAATTGACAAATGGAACCTCATAAAATTACAAATTTTCTGTAAGGCAAAGGACACTGTCAGAAGGACAAAGCGGCAACCAACACACTGGGAAATGATCTTTTCCAACTCTACATCTGACAGAGGGCTAATATCCAATATATACAAAGAACTCAAGAAGTTGGACTCCAGAGAGCCAAATAACTGTATTAAAAATGGGTTACAGAGCTAAACAAATAGTTCTCACCTGAAGAATATCTAATGGCTGAGAATCACCTAAAGAGAGGTTCAACATCCTTAGTCATTAGGGAAATGCAAATCAAAACAACCTTGAGATTCCATCTCACACCAGTCAGAATGGCTAAGATCAAAAACACAGGAGACAGCAGTTGTTGGGGAGGATGTGGAGAAAGAGGAATACTCCTCCACTGCTGGTGGGATTGCTAGCTGGTACAAACATTCTGGAAAGTAGTCTGGTGGTTGCTCAGAAAACTGGGCATGACACTCCTGTGGAATCCTGCTCTACCACTCCTGGGCATATACCCAGAGGCTTCCCCTGCATGCAATAAGGACACAAGTTCCACTATGTTCATAGCTGCCTTATTTATAATAGCCAGAAGCTGGAAAAAACCCAGATGTCCCTCAACGAAGAATGGAATCAGAAGATGTGGTATATTTACACAAGGGAATACTACTCTGCAATTAAAAACAATTTATTCACTAAATTCCTAGCAAATGGTCAGAACTTGAAAATATCCTTAGTGAGGTAACCCAATCACAAAAGAACACACATGGTATGCAGTCACTAATAAGGGGATATTAACCCAGAATCTCAGAATACCCTAGACACATTTTGCATATCAATAGATTTCCAAGAAGATGGAAGAAGAGAGTCCTGGTCCTGGAAAGACTGGATGCAGGGGAATTCCAGGACAAAGAAGAGAGAGGTGGTTGAATGGGGAACAGAAGGAGGGAAGGGGGCTTATGGGACAGTAGAGTTTTTCAGTTTTCTATTTCATATAACCTGTATGTTGCTATTTTCCCACTGAAACCAAATTTCTTAACATGCCCATGGTACATTTGTTCTTTTCTGAGTGAGGTGACCAATATCTAGAAAGACAAATGCTACATGATCTATCTCATTCATAGTTTCTAGTTTCCCATCTACCAAGGTCCAGCCTCAGCGTGAAGAAGGCCTCTGAGAGAGAAGTGGTGTCTGTGAGCAGTGGAAACAAATGACTTGAAGTCAAATCATGGGTTCAGGCTGGTGGCCTATGTTCTGCTGAGATGGCTTTTCACACTGTTCTCTCTCTCTCTCTCTCTCTCTCTCTCTCTCTCTCTCTCTCCTCTTTTTGTCTCTGTTCTGCTCAGCTGTAGAGAGCTTTTTATGGTATTCTAAAAACTCTTTGGTTGAGACAGCTCTTTCTGCTAGTAAAAGTTTTAAAAAACTATATGGATAGTTGATGACTTTTCTGACCAAACTCAGAAAACCTGCTATAAAAAATAATTGGATATTCAGAACATGTCAGAAATCCTGTTAAGAAAAATAATTGAAGAGCTGGTTTTGCTCTTCAGAGTTCTCTGTTCTTGCTAGAGAAAATTCTGAAGAACTGCTATCTGCTTTCTGCTAGATCATCTCATGTAGACCAAAAGCCCAGTTTTTATTTACATTTTAATTTATTTATTTATTATAGGTTCTTTTTTTGATTATCTTATAAATCAGAATCCTGTGACCCTCAGCTATTTGGTTCTTAGAAAATAGCAAGCACAGTTTCTTTCAACATTGCAAAAGAATTCAGACATATGACTGCCTCTGTTACACACAGATGCTAAATTAGCTGGATGGGACACAGGCTCTAACACATCTAAGCCTATACTTGCTGTGTCCCAGGTTGACCTTGAACTCAGGAATCTGTCTGTCTTTATATCTTTCTGACAAGCTGACCCATTAATGCAAATGTCTTTGTTCCTTTAGATTCATGAAGCCCCTCATAATTCAGTTTGCATACTTTTATTTTTGATTGTTCAGAAATTATATATTTCCAAATGCATGTCTTTAGAGTTCTTTCCCATATCCTTAAGGGCTGTCCTGAAGGTTTCAGTGTTTACCATTTTGCTCAGATATTAGCCATACATTTGACTCATGTTGTCTCAGATTATCATGGAATCATTAATAGTAAGAGAGTGGACATTCCTTGGAGGAATGTGAAATATGTACATTATTACACAAACAACCTTATACCCACAGCAGCCATTGGTGCCACACCAGGGCCTTGTTTCATGGGCAGGATCCATGTCACTCTGTCCCTACCATGGCCATGCCAGGCTCCACACACATCCACAGATTGATTTATTGTTACCATTGTAATAATCTAGCTTCATCTTTAGAATAATAAGTCTTATGAGGTCCTACTTCAAAGGTTAGATTATAAGAATAACCAACTAATTTGATATTTTATAGATTGTATTCTATGAAATGATTCCTAATGGTCAAGAAAAGATTTAAAAACTGAAATATCTTGCAGTGGTGAACCATACTTCCCATACCATATGACGCTGTTCTGTACTGTAATATATTTATAGAAATACCTTTTAACTTGTGAGCTGGAATTTGTACTTTTTAAGCATGAAAACACCACCATGTAAGCTATAGAAACATCTAGATTAAAAGTCATTGTTGGGAAGTTGTCACAATGACAAGTAGACTAAAGTGAGAAGAGATGGATACAGGACTATCTTAAGCCAAGGGATAGAAGAAATAGTCTTTTCTTCTCAAATTAATTTTAAAATATTTTGAAATGAAGCCTACATTAAATCTGTAAAAAAGTGATTTGGAATTCATTTCCTAATGGAAGAATCTAGTTCTATTAAACTCTGAATTTAAGTCTTCCTGATGAATAAAAATAACCCAGCCATCTGTGCAAACTAAGGAAAAATTTTGACCATCATTAATGGCATACTTATATCTGCTATGTTTGTGAGGGAGAAGGAATCAGGAAAGAGCAAGAATGGGTGGGTCTGGCTGACAATGATTAAGTAAAGTGCCAGTATAAGAGAGGTGATGGAGTATGACCACAGTGAGTCACTATGCCTGAATAGAATTTTCTATTATTGTAGGGGACAGGGTACATGTGGACACGGATGAGTGCTGACTGCCTTTGAGAAGAATGGGAACACAACTCACAAGATTCTTTGAGCGTCTGTGTGCCAAGGAAATGATTAGTGGCTTCCCTCACAGGAGAACACAAAAAACTAGGTTTCGTTTGAGTGATGAATAATGCTGAATAGGGGCAATTATTAGCAACCATTATCCACTAACCTAGATCTCACTCTTTGATTTTTGCATTAAGATTTCTGTAGAGACCAGTTCTGTTTGAGCTTTCCTTTGTTTTGGGTACAGGTTTTATGAGCCTGATACCAGTGAGCTGAAATAATGCTGGGAGAGGTGTGTGTGTCCCACTTAATCTTATGTGACACTTGTTATTTTATTACGGTTTCATCCACTGTACTGCAGGCGTGTGATACAGTAGCTCTTTCTTCATATGTCAGATATGTCTTGCCTTTGTTACACTTGACAGACTGAGTGTCTTAGCATCACAGCTTTCAGGATTCTAGGAACAAAGCAGTAAAACCAAATGGCATCGTCCACGCAAGTGACTGAAACTCATCCAGGACCTGAAAATTAGAACATAAATAACAAAGTCTGTGTCCCCGAATCAAGTAGACATGTCTTTCCCAATCATCCTCTTCTACCCAGTGATGAGGAAGCAAGTGACAGAGCAGAGGGGCTGGGAGGGCTGCTGGGTTCCTGGAGGCAGAGTTGTGGCTAAGTCAGCTCTGTTTGCCTATGTGCCTGCAGGCCTCCACAAAGTTGCCTTTTGGCTTTCTAATAAGTGTTTTCATATCTATTTTGTTGCAATAAGTGCTTGATTCTCATACATTTTTTTAGATAGGAAAAAACTGAAATGAGGAAAAGTTTGCCTGCCTGCCTGTTTGCTTTCTATGATTGAACAAAAGAAGCAAAGAAGAAATCATATCATTAGCATATTGGGCTATGTAGGAGTGCAATTAAGTTGAACTTTGTTAGTTTAGGCACCAATGGTCACCAATCACAGTGATGCCTTGGATATCATACAGCCCAGCCACAAATGCACTGACAGAGACAGTGAGAACAAAATTCAGAATTTGGGGTCTGAGAGATGTGTGCTCATGGAAGAGGTAAGAATATTAAAAGTCTTTATTTTGGAAATACCTAAGGTACAAAGCTGTCTCTGTTATCCTTCCTTTCTCCCTTTCTCCCTTTCTCCCTTTCTCCCTTTCTCCCTTTCTCTCTCTCTCTCTCTCTCTCTCTCTCTCTCTCTCTCTCTCTCTCTCTCTCTCTCTCTCTCTCTCTCTCTCTCTCTCTTTCTCTCTCTCCCTCTTTCTTTCTCTCTCTCTCTTTCTTTCTTTCTTTCTTTCTTTCTTTCCTTCTCTCTCACCCTTCCTTCCTTCCTTCCTCCCTCCTCCTTGTTTTTTCTCTACCCACTCAAGTTTTTATCTCCATCTCTATCTCCTTCATCAGCACCTTTGAATCACCCAATGAGCATTTTTCTGAAGGTGATTTTTGAGAACTTCTTTTAAATTATTTGGCTGTAAAGTACCATGAATTAACCACCAAGAACAGCAGTGGAGTACAGGCAACTGGAGCCTAGAAGATGAGGTGTGTGCCACAAAAGGCAGATCTGGAGAAGTGACCCAAACCCACGGAGTAGCCCAAAAGATCATGAGTTGATACCAGACATTGGACATTTAGAGTTTGATTTTGCTTTTGATTGTGACTGTGCCCTGATGTGTTTTTCTCTTGAAGGAAGAACACATTTTAATGAAACCCACAGTTAAGAGACTTTAAATTTTGAAAAAGACTTAGAATATTAAAAGAGATTGGATATTTTAAAGGGATTGAAAATTTAATATGTAAGGATTTGTAAAGACTATAGGACTTTTAAAGATAATTAGAACTTACGGATGAATAAGAATGTAAAGGTTGAGACTTAATAATGATGTGTTTGTGTGTCAAATTGACAAGGGGTCAATTGTACAGGCTGGTTTTGTGTGTCAACTTAAACTGGAGTTATCTCAGAGAAAGGAGTCTCCCTTAAGGAAATGCCTCCCTGAGATCTAGCTGTAAGGTATTTTCTCAATTAGTGATCAAGGGTGGAAGGACCTATTGTGGGTAGTGTCATTCTTGGACTGGTAATCTTGGTTCTATAAGAAAACAAGCTGAGGAGCATTTTTCATACATTCCATTGTTTTTTGTCCAAAAAAAGTGGCAGTAGTTATCAGAGGCAACTGCTTCTGCTTGATTAGACTGCTTAGTTATACTGTAAAACCACCTGCACATTGTCAAGAATAAAGTCAAATGCCATGTTCCATATGGACTCCACCCACTGCTGCATCATCCTGAAGGCAAAGAAGAGGCATTGTTGAAGAGAAAGCTCCAGCACGCATGATTGTCCTTCAGACTTAGCTTCATTCTTGGCTTTCTTTTTGAACTGAACTTAGTGGCTCACTCCTATAATCTCAGCCACTGAGTTTAAAGCCAGCCCAGACAGTAAAGCCAAGTCTTAAATAATAAACCTGGTTTGGAATTTTTAAAAAAAAAAGAGAGAAAGAAAAGAAAGAAAGGAAGAAAGCAAGCTGAACAAGTCAGGGGAAACAAGCCAGTAAGTAACGCCCTCCATGGCCTCTGCATCAGCTCCTGCCTCAGGTTCCTACCCTATGTGAGTTCCAATCCTGACTTCTTTTGGTGATAAACAGCAATGTAGAAGTGTAAACTAAATAAACCCTCCCCCTCAAAAAAAATTTGACTGTAGAAAAGATGGCATGTGTGAATCTATAGGACCTTGTTTCACTTAATGATTATCTACATGGAAACAGTAGCAATTGCGGTAGGAGAGGGCACAGATTTTCTTTTGGGAAGAAAAAAATTACCACCAATTTTACTCATTAATACTGAGAATGTCTCACTTAGGTGTTTGAACAAAGCTACAGGGGGTTTCCAATCAGATGTGACAGAAAGCATCTCCATAAACCAAACAAGTAAACATAAAGCCCTGTGAAGATAGTCACATGTGCAAAGACTCACTAACAGACTAACAGACATGCATATTGATGATTTTTATGAGACATTTATTACCAACGACCTCATAAATGAACGCAATGTAAAAATGCACAGAAATTATTATGAAGGGAAATGACAGATTTTATGCATTGCTTATGGGAAAATATCTGAAATTTCACAGTTTGTTATGCAGTAATTGAGAGTGCTGATGAAAACATAAAGTCATTTTTTTTTGAGAAAGGTTGACTTGGACATTTGTAAAGGTATCTTTAAAATCAGCATACATCATTGCTATAAAGGAATCTGTCCCTGTAAATAAATTAAGGTTTTAAGAGGCTTGAAAGATGGCCCAGTGGTTAGAAACACTGGTTCTTCTAGAAGACACAAGTATGATTCACAGTACCCACACAACTCACTCCTGCTTGTAACTTTAAGTCTTGGATCTTCTGACATCCATGGGGACCAGCCATGAACATTGTTTACAGATATAAATACAGTAAAAACAATAGACATACACATAAAATAAATGCAGATACATTTCTATATTTTTAAATTATGATATTATATAAAAGGAGTTAGATATAAAAAAAATGAAGCAGAACAGATACTGGTGTTCATCTCTCTGTGTGTATGTGTGCCTCTCTGTGTGTTTGTGTGTGTGTGTCTGGGTATGTCTGTCTGTGCCTGTGTGTGTCTGTTTTTATCTGTATGTTTTTTGTATGTCTTTCTCTGTCTGTGTCTGTGTGTCTTTCTCTCTGTGTGTGAAGTTAAATTAAAATTAGATTAATATCAGAGGAAACAGATTTATCAAAATAAAAACCACATTGTATTTACTACTTTCCCTTGTCACTATATTTTCATAAAATTGTGTACAATTTCCCTATTAGAGCTGGTAATTTATTAGTGGAAATTTATTATTATTATTATTATTATTTTATCATCTCATTTAAAAATATCTTTATTCATTTTTTAAAGTCCAGTTGTTATCCTCCTACTGGTCTGTCTACCAACAGTTGCTCAGTCCTCTTCCTCTGTCTCCAAGAGGATATCCCCACTGCCCATTTCCTCTACCCCACCAGGCCTCCCTACTCCCAGGGGCCTCAAGTCTCTAAAGGATGAGACTTCTCTCACTGAGGCCAGACCAGGCAGTCCTCTGCTGTATATGTGACAGGGATCTCATACAACAAGTGTATGTTGCCTGGTTGGTGGCTCAGTGTCTGGGAGATTTTGGGGGTCCAGGTAAGTTGAGACTGCTGACCTTTCTATGGGGTAGCCCTCCTCCACAACTTCTTCCAGCCTTTCCCTAATTTAACCACTTGGGTCCCAGAATTCAGTCCCTTGGTTGGGCATAACTATCTGCATCTGACTCTTTCAGCTGAACTCTCTCTCTCTCTCTCTCTCTCTCTCTCTCTCTCTCTCTCTCTCTCTCTCTCTCTCTCATTCTTTCTGTTCTCTCTGTGTGTCCCTACTGTGTCCCCCAGCCTGGTATTTGAAGTTCTGCCAACCTCTATTCTCCCAAATAATTGGCTATGGCCACTTTTATTTAACCAATAGCTTTAAATTGGGAAGTCAAGTTTTAAAAACATCATTTGGTGTATATGAACATCTTCTTGTCAAACTGCAACCAGATCTTGTGGGCCTGTATTTAGTATTCAAATACATAGTGGCACCAGACCATCCCCCACCATTCATATTTTCACTAAACACAAAGCACACAGATATTTATTTAGATAGTAGAGACTTTTGATATATTATGATTTATGGAAACAATGTTGCTATGAGAGGTAAATTTGACACCAGTGGATTCCCTTAAACTTTAATGTTCTACTGAGCTATTGTCCTTACTATGACTTTCATAATCCAGACACTTCATAATGCTTCCTCGTTCAGAGGAGAAAAGTGAGTTTAGGATTTATTATGATTTTGTAAACACAAACTGGATAAGTCATTAATATAAAATTAAACTACCAGTGCTTATAACTGGTATTGCTACTTAAGTCCAGGTTCCAAAGTTCACATATAACACTTTTATTTTTCCTTGCAGATGATAAATGTCTAGTATTTAGTTTTAATTAAATGGGTAAATTTCAAGTACTTAAGTTATAAACTTCACAGAAGTAAGAAAATACTTAAATATTTTGTTTATATGTATTCATATATAAGCATAATCACAAAACATATATATTATTCATTTGTACATATTCATATATATTCTCATCCAAGTTTTATAATTAATACATATACACCAAAATTATGTATCTTTATCATTGATACCTATATATAAAGCATTTTAGATATGTCTGGTCACATACAAGATTATCAATTAATCTGCTTTGTCTACCCCCTTTTCACTTGAAGATGAAAAGCTTAAAACTGAATGGTCTTTAAGAAAATAATCAGCTCAGTTTTGACTTTTCTTATTCATTTTCTGACTTCTACTTGATCCTCTTAGCCAAAGCAAAGAATATCTGCATTGGAATAACTTAATAATTAAATAAATTGCAATGCATGCAATCTATACAATAAGTCATGCTTTACAGTCTCTGGTGCCCTTTCAATTCTCTGCATGACATTCCTGTCTAAAAGGCACTAATAGAGACATTCTGATCTTGAAAAGGAAAGTGAGGAAAATCAACATCTAAAACTCAGAAAAGTCCTGGGTAGTAAAAGGTCTTTGTTCTGCAGAGCGTTCTCCCACAGAGGAACAGAATTTTCTTTTAGCTTTTACATTTGACTCCCAGCTCTGAAATATAATAATCAAAGCCCTTTGCTACCTATGTTGAATCTCTTGTACGTAAAATCTTTTTATTTAGCAAGAAATGGAATTCTTACCTCCAAAATAATTTTGTGAAAGCTTGAACATTTGCCAGTTAAAAATATCTTTCTTTTTTATCATGTTACAGAAACTGCTTGGTAGGCCACTGGGATAATTAGAGAAGAGCAGAGGATGTTTAATGAGTTTTTCAGGGTGCAGATGAGAATCTATCATGTACAATCATGTGGTGCTGATAATTTTATCCTTCATTCTCTGGATGGCATGATATCCTGGTGATGGAATGCTTAAATTAGAGATCCAAGAAAATTCAGTCATCCAGAAAATAATAGCTTTCTCAGATATATTCTTAAGGAGAGGTGGGTTTTCACCCCTCTACCAACTGCTCAGGGCCTGATATTCTTCCTCATCTACAGATCACAGATCAATATAAATGTACCAGTAGCTCATCTCCAAAGAAAATGTCGTTTGCATTTTCAAAGAATAGAAATGGCAGAGTATTATAATTAAATGAAAATAACACAGTAAGGGATGGCCTTGGAATTTGTCTGTATTCATTATATACCCTAATAATCTGTCCAGCTTTTGGGAGCAAGGAGGCAGGAACTTCAAGGCAGATCACTTAGGCTAGATCTTTCATCTGAAGATCATTAAAAATCTCAACACACATACTTTTCAAGGGAATGTGTTGAACAAACTCTGTGGGGGAAATGCTGAGCTAGAACCAAAGCAACAGAGAGGATGGAAGGTGCTTTGTCTTTCATTGTTATAATGAATAGGAAATGAATACTTCTTGGATTGTGATAGACCCAGACAACATAGTACCACACTGAAGGTGTTCTGCACTAGACCCTGTATTCTGAACAAGTTTAATTATTTTGGAAAGGTACCAGGACAGTAAGAAGGACTAATTTTGGAGGGATGAAATTCATGTGTGTAGCTAGTCCTTTGTAGGACTTTAAAGACTATCTGATTGAGAAACAACAGACTAGGCAACACGGTAGCATTATTATCAGCAAGTTTCCATATCCCCAACAAGTATAGACTTAAGCATTATTCTATGGTAGGTGCTGGATCTCTTAGACCATAGGTCATCAAATGGTGATCCATAGGGTAAATCTGTCAAGTAATTTCTGGTAAATGAAGCTGTTTCTGGTAAATGAAGTTTGATGGTAACAAAGCCTATTCATTATCATTTCCTAAATGTGTGCCATAATACAGAAAGCATTCCTACTTTCCCAGCTGAAGATATTGCATGAGGGCAGAGCTGAGTAGTTGTGACTCAGACCTTATGGCTTACAAAACTTACAATACTTAATATCTGATGGTTTACTAAAAATGTCTGTAGATGAATCACTTGGTGGCCATAATAGGCCAGTTTGCTCTGTTGTATTTGGAAAACCAGAAGCAATTTATCACAGCTAGACTGTAATACATGGAAGACAGATCATGGAGATAAATACTTCACATAGAAAAGTATGGTATTAGTCATTTAACTTACTAATATTTTACATATCTCCTAGATTTATTTAAATTTGAGCTTGCCTTTTACAGCTTGTTAGGAAATGTCATTGTGAATTCACAAAATTCCTAGGCAAATGGTCAGAACTTGAAAATATCATCCTTAGTGAGGTTACCCAATCACAAAAGAACACACATGGTATGCAGCCACTGATAAGGGGATATTAACCCTGAATCTCAGAATACCCTAGACACAATTCACATATCAATAGATTTCCAAGAAGATGGAAGGAGAGACCCCTGGTCCTGGAAAGACTGGATGTAGGGGAATACCAGGACAGAGAAGCGAGAGGGGGTTGAATGGGGAACAGAGGGAGCGAAGGGGGCTTATGAAACTTTAGGGGAGGGAGGAAACAGGAAAAGGGAAATGATTTGGAATGTAAAAAAAATTAGAATATAAAAAGAAACAAGGAAATGCCTTCCTTCTTGGCAAGCTAAAAATAAAATAAGTAAGACCAATATGCTTAACTATGGCTACTCTCAAAGAATAAATGATCATTCTATTAAGTCTATTCATTTATTTTTGTTCCAAGGTATCCAGATATATAGGAAAAAGAACAAAAGGAAACCTCATTGAAGTCATCAAGAATATAATGTGTGTGTGTATGCAAATATATGTATAAAAAGGCCCTAGTTCAATGTCAAATATCTTCCATAGGCCCTCTCCACCTTAGCTTTAGGAATTATGTCTCTTATGTAGCTGAATCTCATGAGTTCAATAGTCTGTTCAGCTAGACTCACTGGGTAAATAATCTGTATTTCATACCCTAATTTGGGTTTGCCAGTGGAGTCTACTGTATCAACTATTTTTGGGGAATTCTGTGGAGCTGAAATCCACTCCTCATATTTGTAGGCACTTTACTGACAAAACCATGTACTGGTCTTACAAAAATCCTTGTACCCAGGACTACAAAAGATGACTGAATTTGAATAGCACATAGGAGATTAGAAACTGTTGTTATTTTACAATATAGTCATGTTATTAAATTGCCTTCTTAATATTTATGGTTATATTCATAGGTCACGGTCTTCTCAGTCTTGATCAGAGAATCTTATTTTTGCACTGGGCAGCAGAGGACAGAAATCCAGAACACTTTTTCTCATCATGTTCTCTGATATGAAGTGACTATTGGACCCATTAACTCATAGCAGCCATACTTACTTGTGAAAGACCTGTATAAGATCATTCTAGCTAAAATTGCATCAAGAGAGAGGTAGATGATTTCTAGGTACCGACCACATGGCTAGCTATTGGCAGTTGATAGTTGCTACAGTAGAGAGAGTTCTTCTTTCTGAAGAATATGGATATGAGTATGGTTTACATGCTCCAGAGCATGGACTCACATCCATGCACATATCTGCCATACTAAGCAGACTTAGTGGGTTATGAGAATAAAAATAGACACTAGACTAATAAAGCAATTGTTGAGGGGAGTTGGATGGAGCAGGGGATAGATACTATGTTATTTCATTTTCTACCTATCTAAAATTCTAAAGAATAAATAAAAATGAACAAAAAATTCTTGTAGTATGTTAAAGAATATTTTTATGTCGGTAGAACTTAAATTTTTGCACTGTCTTGTAATGTGAGCCAACATTAAAAGACAAAAATAAAATTATATATGCAACATATGTATGGATACATGTTACATATTATATGTTATATATATGTTATATATGTGTTATATACTAAATATAATTTATATATATATATTTTTTTCTTTTGGCTATTATTTTAAATGTTCTCATTCCAAATAGTGTTGAAAAGGGCAAGAAATCTCTGGTTGTTCCTTGAAGATAGTTCTGCCTAAACTACAAACCTCTTTCAGTGGAGAAAACATGATATCCATAGACATCTATCCTCTGGTCCTTCTGATATGTGAATATATGTGCCCAGTTGTATTTGTAGCTCAGTTGTTAAAGGCAAGACTGATAAACAAAATGTAAGAGAATTTTAAAGAATGTTTTTCTTCTGTGTGACCATCTTAGTTTTTCTTCCCCATACTTTCAAATTGGTAAGTGTGTTTTCTTTCCATTTTGTTAAATCCTCCTTTCTGACATGAAAACCATAGTCATGCCACAATATCAATAAAGAATATATCATTTCTCTTTTCTTTTCTTTCTTTCTTTTGGAAGAAAACCTTTATCAGACTCTTCTATTGTTATTCCATTAGTAAACTATGAAGAAATCAGAAAATAAGGGCTTTTCCCCTCAAAATTTTATTGTTCTTTAATGTTAGAAAAAAAAAGACTAATTTTTTTTGTCTGTATGGATTTGCCTATTCTGAAAATCCCTTGAGATAAAGGTAACTGTGTGTCACTATTCACAGCAAGGCATATGCAAATGTCTACTTAATCTATATAAGGATAGCAAGGCAGACCAAAGGAGAGATGCCTTCAAAGTCTCTATTGGTGAACCAAAGATTTTTCTTTGGGTTACTTACAGTAAGTAGTTACTTTCCAGAACAGAATTATTCCAGGTGACTGCATCGCAAACCCAGTGCACCCCAGCATGGATAACAGTTCATAAAGTTGGACATGGAGTGCACTGGAGAGACTGTAGGCAGCCGAACAGCTCGGAAAGAGTACTTTCCAGGTAACTTAGCCTCTCTCTCATGCAGTTTTGCCCATCTCTGCTACTTTCAGTTGTCTCAGTTGGTCTGATCCTCTGCTAGGCAGCTCAGCTTGTTTGAGAGCATCTCTCAGCAGTCCTTAATTTATATCTTCCTGTAGAAGGAGGAGCCTAATGCATCTGATTGATCTAAGGGACTTCTAAAAGCCTTTGGAGAGTTTGTTCCCCAAACTTAATGAGCTTCCCTGCAGGTTGTGTTTCACTTTTCCTTAGAACATCCTGTTCTATCACTTCTCCTTAGAGCATCCTAATTTCATTTCTCTTTCAACACCTTGCAGCTTATAAGCTTCTCCCCAAACTGGTGGTTTGGTATCTTGGAGAAATTTGCTGTGCAACAAAATTCTCCCTCAGAAACAATCAGCATTTGTGGAGGCTGCTTGTTTATTTAATGAAGCTGCTCTTTATAAAAGCTGGCTGATTGCATTAGAGTATTAAATGAGCAAGGGAAAATGCATTGTCCAGGAATTCAAGGAACCTGAGACAGTTCCTACAGGAAGAGCTAATGCCACACCTTAGCTTTGGGGACCTCTCACTGTCTTGTGTGGTTCACTGCCTCTTTCTGAGTTAAACGCTGAATACAGAAAAAAATGTTATATAGTACAGCTTTCATTATGTTTTCTTTTCCCATTTTGATACAAAAGACTCCAACCCAACCATTCCCTTTCACCACTAACTTTGATCACTATTCTCTGCTTATGCTGAAAGTCACGTCTACATGGTCGCATACACATATGTTTAATCCTACTATTTTGCAAATGAAAGATAGCATGAGAGTATTCTTTGTCATTGTAAAATCTAAAGGAGGAAAGAAATGTGTTGAAAGTTCTCTTGCTTTATTTGATAAGCTGATTTGCATGGCTGTGATCTTGAACTTGACTGTACATTGAGGGTCAGGGGATAATTATTCATTGCTTCCAAAAAAATAATGTTTTCATGAATTCTTTATAATTTCAGAAATGTATTTAAGTCACATTTATCTACCTCCCCCAACCTCTTGTAAATTCTTTAACACTTATTTACATAACAAATTTCTCTTTGCCTATGTCTCTGTTACTGTCTCTCTAAGACTCTCTTTGTCTCTGCCTATTCTCCCTCCCACACACACATTCACACACACACACACACACACACGTGTGTGTGTGCGCGTGTGTCTCTCCCCTTTTCACCATTGGGTCCAGTTGTCTGGCTACTTCTGCACAGAGCCTTCCCTGGAATCTGATCCTTATAACTTGTGCTACACTATTGAAAGAAACTGAATTTCCCTTTTCCAGAAGCCATTAACTCCCCTAGTAGGGGAAAGGTTTCAGGACAACGTCCTCTTTACCATGCAGAATTTTGGCAGACTGAATTTTTTTTCAAATATTGTGCAAATTATCACAGTTGCTGTGAGTTCATATGTATATCTGCCCTGTGGGTCTTGGAAACACCATTTTCTAGATGTCATCTACCTCCTTTAGGCCCCTTTTCCTAGAGATCCTTGAATCTTGAGTATAGGAGTTTTATATAGATTTCTCATTTAGGGCTAAGCACTCTAAAATATTTTTTTTCCTCTGCATATTGACCATCTGTGAGTTTCTGAGTTTATAATTGTCATAATCCTGGCAACACAGTTTGAGCATTTCTTCTCCCTTATCCATCACTACAATGCTACAGAAATGGATACTTTGTGTTAATTAACCTTTGTATCAGAAATCAGAAAGTTAAAGAGAAAACTACATTTGTTTTCTGTTAACTCCTCTCACCATTCTGTAAGCACACCATGAACTTTTTTTTTATGTCATCTGTGGTTCACTTGAGTTATTCTGGCTAGAAAACTTCCTATCCCAACTGAATATTGCTTACACCTATTTGACCACTGCCTACTTATCCTGTGACAGGGCAAATCATTCTGCCAGTGATTGAACTGGAGCTTCAGGGAAATTACGGGCTACGTTGGGAACAAATAGATTACATTACAATAGCAAGATTATAGTATATAGGATTTCAATTAAATAATAATGATATTAATAATAATAACAAATATGACAAAAGATAGATGCAGTGGGAAATAATAAATAGTTCTGCCCCACCAGACCTCTGTACTACAACTTCCAAGTATTCAGTAAGGCATGACTCTTAAACTTGAATATTTACCAAATATATTTATGTATATCAAACTCCCAATTACATAATGCCAATTTACAATGATAAAGTCTATCCCAATATTTTTAGCCTGTCCAAAACCCCAGAGATACATCTGAGGCCATCTGGATATCCACATCTCCTTCCCTGATCTGCTCATGTTGTCTACCGAGCCTCCCTCTCTTCTTAGCTCCTCCTCCTCTCTCCCCTCACCTTTCACTGCCTCAATGTGAATGGATAGGAAATATCTTGGATAGAAATATAAAAAGTCTATCCAAAATAAATAACTATACCATCTCATTTTCACTGTACTTGAATATTTTAACTCAGTGACCTCTGCTGTGTCCTATACCATTGATTGTCTTTTGCTTTGAAGAGACACTGTGACCAAGGTCACTTTTGTAAAACAATGCATTTAATACGGGGCTTTGTTACAGTTTCAAAGATTTAGTCCAGTAGCATCACGACGAGAAGCATGTCTGCCTGCAGGCAGCCACTGAAGCAGTAGCTGAGAGCTCCATTCAAATCCACGGGTAGAGCAAAGGAGACACCAATGCTGGCTTAGGTTCATGAAATTTCAAGGCCCACCTCGAGTGACACAATTCCTCCAACTAGGCCTTACCACTTGATTCTTCTAATCTTTCTTAAATACTGCTACTGCCTCAAATATTTAAACCTATGGGAACATTTATATTCAAAACACTAAATTCTGCTCCCTGGCCACCATAAATTTGTAGCCATATCATAATGCAAAAAATGTATTCAGTTCAACTTTCAAAGTCCCCATAGTCTGTCACAGTTTCAATAATGCTTCAAAGTCTAAAGTTCGAAGTCTCTTTTGAGACTCAAAGCAATCTATTAACTCTAAGCCTCTGTTAAATTAAAATGAAAAAAAAGCAGATCTCATCTTTTCAACCTGGCACAGGATGTATATGATCATTCCAAGAGTAAGGAAAGGGAGTTTTGTCAGGAACTACTGGATGAAACAAGACCTAAAACCAGGAAGACAAATTCCAAATTCTCTATTTCTGTGCCTGATTTCATCTTGCTTTTCAGATCTCAAATTACTTTCAGCTTTGTTAAGTTCAATATACTTCTCTCTCTAGGGATGGTTCCATACCCAGTCTGCAGCATTCCTTGGAAAGTATCCCATGAATCTCCAACATCTTGTGGTTTCCAACAAAATCCAAGCTCACATTTAGCTTCATGTAATATTTCTGGGTCTTCCGGTAGTGATATTCCTGAAATATGCACCAACTAAGCAGGGTTTTTTTTTTTTGTTTGTTTGTTTTGGTTTGGTTTGGTTTGGTTTGGTTTTTAGTTATAGAACGAGATGCACAGCAAATTTCTTGTATCCTTAACTCTATACCTACAACCACATGGCTAAAGCTACTACGTTTTGGTGACTTGCTGTGACTTTTCTTGTCTCCCTGCTTCAATTACATTTGTACCACCTTTCTTTTGTTAATGGTATCCTTTAGTGGTTAAGCTTTTTTTTTAAGTTTTTTTTCATAAAGTACAAGTTTAGCTGGATGGCTTCTTGTCCTGAGTTACACCAACCTTTATTCTATTTAGTATCAGGCTTGTCTATATGTTTTTTATGTCCTTGAACATAGAACATCATTCTGTTATAATTCCTAGTGCTTCCTTTCTCTTCAAACTATACATTTTTCATTCTTTCTTCTTCTTCTTGTTCATCTTCAGAGTTGATGTGCATAAGAAGGACCACTACTGACCATGTGACACAGTCAAAGCTAGTCTGTCTTGAAATCTCCTCTTCAAATTAATGGCCAATGCCATTAGTCCAAAAGTGTTCATTTTAGCCTCAGGCAGATCTTTTTCCATTAATGTATTTATTTATTTAATATTCATCCTGATCATAGTTCCATTCCTACTAGTCCCCACTCCCTTAATCTCTCCCACCATCCCTCCCCACTTCATCCTCTGAGAAAGGGGAGATTCCCGTTGAATATCAAACTACCCTGGCACATCAAGGCACTGCAGGACTAGGTACCTCCTTTTCCACTGTGGCCAGACAAAGCAGTCCAGGTAGAGGAACAGGATCCACAGGTAGGCAACAAAGTCAAGGATAGCTTCTGCTCCAATTGTTGAGGGACCAACATGAAGGCCAACCTGCACATATCTCTGTGTGTGTGTGTGTGTGTGTGTGTGTGTGTGTGTATGTGTGTGTTGGGGGGGGCACAAGACCTAGGTCTAGCCCATGCATTGTTTTTTTTGGTTGTTTGTTCCGTCTTTGGGAACCCTCAAGGACCCAGAGTAGTTGACAATGTTGGTTTTCCTTTAGAGTCCCTATCCCCTTATGAGCCTAAATACTTTCCCCAACATATCCATCAGATTCCTAGAGCACCATCTAATGTTTGTGTAGGGTGTCCCTGCATTTGTTTTAGTCAGTTACTAGGTGGAGCCTCTCAGAAAAGTCAGAGATTGATTCTTGCCCATAGAATGGGTCTCAAGTTGGGCCAGTCATTGGTTAGCCAGTAGCTCAGTCTCTGCACCATCTTTGTCCCTGTTCTTCTTGTAGGAAGGACAAATTGTGGGCCAAAAGTTTTCTAGAGAATATCACTCTGTGTGAGATAATCCAGATACAAAAGGACATGCATGGTATGTACTCACTTATAAGTGGATATTAGCTATAATGTACAAGATATCTACACTACAATCCTCATACCCAAAGAAGCTAAATAACAAGGAGTGCCCAAGGAAGGATGTTTGAATCTCACTCAAAAGGGGGAAATAAAAGAGTCCTCAAAAGTGGATGGAAGGAAAGAACAGGGTAGGAGAGGTGAAGGAGAAATGAAATGGGAGTGGGGAAAGCTGGTGTAGGGAGATCTGTACAGAGGAGGCCAGGAGTGTAAAAGGAAATCCAGCGGCAGGATGTGGAGGGAATGGGCATATCTAGAACATTCCAGAGACCTGGTTTTGGGGAGGCTCCCTGGAGTCTCTAAAAGTGACTGTACTTGAGACTCTGAGCAGTGGGGGATATGAATCCTGAAGGGTCCAGCTCTTATAGGCAGGCAGGACACACAGGGGAGGGATAAGGACACTAAACTTCTCAATAAAGCTTCAGGAAGATTTTTAGGACAAGGGCAAAAAGCAGTCATATTCTTTGCTAAAATACCACACAAATAGTCTCTTGTCTACTTACTAATATTTTTCATTTCTGAAATTTGCTGATATGAGCCTTCACAGTTCAAATCACTCTCAGTACTGTCTTCCATGTTCCTATTGGGATGGTTCTTTAACCATGCTTAAAGCATCCAACCACTTTTCTAGTCCAACATCCCAAAGCTTTCTATATTCCTCCAACAAGCAGCAGGGTAGTGCTTGTCACAGCAACACACCATTCCTTGATACCAATGTCTGTTTGAGTCACTGATCTACTGCTGTGAAGACACTAAGACCAAGGTATCTCCTATAAAAGGAACTTTTAACAGGACAATGCATTGCTTACAATTTTAGATTAGTTCATTATTTTCATGGCAGCATGCAGGTAGTCACTGAAGAGTCGCTGAAAACCACATCCTGATGCATAGGTGAAGAAGAAGAGATATTGGACCTGGGGTGGGCTCTTGAAACCTCAAAGCCCACCTCCAGGAACACACCTTCTCCAAAAAGGCATACCTATTAATCCTTCTAATCCTTTTCTATTAGAAATACTCCCTAGTGACTAAGCATTCAAATCCATGAGCCTATGGATGCAATTTTAATTCAAACCACCACAAGAATTGTAGCTGTATTTTTACCTATGTACACTCTGCATGTTCCTTGCTGATTCAAATCCTAAAAGTTAGTACCATCAGTCATGTGTATCCTTAAGAATTTCAGTCTCTCTAAGAGTTTAAGAAATCTCAGTAAAGGCACATAGCATGACACTTTCCCCCTTTCTACCACCTTCTGCATTTATTTCTGCTTCACTTCCTCTCCTTATCTTTCCTCCTATGCTCACTTCCTTTCTCTCTGTCTTCACAGGCATAAATGCATGGCTAAAATTGTCTAAGATGAAGACCTTGAAGTTTTAGTAAAATGGATCTTTTAACTCTCAAGAAAGAAATGGAATAAATGAATTTCCATTTTATTTTTCTCACATTAGACAGGATTTTTGAGATATTAAAAAATACACTCCAGGCTGGAGAGATAGCTCAGCGGTTAAGAGCACTGACTGCTCTTCCAAAGGTCCCGAGTTCAATTCCCAGCAACCACATGGTGGCTCACAACCATCCGTAATGAGGTTTTATGCTCTCTTCTGGTGTGTCTGAAGACAGCTACAGTGTACTTGCATATAATAAATAAATCTTTAAAAAAAAATACACTCCCCAAATACTTATAGGTGGGATGATAATACAAAGACTTCCCAATCAGCAAATTTTGTATTGTCACACTTGTTCTCCCATACCCTTGCACTGCCTCCTTAAGCATACTTAAACACCTTATATTTTTGTATAGACATCATGTGGTGGATATCACTGTGAAAGGATGAGAGAAATTGAAAATTCACGTGGATCCTCCTGAAATTAAGTCATGCTAATGGGGTTGGGAAGGACTAATGGCCAAGAGACTCCTGGAATTAACTAAGCTCCATGCACTATGGCTTCTTCACTACTACACTATTTCCTTTAGAAATGGAATAAGAGCTCTTGGTAGTAGTTCTAATTTATCTTGCTTTTCTTGGTGGTTACATTCAGGTCAGTGATTCTCTCCATTACCTGTCTCACTTTTTAAAAGGGATTGTGCACTCCTGGTGGTGCACAGAGAGTTGTTGAGGAACAAAACACGTAAAAATGTGCATAGAAAAATCAATCCACATGGAATCCATATACATAGATGGGGATTTCCTTTCCTGTTCTAATTTATTATAATTTATCCTTGTCCAAAAGAGAATGTTATAATGACTGAATTTCTAGATACTCAATCTGGAAGCCAGGCAAGAAGTAGGAGCTAGGATAAAAGTAAGAACAGAATTCTTCTTAGATGACAGATATGAGCATCCATTCCTTTGAGTAGAAAATGGAGTCTAATAGACATTTTTCCTCCTGGAAATTTGGATCATTCATTTTCTCTTCCCCATACAAAGAAGAAAAAGATTGAGAAAGATATGGAGAGTAAACTAACCCATAGTGCGTGCAATGATATTTATTTGGGAAAATGAGGAAGACATTATTTGAGATAATGAGAACAAATTTTGTCTTTTAATCTTATCTCATTTTTCTTAATCAAAGAGCTTCCTAGAAGAAAAACACACCACAGAAGAACACCAACTGGAGATAATTCATCTAAATGATGAATCCTAGATAAGGGTAATTTCATGTTGCCAGAGTTTTAGGATTGATGAAGCTAAATAATCCCCTTTAAGATATTTTTGCTATGACAGTATCATCTTCCAAATTGATGAATGCAATCATTTTCAATTTTTTAAATAACTGTTAAGTAATATATATATATATATATATATATATATATATATATATATATATACCATGTGTGTGTTGTATGCAGCTAAAAAAACACAATAATCAAAGGATTCAGATGTTTTATTTTACCAAACTTACCCAGATTTATTTAGAAGGATTATATATACAGAAATATTATTATTTAATTTGAATAGCCAACTTTTATCTGTGACTAGTGTATTTTATGTCAGTTACAATAACACAAGTTAACCTCAAACACATATAGAAAGCTTGAAGTAAGCAGTATTTTCTAAGCTGGGCATGAATGCACAGACATAAAGATGGAACACTCAAGAGGCTGACATAGAAGATTGCAAAGTTTAGCCTTACCTGAGCTACATAGCAAGACCCCCATCTCAAAACCAAAAAAAAATTAAATATGTAAACAAATTATAAACATTTATGATCTTATATATTCAAAACTATCTAGTCATTGCTATAAATAATAAACTATGCCAATCTCTATATTTTAGTACACTGCAGCCAGAATCCTTATATGCTTTATTTCTTCTGTAAATATTTGATACTACATAAGAAATCAAATTTACCTGTGTTGTCTTTCAGTCCTCAAAATTTGGTGATAGTCTCTGCTTTAGTTTTGGATTGTATAATAATTATCTTGCTTAGAAATAACTCAGTGTCAGATCATGTAGAGTTCATAGAGTGGAGTTTGCTACAACACGTGCTGGCCTCTAATTCCTTTGTTATCATACCTTCTGTGTTTGTCACTAACTGAAACTCTTGGTTGAATATGTTACTTCAAGTGATTTAATATATCCTTGATCAGAAAGAATACTAGAAATACTGAGTCAAGGAAACAAATTGCATTAAAGTAAACAAAATTTGTTGAACTTTAAAATAAGCATAGATATGTAGATAAAAAAATACAATAAAATGTCACTGCCTTAGTACAAACTAAAGGCTGGAGAGAGTAAAATGCTGCAAGCTGAGGTGTTAGCTGAGACATGGCACCGAGAACAACGCCCTGATTTCTAAATAGCTGAAATCAATCAAGGAAGTGAAATGTGAAGTTTGACATTTTTAATAAATTACACTATTTACCTTAATGCAAGTGACATAATTGAAGCAAATTAAATAGTGGAAAGGAACAACTGGGCTGTAACTAAATCATGTTTTAGTCAATGTTTAAAGTTTTTTTTACAATGAATGCAGAATTTTTTAACTTCCAAAATGATAGAAGTTTGTTCTTTATATAATTCAGGCTATTACACATTTCAAGGTAGAGAATAGTAAATTTCTTAACACATATCTATATCCTTATGACAATGGTGAAGAATTACAGACATTGAGATAGATTATAGTAGCATATCAAGATAATTATGATTATGAACAGCATTAGTTTAAAGACTTTAGTGTTGGCTGATAACCTGAAGACAGTTTGGGGTGGATCTGAGGATACATATTTCTCTGTTGTTAGTACTGTCCTGATATTTTATTGTGATAAATTTTATTATAATAAAAAACTTGTAATAATTGACATTATTTCATTCAAACCTATAAAAAGATAAATAAATGTAAAATGTATTTGAAAATTATGTCTTTGAATAAATAATTTTTAAAAGCTTTCCTTTGTATAAAACTACAATATTTCAGAAAGCCACACATGTATTAAAAGTTAAAGAACCAACAAAGCCACATTCCTATTGGGACAAAACTAATTATCTAAAAATAAGAAATATGCTCTAAAATGAGTTGTTTTACATATAAGCCATTTTCAAAGAACAACACACGTTAAGGAAACAGTTCAGAATAATAAAATTAATATTATTAAGATCAGTTAATACTTCAATAGCAATGAACTCATACTCCTGAACAAAAATATATACTTTAAAATACAATTCAGTTTATATAATGTTCTCCAATAGTATGTTTTTGCATAGTTTACAACTTCAACTGTCATATCTAAACTAATAACATCTTAAATGTTTTTAAATGTTGAACAAGACAGATGCGATTTAGAGAAATTAATACAAATTATTTTATTACAACGTAATTCATCAGGTTGGCCAAAATGTATAAATATTTTTAAGGGCAAACCCACGGAACAAATAAATGGCATTTTTTTTTCTCTTAGAAACTTTTAAGTTTGCTTAGGTATTTTGTTTGTTTGTGTGTGCATGCATGTGTGTGTTTGTGTGTTTTGTGTATGTGTGTGTGTGTGTGTGTGTGTGTTTAAGGGGTCTCAGAAAACTAGACAGCAAAGAGTTGGAAGTGAGGAAATGTTAAAGAATACTTTGGATATTGGAATATATGTGGCATAAAATCAGAAAAGGAGCTACCGAGAGGGGTATGTAAGGAAGCATCATCCCCTGGCACATGCACTTCGTTGGCCTTGTTGAGCGAGGGGCTGCTGCATCTGCTGGAGGAGGCTGCTAATGAACATCATACTGCTTGCCTATGCCACCTCTGTTTAGGTCAATTTCATTACCGGGAGGTCTAACCACGAAGACGATGAACTAAAGATTGAAAGCAAGATTGAAGGGATTGGAGACTTGGGAGAAAAAAGGTTCATTCATAAATACTCATCAGTAAAATTTTTACTAGGAAACGAACTGAAATTTTGATCAGTGGAAGCATCTGACTGGCAAATTCCTGATGTACAGCAATGAAGTGGCTTGGTTGACAACTTCTTCACAAGGAAGAGAGAAACTAGATTGGCCATGAGATGTTTGAGTTGATAAACCATGATGGGGTGGAGCCCTTCTACTTTGAAGCTGACCCAATAAACCACTTGCTAAAATGGCTGTGAGGGTAGGAACAAACAGTATTAAGTCAGTTTAAAAGCACAACAATAAAAGCTATCATTCATATATTCTCTTAAAATTGAATTTAAAAGTCCATACTATCTGAAGAAATTGATATCATTTATCTAAATCACAGTATCCTTGTATGTTTTTGCCAATTGTTCCTTTTATTTTAGATCATAATTATATCATTTCCCCTTTACTATTCCATCCAAACACTTCCATATACCACTCTTGCTGCCTTCCAAATTGCTAAGTAAATGTAATAGTATTATTGCTCAAATTGGAGTAATTCCAAGTACACAATTATACACTGAAAATTCTTAGAGAACACAACATTTATTTGTGTTTATTTATCAGATGATATGAAGATTCTAATTTATTAATTTCTTTGGGAATGTTAATTAATTTTATTGTATTTTCCAGACATTATTATATGTCAGGGACATAGTAGTGGACAATAAAGAATCCCTAATCTGCTTGATGTTCATATTGTAGTGTATATCTAATTATTAAAAAATGTTATGTATAAAGATTTAAAAAATATGATCAAATTAGTAGTCTCAATCTCTGGTACATAGAAGATATGTAGAGATTATAGTTCAGGCTACAGAGTTTGTCTTAGGGGCTGAATATAATATGGACAAAGGTATGGCTTGAAAAGAAGGCTTTAGACATAGAATTGGAAGCATCCTGCAGGACTCTGAGGATGAAATTCTCAACTTGCAACCCAGAGCTAATTGCAAAAAAAGGAAAAACCCTTGCTCTGCTTTGGACTTTCTCTATTGGCTTCTTCAACACGGCTTCTCTAGCTCTTTTCTACTGGATATTTTGAGAGTCCAATTTAATAAGTTTTGCTTCTTGTATATCTATTTATCTCTTTATATTTATGGTTTTTGTTTGATTATATATATAGGTGTATATTGTTTGATTACATATGTATATATATATATTTATTTGTAAATATTTGTATGGATTATATATGTATATATATATGTATATTGTTGGATTATATATGTATATATGTATACATGCATATATATGTATGTATGTGTCTATTCATTCATTTACAACCTGAAGTCTAGGTATGATAATAGTCTCTAGAGCCTAGACTATATAAAATAGATGATCAAGGATGCTAGAAAATACCAAATATTTTTATTAGAAATTTGTATTTCTTCTTTTCAGAACTATTCACTCAGTTCCTTAGTAATTTCGTTGTTTGGAGAATTTGGTCTTGTTGGTGTTCAACTTCTGTAGTTCTTTGTGTTCAGGACATTAATCCCTCGCTTTCACTGTAGAGGGAAAAGGTTTTCTCTATTCTTACAGACAGCCTCCTCACTCTGCTAGTAGTTTTGCTGCCTTTGTATAAATTTTTAATTCCATGTGATGCTGTGTTTTAATTCATAGGTTTATTTTCTTGGTAGCATATTTTGGAAATTGTTCAACTTTTGGATGTTCTTAAAGTCACAACAGTTTTTCTTCTACCAGGTTTTGAGTTGGCAGAGCTGGATCAGTTTCTGTTAATCACATGTCTTCTTACCATGGCCCTTTATATTGACTTTTACCCCTAACAATGTGCAGCAGTCAGAGTCCAGTCTCTGGAGATTCTCTGATCAAGAAGATAGGTATTGTAGGGATGCTTTCACACTCTGGGTCCTGACTAGACATGGAAGCCAAAGATAAAAACATTGACTTTCTTTATGGCCCTCTTATGTAATAGGTTCAGACCTGAAAGATTTGGTTTTGAACACCCTGAAGAACAGATATATATAATTTTATAAGATTGGTGTAATATTTATGCCAAAGCATAGAAAAATGAGAGATGAAATTAAAATAAAACAAACAACAAAACAGTTTTAAAACCCAACTTTGCTAGGAACAATTTTCACAAAGTAGTTAAAATGTGACAAAGTTAGCAAAACCAGACTGAATTAATTTCAATATAGGAACATTTTAAAATGGATGTTATTGTAAATATTACCATGCATGGATAAAAAGAAGTGTTGAATCCAAATTAAATCCATGGCACAATGTAGAAAGTTAAGATAGCCTTGACAAATATTGATAGATAATTAAGTTTTAGTTGTATAAAAAAAGTTGCAAGAAAAATTGCTTGGATGTTTGTATTTTTGAAGTTTTCCTGTGGTTTCAAAAATCGTGAGAGTAAGAGAAAGTTCTGCATACTAGTAAGAACCTAGAGATATCATTAGTAAACTTCAATAGAGGGCAATGGAAAGGGCCAAAAATATGTATACAGAGACCCAAATGTCTTTACATGTTAACACTTTAATTGTTTTTTTAAAAGATGTAGACAATTATTCCTTTGTTGGTAGAAACAAAAGGCATTTAATACAACTTTTGTTCTAGCATTCAATGCATGCGATGCCAGGTTTCTATGACCAATATCACTACACTAGTCAATGCCCGTCTTAACACAACCGTGTACATTCTTTACAAGAATAACTTGTTCAAAGAAAAATGGCATCTAATACAGACTGCTTAGTACAACTTTGTTCTATATGGTAAACAGGATGATAAAGAATAGCTATACTTTTGGTTTTGAATGAGTAAGTATATAGTAGACCAGAATAAAAGATAAATTAGCAAAAGGAAATTGGAGATACATACATACATACATACATACATACATACATACATACATACATACACACACACTCTCACACACACATACTCTCACACACACATACTCTCTCTCAGATAAACATAAACACACACACAATTGTATGCGCACACACACACACACACACACACATACACACATAATGAAATAGGGAATTATACTCAGCAGAAATTATCTGGTAATGCCCTGTAGAGATATTATTAAGTGTTCCCAATAGAGCATCTGCTGTAGCAAGTAGAGTGTCCCTTAGATAGGTCTTACTATTATACACAAAAGCACAAAGAACTTACAAATTCAATTTCCTGGACATTTACCAATGAATGGGCATATACGAATAAACATACTTATCTCTTTTAAGACCTTTCTTGGAATAAGGAGATGCTTCAACTTCTATTTCATTGGCCAAGTAAGAGCACACCTATGTTCTGTGTGATCTAATATATCCATGCTTTTTAGCTTTGAATGGGTGAATTTATTAAGTAGTAGGACACAAAAGGACAAGTTAGAAATAGATAAGCAATTAAAGATCAGACCAGGCACTTAGAATATCTAGAAAGAACATCTGGAAAGGCTATGGAAATAGCATATTTGATAAAGATTTTTGGCACAATTCTTTTCTTTCGGATGAGCCTATAAAAACTCTTAAACACGCACACGCACACGCACACGCACGCACGCACACACACACACACACACACACACACACACACATGAACATATGCAGAAAATCCATGAAAACAAAATCAGAAACAATATATGTAAGCAAATTATAAACAAAACAACAAACAAAAACCAAGCCAACCAAACAGAAAGCATTGCGAGACAACCTCCAAAAATTCCATTGAATGAATTTTAGTTTGCCTGTCTATTACTTGCCCTTAAGTTTGGTTTGAATACCCGGTGAGACTCTGTTGGAGAAAACTAATGTTTTCTGTACAAGCAGTTATTAAATAGAAATAGCTTCCAGGTTAGGGACTGGGGCTTGTTCTTACTTCCTCTTTTGGTGCTGTGACCCCATCTAGCACAAACTAATCCAGACTTTGTGCCAGCTACCGTAGTCTGTATGAGTTCATATGTGCATTCATCCTGCTTGTTTCCTTGGCTCTAACACTCTCACTACCTCTTTTTCTAGAGGGTTCTATGAGACTTGAGGAAAGTGTTTTGATGGAACATTCCTTTTAGGATGGAGTGTTTCAAGGTATCTCAATCTCTGCCGGTTGTCTGGCTGTGGGTTTCTGTTTTTGTTTTCATCTGCTGTAAGATGAAGCTTCTCTGATGATTGCTGGGTAAGGTACTGATCTATGTGTATAAAATAAATTTATCTTATTGTCATGTTCCTTTAGCAGAACAATAGAATTTAGTTTTCCCTTAGGTCTAGGTTATCTAGTCTTAGCAACCTTGCCACATGAGCTTTGCTGGGCATGGGTTCCATTTCATATCTTAATTCCAATCATATAGTTGTTAGTTACTCCTACAATATTTTTGCCACTATTGTACCAGCATATCATGCCATTCAGTCACCATTGTAACCAGTTTGATGTTGCCTTTCTCCTCTAATGGTGTGCAGAGTACGTCTGTAATAGTCAGTAGGGGTGAAGACTCTAGGTAGGTACCAGCATGACTTCTGTATGTTCTGTGAGTTATGCAGTTTTCTTCAGCAATGGTACCTTAACAATAGCTGTAGAGAAACTTTAACCCAGCAACATGGTTGTTCAGGCTATGGGTCATATTAAAAGATATGATCCAGGTGGAATGTAGACACACCCGGGATTACAGTATGATCTAGATGTATTACAGGCAAGCCATCTAGTACATACCATTGATCTCTAACACTAAAGGTAAGGTTAGTTTGTAGGAAGCCACATTTGATTTTCCATGTAAATCTCTGATTTTTATTATGAAATGTTTTTAATTCCACCTTCAATTAATATAGATAATATTTTTATGTCTACCATTTTATCTATAAAAGTTTACATGATAATGTTCAATTTTAACGTTTTTCTATATATTTCTTCAATTTTATCAGAAATATTTTCCATGTAAATCTTCAACTTAATCAGAAAATGTTTATAATTCCATTTAAGGAATACTTTTATGCCTACCTTTATTATATCTATATAAAATAATTCCATGATAATCTTCAATTTTAACATATTTTTCTACATTTTTCTACAGTTTTATCAGACATACTTTCCATGTAAATCTTCAATTCTATCATAAAATGTTTCTGCTTCCTTTTTCAATTAATTTAGCAATGTTTTTGCGTCTACCATTTTATTCTTTAATTTTCCATGAAAAATGTCACTTTTAATGTTTTTCTATATATCTCTCTTATTTTATCAGAAATATTTTCCATGTAAATCTTTAATTTTATGATAAAATGTTTTTACTTTCTTTTTCAATAAAAGAACATGCTTTTCAAAAAAATGAAGAAGAAGAAGAAGAAGAAGAAGAAGAAGAAGAAGCCACATTTGTAAGTGACATCTAATTGAGAGGCAGACAAAGTAATGGCTCAGAGAAAGGTGTGACAGAGTGAGTCAGAGATAGGCTATGTCCAACTTATGCAAGAACAGCACTGGGAAGAGATATATGTGGCATAAAACATGTGATATGTGTCTATGGCAGTTTTACCAGGACGGTTTTACAGGTGTAGATTAAAGAGAGAGCAAGATAGACACAAGTGAAGACAGAATGAAAGAGAATTAGAATAAGCCTGAAAATTATTAGAACATATCACCAAAGTTAATATGAAGCAGGCAAAGCAGTTGATTCGAAGCTTAGGAAGCCAGATTGAATTGGTCAGCTTGGAAGATTAGATCATACAGAGGCTACAATCTTCTAGGCCTAGGCCTAGGGATAGTCAGAGAAGGGAATGCTTTGGGCTCAGCCCAAGTCTGTCAGCTTGGGTATGGCTCTCATCTCATCTCTTGAGCTGAAGAAATAAAAAGAACATTTCCAATAGCCTGGGTTGTTTCAGGGGTTTCCATGGGGTCCCTTAAGCTAACAAATCAATTAGATACAACCCATTCACAGCACAAGATGTTTCATTTGGTGGTCAAGGATGCATGGTTGGGACTCTGTCTGCTTCTGTCTTCCATCAATGATGCAAATTGAAATTTCTTTCATATGAATAAAATGAATAAAAATATATGGAATTTATACTCGTGAAATTGTTTTTTAAAGAAGCCTCCACTGTGTTTCCATTTGACCACCAAATATTAAAAAATGCATTTTTATAATTACAAGATAAAGTGACATAATCATGTTTGGTGAAGATATCAAAGATACATGGTCATGAGTCACCTTTTAGATATTTTAAGAGCAGTGTCTTTATTAAAACAATTCATGTACTCATGTACACACATACACACGCACATGTACACACACATAACAACTTATTTATTGTTCATCTGTTTTGTTGTGTTTTCATTCTCACATGGTTATGGGACCAGCTTATCCACAGATAGGTGTTTGTGCAAAGACAGGGGTGAGTACCTTATAGTAGCGAACAATTTAGTAAGTGTCTTGCATATGCAACATGAATAGATTACAACATAGTAATTACAAATGTTCCCAAGGACACTTTCATTTCTACTAGTTTGTCTTGTGATATTTTTAGGGCTATTAACTTCCAAAAGCAATTGATTTAATACAATCTGATTCAAATGTAATCAAATATTTGTTAACTGCAAAAGCTGTATAGAATTAGGTACATTAAATCATACATCTTAACGCTTTTGTTATCTGTAATCACATTGTATAGATATACATATATGTGTATATATGTTTGTACATACGTATATATGTAATATATATGTATAAATTCATACATGCCTTTATATGGTGCATGTAATATTAAAAAACAATCCACCTTATTGCCAGCTAGGCACCAGAAGGCAGTCTTAGTTTGGTCCCAGCCCAGAACATAGACCAAGAACGCATATTTGTCTTTAGTCAAAGCCTGTCCCACCACAGCTAACTCTGCCTCTCTAGAGCTTGAAAATTGCTCTCTCCTCTCCTCAGCTGGCTGCTTCCCAACCTGCTCAGCACCCCAAATTCCACAGATAATTGGGGGCGCACTCACACCAACCCAATTATACACAGTTAGGAAAGGAGCTCAGTTGAGTTTTGGAAAGATGGAAAACACAGTACCTATGAACTTTAGGATAAATGTAAAAACAAATAATTGAAGGGATTATGATACAATTGATTATTTCTTATATGAATGTCCATTACGTTTTGTTTTGACCTCCTACCACAATTTTTACATCATAAGGAGTGCTTTTAGGAATTAGGCCACTTAAATTTAATTTGTTTAGAATCAACAGATAATAGACAATAGCTGGGCATGGAATCTAGAATACTAAATTCACCACTATTCTATGTTAGAAATCTTCCAGTGGCAGATCCTGGTCCTAAATCTTGTTCTTGCCTGCTTCACTCCCGCTTCTCTGTCTGAAAAGGCCTTCCTTTCTCCTGGGTTCCTTCTTCCTCTCCCAGACATGAAGACCAACCAGCCTTCTCTTTGCTCAGTGGATCTTCCCGGGAATTACTCACTAGCGGGTTCTACGTGGAGGGAGAGCTGAAAAGTGAAACTACGGGGGTCGAGAGAAAAGAAGACACAGAGACATTAGTGCATGGCTGTACAAAATCTTTCTATATTTCTTTAGGGACAAGAGCGACAATATATGTGCTGTGGGTGTGACCTTCCCTCCCAAAGCTACAGAGTCTTCTCAGCAGGTCTCCAGCAGGCTGAGAGATGTTGCCATAACAAAGATCACAGGGTCTGCTACACAGCAGGAGATGGAGACTTGACTCACAGGAAACTGTAGTGCCAGAGGGGCTCTGACATCTGTCAGGTGGGAGGAGGTGTGGCTGGAATTCCTCAGCTCTGTGTAGGTGAAATGCAGGCAGCTGAATTTTGCCTAGAGGCATTACAGTGGCTCACTACAGCTCAGTGATTGGTTTCTTGTTGTCTTTATTATTTAATCAATTAGGTGAAAATTCTGCTACATATAGATAGGTAGATAGATAGATAGATAGATAGATAGATAGATAGATAGATAGGTAGATGTAGATAGATAGAGTTAGATGTAGATAGATTATATAGATATAGATATTGTATAGATAGAGATAGAGATAGTTACAAGTACAGGTACAGTTACAGGTATAGATATAGATATAAAGATATATGTACACATATACACATAGATAGATAAGTATGTATATGTGTACGTGCATCAATGGACACAAAGACACAAAGATAGCATTACTAAAGTTCTTATTGTCCATGGAGGTGGTACGAGGAAGCCAGATGGTAAAATTATGGGTCTTCTACGGAAAATCGATCCATTGTATTTTTGAATTCGGGTATGTCTTTGTTACCTTTGCAAATATCTCAGTTGATGTTTTCCTTTGAATCACCTGTTAAAAAGACAGGAAGAGAGGTGTAAAATCAGCAGTGTTCTCAGTGGAAGAATAATAATGAATTATTCAAGATAGAAAAAAATATAAAAATAAAATAAAAAATTGAGCAATTGAAATTTTTAAAAATTCAAAAGAAATCTTATAATAAAGAAAGATAGAACAAAGAAATTTCAGTTGTATTTACGAAAAGATATACAGTGCCTATGAACTTTAGGATTAATGTAAAAACAAATAATTGAAGGGAATACGATACAATTGATTATTTCTTACATGAATGTCCATTACGTTTTGTTCTTGACCTCCTACCACAATTTTTACATCATAAGGAGTGCTTTTAGGAATTAGGCCACTTAAATTTTGATTTCACTTAAATTATTAGTGGACTAAGAATCTTTGTCTTCGCACACTGATAGGATGGTCAGAGGGTTTCCTTGTATTTAACAAATGGCATGACCACTAAATTGGTTATTTTGTCATGTTTGAGTTAGCAGATCCTGTGATACAGAAGTATTTATAATAACTTAATCTTCCAATGATATCTGGGTCTGTTATTACATTCAGTATTTGAACTCCTGAGATGGGTAGACTAGGCCTTCAGAAGTGCAGCTCAAATGATTTGGGAAAGAATTTTATGCCAACAGTAGTAAGAGTAACAATTTTATAGATTCTTTTTTTTTATTTTTTCTTATTTTCTAAGATTTTTATTTACATTCCAAATCATTTCCCCTTCCCTGTTTCCTCCCTCCCCGAAAGTCCCATAAGTCCCTGTCCCTCCCTCTTTTCCCCATTCAACCCCCTCTTGCTTCTCTGTCCTGGCATTCCCCTACATCCAGTCTTTCCAGGACCAGGGGTCTCTCATTCCATCTTCTTGGAAATCTATTGATATGCGAATTGGGTTTGGGTATTCCGAGATTCTGGGTTAATATCCCCTTATCAGTGATTGCATACTATGTGTGTTCTTCTGTGATTGGGTTACCTCACTAAGGATGATATTTTCAACTTCTGACCATTTGCCTAGGAATTTCATGAGTTCATTGTTTTTAATTGCAGAGTAGTATTCCATTGTGTAAATATACCACATCTTCTGAATCCATTCCTCTGTTGAGAGACATCTGGGTCCTTCCCAGCTTCTGGCTATTATAAATAAGGCTGCTATGAACATAGTGGAGCATGTGTCCTTATTTCATGCAGGTAAAGCCTCTGGGTATATGCCCAGGAGTGGTATAGCCTGATCCTCCGGGAGTGTCATGCCCAGTTTTCTGAGGAACTGCCAGACTGCTTTCCAGAGTGGTTGTATCAGCTTGAGATCCCACCAGCAGTGGAGGAGTGTTCCTCTTTCTCCACATCCTCGCCAAGAACTGATATCTCCTGTGTTTTTGATCTTAGCCATTCTGACTGGTGTGAGATGGAATCTCAGGATTGTTTTGATTTGCATTTCCCTAATGACTATGGATGATGAACATCTCTTTAGGTGCTTCTCAGCCATTAGATAGTCTTCAGGTGAGAACTCTTTGTTTAGCTCTGTACCCCATTTTTAATAGGATTACTTGGCTCTCTGGAGTCTAACTTCTTGAGTTCTTTGTATATATTGGATATTAGCCCTCTGTTGGATGTAGGGTTGGTAAAGATCTTTTCCCAGTTTGTTGGTTGCCGCTTTGTCTTTTCGACAGTGTCTTTTGCCTCACAGAAACTTTGTAATTTTATGAGGTCCCATTTGTCAATTCTTGATCTTATAGATTCTATCCAATACTCTATGAGGAAGAACAAGTCCAGTTCCACAAAGTCAGGAGTTATTCAAAACGGTGCTTGATGAGCAGCCTTAATTTTCTGATACATTAGAGTCATTCTTTCATCTTGTTTTAAGATTTATATATTATATTTATGTCTTTGTGTGTGCCTCTGTGAAGTTCTATGTACCGTGAGCATGTAGATGCCTATGAAAGCCACAGGGTATTTCATTTCATGGAACAGTTCATGTAAACTCTCTGGTTGGGTGCTAGATAGTGGATCCCATGTCCTCTGGAAAAGATTAAGGAACCCAAAGAGCATATCTGTAATTTGGAGGAGTTTGGATGTAATGAGTTACATAGGCTAAAAGGGCAAAAAATGCCCTATGCATAATCTATATAGTTTCCATTAAATGATTATTCCCTTATAGAATGAGTCTTGAACTCTTTTAATTGTTGCTTTAGCCTTTCATTCTTTCCTTTTATTAAATCATTAGATTGTAGATAATAAAGAATGTGGTATAAATATCCATTCTATGTCGTGAATCCTAGAAAATTCTAATAACACTTACTTTTTTAATTGAATATATTCTTTATTTAAATCTCAAATATTATACCCTTTCCTAGTTTTCCCTCTGAAAATAACATATCCTATCCCCTCTCCCCCTGCTTTCCAACCCACGCACTCCTGCTTCCATGTCCTAGTATTCCTCTATACTGGGGCATCAAGCCTTCTCAGGACCTAGGACCTCTCCTCCCTTTGATGCACAACAAGGCCATCCTCTGCTACATACACAGCTGGATCCATGGGTCCCTCCATGTGCACACTTTGGTTGGTAGTTTAGGCCCTGGGAGCTCTTGGGGGTACTGGTTGGTTAATATTGTTGTTCCTTTTACTGGGCTGCAAGCTCCTTCAGCTCCTTGGGTCCTTTCTCTAGCTCCTCCAATGGGGACCAAGTGCTCACTCCAATGTTTGGCTGAGAGCACCCACCTCTGTATTTGTCAGGTACTGGGAGTCTCTCAGGAGACAACTATATCATGCTCCTTTTAGCAAGTGCTTGTGGCATCAAAAATAGTGTCTTGGTTTGGTAACTGTATATGGGATGAAACCCCAGGTGGGTCAGTCTCTCGATGGTCTTTCCCTCTGCTCCACACTTTGTATCTCCTCCCATGGGTATTATTTTAGAAATGAGTACTTTTGTCATTTTGGATTTGTATAAGGTTATCATAGCATAACAGTTTCAAAAGTCTTAATGGTACACACAAAGACCTGTAATCACATATACAAAATAGGTATAGACTGCTACACAAATATATTAACATTTTGGAATTAAGTTAAAGTGCCAACATAATCAATTTGCCAGATTTGATCTAATTAATTCTTCTTACTAAATATGATATTTCTAATGCTACAAGATATCTTAACGAAGATCCTACCACAAGCAGACCATTTGAGGATAGTGTAATTTTTATAGTCCAAGAGATAGGTAACCAATGGTGCTGGATCTACCAATGAGGGGCATGGTCTTCAGGATTTTGGTGTATCCTTTGTTCTGTTCATAGACTAGGTTAAAATTTGGCAAAGAAGATTTTGTCTGTTTGGATGCTTGTTATATGAAGTAAATCATGAGAGGAGTTTTTTTTAATTTTATTTTATTTTCTAAGTGTTTTTTTTTCATTTACATTCAAAATCATTTCCCCTTTCCCGTTTGTTACCTCCCCGAAAGTCCCATAAGCCTCCTTCCCTCCCTCTTTTCTCCATTCAACCCCCTCTAGTTTCTCTGTTCTGGCGTTCCCCTACATCCAGTCTTACCAGGACCAGGGGTCTCTCATTCCATCTTCTTGGAAATCTGTTGATATGTGAATTATGTATAGGATATTCCGAGATTCTGGGTTAATATCCCCTTATCAGTGACTGCATACCATGTGTGCACTTTTGTGATTGGGTTACCTCACTCAGGATGATATTTTCAAGTTCTGACCATTTGCATAGGAATTTCGTGAATTCATTGTTTTTAATTGCAGAGTAGTATTCCATTGTGTAAATATACCACATCTTCTGAATCCATTCCTCTGTAGAGGGACATCTGAGTTCTTTCCAGCTTCTGGCTATTATAAATAAGGCTGCTATGAACATAGTGGATCATGTGTCCTTATTGCATACAGGTAAAGCCTCTGGGTATATGCCCAGGAGTGGTATAGCTGGATCCTCCGGTAGTGTCATGCCCAGTTTTCTGAGGAACTGCCAGACTGTTTCCAGAGTGGTTGTAACAGCTTGAGATCCCACCAGCAGTGGAGGAGTGTTCCTCTTTCTCCACATCCTCGCCAAGAACTGATATCTCCTGTGTTTTTGATCTTAGCCATTCTGACTGGTGTGAGATGGAATCTCAGGGTTGTTTTGATTTGCATTTCCCTAACGACTAAGGATGATGAACATCTCTTTAGGTGCTTCTCAGCCATTAGATATTGTTCAGGTGAGAACTTTTTGTTTAGCTCTGTACCCCATTTTTAATGGGTTACTTGCCTCTCTGGAGTTTAACTTCTTGAGTTCTTTGTATATATTGGATATTAGCCCTCTGTCGGAAGTAGGGTTAGTAAAGATCATTTCCCAGGTAGTTAGTTGCCGCTTTGTCTTTTTGACAGTGTCATTTGCCTTGCAAAAACTTTGTAATTTAATGAGGTTCCATTTGTCAATTCTTGATCTTAGAGCATAAGCTATTGGAGTTCTATTCAGGAAATTCACCCCTGTACCCATATGTTCAAGGTTCTTCCCTAGTTTCCTTTCTATTAATTTCAGAGTGTCTGGTTGTATGTGGAGGTCATTGATCCACTTGGAATTGAGCTTAGTGCAAGGAGATAAGAATGGGCCAATTTGCATTCTTCCGCATGTTGACCTCCAGTTGAGCCAGCACTATTTGTTGAAAGGGCTATCTTTTTTCCACTGGATGGTTTTAGCTCCTTTGTCATAGATCAAGTGACCATAGGAATGTGGATTCAATTCTGGGTATTCAATTTTGTTCCATTGATCTACATGCCTGTCACTGTACAAATACCATGCAATTTTAACACTATTGCTCTGTAGTACAGCTTCAGGTCCGGGATTTTGATTCCCCCAGAAGTTCTTTTACTCTTGAGAATAGTTTTAGCTATCCTGGGTTTTCAGTTATTCCAGATGAATTTTTGAATTGCTCTTTCTAACTCTATGAAGAATTGAGTTGGGATTTTGATGGGGATTGCATTGAATCTGTATATTGCTTTTGGCAAGATGATCATTTTTAGTATATAAATCCTGCCAATCCATGAGCATGGAATATTTTTCCATCTTCTGAGGTCTTCTTCAATTTCTTTCTTCACAGACTTGAAGTTCTTGTCATACAGATCTTTCACTTGTTTGGTTAGAATCACACCAATATACTTTATATTGTTTATGGCTATCATGAAGGGTATCATTTCTCTTACTACTTTCTCAGCCTGCTTATCCTTTGAGTATAGGAAGGCTATTGACTTGCTTGAGTTGATTTTATATCCAGCCACTTTGCTGAAGTTGTTTATCAGCTGTAGGAGTTCTCTGGTGGAGTTCTTTGGGTCACTTAAGTATACTATCATATCGTCTGCAAATAGTGAGAGTTTGACTTCTTCCTTTCCAATTTGTATCCCTTTGACCTCCATTTGTTGTCTAATTGCTCTAGCTAAAACTTCAAGTACTATATTGAAAGGATATGGAGAGAGAGGGCAGCCTTGTCGAGTCCCTGATTTTAGTGGGATTGCTTCAAGTTTCTCTCCATTTAGATTGATGTTGGCTACCGGTTTGCCCTAAATTGCTTTTACTATGTTTAGATATGGTCCTCAAATTTCTTATCTATCCAAGACCTTTCACATGAAAGGATGCGGAATTTTGTCAGATGCTTTCTCCGCATCTAATGAAATGACCATGAGGTTCTTTTCTTTGAGAAATAAATATATGTAGTGGATTACATTGATGGATTTCCTTATATTGAACCATCCCTGCATCCCTGGGATGAAGCCTACTTGATCGTAGTGAATGATCATTTTGATGTGTTCTTGGATTCGTTTGGCAAGAATTTTATTGAGTATTTTTGCATCGATATTCATAAGAGAGATTGGCCTGAGATTCTCTTTCTTTGTTGGATATTTGTGTGCTTTTGGTATTAGCTTAATTGTAGCTTCATAGAACGAGTTGGGTAGTGTTCCTTCTGTTTCTATTTTGTGGAATAGTTTGAAGAGTATTGGTGTTAGGTCTTCTCTGAAGGTCTGATAGAATTCTGCACTAAAACCATCTGGACCTGTGCTTTTTTTGGTTGGAAGACTTCCAATGATGGCCTCTATTTCTTCAGGGGTTATAGGATCGTTTAGATGGTCTATTTGATCCTGATTTAATTTTGGTATTTGGTATCTTTCAAGGAAATTGTCCATTTCCTCCTGATTTTCTAGTTGTGTTGAATACTTTTGTAGTAGGATCTGATGATTTTTTGAATTTCCTCAGTTTCTGTAGTTATCTCTTCCTGTTCTTTTCTGATTTTGTTAATTTGGATACTGTCTATGTGCCCTCTGGCTAGTCTGGCTAAGGGCGTTTCTATCTTGTTGATTTTTGCAAAGAACTAACTCCTAGTTTTGTTGATTCTTTGTATGGTTTTATTTGTTTCTAATTGATTGATTTCAGCCCTGAGTTTGATGATTTCCTGCCTTCTACTCCTCTTTGGTGTAGTTACTTCTTTTTGTTCCAGGGCTTTCAGGTGTGCCATTAAGCTGCTAGGGTATGCCCTCTCCCGTTTTTTTTTTTTTTTTTTTTTTTTTGAGGCACTCAGGGCTATGAATTTTCCTCTTAGCACCGCTTTCATTGTGTCCCATAAATTAGGGTATGTTGTGCCTTCATTTTCATTAAATTTTAAAAAGTCTTTGATTTCTTTCTTTCTTTCCTCCTTGACTAAGTTATCATTGAGTAGTGCATTGTTCAGCCTCCATGTGTATGTGGGTTTTCTGTTGTTTTTGTTGCCATTGAAGACCACCCTTATTGCACAGTGATCTGATAGGAGGCATGGGATTAGTTCGATCTTCTTATATCTGTTGAGGTCTGATTTGTGACCAATTATATGGTCGATTTTGGAGAAGGTACCATGAGGTGCTGAGAAGAAGGTGTATTCTTTTGCTCTAGGATGAAATGTTATATATATATATATATATATATATATATATATATATATATATATATATATATGTTAGTTCCATTTGGACTGAGGCTTCAATTACATTCACTGTGTCCCTGTTTAGTTTCTGCTTTCCTGAAAGATCCATTTCAGAGAGCGGGTTGTTTAAGTCACCCACTATTATTGTGTGAGGTGCGATGTGTGCTTTGAGCTTTAGTAAAGTTTCTTTTATGAATGAGGGTGCCCTTGCATTTCGAGCATAGATATTCAGATTTGAGAATTCTTCTTGGTGGATTTTTCCTTTGATCAGTCTGTCGTGTCCTTCTGTGTCTTTTTTGATGACTTTAGATTGAAAGTTAATTTTATCTGATATTAGGATGGCTACTCTGGCTCGTTTCCTGGGACCATTTGCTTGTAAAATTGTTCTCCAGCCTTTTACTCTGAGGTAGTGTTTGTCTTTGACACTGACGTGCGTTTCCCTCACGCAGCAAAATGCTGGGTCCTGTTTACGTATCCAGTCTGTTAGTCTATGTCTTTTTATTGGGGAATTGAGCCAATTGATATTAAGAGAGATTAAAGAATAGTGATTATTGCCACCTGCTATTCTTGACGCTATCTTTGTTTGAGTGGTTATCTACTTTTGGGTTTGATGCAAGAAGGTTACTATCTCATTTTTTCCAGGCTGTCGTTTCTCTCCTTGTATTGGCTGTTTCCCCCTATTATCCTTTGCAGGGCTGGGTTTGTGGAAAGATATTGTGAAAATTTGGTTTCATCATGGAATATCTTGGTCTCTCCATCTATGGTGATTGAGAGTTTTGCTGGGTATAGTAGTCTAGGCTGACATTTGTGTTCTCTTAGTGTCTGCATGAGATATGCCCAGGATCTTCTGCCTTTCATAGTCTCTGGTGAGAAGTCTGATGTGATTTGGATAGGTCTTCCTTTTTATGTTACTTGGCCTTTTTCTCTTACTGCTTTTAATATTCTTTCTTTGTTTAGTACATTTGATGTTTTGATTATTATGTGACAGGAGATTATTCTGTTCTGGTCCAGTCTGTTTGGAGTTCTGTAGGCTTCTTGTACGTTCGTCGGAATCTCTCTCTTTAGGTTAGGGAAGTTTTCTTCCATAATTTTGTTGAAGATATTTACTGGCTCTTTCAGTTGCAAATCTTCACTCTCATCTATACCTATAATTCTTACGTTTGGTCTTCTCATTCTGTTCTGGATTTCCTGGATGTTTTGGGTTATACGTTTTTTGCATTTTGCATTTTCTTTGACTGTTGAGTCGATGCTTTCTATAATTGTTATTGATACTGTTGTCAAAAATCCTCCACACATCACCTCCATATTTCTTGTAATCCATTCATATTTTTGCTACATATATCAAAATGACTATCCTTTCTGTCACAGATAATAAATTGATATAGGCATGGCATTTTCTTGGGTTCTCAGTTTAAATAACCTGTTATACAGCATAAAGTTTTGCATATTGATTACTTGTATCCTTTCCCATGTTTGTATATTTGCTTGTTTGTTTTACTGGTTGGATAATAAGTCATAGCTTTCTAAAATCATACTCATTGTCTCTCTTAGAAGCCCTACTCATAAACCACACATGGTTCTGGAATATAGGAGTCAACTTATCATAAGATTTTACAAACTTGACTATAGTTTTATTAAGATTCCTGAACTGGAGAAAGAAGAGTCTCTTTTGTATCATGGTGAATGCTACTGTTTTTTAGTTAGCAAAGAGACTTCTTTTCAGTGTCCTTGTGCCTTGTTCTTTAATACTACTGGACTTCTAATACTGGACATATTTTCTTGTGGGAAAAAAAAGAAAAAGAAAGTGGGGCCTGGTGCGGTCGGACACAGGGGCACACGCCAGGCAGGTCCGCAGCGCGTGGGCCTTGCTCTAGGGCCAAGGCAGTGTACGCATGCAAAGGATGCAGGCGGACACTGTTCTGCGGGGGTTTTTTGGGGAAACAGGCAAGATGCACACATGCCTCGGCCTTACCAGGAGCGGGCGGCCACACTGCCGGCAGGTCCCGCACATGGCGTGCGGAGGCACAGAGAGATCCCGGATCTCTCTGCCCATTACCTGTGCTCAGACTGTCCGCTTAGCTGAATCCCAGAGTCTCAGACGGCGCGTACCAGCTAGCTCTGTGTGGCGAGTTTAATAAGAGGCGGCCCATAGCTTTGATGTTTTATTATTAAGAAAATAGAAAGAGAAAAGAGATAGAAAGATAAAGAAAGAAGAGAAAATAGATAAGAAAAGCCATGACCACGTGGAAAGGGGAGAAGACAGAGAGATAGACAAAGAAGAGGGCCTGGAGAGAACAGGCAGAGAAAGAGAGCGAGCACACGCTGAGGGGTGTTATTTATAGAGAGTTGGGCGGTCAGGTAACCAGGAGGCGGGGACAGTGTGGCTGCAGGCCGGTGACTGCCTAGGCGGAGTCAGGCTAGAACCTGGGGCGTGGCCACACGTCTCATTAAGGTCCCACATCTCCCCCTTTTTGTTTTTTTAAAAGGGAGAGGGGTCACTGACCTGTGTTGAGGGGGGGTCTGTAACTGTGCCAGGAGCTAGGTTCTAGGGGGCAGTGACTGAACTCCTACCATCCCATGCAGGTGGAGGCTCCGCCCACAAGGTTGTAGGCAGAAGCCACCCCCTACCGGGTCCCAGGGTTCAAAGTCCTTTGCTCCACCTGAGAACCAGGCTGCCTGTTCACAGATTACTACAATTTTGGGTGGGGTGGAGGTATCAGAAGAAAGTTAGAGTTGTAAAGAGGGTTGAGGCGAGAGAAGACAAGGTATGATTGAATCGATAGGTAGTACAATTTGAGGGTAAACAGCAAATAGCTTTAAACAGCAATCAATTAATAATCTAGATAGACATTGTTTTTCTGACTATCATGTAATTTCCCCCAAGTTCAACAGTCATTTGGCTGTGGCAAGAGAGTTCGTCTATAGCTGGAAGGTCTCAAGCCTGTAGTGTGTCTGCAGATTTCAATGCGTGTCTTGGGGTGTCTTCAGTCAGATGGGGTGAAGGCAGCCCTGTTGTTGTATGTGGGTCTCAGGAGGTGGCACTCTCTGTTGGATGTATGGCAGCAGGCAAGGTATAGAGGTAAACCTGTAGCGAAACAACAGAGGAGCATAATCCCAGCCGGGGAATATCTGCTTTGGGTGGCTGAGGAAGAAAATATTATGTTAGACCTGTAAAGGAAGATTGGTTGTTATTTAATAAAGTTAATTGGATCTGTGGAAGTATAAAAGAAATTTTAGAAAAGTTGAAAAATTTTAGGCGTGTATAGGGAAAGAAATGAGTCTTTAGAAAAGGAAATACGTATTTAGATAAAGGAGCTAGAATATCTTAGGTTGAGAAGTATTGTTTAGTTGTTCCAGAGCTGAGTCTCAGGTGGGGACAGGGGCCTGCCTTGCCACGAGGCAGCGGGCTCTCATTAAGGTCCCACATTTTCTAATAGCATATTCGGAGCTATTCTGCTTTATATACTTTGTTGTTGAACATGCTATTGAAATTTTCAGTTTAGTTATTGTATTGTTTAGTTCTATGACTCCTACTTAGTATTTTCTCTAGTTTATAATTCATTAACATTCTCATTTTATTACTGAACTTCTGTTTTGATCTCAATTATTATTTTAAAGTCTTTATCAGGTCAATTGGTTATTCTCATTTAATAACAAACATTTTGGTTATAAAATATTTATGATTTTGATTTGGAACACATTTTCTTCTATCTTTATTTATTTGATTCCGTGTTATTTTCTTCACAGTTGATAAGATTTTCATTCTTCCTGGTATACTGTCACTTTATGCTACAATGAAACTTCAAAAATCTTCTTAGTCAAAGTTTTTGAAAAATTCTCAAATTTTTTTTCTCCAGATTCTTATTTTAGTTGTAGTAGTTCACTGAGAGTTCAGATGTTCATATTATTGCTACTTTTTAAACAAGCAAGATTGAATCCACCCCTTTGACAAACAGTTGGTAATGTTGGATTGCTACATATGGGGCTTAGTTCCTCCATATCTTAGTGGTACATTAAAGCTTACATTTTCACACACTTGTTCCATTCTATGTAGGATAAATTGACAAATGTGCATAGTGATTTTCAGATGGCATACTCTTTTAAATTCATGATTGTAGCAGTTGTCAGGTCTCAGTAGCAGTGAGAGATGAATGGAATTCTAACACCAGAGAAAGCCAAGGGTAGGGCAGCTGTGAAGTACTCACACACCCATTTAGCATCTCAGAGGACTACTAATTGCCTGCCCCATCAGCTTCCAGATGCAGACTAGTTAACAACTTGATAGATAGCAGCAGTTGGGAAGGATGGGACCTGAGGCATGCACTCATGTCCCTTCCAGTTAGGAACTGGGAGCACAGTGATTTGTCTGATCTTATCTGAGATGGGAGAAACCTTCACTGATTGGGAGGAAACATTTTTCCTTTGTGATTTTTGATACTGAGAAATGATGAGCTTTGTCATGTCCTAGCAGTAAGTCAGTCCTTTCCTGGGGCTTTGAAAATTGGGGTTTCCAATAAATAAACTAAATCCTCCCAGTGAAGTGAAGAATTGGTTTTATCATGAAAGGAAACAGGCTTGAGAAGAGCAGGCTGTTGCTATGTCTACACACTTGGTCAGACTGGCAAAAGTCTTACTAATCCTCTTCTGACCAGTCACTCTCATCTGAAGACTATTTAAAGAATGGAGCTAGCACAGCATCTCTGGACACATACTGTAAGTCTTTCAGGAAAAATGAGGAACTGTACATCAATACCATTTCACTGAACAGAGGGAGATGGTAGCAAAAAAGTGATCATATACTCATTTAAGGCTCCCTTTCTTTTTTTTTAATTTTCTAAGTTTTTTTTAATTTATATTCAAAATCATTTCCCCTTTCCTGTTTCCTCCCTCCCCAAAAGTCCCATAAGCCCCCTTCCTTCCCTCTGTTCCCCATTCAACCCCCTCTCTCTTCTCTGTCCTGGCATTCCCCTACATCTTCTTTCTAGGACCAGGGGTCTCTCCTTTCATCTTCTTGGAAATCTATTGATATGTGAATTGTGTCTTGGGTATTCTGAGATTCTGGGTTAATATCCCCTTATCAGTTACTGTTAACTATGTGTGTTCTTTTGTGATTGGTTTGCCTCACTAAGGATATTTTCAAGTTCTGACCATTTGCCTAGGAATTTCGTGAATTCATTGTTTTTAATAGAAGAGTAGTATTCCATTGTGTAAATATACCACATCTTCTGAATCCATTCCTCCATTGATGGACATCTGGGTTCTTTCCAGCTTCTGGCTATTATACACAAGGCTGCTGTGAACATAGTGGAGCATGTGTCCTTATTGCATGCAGGTAAAGCCTCTGGGTATATGCCCAGGAGTGGTATAGCTGGATCCTCCGGGAGTGTCATGCCCAGTTTTCTGAGGAACCGCCAGACTGCTTTCCAGAGTGGTTGTACCAGCTTGCAATCCCACCAGCAGTGGAGTGTTCCTCCTTCTCCACATCCTCGCCAACAACTGCTGTCTCCTGTGTTTTTGATCTTAGCCATTCTGACTGGTGTGAGATGGAATCTCAGGGTTGTTTTGATTTGAATTTCCCTAATTATTAAGGATGATGAACATACAGAATCAATGTGATCCCCATAAAAATCCCAACTCAATTCTTCATAGAGTTAGAAAGAGCAATTCAAAAATTCATCTGGAATAACAGAAAACCCACGATAGCTAAAACTATTCTCAAAAGTAAAAGAACCTCTGGGGGAATCACTATCCTGGACCTCAAGCTGTACTACAGAGCACTAGTGTTAAAAACTGCATGGTATTGGTACAGTGACAGGCATGTAGACCAATGGAACAGAATTGAAGACCCAGAAATGAATCCACACTCCTATGGTCACTTGGTCTTTGACAAAGGAGCTAAAACCATCCAGTGGAAAAAAGATAGCCTTTTCAACAAATGGTGCTGGCTCAACTGGAGGTCAACATGCACAAGAATGCAAATTGACCCATTCTTATCTCCTTGCACTAAACTCAATTCCAAGTGGATCAAGGACCTCCACATAAAACCAGACACACTGAAATTAATAGAAAGGAAGCAAGGAACCTTGAACATATGGGCACAGGGGAGAATTTCCTGAATAGAACTCCAGTAGCTTATGCTCTAAGATCAAGAATTGACAAATGGGACCTCATTAAATTACAAAGTTTTTGCAAGGCAAAGGCACTGTCAAAAAGACAAAATGGTAACCAACTAGATGGGAAATGATCTTTAACAACCCTACATCCGACAGAGGGCTAGTATCCAATATATACAAAGAACTCACGAATTTTAACTCCAGAGAGGCAAGTAACCCTATTAAAAAATGGGGTACAGAGCTAAACAAAGAGTTCTTGCCTGAAGAATATCTAATGGCTGAGAAGCACCTAAGGCTCCCTTTCAATTGCTGGACTTCAAAGATATATTGCAGCTAGACTCTTAAGAGAGCCATGAAGAACCCGAGATGCTTTAAGTACACTACTAATCCCTGTATTGCAGGTGTATTCTGGAAGTTAGCATTCCTCACCATTGTTAAGATTTTAAGGCACTGCAATTCTCAGCTGTCCTACTTGAATGTGTAGGTAAGGTCTATTTGTTCGTTTGTTAGTTTTTTCTTCCTTAATTAATTATTTATTTACTTATTCATTCAAATTATATCCCACTCACTTCTTCACTCCCTCCCAGTTTCCTCTCTTACATGTCTCTCCCCCTTGTCCCCTTTTCTCCTTCTCTTCTGAGGGTCCCCACCCTCTCCGCATCCTGGCACTCAAGTCTCTGCAGGGTTAGTCTCATTCTCTGCCACTGAGGCTGGACAAGAGAGCCATTTATGAGAATGGACACCAGACAGGCCACAGTCTTAGGGACAACCTCTACTCCAGTGTTGGGCGGCAGAAATGAAGACTGAGCTGTATATCTGATACCTATGTGCTAGGGGCTACAGTTCAGGCCCTGTATGCTCTTCAGTTGGTGGTTCCATCTCTGAGAGACCCAAAGGGTCCAGGTTATTTGACTCTGTTGGTCTTCCTGTGGCATTCCTATCCCCTTTGGGACATTCAATCCTCCCCCCAATTCTTCCACAAGATTCCCTGGAGTTCCCTCCAATGTTTAGCTGTGGATCTCAGCATCTGTTTCAGTTAGCTGCTGGGTGGAAATTCTCAGAGGACAGTAATGCTAGGCTCCTGTCTTCAAGCATAACAGAGTATCATTAATAGTGTCAGGGTTTTGGTGCTTGCCCACAGGATGGGTCTCAAGTTGGGCCAGTTATTGTTATTTTCTTCTCCATTTTTGTCTATGCATTTCTTGTAGACAGGACAAATTTTGGGTTGAATATTTTATAGATAGGTTGCTGTGTTCATACCTCCTCTGGGAAACCTGTCTGGCTACAGAAGATGGCCTCTTCAGGTTCTATATCTCCACTGCTATGTGTCTCAGATAAGTTCACCTGCATTGACTGTTGGTAGCCTCCCCTATCACAAGTCTCTGACAGGTCCTAGAGATGCTCCCTACAACCCATCTAGGTCACTTTCAGATTTCTTTCCATTCTCCTGGCCCTCTGGCCCTCTCTCCTACTTCTCCCCATACCTGATCCTGACTCCCTTCCCCCTATTCCATCCTCTACCCACCTAGTTCCCTAGTGCCACATTCTTTTTTCAAAGAGTGTATAGAACATCTTAAGCTCTTAATAAAAAGTAATTTGTGTGTGTGTGTGTATATATATATATGTGTGTGTGTGTCTGTGTGTGTGTGTGTGTGTCTGTGTGTCACACCTAGTTCTCCTCTCCCACCTAGTTCCCTCTTTCATCTGCCTCCGATGACTATTTTCTTCCCCCTTCTATGTGTGATTCAAGCATCTTCACTTGGGCATTCCTTAGTGTCTAGCTTCTTTGGGTCTGTGGAGTGATTGTAGGTATCCTGTAATTTATTGCTTATGTAAACTTATTAGTGAGTACATATTATGCTTGTCCTTTTGGTTCTAAGTTACCCTACTCAGGATGATATTTTCTAGTTCCATCTACTTCCCTACAAAATTCATGATGACGCTTTCTGTTTGGATTTAATAACTGAATAGTATTCCCTTGTGTAAATCTATTAATAGTGTTGTGAATAGGGATTTTTAACTGGATCCTAGATTTCTCTTAGACGGACTTTGTCTCTATTTTGGTATTTATTTCATTTGCACATGCGATGAGCTAGTGCAATCTTCTAATGTGACTTTTTAAGGTACACACACACACACAGACACACACACACACACACACACACACACACACATATATATATATATATACACACACACATTACTTTTTATTAAGAGCTTAAGATGTTCTACACACTCTTTGAAAAAAGAACGTGGCACAATACACTCCATCATTTTTGATTTGGCAACAGAGCAGTTGAGACCTCCATCGCTTGGGACACAGCCAGCTGGTGTGCTCCCTGCACCCAAGAGCTGGGCAGTTCTGTGGTCATCTACATGCCAGCTCTGCTATAGGACATCTGCCCTGCAGAGGGACCTGCACCAGGAGAGAGCTCACCAGCCTCCCCTTAACGACCTCTGCTCCAGGGATTGACTAAACTGAGTTTTCAGGTACACTGAGATTCCCCAAATATAACATCGCTTGGGACACAGCCTGCTAGGCTTCCATCTGCGCCCAAGAGCAGGGCAGCTCTGTGGTCATCTGGGCGCCAGCTCTGCTGTGGGACTGCTGCCCTGCAGAGTGATCTGCACCAAGAGGGTGCACAGTACACTCCCCCATCTTTGATCTGGCAACGGAGCAGTTGGGACCTCCAGGTGCATGAATAATAAATCATAACATCGCTTGGGACACAGCCAGCTGGTGTACTCCCAGCACCCAAGAGCTGGGGGGGTGGCAGTCCTTAGAGCTTATGCTCTAAGGTCAAGAATTGACAAATGGGACCTCATAAAATTGCAAAGTTTCTGTAAGGCAAAGGACACTGTCAAATGGACAAAACGGCAACCAACAAACTGGGAAAAGATCTTTACCAACCCTACATCCAACAGAGGGCTAATATCCAATATATACAAAGAACTCAAGAAGTTAGACTCCAGAGAGCCAAATAACCCTATTAAAAATGGGGTACAGAGCTCAACAAAGAGTTCTCACCTGAAGAATATCTAATGGCTGAGAAGCACCTAAAGAGATGTTAAACATCTTTAGTCATTAGGGAAATGCAAATCAAAACAACCCTGAGATTCCACCTCACGCCAGTCAGAATGGCTAAAATCAAAAACACAGGAGACAGCAGTTGTTGGTGAGGATGTGGAGAAAAAGGAACACTCCTCCACTGCTGGTGGGATCACAAGCTGGTACAACCACTCTGGAAAGCAGTCTGGCGGTTCCTCAGAAAACTGGGCATGACACACTCCCAGAGAATCCTGTTTTACCACACCTGGGCATATACCCAGAGGCTTCTCCTGCATGCAATAAGGACACATGCTCCACTATATTCATAGCAGTCTTATGTATAATAGCCAGAAGCTGGAAAGAACCCAGATGACGCACAAAGGAGGAATGGATTCAGAAGATGTGGTATATTTACACAATGGAATACTACTCTGCAATTAAAAACAATGAATTCACGAAATTCTTAGGCAAATGGTCAGATCTGGAAAATATCATCCTTAGTGAAGTAACCCAATCACAAAGAACACACATGGTATGCAGTCACTGATAAGGGGATATCAACCCAGAATCTCGGAATACCCAAGACACAATTCGCATATCAATAGATTTCTAAGAAGATGGAAGGAGGGATCTCTGGTCCTGGAAAGACTGGATGTAGGGGAATATCAGGACAGAGAAGTGAGAGGGGGTTGAATCGGGAACAGGGGGAGGGAAGAGGGCTTATGGGTCTTTTGGGGAGGCAAGAAACGGGAAAAGTGAAATCATTGGGAATGTAAATAAAAAAATATAGAAAATAAAAAAAAGAAAAAAGAATGTATTGATTAATTGATTGAAAGACATTTAGATGTAAGAGATAACCAGACAGCTTTTATTACTGGTAATTTACTTCCTTCACATTTCAAATGTTATCCACTTTCCTGGTCTCCTCCTGCACCCTGAAACCCTTATCCCACCCCCTCCTCTGCTTCTATGAGGGTGCTCACTCCTAACCCCCCACTCCTGCCTCCCCATTCTGACATTCCTCTACAGTGGGGCATTGAGCTTTCACAGGACCAAGGGCCTCTCCTCTCATTGATGTCTGACAAAGCCTTCCTCAGTTACATATGTGGCTGGAGCCATGGTTCTGTCCATGTGTACTGTTTTGTTGGTGGTTTAGTCCCTGAGAGCTCTGGGGTGGGTCTTATTGATTGATATTGTTGTTCTTCCTCTGGATTTGCAAACACCTTTAACTCCTTCAGTCCTTTCTCTAACTCCTCCACTGGGGACCCCGTGCTTAGTCCAATGGTTGGCTGTGAGCACACATAACTACTTTTCTCCACTTTATTCTGGACGCTTCATCCCCAATGAATAGTTTCAGAGGAAGCTCCAGTCTCTAGGCTGCTTTATGAGAAAAATAAAAAAAATACCTCCAGTTTTTGCTTATTTCCCACTCCACAATTTTATTATTTGACTACCTGAAACAAAAATTACCTTTCTATGAGCATAATTGCATACTGAGGTTATTTTTTAAAAGGAACATTTAAGTTTTAGAAATGAACATTGGAAATAAATCTACCTACTTTCTGGTAAAAAATTAAAATGTGTCTAAATATTGCCCTCTCTAATATGGTTCATTAAATGATTTCTACATATTCAGTTCAATTCACCTATTCCTTTTTCATTTAAGAAGGTATTAAGGATACCACCCTTTTATTTGCTATTTTCAACCCACATATTCTTCACCTTTTTTTTAAAAGATTTATTTATTATTATTATTATGTAAGTATTCTGTAGCTATCTTCAGACACACCAGAAGAGGGCATTGGATCTCATTACAGATGGTTGTGAGCCACCATGTGGTTGCTGGGATTTGAACTCAGGACCTCTGGAAGTGCAGTCAGTGCTCTTAACTGCTGAGCCATTTCACCAGCCTATTCTTCACCTTCTTGTTTGCTAATTACACATTGTGGGCTACATACTATGCTAGGTGTTGTGGACCTAGAAAAATATGAAATTCCTCATCCAAAGGAGCTCATGTTCATCAATAATTAAGATTTATAAGTAGATTAATTTTAATAATATTATTTCTATGCTATTGGAGTGCTTTAGTTTTACTTAAATGTAAAGAATAAAGGGCTAAAACTTGTCAGGGGTATAGTGAATGGCAATGATATATCCTGGTAGGTCCTCCCCACTTTACAAGGTAGGTAGTGATATATTAGTGGAGCAAATGGACAAAGCCTTATGGTCTGTATATTATTGATAACAGATAATGCAAATAACCCTTGCTATTTAAATGGTATGTAGGAGGGCAAGTATCAGGGTAGCAACAGAATAAGAGTGGGAAAAGAAGGAGAAGAAAATTTAGAGGGAGAGATAGGGAGAGAGAGAGGGAAAGAGCAAGAGGGAGAGGGCAAAAAGAAGGGAAATTATATTCACCGAATGTGCAGTTAGGTAACAGAATATTATATTTAACTTCAAGTGTTTCCAAAACTCTGTTTTATGAGTCAGTTTAAATAAGAAGTAGGAAAATGAAAGACTAAGTTTCTTGTGTTCAGTAAGGTTACAGAAATTCTGGTTTGGGAACTCTGATGTTATCTTTATGAATTGTATAACCTTGTCTCAAATCACTCCAGAGATGCAGGACCTTTTTCAGAGGAAGTAGAAAGCATTTCCTTGAGGGAGTTGCTCTCTATTAATCTGAACTAATGTATAAGATTATTTTTATTATCACAGCATGCTTCTTGAGAAAGGATATATTGCCATTGATACAGGAATCTTCAGCCAAGTCATGGGCCATTCATTTTCTTTTTCATCACATTTAGACTGTGAAATATTTGAAGCATGAAGAAGAAAGAAATCGAAAAGCAGGAGTTTCTTTTATCTTTTCTGATATGTGCAGAAACAGCAAAAATAATTACTTGAACATTGTTATTACAACATTAAAAGAACTTGTTTGTAATCTAGTTGATGTCATTGATAAAATTTAGACTATTTTTTTCTGACTAGAAAAAAGTGACTCGAGAATTGTTAAAATCATTTTCCTACAGTGAATAAGACAGGGTAAATATGATAAATAAAATTTTACTACAATTCCCTCTCTAATTAACCAAATCATTGTAATTTAGGGTAAGAAGGAACACATACAAAATAACTGTTCAGAATGAGCTTCATTAGGAGAGAGAGCTTCTCAACAGTGGTCCTCCAGCAGGATTGGTCCTTCAAGTAGAAAGATGATCAGAAAACATATAGTACCATAGGTAGTTTTAAGGATCCTTGAAAAGACAGAGACAGAGACAGAGACAGAGACAGAGGAGGAAGAGGGAGAGAGAGACACAGAGAGAATATAAAGTAAATCGTTATAGTTTTGTCTCCAATTCTTGGAAGTTTAATGAATAGAAGGAATAAATTGTTAAGGAATAAGCAAATGAGAATTACAATATAAACCTTTATAGAGGCTTTACCTCCCTAAAGAAGTTGTAAATATTCATGCATTTATCAAAAATATATACCCCTACCTTGTATTCCCATCATTAGTTCAGGGCTGTTACACATTTTCAAATTTAGTATTGTTAAGTTCCATCCTCCTTGCCTTTCTTCTTTCTCAAACATCAAAAATATGTTTTCCAGAGTTTAAGGACCCTGCTGTGCTATAAGTGATATGTTGGCTACCTCTCCAAATGCAGTTCCTCTTGATTGGAAGCAAGAGTTAAAAGAATATGGCTAGGGCACAATTTTCACTGAACACTGACTCTGCTTGCCTGTGATTTTATATTACCATTGACAACCTGTAAAATGCAAGAAGCAATTTACTGTGCACAACACTATTTTAATGGTATTTTGATACAGTCTCCACAAAATATTGAAATATATATATTAATATTGTCATAAAATTATTTTGCATGAAAAATCTGAAATACAACATTTTATCTCAAGAACCAGTATTGACTTGCTGATGTGGATGCCTATGGTGGATATTAACAACTGCTCTGAGGATAGAATCTGCTAAATAATGAAAATTGAGATGTCTTAATTCTTTCTGTCATCATTGTGAAATAGCAGACCTTTAGTCATTATTCAAAGCTCTGCATAAACAGATCTTTCAACAAAGGATGGCTCAAAATTGGTGCACTTACTTCAAGCTACATAAAACCTTTTGCTAGTGAAAACTTGTGGAGAGGATATCCCTGATGATATCTAAAACAATTATTGACAACTTCTGGATAGGAGGTAGTCCTGGTAGTAGCAAGCATTAGACCATTTTATGTATGTATGTATGTATGTATGTATGTGTGTATATGTAATATGTATGTATGTATAAGATGATTTTGAGAAGACAACGGCCACAGAAAGATAGATAATAGATGATAGATAGATAGATAGATAGATAGATAGATAGATAGATAGATAGATAGATAGATAGATAGATGGATAGATAGATAGACAGATAGACAGATAGATGAAAAGATAGATGATAGATAGACAAGCAGCTAGACCTTACTTTTTTATGTGTAAAAGAAGATAACATTCACTAGATGCATGCTTTGTGATAAATAACTAGTTATCAGGTAAAGAGACTTGATAGCATGTAGCTCATCCTAAATGCAGATAATGATTATGATGAACATTTGTGTTAATGAATTGAGTATAAAAAATAAACTCACAAATTCTTGACAGGCTATGATTTCAATCAAGGACCTGTCTAGGAGGCTCCTGTTCTCTTCCCATTCATAAATACTGAGGGATAAAGGCACTATTTCTTTTGATGATTATATTTTAAAGATATGAACATATATAAAAAAACACAAACCAGAAATAATATAAATATAAATACATTAATTAAAGTTGTGAATGAAAAAAATCATAATTTTAAAAGGTTATATTTAAATGTATGAACATTAAACTATTCTCAAAATAAACAAATTAAGAAAATACCACTTAATTTTATCAAAAAGAATGAAATGCAGTATAATATTTTTAAATGCCCATTATATTATGACATGAATAATTTGGACTGATTAACATATATAGCTTCTGACTTTATTTGTCAGAGGAAGTTTTGTTGAATATATGCTTTTTGTCCTTTGAGAACTTCATACATGTATATAATATGTTTTGATCAATTCCACTCACTCATTTATTTCCCCCAAACTTCTCCCAGATCTTTCACTCAGAGGAACCATTTTTGAGTTTAGATTTGGATAACTTACCCACTCAAAATCCCAGAAGATAAAACCTATTATAACAACTGAAAAGCCATAGTAAAATTCTACCAAACAAAATCATTACAGCCCTGAAAAGAGTTTTACTGAGAAATCAAAAGTCCTTCCTGAGCATTTGTATATGGAAGGACATTTAAACAATGGTGTTTTTTTTTTGTAATTATGCTGAAAACCTTCATAACTATAAAATCAATTTTAAATCATAAGGCATTTGTTAGTAACCAATAACTCTAAAGGGAGAAGGTAACTAAACATTTCTTGTAAATTAAAATAATTACATTATGTCTGTCCATTTGAGTATGGTAATATTTTTAAAAAAGTGTATCTTGGGGTCTTGGATTCTTGGTTCTGACTCAGAGATCGCCTAGTTGTATTGGGTACTATTTTGAGCATGAATATTTTCTACTTCCTCTATACCTATTATTCCTCAATTTTGTCTTTTCTTAGTGCACCAGATTTTTTGGACTTTTTTGCAGGCATTGTTTTAGTTTATTTATTTACTTATTATTATATTTAACATTCTCTTTGGCTCATGTATCCATTTGTTATACATATCCATTTCACCTTCAATGCCTGAGATTCTCCCTCCATACCATTTTTTCTGTAGGTGACACTTGCATCTCTAGCTCCTCTTAAAATTCCTCAATTTTTCGTTTCTGGAATTCCCTCAGTTTATATTTTCATTATTGAGTCTGGTTTCATTTTCAGGTCTTCAACAGTTTTACTTTTCTTCAACTGTTTGTATTTTCTTGGCTTTCTTTAAGGGATTTATCCATTTCCTCCAATTCTTTGTGTGGGGTAGGTTAGCTGGCCTCTAGAAGAAATATATTGCTCTGGCTGTTATAGATTTTCTTATTACACAGGAGTCTAGACATGTGGGTTTGGGGTGATTAGAGTTCTAGCTACTGATTTCTGGGTTTGTATTTGCTCATGGATTCATAGAATTAACATAGTAAAAATGGCCATCTTACCAAAAGCAATCTACAGATTCAATGTAATCCCATAAAAATTTCAACACAATTCTTTACAAACTTTTAAAAGATAATTCTAAACTTTATATGGGAAAACAGTAACAATCACAACATAAACGTCATCAACTAGAAAAATTCAATATAATTAAAACCATCCTGAATAATAAAAGAACTGCTAGATGCCCCACTATTCTTGATTAAATGACTGAAGTAATAAAATCTGCATGATATTGACATAAAAACAGACAGATTAGTTAATGAAATTGAATTGAAGACCCAGCTATAAATCTATACACCTATGTACACCTGATTTTTGATAAAGTATTCAAAATTACATGCTAGAAAAATACAGGAGCATCAGCAAATGATGGTGGGTTACCACATGTAGAAGAATGTAAATACATCAATATTTACCACCCTGTAAATAACTAAAGTCCACGTGAATCAAAGACTTTAATATAAAATCAGATACACTGATCCTGACAAAAGGCAAAGTTGGAAATAACATTCATTGGCATAAAGGATGGCTTTCTGAACAAAACATTGATAACCCAGGTACTGAATACAATGAACACATGACTTCTCATGAAACTGAAAAGCTTTCTGTATGGTAAGGGAAACTGCCAACCAGTGTCAGCTTTCAAAATGAAATAGATTTTTATGTATTCCACATTTGATAAAGAACTAATACCCAAAATATGTAAAGAACTCAAGAAACTACATAAGTAATCCAATTTAAAAATGGGAACAGATCTAAATATTCTCATAAGAAAATAATCAAATATCCGAGAAACACTTAAAGATGTTCAATATCCTTAGGGATCACAGAAATGCAAATAAAAACTATCTCGAGATTCCATCATATACCTATTAGAATGGGTAAGATCAATACCGCAAGTGACAGCTCATGATAGTCAGGACGTGGATCAAAGGAAACACTCTTTCATTGCAAATGGATGTGCAAACATATACAGCTACTACGGAAATCAATATGGTGGTTACTCAGATAATTGAGAATCTGTCTACCTCAAGCACAGCTCCATCACTCTTGGGCCTATACACAAAGGATGTCCCACCTTACCACAAAGACACTTGCTCAATTATGTTCAATGTTACCCAAATAATAAATCCAGAAATTTGAAGCATCTTAGATTTCTCTCAACAGAAGAATGGATAAATGAGAAAGATAGATAAATATGGTACATTTACACAAAGGAGTATTAATCAGATTAAAAAATGACTCTGTCAAATTTAGAGGTAAATGAATGAAATATCCTGAATGACTTAACCTTGACCCAGAAAGACAAATATGGTATATATTCACTTATAAGTGGATATTAACTATTAAATAAATGTTATTCAAATTATAATCCATAAACCCAGAGAGGTTAGGTAAGAGGGATGAGGTTCTAGAGGGGAATGCATAGATCTTCCTGGGAAGGTAAGTAGAATTGATTGTAGGGGTGAACTTGGGATATCTGAGGTTGGGAGCACAATGGATCAGGTGGGGGTGGGTTGGATAGAGGGATAGGATGAGGATAGAGACTGCTGGAATTGGCAGAGTGATTTGGCAAAAGAGTGTGGAAGCCTAGAGCAGTGGAAACTTCTCGGAATCTTTGAAGGTGATCTTCATGAGCATTCCTAGTAATACGGGTTACTGAGTCTCAACTGGTCATTTCTAAAGCCAGGCAAGCCTTCCAGTGAGCCTTCATTCCTACAATCCAGTCTCTTTGGTGAAGGAAGGTACTCTGCAGGTTACTGAAAAAATAAAGTAGACACCAACCCACAAAACTTCAAACCTACAATATATCTTGCATACAAAAATAGTAACACAGAACCTTGGGAAGTATCCAGTTTATATCTGAATTAACATAAGGCCCATCCCATGACAAGCAACTCATATCTGACACTTCTTGGCTTATCAAAACTATTATTCTTAATGATATTCTGCTACACTCACTGCCAATGGAGACTCTCTCCTCTCCTCATAATGTCTGACTGTGGGTCTCTGCATCTGTTCCCATCTGCTACCAAATGAAACCTCTTCATCAGTGATATCATGCTCCTCCCCTCAGTGGTCAGAGAATCCTGTCAAAGAAAGAAAGATTATATGAATCAGAAGGGATGGAAGAAACCAGGAAAGCAGCTCTCCGAATCAACTAAGTCAGGTACATATGAGCTCATAGAAACTGAAGCAGCAATCACAGTACCTACTTGGGTCTATACCAGATATTCTGTATCTATATTGTTATTATATTAGTATTTTTAAGGGACTCCTGATTATGACAGCTAATGGGTCTGACTATTATGCTTCTTTTACTCCTGTTGGGTTACTGTGTTCAGCTTTGATAAAAACATTTTTGACTCAAGTTATTATGCTATATTTAGTCTTGTTTGGTTTTTATCTCTTAGAAGCCTGCTGTTTTGTTTGTTTGTTTGTTTGTGTTTAATAGGAACTTAAAAGGAGTGGTTTAGGACAGGATAAAGGTGGGAAGGAACTGGAAGGAACTGAGGGAGGGCAAACTATAATCAGGATATGTTATGTGTAAAAAGGTATTTGTTTTCAATTAAAAAAAATCCAAAGCCACTAACAGAGAAATAAACTTTAAATTGAAAATAATATTTGCCTCTCATATTATACATTGTGAGACTAACTCTTAGATCCTCTTTACTTATCCACCCACCCAAATCCACATTTTTTCTCTTGCTAAAAACTAACAGGCATGTACAATTAATGTAAAATGATAAAACAAAAATAAGCAAACCTAAATAACTCAAAATAAACAAATAAACAAACAGAAAAAAGAATACACAAAGACTGAGATGAATAGATTTCCATACATATAAAACCCATAAAAACAAAATATTAGAATCATAATACATAAGCTAAAGCTGTACAAAAATAAATAAAATGGTCTGACAAGCATTATGTGACATAAAACAAACAAACAAAAACTCCAAAACTTGTATTGAATTCGCTTTTTTTCTTTTTCTTTTTTTAATTGAATATATTCTTCATTTACATTTCAAATCTTATATCCTTTCCTGGTTCCCCTTCCCCAGAAAACCCCCAACCCATCCTCCCTCCCCTTGCCTCCAAGAAGATGCTCCTCCACCCAACCCACTCCCACCTACTCCCCACCCCCAATTTCCCCACACTGAGGCATCTATGCAGCCTTTATAGGACCAAGGACCTCTCCTCCCACCGATGCCCGACAAGGAATTCCTCTGCCAAAAATGTGCCTGGAACCATGTGTACCACTTGGTTGATGGCTTAGTCCCTGGGAGCCCTGGGGGGTCTGATTGACCTACATCATCATTCTTCCCATAAGGATGCAAACTCCTTCAGCTCCTCCAGTCCTCCCTCCAGCTTCTCCATTGGGGACCCCGTGCTCAGTCCAATGGTTAGCTGCTAGCCTCTGTATCTGTAAGGCTCTGTCAGTGCCCCTTAGGAGACAGCCTTATCAGGCTTTTTTCAGCAAGCACTTCTTGGGATTTGGTGATTGTTTATAGGATGAATCCCCAGACAGAACAGTCTCTGGATGGCCTTTCCTTTGGTCTCTGCACCACACTTTGTCTCCATAATTGCTCCTGTGAGTATTTTGTTCCCTTTCTCAGAAAAACCGAAGCACCCACACTTTGGTCTTCCTTCTTGAGCTTCATGTGATCTGTGAATTGTATCTTGTTTATTCTGAGCTTTTGGGCTAATATCCAATTATCAGTGAGTGCATAACACATATGTTCTTTTGTGATTGGGTTACCTCACTCAGGGAAATGCAAATTAAATCAATCCTGACATTCCAGCTCACACCAGTCCAAACTGATAAGATGAAAAACTCAGGGGAAAGCAGATGCTGGCAATGATGTGGAGAAAGAGGAACACTCCTCTATTGTTGGTGGGACTGTAAACCGGTACAACAACTCTGGATATTAGTTTGGCAGTTCCTCAGAAAATTAGACATTGTACTACCTGAGGACCCAGCAATACCACTCCTGGGCATATACCCAGAAGATGCTCCAACATGTAATAAGGACACATGATCCACTATGTTCATAGCAGTCTTGTTTATAATAGCCAGAAGCTGGAAAGAATCCAGATGTCCTTCAACAGAGGAGTGGATACAGAAAATGGGGTACATTTACACAATGGAGTACTACTCAGCTATTAAAAGCAATGAATTCATGAAATTCTTAGGCAAGTGGATGGAACTTGAATTCATTTTATGTCAGTTATTGACTGCTAGACAAGGATCCGACCCTTAAGTATGGTTTGCACATTCAGTAAGACTGTTGGAGAAACCTAGTTTTTCTTTTTTGAATGGTAATTAATTGGAGATAACTTCTAGGTAAGGTGGAGGTTTGTGCCTATTTCCTCTCTCGGTGCTAGAATTCCCATCTAGCACAGACCCATGCAGGCCATGTATATGGTGCCACAGTCACAGAAGATACTTTTAATAAAATCATAGTAAAATGACCAAAAATGCCGGGCAGTGGTGGCACAAGCCTTTAATCCCAGCACTTGGGAGGCAGAGGCAGGCAGATTTCTGAGTTTGAGGATAGCCTGGTCTACAGAGTTAGTTCCAGGATAGCCAGGGCTACACAGAGAAACCCTGTCTCGAAACCCCCCCCCCAAAAAAAAACCACCAAAAAAACCTCAAACTAGAGAAACAGATGTCTATCAAGCTAAAATAGGCGGTAGAACATCTAAGAGATAGGAGCAGAAACAAAACTCCTTACAACAGTTAATGTAAAGAACACTTAACGTAATGAACGAAGAATGCTAAGAGCTACAAGGAAAAAAGACCAAGTAACAACATAAATGTATAGCTATTTAGCTTAACCCCTCATTTTTCCATTAAAATTCTGAAAGCCATATGGCCTGGAACCCTGATTTCAGAGAACCCTGAGAGACCAAAGATTCTAGCCCAGACTACTTTACTTAGCAAAACTATCAACTACATAGATAGAGGGGAAGAATTCATACATATACCAAAAAGAATCAGTTTCTCTCTACCAAAGCAGTTCTAAGTCAGACTCTGGGAGAAAATTTTCAGTCTGAAGCGGAGGTTACATACATTTAAAAGGAACAAGGAATAAATAATTATTCAAAAGAGGGAAAAATTACACGCAGCCACAACAATAAAACGGTACTCAATAAACACTGATCATTAATAACTCTCAGTATTGATGTCTCAATTCATCTCTAAATATACATTAATAAATTATGTAAGAAAACGGATCTTTCTTTTTGCTCCATCCAATACACATACCTCACCAACAAGGATAGATTTCACCTTAGGGAAAAAAGGATGAGAGATGTTATACAAGTTAATGTAATCAAGATCAAGCAGGTGTAGCTATTTTAATTTTTGACAAAACAGACTTCAAACCAAAACTAATAGGGAAAGACACTATATACTCATTAACTCACCAAACTTATATTACAACTCTAAACAGTTATGTATTGAAGTTCATAAAACAACAACAACAAACAAAGATTACTTCAGCTAAAATTACTTATTGACCCTAACTTAGTCTTAATGGGAGATTTCAATATCCTAGTCTCATCAATAGACAAGTCATTCAGACAATATCTAAAACAAAGAAATTCTGTAGTTAAATAATGTCTTAAATCAAATGGATCAAATAGATATCTACAGATCATTCCACCCAAACAAAAATAATATACTTTATTTTCTGTAGCTTATGGAGCTTTACCTAAATTTCATCACATTAAGACATTGAAGATTGTTGAAAAAATTTTAAGTGCTTCTCAGCCATTCAAGATTCTTCTGTTTTGAATTGTCTATTTAGTTCCATACCCCATTTTTTGATTGGGTTATTTGAGTTTTTGGAGGTTAGCTTCTTGAGTTCTTTATATATTTTGGATATTAGCTCTCTATTGGATATGGAGTTGGTGAAGATTTTTTCCCTATGTGTAGGTTGTCAATTTGTCCTATTGACTATGTCTTTTGCCTTACAGAAGCTTTCCAATTTCATGAGGTCCACAGCCCAGGCCCCATGGTTAGGAATAATCAGCCAACATATAATAAATTTATTTTTATTTTAAATGTGATTTGTGTTTTATTTTGAGTGTTTCTTTTCTTTGAATTTGACTCTTTTTCTTTTTGGTTTTTTGTTTTTAATAGTTTGTGATTAGGGAGGGGAAGGAGGAATAAATAAAATTGGAGGATAGAGAAGTGGAGGACAGTCTGGGTGACTTGGTAAAAGTATCAGAATATTATTAAAATATATTCTGTAGCATTTTAAAAATAAAAATATAAAATAAAATTATCTTGATAGGTCACATGCTATTAAATTATAATAATATGATGTGATATAATGAACTATAAGCACATATGAGAAAAACATTTCTTCTGTACAAAAAATATAAAAATAATAAGAATTTTTATTAATGATTTTGTGGATTTATGGGGATGTCTTTCTGTCACTTTCCTATGTTCTTTCCAATTTCCACAAAGAATATACAATTTGTTTGGAAAATAAATCTTTATTTGGAAAAGATGAGTCCTATACTCTTTGCACCTTGCCTTCTGAGCTCTTTCCTCCTCAGAAGATTAGCCAATGTTTACCATTGTGGTACAAAAGGATGCAAATATTTACTTGCTAAACAGTAGGAAGGGTTTTCAAGGCATTTGTTGGTTGTAGGCACTTGTAAAGTTAGTTGATTAAGATTTGTACACCCCTAAAAAGTGTGGAGATTAAAGGAGAGGTCTGAAAATGTATTCATAATTAGAGATGGGACCATGGTTGTGTTTGGGACATGATTAACTGGTAATCAGTGAAGAACAAACTGATTATTAGCTGTTCAATTCTTGTTGGTCTTAGGGGATTCCACTCAGTGCCCTAATTAAAGAGAGCTTGAAGTCTTCACATCTCCATTCAGTGGCAATTTCATTATAATATCCAGTTCTTTGCATGAGATCTGCCTTCCTCTCTTTAATCATATGTTTTGCATTTGTGTAACACCTTCCTTGATTAGTTTCTCTACAGGATTAGCTCTTGATAACTGCATGGTTTATGAAAGCAAATGTCACATATAAGACAGTCTGGATTTTGAGGTTTATTGTCAGCCTTGGAATTTTTCAAGAAGTCAAACAAAAGGCACGTATTTGCTTTAATTAAAATGCCTTTCTTTGTTTTCTGAATAGTTTGCTTAGCTTTGAATATTTTTTACAAAAATGGTTTTAGAGAAAATGAACATCTCAATGACTCCAGAGGAAAAATTATTTTGCATTTTTAATCCTAGACTCAGGGGATTTTTATTAATTGCATTATTCCCAGCGTGTAGGTCACTGGTAGGAAAGCAGTAGGGTCTATTTGGCTCTAGGGTGCTGCTTAGATTAAAAATACTCTCTCAGTGCTTTGAAACACACAGCACAGGGTCTCTAAATGTGTGTCTTTGTAGTTCTATACAAAATAGTGATTTAGCAATTACCCTATTAATTTGATCAGGGTTGACAGTTGAACTGGAGCTTACTTGAGTAATGTATCCCTTTGCATGAATTTTTGGCTACAAAGTATCTGGGCTAGCCATATTATTCATTGATAAATGAACTCAATTAAAAATTTCCAATTCCATTATGCCCCATATAAGTTTAGACAAGGTTTAGTCCTTCCTAAATATGTGGAAGGAGGGCAATATTGTAATTGTAATATAACAAATACATAAGCATTGGCACTTAGATATTTTGATACAAATATGTTGTGTGACTAGCAATAAAAATATTCTAATATTTTATTTTCAAAGAATAGCATGCCTTGGCAACATTTTCCACAAATTACTAAGTAGGTTATTAGGGATTAAATGTAGAACTACAGCTAAAATTGCTTGGTTTTTCAGCATGTTATTATCATGTGGAATTGCTCATTAAAAATTGCTACACACACTTTTCTATGTACAATGAAAAATTTTAAAAGTTTTTGCTTGACCAGATGATAGTCTTGTTTGAATATTTTAACAAGAGAGACATGTCTTTTATATGGAATACACTATTGTAATAATTGAAAAGTTAAAATATATGTAAAGGTCTATATTATCAGTATAACATACCAGTCAAAAGTTATCATAAAAATATCTCTTTGACAATTCTGAGATTATTTCCATATAGATGGTATGTTGTTATTACAAAAATGTTTGCGAGGGCTTGTCCCAACATTTGATTCTTGAATTTCAAATTCTTTGGAGTTTATAAGAATTTATTTACTCAAAGGAGAAATCTATTCAATAAATTTTAAATTAAGGTGAATCTTAATGATAGAACTACATCACATTGATTAATGTTTTCACGAGGAAAATTATTTTTTTCATTCTTTCCCATGTGAATATTTCTAATGTTTGGTATAAATTTTGCAGAGGAGGACCTTGAAAAATTTTGATTGGATGAAACAATTAGTATCATAAGACAGGAAAATAAAAACACTGAATATTATTCATTCCTCTTTGGGTCATTTCCCTTATCTTATTGATTTACCGAATAAAAGACAACTCCAACATCCTTAGGATCAGAGTCATCATTGCCTCGTTGTTGTTATTAATAGCTCTAATGATTTTTACATTTCATACTTTAAAGTCAAACGCATTTCTACCCTTCCATGTAGTACATTGTAGAGGTTTTTCCTTTCTAGTTGTCCAATGAAATGCGATTTTAGTTACTAAATCATCGTTACAGCGATATTTAAACAATTAAAATCTCCATTTATTTGGTAATAGCAAAGCTTGTATAAGTGGTGACAACTGTAAATCTTTTTGAGTGTGCATGTTGAATGCTGAATCAGGAATGCGTGAGTTTTTTTGAGTCTCATTTAGTATTATTCTCTTCAATACGGAGCGTTATGAAATACAGTGAGAGCCAATATTTCCAGAGGTCCTAAGTGCTCTGTTAAATGTGTCTGTAGGGAATGCTTAGTGTATTCCCTAGAGGTCTTTAGAATAGAGATGACAGAATGCTAGTCAGAACTTGGAATACCTGTTTCACATGTTTCTATTTAATAATAAAAATTATATTTCAATTTGACTCCCCAATGGGCTATTTCTCCTGATTCTAAGTTTAATTTCATAATATATCTTGAAATAATATAGTGATGTTATATATTTAACCTACAATATAAGTGCCTCTCAATTCTTTGTGTTACCATTTCAAATTTTTCTATATGTTAAACTTACCTAAACATACTCCTATAGTTTTAGTTTAATAATAAATTTCCTTTGTTTCTTTGCACTTTAGTCTAATTTTTCATGTCCAATTCACATAGGTTCATATTTTTATTGTGTTAAATCTATGAAACAACAAATAAAGTGTGTTTGAGTATGTGTGTGGAGGGGGTGGTTTGTGTGTGTGTGTGTGTGATATAGATCTGTGTGTGTCTATACCTGTGTCTATGGATGTATATGTAAAAACCAGAAGACATAAGATGCCCTCCTGTACTTCTGTATTAACATTCCTATTTAGGGAGCCATCCTGGAGTCTTTCATAGGAGTTTTGAATTCAGAAAAATTGGAGCCTTTAACAATTTTTTTTTAGTCCTTTTGTCCAATTTGTATTTCAGCATAATATGTTGTATTTCCCCCATGAAACATCTTTTATCATAAATATTTAGTTTATTCCTGTTCCTTTTTACCTTTTATGTTAATTTAAAAATTATCACCTCTGGAGAGGCTTCTCTCACAACATTTTGGAATGTCTCTCACTTGCTATTTTCATGTTATATGTATTTTATTATGTCCAGGTTCTATGTACATATACAATGGTGACCTAAGCAGAATTTCACCTTCATTTGTTTAATTTCAAATAATGATCAAGAAGTGTTAATTACAAGTATTGTTTGCTTAAAAGTGATATTTTGCTGATATTGTGCCAAACTTTAGTAAACAGAACTTATCTGTGATTTGTCCAACCTGAACTCCTATAGCCTTGGTCATTTTGAGCTGGTAATTAGATAGTCATGATGTTGGAGGTTATTATGTTTGTACCTCAATTCTATCAAGTCTTCAGACATAAGCATTGCAATGATATACTTATATATGTAATATTCTCTATTTTCTAGGCATTTTAATGTCATTTTTCCCCAACAAAATAAGAGTGAGTATGGATGGAGTAATATTATCCTGAAAAAATATCTTATTTTATCAGCTCATATGTCTGCGTACTGATCAGATGTTATTTTTTGTCCTTGGGAATCCTCTTAAAATTGTCCTTTTGAATTCAGACCATATGAAGACTTTGCTTTGGAGATTGTATAGCTCTCAATTCACCACCTGTCAAGTAGTAGCTTTATGACAGAATTATCAGAGAAAGAGAGAGAGAGAGAGAGAGAGAGAGAGAGAGAGAGAGAGAGAGAGAGAGAGAGAGAGAGAGAGAGAGAGAGAACAAATACAGAAGGGGATGCTCTCAGCTAACTAGTGGACTGAGCACAGGGTCCCCAATGGAGCAGCTAGAGAGAGGACCCAAGGAGCTGAAGGGGTTTGCAGCCCCATAGGAGGAAAAGTAATATGTACCAACCAGAGCTCCCTGGGACTAAACCACCAACCAAAGAGTACACATGGAGGGAGCCATGGCTCCAGCCACATATGTAGCAGAGGATGGCCCTGTAAGATGTCAGTGAGAGGAGAGGCCCTTGGCCCTGTGAAGAATCCTTTACCTAGTGTAGGGGAATGCTAGGGCAGAGAAGCAGGAGTGGGTTAGTGAGCTGGGGGAGGGGATGGGATGAGGGTTTTCGAAGGGAAAACAAGGAAAGGGGTAACATTTGAAATGTAAATAAAGAAAATATCTAATTAAAAAAAAGAAAAAAGAGATAAGGAATAAATGTTTTGCTTCCTGAATTCTGACATCTGGACAGATATATAATATAAGCTGGTTTATTCTTCACTTGAATTTCAACTTTGAATTTGGAAAGATTGTGAATGAGAAAAGCATATTATATGTTTGATATTTGTAGTGACATACAGCATAATGGGGAAATGACAGCCAAAATGGTGTTCAGTGTCCAGGGGAAGAGGTATCCCATTGAACTGCTCTGACTTACCATCCCAAATTTTTCACTAATTTCCTCGAGCTATTTCTTTTTTCTGTTCAGATGATATGAGATTTGAAATTTTTATTTATGCATATTTAAAAATATTTCACTTATTTCTGTTATTATAATATAATTTCATCATTTCCTCCTTCTCTTCTTCCCTCCAAATCTTCCATAAAACCTTCCTTACTTTCTTTCAATTACATTACCTCTTTTCCATTAGTCGTTTTTGCATAAATATGTAAAAATATATTTATATATCCAATAAGTATATTTTATACACATACACACATCTTTATATGTCTATGTATACATATAACACTTCTGCAGTCTGTATAATGTTATTGTCATGATTATATTCAGGGCTGATTATTTGGTATTCAATAACCAGCTAATGTGCTTTTTTCTGGAGAATATTTCTTGCCACTCTCAGCATTCCTAAATTGCCTGTAGTTTTGTCTAGGGTTGAAGTAATCCCTTTCCATAATAGAATGTCTACAGTTATTCTCTTTGTTCAGCTCATGTTTAGGCAACAATGCTGGTGAGAAGAACAATGTAGCTTCTTGTTCCTTTGTTCCTCTGGGTCTTATAGGTAGAAAGACAGTAGGAGACCTCTCCACAATGATCCCTGAGCTTCAGGTGCAGAAGTTATGCCACTTTATTACACTAACATAACCCCTAACTGCATTTTAAATATTTACCCTCATACCCAGAGCTAAGTGTAATTCTTATCCTGTCAAGGGACCTTCTTTTGTAACAAACAGAGCCCACTGGAGAAAAAAAAAGGCCTATCAATTAAAATGCATATAACAGAAACCGACTATCAATTTAAATGCATATTTGTGGAGTATAGTTACAGTCAATGCATATATTTATATTTGTTTTAACTTGAAAGAATTTAAATTCCTTTTCACCCATTTAAATTTTATAAAATTGAACATAGTAATGCATTTACCATGCACAAGTACTGACCTTGGATAAGTTCTCAAACCCCCTTTTATTCTTTATCCACATGCCTGAGCAACATCATTGCTTTAAACAGCTCTTGATTTAAAATCTATATAAGGACTAACCAGTTTGACAAATCTAGTTTTTGTTTAAACACTTGCCAAGTGAAATGACAAAATGGTGATTATAATATGTTTACTATTTATTTCATTGTAACAGACAAATTCTACTCTTTCTTCAATGGTATTATATGAACACATTCTAAAACTGTGAAGTTTGTAAAATGTTACAGATATGATAATGTAGTGAGATTATTGGTCCACCAAAGAGATTAGAAATAAAGCATTCATATGAAAATATTGTTAGTTTATTCATGTTATTTTTTTTAACTACAGGAAATACTTAGTATTTTTTGTGGGCAAGAGGACATGTCATAATCTCATTTAAATGAAGAAAGCAGTATTCCCTGGAAAGAAATTTTGTAGGTATTTTTCATTTTATTTGTTTAGAAGAATTCTAATTCATAATAAATTATTCATATTTTAAATATTGATAACTCCCTTATAAGAATTTTTGAAGAATGTTTATGAGTTTGAGCTTTAGTCTTTTTAATAAAGAGAAAATTGACTCTTATGTCATCAGCTCCATTAACATTTAGACTAACAACTGTGATGATTATCCACAATTCGGTATAGATGTGTATTCCTTATACATACCTCATTACCTGTGATACTGTCTCACCTGATTTTCTAAGCACCTTAATGTCTACAAGTCCTTTCTCATTTTAAAAATAGAAAATAAAGAGTATTATAAAGATGCTTCCTTTAGGACTTTTGGTGATTTATTATATATAAGTGCAAATAAAATTAAAACTATTTTTCAGCCCCTAATGACAGTGAACAGTGATACACCAGGGCTTGCTGCTGCTTTTCCAGGTCCCATGTTGGTGTTTGAATGACTTTTTATCTTTGTTCCTCAACCAGGAAATATAAATACTGAATATTAACACCTCTTGGTATTATTAGTAGAGCATGTCTCTTGGTCCTGTAAGTGGAGCAAGTTGCTGAGAACAAGAGGCAGATGAATACTCAGTCCTAATGAAGGCATGGGTAAGGTTCAAGGAACACTGCATTATGGAAAAGGAGTGGAGGGAACGGGAAAACCACAACTTGGCAGGAAGGTTGGGGGAAAAGCCTCCTATAGAATAGACTTGGCCATTGTAATCATGGACTCATGGTTACCATGGATATCTATGATTGGTCTGCCGAAGACCTAACTCTTTTTTTTTAAGTTTATTCTATGATTTATTGTGTATATATTATATTCCTTTTTAAATTGGATATTTTATTTATTTACATTTCAAATGTTATCCCTTTTCCCAGTTTCCCCTCAGCAAACCTCCTATCCCATCCCCATTTATTTTTCTTATATGAGGTTGCTCCCCTACCCACACATCCACTCCAACCTCACTGCCCATTATTTCCTCTACACTGGGGCATCAAGCCTTCACAGAACCAAGGCCCTCCCCTCCCTCTGATGCCAGATAAGGCCCATTCAGTTCCTTCAGAACTTCCCCCTAACTCCTTTATTGGAGTCCCTTGCTGTCCAATGGTTGACTGCGAGCATCCACATTTGTACTGGTCAGGATCTAGCAGAGTCTCTCAGGATAAGCATGAATCAAAAATGGGGAACATCCTTGTTTAGCTCAGTACCCCATTTTTAATAGGGTTATTTGGTTCTCTGGAGTCTAACTTCTTAAGTTCTTTGTATATATTGGATATTAGCCCTCTATTGGTTGTAGGGTTGGTAAAGATCTTTTCACAATCTGTTGGTTGCCGATTTTCCTATTGACAGTGTCCTTTGCCTTGCAGAAGCTTTGTAATTTTATGAGTTTCCATTTGTCCATTCTTGATCTTAGAACATAAGTCACTGGTGTTCTGTTCAGGAACTTTTCTCTTGTGCCCATGTGTTCAATGCTTTCTCTCAGTTTCTTTCTATTAGATTCAGTGTATTTAGTTTTATGTGGAGGTCCTTGATCCACTAGGACTTGAGCATTGAACAGGGAGATAAGCATAAGCTGGATATGCATTCTTCTACATGTTGACCTCCAGTTAAACCAGCACTAATTGTTGAAAATTCTTTTTTCCACTGGAATATTTTAGCTTCTTTGTCAAAGATCAAGTGACCAAAGGTGTGTGGGTTCATTTCTGGATCTTCAATTTTATTCCATTGATCTACCTTCCTTTCACTCTACCAATACCATGCAGTTTTTATGAGGTCAGGGATGGTGGTTCACTTAGATGTTCTTTTATTGTTAAGAATAGTTTTCTCTATCCTGGGATTTTTGTTATTCAAAATGAATTTGAGAATTGCTCTTTCTGACTATATAAAGAATTGAGTTGGAATTTTCATGGGGATTGCATCGAATCTGTAGATTGCTTTGAGCAAGATGCCTATTTTAACTATATTAACCCTGCCAATCCATGAGCATGGGAGATCTTTCCATCTTCTGTGGTCTTCTTCAAGGTTTTTCTTCAGAGACTTGAAGTTTTTGTTGTCATATTTTTTCACTTGTTTTGTTAGAGCCACACCAAGATATTTTATATTGTTTGTGACTATTATGAAGGGTGTTGTTTCCCTAATTTCTTTCTCAGTCATTTATTTATCCTTTGAGTATAGGAAGGCTAGTGATTTGTTTGAGTTAGTTTCATATTCAGCCAGTTTGCTGAAGTTGTTTATCAGGCTTAGGAGTTCTCCTGTAGAATTTTTGAGATCACTTAAGTATACTATCAAATCATTTGCAAATAGTTAGTTTGACATCTTCATTTTCAGTTTGTATGCTTTGACCTCATTGATCTAGATAGAACTTCAAGTACCATATTGAATAGATAGGGAGAGAGTGAGCAGCCTTGTCTAGGCCCTGATTTTAGTGGTTTTGCTTCAAGCTTCTCTCCATTTAGTTTGATGTTGACTACTAGTTTGCAGTATATTGCTCTTACTATGTTTAGTTTTGGGCCTTGAATTCCTATTCTTTCCAAGACTTTTAACACAAAGAGATGTTGAATTTTGTCAAATGCTTTTACAGCATTTAATGAAATTATAATGTGGTTTCTTCCTTTGAGTTTGTTTATGTAGTGGATTACATTGATGGATTTCTGTATATTGAACCATCCCTGCATCCCTGGGATGAAGCCTACTTAATGGTGGTGAAGGATCATTTTGATGTGTTCTTGGATTCCATTTGTGAGAATTTTATTGAGTATTTTAACATCAACATACATAAGTGAAATTGGTTTGAAATTCTCTTTCTTTGTTGTGTCTTTATTTGGTTTTGGCATCAGCATAACTGTGGCTTCATAGAATAAACTGTGTAATGTTGCTTCTGTTTCTATTTTGCAGACTGTTCTTTACATCAGATTCTTTTTACATTATTATTCCTGTGGACAATACTCTAAGTTTTGATTGAGTATCAGCAAAGAATAATCTAGGGACACATAATTTGTTCCACATAACAGGTCAATATTGCCTTTGGGAGTTCCTTTAAGTTTGTTGACCATTGAATACACCTGAAATCTAAGCCATAGCTTATCATTCCAGGATACAAGGAGCAAGAAGCGCCCTGAAGCTTCTCTGTTTCTCAGTTTCTTCATCTGTGTAATAAAATCACTGATCTTTCTCTTTATGATCTAAGGGTTGTTCTTGTCATTTCAGGACAGAACCAGAATCTAATTTGGGTTCTTAACAAGCCTCTGTGCCTCTCTGTCTGTATTTCTGTCTCTCTGTCTCTCTGTGTGAAATACTGAAAACCCACTGTCACATCCTGCCTCATGGAGTAAAAGAAAAAATATCATTGAATTCTTGGACTTTTGGTTGGATGGCAATGGTTGGACTAGCCAGATTACAGCCTGTAAGCAACTCTAATAAAGAATCATCATGCCACTTCTACTTCTCTGGAGAAGTCTGCCTAAAACAATATAGCAGTGATTTCCAATTCTGACAATTTCAGGTGGACTTAAGTATTTTAATTCATTTGATTAAGTACCAAGGAATATGATTTCTGGGTTACATGTAGAAAGATTGTTTAGTAAAAAAAATTGCCTAGCTGCTTTACAGGTCATCTGAAGAAGGCTTACTGTGCTGTATTGTCATAGCAATGTATGTGTGTTTCTTCTGCCTTTCTCTAACACACTTTTGATAGTGTCAGTGTTTTGGATTTATGCCATTGGCATAGTTGTGCAATACCATCATGTTGTTTTAACTTTCAATTCTCTTCCATTTGATTTTGAGCATTTTAAATGTTTATTTGCCATTTGCAAATCTTTGATGATTTTTTCCCCGTTCAAAGAGTTTATTTTCTTATTGCTGACTTTTGAGAATTCTTTGAATTATTTTATTAACAGTTCTTTAACAGGTAAGATTTTGGTAAAAATTTGGCTACATTCTATAGCTTCTATCCCATTCCCTTAAAAGCTTAGACAAAATTAGTTACTAGTTTGTGAAACAACTCAAAGTTCATAGAAGTAGAAGTGTTGGGTATACATGTATATCCATTATCAATTCATGTTTTAGAGTCATGTCCACAAATTGTACATCTTTCCTCACTTTACTGGATTATTTTGAAAAATGCCAGTCTTAATTTCATGTTATTTATAAAGATTTCAAGATAAATCTCTAAATAAGAGAAACTTTTTATTTAATCAAGATCTTAGAAGAAGATCTATAATGTCAAGTGAAATACTGCATGAAAGTAACTCAATATTAGAGATGTGGAAATAGCTGTTTTAATACTTTGAAGCCAGCCAGAGATACAGGGCAATTCTGTCTTTAGAAGACGACTGAAGTTTTTGTATTGTCAAATATTCAATACATATTTGTACATTTGACTGCTTACATTCTATACTTTTTATTATTTCAAGTCACTATCACATGAAAATATGAACATGGTTTTGACAAGTAAATATCCTCAGGTTATTATTTTCTAATATCTCACATTAATTGTGCATAGTACAAATTTATCATTACATTTCCATGTGCTCATTAAGTGTTTCACCATCAAGTAAGATTTATTATATTTATTATATATTTTTTAGAGTATTAGTGTTTTTCCTGGGCAGCCAGGACATCCCTTCTTGCTTGGTACTCTAAAAGACTGGCAGGTTTCCTGCATTTGAAGTTACAGTGGCATTGAGCTTTCCTGTCAGTTCTGGGAATCAAACTCACATCTTTAAGGACTACACCCCAATTACTAAGCCTTTTCTCTACGCCCCTGTGATTTAGTTTTTGCAGTGCAGTTTTTTACTGTAATTTATTGATTCCTGTATTTTCTTTTCCCCTTTTATAGTATACTTATTGATAACATTTTGTCATTTATTTAAAACTTGAGGTTCTGATCTCACTGTAAGCAATTTTATTTGCTTTTTCAGGCAAGTATAACAACATGTGTTTAAATGTGCATCTATTTTACTATTCATTATATGATATTATTTTCCTCTTATTAGTTCCTGAAGAATTTTATACATTGTGTTTAGTCATAGTCAATCCTCATGAACATCTTCCAGATCCCACTTCTCCTATTCTAACACTCAACTTATTTTCCCCTCATTTGTTTGTTTAAAACTCATCTGTGGTAGTTTGAATAAGAATGTCCCCCATAGCCACAAATATTTGAAAGCTTAGGGAGTGACAGTTTGAAAGAATTGGAAGGTGTGGTCTTATTGCAGTCAGTGTGGTCTTGTTTGAGGAAGTGAGCTACCTGAGGTGGAGTTTGGAGTTTCAAAAGCTCATTCTAGACCCAGTGCTTTTCTCTTCCTGTTGCCTGCAGAACTGGGTGCAGAATTCTCAGTCACTTCTTCAGCAGCACATCAGCCTGTGTGACAGGCCTAACCATGCTGCTTGTGGATAGAATGTGGCTTTTCAAAACTATGAGTTGGTTCTTTGAGAAAATCAACAAGATAGATAAGCCCTTAGACAGACTAGCCAGAGGGCATAGAGACAGTATCCAAATTAGCAAAATCAGAAACGAAAAGGGAGAGATAACAACAGAAACTGAGGGAATTCAAAAAATCATCAGATCCTAAAACAAATGCCTGTATTCAACACAACTAGAACATCTGGAGGAAATGGACAATTTCCTAGACAGATACCAAATTCCAAAATTAAATCAGGATCAAATACACTGTCTGAACCATCCTATAACCCCTGAAGAAAGAGAAGTGGTCATTGGAAGTCTTCCAACCAAAAAAAACACAGGTCCAGATGGTTTTAGTGCAGAATTCTATCAGACCTCCAAGGAAGACGTAACACAAATACTCTTCAAACTATTCCACAAAATAGAAACGGAAAGAACACTACCCAACTCGTTCTATGAAGCCAAAATTATGCTAATACCAAAATCACACAAAGATCCGACAAAGAAAGAGAATCTCAGGCCAATCTCTCTTATGAATATCGATGCAAAAATACTCAATAAAATTCTTGCCAACTGAATCCAAGAACACATCAAAATGATCATTCACCACGATCAAGTAGGCTTCATCCCAGGGATGCAGGGATGGTTCAATATAAGGAAGTCCATCAATATAATCCACTACATAAACAATCTCAAAGAAAAAAAAACCACATGGTCATTTCATTAGATACTGAGAAAGCATTTGACAAAATTCAGCATCCTTTCATGTTAAAGGTCTGGAAAGATCAGGAATTCGAGGCCCATATCTAAACATAGTAAAAGTAATTTACAGCAAACCAGTAGTCAACATCAATCTAAATGGAGAGAAACTTGAAGCAATCCCACTAAAATCAGGGACTAGACAAGGCTGCCCTCTCTCTCCATATCTTTTCAATATAGTACTTGAAGTTCTAGCTAGAGCAATTAGACAACAAAAAGAGGTCAAAGGGATACAAATTGGAAAGGAAGAAGTCAAACTATCACTATTTGCAGACGATATGATAGTATACTTAAGCGACCCAAAGAACTCCACCAGAGAACTCCTACTGCTGATAAACAACTTCAGCAAAGTGGCCAGATATAAAATCAATTCAAGCAAGTCAGAAGCCTTCCTATACTCAAAGGATAAGCAGGCTGAGAAAGAAATAAGAAAAATGATACCCTTTATGATAGCCACAAACAATATAAAGTATCTTGGTGTGACTCTAACCAAACAAGTGAAAGATCTGTATGACAAGAACTTCAAGTCTCTGAAGAAAGAAATTGAAGAAGACCTGAGAAGATGGAAAAAATCTTCCGTGCTCATGGATTGGCAGGATTAATATAGTAAAAATGACCATCTTGCCAAAAGCAATATACAGATTCAATGCAATCCCGATCAAAATCCCAACTCAATTCTTCATAGAGTTAGAAAGAGCAATTTAAAAATTCATCTGGAATAACAGAAAACCCAGGATAGTTAAAACTATTCTCAAGAGTAAAAGAACTTCTGGGGGAATCAGTATCCTGAACCTCAAGCTGTACTATGGATTTTGAGAAGGAATAAAAAACCAGTTAAATGCTGTAATCAGGATCCAGCAGTCAAGGAAAGTAGGAATGTGGAAAGCAGTGGTGACAAGAGCAGCTCTACAGGTTTCAGAGAAGAAGAATATTAATAAGTGACTCAAGGATCATTTCTGTCATGTTTTGCTGAAGTATATGGTTTTCTACACTTGTCCCCCCAAACAAAAAAAAATCTATCGGACTCTAAATGCAAGATTTCTGAATTAACTTCATTGGCAAAGTAAATTTCAAGATTCTATCATATATAGTTATTAAATGGTTACTATTATGTAGATATTTAATGAAAAGGAGAAAGCTAAGCAAGAAAAATACAACATATATGGTTTGAGCAGTAAAGGAGGACCAGGAAGTGTAAATGAGTTAAGTCCAGTGCTCAAGAAAATAAAAAGTTTAAAGTAAAGCCTCCTGCTAAATGGATGTAACCTTAGGGTAATACCCCATCCATGTAAACTTCCAGTTTGTGAAAATGAAGTAAAAGAAAGCCTTGAAGGAAACCATCTAAATTCAGAAAGCAGGAGTACTTGGCAGCTTTGGCCCTGTGGTTCTTGCTTTGTGGTCTAGAATACAAGAAAGGGGTTATAAGATCTCTTCCCAAGGAAAAGGAAAGCTTCTAAGACCAGGCATATGTCAGTAGTTTCTCTTTGTGGAAGCCAGAAAGACCATTGTGTGAAGCTATAAATGTAAAGCCCAGATTGTTTTGGAGAACTCAAGATGTTGGAGATGCCAGAGTTGTAGGATATCTGCCAAAGAAAGGTGCTTTCAGGGTGTGAACTCAGTCCAAGAGAGAGAGTTGTGTTGTAGTCAAAGAGCTGGAAATAGGTGGATATCTGAATGACACTTTGACATCAGACATGGAGATACAGAGTTTGAAGTTTGTCCAAACTTGTTTTCAGTCTTCCTTTTTATTCTACTTAGAACATTAATGTATATTCTGTGCCATTGTATGTTGAAAGTATGTGTTCTGTCTATAGACTATGGGAATTTTGAAGCTATATTGAATGCATTTTTGCACTACAATAAGACAAAACCTGTGGATAAGTGTCTGGTTGGAATAAAAATGACCCTATAGTCTCATATATTTGAATACTTAGGAAATGGTGCTATTTGAAAATATTAGAAAATGTGGTTTTGTTGGAGTATATGTGGACTTGTTAGGGTAGCAATGGTGTTGGAGGGAGTGTGCCATTGGAGGTGGGCTTTGAAGATTCAAAAGCCCATGCCAACCTCAGTGATTTTTCTTCTTGTTGCCCATAGTTACAGTGGTAGTCTCCAGAACCACATCTGCCTGTATGCTGCAATGCTTCTGGCCATGATGATCATGAGCTAAACTCTGAAACAGTACACTAGCTCTAATAAATGCTTTCTTTTATAAGGCTTGCCTTGGTCATGGTGTCTCTTCACAGCAATATAGCAATGACTAAGATGCCATCAAAACCAGTTCATGCTTCTTATAGATACTTAGGTGTGTGGCCTTCCACTGGAACAATATCAACCTTTCTTAGGCCACATGTTTAAAGAATACATATTTCTTTCCTCATCAGCTATCAATTGATAATGACTTTTTAATTTGTAGAAGAATTTCCTGCCCATTCTTCCCCAGTCTATTCTAGCATTTTGCCTAGTTGAGCTTGCACATATTTGAAAAGACTGCTTGCTTATAGTCATATGCTTTCTCTGCCTCTTCGGCATCCATCTCTGAATTTTGGAAGGAGGAAATATGCTATAGATGTCACACTTAAGGCTTACCATTGTACATTCTCATATTTACTTCACTTTTACTAGATTCAGGACTTGGTATTAATTGCCATGTACTGAAAAAAAGCTTCTCTAATGAAAACTCAGAAATGAACCAATCTTTGGGTTTGATGATAAGCCACTAGGAATTATCTTAACACTATACAAATTGATCTGATTAATAGGTTCTTAAGTAGAGTATATGATTTTTGTCTAGCCAGGGGTATTTGGCCTCAATATTAGTACCAGGTATGACCTTAAGTTCAATTCAAATAACTGATTACTCTAATGATATTCCACCACTATTGCATTAGTGGGAAAGTCTTGTCAAGCTATTCCTTATTGTAGCTTACAGGGATCATAGCTAAGTAAGAATTGTGATCCAAGTTGCATTTATAGTAACTTCCACCATGTTGAGTAGCAAATAAGGATGAAACTTCAGGTGAGTACTGTCTTGATTTCCTCATGTTCTGTCACTAAAGTATGTGATGTTTTGGGCAATAAGATACCCCCAGGTTCAGTATCACTGGCAATAGTCTGTAGTGTTTGATAGTCTATAGGACTTCACTTGCCAACAACTGTAAAAAAAAATATGTTACTGTCACTGGGCATTTCATTTGTTTGTGGATTTCAGTAGGGTGCTGTTGCCCCACTATAGGTAACTACATTGAAATTCATAACACATTCATAGTGGGGCAACAAATTCATATATATGTTAACACATATATATTTTGGAAGCTATGTAGCATTAGTTTTCCATGTGAAATTATAAAATATGTGTTAAGTACTAGTTACCCATCTTCATATTTCCTCCCGTGCTTTCCTGTTACACAGTTTATCTAGCATTTTCTGCTTCATTCATTCCTTTTAACTTTTCATGCTTCTGTAAACATTTCTTTCAAACAATAAAACATCATGTGTGTATGATGACTTTATGTTTGACAAGAACCTCATAATTGCAAGATATCCTATAGGAGTTTCATTTTCAGTTGTCCATCATGGAAAAACAAAATGGCAACAAGGAGGTATTGCTCTTCTTTAATGTTTGGCTAGAGGACTGCAGTGAGTTGCTTTTCATAGTCATTTTCTTATTCTGAGAAAAGTGGTGATGGTTTGTTTATTGTGGATGCTTTTAGACTAATTGGATGTTTTCTTTACACCATGAAACCATGAAATTTGCTTTGTTTAGTTATAGTATTAAAATCATACATATCATGTGGCATGTGTATTAGCAGTGTTTTTAAATCTAGATTGTTTTCCTTTTTTTTAGAAGATATCTTTGCCAATTGACTCCTGTAATTTTTTAATAATTTAAATTCTGACTTGATTTCCATATTTATTTTATTTTTCTTTGTATTCCCTGAATTAGTTTTATTTATTTTTAATTATTATTTTATTATTACAACTAGTGAGGTATAGTGTGATATTGCAATATATATACCCAGTGTGTAATGACCAAATAAATGTAGTTAACATTGCATTCCTTTGTGTATTTAAGCTTTATTTAATGTGCAATACTTTCATGAACGTATAGGATATTGTGTGATATTTTAATATATAAGCACAATGCTGATATCTAAATCAGGTAATTGATGATATTATTATCGGCACTTTGTGAGGTTTTTGAGCAACTTTCATTATATTTTAACAACAAACTATTATGATTGGTGCCTTTATCCCTGGTCCATCAAACAGTAGAGATTGCTTAACTATATTTAGCATATTCTTTATCTCCTTATAGTTACTAACCCTTTTCTCAATTTTTATTCACTATTTGAAATATAAGTCATGATTATGGAGAGTTTCATCAAAGTTCACAGTGATGCAAATGTTTTTTAAGAGGAAGTATTCATTCTAAGAAGTAAGAAACAAACAAGCAAAAACAAAACAAGCAAAAATACATAATAAATGTTTACCATGCCTAAATATATCACAATATTTACATTAATTAATATTACTTGAAATAATTATTATGTCACAGTTTCCTTTGTCTGAGGATGAGACCACAGCTTTAGCTGGTTGTCTTAGCTGTAATGAAAATATAAATTAGCCACATTCTTTTATGGAGAGACATTCATTTTGAAACTTGTTCATTCCAGTGTCTGGAAGAGAGAGAATGGCTGAGAGCGATTGAGAGAGAGAGAGAGAGAGAGAGAGAGAGAGAGAGAGAGAGAGAGAGAGAGAGAGAGAGAGAGACAGAGAGACAGAGAAAGAGACAGAGAGAAAGACAGACAGGGACAGAGACTGACAGAGAGACAAAGACAGAGACACAGAGAGACAGAGAGACATTGAGACAGAAATACAGAGACAAAGGACAGAGAGAGAGACATACAAAGAGAGAGAAAGACAGGCAGAGATAGATAAAGAGACAGAGACAGAAACATAGAGAAAGAGAATTGTAGACATTTAAATATAGCTTTCACATTTGAAAGAAAACACTCAATGCTTCTGCCTTTCTCCCCATTTCCTCTCCTTCTCCATTGTACTTTCTTCTTTTAATCTAGATCATTTGAGTCCTGCTGTATGAAAGAAAGTCTAGCTGTTTTTCTGGCTTGTACTGAAGGCTGGTGTCCTTCCCTTCTAATTTATCAAGACTGAAAAGAGAATCTTTAACTTCAAAGATGCCACTTGATTAAATTAGGCCTATCCAGGATAAACTTCCATCTGGTTGACCTAAATCTCTAATTACATCTGAAAAGCCCCTTTGTCTTTTTTCTATTGTATCCATAGAAGCCTGCCACAGGTCCATACATATTTATAGTATGAAGATTATTTATGTTTTTAACACAAAATGGAGGTCATGGGGTCATTGTAAGATTCTGTCTGTATCTGGGACACCACTATTAAAATAATATTCTTATAAGAAAAACTATTCTTGAACATGAGAAGTACCAGTATCTCATGTCTGATGAATGATATCAGGCCCTTCATATAGAGAAGTGGATGTGACTGAAGTCAAGTGTCTGGAATTAAAGGAACTTAATATAAATTTGACATTTCTGGCTCCTTGAGTCAATGTAAAGCAAACTGTAGGGAAGATTTAGAAGATACATGACCATAGACATCTGTAGTCCTTTGTAGATGGAATAGAATCATCCTTAGAGGATGTAAGAAGAATTGGTAAGAAATGTAACTATGAAGATCATAAATAATGATAAGAAAAATATCTATTAGGTAGGGAAAGCTCAAGAGATTTTCAGTCCTATCTTCATATTCAGAAAATACACAAAACTTGATCATTCACAGACCACATGAAGCTCAAGAAGGAAGACCAAAGTGTGGATGCTTTGGTCCTTCTTAGCTAGGGGAACAAAATTCTCAGGGGAGCAAATATGGAGACAAAGTGTGGAACAGAGACTGAAGGAAAGGCCATCCAGAGACTGTTCCACCTGAGGATTCATCCCATATATATTCACCATATTATATTCATATTATATTCTATTGTGGATGCCAAGAAGTGCTCGCTGACAGGAGCTTGATATAGCTCTTTCCTGAGAGATTCTGCCAGAGCCTGACAAATACGGAGGCATATGCTCACAGCCAACCATTGGACTGAGCACAGGGTCACCAGTGGAGGAGTTGAGAAAGGACTGAAGGAGCAAAAGGGGTTTGCAACCGATAGGAAGAACAACAGTATCAACCAACCAGATACCCCAGAGCTCCCAGAGACTAAACCACCAACCAATGAGTACACATGGAGGGACCCATGGCTCCAGCTGCATATTTAGCAGAGAATGGCCTTATGGATCATAAATGGGAGGATAGGTCCTTGGTCCTGTGAAGCCTTGATGCCCCAGTATAGGGGAATTCGAGAGTGGGGAGACAGGAGTTGTTGGGTGGGTATGGGAGCACCCTCATAGAAGCAGGATGGGGGGATGAGTAGGGGGTTCCTAGGAAGGAAACTGGGAGAGGGGATGACATTTGTAATGTAAATAAATAATATCGATTAAAAATAAGCAAAATGAAGAAAAAAAGTATACTTAATCTGTAGAGATTGAAACTCAAAGATCAATTTACTACTGTGAAAGCTAGAGACACCTGAATACTGAGAGTCAGTGAGTGCCATGTGTAAAAACTAAGGATGCAGTCAATCATATTTACTCTGCCTCTCTTTCTTCTATGACATCATCAACTTATCCTGGCTTTGACAACCATTACTCTTCTACTGGCCTGACCCCTTCTCTCTTTTGTGATTTTTAATTTACTCTCCGCTACCTATGCTTGTAGTGCTCTCCCGACTCCGACCAAGATCTATCATTCCTGGTATTGCTTTCTGCACTGACATTTCTCTTCTTTTCAATCTCTGGCAACTCCTATTCCACCAGCAAGGGCTTCTACATTTTATGTTAGTACAGTGTCCTTAGAGAAATGTAAATTGGTATGTCATAGAAACCCACCAAAAAGAATAAGCAATTGAATGTGCTATTTCCTTTAGCTTTAGTTATATCTTGAAGGATTGGGTAGTTATATTACGATGCTACTCATGGAATTTTATGAAACTTTCAAGATAATCTAGATTCAAGATAAATCAGAATCTAGCTAAATACATATCCTTAATGTCAATAGTGTTGATAAAATAAATAAGGACAGGTAATTTAACACATACTGCTTGTTTTCTGGAATATTGTCCTTGTCTCTATTCACAGATATCTGAAGGAGACAAGAGATCAACAGTATAAAAGACAAAATGAACCAAGGGGTTTTTGGACTATCGGCACTGAGATCAATCACATATATTCACCCTAATTCCTTGTGACCAGAGTAAATTCTGAAAGGTAAAGGACTGAGAATTCAGAAGTTGAACCCAGATACCATATACCTCCACCGTGATATTTCTATGCAAAATGTGGTATATCTTTCTTTTATTCCTTTTAAACCTTGCTTATAGTGCATTCAGAAACTTCCTAATTTAGAAAATGTAACTATCCACAAAAACTCATGACATTATTTTCTAAAACCAAGGAACAAAAATGTGCTGTTTAATTTGACCAAGAGATGCAAAACTTTTGATCTAATCCCCACGAGATATTTGAAAAACTATGTTTGTTATTGAAATGAAAGAGACAACTCTGGGAATCCAGCCAGGCCCAGCATTCAGACAGGAAGTTGGATCTGTAAATTAGCATAAAGAGGAATAAGTATTTTCTGTCAGAAGTTAAAGGACATGAGTTAGATGGATTGCATGCTTCCTCTCCACAACTGGCTTTGAAGCAGGACCTTTCTTTAGTTTCCATGTTGCAAACAAGAATGGAGAATGCAGAAAGCTCAATTAAGTTCATAGCGTTCAAGAGTACTGCAAGAGAGGGTAAGTACTTCCTATTTAATGATCATACTATATAACAGAAAACTAGATGTGTAAACAAAAAAAATGTGTTAATTACACTCTTTAACTTTGGATAATTCAAGATTCACATCAAACTGCAGGGAATATTCTAAAGACTATTTAAATTCTTTACTCAATTTCTGCCAATGAAATAATGATAGCACCTTGTAAGCTGTGGAATACCACATCACTCCTCAATGCAGCCATTCATTCTCAAATGGAACATATTCATCATCACAAGTGTCTATATTATATTTCATAAAATATTTTGACATTATAATAAAGTGTACCATTTACCCTTCCTTCTCTTCCCTCTGAACCCTTCCTTGTACCTCCTCACACCACAATTGCAGTTGCTTTTAATCTTAGTAGCCACTATATATACATACATATATATGTATATATAAGTTTTTTTGCAAATCGAATCAGGTAGTACATATTCTTTTAGTCAAATTACTTTACTAAGCAGAACTCTGGAAATTTCTCAGCTTATTTTGTAGAGTAACATTTTTTTTTAATTTTTATTTCTGAGTTGTATTCCCATGGCATAGGCATACATACCACTTCCTCTGTAACCCTTTCTGAATCCAAATGGTTTTCAGTGTTTGAATCTTACTAACAGATTGTCTAAGGGATTTGTGAATAAAATTTTATATTATTATCAGTTTTCATATCCTGGGATAAGTAACCAAGAATGTGATAACTGGGTTATACAGCAGGCTTGTGTTTATTTTATTAAGAAATAAATACACAGCTTTCCAATGATCTCTGACTACTTCACATTTCCAGTAGTGACAAAGTGATGCAGTTTTGTGACGGTACTTTGGTCTTATAGAACTCCTCTACTGTCATGGCCCATAGACATTTTTCTATTCTTATTGATACCTTTCCAATTCCCAGATAGACCCTTCATTATTTTTAAGTTATTTGCATTTCACTATTCTCTCTTGTGTCCTTCACTGATGCTCTGTTCTTTTTTCTCACAATCTACTTTGTAATTTTTAGAGACACACAGACACACAGATATTCACAGTCTATAGTTTGAATATAACAAACTCTGTGCTACATGTTTTACTCAGTCTGACTTATTTCATTTAACATAATGGTCTATAATTGAATCCATAATTTTCTGCAAGTATCATTATTTGTATCATTTTTATAATGTTATAGACTTCTATGGTGTATATGTTTCATATTTTCTTTATCTGATGACCGAAGCCTATGTTGGTTCAATTTCATAGACACTGTGAACATCATTGATGTGGAAGTCTCTGGAATGCTGACATAGAGGCTTTAGGGAATGCACGCAGAATTGACAGATCTGGGTATTATGCTTCTTTTATTTTGAGAATTTTTGAGGACAACTACACTGACATCTTCAGTGGCTGCCTTAGTTTATAGTCTCACCAGGTATGGACAAGAGTTTCTCTCCTCACTTTCTCACCAGTGTATTTTGCTTTCTGTAACCTTCAGGATTGGTATTCAGATTGAGGTGAGATAGAATCTCAAAGCATTTTGAATTTGAATTTTTTCTGATATTCAAGGTCATTCACTTGTTTTCAAAAATTTAGAAACCACTTGTTTTTCTTCAGTTGAGAACTTTACATAAAGTTATTAGACCATTTATTGATTTGATATTTTTCATCTATAGCTTTTATCTCCAATGATACATTGGAGATATTAAACTCCTTGCTTAATGCATAATTTGCAAAGATTATATTTAACTCATTCTGTATACTTTCTGCTCCCTGTTCTATTTTTTTGCTGTAAAAAGTTTTTTTTTTATTTTTCACTTCGTTTTTTTTCCTGTTCTGTGGGAGTTTTATTAAAATGGATATATTTTTGCCTATGAGTTGAAACAAATTTAAAGGTCCTGGGTATTATATTTAGGTCTTGAGCCTAATGGGAGATAAATCCTATTTTAATTTTTGTGCAAGAGTATATCAAGTTCTTCCAACATTACTTGTTTTCTTTTTTGTTTTTTTTAATTTTACTTTATTTTCTAAGTTTTTTTTATTTACATTCAAAATCATTTCCCCTTTCCCGTTTCCTCCCTCCCCGAAAGTCCCATTAAACCCCCTTCCCTCCCCCTGTTCCCCATTCAACCCCCTCAAGCTCCTCTGTCCTGGCATTCCCCTACATCCAGTCTTTCCAGGACCAGGGGTCTCTCCTTCCATCTTCATAAAAATCTATTGATATGCGAATTGTGTCTAGGGTATTCCGAGATTGTGGGTTAATATCCCCTTATCAGTGACTGCATACCATGTGTGTTCTTTTGTGATTGGGTTACAACACCAAGGATGATATTTTCCAGTTCTGACCATTTGCCTAGGAATTTCATGAATTCATTGTTTTTAATTGCAGAGTAGTATTCCATTGTGTAGATATACCACATCTTCTGAATCCATTCCTCCGTTGAGGGACATCTGGGTTCTTTCCAGCTTCTGGCTATTATAAATAAGGCTGCTATGAACATAGTGGAGCATGTGTTCTTACTGCATGCAGGTAAAGTCTCTGGGTATATGCCCAGGAGTGGTATAGCCGGATCCTGCGGAGTGTCATGCCCAGTTTTCTGAGGAACTGTCAGACTGCTTTCCAGAGTGGTTGTACCAGCTTGCAATCCCACCAGCAGTGGAGGAGTGTTCCTCTTTCTCCACATCCTCTCCATCAACTGCTGTCTCCTGTGTTTTTGATCTTAGCCATTCTGACTGGTGTGAGATGGAATCTCAGGGTTGTTTTGATTTGCATTTCCCTAATGACTAAGGATAATGAACATCTCTTTAGGTGCTTCTCAGCCATTAGATATTCTTCATGTGAGAACTCTTTGTTTAGCTCTGTACCCCATTTTTAATAGGGTTACTTGCCTCCTGATCAGTGTTCTATTATTATGAAAAGACACCATGACTACAGCACTTCTTATAAAGGAAAGCATTTAATTCGGGCTGGCTTAGAGTTTCAGAGGCTTAGTCCATTGTCATCATGGCAGGAGAACAGCAGCATGCAGGTTGACAAGGTACTGGAGAAGGAGCTGAAAGTTCTACATCTTGATCCTAAGGCAGCAGAAAGAGCAAGGCACTGACCTGACTTGAGCATTTGCAATGCCAAAGCTCATTCTCCGTGACATACTTCCTCCAACAAAGCCACAGTTCCTCAAACAAATAGTGCTTCTCCCTGAGCATTCAAATATATAAAAGTGTGGGGCCATTCTTATTCTAGTCACCACAAATACCTGCTTTCTTTCAAGTACACATTTCTGAAACCTTGAGTCTGCTTCTCTATGCTTCCTGCCTTTGAGTTGTTGTAAGTCATTGATAGATGATTTGCTATCTTTGAGGATGTGACACAAGAGTAGTATTTTAGAAAATAATTAAAGCCTCTTTATATTTCCAGTAATTAAGTAAATTTAATTTCTTTGATAGTCTGTGTGGCTTCTTTTGCATTGTTTGTCCCAACACCTTAATGATAAAAATACTTTATAATTATTAAATCAATAACAAGGAAGTAGGTGGCAAATTAAATAATTGAAGAAAAACTATGTAGTAAATGATTCACAGAATCTTTATCATTGAAGCATCCTGTAATTGACATGCTTCTTTAGATTTTTTTATTTAAATTATGCCCTTTGGGGAGAGTTCATTCTTTTTTGTTCTATTGAAAATAGGTTTTATTCTCACATAGCATAACCTGATTACAATTTCCCTTCCCTCTACTCCACCCCACCTTTCCACCTACCCAGATTCACCCTCTTTCTGTCTCTTATTAGAAAACAAGCCAGTATCCAAGGGATGATAATAAAATAACATATAATAAGATAAAAACAAAACAAATACATTGGGATAGGATAAAACAAATCAAGACAATGAATAGAGCCAAGGAAAAGGCTCAAGAGACATATTGATATGCAATATTCCCATTAAAACACAAAATGAAAGCCATAATATATACTCAGATTATACTCCTTCAGCTTCCTCTTTGGCATTCTGCAGGGTTCCCTGAGCTCAGAGGGGAGGACTTTGATAGAGATGAAGTTTTCAAAGTCATTCTTTTTTATTATCTGTATGTCTGGTTGTGGGTCTCTGTATTTGCCTTTATCTATTGCAAGAGGAAGCTTCTCAGATGCTGACCAGTAAAGCATTGATCTATGAGTACAGCAGAATGTTATTAAGAGTCAATTTATTGCTGCTTTAAAAAATATAATTAGTATTTTGTTTTACCCTAGGTCCCTGGGTGGTCTAACATAAAGTTTTTGGTCACCAAAGCCATACTGGGGATGGATTCCATCTTGTGGCATGGGCCTTCAGTCAAAAGAGGTATTTGTCAGTTATTCCACAAGCTTTGTGGCATCATTGCACAGACATATCCTTAGGCAGGACAATATTACAGATCAATGGGTTTATGACTGCTTTGGTGTGATCATTTGAATAGGTATGGTGCCCATAGACTCTTGTGTTTGAATGCTTGGGCACAGGAAATACAATATTAGGAGGTGTAGCCTTGCTGGATTAGGTGTGTCTTTGTAGAAGGAGGTATGCAACTGTGGGGGCAGTGTTTAAGTTCTCCTATACTCAAGCTACATCTAGTGACACAGTCTCCTTCTGTTCCCTTAAGATCTAGATGCAGCACTTTCAGCTTCCTCTCCAGCACCATGTCTGCCTGTATACTTTCATGCTTCCTTCCATGACAATAATGGAATAAACTTTAAACTATAAATCAGCACCAAATTAAATGTATTCCTTTATAAGAGTTTCTGTGGTCATGTTGTCTCTTCACAGAGAGAAATTTATACCAGGGCTATAGTATTGCCGTGATAGGCCTGACCATGATATTGTTTAGAAGAATGTGGATTTGTGGATAGCAGATTAGGAAAGCAATGGAATGCCTTAAACAGAGCTTCATTGACCATTTTGGCAATAACATGAAAGACAGTGGTACTAAGAATGATTTGAACTGTGGGTACCTGGCTCAAGAGCTTTCATAGGAGGAGAATTTTAGCATATTATTACCTAGAGATCATTCTTGTGATATTTTGGTTAAGAATATGGCTTCTTTTTGGTGATGATTCTGCTGAGGCTAAAGCGAAGAGTACTTACACAAACATAAACACACACACACACATATATTAGCTATTGTTTTGTTATTTTTATAATTGACATTTTTATAATTGTATAATTAAATATAATTTTAATATAATTATATTTAAGATATAATTATATTTTAATAAATATAATTAATACAATTTTAATAATTGTGTAATTTTATAATAGCCATAATTTGCTATTATTATAAATTTAGCCATTGGTTGTTGGGTTACTCTAATGTATTTGTTTGCTGTAGTGTTTCCATGGGAATCCCCCAAACCTCAGACTTTTGTCTAGAATATAGGTTGTTATTCTTAAACTGACATCAAAGCCCCATTGTTGAACACAGCACCTATACAACTCTATGAATATGGAAAAATGTAGTTGATACAGATACCTTTACAGCTAGTGTCTTTGGTATAAAATGATATACTGCATACTACCAAAGGAGGAATGTAAATGCTAATTGTCCTGGTAATTTAAGACAACATAACCACAGCAACACTTATAAAGGAAAACCTTTAATTTGGGTTGTCTTAGTGTCAGAAGTTTAGTCCACTATTTTCATGGCAGCAGGCATGGCAGTGTCCAGGCAGACATGGCACTGGAAATAGAGCCGAATGTTTTACATCTTGATCCAAAGGCAGCAGAAGGAGACAATATCAATGAACAGAGATTGAGTGTAGGAGAACTTAAAACCTATGATATAATTCCTTTTCCAAGATCATACCTATTCTAACTAGCCACACCTCCTAGTAGTGCCACTTCCTATGGGCCAAGCTTTCAAACATGTGATTCTGTCAGGGCCCTATTTAATCAAATCACTAAATTCACTCCCTGGCCCCATAAGTTTGTAGCCATAACATAATACAAAATATATTTAGTCCAACTTTAAAAGTTCCCATAGTCTATCACATCTGAACAATTTTTAAAAGTTGAAAGTTCAAAGTGTTTGAATGCAGAGATTTATATAATCTCTTAACTGTAATCCTCTATACAATCACAGCAAAAAAACAGATCACATACTTCTAACATACAATGGCATAGAACATACCTTATTATTTTCTCTCTTAAGTTCTCTCCCTCTCCTTCTCACTCCCACCTCCCTCTCTCTTTCTATCCAATTGCATATCAAAGGAAGCAGAAATGAGCTACCATAGTATATCTCAAGACGAGTTCATAGTCAAAATGAGAAAAATAATACATGTCTTCATGTCTCAATGGGGAAGGAATGGAGTACATACATAGAGAGGAAAAATTTATCTTATTCTTTTTTGAAGGCTATAATAGGTGCTATAAATAATTACAAATAGGTTATAATCTGTTTTCTCCCAGGGTTTGGAGTCTTCTTGGTGAAATAATGGCTGTTAAACAGATATTTCTCATCTCTTGTAGAATAGACACTATTAGTAGTTACCACTGAAGAAATTATAATGACTAAAACACACATAAAGATAGTACAGTGGAGAGAGGAGAGCAACTTGTCTCCTGGCTACGTTACCTCACTGTATCATAAAAAGTGGCTCCATGAGATAAATCAAAGAGACTGAGATAGCAAAAAATAGTTGATAGGACAACTGAGAAATGCACAAAATTTTCCTTCACTTTTTCCCAGTAAAAATGCGTCTTCTTCACCCCAAGTTCTAACATTCTGAAAATGTCCTAAGCAAACTAACAACAGATGACCGGATTTTCGCTGTTAATTTGATATAGATTGTTTTTGTGCAAATGACTGCTTGTCTGATGACAGAGAATTTTACTCTTATTAGACTCACAAATCACTGTGGACATCTCTCATACTTTTTTTCCCCTTTAGTTCAGGTACCTAAGTTATTGTCAGTCATAGTCTCAATTATTTCTGGCATTTTTTAGGATTTCTGCTATACATAGTTTATTAGCACTGAAAAGGAGGGGCTCCTCATGTCCTCCATCTCTCCATCTTCCCATCCTATTCTCCCTCCTTTTCTCCCTCCTCTCTCCATCTCTTGCTTTTGTTGGGATTTTGTGAAGGCACTCAAAACTTCTATATGCTCATAATTCCTTCAGCTGGGCCCAATTCAGAAAAGTCAGGGTTTCTTGCTCTTCCCTGTCCACTGGATCCCAGGATAAGTCCCCTGTCTGTTCTTTGGTATTTACTGGGACTAAGAGAGTGAACCAGATGTCCTACAAAGACTACACATTGAGAGGTCATTTATTTTCACTCCTGAAAATCATCCTTTTGAAAAGTACTCATAATGTCAGAAATGAAACTACTTTAAAAATTATTAGGAGTGACAAAGTTTTGTGAACCATCCATAAAATTTAAGAAAATCAGTTTTCAATTGGGGGTCTCAAAATCTATAGCCATAACAATATTTTCTACTTTGAAAACCTTGTGTGGTATGATGTGTGGTCATGTGTAGATGAATAACTTAATAAATGTATTTGAGGATTGTTTCAGTATCATTGTTCAACATTGTGTCCTTCTGAAACTGCACCAATAACATCAAGGTAGCTTTCAGAGAGATTTAGAATCATCTTAATGACATTCACAATTCATTTAATCTACCATACTGTTTTCTTTCCTTTCCATGTGTTACAAATGTATGGGCATTGAACTCAGTCTTAAGCTTCTGGATACCAAGGTTTCCTCTCAGGAGGACACATTGCTTTTCTTTTGTATTTTTGTTCAGATAGTGCTGTATTTGCTTTCATTGCTCAGTAACTCAATTAATTCTAATTGTTCTCATTTTTATTATCACTCCTTCCCATGGGATGGTTCCTATTATAGTGATAAATTGGGTGACTTTTTTGTTTCTTTACTCTGGAGTAGCACCCATTTAAGGTATTTTATTGAAATGCAAATTTTATACCTTTAAATGTTTAATGTACTTGAATATTTATGTTTAATTAAAAGGCATGCATGGGATAGAGGAGACATCAGACAATTACACTACTTTTTCTTAAAACAATTTTTAGTAGAAAGAACCTTTTCTACATGGAAATGTATCTCATTACACTGGCTTAAACATACCTCAAGGTAAATTGGATACTGATAGCGATAAAACTCTTTTATATAATAACACAAACAAGAGTCCATGTCATATTTTTGTTATGGCCCCTCTGCTTTTTGTCAATCTACAAGTAAGAATGAATACTAAAATATTCATATACTATTAAAATTTATCCATTGATAGTCCTGTTTCATGTGTGAGATTTTGTAGATATACAACTATTTTACAATTATATACATCTCTACTCCTATGTCTCATAGGATGATGTCTAGTGAAATGAGTAAAACATTGTAGATTGGATAATGGACAGTGTGAATAGGCTCTTCTGAACTCTGTGGGATACTTTTGCCTGTACAATATTAACACATAAGTAATTTGAAAATCTTGATGCAGTTTTACTCATGCACCCTTCAGAGTTAAAATGGTGGGAAATGTTCTATACCAAAGGAAAGGAAGTAGAAACATATAGTGTGAAGCTAGATGTTGCCTCAACACTATAAATAGAAGGGAGAAAGAGGGGCATGAGAATTCAATAAATGAAAGCAAACACCACCTCACATCTTTATTATTTAGAGTTTTATGAAGACTTTAAGAGTCCTGCTTTGAGGCCTTCTTTCCATTAATGATAGAACTGGTGACTGAGCAAGGAATGAATTCACATACTATGAAAAAGTCTAGTTCCACACAATGTTAGAGTAGTAAATGGAGAATATTCCAGTGCTTGAGATGCAAACTTCATGTTGCTTCTCATTTTCTTTTTTCTACTATAGTATATCAATTTAAAAATAGTTAAAAAAAATTGTTTAAAGTCCCACTGAGCTGGTTTCAAATGGTAAGCACAGTTTCTCTTGGAGAGACAAGAACAGATGCACATTTTAGCTGTGACACAAAAATTACAGGTTCCTAGACTAAAAATAGTTCCCTTAATATGTATGTGTTGTATCGTCACTGCCATTCTTCCTAAAAGGATGAGACTGGCAGCTGTTATTAATAAGTACGTTGATTGTGGGTATCTTTTTCACTCCACTAAGATCTCAGGCATTTGGTAATCTTTCAGAGAAGACAGTTCCACATTTATGTCATTTTTAATTTTGTCGTTTATGACAAGGTCTTATATGTACTTGTATCACCTAGATAAGTTAGCCTGGGATGACTGTGGACTTTTATCCTTGCATTTCAGACTGGCAAGTTCAGAGCCTAGTATTTTGTCCCATCATGTGTAGCTATGAATTTTTATTAAAAGGTATGAAATTGATCAGATCATTTCTAATGGAAATTAAGTATTTTGTTTTTAATATACATTTTTATATTTAAATTATCTATATTGTTCATGCTTGAATATAAATTATTTACTCTTATTGGAAAATAAAAGTGTGCAATGCCATTATGGATGAATAAAGTTATACAAGGACAAAACAAGCCATCCAATTCCCATATCAAAAGAGAAATAATTTTATTAACTATGAAGGGTAAAGTCAATAGTTTTCTTTACATAGCGTATGATGGTTTTCAAAAACCACCATTTTTTAAAGTATTTTTCTTTTACTGGTATCAAAACTTTTGTTTTAGGTATGCTTATTTTAAAAACAAATAATTCACAGAGATATTCTTAAAATAATGGAATAATAGATGACAAACTATAAGCTTTCTGAGGCTGAGGACTGGGTCTTGGTGAGCCAAGCACTGAAGAGCAATTTCTAGCACAGAATAGGTGACAATTATCAAGAAATCCGTAAACTGTCAGCAGTGAAACTTAATCATAAGAGCATGTGTTTTCCAGACTATGGGGCGAGTATTTAGGAGATGTAGTACGAATATCTCCATGTTGTCATGAAATAAATTCTTTAATAATTGAACTGAGGCACTTTTCTTGTTTGTTTAGATCTTGTTCATTTATGTCTTGTCTATATGTATGTGTATGTACACTATGCATGCAGCTGGTTCTCATAAAGTCCAGAACAGGACATTGGATTCCTGAACTTGAAATTGAATTGTAACTGACTATGAGCTGCCATGTAGGTCCTAGGAACCAAAGATAAGTCTTCTGAAAAAGCATTTGTCACAAAACACTCACTGTTTACAATCACACACCTGAGGTTCAGGGAACATGGTAAACCAGAGGAAGGCAAAAAGATTGTAAGAACCAGAGACTCTAAATTTCCGCAAAGGAATAGTCTTTCCTTTACCATCACTACCACCAACACCACCAACACCAACCGAAAGCCAACCAAAGAAGAAAAAAGTCAATAAATAAATAAATAAATAAATACCCAAAATGGACAAGATAAATCTAAAGAGGCAGGGTGAACGACGATGATAAAGTTATATGAAATTAGCATATAATTAATAAAATATTATATTATTTAAAGAAGAATGTGATCTTTAAAATTCATTATTTACTTCTTATAAGAAACTAAAAATTTCACCATGGTAAAATTATATTAAATTTAAAAGCCTAAATTTCTATGGAAGGAAATGAGGTTGTGTTCCTTTAAGGTAAGTTTTCATGATTTCATCAAGCTATCTTTTTTTTTTTTTCAGAATGTGGTCCCAACTCCAGCCTTTTTCTTAATGCAAATAAGCTATTTTCATTCATGAGCTGTGTAGATATTTCTGCTAACCCATCTGCTTTAGAAGCACCAGCTTGAATTTTAATGAAGCAATATTATTTACTGTACTTGTTCCAGGAAATTTGCTAGTGTTTGATTGTCTTGATAATTCTTTCTGAGAATGGGTCAAATTACCTCGGCCTTTCTGGAGAAGTTGCCAATAGTATTGAAACTTGATTAGTAAGAGAAGCTTGGAGATGTGAAAGTTTAAGGTTTACAAATTCAAACGGTTGGAATGGAGACTTTGAACAAGGAATCAAATTCAAGGGGCCATCAAGATATCCAGGAGATAGTCAAATGAGCATTCTCTCTTATATAGAAAGGGGAAGATGGGAGAATCATAATTATATTCATCAATAATAATGTTACACTGAAGTGGGCTTCATTTGCTGACATTAGTTGAATTAGTTTTTTGCAGAACTGTCTTGATAATTTTTTGCTGACTTTAGATATTTTCAGTATAAAATCATAGTATTGATATTTAAGGTCCAGGCTTTCCTTGAGATGTAATGCATGGGAGTGTACTCTCTGTCTTGTGAGATCGTTAACAGTTTTTATTGTCATAACATTTGCTTTCTCTGAGAGACCAATAGTTCAAACTCTCACTAGGGTTTGGGGAAAGAGTTTCATATGGGTGCTCACACTTTCATTTCCCATAGGAAAACTCTTCTGCAAATGAGTGATCACACAAAGTCCAAATCATTAAATAAAAAGAATGAATTTACAAATGGTATAGATTTTCAGCGGTCTTAATTAAAGTTCACAGAACTTTAGAAAATTGAGAAATGCCCTCTCTTGACACTTTGTCTACTCCGTTTGGTTTTTGATTTAAATGCAGTTTAATGAATGATTCCTAGTATGCAGTAACCTAGAGGGAGTTGGGTTGAATGTTTTTTGCTGGGGAGGTGACTTATTCCTTTGGATTATTGGTGAGGAGGCTGTAATGTGTTACTCAACTCCTTTTGCCAGTGATGATGCAATCTTTGAAACATTCAGTGAGTGAGCAGAACATGGAATGCAGAGTCACTTCCTGGGAGTGACAACTTAGTGACACAAAAGTAAATTTGCTTGCTCACATGCACTATATGAAGATTTGAGCATCTTAATGATGAAGTTTCCATCAGGAACTAGGAGTAAGGACTATTGTTGACCTAGTAGAGAAATCAGAATATTAATTTGTGTGTTTCTGGGTTCTGTTAGCTGTCTCTACTTGAGTAGAGCTCCCCTGGAAGCGCTCAGGGTGTGTCTCTAATGAAAAAGGAACATGAAGCTTATTTGAGATTAGGAAACTGTCCTTCCATACCCCAGTGTATTTGAGTACTTAGCTAAGGGACACAAACAAACACCCTTGCTACCTTAATAAGCTCCTTAGACGCTAACAGATCCTATTTCATATCATAGGGTTAAAAGTCTAGAAACATTTTTCATCGAACCTTGCACTATGCTTTGAAATTGAGGCTGCTCTTTGAGGCATGCAATGTAAAGGTGGCATTTTGGATCAATAATATTCCATCTCCTAGAAAATAGCTCATATAGTGAACTGTTCCTATGGGGAAAGATTACTTTGGGGCTTAAATTTGCTGCTTGGATTTGCTGTTTTATTTTCCTAAGAATTCCCTTTCTCTGTGACTTGTGGTCTCTTGGCTGTGCTTTAAAATCTGGCAATTAAAGTCCTGGCTTATGAGCCCAACATAGTCATAGGTGAAAGGATACATGCAGAGCTGTGCCTAAGAAGTGCTCAGCCTGATGTGCAGCAGATGTTATGTGTTCTTTCACCTTCTCAGAGGCTACAGTCTGTTCTTTGGAGATTTTGATATAAACCATGTTTTGGAAAGAGTGGAATAATTAGTAGACAAATAGAAAAACAATGGACTTAAAATTTTTCTGAAATCAATTTACAAACAGGCAAACATATCACAGGTTCAAACTTTCAGGGAATTTTCTTAGTATAATTGTAAATTCCACATAAGAAATATTGTTTAGCCTTGCACTGATGTAAGGCAAACGGTTTGTTTCACATGGTAAGTCATGTACAATGGAGAAGGCAGGTAAAAATGATTCTTGGTCTTGTTCTCAACCACCAATCAGCATACAAAGTTCAGTTCATTATAAGCACTTTTTTTATAGGAAGGGAAAACTGGTGAGGATGTAAGGCATAGCATGTAGAAACAAAAATAATATTGTAGTGCATATTTTCTGGGTCTTAGCAATAACTTCTTATTAAAAATAAAGGATATGCAAAGCTTCATTAGTTATTGATGAGAAAATATGTTAGGAAAATAATATCTGATTCTGAATATAGGGTAATGGACTTAAATTCATCATGTGATTATAAACATTTAGATTTGATAATACATGAAAGTTTTTTTTGAGAATTTGATTTTTTTTATTATTGCTCATGTTCTAAGCAAGTAAGCATACATTATTTATTTTTCTTTTCTATTGCATAATGTAAATCACTGGACAATAGAAGAGAGCCTGATTGTGTAGGAATTAGTCTCAAGATTTCATAATAAATAAACCATGTCAGAATGTGTCCAAAACTTCAAATATAAACAATTTAATGCATAAACAAAAAGTCATATAATCTAAGTCTGAGCTTTATTTTCATTATTGCAGAAAACAAGTAATGCTATCATAATTCCAACAACTCAAATTCTAAATTTATATTTAGAATTCAAATATATCTAATCCTACTGACTTTATAGCCCCAGTTTAAGTGAATTGCTTGATGTCTTAATATTTTATGACTATTGTACTTCTTTCTATAATGGTACAGACATCTGTGTAACAAATCAAAACATAGCTGTTCCATGCCTACAATTCCAGCAGTTGGGAGACAAGGTGTTAAGCACAAATTAAATTTTAGTAATTTTTCATGGTGACTGGAGAGAGTTCAATTTGGTTTATCTTAAAACATATATGCCATGCTGTACAAATCAAGTAGAAAACCACTGTATTGTTTGGTAATGAAAAATAAACCCACTTTACTGCCATATAAATTACTAAAAAGCTACAATATTATAATTATTTTACTTAGCTATGTATCTACTTCATAGAAGGCAACATTTATATTTGTTGCAGTAGTGTTTATTTTTTTTAATGTTACAATCTTCCTAGAGAACAGGTATACACCACTAATACCTAATACCTTCATCTGGCAAAGATCTGAACAAATGTCATTATATAAAAAAAATAGTTGAATAGAAAGTGATATTTCAAACATCATAGGACCTAAACAAGAATTTCTCCTGAATCTCAGGTAGGTCTGTTTCATTTACATTTCCCAAGAACAAAGAGAATTCTTTGTTTTAGATAACCCACAACAGGACTGATAGAAAATGTCATTACCACTAATTGGAATAAATTCCTACCTTTCCTGTTGTAAGTCAGTGCTGCTCAAGATTTTTGTCTGATAATGTGGCAAGAGTAGCCTCACTTTCATCTATTAATGTCATCTCTTGTGTGCCTGCAAAATTTGCCAGAACTGATTAGAGCAGATATTAAATGATAATTGGACATTTAGTGCTCATCAAACAGAAAGTGACAGATGGGGCACTAATTAAATTATAGTTCTGACATTATTCACAATGGTTTATGACCCTTCAGTGACGACCTTCATGCATCTCTTCTTCAGATTCCCCCCCCCCCCCTTGGTGGAGAAAGAGGAATTATAGTTTTGAGCAGCAGAAAAAAAAAAATAGAAACCATAAAGAAAAGCCAGAGAAGTTGAAAACTCCTACTTCGTTGAACCTATCTATCAAGATAAAACATTGCTGGATGGTGAAATGAGTAATCACACAACAAAGAGAACACCTTACTATGAAGCTAATGAAGTGGCAAGAAAATACCAGTGTAGTCTTGAGGAATGCAGGAAGACAGATTGCAATGACCTTATTTCTGAGAATGGTAAAGACTTTTGCTCTGATTTGAATAAAAATGTAATTCGGATATTGGAATTGAAGATGTGGTACCTTTTCCATCATGTCTTTTCTGTTTGTTAGCTCAGGCTTGCATTACTACTCATCTCCACCATCTAAACGCGGAGCAATTCTGGAAAAAAAAGGGGGGGGCACAGGAACTTAAAAGAAACTCTAAGCAATGTTGCTGAACCAGGACTGGGCTTTCTGTTTCAATTAAACAGAGAAAACAAAATGCTGATTAGTTTTTAACCTTAGCTTCTTTAATTTCACTACAGTGTTTAGAAGTTGTCTAAAAATAATTAAAAAAAAAATAAGCCAATAGAGCAAAGTGTACCAATTTCAAGGGGTTTGATGTTTCTTCTTAGGTTCCTTAATGAACACCTCTCTGTTTAGTGAACAGTGGCTGAGAAGCACCTAAAGAGATGTTCATCATCCTTAGTCATTAGGGAAATGCAAATCAAAACAACCCTGAGATTCCATCTCACACCAGTCAGGATGGCTAAGATCAAAAACACAGGAGACAGCAGTTGTTGGCGAGGATGTGGAGAAAGAGGAACACTCCTCCACTGCTGGTGGGATTGCAAGCTGGTACAACCACTCTGGAAAGCAGTCTGGCGGTTCCTCATAAAACTGGGCATAACACTCCCGGAGGATCCTGCTATACCACTCCTGGGCATATACCCAGAGGCTTTACCTGCATGCAATAAGGACACATGCTCCACTATGTTCATAGCAGCCTTATTTATAATAGCCAGAAGCTGGAAAGAACCCAGATGTCCCTCAACGGAGGAATGGATTCAGAAGATGTGGTATATCTACACAATGGAATACTACTCTGCAATTAAAAACAATGAATTCATGAAATTCCTACATTTTCAAATAAATCATTTTATTGCTGTTTCCTACAGTGACACAGACACAGAGCCCTGTTGGTACTGAGGCTTGATGTAATGACTAATCAGAAGCAGTGTTCTTTCCCTTGCTGCATTAGAATGAATGAAATATGGGGGCATATTGCTCCTTCAGATTGTTGTAATCTCTTCAGCATGTAGTGGAATAGAAACATAATGTATGAAAGAATAATTTGTTTAATGATTTGAATAAATATTTTTCTCATGTAGGTAGAAAAGTTAGCTGACATACCAGATGTAAGGTGTTATACAAAGATCTCCTAGCTGCCTAGCTAGTCAAATTAATTTAGAGAAATTTTCACTTAGAAGAGTCATTATTGCCACATTGATAAAATCATATACCTATAACAAATATTTTATAAGTCTTTTCATGCTGTAAAAAGTCTGGTACATGTTATAGATGACTTTCATGGTTTTGGTCAGGAGAATTAATATAAGTCAATAGCAGTTTATTTATAAAGAAACTGTATTATACCACCAATAATAAAATGGGTCAAATAAATATAAATGTATTCACCTATTGCCACTGAACCATGGTGTTTAGGAAAATTTCTCCTCAATAGCTGTGTATTCAACTATTCAAAATCTTTAGAGTGTTTGTTTCCTGTGTTTGTTGTTCAAAAATAAATGGATACTATTCTAGGTGCAATTGAGCTGGCCAGGATTGTTTTCATATGTTTATATTGGCCTTTTTATCAAGCGTTCTTTTGGTTTTGAGGTGTTTCTCTATTATATTGCTGAATAAAAGCAACATTATATCCTTTGTCTTTCTCTTCTGTTAACTCCACTGATGCAAAATGTGTAGTTACTAGACTGTGACTCATTCTTAAGAAAGTTATACACTATGGTTTTATTCTTTCCTTGGTTCACACAAATACATTTTGTTCTCATAACCACATCTTATAATTTTGATTTTGACTTCAAATATCTGTTTTTCAGCATGTTTTGTTATAAGCATACATCTATAATATCTAGAACTTTCCTATTTTCTCTTTGCAAATCTTAGTTCTTATCTCTGTTGTGACATTTATTGTTTCTCTTACTAAAGAGAAAACACTATTAACTTCTGTTTCTATATTTACTTCAGTCCCTCAGAAAGAACTAACTGGAGATTTGGGTTTTGTTTTCATGATAATTATACCTGCACTGGATTCAAGCATAAATATTCTTTCAGTTTACATGGAATACTTTGAATAATCAGGGAAGTATCATAGCAGGTATACACTTCTGCTTTCTATTGTGTTAAAATGTATTTAATTAAAGGACATTGGGGTTCTCTTCATATTTGCCAGCTTTTCTCTATTAAATAATGCTTTCATTATAGGTACTACTTCTGAGTCTATTAAATCTGTGTGGTTCGGGCTGATCTAAAGCTATTGTGAACATCTAAAGTGACTCCCAATGTTAATACTCAAAATCTGTGTATTTCATTTAGAACCATGTTTTAGTAAATAGTGAAGATGCTGGAGGCATAGGACATTGCTAAGATTAGCATGTTATTTTAAATTGAGCTAATTATAGAATATTCAAGTTTTAATGTTATGAATTTATCTAATTTGGACTGTAAATTTCACTGAATAATTTAAATGTCAATATTTTGCATTATGTGTTTATGAATACATTATTAAACATCCAATACTTTAGGAACAAGCAAAAGACCCTTATAAGAAACATGGATGTAATAACTATATTCATAGGAGAATCCCATGTACTACTCTATACATGTTTGTGTTAGAATAATTTTGAGGAATTATCTAACACAATATCTTCAATTTGAGGATACTAAAAATCATACATATTAAGGATTCTCAGTTACCACAATTAGTGAATGTTAAATATGATTTTAAAACAAACAAATTAACAAATTGTCTTCAAAGTGTTAATGTGGCAAACATTTTGTAACATGACAAGACTTATTTACTCAAAACCAATTGCATGTAACACATTTATCTGCAGGGTCACACATAATAAATAGTATTGCTTTTCCTGACCATGCCTCCTGAAAATTCTCAAGTCTGTAGCTATAGATTGTATATTAAGAAAGTGAGTATGAACTATTTCAATGCTATCCCAATCAAAACCTCAAGGCATTATTTATAGAAATATGCCAAAAATTTCCTAAAATTCATATGGAAGTGTAATAGACCCAGACAACTGAAGAAATCCTGTGCCAAACCAACTGTGGAATGATTACCGAAGCAGATTGAAAGCTATGTTAGAGAACTATAGTAATAAAAACAGTATAGAATTGGCATCGAAGCAGGAACATAGATCAATAGAACAAAATTAAAAAACTAAATAACAGTGTACCTAATTACAGCCACCTGAGACGACAAAAATGCCAAAAACTAAACACCAGAAGAAAGGGTTCACATTCAACATATTGGGCAGCAAAAACTGGATGTTCTCATATAGAAGAAGAAAATTAGATCAACACCTATACCCCTGCATGAAATAGCAACTCCAAAACAGGTCAAAGGAAAATGTGGAATTTGAAATGATGCAAATGCTAGAGAAAATCAGAGGCAGCACCATAAAAGATAGGTGTATAGGAATCAATTTTGTGATTAGGACTTGATCATCTTAGGAATTATTGTCAATCATTGACAAATGAAACCCCCCAAAAAATTGTCTATAAGGATTCTGTAAAAGTCTTCTGTAATGGAAGCAAACAGTGCAGTGGAGATGAAGAACACAGAGTAGAAAAGAAGCTTTGTCAATGAATATATACTAGCAGAAATTAGTATCTGGAGTATACAAAGAACTCAAAACCCAAAAGTTCAGCAAATCCCCAAAGCCAACTGACTCCAGGAAAACAAAGAGCTTAGTGTCTGAACAAAAAGTTCTCTTCTAACCCTCATCAAAGGAGTCAGTTGTTTATTATTATTATTATTATTATTATTATTATTGTTTACAGCAAATGGAGAGTATCATTGAAAACTATAACTGAACTCAAGGAAGCGAACAGATAATGAGGAGGCTTTCACCAGTGTATATTTCAACTCAAAGCTCCTGCAGTTGTAGCTTAATGAACATTGTGGAAGAGGAGGAAGGAAGGTTACATTTGGTAGGCTATAAAAGAACACTTTGTTATATCCACAAAATATCAGATTGTCTGTCATAGTTAGCTTCCATTATCAACTTGTGATCATCACTCAGAGTTACCAGACAAGATTATTTTTCCTTGCATATCCTTTCTTGGTTTATGTTTCTCATTAAAGATTCTTAACCTATCCCATAGTTTTATGGAGTTCCTTTCTTTCCTCTGTCTCTTATCTTTTGCATTTAAATGTTGATATGCAAGACTCTCTGGAGCCTAAGAATAGTCATTTTGCACCCATGCTGGAAAAATTTCATTATATTGTTGTTTTCAGTTTCTTTTCAATATTTAGCCCCTGGGAATTTCTCTAAGTTTCTTGAAATTGCTAATACACATTTGAGTAATACTTGCTTCCTATATAGTTTTGAATGGAAGAAATGTTGGGGTTAACTAGGTTGTAATATTGTAGGCCATACAAGTCTCCATATCATGTTTATAGCTGCATTTAGTCTTATGCGAATATGGAAAACTGCAATGAAAATACTCAGCTTGTCTAAATGGAAGACATTATCCTTAAGGGTAAAAGACATATTGCTATCTTAGAGTGCCACAGGGGACAGATTATATTTTGCTTTTAGTTGCTTGAAGTTGGTTTTCTTGTAGTACTAGTGACTATTGAATACTGTTGCTCAATTACGTGGTTGATTACTGAGTTTGCAAAAATTAAAAATATAAAACAATGTGTTTGCAAAATAAGCATTCTGTGCTCAAACTAAACAGAGATTTAATTGTTCTTAGAGACTCTCACAGACTGATAGTTAAGTAATCTAAGATTACAAACAAAATATCACAGTCAGATGAAAAAATTATTATACTTCTAGTAATGAAAAACTTCAGTAGTGATCCCATATTTCATCAGGAATCATTTATTTTTTCTATTTTTCCATTTATTTCCTCCAATCTCCTTTTCCTTTTCTACCATCTGATGTATCTCTTATATCTTATCACACTGCCTTCTTTAAACTTTTCATTTCATGCAATATCAATTAAAGACTGTGGTTATTGCTATGATATGAAGCAAATATTATGAGTGATATTATTGAGGACACCTGGAATTTACATTGTGGCATGTACCTGAAAGTATTACAAACAAAGAAGGCTACAAATAGGGAAAAGTAATATTTCTGACACTGAGATTGGGATAGCAAACCTAGCAACATGATTGAATTGACCTGCTAGGAAGAAAAACAAAAAACAAAGCTGAAGGTGAGCATATTCTTATGCTCAAGAAATGCAAGAAATCTGTCATTATTAGTATTAGTATTAGTATTATTTCCAATCTATTATTCTAAATTTTGTTCTTCCTATTAATCTGAGGAATCTCATCTTCAGACACAGAAATTGACAAGGCTATATAAAAGCAGAAAACCATTTAGTCAAATCTGACCTTAGAAACTTAGTTCTTATACTATAAGTTCATAGATAGAAACAATCATAAATGCTCTTCTTGTCTCCAACCACACATGAGATGTAAGGATGGGTTATATTTATTTCTACCTCTATTTGTCTGCAATTCATGTAATACTGAACATAGACCTTCACAACTGATTCACTTTCTGCCTGAAGTGTATTTTCATTATTTCACACCTTACAGCTTACTTGGGTTGTATTAATATTATTTAAATTAATAATTGTCCAGACAGCACTTTCTTAATCCAATTGTTTAAAGTACTGCTCTCAGTTTTCAGTGGGTACCAGCCCATGAACCCTTTCCTTTGAATTACAGACAATTTGTTAATGTACTCGTGATCTGCTTTCTTTTAACACTGGTTAGCACAGGTAGTGAAAGATTGTGATAACCAAAATGAAGAATCAAATATTATTACTCCAATCCTAAAGTCAGTTTTCTGAAAAAGTTTTCAGTCATCAGAACATGGAACTGAAAGTCAGTCAGACTTTAGTTAAGATTAGTAATATCCTAAGAAGATTTCTGGAAAATTGGGAAAGTTGTGATTTGAGGTACTATAATCACTGAGAGCTTTCTAGACAGGTAGAGATGTTATGTTGTGTAAGGAGATTCCTCTAGTCTTCAGTTGAGAACAGAGGAATATCCTTGCAAAAATATTTATTAAGCCTAAAAATACTCTTAAAGTAAAAAGGAGAAATGCTTCTAGTGTTAAATCAAGGACCAGAGATAATAATACTCCAGCATCTAAGGAAAATAATCCTGTGAAGTAGAGGAAGAAGAAGAAGAAGAAGAAGAAGAAGAAGAAGAAGAAGAAGAAAGAAGGAGGAGGAGGAGGAGGAGGAGGGAGTGTTCTGAAGGGCACAAAAGCAGGTATAAGTAAATGGTTTTCTTTAGATTTAGGCAGCTCAGTGAGCATGTGCACGTTAGCATGTGTGTGCATGTGAGTGTGTGTGTGTGTGTGTGTGTGTGTGTGTGTGTCTGCATGTGTAGTCTCCATAGAAATTACCAAGTTCTGAACTGTAGACCAAAACAGATATACTGCATGCACTAATGAACATAAGATGATTGGTGCATGGCTCCTATATTTTTTTAAAACAAATTCCAGTTTTACCTACAAAATTTGAAGGACTTCTTTCAGTGCTTTTGCATATAGTTTAATTTTGTCTTGAAACCTAATAAAATAGGATTGATAATCATTTTAGAGTACACAGGCCTTAAATAAATAAATTAAAATGAATGGAAAATTAAAAAAAAACTCATGTACTTAAAAAAGCAGTGAATTACAAATGTAGGAGAGAAAACATCAGGTGATCACAGTTATACAAGAAAAAAAGAAAAAAAAAGAAATCACAGAACTAGAATAAAATCAGTTAATACGGATGTTGAAACTATTGCCCATATATATGCCTAAAAACACAGCAAAAAAATGGAGAGTGTAGAACCAAAGATAATGTACATAATTCTAATCATATTTCTAGAAATATTAAAAACATATCAAGGAAACATGCCCTATTTACTGAAATAGGCAATCGAAAAGGAAAGAGGTTATTCACTGTCAAACACCAAAAGGTTAGAAACAAAAATGTGAAGAAATCCACAGAATGTCAGTGGCTATTAGACAACTTTAAGCAACCTAATAAGGTGTAAATGAGTCCTCAATGGAGAGGAAATAGAATAGTAAGAAGACACAAAAGTGTAATTAGAGAAAAGAAGGGACTGCACATTTCAAGTTAGCTAAGAACTGTTAACTCACTGATCCATGAATATATTGTAACCTGAGCTGAAGAAATAAAAATGCAAGCACAAGAAGAAAACAACTAAAGAGAAATATAAATTATAAAGCAAGCAATTTAGAGCAAGCCAATAGCCAACATCAAATTAAATGAAGAGAAACCCAGAGCAATTCCATGAAAATCAGGAACAAGACAAAATTGTCCACTCTCTCTGTCTATCCAATATAGTACTTGAAGTTTTAGCTAGAGGAATAAAACAACTAAAGGAATTCAAAGGATACGAACTGAAAAGGCAAAAGTCAAAGATACACTATTCATAGACCATACGGTAGTACACATAAGCAACCCCAAAAATTCTACCAGGGAACAGCTACAGCTGATAAACACCTTCAGTGATGTCAATGGTTTCAAGATTAGTCAAAAAATATCAGTAAGCTTCCTGTATAGAAATGGTAAACAGGCTGAGCACTAAATCAGGGAAACAACACCCTTCATAGTAGTCACAAATGATGTAAAATATCTTGGAGTAACTTAAACCAAACAAGTTATAACATGTATGACAAGAACTTCAAGTCTCTCAAGAAACAAGGTGAAGAATATATCAGAAGATGGAAAGATCTACCGTGCTCACGGATCAGTAGGATTAAGATAGTAAAAATTGACATCTTTCAAGTTCTGACCATTTGCCTAGGAATTTCGTGAATTCATTGTTTTTAATTGCAGAGTAGTATTCCATTGTGTAAATATACCACATCTTCTGAATCCATTCCTCCGTTGAGGGACATCTGGGTTCTTTCCAGCTTCTGGCTATTATAAATAAGGCTGCTATGAATATAGTGGAGCATGTGTCCTTATTGCATGCAGGTAAAGTCTCTGGGTATATGCCCAGGAGTGGTATAGCCGGATCCTCCGGAAGTGTCATGCCCAGTTTTCTGAGGAGCCGCCAGACTGCTTTCCAGAGTGGTTGTACCAGCCTGCAATTCCACCAGCAGTGGAGGAGTGTTCCTCTTTCTCCACATCCTCGCCAACAACTGCTGTCTCCTGTGTTTTTGATCTTAGCCATCCTGACTGGTGTGAGATGGAATCTTGAAAATATCATCCTTAGTGAGGTAACCCAATCACAAAAGATCACACATGGTATGCAGTCACTGATAAAGGGATGTTGACCCAGAATCTCAGAATACCCTAGACACAATCAGCATATCAATAGATTTCTAAAAAGATGGAAGGAGAGACCCCTGGTCCTGGAAAGACTGGATGTAGGGGAACGCCAGGACAGAGTAATGAGAGGGGGTTGAACGGAGAAAAGAGGGAGGGAAGGGGGCTTATGGGACTTTCGGGGAGGGAGGAAACGGGAAAGGGGAAGTGATCTGGAATGTAAATTAAAAAAATAAAATAAAATAAAAAAAAATTGACATCATCTTACTGAAGTCGAACTACAAATTGAACACAATCCCAAGCAAATTTCCAGCAAAATTCTCTATAGGTCTAGAAAGAATAATATTCAATTTCACATGGAAAAACAAAACAATTCTATTCAATAGAAGAACTTCTGGTCTTATCATACCTAATCTCAAAAGTACTACAAAGGAATAGTAATAAAAACATAAAATCAGACACATTGACAAATGAAAACTAATCTAAGACCTAGACATAGACCAAAGACTTTTGGACACGTAAATTTTAATAAAGATGTCAGAATCATAAAAGGGAAAAAAGAAAACAACTTCCACAAATGTTGCTGGTCTAATTGAATGTTGGCATATAGAAGAATGCAAATAGATCTATATCTATCACCTCGTACAAAATTCAAGTCCAAGCGGATCAAAATTTTCAACATAATCCAGAACACTGAACCTAATAGAAAAGAATGTGGGGAATTGCCTTAAAGGCTTTGGCACAGGAGATAGCTTCTTGAAGAGAATACCAATAGAGCGGGCACTAAGATTGACAATTAATAAACAGGACCTCACGAAACTGAAAAGCTCTGTAAGGCAAAGGCATCATCAATAGGACAAAACAGCAACCTACAGAATGGGAAAAGTTTTTCTCCAACTCCACATCTGACAGAGTACTAATTTGCAAAATATAGAAACAACTAAAATAGTAGACATCAACAAACTAAATAAAAGAATTAAAAGTTGTGTAGTGATCTAAACAGAATTCTCAACAGAGCAATCTTAAATGGCCAAGAAGTCCCTTAAAGAAATTTTCAACATCCATAGCCATTGGAGAAATGCAAATCAAAACAACATTGACATCTCATCTTACTCCTGTCAGAATAGTTAAGATCAATAACACAAGTGACAGCTCATGCTGGCAAAGATGTAGAATAAGGGGAAGCTACCTCTATTGATGGTGGAAGCAGTGCAAACTTTAGAAATCACTATGATGGTTTCTCAGAAAAGTGGGAATTGATCTAACTCAAAACCCAGCTATACCACTTGGGGATCTACCCAAAAGATGTTTGATCCTACCACAAGGACATGTCTTGCAATGTTCTTAGCAGCTATATTCATAGTAGCCAGAAACTGGAAACAACCTAGATATCCCTCAACCAATAAATGGATAAAGACAATATGGTACATTTACACAATGTAATATTCTTCACCTACTTAAAACAAATAAATCATTAAATTTGCAAGAAAATTGATGGAATTAGAAAAGATAATCCTGAGTAAGGTAACCAAGACCAACTAAAATAAACATGATATGAACTCACTCTTAAGTAAATAGTATCTGTAAAGGGTAATCATGCCACAATTCACAGATACAAAAAGGTTAGTAAACAAGGGTGCTCAATGGGGGACACATGAATCTCCTTGGGAAGGAAAAAATAGAATAAATATCATAGATAGACTGTGGGTAAATTGAGATAGGAACAGAAGGAAGGGATCAGGTTCAGGGAGGATGAAGGGAGAGTGTCCTGGGAGAGACAACTGGAATTGGGAGCTTTTCAGCGGTAAGGTAGAAACATCTTGTGATGGAATCTACCACAGTAACCCTAGCCAAGTCTCCTAGTAATGTGGGATATGGAGCTGGAACAAGACATCTTCCAGGAAAGATTTCCAGTGGTGGGACCGGAACAACAACCTGTCCCCAAAATTTTGACTTACAATTTGTTCTTCCTGTAAGATGTGCTGGGGTAAAAGTAGCACAGAAAATGAGGGAGTGGCCAACCAATCACTGGTCTATCTTAAGACTTGTGCCATGACCCCAGAGGGAGCCCATCCCTTACCCTGACCAGAGGATCAGAACCCAGAGGGTGGATGGCTCAGAGGCCTAGGATAAAAACTAAATACAACTGTCACAAAAAGAAATCAATAAATAATCTCACATTTTATTCTGCTAGACTCATCTATTGGTGCCTAGCTCAGTTGTCATTAGAGATACTTTACTCAGCCAGCACCTGATGAGTCAGATGCAAAGGTCCACAGGAAGATCTTCAGGAATCCTTTGAAACAGCAGGAGAAAGGATTAAAGGAGTTAGGTGGATGAAGGACAGCACAAGAAACCCTATAGAATTAACTGAACTAGGCTCATAAGGGCTCATGCCATGCATGGGTCTGACCTAGGCCCTTTGCATATATATTATTGTCATATAGCTTGATTTTCTTTTTGTGGATTTTAGCAGTGGGAGTGGGGCCTCTTTCTGACTCTTGCCTGCTTTTGGGGCCCTGTTCCTCCTACTGGGATATGTCAACCTTAATATGAGGGGAGGTGTCAAGTCTTATTGTAACCTGATATATCATGCTTGGTTGATATCTCTAGGAGACCTTCTCTTTTCTGAGGGAAATGGAAAAGGAACAGATCTGGGTGGGAGGTAGGCATTACTGAGGGCCTGAGAGAAGGGGGAAGGGAAACTACAGTCAGGATATAGTATATGATGGAGTGAATGAATACATAAATAAATTAGTAAAATTAAATTCCTGTAGTGAAATGAAATTAAAGCCCCGCTGCTGAGAGCATGTGGTGTAACATAAGGAATTCATGAGAGGGAACTCATAGCTAAGGGTTCACACTGATAACTGGAGAGATCTCAAATAACCAAAGTTCTCCTTGGTGAAGAAACAGTAGTTCATGGCAAAATAAGTAGAAGGACATGATCAAGTTAGTTTCTTACAAGGAATCTAAGACTATTTTAACATGAATCAGCAAATATTAGTCAGCCCATTAACTGAAAGAACAGTAAAAGGCATGAATATTTCAATGAATACAAAAAAATCATTTGACAACATTTAATATATTTTGTGATTAAAACACTAAACTACAAAGAGCAGAAAGATCCTAGCCCCCTTTAATGCATATATAAAGATATGGAGCCAGGATATTGCAGAATACAAAAATCTAAAAGCATTTTCTTTAAAAATCATAAATGAAAGAAAGATTCCCATTCTCATTATTCTTCTTAACAATGTTTAAAACTGTAGAGCAATAAATATGGGCCAGGAAATGGGAAATAAGTACAAAGTAAGTATGTAAAGAATGTAAATTTTAAAATGAATTGTATTGAAAATAATTCAAAAGTAATCCTATGGGAAGTAGATATATGTATTGATGTTCTGAAAGTGAATTGGTTTAATATGATTAATGTTGATGTGGATAAAATAAATATATATGCCTGAAACATGAAGTAAAACTTACTTTTTCCCATAATCATGCTAATGAGTTATCAAAGATTAAAGTAGAATCATAAAAAATTATTTAAGACAATATAATACCTGCTTAAAGATAGGCAACATACAGTTGGTGCTGATATGAGGCCCCTAACACTCATACAGTAGAAGATTGCTGGGTTTATGTTCATTTGGAGATGATGCACTTAACTCTCAAGAGACTGGAGTTCCCAGGGAGTTTAGAGGTCAGGTGGGGTGAAGGGTAGGGACATTCAAGTGGAAAAAGGGGTGGGGAGGAGGTATGAGATGTGGAACAGTCAGAGGGTGGAAGGCAGATGGAAGAAATAAAATATGGAGTGTAAAAAATTAATTAATCAATTAATAATAATAATAAAAGAAACACTTATCAAAGCAAAAAAAAAGATAGACATTAAAACAACAGAACAAGCAGGCAGTGGTGGCTCATGCCTTAATCCAAGCACTTGGTAGGCAGAGACAGGCAGATTTCTGAGTTCGAGGCCAGCCTGGTCTACAGAGCAAGTTCCAGGACAGCCATGGATATACAGAGAAACCCTGTCTTGAAAAAAAAAAAAAACCACCACCACCAACAACAACAGAACAGTATCGAGGGTCTGTAAACAGATGTGAGAGGAATAATGATCAGAAGCTATTGTTTGGAAAAAAGCTAAAAACTAAAACAAAAAAAAAATTCAACAAATATCAAAGAACAAAATGACTCATTACACTGACATATTTAATACAAATCAGCTAGTAAATTCATGGTGAGTCATTTTTTAGAGAGAGTGAAAATAAGATGGAGAAATGACAAACCTTACAATATATACTAGATAAATACCATACTGGTAAAATTAAGCTTCTAGTCTTACTTCACAACATTTGTGAAAGATCAGTATACTTGTATTAATCAAATTAAGGGAGATAAATTTAAGATGTCCTGCTCACAAATGAAAAGGAGAGTCAAATAGAGCTGTTAGAAAGGTACTAGTGTCTTACATATTTCAACAACCTTTAACTTTGCATGTATTTGAGCCTAACAATATAATGGAAAAATGCCCATACAAAAGTAGAAAAGATAAAACATAGGGACATGGAAGCCAAACAAAATACACTTTAAAATAGTTTGCAATTATGAAAACATAAAATTGAAACATAGTGAGATGTTGCAATATCTCCATTTAAATTACTAAAATTCCAAACCTATATATTCTGAGTGCCACTGGAAAGTTAGAGCAGTTGGCATGTAGAGTCTATGATGCAAGAATCACATTTGAAAAGAGTTCAATAAATTCCTTGCTGTCATAGTTGTGATATTTGAGACAGGACCTCAATTTATAGTACATGTAGGTCCTAGAATTCACTGCCTAACCCAGGTCTACTTCAAACTTTCAACAATTCTTCCTCTTTGTCCTCACAAATGCTAGGAATAAGGCCTGGATTACCTTATCCAGCCAGTCTAAGAATTTTGTGAAACATCAAATCATACCTGTCATAAATCTATTCTTCATAATACCCATGATAAGCATGCAATGTTGTTTGATTTTCATATATTTAATCATCATAATAAACACTGCTACACATTTCAAGTGTCTGTTGAAAATGTAGCATCAAAAATTATGATGGAATATACATTCAAATCAATACCCCCAGAGGATATAAAAATGAAGTAAACTAATGATAATACATGGAAAGGTAATAAACTCAGTTAATTATGCTGTATGAAACAACCCAGAACCACCACCCACCACAATAGTACAAAAGACATCATTTCATTTACTACAATTGAAGAAAGTAATAGAATGGTAGGTGATAACCTCTAGCAACAGAAATACCAGAAGACCAGTGTTACACAGGATTGTGCCTGAACAAGAGCATCATGTGTCTGTTTATTTTCTTTAATATATTTATATTAAGTATATTTAGTTTATGTACGTGAGTGTGTCTTGTAATTGCATATATCTATGAGCTCCATATCCATGCAGTTCCTTTGTATGTGAAAAGAGGACATTGGATTCTCTAGAAATAGAGTCACAGGTGATTGTGCTCCACCATGCAGATGCTGGGAACCAAACCAGGGTCCACAGTATGAAACACAAGGGCTCTTTTTTGTTTTTAAAGATATTTGCTTTATTTACATTTCAAATGTTATCCCCTTTCCTGATATCATCTCAGAGAATACACCAGCCCATAACCCCTCCGCCTGTTTACCAACCTACCCATTCCTGCTTCCCTGTCCTGCATTCCCCTATACTTGGGCATCGAGCCTTCTCAGGACCAAGGTTCTCTCCTTCCATCGATGTCTAACAAGGTGATCCTCTGCTACATATGCAGCTGGAGCCATGAGTCCCTCCATGTGTATTCTTTGGTTAATAGTTTAGTCCCTGGGAGCTCTGGAGTTACTAGTTGGTTCACATTATTGTTCCACCTATGGGGCTGGAAGCGCCTTCATCTCCTTGGGTCATTTTTTAGCTCCTCCATTCGGGACCTTGTGCTCAGTCTAGTGGTTGGCTGAGAGTACTCACCTTTGTATTTGTCAGGAATTGACAGAGTCTCAAGGGCAGTTAACTTATGATTCCATGTATTTAGACACTGGCTTATTATTTGACTTCATGGTGTTTTAAAAATTCCTTTATGTTTTGAGACAAGAATTTTAAAAAAAAAATCACAAAATTTCTCCTTTCCTTTCCCCCCTTTCCCTTGTAGGTGTCATTGATGGTTTTTACATTCTTGGCCAATTTTTTCATTAGCCATTCATATATATATATATATATATGTATGTATATATATACACACATAGGTACATATATAGGCAACTAAGGTATGTTGAGAGTGAGAGAAATTAACTTGGTGTGTTTATTATTATTTATTCTATCTGGCAGCATCCCCACAAAATCTCATAATTTAAATGTGTACAGACTGTTATAAATACTAATTTAGATTAATTAATCCACCCATAAACATTAAAATAAAATATCTTTCCATATCTCAGGAAATATTCTTTGCAACTCCCTACCGATTATCAGTCATTTTTCTTTTGTCCTTCATGACAGGTTCTAATCCTCATATATAATTTGCTTTAAAACTTCTTTTTTTTTAATTTTTTATTAGGTATATTCTTTATTTACATTTCAAATGATTTCCCTCTTACTGGTTCACCACCCCCCAAAAGTCCTATATGCCCTCTTCCCTCCCCCTGCTCCGAACTAACTCACTCCTGCCTCCCCTTCCTGGTATTCACCTACACTGCCACATTGAGCCCTTCCAGGACCAGGCACCTCTCCTTCCTTCTTCTTGGGTATCCTTTGATATGTGAATTGTTCCTTGGGTATGCCAAGCTTCTGGGCTAATATCCACTTGTCAGTGAGTGCATGTCCTGTGTGATTTTTTGTGAATGGGTCACCTCACTCAGGATGACATTCTCCAATTCTACCCTCTTGCCTACGAATTTCATGAATTCATTGTTTTTAATAGCTGAGTAGTACTCCATAGTGTAAATATATCACATTTTCTGAATCCATTCCTCCATTGAGGGACATCTGGGTTCTTTCAAGCTTCTGGCTATTATAGATAAGGCTGCTATGAACAAAGTGGAGCATGTATCCTTATTGCATGTTGGAGAGACCTCTGGGTATATGCCCAGGAGTGGTATAGCTGGGTCCTCCTGTAGTATTATGCCAAGTTTTCTGAAGAACTGCCAAACTGATTTCCAGAGTGGTTTTACCTGCTTGAATTCCACCAGCAGTGGAGGAGTGTTCCTCTTTCTCCATATCCTTGCCAGCACTGGCTGTCTCCTGAGTTCTTAGCCATCCTGACTGGTGTGAGGTAAAATCTCAGGCTTGTTTTGATTTTCATTTCCCTGATGACTAAGGATGTGGAACATTTCTTTAGGTGTTTCTCAGCTATTCGATATTCCTCAGGTGAAAACCCTTTGTTTAGCTCTGTACCCCATTTTATAATAGGGCTATTTGGCTCTCCGGAATCTACCTTCTTGAGTTCTTTGTATATATTGGATATTAGCCCTCTGTCGGATGTAGTGTTGGTAAAGATCTTTTCCCAATTAGTTGGCTGCTTCTTTGTTCTTTTTTTTTAATTTTTTTATTTTCTATATTTTTTCTATTTACATTCCAAATGATTTCCCCTTTCCCGTTTCCTCCCTCCCTGAAAGTCCCAAAAGCCCTCTTCCCTCCGCCTGTTCCCCATTCAACCCCCTCTTACTTCTCTGTTCTGGCATTCCCCTATGTCCAGTCTTTCCAGGACCGGGGGTCTCTCCTTCCATCTTCTTGGAAATCTATTGATATATGAGTTGTCTCTCGGGTATTCTGAGATTCTGGGTTAATATCCCCTTATCAGTGACTGCATACCATGTGTGTTCTTTTGTGATTAGGTTACCTCACTAAGGATGATATTTTCCAGTTCTGACCATTTGTCTAAGAATTTTGTGAATTCATTGTTTTTTAACTGCAGAGTAGTATTCCATTCTGTAAATATATCACATTTTCTGTATCCATTCCTCCGTTGAGGGACATCTGGGTTCTTTCCAGCTTCTGGCTATTATAAATAAGGCTGCTATGAACATAGTGGAACATGTGTCCTTATTGCATGCGGGGAAGCCTCTGGGTATATGCCCAGGAGTGGTATAACAGGATCCTCCAGGAGTGTCATGCCCAGTTTTATGAGGAACTGCCAGACTGCTTTCCAGAGAGCTTGGACCAGCTTGCAATCCCACCAGCAGTGGAGGAGTATTCCTCTTTCTCCACATCCTTGCCAACAATTACTGTCTCCTGTGTCTTTGATCTTAGCCATTCTGACTGGTGTGAGGTGGAATCTCAGGGTTGTTTTGATTTGCATTTCCCTAATGACTAACAATGTTGAACATTTCTTAGGTGCTTCCCAGCCATTAGATATTCTTCAGGTGAGAACTCTTTGTTTAGCTCTGTACCCCATTTTTAATAGGGTTATTTGGCTCTCTGGAGTCTAACTTCTTGAGTTCTTTGTATATATTGGATATTAGCCCTCTGTCGGATGTAGGGTTGGTAAAGATCATTTCCCAGTTAGTTGTCCTTTTGACAGTGTCCTTTGCCTTACAGAAACTTTGTAATTTTATGAGGTCCCATTTGTCAATTCTGGACCTTAGAGCTTAAGCTATTGGTGTTCTGTTCAGGAAATTCTCCCCTGTGCCCTTATGTTCAAAGTTCTTCCCTAGTTTCCTTTCTATTAGTTTCAGTGTGTCTGGTCTTATGTGGAGGTCCTTGATCCATATGGAATTGAGCTTAGTGCAAGGAAATAAGAATGGATCGATTTGCATTTTCCTGCATTCTGACCTCCAGTTGAACCAGCACCATCTATTGAAAAGGCTATCTTTTTTAAACTGAATGGGTGTAGTTCTCTTGTCAAAGATCAAGTGACCATAATTCTGTGGGTTCTTTTCTGGGTCTTCAATTCTGTTCCATTGATCTACCAACCTGTCATTGTACCAATACCATGCAGTTTTTAACACTATCGCTCTGTAGTACTGCTTGAGATCAGGGATATTGATTCCCCCAGAAGTATTTTTTCTGTTGAGAATAGTTTTAGCTATCCTGGGTTTCTGTTATTCCAGATGAATTTGATAATTTCTCTTTCTAACTCTATGAGGAATAGAGTTGGGATTTTGATGGGGATTGCACTGAATCTGTTTATTGCTTTGGACAGGATAGTCATTTTTACTCTATTAATCCTGACAATTCATGAGCATGGAAGATCTTTCCACCTTCTGAGGTCTTTTCGATTTCTTTCTTTGGAGACTTGAAGTTCTTGTCATACAGGTCTTTCACTTGTTTGGATAGAGTCACACTAAGATACATTACATTGTTTGTGGCTATTGTGAAGTGTGTCATTTCCTTAATTACTTTCACAGCCTGTTTATTCTTTGAGTATAGGAAGGCTACTGATTTGCTTGAGTTAATTTTATATCTGGCCACTTTGCTGAAGTTGTTTATCAGCTGTAGGAGTTCTCTGGTGGAGATTTTTGGGTTGCTTAAGTGTACTATCATATCATCTGCAAATAGTGATTATTTGACTTCTTCCATTCCAATTTGTATCTCTTTGACCCCCTTTTGTTGTCTAATTTCTCTAGCTAGAATTTCAAATACTATTTTGAATGAATATGGAGAAAGAGGGCAGCCTTGTCTAGTCCCTGATTTTAGGGGGATTGCATCAATTTTCTCTCCATTTAGTTTGTTGTTGGCTACTGGCTTGCTGTATATTGCTTTTGCTATGTTTAGGTATGGGCCTTGCATTCCTGATCTTTCCAAGACCTTTAACGTGAAAGGATGCTGAATTTTGTCAAATGCTTTTTCAGCATCTAATGAAATGACCATGTGGTTTTTTCTTTGAGTTTGTTTATGTAGTGAATTACATTGATGGATTTCCTTATATTGATCCATCCCTGCATTCCTGGGATGAAGCCTACTTGATCATGGTGAATGATCTTTTTGATGTGTTCTTGAATTCTGTTGTCAAGAATTTTATTAAGTATTTTTGCATCGATATTCATAAGAGAGATTGGCCTGAGATTCTCTTTCTTTGTCGGATCTTTGTGTGATTATGGTATTAGCGTAATTGTGACTTCATAGAATGAGTTGGGTAGTGTTCCTTCTGTTTCTATTTTGTGGAATAGTTTGAAGAGTATTGGTGTTAGGCCAGCTTTGAAGGTCTGATAGAATTCTGCACTAAAACCATCTGGTCATGTGTTTTATTTTTTTATTTATTTTTTTGGTTGGAAGACTTTCAATGATCACTTCTATTTCTTTAGATGTTATGGGACCATTTAGATGGGTCTATCTGATCCTGATTAAACTTTGGTAGTTGGAATCTATATAGGAAATTGTCCTTTTTCTCAAGATTTTCCAGTTGGGTTGCGTATAGGTTTTTGTCATAGGATCTGATGATTTTTTGAATTTCCTCAATTTCTGTTGTTATATCTCCCTTTTCATTTCTGATTTTGTTAATTTGGATACTGTCTCTGTGCCCTCTGGTTAGTCTGGCTAAAGGTTTATCTATCGTTTTTATTTTTCTCAAAGAACTAACTCCTGGTTTTGTTGATTCTTTGAATAGTTCTTGCTGTTTCTACTTGGTTAATTTCAGCCCTGAGTTTGATGATTTCCTGCCTTCTGTTCCTCTTGGGTGTATTAGCTTCTTTCTGTTCTAAAGTTTTCAGGTGTGCTGTTAAGCTGCTAGTGTATGCTCTCTCCAGCTTCTTTTTGGAGGCACTCAGATCTATGAGTTTTCCTCTTAGCATTGCTTTCAATGTGTCCCATAAATTTGGGTATGTTGTGCCTTCATTCTCATTATACTCTAAAAAGGTTTTGATTTCTTTCCTTATTTCTTCCTTGACCAAGCTATCATTGAGTAGAGCATTGTTCAGCTTCCATGTGCATGTGGGCTTTCTGTTGTTTTTGTTGTTGTTGAAGATGACCCTTTCTCCATAGTGCTCTGATAGGAGGCATGTAATTAGTTCAATTTTTTCTGTATCTGTTGAGGTCTGTTTTGTGACCAATTATATGGTCAATTTTGGAGAAGGTACCCTGAGGTGCTGAGAAGAAGGTATATTCTTTTGATTTAAGATGAAATGTTCTATGGATATCTATTAAATCCATTTGGTCCAAAACTTGTTACTTTTACTGTGTCTCTGTTTATTTTTTGTTTCCCTGATCTGTCTTTTGCAGAGAGTTGGGTGTTGAAGTCACCCACAATTATTGTATGGGGTGCAATGTGTGCTTTCAGCTTTAGTAAGGTTTCTTTTATGAATGATGGTGCCCTTTTATTTGGGGCATAGTTCAGAATTGAGAGTTCATCCTGGTAGATTTTTCCTTTGATGAGTGTAAAGTATCTGTCCATGTCTTTTTTGATGACTTTTGGTTGAATGTCTATTTTATCAGATATTAGAATGGCTACTCCAGCTTATTTCCTGGGACAATTTGTTTGGAAAACTGTTTTCGAGCCCTTTACTCGAGGTAGTGTTTGTCTTTGAGACTGAGATGCGTTTCCTATATGCAGCCCAATGTTGCTTCTTTTTTTTACATATTCATTCTTTTAGTCTATGTCTTTTTACTAGACAATCGAGCCCATTGATGTTAAGAGATATTAAGGAAAAGTGATTGTTGCTTCCGGCTATTTTTGATGTAATTTTTATGTTTGTATGGTTATCTTTTGGGGGGGGTTGTTGGAATAGGATTAATTTCTTGCTTTTTCTAGTGTAGAGTTTCTCTCCCTTTGTTGGTGTTTTTCCATTCATTATCCTTTGAAAGGTTGGATTTGTGGAAAGATACTGTGTAAATTTGTTTTTGTCATGAAATACCTTGGTTTCTCCATCTATGGTAATTGAGAGTTTTACTGGATATAAAACTCTGGGTTGGCATTTGTGTTCCCTTAGGGTCTGTATGACATCTTCCCAGGCTCTTCTGGCTTTCATCGTCTCTGGTGAGAAGTCCAGTGTAAATCTGATAGGTCTACCTGTATATGCTACTTGACCTTTTTCCCTTACTGCTTTTAATATTCTTTCTTTCTTTAGTACATTTGGTGTTTTAATTATGATGTGATGGGAGGAATTTCTTTTCTGGTAAAATCTATTTGGAGTTCTGTAGGCTTCCTGTATATTCATGGGCATCTCTTTCTTTAGGTTAGGGAAGTTTTCTTCTATAATTTTGTTGAAGACCTTTACTGGTCCTTTAAGTTGGAAATCTTCACTCTCTTCTATACCTATAATCCTTAGGTTTGGTCTTTTCACTTTGTCCTGGATATCCTGGAAGTTTTGTGTCAGGAGTTTTTTGCATTTTTCATTTTCTTTGACTGTTGTATCAATGCTTTCTATGGTATCTTCTGCATCTGACATTCTCTGTTCTATCTCTTGTATTCTGTTGTTGATGCTTGGATCCATGACTCCTGACTTCTTTCCTAGGTTTTCTATGTCCAGAGTTGTTTCCCTTTGTGATTTCTTTATTGTTTCTACCTCCATCTTTCGATCTTGAATGGCTTTTTTCAATTCCTTCACCTGTTTTGTTGTGTTTTCCCTTAGTTCTTCAAGGGCTTCTCTCTGTATACTTGTGCTCTCCTCTATTTCTTTAAGGGAGTTATTTATGTCCTTCTTGAAGCCCTCCATCAGCATCATGAGCAGTGATTTTAAAACCAGTTCTTGGGCATATACCCAGAGACTTTACCTGCATGCAATAAGGACACATGCTCCACTATATTCATAGCAGCCTTATTTATAATAGCCAGAAGCTGGAAAGAACCCAGATGTCCCTCAACGGAGGAATGGATTCAGAAGATGTGGTATATCTACACAATGGAATACTACTCTGCAATTAAAAACAATGAATTCACGAAATTCCTAGGCAAATGGTCAGAACTTGAAAATATCATCCTTAGTGAGGTAACCCAATCACAAAAGAACACACATGGTATGCAGTCACTGATAAGGGGATATTGACCCAGAATCTCGGAATACCCTAGACACAATCAGCATATCAATAGATTTCTAAAAAGATGGAAGGAGAGACCCCTGGTCCTGGAAAGACTGGATGTAGGGGAACTCCAGGACAGAGTAACGAGAGGGGGTTGAATGGAGAAAAGAGGGAGGGAAGGGGGTTTATGGGACTTTCGGGGAGGGAGGAAATGGGAAAGGGGAAGTGATTTGGAATGTAAATTAAAAAAAAAAACAGTTCTTGCTTTTCTGGTGTGTTGGGGTATCCAAGACTTGTTATTGGAGAACTTTTTTCCGATGAAGTCATGTTGCCTTGGTTTCTGTTGGTGGTGTTCTTGTGTTTGTCTTTTGCCATCTGGTTATCTCTGGTGTTAGCTGGTGTTGCTGTCTCTGACTGTGGTTTCTCTGTGCTCATAGGAGACCTGTTCTCTATATATACACTGATATATAAGTGCTTCTGCGAGACCCGCTCTCTTATAGTTGTATTTAAGTATGTACCTCTGTGGCCCAGATCAACTCTAGGTGCAGGCGGTAATCAGAAGACTCCTGTCCCAGTCTGTTCCTAGGCTCTTGTGTCCTCAGGGTTTCAGGCTGTTTCCTCTTAGCAGCAGGGGTGGTCCTACTGTACCACTGGGCCTCTCTGCATTCCTGAGTGGTTAGTTACCTCCGTGTATCCCTTGGATATGGTACCCAGTGGCAGAAGACTGCTCCTCTACTCTGCAATGAAGGTCTCTCCTGTGCTGGCTGAGTCCTCCAAGCAGCTGGGTAGACAGTTGGCTTCCTGCGCCACTTGGAGATGGTGCGCTATGGCAGAGGATGGTCCCAAACCTGGAAACAGAGCCGGAAATCTCCTGCCAGACTATTCGGGATGGGTTCCTCAGCTCTGCAATGCAGGTCTCACCTGTGCTACCTGACTCCTCCATGCAGCTGGGTAGAAGGCTGGCTTCCTGCGCCACTTGGAGATGGTGCACTGGAGTCCCTGTCTGGTCTATCACCAGAGCAAAGATGGCAGAGGCTGTGGCGCTCCCTCCAGGCTCTGATCGCTCTGCAGGGCATATGTCCCACAGCAAAGCTGGCACCCAGACGAACACAGAGCTGCCTAGCTCTTGGGCACAGGTGGAACCCTAGCTGACTGTGTCCCGAGCGATGTTATACTTGGGAAATCTTTCTTTACCTGGAGTCCCTTCTGGTCTAGCACTGGAACAAAGATGGCAAAGCACTTTAAAACTTCTTATTTAGTGCATTACAATTCATTTTTTGACGAATCTAATGTCTAGCAGAAGTTATGTTTGGGCAGCTTACTGCTGTTCCAGTAACCTGAAAGCTAGGAAACTGAAATGATGTGAACATCATCATTTAAATGGCTGATGATGGATCTGCATGGTGGCTGGGGTGATGACCAGACATGCACACTTGCCCTTGCCTGTTGTTGCTTGGCTTCCATCCAGCATGTTCATGAGTTCTGTAAGAAAGCCCAGAACCTCGGATGCATTACATGACATCACCTCAGATTTCACACAGTAGTACTTTGACAGCATTTTACTTTTCAAAACAAGTCACTTAATCAGATTCACATGTAAGAGGAGAAAAGTTAGGCTTTTTCCACTTAAGGGGAAAAGAAATTGTAGACATGTTTGAAACATGTAACAAAAGTGATAATTTATGCATGTATATTAATTTTTGCATTAATTTCCCATTACTTCATTAGTCTAAATAGTTCAAGGGCAGATACTTTCATGTGAAGTAGAGTTAATTAACTGAATAATTCATGTAAGAAATTATTTTTTAATTGGAGTTTTTTTTTTTTATTTTCTACTAATGACCTACTCTGGATATTCAACTCTATGCAATTCATAGCTACATATGCCTAAACTCATTGATTTTGCTTTGGATCAAAATTAAGTTATATCTGATTCTATCTATTGTAAGAGCCAGTCTCCAGCGATGACAGGTGATTGATTAATAAATGCTGTAAAGTACTTATTTGGAATGCAATGATTAGAAATTAGATGATGCACATGAAAAATAAGTAAGAGAGTACCAAATCTATTTTTTATTGTCTCTGTATACCTCTGCATTTGCTAATTAACATTTTCAAGCAAAATAGTAATATTTTCAATCTGTTTAGCACGAGAGATCCGTTTGCTCAGTTTCTTGGAAAATTAAGGGTGATTCTGGAGTAAAGTAGGATAGTCATATCTGAATGTATAATTGAAAATTAATTGCTTCAGGACTAGTGGCACAATGAAAAGCCTTTTCAAACCATCCCCACAACGTTATTGAAATTTAAATTTATTGATTCATTTGGTTCATATGCCACACTTAATAAATGCAATCAATGGAAAATTTTTCCTCACCTATCTTACTGTTCCCTTAAATGTAAAATAATATTTTTAACATTTAATATCAAATAATTTTGGATACCATTATTTTCAATAATCCTTAATATTTCGAAAAAGTGTTTATCTAAAATTAGGCTTTTTGACCTTTTTTTGGTATTTTTGTGCATTCTATGAATCTGAATAATTTAAAGCAATTGATGCATCTAGTTTATCTTTAAATCTACACAATGAAAGAACTAAACTCATTACCAGGACATTAACTCAGTTGCTCTCCATCTTAAAGAGTATGTTTAACTCTCACTGTTGTTTAATATTCACCATTCAACTTTTCATTAATATTTTGTATTAATAAAATAGTACAATGAAATAAAAGACAATGAAATAAATACTGTATTTTTCTTTCCAATTTTTAACAATATAAAAAATATATCAGCAAAATTTTTAAACCTTAGAATTATATTTACACATTTTAAATTTAAATGAGAAGGAATTCTTCTTAATCTGTCCCCAAATAAAACAAACTAAGCATCACTGCTAAAACAACAAGGCAAAGAAAGTTTTAATTAGGGAAACTCTAATCTTCTCGGGGACCATGCAAGGGAGGGTGATCCCAGGCAAAAATGATTGTTCCAGGAGTAGATAAAGGCAAAATAAATAGGTAAATAAATGAATAATAAATAAATAAAAAATAATTTACTGCTGGAGGGAAGTAATCTATCCCTGAAAAATGAAAACCACTGTGTTAAGGAGAATTATGGGGAAAGATGGGACTGACACTTACCATAAGTCTTATAGTGGTGCTTCTTCAACATGCTGTTTTTTACAATTAAAACTTGTTGAGTGAAATCCTCAAGAAGAAGCTGCTTTAACACAATAAAATAAAATGAATTAATTAGTAACTAACATTTGGCAAGCCTCTTCATTCCTTCATATAGGTTTTACACCGGAATTTTAAATATGTGATTTTCATAATTGCATCCCATTTTCTTTCCTTTCAACGGATTTAACTTTGTCCTCCTGTATGTTATCCATTTGCATAGCATGTTCATTAGATATTTTTCAGTACTGATCATGTGGCACCAAACAACAAAATGTTGGCTTTTTTCAGGGAAAGACAAACTTTCCATCTCACAGCTTCCTTCATTTGCCTATATTTCTTTTGTAAGGTTTCAACCTTACAGACATGGGCTTGTCCCATCTAATTTGACTTGTCTGTTGTTGTTGTACTTGTTCCATTCATGCTGTGTTTAGGCAGTCATGTTGTTGAGACTTTATGGCTACAGTTTCTGATGTTACCTGGAGAGAAAAATTTTAGCAAACTGCCTGATCCTTTGACCCTTACAATTTTTCTACTTTCTCTTCTGAAATGATAGGTAGACCTATCCATTAGGACAGGACTCCACAACTTTCAAACAGTCTTTAATAAGCATTCATTTTTTGTTCACAGTGATTATTTTTGTTTCATTTGAGGTGAAGCACGTATTAAAACATCAGCCTCATAATTATTTTCTGTTTCTCTTCTTTATCCCCATAGTTAAGATGTTTAGATTTTTTTCAAAAATACTTTTTAGTTTTTGTGGGAGAGAATAACAATTTAGCTGCTGTATAAATCTTTTTTTATTATTTTCTATATTTTTTATTTACATTCCAAATGATTTCCCCTTTCCCGTTTCCTCCCTCCCCGAAATTCCAATAAGCCCCCTTCCTTCCCCCTGTTCCCCCTTCAACCCCCTCTCGCTTCTCTGTCCTTGCATTCCCCTATATCCAGTCTTTCCAGGACCAGGGGTCTCTCCTTCCATCTTCTTGGAAATCGATTGATATGCGAATTGCATCTTGGGTATTCCTAGATTCTGGGATAGTATCCCCTTATCAGTGACTGCATACCATGTGTGTTCTTCTGTGATTGGGTTACCTCACTAAGGATGATATTTTCAAGTTCTGACCATTTGCCTAAGAATTTCGTGAATTTATTGTTTTTAATTGCAGAGTAGCATTCCATTGTGTAAATATACCACATCTTCTAAATCCATTCCTCCATTGAGGGACATCTGGGTTCTTTCCAGCTTCTGGCTAATATAAATAAGGCTACTGTGAACATAGTGGAGCATGTGTTCTTATTGCATGCAGGGGAAACCTCTGGGTATATGCCCAGGAGTGGTATAATAGGATCCTCCGGGAGTGTCATGCTGCATGTTATTGGTATAGTGACAGGCACGTAGATCAATGGAACAGAATTGATGTATAAATCTTATTTGTGTGTAGATAGAACATAAAAGAAATTGCTTTTCAGCCTTAAACTTACTTTCTTATTTGCAGTCTTTGACTACTCAATTTATGTCTGAGAATTCTCCTCTGCTATAATCAAAGGCCAAAAGTATTAGAAAGTTAAAATATAAATCCTTGCATTTTTAGTTGATGTTTTTGTTTCTTCCTTATGAAAATATGCTTTACTTGATTATTCATTTTTGCCTGCTAGAGGCACACTATACACATAATTCAAGTCATATTGGTAGTATTTCAAAAGTTGCACAGTGATTTTTAGTGTCTATTAATATAACTGTTCCTGTGTTATTCTACAGCCTTCTAAGACAGCTCCCTTGCCTGGGGAAGTAAGCTACAACATATGAGCCTGTGCGTATGCCTCATAGTTAAGTCGCAACTCCCAGCTTACAGAATCACTTCTCTTTGCTATGTTTTCATATGCACTAAAACTCACATATCCTTTTTTATCCATTAAAAATCTCTCTCTCTCTCTCTCTCTCTCTCTCTCTCTCTCTCTCTCTCTCTCTCTCTGTGTGTGTGTGTGTGTGTGTGTGTGTGTGTGTGTGTGCGTGTGTAGAATGCACTGCAAAATTTTAGGGAAAATTCCACCTGTTTTCAAAATTTAATTTGAGTCTTACAGTGTTTATAATTTGGTGTCATCCATAAGGCTGAAAAAGACAATTATGGAAAGAATGTAAATTTTTAATTAGGTAAAATACATAAACGCAAAAACAATTGGTAACATTTTCACTGACAGATACAGTAATAGTCATGAGGCTTCAGAGCACAGCTAGAGTATTTATTTGACATTTATTAAACAGAGTTTAATGGCAGTGACATTTTAATCTAATTTATCAATTTAATAGTTTTCATGAGAACGCTTCATTTACTTAGACACTTTATGTATCTTTTCTAATCCCACTAATCATTTTGTTCATTTGCTTTTGAAGAAGGTTGTCTTGAAATACAGTATAAGAAACAGAACAATTCAGCTTCATAAAGCACTATCATTAAAAAGTATCTAGATTAAGAAGTCGTAAGTAATTATCATTTTACAGTATTATTTTTCCATTTGTCTCAATGACATTAAATCATTAAACCTGAGAAGCCATTGGAATGGATCTATAGATGCAAGCCAGAGGTCATCTTTGAAAACATCATCATACATTATCATGAAGTCCCAATTTATAATAGTTTTTCTACTTAAAAAAATCTTTATTGGTAATCTTTTCTAATGAACATGATAAATTTGATAATCACCAAGGGAGTTTAGCTTCAAAAATTTTGCTAAATCAGTAGAACACTTAAGAAGAAAAAAGAAGCAGACAAATGATGCTGATCTATACTTTGGAGAAGATACTTTGTATTTAAGATATTTCTGTAGCTGACCTTACAGTTTCAAGTATGTACATTTGTAAGTAATCAATCAGTAAGGTCATAGCACTTTGAAGCTTTTGGCCCAAGCATACTTTTGGTTCCTGCTGACTGTAATTTCACTGCTGCTGTAGAAAGATATGAACCCGTGTTTCTTTAGCAAACTCAGTACCTGAGCAGTAGCCATACAGAGAAGAGATGGTTGTTAAATATCCAACTAACTAATATGATAATTGCAGGGTAGAAGAGATTTTGTATTATTACTTTATGGAAACGATGCAAACTTTTTTAGTAGAGTTGTCTGTTAGATGAGGTTTTACTGTGTATCATCCTGGATAGATTGCTTATGAAACGAGTTGTGTGCTGGAGTTAATGAGATTGAGAAAACGCTAACTAGCAGATTATGAAATGAAGATTTACATCAGTATTCACAATAGGGTTAAATGCATTAGGTAGATTTTAAATCTCATCTGCCTCTCATGGAAATTTGAGTCCTTGATCATTATGCTTTTCTGGGTTGTTCTATCAACCTGTAGCATTCTAAAATGTTTATTATAATTGCCTGTGAAGAAGCAATATATTAATTTCTAGTACTTTCCAATTTCTATTATATATATTTATATATTAGCTAAATGATCAAGTTCTACCTACAAATATTACTGCTTAATCACACACACATACACAGACACACATACGCATGCACATGCGCTCGCACACACACACAGACATACATATACATGCACACATTCTCATTTTGACAATTCAGTATCATTTGTGCCAACATATCATTGCAAATCTTGCTCGTAGACAATAATGTCTATGCCTACTACTAATGAAAAACTATTATTTTGGGGTTATTCATTTTGTGTGTTCAGTATTAATAACTTTAGTCCCAAAACTTGGGAGGCAGCAACAGGTGAATCAAGTTCAGTCTCATCTGCAGAGCGAGTTTCTGGACAGACAGAGCTGTATAGAGAAACCATGCCTCAAAAAGCCAAAAATAAAACAAACACACAAAAATCATATTTCCAGTAGGGATCTCAAATGTTCTTTTTCATAATAGAGTGAATTTTTCCTCTTTTAATTTAAAATAAAAGTAAAGCAAAGCAAACAAAAGAAAAAACTCCTAAAATTTTGTTTGGAGAAGTATCATTTGTGTGTGTGTGTGTGTGTGTGTATGTATATATGTATATATACATATGTATATACACACATTTTAACAGTTTGAACATAATATTTGTGAACTGAAAAAATAAAATCATATCTATGTTTATTACAAAATTAAAAAGAGTACCTATAGAATGTATGCATTGGCTCATAGGGAGTTTATGTGGGCAAGACATACCTCCTCAACACTTGGATTCATATTAAAGAACTAGGTACTGCTTTCCCTTCATAGTTATGTATTTCTCTGTCTTTGAGTGTAGCCACCATGACTTCTCGGCTATTTTGGCTAAGATCAAGTGAGGGTAGCCACTGATAAACTGTAAGCTTTGCAAGGAGATGATATCACTAAAGAAACATATATGATATATTTCCAAATGTCAAGATTTCTGATTACCCTTGTTATTTCTTTACAGAAGTACAGGATAATTTGGCATAACATTTAGGAATCATGTACTTCTAGAACAAATTCTATATGAACAGTCAAAGTAATGAAAAATATCAAAGTAGATGGATAAAGGGTCAAGAGATCTTGTTAAATCATGATTGCTCATTGTTCTGATTTTCTCAAAATAAGGAAGAAGATGATTATCATGAATGGATTATAATGAAGCTAATGATAAAGTAGACACTGTGATAACTATGTATTAGTCATTATTAAATGCATCTTAGTATATTATTCTAATTAGTTTTGGGTGAACATTCTAAGGTGCATATACTATTTTGCCAAATTTTTCAGTATTAAAATGGCAGGATTAGTATCCATTAGTTAATTCTCCCACTGCTAATTGGCATAACTGAATGGAGAAAAGACTTTGCTTGAGGTTGGGTCACAGGAATTCTTGCCAAAAGGAGATTGCCACAATCGGATGAAAATTGGTAGGAAGTCTGTGTTCTTTCTATTATCACAGAGATCAAAATATATCCATAGGAGAAGAAATGATTTCTGGAATAGACACATATCATAAAGGGCCAGACTTTTCAGATCCTATGAGTTTGGATGGAGATTGTGTGTGTGTATGTGTGTGTGTGTGTGTGTGTGTGTGTGTGTGTGTGTTTACAAAAATGTGTGTAATGCTCATGTACACATAAATATATACTCAAAATTTTACTGATATCATTGGACTATATTCCATTGAAAGGTCCAAAAATGGTACTAAATGTAAAAGAAAGAAAACAAAACAATACAAAAGCCAAACAGCAGAAGCTTAAATCATTTAGTAAATTTATAATCCTTTTTATCACCATTATTCTTTGTTAGCAATATTCTAATGCTTAAACATCTATAATTATAAGATAGATCATCATTTAGCATAGTTTTCAATTTAAATAGAGACCTTTTTTATTTTTAATTCATTATTACTGTTTTCCTTTTTTGTGCATATAGGTATTCTTCCTGCATTTATGTCTGTGCAGTGTATGCATGCCATGCCTCTGGAGGCCAGGAGAGGGAAAAGTGGAGTTACACATATTTATAAGCTATCAAATTATCCATGCTGGCAGTTGAAACCCAGCCCTCTGGATGAGCAATCCGTTTACTTATACTTTGAGGCATCTCGCCACATCCAGGACTTTTCTTTTGAAAATATAAATCTTGGGACTAGGAAGATAGCTCAGTTAAGGCTTTTCCTCTGTGCATGTTAACTAAATTCTATCCTCAGACTCATGTTAATAAAAAGGTCAGGTGATGGCATACATTTGTTACCACAGTACTAGTCATGAACATATAGGCAGATCCAGGGCTTAGTTACTAGTCAGATTAGCAAATTCAGCAAGAACTCAGCTAAATCAAGACTATCTCAAAAACCATGATATGAGGCTTCTGGAAATGACACTGGGACTTGGCCTCTGACCTCTACATTTGTTACTATGTACACATTTTTCTATCAGTATACCTATATGCACACACATAGCACAGAAGCAAATGCAAACCTATTTTTTCCTTAGGATCTGTGTATTGCCTGTCATAGTTAGCTTCAGTGTCAACATGACTTACTTTGGAATAGGGGACCACATTTGAGGGATTTACTTCTTCAGATGGTCCTAGAACAATATCTGTGAGACATATTCTAATTTGTTAATAGAGGTATGAGGTCTATAGCCACTCTAAATGGTATCATGTCTAAAAAAGTTGTCTTGGACATTGTAAGAAATGAGGCTGAAAAAGCCAAAGGAAGGAAGCAAGTAAACCAGGTAGGCTTAGATTTTTCAAAACCTACTTTGATTATGGTTCTTCCTTGCTTCAATCTCCCCTCTAGCCTACCACCCAGCAGAAGTAGAGGGAAAGAAAGGTTAATAGGAATTGGGGGGTATAAAACTGTTTAGAAATAGTTCCTTGGGGTGATTTCAGTCCTCATTGTCAGCAGCCCAGTCTACAAGCAAAATGCTAACACAAATCAGCAGCGGCAGTCCAGTCCTCTCATCAAAGAGCAAACAAAAATAAGTAGCAATTGGTTGATCCAGAAGAAACAGCAAGGATTTAGAGATTGGCACAAGTCCCCAGAAGCAGCAAGAAGCAGTTGGAATACCACCTGAAATTCTTGGTGTGTTCTCTCTACAAAGCCAAGAAAAGTGATGATCAGCCAGGAAAGAAAGGTGAAATAATTTAAGAATGTCATCAGTAATTAAAAACAATGACTTCATGAAATTCTTAGGCAAATGGATGGAACTAGAAAATATCATGCTGAGTGAGGTAACACAATCACAAATGAACACACATAGTATGCTCCACAGAGCTTCCAGGTGCTAAACCACCAACCAAGGAGTACACATGGAGGGACCCTTGGCTCCAGCTATATATGTAGCAGAGGATGGCCTTGTTGGACATCAACGAGAGGAAATGTCCTTGGTCCTCTGAAGGCTTGATGCCACAGCATAGGGGAATTCGAGGTCAGGGAGGCAGGAGTGGGTGGGTGGGTGGGTGGAGGAACACCCTCATAGAAGAAGGGAAGGGGGGATGGGAAAGTGGGTTTTGGGGAAGCAGGAAAGGGATAATATTTGAAATGAAACTAAAGACAATATCCAATTTGTTTTAAAAAGAGTGTCATCAGTGAAATCCAGCCTCAGCAAACCCCACAATGACCTGCAAAGTTTTGCAAGGTGTACCAATGCAAGAGTGTCATTTTCCACTGTCAGCTAATACTTATACTCTTTCCAAATAATGCAAGCTTTCTAAGCATCTGCTCCAACAAAACATCAATACCCTTTCACCCTACAAAGTACAGAAAAACACCATGTGTCTGTTCTCAGCAAAATATTTTCTCATAAGACCATTTCCAGAAAAACATCACATGACACAATTGAGTCTCCAGTGAATCCAGACATTTCCACTTCTACATAGCATTGCTCCTTGGATTTTGCTTTCAAGCTTCTGCCCTGAATTTCTGCCATAAATTCCCTAAGTGATGGGCTATGCAAAAATGAAATAATCCTTTTCTTTCTGGAGTTGGTTTCAGTTAATGTTTTATTGTAGCGTGAGAAGATAAAGTAAAAGTTAACATTACACATACTAGGTTGAGTTCCCACGTTGTCTGTAATAAAAAGGCAAAGTTCTAGAATTGTTTGCTTACCCTTTCAAATACTATAATCACAAGTGTATATTTGTATTAAGAAGAATGTTACAAATTAAAAGATAGGTAATTCCACAAATATCAGATGCTACTTTTACTAAATTATTAATGTACCTTATGATAATTGCTTTGGAACCTCTCTTGTGGATTTAGTACAAGAGGAGATAAGCAGTAATCATGTGTTGTGTTGCCAGCATTTTCTCTTTTGTTTGGTGCCTGCTAATGGGATGCTCATCATGTAATGCTCACTTATATTTCACTTAATGACAGGTGTGTACATATATTTAAGTTTGTAGTATTTTAAATAACTTTTGTGACTAAGTCTCGGGGAGAAAAGTATGACAGCATGTCTAATCTTATATTGTACCTTATATATGTCACTTTTCATCCACAGCTCAATAATAACTACCCACTGCTTTTTTTTTTTTGCATTTGCCTATGTGTCCATGCATAAATATGTAAAAGCATCTACATATACCATATTTATATACTGATTTACACACATCTATTTTAAGGTAGAGTATTGTTCTACACTGCTCTACTAAACTTCCTATCCCTTTGCAATCTTATGCTTGCCCCCAGGAACTGCTGAACTGCTCAATGATATTTAACATGTTGTATAATGTTTGTAAATTCAAACAGTAACTAGATTTCTGGTATATCAGGAGTGTCTAGTTCTTCAAAGGAAAAAAAAAGAGAGTGACAGTGCTTTGTTAATGAGAGAAAATGGGGAAAGGAAGTTCAATATATTGCTGTATAGGGACCACATGCTAAAATAAGGTTTAAATAGATTGAAGTGTATTGTATTTCTTGATGTGTCTTTCTACACATTTCTATTGTGCATGATAATGCCACTTTTGGATAGTGAAGGCAAAGAAGGGAACTGAATAGGTAATAGTGCTAATGTACCTCATCTAGGAACTGTGCAAAAGTGTCCTTCTCTGTTTATCATGTTAAAAGGGGAAGGTAACGTGGGAGTTTACTTTAGAAATACATGGTAAAAAAGAAAATTGATCTTTGCCTGTGTTTGTCCTCTTTTGTTGATGTGAGAACAATATTGAATGGCTTCTGGCAACTACTAATCAATTGCTATCTTCCTCCTAACAATCTTTTCTGTCATTGTTTGATATTCTTTTATCTTTTTCCCCAGAACATCCTATATTAGTGCTATTCATTCACTCAAACATTTATTGAGTTCTTACCTGTGGTCCAAACTGTATTAGGTATTCCAGGGAGTAAACATAAGTACAGCGGAAAAAAATGATTTCTGCCTTTAAAAATGGATCAGTTTTTTTCTATTCAACAGAATAATCCTTAAAATACATTTAAACATGGATATACTATATCTAAATAAAAAACACATATAATATTCTCATGCAAACATATCTTCCATCATTTCCCAACCTTTTAGCAATTTCTAATTTTTTGTAATTATAACAATAAAATTTAACATTCCTTAAAAATTACAATAATTTATTATATCAGTTCCTTTTTTTATCAATTTTCCTTGCATAAAGTGTTACTTTAAACTGTCTATCCTATAAGAAAATATTTTTCGTTTTTAATATTGATACTCTTATAAAGAGGACAAAATAGCTTTTACTTCTCTTATATCCATATTCAGACTTAAGATTATTTTTATGAGTTTCTGGCTGACAATTAGTTTTTATTGCTAATGAGGTTGGGAGGGAGTCTGAAGTAATCTTTGGCACTGATCAAATGTTTCAATGAATGGAACTGTTATGGAAGGACAGACCAAAAAATAATGCCTATTTGTCAGATTTTTAAGCAAGAAAAGTTACCACGTGAGAGCACTAAGAATAGGAGAGAGGTGTCTCAAGGCATGTGTTTAACAAAACAAGACAGAACAAACTATAAGCTTCTTTAGAAAGTTGTAATTACTCTGACCTCGATTATTTTGCAATTCACCCTTACACTTTAGATGTGGTAAGTAAGCAAAGTTACATTTAAGTTACTTTTCTGTGAACTCATAGGATCCTTGGTATGATTGGCTACAGTGCAGATGACCTTCCATGGAAATTATTTGGAAAATAAGGTTGGAAAATCATACCAGGAACATGACAGAAGTATTGGTGCATTCTGTGATCACATTTTTATTATTTTATTTTTTGATTTAATTTAATTTTGCTTTTAAAATTTTTTCATTTTGCATATTGCCCACTGTCCCACTCCTTGTCACCCTTTCCTACAATTTTCCCCATTCCCCATTCCCATTCTCCCCTGAGTGGGTAGGGGCCCATGAGTCTGTACAAAGCTAGGTGCTTCCTCTCCATTGGGGCCAGACTAGATAACCCAGCTAGAAGAGTATATCCCACATACAGGCAACATTTTTGGGATAGCCCCTGTTCCAGTTGTCTGAGATTCACATGAAGACTGAACTGTATAACTGCTACATATAAGCAGGAAGGCCTAGGTCCAGCAGGTGTATGTTCTGACTCTGAGAGACCCCAAGGGTCTAGGTTAGTTGACACTGCTGGTCTTCCTGTGAAGTTCCTATTCCCTCAGGGCCCTCAATCCTTCTTCCTTTTTTTTATAAGACACTCCAAGCTCCATCCACTGTTGGGCTGTGGGTTTCTGTATTTGTCTGAGTCACCTGCTGGGTAGAACCTCTCAGAGGACATTATGGTAATCTCTATATGGTTCAGGAGTCTCTGGTCTGATGGAAATAGTGAAGAAGCATCAGGATAAAGGAAAAATTTCATTTTTCATAGGAAGACTTCTTTGTTTATCTTAGAATACAATATAATTAAAAGAAACCTTTCATGAAAATACTTTTATTTTATATAAATATAAATGAGATCTGGGTTTGCTTGCAGATATTTTCACTTAATAGTCTGGTGACTGATCCAAGAAAGATTTTGTAATAGATTACAGGAGATTGTAAAATGCACCTGCCACCAATGATCAGGTCCCTACACCCTTCATATCTGAAATTCTAGAAAAGGAGATGTGTTGAGGGAGACAACAATTATGCATGACTACAAATAGCCGGCAAGAGATTTGAATACTGAAAAAAAACACATTATTATAAAACATAATGAATATAGGTTGCCATTTATTCCTTTATAAAATATTATTAATATATTAATTGTAAAGGCTAAATTTTTTTTTATGTTATATGACTTTGAAGATTTCTCTTCTTCCAATGTAGAGACATTCAGCTATTCCATGGTGAATTTTTAGATTTTGTTTAAGGTATTTTGGTATGTGTTGTGAAAAGTTATAATGTATTTGCATGGGGCAATGGTTAGGATATTGTTCCTTTTTAAGAGTAACATATCTATACTAACTTACAAAATAAACTTTTATGTTTTGCAAATATTTATGTACCTAAAGTCATTTAAATGTGTTATTAGTAAATATTTCAAAGAAATAAATAGTAATCCACTCTACTATACATATGTATTTTCATTCCAAGATATTTTTTTCAAAAATTAACAGTTAATATCTCCAAATATTATAGATTTTCATCAATTTAATTAACCATTTTTATTGTAAATTTTCATTACAAGCATATTTTCAAAATACTGATTTTACTCATTTTTACTACTTCTTAATCAAACAACATTTAAAGTTCCAAATGCTTTATATTTTAGTGTTATATATTTTCTCTTTATATTTCTTGCTAAGTTATTGCGTCATTTTACTGTTCTATTTAAGAAGACTGACTTTTGGGTCCTTTCTTATTACTGCCTATTCTCTTCATACTAATTTCTTCTCTAGGACACCAGCATGTTTTCTTTATGACAAAGTTTCTTATTTCTGTCACCAAAATATCTATTTTTAAAGACGTGAATTGGATATTTCAGTTATGCTTCATTCAGGCACCTTGTCTCCTAAGAAACTACTATTCACTGGAAATGAAAACAGTCATTTTAAAACCCAGTGCTTAGCTCTTGTCCTTGAAATTCCTGGTTTTATTGTACCTCTCTGTTGTATCTTCTGTAGTTTTCCATAGCTATTGTATTGCCATACAGTCATGCTAGGAGACTCTCATGAAAGCTGGGTTTGGTTCATCCTTCTATTATCTCTGTTTTATACCATTTTCTCATGTGTGTATGTGCTGAGTTATCCACAAATACTTGAAGATTCTATTTGACAAAATGAACCACGAATGACTCTTTTTTTTTAATTTTATTTTATTTTCTAAGTTTTTTTTATTTACATTCAAAATCATTTCCCCTTTCCCATTTACTCCCTCCCCGAAAGTCCCATAAGCTCCCTTCCCTTTCCTCTTTTCCCCATTCAACCCCCTCTAGCTTCTCTGTCCTGGCATTCCCCTACATCCAGTCTTTCCAGGATCAGGAGTCTCTCCTTCCATCTTCTTGGAAATCTATTGATATGTGAATTGTGTCTAGATCTTTACCAACCCTACATCCGACAGAGGGCTAATATCCAATATATACAAAGAACTCAAGAAGTTAAACTCCAGAGAGGCAAGTAACCCTATTAAAAATGGGGTACAGAGCTAAACAAAGAGTTCTCACCTGAAGAATATCTAATGGCTGAGAAGCAACTAAAGAGATGTTCATCATCCAATGACTCTTTATACTATTAAATTCCTCACCTCAGAGATCAGGAAATCCCACAAAATATGGGAGGAAATATTGTAAAAACAATAGTGAATGGAAGACACCAAGAAAACAAGGCCTTCTTTTTTTCTTTTATTTTTTATTGAAAAAGGAAGTAAAAACATTTTATGATAAAATTAAAGATTTACATGGAAAATATTTCTGGCAAGATTGAAGAAGCATATAGAAAAACATATTAAGATCGGTAATTTTCATAGAAAATTATAGAGTAAAATGGTAGACAGAAAAAAATATTGCTAAATTAATTGAAAAAGGAAGTAGAAACATTTTATGACAGAACTGAAGATTTACATGGGAAATATTTCTAATAAAATTGTAGAAAGATATAAAATAACATTAAAATTGAAGATTATCATGGAAAATTACAGATAAAATGGTAGGCATAAAATATTTCTAAGTTGATTGAAAGTGGAATTGTAAATATTTTCTGATAAAATTGAAGATTTCCAAGGAAAATATTTCTGATAAAATTCAAGAAATATATAGAAAAACATGTTGAATTTGACTATTTCATGGAAAATTATACAGATAAAATGGTAGGCATAAAAATATTCCAAAGTTGATTGAAAGTAGAATTATAAACATTTTCTGATAAAATTGAAGATTTACATGGAAAATATCTCTGATACAACTGAAGAAATATATAGAAAAACACATTAAGATTGACTATTTCATGGAAAAAAATTATCCTGATAAAATGGTAGGCATAAAACAAGGCCTTCTAAATCAACAGGTCAATGCTCTTTTGAATCACAGAGACTGAAGCAGCATGCATAGGGCCTCCTGCAAAGGTCTGCATCAGGTTTTCTTCAAAACTATTATGTCTTTCAGTTTAGTGTTTTTATAGGTCTGCTGAGGGTGCAAATGAGAGGGTCTCCAATGTCTGCGTTTTCTTTTCAGCTCTTTTCCGTATGTTGGATTGTCTTCTACAATTTCTATGACTTAGTTTCTCTTTTATATTTAATTTTGATGGATTTTAAAAAGAATGGATAGAGAAATGAATGAATGATTGACTGATTGAATAGATGAAAACCTAACCAGCTGAGTGGAGGGTAACAACTGAACTATCACATACCTGCTAAGAGAGGACAAATAAGTTTTCTCCAAAAGAGTGGCACTAGATATCACAACACTCCAGGACAGGGCTCATGTTCAGGAATACTTGACTAGCACTGACTTTGGTTTTTCTTGTTTGTTTGTTTGTTGTGTGGTCAAATTTTGTTGGAGTTTTTTGTTTGTTTTCTTTTGGGGTGTGGATTTTTTCCTTTTACTTGGTTTGAGGGAGGTTTAATATTTACTGGGCTTTTGTTTGTTTTTTAAAAAAATGAACCTAAAGTTAGATGGGTAGAGAAGTTAGAAGTTCTATAAAGACCTGGGAGAGGGAAAGAATATCATCATGAATGTTTAAATTTAAGAATAGTTTTAAGTAAAAAAAAGTATAACCTAAATTATAATGTACTCTTTTATCTAACTATCTTATTACCTGTCATCAATGAATAGTACTTCCTCATTTATAATAATTATCTCTGAATGTATCTTTTGATACTTAATGATTTTGTTATCACCAAAACCTGATTTGTATTCTTAGATAGTTTGATGTATTCATATATGAACATGTACATGCAAATGAATGAATTTTTATTTAAATAGATTTAGACAATAATTATTTCCTGACTTTATAGAGTATAACATGAAATTTTAATTATTTTTTTTCTGAATAGGAGCAATAAGTAGTACAAAATTTAAAAAGCATCATGGTCAATTTTTTTCATTTTCATAATATTGTTTCTAATTTTTAAAACCTAATATCATTTCTTTTGTTTCTCTATAGGTTTTCCCCTTATATTCTTCTTACAATAAGCTTTTAACTTCTCTCAGTTTGAAACTATGCTATATTCTTCCTAGGTTTGTCATGTATTTGACTTACTGGAAATCAGTATATGTAAATTAAATAATTCAAAGCATTTTAGTATATATTCATAACATGCATAATAAGAATAGTTATGTGTTTTTGTGAACAGTTTCAACAATTGTAATAGACGAGATATACAACTAACTACATATAGTAGAATAGAAATTTCAAAGAACTAGAGGCTTTGATTTACTCACCAAGAATTACACAACTAGATGGTCTCATTATAAGAATGTACTGTCTTCCACATATTTAACTCACACTGGAGATTTATAGATGAATATATATACAGTGTATGCTTATAGCTGACATTTAAAACCACAGTATTTCTCAGAGCTCCTACTTACATTGTTTTAGAACTAAAGAACAAATTAGAAATGAAGTTTCAAGTCAAACAGTGACCTTTATATTCAAGTGATATTTCTGATTAAATTAAATTTAACCCAAATTTCCTTCAGTTTCTCTTTTGTATGCTAGTGCCTCAAATTTTCATTGCTTTTGTTTTCTATGTGGCCTTTGAAATATAGTTTTTATTAAATTAATACTTTTATTGCCCAATCAGACTTCTCTCTTAACATTTGGGAATTATCAATAAACTGAAAGGTCACAGCTCTACATCTTGGAGGTGTATGTCTACAGATTAAGTTAGTGTTATTTAAACTTGACTAGGACTTACAGACTTGGTTTCCTTAAGTACAAGCAATTGCTTGAACAGGATTCCAACACTTAAAGTTTCAGGCCACTACTGATAAAAATAGATGGAAAAATATATTGCATCTGCACTATCTCAAATTTACTTTTGTCTATCATTATTCTCTAATAATAAAATGTAGCAATTTTCACATAATTGCTATAAGAAATCTACTGATAATTTTAAGTACATGAAGATACATATATGTTAAAGCAACTTTTGTTAAATTTCAAGGAAACCTGATCACTTATAGATGTTTATATCCACAGCTACGCAATTATTCAACAATTATTTAGGGATAAGTCTATAAATGAAGCAAGAGTATGTGGAAAGTATGTAAAAATCATGTAGCCTAGTTTTATATCAACTTGAAAAAAGCTGAGGTCATCTGAGAGGAAGGAATCATGACTGAGGAATTGCCTCCATCAGATCAGTCTATAGACCATTTTCTAAATTGGTGATTGATGAAAGAGGGCCCAGTCCATTATGTGCAGAACACCCCTGGGCTAATGGTCCTGAGGTCTATATAAAAGCAGGCTGAGCAAGATATAAGAAGTAAGCCATAAGCAGCACTCCTCCATACCCTCCATATCCGCTGGTGCCTCTAGGTTCTTGCCCTCTTTATATTCTTGCTCTGACATCCTTTGAGATGAATGATGATATGGAGGTTTAACCAAAATTAACCGCTTTCTTCCCTACTCACATTTTGGTCATAATGTTTCATTGCAGCAATAGCAAACCCTAACAAAGACCATGAGAATATATGGCACACACATGACACTACCTTTGTTTGCATACAAAGGTCATTTCTTCCTTTTTATTCTTAACTATTCCTTCAAATAATAATCACAGAAAAGAGGAATAGGAAATAAGTCCCAATGTTGTGAAGGCCTTTTACTGTTAATTATATCTGCCCTGATTTCAGAACTGCAACAGACAATTCTGGCCTAAAGGACAGAGTTCCATAGCATCCTTCAAACTATGGTTCATGATGTCATAGCAAAAGCCACCAGGTACTTAAGCGTCTTTGTTATATACAGAACATATTCTTCAAGTTTTTCAGAATATCAGGATAGGTTTTATAAGTCACTTTCTCTAGTTCTTTCTCCCTTAACTCATATGATTATATTTTTCTGGGCAGTGACAGACAATCTTGCCCACTTGCCAAAATTACTTACACTGACAATTTGGTATAAAGTGGATTAAGAAGAAGCTATCAGAGCTTTCAAGTTCATAGAATCACTTATTTCTTGATTCCCAGTCATTAAGTAGTCATGCAAAACCCGTCTTTGTAAAAATTACCAAGTCTGAGTTGTATTGCAGGGAAGCTGGTTAAATTCAGATAATTGCAGAAATATATTAAACCCATCCCTCAGGTCTAAATGTCGTCTATTATTAGGGTGAATTCAGATTTACCTTTAGATCCATCATTTTCAAATGCAAAATAATTGTAGGATTGCAAACTTTTGACCTTTATAAATGTCAAAAGACAAGAAAAAGTCTTCGCTAAGGCCAGTTGTCTGAAAAGCATGTAGTGATTTGTTTCTTTACCTTAGCTCAGTACAGGTTTGATAGCTAACTAGATACCACTATAACAAGCAAAGGAAAGGAGTATATGTCTTTAGTGGATTGTATTAGTAGTGCTTTGTTGATTGGATTAGTTTCATATAGGAGAACTTTTTTAAAAAATTGCTTAAGTTTTTTTTTTTTGTCCACATTTAACTATCTGATTATCAAGAGTCTTTCTCAGTAATGGCTATTGGCAAAAACAGACAGAAGAGAGAGGGTAACTCATATTGATTGAGCAATGAAGTTTTATTCCAAAGAACTGGCTTATATGGTTATTGTATAGGTGAAGAATTTAAACTTTGTAAAATCTGAGGGCTAGAGACTGTGGAAAGAGAACTGGCATACATATTCAATAAAGAATCTCAGTTATCTTAAACTTCCATAATTTCAATAATTTTCCATTACTTGAATAAGCCCCATACATATTTGTAAATCATAATCTTTATTTGGACACAACTGAGTGAAAACATGAGTTATAGCATCATCATACTAGTGTTGAATAACTGCATTAATATTATCAAATTACGCTGAATACAAAAACAACCAAATATCACACTGATAAAAGTAATTATGCAACATTAAGAAATTATTTTACTATAAATTTTGTAAAGTGGACATTTGAAGCTGTTTAGTTTTAATTAACTTTTGTGATTAGCCAAAGCTTTCTTATTCTGTACAGTAAAAATTGATAAAGTATATTCTCTAGTTGGGCCTCAAACTTCTGCTTCCATCAGACGACAATACAGATATTACAAATCACTAGTTCTTCACTCCAAACTTTGGGTTTCACACATAATTAAAATATTAAAAATATATGTACATTAATTTGGTTCTGACCACATAGACATTCAGATCGTGTACAAATTACATGTTCTGACATCAAACTGTTTAGGTTTTAAAAATAAGACATAAATTAGAAAATTAATAGTGTATGTGATACAGGAGAAACCAGGGTTCCCCCCCCCTTGGGTTCTTAATCTCATTAATAGAAGAATTTACAAATGGACTCAAAGGGACAGCTCAAGGACAGTTTCACCAAAGTTTAAAAGAAAATAATCCTGTGGCAAACAAGCCATAAATCTCAATGCATTTAAAAGGGTGGACTAGAGGTGGAGGGAAAATTGTGCCATTTATGCCAAAATGGAAGACAGACACAAGGCAGAGAAGTAGCTACTTGGCAGGGAGGGGAGTTCTCCACAGAGACAGAGTAAGGAAGCCCAAGATATCAGAAAAGGTGTACTTAGGTTCAGGCCAACATCCTAAAAAGAGACTCCTTTGAAAAATGAAGAAAAAAAATGCTGGGTTGTTCAGACTCAGGTCTCAGAAAGAAGGGCTGCCTTGTTTAAACCTCATGCGAGCTACTGGGGAAGGTGTTTGGGGTGGAAATTCTGGGACTGGGTATTATGGGAGTGGGAAGTCTCAGTAAAGGAAAAATTCCACTGATCTCTGTAAGATCACTTACATCCTCTATAATTCTCCACATATATTCAGCTCTAACCCATAATCTGTTGGTATTTTCAACAAAGTAAAAGATACCTGGGTATCTTTTTTCTAGGGAAGCTTCTCCTGTGTAAAATGACCCAGTTGAGAACATATTTTCATTTATTTTTCTACTAAATACTTGTGTTCACGATCTCATTTATTCATTGTGTATACTCAAGGGAAAACTTACCTTCTTCAAGGAGTTATAGAAACTCTCTAAATAATTAAGGAAATTATGATAAATATTTTTTCTCTGACCATAATTGAGTTCACCAAAATTAATCTGAAATTTCTACCTAAATGGTTGGTAAATAATAGTTACTTAAAAGTAATCCATAATTATTTTGGGATTTGGCAATTTCGCCATGGCAAACTTTAAAAAAAAGTTTTGATTCTGTGTGAATTTCCCATTATACACTCCAGTCCCAATCATTTACCTATCCCTTCCTATCTTCCCTCTTCTCTCACAACCTCCCCACCAAAAGAAAACGAAAAGTAAAAAGAAAAGAAAAACACAAAACAAAATAACAAAGAGCCTCACCATGGAACCTATTATACTTTTATCCGAATATCTTTACTTGTAAATATTCATTGAAATAAGTCATGCTCTGGTTCAAGGCCTCTGACATCTTCTACATTATCAATATTGAATTCTTATTGGGACTTCTTTCAGATACCTGTTGTTACCCTGTGTCATAGAGATCCTACAACTTTGGATCTGAAGGGCTGGCCTCTTCACTCACTCCAGCAGTTCATAGATGTGGTATATGTTAGGATGGGCCAATTCGAAGCCCTGAGTCTGTGCCTAGGAAGTAGCTGACTTGGTCAGCCTGCCAGGTACTCAGCACCCATATTACCAGGGCCAGCTCTCCAGTACTGCTCTTATTAACTCACCCAAAGGATGGGGCCAGATCTGCTCTCATGCCTTTGGGCATGGCTCACTTGTGCCCACACAAACAGGGTGAACTTTAATGTGCTTCCCCAGGCAAGAGGTAGGGTCTGTTCTCCCAAGTGCAGCAGCCAGCAAATGGTTGGAGCCATCTCCCACTCTCATACCTTTAAAGTGGCAAATGTTTTTAAGTATTTAAGCCTAAAATGAATATATATTTTACTAAAACCAATAGATAGTAAAATCAACATAGTAGAATCAATCACTATCTTATGATTTATATATTTTTTGTTATTTATTGCATTTTAATTTTTATGTATTTATTTCTGTGTGTATGCCATCTGTGTACAGGCAAATCAGAAGTTCGCGTAGAACTGAAGTTACAGGTGACTGTGTCTCTTTACATGGATGCCTGGGAGAATTCAGGTTCTCTAGAAAGAGAGTAAGTGTTCTTAATCTCTGAGTCATCTCTCAAGGCTCAACAGGAAATATATAATTTATATTTTCAGTGTCTTGTTGCATACCATTTTCCTTTATATTTTATTACTTCTTTCCTAGTCAAAGATATTATGCTACATTTAAACTTAGGCAAAGAATCAAGTGTTGTCATATATTTGTATAATGGCAGCACTCAGACAGCAGAAGAACCTCAAGTTCAAGTCCATACAGAGTAAGACATGATCTTATACAAACACAAAATAAAACATAAAGAAATGTGAAGAAGAACAAAAATCTGAGCTGGTGGTATGTACAGATAAACAATAAAGAGTGAACACAGCAATCATGAAGTCTTCGATTTAGTCCTTAGCACAATGCAATATATGCACATGCAGATGCACACACATTCATAAACAAAAGTCTACACTTCTTTGTATATCTGCTTTTACATTTTAATGTCATTTATTTATATTTTCAAAATTAGCTTTTAAACATGCAATTGATGAAAACACAGGATAAGGATCTATATATGATAACTTTGCTTATTTTATGTTTAAAATTAAATTACAAACATAACTCAATTATTAAAATACTGTCTCTCTTCCAAATATAGAAACTTACTTACAAAGCCATTTTGTTGGTTTTGTATTGAAAAATTACCTCTAATTTCCAGAATTATGTAATATAAAAATTTTATTTTCCTTGAAATAATATTTTTAAAAATTTTGCTTAATTAAATAGTATTACATTTTGAATATATTTGGAATTTTCAACTGGGGTCACTCTGGCATTTTGTTCAAGTATTTTATATTATTATGCTCATACTGAAGAATATAAACGTAATTTCAATTGGTAAATCTCTAAGAGGAAATGTTAAATAATGAGAGAGGTCTAGTTATTTCCAACTGTCTGCAAATTTTGCCTGATAATTTAAGCAAGAACCTTCTCCAGAATTTTAGAATGACTGGTGATTATTAATGAATGCAGTGAGCTACAGAGAAAATCTTTCTCAAGGCCCCTGATTACTTATTCAATATCAAGTATTATTCCTGAAGTCACATACATACAACTAGTATTACATGGGCTAAGCAGGCTGTTTTTATGTATTCAGGCATGTGTGTGTGTGTGTGTGTGTGCATGTGTGTTTGTGTGTGTGTGTGTGTGTGTGTGTGTGTGTGTGTGTTTAACAACAAGAAAAGAATTCAGATCATGAATTTGGGAGAAAGCAAAGGGGGAGCATGGAAATGTTTGAATGGTGAAAGAAAAAGGTAAGAACAAAGTGATTATATTTTAATTTTAAAAATATGTTCTAAGAGGACTGAAGGGATGGTTTAGAAGTTAAGAGCACAGGTCACTTTTTCAGAGGACCTGACTTCAATTCTCAACACTGACATGGCAGCTCACAACTGTCTTTAACTCCAGTTGAAGAGGACCCAACACTTTCACACCGACATCCATGTAGGCAACAAAAATGCACATACAATTTTATATATATATATATATATATATATATGTGTGTGTGTGTGTGTGTGTGTATGTATGTATGTATGCGTATTTGTATATGTATGCATATGTGTATGTGTATATGTATATATATGCTGCAACTTATAAACTAAGTAACTAAGTACTATTACTAGTATGAAACTGATGGACTACAAGGTAAGTAGCATTTCTACATTGTGCCCAGATGGTTTTTTGTTCATAAATTATGTAAGACCATGGTACTATGTTTTGGTTTATTTCACTATTAGCTCAAATCATCTATTGCTCTCTAAAACAAAACCCATACCAATTTCATATTTGAAATGATATAAATAGGTGTAATGCTATATATGTTGAGTAGGTTGAATTTATGTAATTAGCAATATATACTCATATCTCTCTATATAAATACAAAAATTAAATAAAAAGTCATGTAAATGCATTTGAGAACATGGGATAGAGAGTACATGATAGTTGATGGAGGGAAGAAAAGGAATAGAAGAAATGGTGCAATTACTTTTAACTTAAAAATGTAATAAAAATTTAATTATGTATATATTTGTTTTAAAAACTCAGTGATATAACAGAACACCACCATTTGTCATTTGTGTTTTGTTTGTTCACTAACATGGGCATATAGATCCAATATATGCATTTCTTGGCATCTCATTAAATTTTAGATAGTATCAGGGATTATGCTTCATTTAGATACAATCTGGGATTATATCACTTTTAACAACTGTTTCTTCAGTGACTGGCTGAGAAGATAACACAGCAGATGACTCATTGGGTGTCTCTTTCTTTAGATGCATTCATCCTGGGTGTCTTTACAGTAAGGCAGCAGGCTAACCAGATTTCTTCCATGTAAACCATTCTATGACAAAAATTGAAAGCAGACCTCTAGAAGGCTAGTATACATTCTCTGTTGGGAAGTGCTTTAAAGGATTCCTGTATTCCTAGTGCTTTATAGGAATCCTGTATTTCTAGTCTCTAAATTGGTCAGACATTGATGTATGGAAAAGAAAATTGAGATAAAATATCTTAAAATTTCTGAAAACACAGTTAAAATCTCTTCTTATTCCAGAAGAAGTCTGGTGTCCCTTCTCTTTGTTTAGTATACCCCAACATAAACACAACATATATAGTGCATATCTCTTTGAAAATAACATTTCATTCTATGGATATGTGAGCTCAAATATTTCTAGATTGATAATAGTTTGAGACCATGGGTATTTTTCTTTCTGCCTATTCTAAGGCTTATTTCACTTAGCATAATTTCCTCCAGTTACACCCATGTTGTCACAAATAGAATGGTTTTCTTCTTAAAACTACCTGAATGACAAATATCATGTTGAAGTTTTTCTACCATGAACATGTACACTGCTTGATGGCACCATGAGGACTCGTTATCATAGAAAAGTCAAAGTCTCTCCTCTGAGGTAGCTTTTAATTTCTGCAGCACTATTCCAAAAGACTTGCAGTAGACCTTTTGATTACCTTAGTGCTGTTCAGCAATTCATTAAAAGTATGTGCAAAAGTAACTAATCATATGTAGACTGACAGTGTAAAGAATCCAAAGCAAAATTTACAATAACAATTAAAGATTCCACTCCCCCCAGTAGAGGGATGGGGTTACCAAACTTCCTTTAAAATTTAACCTAGACTTAGTCGTGTCTAAAAGAAATACAGAGACAAAAATGGAGCAGAGATTTAAAGGAATGCATCCAGTGACCAGCCCCACACGAGATCCATCCCATGCACAGGCACCAAGGCCAGAAAGTATTATTGATGTCATGTTGTGCTTGAAGACAGGAGCCTAGCATGGATGTCCTGTGAGAGATTCTACCAGCAACTGATTGAGACAGGTACAGATACTTACAGTCAACCATTGGACTGAGGTCTTGAATTCCTATGGAAGAGTTAGGGTAAGAATTGAAGGAGCTGAAGGGGGTTGCAAACCCATAGGAAGAACAACAATATCAATTAACCCAGACCCCTGAGCTCCCAGAAACTAATCCAACAACCAAAGGGCATACATGGTCTGATCTGTGACCCCAGGCACACGTATAGTAGAAGACTGCCTAGTCTGGCCTCAGTGGGTGAGGTTGCACCTAACCCTGTAGAGACTTAGTGCTTGAGCAAAGGGGATGGGGGAGTATTGAGAGGGTGGAGTAGGGAGCATCCTCCCAGAGGTAAAGGGGAGTGAGAATGAGGAGAAAAACTTTTAGACGGGGTACCTGGAAGGGGGACAATATTTGGAATGTAAATAAATAAAAAAATAAAAACCAATTGAAGATTTGATCACAGAAGGCAGTAGTAGTGAAATCTGAAAATTCTGGATTACTTCTTTGACATCTAGATTTTTTTAGGATGAACGCCTCTTCAACTTGTCATTTCCCCTTTCATCAAAAAGTACAGGAGCCTGTAGAGGACATAAAAGGATGTAAATTCCTTGGAGCTCAAGTGACAGGGACTTGTGAGTAAAAGGACATGAGTTCTGGAAACTAAACCATTATCCTTTTGAAGAAATATATGCTCTTAGCTGTTGAGAAATCTCACTCACTCCTCAACTCATATTTTTGAAAACTGAAGATGAGGCTCATAAGTTTTTTTTATTGAATATATTCTTCATTTACATTTCAAATGTTATACCCCTTCCTGGTTTCCTCCCTCCCTGAAAGCCCCCAACTCATCCTTCCACCCCCTGCCTCCAAGAATATGCTCCTCCACCCAACCTACTCCAATGACCCCCACTATATTTCCCCACATTGGGGTCTCTATTGAGCCTTCACAGGACCAAGGACCTCTCCTCCCATTGATGCCCAATGAGGCATTCCTCTGCCAATCTTTTGGCTGGGACCACATGTACACATTGGTTGATGGCTTAGTCCCTGGGAGCCCTGGGTTGTCTGGTGAGGCTCATAAGTTTTATTAAATGAGATATTCATAAGGATATTTTAGCTCACATATAAGGCATGCTTGTTATTTCTTATACTATTAAAGATATTTTATTAAGAAAATGATTTATTAAATAATTAATATCAAGAAAAAAATCTTTAAATCCCCATGCCCCAAGTCCCTTAGTATTTTTCTGAAGTTTGAGGCTACTACAATTTAAACACACATACCTATTCAAATTTAGTATTTGTGAACCAGAGAATATGAAGCTAACTACACATACCTGAATATTCAACTCTTGCATTCATAAATCAGATAGTATGAAGCCTTTGATATTTTGGGTTCAGGGGATATCACTCATTTACCTGTGAACTTAATGATGTCATTTTTCTTTACAGGTTAGTATTATTCTACTGTGTATGTAAATTGAATTTACATTATCATTCATCAGTTTATGGTCATCTAATCTGTTTCCATTTCCTGGATATTGTGATAACTGTGACTATAGCAATAATGAACATGGATTTCCATGTATTTCTGTAGTAGCATATAAATTCCTCTGGTAAGATTTCCAGGAATAAAGCTAGATCATATGATACAGCCCAGGTGTTATGGATGGAGAATGGAGAATATTAGTACAGGAAGTTTTTTGGACTAGATAAAAAGGAATAACAAGGTGAGATAGAGGACTCAATATTCCCTGCTTCCTAACTCTGTGTGCAATGTCACTGGCTGCTTCAAGTTTTTCCTGCTATGTTGTTTTTGCCATAATTGACTGTGCATTCAAACTTTGAACAAAAAACCCTCTTCCTTCCAAAAGTTGCTGTTGCTGGAGTGTTTTTATCAAAGCAGCAGGAAAATTAATTCACAGACTACATTAATTGTAGGTTTGATAACAATGATACAAAACATTCAATTATAGGGTTTTAAACTACAAGAGCCCTTCTCTATCTTTATTTCTATTTTTCCATCTTTTTATGTTATTCCAGACTACCTAATGTGTTTTCACAAATACTGACTTATACTCTAACTGATTCACTAAATCAAACTACATTTCTTAAATAAATAAAACAGAATAAAGCATGTATGTGAGTGTGTGTGTTTGTGTGTGTGTGTGTGTGTGTGTATCCCCTCTATGAATGTTTCCTTTAGTTCATGGGAAGAACAAAAAAGACAGCATTCAAAATAGCATATTGTTTACCAATGGATTAATAGTAGAGGCAGAAAAACAATAAATTTAGGTACTAAATAATTATGACTGAAAAAAAAGAATAAAAGGATAATCTTTAATTTGCAGAAAACAAAAAGAATTTTGAGTTCTCTGCCCTAAATGATTCTGTGTAAAGCTGCACCCCTCAGGGTGAAGGAATCTGGCTATAGAAAGATGGTTAGAGCCAGAAGTGATGGATGATACCAAGGAAACAGTGTCATAAGGTCCAATAGGACTGAGACACATGAACTCACAGGGACTGTAACAGAACTCCCAAGACCTACCCAAGATTCAACCTTGACAAATTCACAACACTGAAAAGGTGAGGTGGACACAAATCCCTCCCCTAAACAATTGATAATTGCTTGAAAAGATCAAATCAATTTCTCCACTGGCATGTCACTGACTATATGAACCACATTCTAATGTAGGTCCCATATCCATAGTGAACTCATGAACTCAATTTCTCTCTCTCTCTCTCTGCATCTCCGTTTGTTTGGCTATCTTATGTATTTTTGTCTTGTCATATAGGGGCTTTGTTTGTTTGTTCTGATTTTCACAGGAACATGAAATGGCATGAGAAAAGTGATAGAGAGAATCTGCAAGAAGTTGGGGGTGAAGTGTATGATTAAAATATATTGTACTCAAGAAAATCAAATGAATTTTCATTTTGTTTTTGTGTTGTTTTTTGATACATTATTTTTATTGAGACATGATTGAACTTATTTATTTATTTAGATTTACAATATTTATAATAAAATGTAGTTTTTTCCCCAAAACTCACTACTGGACTACGGAGTCAGCTTAGTGGGTAAAAGTATACCCTGTGTATGGCATAGGATCTTAATTTAAGTCCACAGAACCCATGTAAAAAGTCTAGTATTTTTACTGTGTTTCTAATGGCAGCATCAGAAGTCAGACACAGACAAATATTCAGGAATGCTGGCAGGCCTGCCTAGCCAAATCAGTAAGCTTCCAGTTCCATATACAACCCTGTCTCAATGCAATAAGATAAAGAGTGACAGATGAACACTCTCAGCATCCTCCTCTGGTTACCATAAGGGAATACATACCCCACACTCATGTGCATGTACAAAACACACATAGCACAATACCTTTAGTACTAAAGAGTAATGTATGTAAATCTCATAAAACAAACTCATTGTGATGAAATCAGTATTATAAAGGGGAATTGTATCTTCACTACATTTACAGATAAAGGCAGGAAATGTTTTAAGCCTTGTCAGTCATTGTCTTATAATCCATTATTAACTGCTAGATTTGTGTGACCAAACAAAATGGTGATCAACACATAGTTTAATAGGTCACGAATATATTGGTAATAAAACTGGCCTTAATACCACCACCTGCCTTACTTAAATTTACCCTGTTAATGAGTCAATTACTTTCTGTGATGCAATTTGAACATCAGATCTGCCACTAGCACTTACTAGTTTACCTTCCTCTTTATTCTTTATTCTGAAATTGTCCCTTATTTCCCATTACTCACCAGCAAAATAATGTATCTATTTCAAATCTTACAATTATTTCAAAGCTCATTCTTTGCAAGTCTAAAACAAAATGAGAGATTACCAGATTAAGAAAATCTATAGATGCTGTCAACCTTGTGAGATCTGCCTCCCTCCTGATTCAATACTGTTCTTTGGATTTCAATTAGTTTTTTTTTTCCATGTTGTCCTAGTCTTTCAGACAGCTTCTGTTTTATCATGACAGAAAAGAAAAATTGAGTCTTTCTTACCTAAAGTGATATTTCTCCAACTTATTTGAATAAATTCTAAATACTATACTGTCTTCCTAGAAGACACTCTAATTTGATATCAGTTTGAATGTTATAGGAAGCTCAAACAGAACTAGTGTTACACAGGAGGAGGAAGATGCTTCCATAGTGAACTACTCTGTGCTTTCTCCATGGGTTGTATGGCTCTTGCTGAGTCCTGTATAATTTACATTCATTTTCTATTATCTGGCATAATAGTTTCTTATATATTTTCTTATTTTTTTTTCTATAATTTTTTTCAGAAAAAAACTACAAGGGAAAAATTAAAGGTTTTCTATGTAAATTCAATAACAGAACTGTATACAATTTACAGTACCAAGTAATATTCTAGATCCTTAGAAATCATAGAGTTAGTGGTATACAAACACTTGCTCAGAATGAAATGAGATACTTCTCTTATACTTGAAATTAACAAGGGGAAGCAAAATGTGTTGTGTTTGTAATAAAGAAAAAATATTTTGCTTTATAATGTCATTGGTATTTTCTTGTAGAAAAGTCTAGGCAGTGTACTCTGCAACTTACAGTCGGTGTGTGGCCACTGGCTTCATAAGCACACACACTTCTTCAGGAAGCAATTTGTTAATTTACAACCTTTATAATAAAGTAAAAAAACAGAGAAAGGCAGAAAAAACCAAAGTAACTTGTATACAATTTAGGATTGAAGGTTTAGTAAATATTGTAATATAGTAAAATCTCAAAAAAATAATTTTAGAAAGTAGAAAATCAGTTAAAATCATAGATTTTCTGCTTTCTTGTTGCTTTAAGAGTCATTATAAAATATGAATACTTGGACAAGACTTGGCAAAAATGTATTGCATGTGTTTCTCTCAGGAAATATTATTTTCATAGCAAATCTAGAAAAGATCTAGAAGCGGTCAAAGGATATTGGAAAAAAATTGAAAAAGTCAAAGAAAAAGAAAAGAAAGTTGTCAATGTGAACTTGCACTCTATATGACTACTTCTGTTTAGAAGTTTTGATCTCTCTCTCTCTCTCTCTCTCTCTCTCTCTCTCTCTCTCTCTCTCTCTCTCTCTCTCTCTCTCTCTCTCTCTTCCATTTGGCCTTAAAATGTTTAACTACATGACCATAATACACTTTCTAATGTTTGTAGTAAACTGATGACTATAATATTCTGTCTAAAGCCTGTATTAGATTGATGGTGAAAGGATCTAAAACTGACCACAGCTTCATTAAAATAAGAAAAATAGTTTTCAGTAACATAAGGACTTTTCCTAGGGTGGTTCTCTCATGTGATTTCTGCTTCTCTGGACAACCATTCAACAACCTCCTCCCCACTGGTTCCTCAAGCTGACTTAGCAAGTTACAACCACTGGCGATATTTGGGTAGTAGAAATTTGGAGACACTATCTGTTTATGAGCCAGAGTAGCCCACAAGCTCAATCCAATCACTATCATAGAATGCTCTGGAGTAAGGGAACAAAGCCTGTGAGCTCCACTAGTTTCTTCTCTGCTGGGCTGTCCTGAAACGGGCCTTGAAGCTTCTGACTGTCAGCTGCAACTCCTGTTCTCATGCTTTCTTTTGAGCTATCAGTGGACCAGTCACTTACACTGGTTTCTAGAGCTTTCTTACAGACAAATGCAATGACAACAAAGACAGCGGAAAGAAATACATTATAAAACTAAAGATATGACCATTTGAAAGTCCAATGTTATATTCAGATCAGATGTTTCACAGAATTCAGTTACTAACACAAAATGAGTTGCTCCTTACATATTCCCAATTTCATTCAAATACAGTAATAAACATCTCTGCAAGTTGGTGACAACGATTAGCAATTATAAATTTTCCTAAACTTTACTTTTCATATTTTCACAAATGCATCTCAATTTCATTTAAGGTTTGTTAACTTTTTGCAAATTTTATGCCATTTTACATTAAATTTATTTTAAAAACTCTATCAGTAAGCCTTAAGATCATTAATTCTAAGTCTAGTAAAGCATAATTACAAAACAAAATATTATATGTTGGATATAAAAGAGAGTTGCCCAGTGATTAATGGGCAAAATAAAGAACCCTTGTTTTTGAAAAATAAAACAAAGACTGCTCATATCTTGACCACTGTAGTAAATCTGCAAATTTATGCATGTGATCACACTGCATGGAACTAAAATTAAATATGCACATGTACTAACACAAACAAGTCATGGTAGGAAAATATCAATAGTCTTGTTCACCCTTATCAATTCTGTGGCCTTTGCATACCGTTCGTCTCATTGTAGTGATCCTTTAACCATATAATTATGCATGTTGCTACTTAATAACTGTAATTTTACTACTGTTTTGAATCAAAATGTAAATGTTTGATGTGAAGGATAACTGATATGTGACCCCAATGAAAATGTCATTAAACTCCCTAAAGGGTTCACAACCCACAGATTGAGCACCACTGGTCCACATGAGCTGTCATGTCAATGGGAGTGTGACATGTTCTTGGTGTCAGTATTGTATTATGATAGTCTAACGAAACATTTGAAGACAGTACCACTGAAGGAAGTAGGTATTACTTTGTATTACAAATATCAAAATGAAAGGAAGTTTGTTTTAGATGTAATGCTTATATGTCAGTAACATTTTTATGAAGTATAAACACTATCAAACTGAGCTGTCAAACTACTGAAATTCTAGAAGTCTCATTTAAGAAAGATTTCTAGGCAGTCAACCAGAGAATTCCTCAATGTTCTAACACATGTGTGCATATATATATATATATATATATATATATATATATATTCATAAACATTTTTCAGCAAAGATAGAAATTTTCATTAGGATGAAAAGTGTAATCGGTAATGAACAGTTTTCTCTTCTTATCTTCCTGGACAAAGAACTGATGACCTGTTAACAACACCTTGTAGTATAGTGCTGCAGTTTAATAAATGGGAAACAACGCTATTGGTGCTCTTAATCATTTTACATGTGTGTATATATATATATATATATCAATAAAATAGATGATTTTCCTCACTATTTAAAATCAGATGGCACAAGAACCACTGATCTCTGGGCTTTGATATGTAGAGCATGAAGTGCAGGGCAGCTCTGCAAAGCAGAGAATGTCTGTGTGTTTTTCCCCATTTGGCTGCCTGTTAGAACTTTCTGGTGGTAACCCCCACAAATACTGCCAGGAAAGAAAGCAGCATAGATTTTTCTAATTAAAAGAGCCCCTTGTTTTAGAAAGCACATCAATGAAGCCCTTGGTTTTAAATTCTATTTGAACAACTACCTTGTAATTTGGAATGTTCATCAGGAACTATGTGCCATTAAGCTGAACAATGTAACGTTGTAAAGGATACACTTTAGAAATTACATTCTATTTTCTACTTGCCTTTTCAGGAAGAACTTGGTGTTTAGGGGAAAGCTCTTTTCTTCCTTGGATTTGTCTTTGTATTTATTATTACATGAGAGACCAAATTTCTTTACCTTCTTTTTTTGGGGGGGTGCTTATAGGAATATTTAGAAATATGTTAAATATTCCAAGGTGTGACAAAAATTTAATTGTACGTTGCTAATGTCGTGCAACTTTTAGAATGTTATTATTTTTATTTATTTAAAAATGAGGGAGTTATTTTTGGTTGTGTGCCTACTTTTTAATAGCTGTGACACCTTGCCATGGTATTGATGACTCACAGTTGAGAAAGAGGGACATAAAAGGCTTCTGTGATAACCTCTATCTGTCCCCCTCTTACAAGTTACAGCCTAGACAGGAAGCTCTCAACAAGGGTTCTTAAAATGATAAGCATGCTCAGGTGGAAACCTCTACAAAGGAGAGCTGCTTTGTGAGTGTGGGTAGATAAGGACTCAGTATTTTTTAAGGGACTGGCCACTGGATCTTTAACCATGCTCTAGTAATTTCCTCTCCCCCTGTTCCTCCTCCTTCTCCTCCTCCTCCTCTTTCTCCTCTTCCCCCTCCTCCTCCCTTCTTCTTCTTCTTCTTCTTCTTCTTCTTCTTCTTCTTCTTCTTCTTCTTCTTCTTCTTCTTCTTCTTCTTCTTCTTCTTCTTCTTCTTCTTCTTCGTGAGTGAGTTTAAAAGAATAGGAGGATGCAGACCTGGGGGGATTACAAAGTGAGTGTGCTCTGGGTTCATATTGTGAATTTCTCAAATAATCAAGAAAAGGGTTGTGAAAAAAAGGAAGAATGAGAGAATTGGATAATCGTTGTATTAAATAATTACCTTAAATTACGTGTAACACGCTCACTGTGATGCAGACCACTTTTGACTTGTACATTCATGAAAACTAACAAATAGGCCCATATCCACATTTGTGTCCATGTCCTTGACAATAGAGATTGCATGTGTCTGTACTTCTCTTCTTGGCCAAAGTTCAGAAATAGGAATATACTATTCCTATTAGAATATTAGTTTTTACACATTTGTAGACATTTTGGCCCATATAACAGTTTCTTTTTTTCTAATTTTTTTTACCTGCTTCGATATTTCAATATTATAGTATGTCTACAAAAATTGTATGCATGCTTAGTTTTATTGGGCATAAATGTTACATTTTAAACTATTTCTGAAAAATAGGACTAGAGAAATATGTAGTTGAAAGCATAATATCGTCATTAAAATAGCCTCCAGTCTTGAAAACATGTTATATGGCCTGTATTATAGAAAAGTTGTAGTAGGCTAGTGATGAGATCAGAGCCATTTTCCTGGTATGGCCTTATCAACACCTTTCCATGACAATCGACATAACCTGGCTCCTTCTCTTGTTTGATAGGTTTTTAAAGCAGGACAGGAACACTTGTCCTAGAAGAGTTGACACTTTCATTTTGAAATGACTTAAAAACAATGTCACCTAAAAAGTAATTCTCGAGAAATTATTGTATTTCCTGATGAGTTTAATAATATCATATGATGGAATTGGATGCTATGTTTTGCCTAGATGGTTTTCCACCATCACCAGAGAATTTCTTATTCATCCTTTTAGTTTTTGGTGCTATGTCTGTAGGTATTATGTGGTAAAGACTGTACTTGTCAATATTTATTAACTCTATGGCTATTGTGGCTATGCACATGTGACTGCACATATTTCCTTTTGCCTGAAAGTACTCTGAGGACTTACATTTTGCTGAATAATAAATATTAAAGTCTTTTGGGTAGACAACACTTGTGGGGATGAAGTATAGTTATTAAAGAGAATAATTTGGAAAATATATAATTCTGTTGAGAAAAGTAGGATAGTTGTGGAGTAAATATGTAGTATAGATGATGTATTTACTTGACATTTATTATAGCAACTAAAGATTAATTTAAAAATGGAAGGGAACAATAGAAGTTAAGATAGTTAATGTTCAACACCTAAAGACTGCTTATACAAAACAGTGATGGGACATGAAGCAACTTGTGAGTTCTACCATGGAGATGAAGGCAAGTATAAACAAATCAATGAGTTTAAAAATTAATTTTACAGGGTTTCAGGTATTTTTAAAATTATTTAATTTTACTCTTCTTACCTACTTACTTTGCATCCTGCCCACTGCCCTCCCCAGTTACCTCCTCCCACAATCCGTCCATCTCACTCCTGTTCTCCTCTGAACTGGTAGAGGTTCCCCTGGGTATTTGATTATATGCCTCAGGAAACTGAAGAGTTCTCAGGACAATGCTTATTATTGTTACTATTTGCTTATATTAAATTGATGAAATTGTTCATCTTTTATCTAAGCTATCTGAGTTATTGGCAACAAGCCTTTGAGTCATAAAGGCCACATGATGGAGACATTTTTCTTAACCAAACCAATAGTTTCTTTTTCCTTTTCTAGGCAATCCTACCTTATTTATTAATTTATTTTATTTTTTTTAAATTTTCTACATGCTTTATTTACATTCCAAATAATTTCCCCTTTCCCGGTTACCCGTCTCCCCAAAAGTCCATTAAGCCCTCTTCCATCCCCCTTTTCCCCATTTGCCTAAGAATTTCATGAACTCATTGTTTTTAATTGCTGAATAGTATTCCATTGTGTAAATATACATGGAAAATATCTCTGATAAAATTTAAGAAATATATAGAAAAACATTAAGATTGACTATTTCATAAAAAAATTATACAGATAAAATGGTAGGCATAAAAATAATCCTAAGTTGATTGAAAGTGGAATTATAAACATTTTCTGATAAAACTGAAAATCTACAAGGAAAATATTTCTTTTTTTTATTTTTATTTTCTAAGTTTTTTTTAATTACATTCAAAATCATTTCCCCTTTCCCGTTTCCTCCTTCCCCGAAAGTCCCATAAGCCCCCTTCCCTCCCTCTTTTCCCCATTCAACCCCCTTTCACTTCTCTGTCTTGGCATTCCCCTACATCTAGTCTTTCCAGGACCAGGGGTCTCTCCTTCTATCTTCTTGGAAATCTATTGATATGCGAATTGTGTCTAGGGTATTCTGAGATTCTGGGTTAATATCCCCTTATCAGTGACTGCATACCACGTGTGTTCTTTTGTGATTGGGTTACCTCACTAAGGATGATATTTTCAAATTCTGACCATTTGCCTAGGAATTTCATGAATTCATTGTTTTTAATTGCAGAGTAGTATTCCATTATGTAAATATACCACATCTTCTGAATCCATTCCTCCGTTGAGGGACATCTGGGTTCTTTCAAGATTCTGGCTATTATAAATAAGGCTGTTATGAACATAGAGGAACATGTGTCCTTATTGCATGCAGGTAAAGCCTCTGGGTATATGCCCAGGAGTGGTATAGCCGGATCCTCCGGAAGTGTCATGCCCAGTTTTCTGAGGAACCGCCAGACTGCTTTCCAGAATGGTTGTACCAGCTTGCAATTCCACCAGCAGTGGAGGAGTGTTCCTCTTTCTCCACATCCTGCCCAAAACTGCTCTCTCCTGTGTTTTTGATCTTAGCCATTCTGACTGGTGTGAGATGGAATCTCAGGGTTGTTTTGATTTGCATTTCCCTAATGACTAAGGATGATGAGCCTCTCTTTAGGTGCTTTTCGTCCATTAGATATTGTTCATGTGAGAACTCTTTGTTTAGCTCTGTACCCCATTTTTAATAGGGTTACTTGCCTCTCTGGAGTTTAACTTCTTGAGTTCTTTGTATATATTGGATATTAGCCCTCTGTCGGATGTAGGGTTGGTAAAGATCTTTTCCCAGTTAGTTGGTTTACGCTTTGTCTTTTTGACAGTGTCTTTTGCCTTCCAGAAACTTTGTAATTTAATGAGGTCCCATTTGGTAATTCTTGATCTTAGAGCATAAGCTATTGCAGTTCTATTCAGGAAATTCTCCCCTTGCCCATATGTTCAAGGTTCTTCCCTAGTTTCCTTTCTATTAGTTTCAGTGTGTCTGGTTTTATGTGGAGGTCCTTGATCCACTTGGAATTGAGCTTAGTGCAAGGAGATAAGAATGGATCAGTTTGCATTCTTCTGCATGTTGACCTCCAGTTGAGCCAGCACCATTTGTTGAAAAGTCTATCTTTTTTCAACTGGATGGCTTTAGCTCCTTTGTCAAAGATCAAGTGACCATAGGAGTGTGGATTCATTTCTGGGTCTTCAATTCTGTTCCATTGATCTACATGCCTGTCACTGTACCAATACCATGCAGTTTTTAACACTATTGCTCTGTAGTACAGCTTGAGGTCCGGGATACTGATTCCCCCAGAGGTTCTTTTGCTCTTGAGAATAGTTTTAGCTATTCTGGGTTTTCTGTTATTCCAGATGAATTTTTGAATTGCTCTTTGTAACTCTATGAAGAATTGAGTTGGGATTTTGATGGGGATTGCATTGATTCTGTATATTGCTTTTGGCAAGATGGTCATTTTTACTATATTAATCCTGCCAATCCATGCGCCTGGAAGATTTTTTCCATCTTCTGAGGTCTTCTTCAATTTCTTTCTTCAGAGACTTGAAGTTCTTGTCATACATATCTTTCACTTGTTTGGTTAGAGTCACACCAAGATACTTTATATGGTTTGTGGCTATCATGAAGGGTATCATTTCTCTTACATCTTTCTCAGCCTGCTTATCCTTTGAGTATAGGAAGGCTACTGACTTGCTTGAGTTGATTTTATATCTGGCCACTTTGCTGAAGTTTTCTATCAGCTGTAGGAGTTCTCTGGTGGAGTTCTTTGGGTCGCTTAAGTATACTATCATATCGTCTGCAAAGAGTGATAGTTTGACTTCTTCCTTTCCAATTTGTATCCCTTTGACATCCTTTTGTTGTCTAATTGCTCTAGCTAGAACTTCAAGTACTATATTGAAAAGATATGGAGAGAGAGGGCAGCCTTGTCTAGTCCCTGATTTCAGTGGGATTGCTTCAAGATTCTCTCCATTCAGATTGATGTTGGCTTCCAGTTTGCTGTAAATTGCTTTTACTATGTTTAGATATGGGCCTCGAATTCCTGATCTTTCCAAGACCTTTAGCATGAAAGGATGCTGAATTTTGTCAAATGCTTTCTCAGCATCTAATGAGATGACCATGTGGTTTTTTTCTTCAAGATTGTTTATATAGTGGATTACATTGATGGACGGGTTAGATGGTCTATTTGATCCTGATTTAATTTTGGTATTTGGTATCTGTCAAGGAAATTGTCCATTTCCTCGAGATTTTCTAGTTGTGTTGAATACAGGCTTTTGTAGTAGGATCTGATGATTTTTGAATTTCCTCAGTTTCTGTTGTTATCTCTCCCTTTTCGTTTCTGATTTTATTAATTTGGATACTGTCTCTGTGCTCTCTGGCTAGTCTGGCTAAGGGCTTATCTATCTTGTTGATTTTCTCAAAGAACCAACTCCTAATTTTGTTGATTCTTTGTATGGTTTTATTTGTTTCTACTTGATTGATTTCAGCCCTAAGTTTGATGATTTCCTGCCTTCTACTCCTCTTTGGTGTATTTGCTTCTTTTTGTTCCAAGGCTTTCAGGTGTGCCATTAAGCTGCTAGTGTATGCTGTCTCCTGTTTCTTTTTGGCGGCACTCAGGGCTCTGAATTTTCCTCTTAGCATTGCTTTCGTTGTGTCCCATAAATTAGGGTATGTTGTGCCTTCATTTTCATTAAATTTTAAAAAGTCTTTGATTTCTTTCTTTATTTCCTCCTTGACCAAGTTATCATTGAGTAGAGCATTGTTCAGCCTCCATGTGTATGTGGGTTTTCTGTTGTTTTTGCTGGTATTGAAGACCACCCTTATTCCATAGTGATCTGATAGGAGACATGGGATTAGTTCGATCTTCTTATATCTGTTGAAGTCTGTTTGTGACCAATTATATAGTCAATTTTGGAGAAGGTACCATGAGGTGCTGAGAAGAAGGTATATTCTTTTGCTTTAGGATGAAATGTTCTATATATATCTGTTAGTCCCATTTGGTCCAAGGCTTCAATTAGATTCACTGTGTCCCTATTAATTTCTGCTTTCCTGAACGATCCATTTCAGAAAATGGAGTGTTGAAGTCACCCACTATTATTGTGTGAGGTGCGATGTGTTCGTTAAAATCCTTTTAATCTCTTTTGTTTCCTCTTTTTAAATTTTTCTTTCATCCTGTTTTTGTTTTTGTGTGATTTGCTGTTTTTTTTCCTTTAAGACTTAGATGGCAGCCGGGCGGTGGTGGCACAGGCCTTTAATCCCAGCACTTGGGAGACAGAGGCAGGTAGATTTCTGAGTTTGAGGCCAGCCTGGTCTACAGAGTGAGTTCCAGGACAGCCAAGACTGCACAGAGAAACCCTGTCTCAAAAAACCAAAAAAAAAAAAAAAAAAAAAAAAAACCTCAGATGGCTAGAAAAGAGTATAGCTTTGGTTCATCTAATTGTTTCCTGCACAATTTTAACACAAAGTCAATATAGCCGTTGAAAATTTATTGAACACCAAACAAGAATATAATAAGTATGACACAGTGGTATAAGTTACAAATTCTAATGCCAAAGCTAGGCAGAAATCCACTGCTAAAAACAAAATACTTGAAAAATATCAGCAAAACATGAAGGAAGGATTATTTTAGCACATGTTTTCTGAAGTTTTAGTTCATGTCCATTTTTCCTCATTGCTTTTGGTTCACGTTGAAATTTGCCTCTCTTGGCACAGGAAAGCTAATTATTTCACAGTGATTTTAAGGAAGAGATGAGTGGAGGTGAAGAGAAGAAGGGAGAGAAGACTCAACATCGCAATTGATTTTTTCAGATACTTCTCTTTTTTTTTTGAATTTGGCTCACAAAATATTTCTTTACTGTTCTTTTCTTTCAAACCCCTTTTTCCCATAATTTTTTTTTGTTCGCTTTACATCCCAATCACAGCACCTCTTCCTCCTCTCCTCCCAGTCCCATCTTTAAGAATATCTCCCAAAATACCCTCTCCTCTTCCTTTTATATAAGGAGAAACTTTTGTCTTAGGGTTTCCATTGCTGTGAAGAGACACCATGACTAAGGCAATTCTTGTAAAGAAAAACATTTAATTGGCGATGGATTAGCTTCTTAGTGGTCTACTTTCTCCAACTGAACCCCAAATCTTAAATATTTACCATTTTTCTGTAGTATCACCAACATGGAACAAAATACTTAACCTGTAAACTTCTTTTTTTCAAATGTTTTACTCTTTCTGTCTCTGTCTCTCTCTCTGCCTCTCTGTCTCTCTCTCTCTCTCTCTTTTTCCTCTGTGTGTATGCATGTGTATGCGTATGTGTATGGGTGTGATCTTTGTACATTTATATGTACAAATTGCACTCCCATTTGCACAGCTATGCACACACTGTACACATGCAGAAGCCAGAAGATGACTTCAGTTGACTGCTCTTTCACCTTAGTCTTAAACTCTTGAGACAGGATTGCTCATTGTACCTGTAGATAAGCTGAGAGCCAGCAATGTCCAATAGTGTCCCTGTCTCTGTTTATAAAACTTCTGTGTTTCAAGCACTCTTGGGATCATGGCATGCTTCTTATATGACGCATACCAATTTGATCTCAATTCCTCGTGACTGTGTAACCATTATTGTTACCTGCTAATGCACCTTCAGAGTCTCAAACCTATGAGCATTAAAAGGTGCATATGGAATTCAAAGATGAGGACTTGCAGAAATCTATACAATGGCAACTAGGTTTCATCCAAATCGTACAAGATGATATTTACTTTTCTTTAAAATAAAAGAAAGAGTAGTATCTCATTTATGTAACATTTTTGTGTTTTTAATGTATGAATATTTGCTAACCAAATTATATTAAAATTTTTAACAATAATAGTCAAAGCTAGATAATCTCCAATTACATACATATGATGTTCAGAGTTCAGTTGGTAAGTAGTGAATGGCTATAATAAACAACAATTGCATTGAAATAGGTCTATATGGAACCAAACCTTTTATTTCTTTGCTCTGAACTTTATACTTAGAAATTTATTAATAATTAGTTGATATTGAAAATCTAGGATGCTGTTTTTAGAGGATCTTGTAAAATCAGAGAAAGTAAGATTTTACAAAAAGTTCTCTGTGTCTTCATTCACAGCTAGCAATTGTATTACACTTATCTAATAGTAAAACGAGCAGGAAATTAGCCATGAGTGATTGTGCAAAATATTTGTGACTATTATTTATTATAAAGGTTAATGATGCTTGCATTTCCTAAATACATGACCATCCCAGGAATAAATTCTATGGTGAGTGCTGGGCATCCATTTTTATTTGATCCATTTTTTAAATTCAAAACTCAATATTTTTCTCTCAAATGGTTTTCTAAAAGGTCAAAATTGGCAACTGGCACAAGGTTGTTTTGGAAATGATTAAGAGAGGTGGTGAACTGTGCATACACTGAAAATATTTTGCCAAAATAGTCAGCATTTCTTAGGCATTCATTGCTGACTTTGCACTATTTTATTTTGGGGTATTTATTTAGACCTAAATAATATCATTTTAGCAAGAAGTCTGTATGTCTATGTGTAATATATGGATTAATGAATTTTCATCTTACAGATCAAATCTTTCACTAAAATGGAAATCAAGGATTATTTTCATTTAAAAATTAATCCAGACCAGGGTTATTTGCAACAACAATAGCAATAACACAAATCTTATTGTGTATAGCATAAAATCTTAAGATCTCATTAATTGAAAACCAAAATCACTTGAAGAAGAGATTTAAGGATTAATTTTTAAATCAGTTTTAATCTTCTTTTTCATTTTTCATTATAATACAATGAAAATTTTAATGAAAATGTAGTCCTTAACCTTTAATATTCTTTTCTTATTTCAATTCATTTGATTGTAAGGACTCTAAGGGGTATCCACCAGAGCAACAGACCTGAATGTAGATATTTTTAGCTAACTAGTTGTTTTATCATGATTTGTACAATTCGGCTTTTGAAGGAGATGGAGTTCAAGCTAAGGCTATTTGTTCTAAGAGCTGTGTAGTGATGATGTTGGACCTTATAGGGGAAACACACTGTGTGTACAAATGGAAACTCACCTTAAATTTGGAATTGGACTAGCAGTTTGTGCATGAGTTAAATGTATTCAAGTTCAATTTCAAATTCAATAATTACACTTAGTTATGCTAATCATACTAAAGTGTGTTAGTATATATAGCCATCATAATTTAATTCCTTTTATAAGCACATTTTCTTTATAAAATATGAAGGTATTTATTACAGAATATCCAGTTAGTTGCTTTTTAACTCTAATTGAAAAATTTAACTGAAGTAGGCAGATATTAATGGATAGAAATATTGGAATTTCTTTAAACTTGGGAAATTTCACAAGTGTCTAGCAATTTAATAAATGGAGAAATAATTATATGGAGAGAGGTATTCCTGACCCATAAAAACAAATATGGTATGTACTCACTTATATGCATATATTAACTGCTAATGATAATCAAGCTACAATCTTTGGAATCACAGAAATTAGGTTTAGAGTAAGAGATGAGGAAGGACAGATAAATCACATTAGGAAAGGGAAATAGAATAGATTGGTATGGGTGGTAGTGATGCTAGCATAATCAAGTGAGAAGCAGAAGAATAGAGGGGGATATTGGAGGAAATACAGGGAGAGACAACTGAGATTAATGTCATTTAGGGAGTAGTATAGAAACTTAATACATTATAATCTTCTGTAAAATACACATAATGAAGACTATCTAAAGGAAACCAGCAATATTATGTCTCTTGTCACCAAATAAAACTTCTACTATAGGTACTGAATTACATGTAATTGAGTTGTTGGCCAAGTGTATGTCATGGGAATCCACAAACAACCCAGGATATTTCCAAGAATATAGGTTGCTCTCCACAACCTGACTCAAGCCCTATTGCTGAAGAAAGCACCTACACAACTCATTAAATATAGAGAAGTCAGTCTGTTTCCTTTACCTCAAAAGCCAGTGTCTTTAATACAGTAATGCACTCTATATAATACCAATGGGGGATTGTAAACACCAAACCAGACACTAATACTTTTTTATTTATCATCATGAATTTCTTGCACGATATTCTAGAATAATGGTGACACAATGGTTGTGAAATAACCAATAATTATCTGATTTGACTTAAGGCCCACTCCATGAGAAGGATCCTATACTTCAATGGACAAGATTCTGAGACTAAATACAGTCTAGGGGCCTAAGGAAAAACAAAATACTATCGTTATAAAATGTAATAAATGTAGCAATAAAATGATTCCTAATGACAAGCAGCCTGTTATCATAAATCAATTTCTTGCTCAGTCATCATCAGAGATTTGTTTTGTAGCAAATGGGGAAACAGAATCCCCCAGCCAGACATTATATGCAGAGTGAGAGAACTTGGAACACTGAGTCCTAAATGGGATCTTCCTTTCAAATCTTTTCCCTCAGAGATCAGCGAATCATGTGCAAAAGGAAACAAACAAAAAAAAAGTGTAAGAGCCACTGGGGATGCAGAACACCAAAGAAACAGGTCCCAAAAATCTAGATGGGCAAAGCACATTTGATTTCAGAAAGACAGAAGGAACATACATGGGGCTTGTACAGTTCCACATTAGATCCACTGTGTAATTATATTATGCCTTCTAGTTTACTGGTTTTTGTAATACCTGAGTATGTGAACATGTGGTCCACTGTTCTTGTGCCTTCTTTCGGGCTCTTTCCTTTCTGTGTATCAAACATATATGATATGATATTTTAATACACACACACATATATAGGTATGTATGTATGTATGTATATTTTTCTCTTGGAAGCCTGTTTTCTAATGAAGGAAAAAAAGAGTATATCTAGACAGAGGGGATATGGGAAGGAATGGGAGAAGAAAGAGGTAGGGAAAACCATATATTATTGCTTAAAAAACAGTCTATTTTTAATAAAAGGGAAAATGTTCTGGGACAGACATTTTGGCACTTGCATGCAATTCTGCATGACAGAGAATACATGGACGAATTTGAATTTTGGATACATCCTGAACTTCAGAAAGGAGGGGTGCATGCAAGATGAAGTGTTTTCTCTCACTTGTGGATCTTGCCTCCACCCAGTTTGTGTCCTTGTTCAGTTCACTTTTGGGCATTCATGCTGGTGAGATTTTATTGGTGTAGCTTCTTATGTTACTAGGAGATACAATCTCTCAGATCCTCTGACTTTTACAGTCTGTTTCAATGTTTGTTATTTCTTTCCACTTACTTGATTCAAGGAAATGCAAAATAAAACAACTTTGAATTTTTCATCTCACACTAGTGAGAATTGTAAATATCAACAAAACAACATATAATAAACAAATGTTGACAACATTGTAGGGAAAGGGTCTAGGTACTCATTTGCTGTTGATGGGGATGACAATTGGTGTAGACACTCTTGATATTAGTGTGAATAATCTTCCCAAACCTAAAATTGAGTCTACCATATGACACAGCTATATCTCAATTTCCAATATGCCGAAAAGACTTGATATTTTACACTACAGGTACTTTCTCAGCAATATTCATAAATGCCCTATTCAAAATAGATAATTGAAACAACATAAATATTCCCCAACAGATGAATGAATAATGAAAATATAGTACATACACACAGTGGACTATTATTCAATTCCAAGAAAAATGCAGTCATATTAATTACAGAAAAAAAATGGATAGAACTAGAAAAGATTGAGTAAGTTAAATCAGTACACAAAAATCAAATGCCACATATTATGCTTCTCTGATTTTCTTGCTTAGAATCTTCAGGTGTAGGTATATCCGTGGTGTATTCAGGTGTAAGTTCTTGGTTCCCTCTCAGAACTTGAAGCTAAGGCCCTATTTTTAAATATCCACACCCTTTGACCACAGAGCTTGGAAAAATCAGCCTGGAAATTTTCGTCCTATGGACTACTTCTCATAATAATGAAAGTTATGCATTCTGCCAGGGAAGAAAAAGAAATCTGTAGTCTTCCCAAATTATAAAGCTTATGTCTCTCAATAACTAGCGTGGCAATATATGCCCAATGATGTAATCATAGCACTTATCTTGGGGATAAGTGACAATTCTCTTATTGGAATTAAGGTGTAGAGTGTAGGGGGACTCATGCTCAGCACAGTAACTAAGCCAGCTATCCATGGATAAGGAGGTCCTAGATCCTAGAGAACATACTGTTGAATTTTCCTAAATAATTATAGTTTCTTCTTGTATCCTAGATACTTATCTTTAAACCCTTAGGTAAGTATACCTCTTATCCTTATCAAGGAAGCTCTGTTTTCTAGCAGAAGGAGTTCCAAAATGATCAACTCTTTTGCCTGCTTTTGGAACCCCTTTACCCCTGCTGGGTTTCCTAGTCTAATCTTAATATGAAAAGAGGTGCCTAGTCTTCTTGCAACCTGATATGTCCTGTTTGGTTAATACCCCTGAGAAGTGTGTCTTTTACTGAAGGAAAACAGAGTGGACTGGAGGAGAGTTGAGATAATTGAGGAGGAATTGGGAAGAGAAGAGGGGTAATCTCAGTCAAATTGTAATATATGAGAGAAGATTAAAACTGAAGAAAATAAGAGAACACAGGGTATCCAACTCCAATTACTACACATACCATGCCAACCCTACACCTACAGCTCTGGAAATAGTGTGGAAGGAGCAGGAAGTATGATTGTAAGAACTGGGAGAACAAGATGTTTGCTGTGAAATAATGTTTTTGAAAAACTAAAGGAGTTGTATCTATGAAATTTCAACAATATAACTTTCCTCATAAGACATATAAGCAATAAATGACTTATAGGAAATAATCAGTCATTTCCAATCAGTCTTCTCCAGTGAAAAGCTTCCTGATAGTTTTTCCAATTTACAAATGCATGCACATGTGTGCATGTTTGTGTGTGTGTGTGTGTGTGTGTGTGTGTGTATGACACAGCAACTCATATGTATACTCTATAGGCTAATATATTTAAGATTATTGCAATAATTCCAGTATTTGTTCCTTTTAATCACAATATGTGATCTGACTTTTCTGAGGACATTGACTTCAATGATTTGCCACTTTTTTATTAGCTTTCTTAAAAAAGTTTTTCGAGAAACTGAATATTTGCAAGTAAATAAAATATATTTTTCAAAATAATTCTAGCATAATCATTCATGTATAATATAAAGGAAATGTATCTTAGTTTGTGTAATGCAATTATAATCCACACATCATACCAAAAGAAGTATTGCCAGATGATATTTAATTGCAAATTGTCCTAATGAAGTACTTCTTTGATCATTTCCCATTTGCTAAGCTTATATTGATATACGGACCATTGAAAAGGTACCTATGTGCTATTTTTAGTATTTTGCCTAACTATTCAATTACTCTTTACATTTTAATTTGGAATATATTCATATTATACACTGAAAGTGCTCCAAAATTAATCAATTTTTAATTGCTAAATTTTGTCATCACTAAAAATTCAAATACTCATGTCCTAGAAATTGTTTCTTATCTTTCATCACCTCTATGCCTACTATTTAGAAATATTTAGTTATTTCTTCTCCTTTCTGTGTGAATCTTTGGTGCTTTTTGCCACTTACAGATTGTGTATACTTAATATCAGACATCAAATTCTTTGAAATAAATTCCCATGTGTGATTTTTCTAACATCACATGACATTACATGAATTACCCACATAAGTAGATTGAGGAGAAAGCATACAATTGACGATCAAGCCCTTGCTTCTTTCCCCCTTTCTCAAAAAAAAGATAAGCCTCACAATTCAAAACAAATTAAAATGACTTAAATAGGCAGACCATGACAGAGTAAGGAAGAAAAGAAATGGCAAGATCTTATCTGGACCCTGAAAACATGTTATGGTTGTAAAGAAGATTACAGAAGTTTGTAGGGAAACATTTCTGAGGCCATTGACTTCAATGATTTGCCACTTTTTTATTAGCCTTCTGAAAAACTGTTTTTTGGGAAACTGAATATTTATGAGTAAATACAGACTATCTTTTAAAAATAACTATTAAAATTTATTGGAGACTTGCTGGTAGCTGGTGAAACATTTTTTTCCTGCTTTATCCTGAATATTTTATTTTTAAAATTTTTTGGATGAGATAATGTCAGTTTTAAATTTAACTTCAGAATACTTTTTGATACCTTATACGATTTATTTATGTGTTTGAAGGGAGATGGGCTGTGTCTCCAAAGATAATCTCCAGAGGAAACAAAAGCTGGTTAAAGCACAGAGTCGGCAGCACTATGTGTATCACGGATTCTTTGCTCTTTGTGTCCTCAGTGTTCATCCAAACCCAAGCCGCTTAAAAGAGTAATTCATCTACGCACACTGTGGTTTATAACAGGCTACTATGGTCTTCGGGTTTTGTTTTACTCTTTAAATAATCAGAGGATGCACGAATATGGACATACGAATTTTGCTGCTACAGATTACAATATAATGCCAGATGACTAAAGCAATAAGCAGCTGATTTTCTTTTCATTTTAGGATAAATTTTATAGATTCATTATACCCTCAATTTTTAATAAAAGAGTTTGTCCAATTGATACCCTCTTAGGTTTTGTAGTTTTATTTCAGCCTGTAAATATTTACATGTTTTAATAACCATAGGTGGCTAAAGTATTTGATCAGAGGTTCGTTATGCTGGCTGTTCTACCAGAAGACATAGCTTAAATTCTCAGCTCCCAGTGGAGGCTGAATATCATTTGTAATTCCAGATATAGAAGATCCAATATCCTTTTCTGAATTCTGTGGGACTGTATACATGAGATATATATATATATATATATATATATATATATATATATATATACACATATACATATATATACGTGTATATATACATATACATATATATATATATATATACACGTATATATATGTATATGTATATATATATATATGCAGGAAAAATAACTATACACATAAAAATAAACAAAACTTTATATATAAAAAATAATATTTTCAAAACAAAATAGATGCATATTAATATAAATAAATGTATTTCATAAGCACCCAGATCAAAAATGTGAATAGATTGAATAATAAAGTAAAAGATTAGGATTTTCAAACAATTAATTGTCCATTAAAATATTTCAAATTTCCTTGGGAGAAAAATCCAGTTTTCTATAAAAGAGTAGATCAAATAGATTCTAGTGTGACAAAAGTCTTAGATGAGCCTGAGATATTTATATTGCACTATAAGGTAAGTCAGTCCTTTTTAATTTTTTAATTCAGAACTTAATACTTTTTTTCCTTTTATTTTTAATTAATATTCTTTTTTCTATCTTTCCTTCTTTTCCTATTTATTTATTTATCCCTCCAGATTTAATTTCCCACCCCTGTTCACCATTTGGCTGTTCCACATCCCATACCTCTTCCTCACTCCCTTATCTCCACGAGGATGTCCCCACTCCCTACACCCACCCAACCAGACCTCCAAAGTTCCTTGGGCCTCTAGTCTCTTGAGGGTTAAGGGCATCTTCTCTGACTAAACCCAGACCGAGCAATCCTCTGCTATGTGTGTTGGAGGCCTCATATCAGCTGGTGTAAGCTGCCTGGTTGGTGGTCCACTGTTTGAGATATCTCTCGGGGGGAGGAAGTCCAAGTTAATTGAAACTGCTGGTGCTCCTATAAGGTCACCCTCCTCAGCTTCTTCCAGCCTTTCCCTAATTCAACCACAGAAGGGTCAGAAGCTTCTGTCCATTGGTTGGGTGATAATATCTGCATCTGACCCTTTCAGCTGCTTGTTAGATTTTCCAGAGTCCCATCAAGATAGCTCCCTTTTCGTGAGCACTCTATATTCTCAGTAATAATGTCAGGAGGAATGGATTTAGAAGGTGTGGTATATTTACACAATGGAATACTACTCTGCAATTAAAAACAATGAACGCACGAAATTCCTAGGCAAATGGTCAGAACTTGAAAATATCATCCATAGTAAGGTAACCCAATCACAAAAGACCATACGTGGTGTGCAGTCACGGATAAGAGGATTTTAACCCAGAATCTCGGAATATCCTAGACACAATTCGCATTTCTTTTTTTTTTTAAATTTTATTTTCTAAGTTTTTTTTATTTACATTCAAAATCATTTCCCCTTTCCCGTTTCCTCCCTCCCCGAAAGTCCCATAAGCTCCCTTCCCTCCCTCTTTTCCCCATTCAACCCCCTCTCGCTTCTCTGTACTGGCGTTCCCCTACATCCAGTCTTTCTAGGACCAGGGGTCTCTCCTTCCATCTTCTTAGAAATCTATTGATATGCTGTGTCTAGGGTATCCGAGATTCTGGGTTAATATCCCCTTATCAGTGATGGCATACCATGTGTGTTCTTTTGTGATTGGGTGACCTCACTAAGGATGATATTTTCCAGTTCTGACGATTTGCCTAGGAATTTCGTGAATTCATTGTTTTTAATTGCAGAGTAGTATTCCATTGTGTAAATATACCACATCTTCTGAATCCATTCCTCCATTGAGGGACATCTGGGTTCTTTCCAGCTTCTGGCTATTATAAATAAGGCTGCTATGAACATAGTGGAGCATGTGTCCTTATAGCATATGCTCTAAGATCAAGAATAGACAAATGGGACCTCATTAAATTACAAAGTTTTTGCAAGGCAAAAGACACTGTCAAAAAGACAAAGCATAAACCAACTAACTGGGAAATGATCTTTACCAACCCTACATCCGACAGAGGGCTAATATCCAATATATACAAAGAACTCAAGAAGTTAAACTCCAGAGAGGCAAGTAACCCTATTAAAAAATGGGGTACAGAGCTAAACAAAGAGTTCTCACCTGAAGAATATCTAATGGCTGAGAAGCACCTAAAGAGATGTTCATCATCCTTAGCCATTAGGGAAATGCAAATTAAAACAACCCTGAGATTCCATCTCACACCAGTCAGAATGGCTAAAATCAAAAACACAGGAGACAGCAGTTGTTGGTGAGGATGTGAAGAAAGAGGAACACTCCTCCACTGCTGGTGGGATCACAAGCTGGTACAACCACTCTGGAAAGCAGTCTGGCGGTTCCTCAGAAAACTGGGCATGACACTCCCGGAGGATCCGGCTATACCACTCCTGGGCATATACCCAGAGGCTTTACCTGCATGCAATAAGGACACATGCTCCACTATGTTCATAGCAGCCTTATTTACTATTCGCATTTCAATAGATTTCCAAGAAGATGGAAGGAGAGACTCCTGTCCTGGAAAGACTGGATATAGGGGAATGCCAGGACAGAGAAGCAAGATGGGGTTGAATGGGGAAAAGAGGGAGGGAAGGAGGCTTATGGGACTTTCGGGGAGGGAGGAAACAGGAAAGGGGAAATGATTTGGAATGCAGATAAAAAAACTTACAAAATAAAAAAAAATCGTGTCAGGCCTTGGGAGATCCCTGTGAGCTGGCTTCTACACTGGGCCTCTCCCTAACCTTCTTTTCCTCAGGTTCCTCTCCATTTCCATCCTTACAGTTCTTTCAGACAGAACAATTACAAGTCAGAATTTTGACTGTGGGATGGCAACGCCCTACCTCACTTAATGCCCTGTCTTCCTGCTAGAGGTGGGCTCTACATGTTTCCTTTCCCTACTGTTGGGCATTTCATCTAAGATCCTTTGAGTCCTGAGAGGCTCTCACCTCTCAGGTCTCTGGTGCATTCTGGGGAGTCTCCTCAACCTCCTACCTCTCAAGGTTGCCTATTTCCATTCTTTCTGCTGGCCCTCAGGGCTTTAATCTTCACCCAATACCGAACCAGATTCCCCTCTCCCCACACCCCAATCCCTGTACATTTTCCCTCCCAGATCCTTCCCTCCTTTCCCAAATGTGATTGCTTTCTTCTCCTTCCCAAGTGGGACTGAGGCAAACTCAAACTTAGGCAAACTCACTTGGGCCCTCAAAAAATGGGGTATAGAACTAAACTGAGAATTCACAACAGAGGAATCTCGAATGACTGAGAAGCAACTAAAGATATGTTCAAAGTCCTTTGAACATAGGGAAATGCAAGTCAAAACAACCCTGAGATTCTACCTTACACCAGTCAGAATGACTAATATCAAACCCTCAGATGACAACACCTGTTGACAAGGATGTGGAGAAAGAGGAATATTCTTCCATTGCTGGTGGGATTGCAATCTGATACGACTGCTCTGGAAATCAATCTGGAGGTTCTTCAGAAAATTGGAAATAGATCTATCTGAAGACCCAGCAATACCACCCCTGGGAATATACTCCAAAGATGCTCCGCTCTGCAACAGGAGCACATGTTCCACTATATTCATAGCAGCCTTATTTGTGATAGCCAGGAGCTGGAAACAACCCAGATTTCCCAAGACAGAAAAATGGATACAGAAAATTTGGTTCATTTGCACAATGGAATACTACCCAGCTCTTAAGAACTGAATGGAACTATCATTCAGTTTTGTAGGAAAATGAATGGAACTACAAAATATCATCCTGAGTGAAATAACACAGACACAAAAGGACATGCATGGTATGTACTCACTAATAAGTAGATATTAGCAAGAAAAAAAATACAGAATAGGCAAAATGCAGTCTACAGAACTTATTGTTATTTTTTAATCTTTTGTCTTTATAGCCCAGATTTTATCCCCCTCCAGGTCTACCCTCTGACTATTCCAAATCCCATACCACCTCCCTCCTGTCTCTAACAGGATGTCCCTTCCTCCTCCCACCATGCTCACACGACCAGACTTCCCCACTTCCTGGGGCCTCAAATCTCTTGAGGGTTGGGTACCTCTTCTCTGACTGAGTTCAGACCTGGCAGTCCTCTGCTGTATATGTGTTGGAGGGCCTCATATCAGCTGGTGTATGCTGCTTGGTTGGTAGCTCAGTGTCTGAGAGATCTCAGGCATCCAGGTAAGTTGACACTGCTGGTCTTCTATAGGGTCTTCCTCCTCCTCACTTTTTTCCAGCTTTTCCCTAACTCAACCACAGGATTTCCAAGCTTCTGTCCCTTGGTTGAGTGTAAATATTTGCATCTGACTCTTTAGGTGCATGTTAGAACTATTGGAGAGCAGTCATGCTAAGCTCATGTTTGTAAGCTCACTGTAGTATCAATAATAGTGTCCGGACTTGGGGCCTCTCCTTGAGGTGGATTCCATATAAAGCCTGTCACTGTACCTCCTTTCCCTCAGTCTCTTCTCCATTTTTGACCCAGCAGTTCTTTCAGACAGGAAAAATTCTAGGTCAGAGAATTTGACTGTGGGATGACAACCCCTTCTCTTCTCTTGATTCCCAGGCTTGGGTGGGAAAGGTGACAGGGAAGGAAGAGGGAAACATGATCAGTAACTGGGATGGGGAATAAAACTGAACACGTAAGTCAGTTCTTGAGAATGTACCCAAAACAGTCACTGACATACTGTGGATAAAATTGATCAAAGAGAATAATGAATTTAATTGCTTTTCAGACTATAACTATATAAAAACTCATCTGTTTCACTGTAATCTTCAACAAATGGAAAGGCAAAAATATAACTATTTGCTTATCACTGAAAAAATACATGAATTCAATGACAAAAATTTGAAATATGAAATGTTTGTAAAATTAAACTTCAAGGGGAAATAGGCAACTTTGATGATATCTCCAAGGCTAAAATCTAAATTGTGGGTGTGTGTGTGGGGGGGGTGAGGTGTGTCTATGTTGGGTGTTATGTGTGTATGTGCTTAGTATGTATTTCTTTGTATATTTATGTGCCTGCATGACTGTGTTTTTGCATCTGTTTGTTTATCTATGTGTGTGTGAAAATGAAGGGAAGGAGCTAGGGGGATAGGAAGGAATGGAGGAGAGAGAGTGGGAGGAAGTCAGGGAGAAAGTGCGTGTGTGTGTGTGTGTGTGTGTGTGTGTGCGCGTATGAGAGAGCGAGAGAGAGAGAGAGAGAGAGAGAGAGAGAGGGAGAGAGAGAACATTGTCATCTACAAAAAGAGTGAGTAAATTATGATTCATAGATTATGATTCAGAGACTCATAGTAAAGTTTGAACCCTACATTAAACTCAACCTTACTTAACCTTAGTATTTTTGTGTCATGTTTACTTTGCCATCAATATATACATACGATATTACTGAATATCCGCCCTGTGTTTTTAGTGTTAACTATTATTCATATCTTCAAAATGAAAACTAATGAAAAGGTGGATAGCAAGTCAACAAGATAAGCAGCTGTGATTTTAATGCAGTTGTTCACAATCTATAGAAAAGCCTTTTTGATTAAAGTGTGTTTGAGAGATAAGTTGTATTTAATTTAATCTTGTTTGTTTAGTATTTTCAATAAAGCACAATAGGCAGTGGTTTATCTGGCATTTCACAGAACAGGGGAATTGTTATAAATGTAGTTAAGTAAGATAATGTTATTAATAACTAAGGCTGGATATTTCTTTTAACTCCAAAATTAAGTAAGTGTATGAGTGGGTATATTAGGGTTTATTAGATTATCTTCTTTAGTTCACGTAAATTAACATATTGTAAAAGTGTGAAAGAAGAGTGAGTAATAAACCTCTAATATTTAGTCAATTTGGTGACATTGATATAAGAAATTAATGATGAAGTAAGTGTTGTGTTTGACAGCTAATTTCTGGGAGGTCTGGAATCTTCCTGATATGCGAGAATACTGTCCTTCCTCTTAGTGCTCATCTTCTGAAAGCAGAGTGAATTCTCTACCTTATTTGGCCACCATATTGTGGTACACTAGGTTCTGGCAGGGTGAAGAAAGTGGAGCTGTGATCTGCCTTTAAGTATAAATGTAGATGACTGAGGGATGAGGAATGGATAAGATGGACAGGTGAAAGAGTCAAGTGTACACAATTTAATGATGCAGAATTCCAAGAGGAAGAATGAGCTAAAAGTTCCTTATTTTAAATGGTTCGCCTAAAATATGTGATTCAAAGGCCAGACACTATTGTTGATGCCAAAAAGTGCTTGCTGACAAGAGCCTGGTATAGCTGTCCCTTGAGAGTCTGTGCCAGAGCCTGACTAACACGGATCAAGCTGAGCACAGGGACCACAGTGGAAGAGTTAGAGGAAGAACTGAAGAAGCTGAAGAGATTTGCAACTCCATAGGAAGAACAACAATATCAACCAACCAGACCCCCAGATCTCCCAGAGACTAAACCACTAACCAAAGAGGGACCCATGGCTCCAGCTGCATATGTAGCAGAAGATGGCCTTATCTGATAACAGTGGGAGGGGAGGACCTTTGTCCTGTGGAGACTCAATGCCCCAATGTAGCAGGATGCTAGGGCAGTGAAACAGAAGTGGTTGGGTGGGTGGTGGAGCACCCTCATAGAAGCAGGAGGAGGGGAATGTGATAGGAGATTTGCAGAGGGAAAACCAGGAGAGGGGATAATATTTGAAATGTAAATAAATAAAATAACCAATAAAAATTATAGGAAACTTCCCAAGAAATGATCTGCAGTTTGGTCATTATATCTAAGAACATCTGATGGTAGGGTAGTGATAAAGGCAAACATTGCAAGCACTGACTCAAAAGTATGCTTCCCAATCCCAAGGGAAGGCAGTTTGGGCAGTAATCCTTCTTCATAATTTCACATGATCTATGACACAGAAGCAATGCAAATGTGAACTGATTTTCAAAATGAAATTCTATTTATGTCTAATGTCAATGCAAAGTTTGATATATCTTTTGTGAAAAAAATGGTTTAGAATCAGTTTTGTCATTTTCCATCTAATCATATGTCCAAATTATCCTTCACTAAAGAACTCCTGACAACTAAAATGCTTTTGAGAAGTAGATTCACTTTCAAAAGCTATATTTTTGAAGGCAGAATGGTAGAGAGAAATAACTATGTTCCTAGTCCTGTCCTGATCCTGCTGTTGGCACAGCACAGCCTAAATGCTGTATTACTGCTGGACAAAGAGACACTGAGCAGACCCATTTCATGGTAGAATTTGGTGATTATTTGTGGCTTTATAGCCCCAACCTTCATCTGTAATCATTTCTGCAGAGTGTATGAACCATTAAAATACTTAAATTTCTCAATTCCTATCAAGGTGAACAAGATTTGGATTAAGGTTTTGGAAACTAAGGACCTTGCAAGAGAAATATAAACCAGAGGAAGTAACAGATTAATTGGCATCCCATCAGTACTGGATTTGATAGTGGCTGTATTCCGACTAAAGGGTGATGTCACTGAGGCTCTGGGAACCTGAGATTGCAGTAGAATCACTGTGATTTCATGTGTTTAACTATAAAACTGGGTCTAGTAGGACATCCTAAGAGCACTGTATTTAGAAAATAGTAAGTTCAAACACTGAAAACATTTACATTTCATTATTTTTTTATTAAATCTGTAACTTGAATACCATTTTGCTGATAGTGCAAAATTCAATGTTTTTAAAGAACATAATTTAATCATATTTATTTCTGTAAAATAAATTTGGAACACTTTTATAATTCCTCCTAACTCCTTGTAATAAGCAATAAGTTCCTAGTCCCCTATTTTCACAGTATTCATCAAATGTTGTATTTGAAACACTTCAAGGTTCATTAAGTAATATGTATATAGTAGTAGTTAAGATTTCTTTCTTTTTCCTGGAAAATTTTTAGACTAATTTTTTTCTAAAAGCATTTAGATAATCCTCAAGCTGGATCTGGAAGTACAGTTATTGTGAATCGAGAATACAAATAAATTCACTTAATATTTGCTCTGATACCATCCTCTTAATGTTAAGACTTGATTCATTAAGGTATTGGAATATGAAATATCAAAGAGTAAATTAAAATACCATTTGAGAAAGCAAGGAAAGGTATAGGAGAAACAGTAAAGTTAAGAAAACTGGACTTTCACGCTTTTGATATTTAAAGGGTTTACTTTAATGATGCAGAATGCTGTTCCTCACAATCAAAAAGCATGTGATGGGACAGCTCCTTATTTCTGCCTTTAAAAACATATTTTTAAGGCACCTATTAGTATCTCATAACTAGAAAAATATAGGTAAAAACTGAATCCCAAATCATATTTTTAAGTCATAAATAAGAGAATTTTAAATTCTCCTTAGAAACTTTGGTATATAAATCTATTACTTCTGCCAACACTCAGTAAAGATAATATTGATATAATACAGAGAATAAACTGAAATAGCAAGATAGAATCCTCTCGTAATGTAGCTCATTCTACAATCTGAGAAATCATCCTAGTATAAAACACTAGATTATACATAAATAAATAATTTCTAACTTTTCAAATATTTTCTATTTTCTATGTGAATTTTATAGACTGTATTTTAATCACTTTATCCATCTCTTTTCAGATCCATTCCTGCATTCTAAGTCTACCAATCTTTTGTCTTCATTCATTTATTTCAAACCATTAGGACCAAATTGTACTGCCTTTATGCTCCTGGGTGTGTGGCCATCCATAGGAGCATCTCAGACCTACCAAGTTTCACATCATTAAAGAAAACTGACCACTTCTTCCTTAAAAGCTATCAAGTATCAATAGCTCCTAACCTAGTGCTGGGATTTCATGTCTGCCTCCCCTGTCCATTTTTCTACCTTGAGTGTCTTGTGTAAGCTGTCACAACCTCTGTGAGCTTAGAAGGACAACTGCCCAATTCTAATTAGTAAATGGTTCTCATATAGCAGCGGTTCTCAAGCTGTGAGTTGTGCCCACTTGGGGTTGCATATCACATATCCTGCATATTAGATATTTACTTTGCAATTCATTGCAGTATCGAAATTATAGTTATGGAGTAGCAAAGAAATAATTTTATGGTTGAGGAGCGGGGATCAATACAAATGAAGAACTGTACTAAAGTGTTGCAGTATTAGGAAGGTTGAGAACCACTGCCTTAAAGTATTAGATCACTATACTTTTCAATATTTCACCATCTTTTTCTCTATGATTTCTGAGCACTAGGTCATGCACATGTGATGATGTGTCCTGTTTAAGGCTGAACACTCTTCAATCACTTACTCTATGATCCTTAACTAGTTGTGAGTCTTGGCGTTAGTCACCTTTAGCTTAAAAAGGTTGTTTCCCTGATGAGGGAGGGTTGAGATAACACGAATCTATGACTATAAGACAAAATCCTTTAATGTTTTTAGAATTTTATGTGTAAGAGTTGATTTGCTAGCCTGAATGTCTGTGTACCACATGTGTTCCAAGTGCCCACCGAGGACAGAAAAATGTTTTGGATCTTGTGGAACTGGAGTAACAGATGGTTTTTAGATACCATGTAGGTGCTAGGAAAATTTTGGAAAAGCATTCAGTGCTCTGAAATACTGATATGTGCGTTCAACCTCATAAAATGTCATTTAAATATCATGTGTATTTAGCACAATAATAGTAGTAGGTTCTTCCCTATATCATAAACTATGATATATTTATATAGCAGGTCTTACCTCCTCAACAGTGCCAAGCACAGACTCTATCTCCTGGCCTTAAATCCAATCAAGAAGCAGTTTATTATTCCCATGAAATTTGCTCCTCAATTGCATGAGTGGGCATACCTTGTCAGACATGTCTTTATTATAGCTCTCATGGTTTGCAGCCGTTTAAGACTGATTATTACTGTTTACATATGGTAGCATTCATAGCTCCTTCCAGAACTATGAACTCTAGGTAATAGGCTGAAACATACAGGTCAGAACCAGCTTGACTTTTCCTTGTTCTGTGACTGTCCTTGACCTTCCCTCTGACCCTTCTCCAACCCTACCTACATTGAATGGTAAGGATTTTAGACTCTTGCTGACAACTTTGCCCATTCTTAAAAGACTTGACTAAATAAGGAAGAAAGAAAAGAGAATATCAGAGAGGGAACTTTCTCTTCATCAAAACAGAATGAAATATGAATACCAATTGAACTCCAGGAATGAAATTTTCCAATGGTATTTAATGATATCCAAGAGCAGATATCATATCAAAGGCACATTTTTGACAGATTGGGATCATGGTTGAACTGGACTGGACTAAAACTCTCTCTCTGTGCAGAGAAAAGGCAGGCCTAGCTGGCATGCCTTGAAACACTTTGGAAATTCAGAAAAGCATTAATTTACACACCTTCATACATTCAATATTTTAATATTGAAATATTAATTCTAATTTTAAATAACAAAAATTAAATACTTCTATCATATGCAGAAGTGTTACTGAACATGGTGAATATTATTTATACAAGGAAACTGGTTTCTGACAATATCTTGAAAAAAAATGAATAAAACCTTTCAGACATTAGATGAGATTTACAATTAGTGATGTACATATTACCACTAAGTATAAACTCAATGAAAAGCATAAAAAGGCATCATATTAGCCAGAAGAGACAAAAATAAAATGGAGAGTACACAATGATGATATAGAAGGTGATATAAGAAAAAGTAATAAAAGAACTGAAAATTAGGATAGAAAGAGACAATATGCAAATGACCAGTATCAGGAATACAAATAAAGGAATATTGCATTGTTCCCATGGAAATTAAACACTAGTCAAATAAGAATATGAATATTTTGTTGACACAAGGTTCATAATTCAGTACAACTGATTCCCTAAAATATTATTCTTCTATTCATTTCTTTATTCCTTTCAGAAACATTGGTAACACTTGTATGTTTCCAGCTTAATTAAGATTTTCAAAAACATTCCTTTTCTTCATTTTTAGTTTTCTGTTTAAGAAATTTCTATTGCTATATCATCAATTATTGGAATTACCTTAATAATTATTATTTAGTGATTATCCTGCTGCAAATGTTAGCTTAGAATTTTCTTCACTTGAGCTTCTGTTTGAGGAGGCTTTTCTGCTACAATTCTCTTTAATATCTCACTTTTTTCAATATAATCTTTATTTCAAGTTACATTTAAAACTCCTTTGACTCCCTTTCGTCTCACAATGGTATGTATGTTTATAAAGAGTCACATTTTCTTGCTTCTTTGCATGATATACAATTATCTACTAGATTCTATGCATCTATATTTTTATCTTTCCTTGGTACTAAACAACATTGTCTTGTTTTATTTCAGTTAATATTCTAGGTTAATTATCTGAAACACTTTGAGTTTTGTAGTATAAACATCGAAGGTCTGGAGTAAAGACAGATCTAAGATATTTAGTAATTGTAATTTTAAATTTTACGTAGTGAAATCTATAGATAAATAAAGACAAAATATTGGTGCATTGGTAGCATACAAGTCTTACAAAGACACTAGTTCTTTGTTTCATATCTAGGTGATTAGAACATGGCAAAAGTAGCAGAGACTACATGAAAATAATACAGCAAAAAGAAATACTGTGTGGAACTAAAGTTCATGCAAGGCAAAGAAATAGAGGGAAAATTTGAAGAAGAGATTCATGATTTAGAAATACCCACTAAGAACAAAGGTAGCATAAGTCAATGGGGCAGATAAACAGAATAACATGAAGAATGAAAATGAAGGACATGAAAAAGTCACATTTCTTTTCTACAATTATTTTTTTAAATATAATAGTATATATTAGCCTCTGTTTAGATATTTATTATTTCTATGTTTTCTATAATTTTATATGTTTTATATAATTATTTAATGGACTTAATATGTAGCTTTGCATATGTATTTTAATTTTACTATTTTAGAAATAAGTAATTATATAAATAAAAGTATCAGATGTTATTATTTATTCCTTTTGAAAATCAGAGAAAAGAATTTTAAATAAATTCTATATTTTCAATCTTCTTACTATATTTTGAATTACGTTATTTTATCTGAGAAAGCAAACCTTGATTCAGGACACTGTATTTGATGTATTTTACTGCATCAGCTGATTTACATGTAGGCACATATAGTGCAGGTTTGAGAAATTTGATTAAATGAGAACAAAAGCATGAGAAGAAACTAAGTCTAAGATTAGATATTAAATATAAAAAATGACTTAAAATAGTTCCACTTGGTGAAAATAAATGATTGAACTTCCTAGTATTTAATCGTTAATTAATGATTAAATTTGTCAGAAGTGCTATTAACACAGATTCCTTTAACTTCATTTCCCAGTTAAGAATTTCCCTAGGAGAATGCCCTACAGGGGCCCCCATAGCAACTTTGCCCACAAATGTTCTAATTAACTGTACCAGAGGGTCTGCTGTGCTGTCTTGTTAATGCATTCTATCCAGTTCTTCAGTGCCCATCATGTATCATTGTTCTGCGAGTGACAGCAGTCAGGTTATTAAAGGTGTAGATATTAAATTAACAACAGTAGTAAACATTGTAGCTGTACTTCACATCTCAGCAGAACCAATGAAGTGGATGACACTGAATCCATGCTGATATTCTGCAGTGACAGATGGGCGTCATTTAACACAATACATCAGTGAGCAACCCACGTACCACAGCTGTCCTCCACTAAATGAATTAGATCAGGGTAATTAATCTAAGGCAGAAAATATTACTAAACTGGGTCCTAAGCAGAATTAGAGAAGAATGAGATCTCCTGCTAAAAATTTGAAATGGATTTTGCATTAATAATTCTAGTGGTGATAAGTTTTCCCGAAGGTATTGCCTTTCTTAAGATATATATAAATCTTCCCTTTGTTGAACAAAACAGGATAGCAATAGTGAAGTCTCTCACATTTGAGTCAAAAATTGCTGATGTCTTTTTAAAAATTCTGTTCTAAAAATAGATTTTGGCAGCAAATGAGGCTTAACCTGGGAAAGGCTCTTCAACCTAAATCCCATCTCATTGTCAATTATCACATATGTTTATTCTAAGCACTAGTGCTTACAAAAATAAGAGTTTAGCTGTAATATTCTCAGTTTTTGATTGGTTTTTACATAGACCATTGATTTGATACTGGTTGGCTGGATGGACAGAGTGAATGACAGCTTCTTTTTCTCCCAGATAACATTTTTAGTTACACTAAAGCTTATTTATACACTTGATCTTATTAAAAGCAAGATATACATTCTTAACAACGTAACATTTCAAAAAGGCATCCAAAATTTCCAGAACTTATACATGTCATATTTTAAAACATATATTGTCAATTTAGCTTTCCCTTTGGATATTTACATAAATCCACTTATATGAGCAAAACGCAATAGTTTTTTTTTTTTTAATGTTAAGGTGTTTGTATGTTGCTAAAGAAATATTCTGCGATGTTTGTTTTTATACAATAAAATACTCTGACCTTTACAGTTACCAATATATCAAACTCATGATTAGGAAAAATCAGAAGCTTTATAAACCTCAGGTAAACAAATACATTCTTTGTACTGTTAGAATTAAATCAATTGTATCCAATTATACATAATCTTTCATTAATCTTAAATATCACAAAACAAAGACATGGTTTTTGAATTCATGAATAGTTTATGGATTTAATTTCCAATTTCTACCATACAAAGTTTGAGGTTTTCTTAAAAAGTATGTTTACAACAACTGTGGCCATTGATCAAGCAGCTAGCTGTGTGCTCCATTGTTACAGTCTCCTCTCGCTGATATCTGTGCATCTCTTTTGCAGACGCTCCTTTCTTCTGCCTATCATGGCAAGGAGGAAACCATGCTGCTAATTATGGTAGCTGAAATTTTTTAACTCAGCAGGAAATATCCAAATGGCAGATCTTTCTTTATAAAGAATTTACTGACTTCTTGTTAAGTTAGTATGACTTTGTTGGAGACCTGTACTAAGCATTTCTAAGTATTGTATGTTTATTGTAGAAGCTTAGCAAGCTGCCAATGGGAGAAGCTACCACATGCACAGTATCTGATTTTAAAACTTTATTATCTTGATTGTCAGTGATTAGAGTAAATTGTGAACTGACTGTCACATTTAAGTATGAAAATCGAAAAGATGTTTAAAGAAGCGTGCAAATACATTTCAGTATCCAAGTGTTTTCAGCATTTCTTCTAAAAGTCTTAACATTAAAAATGACTATCTATATGAAAATGAATTACTATTATCATTAATCCCATATCTATTTTACTTAGCAATTATATTAAAAATAGACATAGTATACTATTTCATTCAACTCTATTGAGTGATAACTGTTTTAGCTACAAATTTAGATTTATTATAAAGACCTATCTACACTGAACAAAATATTCAGTGTACAATATTATTCAAACATTAGTAAATTTTAACTTTAATGGTTTGACTTTCTTTTTTCCTCTTGTATAGGAAACTATCATGTGTTTTATTTGCAGAACCACTGACCAGAAACTATTCAGAGATGAATTTTAGTTATTACTACCTGAAGATATTTTCGTTGTATTGAGAAGTATTTTGTCCATAACACTCTCTAGTGTTTTCACATAGCTTATATTCTATACTTAGGCAACAATAAAATACTGCTGTAAACTAATTTTACTATTGTAACCTACGATAGGACAATATAGCAGAGCTGTAATATCATACTTCCCTTTACATGTGAAACAGGCATTACTGAGTACCTATTATGGTTTATATTTAAAATGTGACACAAAGACTTGTATGTTGAAGACTTGATTGTCAGCCCATTTTGCTAATTTCGGATGTTAGGATGTCAAAACAAGTAAGAGGTGCCTTGTCTATGTGGTCTTGGAGAAGACATGCAGATTCTCTGTCTCTCTGTTTCTGTCTCTCTGTCTCCCTCTCTCTGTTTCTCTCTGTCTCCCTCTCTCTGTCTCTCTCTATCTTTGTCTCTCTGTCTGTCTCTCTCTGTCTTTCTCTCTCTATCACTCTCACTCTCTTTCTCACCCTCCATCCTCTGCTCTCCTTCCTTGTTACTCTCTGTTCTTCCTGGTATCTCTATGATGATGTGCAGTTTCATTGAAGTCCCCAACACAACACAAGAACTCCGTTCTATATTAAGATGATTTTTCTCAAAATCTGTGTGATGGTGATAAAATGTTGATTAAGTTACTGATATATTTTTGCCTTCCTTTTAAAGATAATTTCTGTTTTTTATCTTCACTATATTTTCATTGAGCTTTGTAGCAGAATTTTTCCTGTCCAATTAATTAAAATTTTAATGCAACAAGAAACCTGTGATCGGACAGGGAAAAGGGAGATGAAGTGAAGAGTTGCAGAGAAGGAGATGAGAATACATGTAAAAGAGAAGAAGGAAGCAAGATGGATGACGAAAAGGATGATTCAGATTTGGTATGGTTTTAAATAGCCACAAGTTGATATAATATCATAGAGGGATAGAATAATTGAGGTAATTTGTCTAATCTAGGTGGGAAGCTTGTACCATTACTAATTGGCCCTGAATTTATTGTGTGGGCATCTTGTGTACTGAGAATTTATTCATATGTTAATCTGACTGATTAAGTATAAGCTTCTAGAGTTTTGTTTTACTGGGCTACTGGAATGTGGAATCGCCAACTGCAGGGGTTTATGGCTGAGAAGGTATGGACAGCACTGAGATAAGCAAACTGAGGCTGGGAAGACCAAGACTGCAATCAGTTGCTGCTGCCGGGACTAGCTTAGAGAACCACAGCTGGGGCAGAGGGTAGCTGGCCATAGCACAAGAACTTGCTGATCTTTTTAATATTTCCTACAACAGAGCTTGAGATTCTTTGTCTCTTAAATGGGAAACGCTTATTTTGCTTACATTTCAAATTAGCCAAATAAAGATTAATTTCAGAGGTTAAAACTTGACCATTTGTGAAGAGCTGTTTCAATGTTTTGTATGATTCAAAGAGTGTGGGTACATACTCATTGCCATACAAACAGTTTTGGAGAAAAGTCTGGATTTTGATGAAGCAAACTGTGACCTTTATAAAAGATTTTCTCATCAACTAGACAGACCTAACTTCCTTTAAACAACATAGGAGAAAAAGGAAAAAAAAAAAAACAAAAACAAAAACAAAACAAAACCAACACCTGCACCACCACCACCAAAAAAAAAAAAAATTCTACTTACCAGTGATTGTTCACCGGCACAGCACCTTTCAGAGACCTCTTGTTTGGTTTTAGAACTCAATGATATAAAGCGGTTTCTTTCTTTGGTCATAGCTACTAAAATGATGCTTAAGCCTAAACTTAACAAATGGAATCTTGGAATAATACAGTTCATGATTCTGTATATAAGTCTTGATGACAAAGATTGTCTTAACTATTGTTTGGTGAGTCTCATTATTCCTACAATAAATAAGAGCAAACTATTGGTTTTGGATATTTGATATTGGCTGGCATAGAAGTCAGAGGTGATATATGTATGCATATATGTATTTATAATATATAGTATATCAAGTAAATGTGCATCATTATAAAGTTTTGTGCTGACTGGGAGTTTAAAATAGAGCCCAGTCTAAGCTTGGACTTACAACAAACACCTCAGCCTACTGAGAGCTAGAATTACAGGCATGAGGCACTATGTCTAACTCAGTAATTATTTTCTGAATACAAGTAAGAACACTGATGCAAGATATTGGATATACGTATATATGTATATATATATATACTTATATATGTATATATACTTATATGTATATATCCATGTATATAATTTAAATTTGTACATCAAAATATCACATTACATTCTAAAAATATGTATGGAAAAAAGGAGAAAATGAGAGAGAGAATGAGAGAGAGAAAAAAAGTGAAGAAAATGTGGAATAGTTTAGAAGCAAATGAACTGGGGCTTTCTTACATATCCACCACAATTGTGAGCAGCATAGTACTATATTTTGCTTCAGTTTTCACACTTAGAAAAGGTGAATTATATCCAACTTTTAAAGCAATAAATATATCAACAAAATGCAAATAGTCAGTACACCAGGTTCATCAGAATGTTTGACACAAATTAATAGTTAAATAGTTGTTTATAATTCTGTATATACAATCAATACAGGAGGAGTTACCAAGTAGGTAATTAAAGCTTTTATATTCTTTTTCTTGTTTTATCATTAAAAATTCACTTCTGCACTACATATATTCATTTTCAAAATAGCAAAAGCAATTCACAGGGGATATTATCATTTTAATACATGAGGAAAAATCCCTATTGGGCAATCATCAACACTATGGAGACAAGATGGATGATGGCACCATTATCTTGAATTAGGAATGGATTAACTATCTATCAAAACTTAAGTGTCACCATCATGATGTTAATAAATTTGTCCTGAGATAAAGGAGATAACCACCTAATTTATTACTTTATAATTGCTGAAATAGTGAAAACAGTGTTTTGGAGGCAAATTTCATTGCCATCATTATATGAGTAGTTCCAAAAACTACTCATATAAAAATATGTACTCTTGTTTTTTTGAGAAAATCCTAAATTAAAATGATGTATAGAAGAATTAAAATCACTGTTACTTACATGTTGTAATTATTTAGACTGAGATTTCTATGCTAAATTTCCCCTTAAATGTCAGTTAATAGCAGAAAGGCACACCTTAATTCATAGTAAGAGATAATTTTGTGTCATATAGAAATGTATGATGTGATGGTTCATTTTATTTGTGAACCTAATTGGATTATAAAACATATAGAAGAGTGGTGAAGCAGTTCTCTGGGTGAGTCTATGAGGGCTTTCCCACAGAACAACTAAGGAGAGAAGCCAAGGCCATGCCTATGAGTAGGAACATCACTTGGTGTGGAGTATTGGTTAAATAAAAAGGAAAAATGAATAAAGTTGGCTGAGAATTTTAATTTCCCCATCTTCTGCTTCTTGACCCATTCATATGAACTAGCATCTCACTTTCCTGAGGTCACCATCTAGGGCTTTTTCTTCAGTCCTAATTTACCCAGTTTATGGAATGTACTGCCAAAGAGCAAGTCAAACTACTCATTTTCTCATGTGAATTTTTTCATCAGGAATTTGATCATAGCAATAACAAAGGCAAAGGATGTGTACATATTTGGACACAAGTTTACATGCACACACACATATAGATATAATGTATATATATATATATATATATATAGATAGATATAGATATAATGTATATATATATATATATATATATATATATATATAACTTATATCTACATGTGTGTGTGTGTGTATTATTTGATAGTGTGAGAAATTTACATGAATCTGTGTGTTACTTTTTAAGATTTATTTATGTATATGAGTACACCATTGCTTTCTTCAGAGACACCAGAAGAGGGTGTCAGATCCCATTACAGATGGTTTTGAGCAAACATGTGTTTGCTGGGAATTGAACATCAGGACCTCTGGAAGAACAGTCAGTGCTCTTAAACACTGAGCCATCTCTCCAGCCCTGAGTCTGTGTGTATTACTGGAAACATCTTACAAGTATTCCATCTTTTTCTAAGGACAATACATATATAAGGTATCAGAAATGGTTCCTCTCACAAATATGTATAACTCATCACTGAGTTTTCTTTTCTACAGAATATTTCCAAGCAATTCCAATCTTCAATAGGAGTCAGTCCTCAAATTAGAGGTGCTGCAGTTGTTACAGAATCCATTCGAGTTTATATTAAACCTCTAAGACGTGCTAAGAAGCTTCAGTTTTTCCTTCCAATGAACATGGTTTTACTTGTTAAACTATTTGGCATTACTTATAGTTATTTTGTGATTTATGTGTATATGTATGTATATATGCAAATATGTTAATATATATGCACAGCAATGCTGTGCAAATGCTGAGTCTAGCTGCATATTTTCTGATCGCCAATATTGATAGGAAATTAGAATAGTTGGTGAGTCACACACACACAAGATTTATCATGTACTTAATTCTTTTCTTCTAAGGTAACCAAAAGGCATTATAATTTTAGAGAGAGACTAACTTATCTGAGAGCAGAGGCTATTAATCTCTCATAACAGGTTCTCATGTCATTCACACTGCCATTGTCACCATACAAGTAAGTTTCAGAGTTTTGCAGGAATAAGGTGTATAAGCATCTGAACTCCTGCATGCTCTTAATTATGTTTTGCATTAACATTTGCTTAAGGAGTAATCCCCTCTTCAGTTTCTAATGTCTTTCACTATGTCATATTTGTCTGGCGCTGTAGCTGCACCATTGTAAAGCTATTCAGTCCCTACTAACCATGAATAATTAGATGTCTCTTAGTAGTCTTACAAATCTTGTTCCTGCTTATGCAGCTTGTCTATTTATACACTGAACAGAAAATTTCTGAATTCATACAAACAAGCCTTAAATGTTAATACCATAGCATATGCCTCAACTCTTTTCTTTATCTATTCAGGAACTTCCTATCATAGACATTCATTTCTACATCTAATTCTTCTATAACAGACTTTTAAAAAACTATTTTTCAGAAGAGTTAACCTTTGGTATTCAGAAGAGTTAAATATATATTCTCGTAAAAAATGTGTTTTTCAGTCAAGAACAGAGTTTTGACTGTAGGATGGCTACCCCTTCCCTCCACTTGATGTCCTGTCTTTCTACTGGAGGTGGGCTCTACAAGTTCTCTCTCAACACTGTAGGGAGTTTCATCTAAGGTTCCTCCCATTGAGAACTGAGAGTCTCTCACCTCTCAGGTCTCCGGTATATTCTAGAGAGTTCCCCCAACCTCCTGCCTCCCAACATTTCCTATTTCTGTTCTTTCTGCTGGTCCTCAGGGCTTCAGTCCTGTTTACTGCCCTTCCATACCGGATCATGTTCCCCCTGTCCCCTCCCTGTCCTCTTTCCCACCCAGGACCCCCTCCCTGTTTAAGAAATCATGGACAAAAATGGAGAAAAGCCTGAGGAAAAGAAGGTTCAGTGACAGGCCCAAGGGGAAGATCCAAGGTCTGACACTATTACCGATGCTATGGTGTGCTTACAAATAGGAGCCTAGCATGACTGCCCTCTGAAAGGTCCAGCAAGCAGCTGAAAGAGTCAGATGCAGACACTTACATGAAACCAATGGACAAAAACCTCTGTGGTTGACTAGGGGAAAGTTGGAAGAAGCTGAGGAGGGAAACTCAATAGGAAAACCAGCAATCTCAACTAACCTGGACCCCGGAGATCTCTCGGACCCTAAGCCACCAATCAGGCAGTATACACCAGCTGATACGAGACCCCTGAAACATATACAGCAGGGGAATACCTGGTCTGGCGTCAGTGAGAGAAGATGCACCTAACCTTCAAGAGACTTGAGGTCACAGGGAGTGGGGTGTATGGTGCAGTAAAGGTGTGGGGACATTCTTTTCGAGACAAGTGGAGGAGGTAGGGGCTGAGGAACAATCAGAAGACAGACTGGAGTGGGATAAAGACTGGACTGTATAAAAAGTTGAAAGAATAAAAAAAATTGTGAGATTTAAATATTTTCATCAATTAATGCTCATTATGCTGCTACAATTTTTATTTTCTTTCTAAATTTTTTGCTTCCTTCTTGTTATAGACCACATAAGCAACACTGTCACTTTATTCATAATAAATTCATATGGGTAGGACTCTCAGTAATAGTTACATTATATATTTAACTCAGTCCTTAGCAACATTACTGTCATCATTTTTCTCAGTGCATAATGCAGTCACTGGTACATGCATGTTCATTAAATTTCTCTAATTAAATGACAATAATAAAAAAAGCCTCATCATTTCAAGACAGAAATGACTTTCTGTTAACTGTTCCCAGTAACCTAAGGACGTTCTGAAGAAGTTCCTCTCTTTAAGAGAAGATGCTGAGGGCTGGAGAGATGGCTCAGCGGTTAAGAGCACCAACTGCTCTTCCAGAGGTCCTGAGTTCAATTCCCAGCAACCACATGGTGGCTCACAACCATCTGTAATGGGGTCTGATGCCCTCTTCTGGTGTGTCTGAAGAGAGTAATGGTGTACTCATACATAAAATAAATAAATCTTTTAAAAAAAAAGAGAAGATGCTGGTAGCAGTGATACTGGTATATCTCCTTGCATTGTTCTAGGTAGGATGTGGAATCAGAAATGAACACCACCAAAAGTTGATGGATAAATGTCGTACTTTGTCAACTGCTGAGGGAGTTTTAGAGCCACTGTGAACTCTCATTCACAATGCCAACTGGAGGCTATTCTAGATCTTAAATACTTTACAGTTTTACTTTTTTTGGCTGGAGTGTATTGGCTTCAGATGTTGTGAGTAGCACAGTATTTTGACTTTTCATCTGGTGAATAACAATTAATAGGAAAAGTAGAAAACACACAATAAAGTACTATTAGAGGCAGTTTTAAAACAATTTTCTTTCTGGTGACTTTTATTCTATCCAGTTTCCACTAAGCAGGTTCCAAGAGATAATGATGTAAATGATATTAAATCTTATAAATACTTATAATGGATGATGATGCTTTTTGGAAACTTAATCAAACTTAATAAAAGGAATTCACCATTCTAAAATCCTGAGTTCTACTTTCAAAATAAACTAAAACTTCTACATGTAAATATTTGCAGATTTCCTGACTTCATCCTCAATGGCTTCTCCTTATCTTTTTATGATAGTTGACAATGAATTGTTTTATCCACGCATTTTGTGGTCATTTACAATCTTTACACCAAAAGCATTAGGCAATATGAGCAAAAACAAGACAGTTTCTCTGTTTTTACCACCCCTTGCCATTTTAATGTGGAAAAAGTCATTGTTGTTGGCCTAGAGGTTATGCAAATGAAGGAGCAGATTTTCCCTTATATGAATTGGTGGTTTGAAAGCAAATTCACAATAAAGCATACTGAAAGCCAAGTTAATAATTTCTCATTTATTATATTATAAAATATAACCTGTTACTAGTGTACTTCTACCTGTAATGGATAAAGGGGGCATACATTTACACCCTAACTTGAAATTAGCTGAAACCTGGGAGGAATGCATGGGAAAATAACCCATAATACATGGAGAAAATAATTATTAATGGCAAGAAAACTCAATTGGCATAAAACAAATGATTAGTAGTGACTCAGTTTACCACAAGAGAAAATGGCAGCTCAAGGACAAGCAGGTGGAATGTCCCAGAAAAGTTAACACTGAGTTGAAAAAGCACACTTGAGAATGGCTTTATATCAAGGGCTATAATATGTACATGTTAGAGTCTTATGGAACTGAAATCTGATTAAGAAATTTGGGTCTCTGTAAATTACGTCATCAATTCTTCTTCAGGTATGGAAGTAAGACTTAACTTATTTTTATGAGGGATACATAATCCTGGTAAGAAAATCATATTGAAAATGTTAGTAAGAGGAAGAGCTAAAATTCACACAATATAGACAATGCTCTATGCAACACACTAGCTAGATACTTAGGAACCTGAAGACAGTCATTAGGCTGTACAAAAGAATCTTCATTTACCTTATAAGGAAAATTATAACTTTGTTAACCATTGCTTGTATCATATTTAACACATTATAAAACTAGTTAGAAAGATGAAAAGAAAATAATTTGAATGCTTGCCTGAATCCCTCCCAAAGAATATCAGGACAAAAATATTCTAATATTCAAGAGGTGAAATTCATTTCCATAATATAATAAACTAGCATTCAAATAGATAAGGTATGTGTTTGAAGAAAAAAATTAACTAAACAAATGGACATAATTTTTATACAATGTATGTTTTAATTAGCTATTAAAATCTGTTAACACTACTGCTGTAGTTAAATTCCACATCCTCACAAAATAATATAGACATGATATGTATAAAATATTTCAAATCACAACTTCTAGAGACGAAAACTGTGTAAAAAGGATGAGTGGAAGGACCCAGCATTTTGTTGACTATACCCAGAAGATGTTCCAACATGTAATAAGAACACGTACTCCACTATGTTCATAGCCTTATTTATACTAGCCAGAAGCTGGAAAGAACCCAGATGTCCCTCAACAGAGGAATGGATACAGAAAATGTGGTACATTTACACAATGGAGTACTACTCAGCTATTAAAAACAATGAATTCATGAAATTCTTAACCAAATGGATGGAACTAGAAAATATCATCCTGAGTGAGGTAACCCAATCACAAAAGAACACACATGGTATGTACTCACTGAGAAGTAGATATTTGCCCAGAAGCATGGAATACTCAAGATACAATTTACAGATCAAATGAAGTTCAAGTAAAAGGAAGAACAAAGTATGGATACTCTGGTCCTTCTTAGAAGGTGGAACAAAATACCCACAGGAGGAGATACAGAGACACAGCGTGGAGCAGAAACTGAGGGAAAGATCATTCAGAGACTGCCCCACCTAGGGACCAGTCCCAGATACAGATATAGTTACAAAACCTAGACACTATTGTGGATGCCAACAAGCGCTTGCTGACCGGAACCTGATATAGCTGTCACCTGGGACGCTCTGCCAGTCAGTGCATGACAAATACAGAGGGGGCATTCTCAGTCAACCATTGAACTGAGCACAGGGTCCTTGATGGAGGAGCTAGAGAAAGGACCCAAGGAGCTGAAGGAGTTTGCAGAGCCATAGGAGGAACAACAATATGAGCCACCCATTACCCCAGATCTCCCAGGGACTAAACCATCAACCAAAGAGTACACAAGGAGGGATCCATGGCACCAGATGCATATGCAGCAGAGGATGGCCTTGTTGGACATTAAAAGGAGGAGAGGCCCTTGCTTCTGAGAAGGCTAGATGCCCCAGTATAGGGGAATGCCAGGACAGGGAAACAGGGGTGGGTGGATTGGTGAGCAGGGGGAGGGGGGTGGCTTAGGGGATTTTCCGGGAGAGAAACCAGGAAAGGGGACAACATTTGAAATGAAAATAAAGAATATATCTAATTTAAAAAAGCTATTTTAATAAAAAGAAAACATAGGAGAGTAGCTGCTTAAGAATTATTGACTACGCTCCTATGATAGGCACTAGGGTTCTCAGCAGGGATGCTGCTTAACTAACTCTTGGTATCTAATACTGAAGAAGCCCAACTTTTGCTCCTGAAATCCCACAGAACTATTACCACCCAAATGCCTGAGGAAGTACAAACAAGTAACAAAGCACAGTAGACACTTTCTGAGAGCAAGTACATCTGGTCAATTGCAAGTTGCAGATTTGGGCTCAAAGCAGCCATTTATAGTATTACTATTAATGGATGGTGACATGCCCATGAGAAAAGGTAGAAGAGTTACTAAGCATAAAAGTTCTCAAGATCTGAGACACACAAAACCTGGGTTTGTGGTAAACTGAGGGAAACACTTGAAGCCCCAAGGATATATTTTATTAATATTTCCATTCCTGATATAATAACTACTTACTGGTTTTGCTATGGAATTGACTTTGCTAATCTTTGTCACAATCTGGAGCAGGCTATGCGTAAGGTCTGGAAACAATATTTATTTATTTGTAAGTATGACATTAATAAGAGTCTTTTCTCCTCTTTCATATCAGTTTCATATTATTTGCTTAGGTAAGTACTTAAACGAAGAATTCACTAAGATATTTGAGATTATTGATGACTATTAATTGATATTATTATTTTATCCGTAAATATGTACTACTACTGAATTAATTTTATAATGTGAAAAAACATAAGATAAATTGAGGAGAATGAATATATTTTGTTTTAAAGCAACCTTGACCCATGTGACTTCATGTGCTTCGTGCTATATTTACATATTTTAATTAATATCATTTTATTTTTAAATGCTGGAAGGAAGGAAAGTGATAAGACAAATGTAACTCATTTATATTTTTACAGCCTAATTCAAATTTTATTTATATACTTCTGTTTTCTTCCTCATAATAGAGTTTTGTTTTTCATGGATGAATTCTCTTAAATTCCTGGTCATTAAAAACACAAGCATAAATTAATCTTGGTGGTGAACATATTTAGCTATGGCAGTTGGGAAACAGATAGGTGGGAGGTGGGTGTCTGTGGGATCTAGGCCAGTGAGTTTGAGGCAAGCTAGGGCTACATGGTGAGATCACATAAAAAAAAGTAATAAAAAGAGCAATTCTCCACACATATATGTATATGTGTACATATAAATATATAACTATATAGATATATGTATATTTGATATATGGTATTATTCATTATTAATTAAAAATTTCAATTAAGTAGAAAAATGTATTAACTGTAAAAAGTTATATTAATAGAGATAATGGTATATATTAGTATACAGTTACATAAAGAAATTTATTTGAAATGGACTGTTCATTCTTAAGTTTATGAAAATAAATTCATCATGATAATAAATTGAGATGTATATGAATACTCCCTGATGTCACGCCTGAGAGTTAGCATCTACTTTCAAGTACTTAGCCATAAGGAGAAATAATCAGAAAATAAGTATTAGTTTTAGCATCAGACATCTTTCAAACTATTATAAATACTTCTAGAGCTTTCTCAAGACCAAGTAGTTAGATTTTTTTCAGGAGTTTCTGTTGAAGACTGAATTCAATACCTTTGAATACAGGGGGGAAAATGCTCTTCTGAGGAAATAAATAAAGATGAATAAAGAAATGAAAATAAAAATTATTTTGTGTTTAGAGATGACCTGACTGTTATACAGTGCAGTGGCTTTTTCAAGTACCTGGGAACTGAGATTTCTCCAATAGTCCTTCAGGGGCTTGCATCTCAAATAACCCTGGGACAAAAGTCACGGACTCAGAAAAAGCTAGGGCTCTTCTGGCTTAGCCCCTGTATTTTGTTGATGCTTCTCAAAGAATCAAGAATCAAAAGAAAGATGACGTTGGTTTTATTTTGTAGGGAGGAATGGTTTAAGAGAGGCTTGAGTGGTCTGTAGCTGCCTTGTGTCAAGGCCTACAGTATAGGCGGCACTAATTATTTATATCCTGCTGTTAAGTCTGAAACAGGCTTGGCTGCCCTTACACCAGCTGCAGCCTCGCCACGTGTGCAGCACCATGAACTTTATGTGGGAGCTCTGCTGAAGAGCTTGCAGGGGCAAGGGGCACTACAAGCAGGTAGCATCATTGTCAGAAGAGCCTTTCTAAAGAGGCCTGGTGCACCGGCAGTAATTAATGCAGGTGGTATTTTAGACAAGGGCGCTAATGAGCTTTGATATGCATGCAGGTGAGGGAGTGCTGAATCAGTAGAGCCATTAATGAACCTATGACAGCCTAATTAGCTACAATTTAAAATCTATGGAATCTAATCAGAGGCGCTGAACACTGCTGCAAATCTGTGTATGAATGAGTCTTTCTAAATACTCCAATCTGTTGCTTAGTCACTGATTGATACTAATTGCTTTTTTTCCTCTATTGTGTATAGGAAAATGCCCAATTTTGCTCTGATAGGGGAGGACACAACATTGAAGTTAAATACCTAAGATGTTTTAGCTGCTTAAGTTTAATCAGTCGATGCTTAAAAAAATTCAACACAAAATTAATTTTCAACGTTGCATATAGATGATTTGAAATTTATCACCAACTTCCATATATATTAAGTTGGTAAAGATAGTATAGCTGTTAATAAACTCCAAATCACCTCTGGGGTATATGCAAAGGCAGTATAACACACAAATGCGTAAAATACATGGATTAATTCATGATTATTTAAAAAGAGTTTTATTTATGCTGTTTATCAGAAATAACAGGGCAGTGTAGGTTTATTGAATACATTAAATAGTTTTCCGAGGTTAACACAATCTAGTAAACATTTTTTTTTCAAGGTACCTGAACTAAATGCTCTGTCAGAAAATGAGACAGATTTTATGAAGGTGTGCAGGGATCCTATTTTGTAGTGCCATTTCGTAATAACTGACGCATAAAAGGTACAAGCAGTTTTTCTACTTTGACATTTCACCCTTATACAGCACAATTCATCTGAGAACCTTAAAGAACTTTGTAGGCTCTGATTTATTGAGTCTTATAACACCACTGGAAGACAGGTCACTATGTCTATCCTCCTTTTACAGTCAGCTCAACTGAGCTCCATTTGTTGAAGGTCACAAGGGAGTCGCTGGAAGAACTATAAAAAGCAAAGCCAAAAGCCCAGAGAGCAAGTCCCTTACCTTTCCTGTTTGATAAATGGTATGTTTCACAATTCTGACATTTACCAAAAATAAAATAAAATCAAATCTATGCATCTATTTTTGGAACATAAATAGAAAAACATCATTGTGAAATGTTTTTAGTCTAATTATGTGTTACCATTTAAAGGTGATCTTTAATGTTTTATCAGTTTTATGCATTACATTGGCTTAAAATCAAGTGAAATGAATTACACCATTTCATGATTGCTGTCAGAACAAATCTTCATTAGGAGGTTTTTCTTAGATTAACCACCAGGACTAAGGCTGAAATCTAAAACAAAGATAAAAATAGAAAATTCTTTGTAGTTATATTTTTAAGATACATAGGGAAGAAAGAAATGAAGGAAAGAAGGAATTCAGTCCTTAAGTAATAAATGGAGGGAAGAAGAAAGTTAGGAAGGAAGTCAGAGAGATGAAATAAAGACAAAGGATGAGAAAAGAAGGATGACCAGGGAAGTGGTAAGAAAGTGGAAGACATGCGTGAGAAACAGCACAGCATACCTGTAAATAAAGCCACTAAAAGAAATTTACTGATGCAACTTCTTAAGGAATGCTGTTGACAGAAAAGATGTACAGGAGTTGTATAACTCATTAAATGTATCATTTATTGGAAGCATTTGCTCTCAAGAAAAAGACAAGAATGCAGACAATTTAATATATATCAAACTATTTTAGATTTTAATATGTATTCTCCAATGGTGGTTTCAAGAAATCTGATTTTTAAAGGATTTCGGGGAGGGAGGAAATGGGGAAGGGGAAATGATTTGGAATGTAAATAAAAATACTTAGAAAATAAAAAAAAGGATATTATCCTTTGCTCAATACGTAATAATTTCCTTCAAATTGGATAATATTGTTACTTCTTGGCCTTTTTTGATAAGAACAAGTATAGTGTTTGTTCTTAACAGTTTAATATAAGATCTTTGTTTGAAGATAATATATTAAATGGAACATTGAATATTAATGGAGATTGCTCTGCCCATTCCATGAATCGACCTTGTGTTGAACTTGTTCCACACACTGTGTACACTGCAGGAGAATAATACTTGGTAAATTTGAAGGTATATAGCTTAAATTGTTTAGAAGAAATAAGGTGCTCTCAAGGCTTACATCCAGGTATGTCCTATTATTTTCTCCTTAGTGGGTTCACAGTATCCACTAAGAATTTCGTTTTGATATGTAATATTTCAGCCACTAATGCAACAGTTTGTATTAGTTTTTACATTATTTCTCATATTTTTGTGAATTTAATATAATTACATTGTTTCCTTCTCTTTCCTCCCTTTAAACTCTCCCATATATCCCTCCTTGCTCTCTATCAAATTTATGGTCATTGTATATACATATGTAATTCTTAAATACATAAATTTAACCTGCATTTGTATATGGATTCATTTTTGAAGGCAACAGTTCTCAAAACAATAGTTTTTCAAAGTCGTGCTCATTAGCAATGTTTACAAAAGGTCAATTTATTTTCTAAATAGACATAAAAGTTATTTTAAAACTTAAGTATGCTGTTGTATAAAACATAATTCTATAAGGCAGATACCTTAATCAAATTTTGTCACAGTACATCCTGAATAAGCAATATCAAGAGATTCCTCTCCTGTTTGATTGCACTCTTGTATAATATAAATATATAACTGATCTAATATGGAATCAGTATTTTGTTAATTTATTATTCACAAAGAATATAAGAATAACATATTTAAATTGCTGTTATTTGTTGGGTAAAAAATATATGTATAAATAAAAGCAATCACACATATAAGAACATACTTGATGGATATACAGTTGATAAATAAAAATTTATATGCTATATTCAGAAACAAAACATGGTAAGTATAAAATTTTACTACCTGTGAATTTGGTTTTACAATAAAAATAAAAATAAAAAGATATAAATCATTATTTTTACAGATATAATTTTAATTATAGTCATGACTTAAATTTATAACAATAAGTATTAAAATGTACCTAAATATAACAGATCATATATTTTTATTGTTCAACTTGTTTTGACCAACTGTGTGGCTTTATTTAAAACACTGTGAAGCAATTTTTGAGAATAAATGAAGAAAGAAAGTATGCTGAAGACACAGGTGGAATAGAGGGTAAATTACAGTTGTCTTACTTTAGTTTCTTTAATAAAACAAAATAGCAAAAACAACTCATCCCATAGAAAACACTGACATAAACACTGGTAATGTAGCTCTTTCAGTTCTCTATGCTATCAGTCGGAGGTCAGGAAGTCAATGTGAATGCGGAGTCCTTGTTCATGGATTTCTTCTTTCTCATCTCTTAATTTAATCAATTCCAACATAAGTGAGCAACATTTCTTCCTTTAACTCAGATAATTCACCAAAGACCTCTACACTATGCCATTAGGGTTTAGGATTAAGCATGAATACTATGGGAATATTGCTATAACCCATGCCAATATTTCATAATAGGAACACAGGGGCTATTGAGAAAGCTCAGTAGGTATCAGTATTTGCCCTGAAAACATTGGGCAAAGTCAAAATTTTAGCACTCACATATAAAAATGTTTTTTTCTATACATTCATAGCTGTGTGTCCTTATTACACCAGTTTTGAAGGGTGAAGACAGGCAGAATCCAAGAGTTTACTGGCCAAATGAAATAGCAAACATACAACTCCTTGAGGCATTGAGGTAGAGAGCAATAGAGCAAGATATTTAATATTCTGTTTGCCTTCAGTATGTTCATGGCCACAAACTCCTATACATATACCACATGCACATATACAACACACACACACATACAACCATACTATAAACAAAAATGAGCATATGGCAATAGTTTTCAACACTAGGAGAAATGGATAGACAATCATAATACTTAGTTCACAGGTTTTCCAAAAATATTCTTTTGTTTTGAATTTATTTAAGAAGTTCTATGTCCATCCTTACATAACTGCGATTTAACAAAAATATAAACCTCTCATATAAATAAATTTTGATGTAAATATCAAAATTCTTCAAAATGTAGATAAAAATAGAAAATTAAATAATACTATTACATATAATTAATATACCTTGCTTATATAATAACATAACATTTACTGTGAAATTTTACTACTTTTACATTGAAATTTTAATGCATTTTCAGTAATACTTTGAATTTCAGAAAAATAGTAAAGAAAGAGAAGCAATTAGTAAAATATACAATTATTTTATGCAAATTAAAATTTGCCGAGTAATAAGACTAGAACAATGACTTACCAGTTCAGAACATGCGCTGCTCCTTCAGTGAATCTGAGTTAAGTTCTCTGAACCAATGAGATGATCACAACTTCTTGTAACTCAAGTTCCTGGGGAATCCAGTGGTCATGGCCTCCACAAGAAATCACACGCACATGTTAATACACTCACTCACATATGTTCCCATACACATGTAATTAAAAATAATAAAAGTGCATCTTTAAAGCTTTAACCATCAGGATAAAGTAACTTGCCTGAAATAAATGGGATTAAGTCATAAGTATGATCAGAAAACACTCCCACAAGAGACAATGTGAGATGCAAAATCACAACGTAAGACACACACAGCCCTCTGTCAATTTTGTTGAGCAATTGGGAAATAATAAATGTGTTCAGTTCATGCTTCAAACAGTGATTCATTCTTTCAAGTACACTAAATATCAAAGGCAACCTTTAAGTAAAGTATGAGCAATTTTATGACAGGCACTTTGTGAAAAAAACAAGTTTCTAAATCTGTAATTTTGACATATGAGGCTTCATTGGACCATCCATCTATCTAAGAAATTCAAATGCTTCCTTATATTGATACTACTCAATATTGATTGTTGATGATTTCCAGAATTATCCTTGTATAAACTTCAGTAAGAGAAATTACATGGAAAATGTGAAGGTTTGAATCACATACTCTAACATGAAGTCAGAAAAAGAAATTCTAAAGTCTTCATTAGCAAGGATAATGCTAACTTCAGGGATAAAATCAAAAATCAAGAAAATAGTGAAATATACTCATTTTTAAAATGTAAATGAAATTATTTTAAAAAAATCTTAATTCCTCATTTAAAATTTTAAACATTCCTAAAAATCAATGTGTTAGGGAAATGACTCTAAAGAATTGCATTTAAATCCCTGTCACTATGTAGAACTTTAGGTGCTGAGGAAGTCTGTAACATCTATGGTGTGCATGTGTGTGTGTGTGTGTGTGTGTGTGTGTGTGCGTGGTGGTGGGGGGATAGGGTATCAAGCCAAACATACTCTCTCAGGACTCACTGGCTTTGGTTTAGCTCTAAGAATAAACTTCAGATTTGGAGAGATAACTTTTCCCCCAAAATAAGATAGATACAAATGACCTAACATGTTATTAATCAAAATCACAAATTAAATATTTCTATGGTAGAGCTACTGTCCATGAAATTAAACATATGTGTATGTATGTGTATTCCTCATCTTATCTGGTACTTTATAAAACTCATTAATATGCATATTTACCAATATGTATATTTACATATATTAGTATACAGAGAATTCTTGTCTGAAATGTTTAATATCACTTAATATATATGAAGAGACAAAAATTATCATTTTAACATGATGGTCAATAATTTTTTCCAAATTAATGAATGTATCCTTAGCTAACAAAGATATTCCTTTTTAATTGAAAATGTTTGATTCAGAATCAGAAGTTTTTCATGATTTCTATTTTGAACAGATGCAAAACAACAACAACAAAAAAAAAAAGAAGAAATGTGACTTCCCATGTTTACATTTGTTTAGTATTCAGTCTCATTGCTATATTAATAATGGCCAGAATCATATCAACATTTTCCTTTGTAATAAGCAGGGACTAAGACCATGTATTACAAGCTCATGCAATTCCCTCTTATTCCTTTACTCATTTGTATAAAGTGAAGATAATCAATTAAAATAACTTTAAACAGTATAGGTATTTGGATGCTTTTCATTTTGTTTTTGTTTGTTTGTTTGTTTGTTTTGACTTTTTGAGACAAGCTTTTACTGGGTAGCCTAGTTGTCCTAGAACTTACTATGTAACACAGACCTTGAATCTGTGGCAAATCTCCTGCCTCCGACTGCCAAGTGCATCAGTTACAGTTATTTATGGCCACAATCAGTTTTTCCATATTAAATTTGAGAAAACTTTTATTTTATAAAAATATTTCAAACTGCTGAGTCATATGTAACTTATGTTCTCAACTCTTACCATGCTTTAAAAATGTGTTTCTATTCTGTTGTGTAAATGAATCACATTGACTGTATCCATTCTTCTGTTGTAGGACATCTGGAATGATTCCAGCTTCTGGCTATCACAGATAAGGCTGCACTATGAAAATATTAGAGAAGCTGCGCCTGTGGTATGGTGGGGCATCTTTTAGTTATATGCCCAAGAGTGGTATAGCTTTTTTTTTTTTTTTGGTAGATCTATTTCTAATTTTCTGAGGAACCTCCATATTGATTTTCAGAATGTTTCTAGTCATAAGGTGGAATTTATTGGAAGCAGATACTAAGAATGTGAAGTCACATCTCCAAGGCTAAGTGGATAAAGATTGACCATGGAAGTCAACTTAATCCTTGGTCAAGTTCTTCTTTCTTTAGAAGAACTTGTTAACATCTCATTTTCCTTAAATATGATATAGTTGGTGTCTTGGTTTACTAGAGAAACTAAGAGGCCATGAAAATTGTTTCAGTTGATTCAGCATTTTAACCTGAAATATCAGTCAATTTGTAGATAAGACTTAAAAAAAATATACTGAAAAAGAAAAAAGAAATCATTCTTCCAAATCACTGAGGTCAGACATCATAGGCCCTACACTAAATTTAATTAAATCTATCTACATTTTCCAAGACTCAGCACATTTGCCTACTCCCCCTCCAGAGACACACACACACAAACGAAGCCCAAGACATGCCAGACTGCTGCTGCATGGACTTTCTTTCCTTTTTTTTAATTTTCGCTTTGCTTGGATGTGAAGATATCCTGTGAGTGAATGCTTCATACTGAGGAGTCAGCGATGAGGCTGCAGCTGAAAGAGCTATATTGAGCGCTTTATTATGCTCATCTGAAAAGCAGAATCAGTGATTATGAACAACTTACAGGGCAGCTGAAAGCAGTTAAATCATTTACTTGTAATACTCCCAAGATCTTAAAATGCTCCAATATATAAAACACATTCAGACACGGCAGCTCTTTTACACTCAGACAGCCCTCTGGAATCTGCGGGAGCTTTTCATTTCATCCCTTTTCTCCCTATTCTGTTGGGAGACAAAAGTTTTCCACAAGTAGACAGTTTCCTGCCTTTTGCTCGAACTAGAGGTTTATACTCATAGACTTTCAAATGCAGAAGAAAAAAAATAAAACAAGCAGCATTTAGCAGAAGATTTTCTCTATTGATACTACTTATTTAGAATTTGGAAAGGCCCATTTATGCTGAAGTTCTTGGGGAACAATCTCCAGTTCCAGGGAGGTCATTTATTAATGCTCACACCAGGAAATTCATGATCAAGGCTGACTCAGGTTTGGCATTTAGAAATGGAGAACATAATAGCCTGATCTTATTTAATGCTATACTGGTTAAAGGTGAGATAGAAGAAAATTTGTGTGACTGATGGTGAAAGTTTCAAGATCAGATAGTAAAGAGTATTTGATTTATATAATTTGATTAATACCCTTAATCATAAGAAGATACTATCTTTTAAACAAGTTTTTTTTATTATGCATAAAAAGAAAATTAAAGAACAGATGAGATTCTCCATAATGCTATGGATATCTAAACACCTCAGATTAAGGGTCCTGGCAAAACAGATACCTATTTTCCATGTCGAGGTCTCTTACTCATTGGATACTGCAGATAAAGGATTTCCGTGTTAATCACTAGCTTAAATCTCACTCTATTCTTTAAAGACAGTGCATCATTTAGCTTGATGATTTTCCTGATCTTTTCATCAAAAGTTCTGTAACAGGAGAATTGAATTATTCAGTGTTACATCTGATTAAGAGATACTACCATTATATTTCAGCCATACATGCCCATCATCGACCTCATCATAAACATCAACCTCGAGAATGAGTAGTTACAAATTTGTTCAAATTTCCAGCTCTTCTAGTCATTTGCAAACCTTTCGAATATACATATATATTGAGGCCTCTGAAATTAGAAGTCCCCTATACCTTAGAACAACTGATGCTATGATTGAAGTAACACTCAGAACCCAGCACATATTCCTTCTGTAATAATGAGAACAACATCCTAATACATCAAAGTTAATAGTTCTGGGAAAATCCCCAGTGTACTCACCTTGCCTTTTAGCTTCTGTAGTTCTACTTCTGGCTAACTGTTCTTGCTAATTCAGGTGTGTCAAACCAGAATGTGACTTTTGTGCTTAACATCTCATCCCAGGAAAGGCTTGGGATTGCATTCAGGCTCTAAACAACTGTGGAGTTGCTGACAAGCTAATAAAGACTTTCTATTGATTCAACCCATGCCCAAGTGGTCTTTTTTGGTGGATATGTCACAATATTTCCCTGACAGAGACATATCTCTATGTTTTGGAAAGCATCTATAAACTCTGTGCAAATTCAAGCAATCTCAGCATGAATTGGGGAGGTATCCACAAAGTCCTACCTCTAGCTGAGGATCTATTGTCACTTGGTGGGTTCTGAGAGAGTGAGAATCAGGATTTTCTTTAAGTGTGTGGCTCCTGGTTGTTTGATCATTCTTTGAGTGGATAGCCACAAACTCAAGAGTAATACAACTTGGGATTAATGAATTTATAAAAGGGAAAGGAGAAACAGTAGTGAGGAGGAGGAGAAGAAGGAAGAAAGGAAGTGGAAGAAGAAGAAGGAGGAGATGGAGGAGGAAATGGAGGGGGAGAAGGAGAAGGAGAAGGAGGAGGAGAAGGAAAGTAATAGAAAGAAGAAGGAGGAGAGGGGCGATGGAATAGAGGATAAGATAGGTTTCTGGTGAGGAAATCTGTATAGGGAATAACATTTGAAATGTAAATAAATAAAATAACCAATAAACAAACAAACAAAAAACAAAAACAAAAGCAAAACAAAACAAACAAAAAGAGGCTAGCTGAAACGTAGAGTAAGCCTACTTACCCCATTTGTCCATTTAAACCCTGTCATCCTACTGGGAAAGAGGTGACCAAAATTCAATATAAAACAACCTCAAAATTGCTCATGAAAAAAAAAAAACCTTAGGGAGACTATTTTAATGCAGAAATCTACCAGACAGCAAATAAGAGTTAATGGCAACACCCCTCAAATTATTTCACAAGATAGAAACAGAAACAATGCCAAGTTCATTTTATAGGCCACAGATACTCTGCTGCTGCAACCATTCAATAAAGAGAATTACAGAACAATTTTTCTTATGAACATAGATGCAAAAAAATACTCAATAAAATACTTGCAAACTGAAATATTTGCAACCAAAATTTAGAATACATTAAAAGGTCATCAACCATGATCAAGTAGACTTCTGCCCAGAGATACAAGGATGGTTCAATATATTAAAATCAGTAACTGTAATCCACCATATAAACAAATAGAAAGAAAAATGTACCAACATGATCATCTCATTAGATGTAGAGAAAGCCCTTGACAAAACCCAACTCCCCATAAAAATAAAAGTTATAAAGTGTTTAAGGACAGTAAAGACTTACATAAACATAATAAAGGCAGTTTGCAACCAGTCTATAGCCAAAATTAAATTAAATTGGGATAAACTCAAGAGAAATTCACTAAAATTGGGAACAAGACAAGGATATCTACTCTCTTCATATCTATTTAATATAGTATTTGAAGAGTTAGGAAGAACATTAAGGCAATGGACAGAGATCAAAGTAAAACTGTTTGGAAAGGGAGATGCCAACGTGTCTTTATTTGTATATGATAAGAGTAATATACATAAATGACCCTATGAATTCCTCCATGGAAGCTCTATATCTGATATTCACCTTCAAAAAAGTAGCTTGATAAAGATTAACTTAAAAATCCCAGTAGCTATCCTATATACAAATGACAAACTGGAAATAGAATCAGGGAAACAATATCTTTCCCATTTGGCAGAAATAATATATCTTGGAATAATCATAAAAAGGATTAAAAAGACTTGTATGATAAAAAATTTCAAGACAAAAATAAAAAATTTCTTTGAAACAAGAATTTGAAAACAATAACTAAAGATAGAAAGAGAATTCATGCTCATAGATCAATAGAAGTAATATAAAAAATGGTCACACTACCAAAAGCATTCTATACACTCAATGATTCCAGTCAAGATCATACAGATTTTTCCAAACCTTACTATTGGAAAACAAACATACAAACAAAAGTGGAATACCTAAAATCCTCCTGAATAATAAAATAAATGTCAGATGTTCTACAATTTCAGGTCTCAATTTGTACTATAGAGCTATAGGAAAAATACCTGCATGGTATTGGCATAAAAACAGTCACATTGATCAATGGAATTGAATTAAAGACTCATGCATGTATCCACATACTTATGAAAACTTGAGTTTTGATGAAGAGGACAGACATACACACTTTAATCCTATACCATCTTCAACAAATGGTACAAGTTCAACTGTATACCTGTATGTAGACAAATGAACATATACCCTTACTTACCACCATGCAAAAAGTCAAGTTCAGTGGATCAAAGATCTCAACATATAACAGGATTCACTGATCCTCTTAGAAGAGAACAAGACTTTCTTAACAGAAGATCAATAGTGCAGGCACTATGATCAAAGATTAATAAATGAGACCTTGTGATATAGATACTCTAAGGCCAAGGACATGGTCATTTGGTAAAATACAGTAGTCTATGGAATGGGACAAGATTTTTACCAACCTTACATTCACTACAGGATTAATATCCAAAATATAAAGAATTCAATGATTTACATATCACAACAAACAATCTTGGAATATCAAATCCATAAAACCAATGCCATCTCATTTTAGGGAATATGTGGAACAAGGGAAACACTCATTCATTATTTCTGAGAGTGAAAAGTTATATAGCCACTATGGAAATCAATATTAGTTTCTCAGAAAGTTTGGAGTCAATGTACCCCAATATCTACTTATACCAAACTTGGATATATACACAATGGTAGTTACATCACACTATGAGGACACTTTCTCAACCATGTTTATTCCTGTGTTATTCAGAATATATAAAACAAGAAACAACCTAGATATCCCTCAACAGAAGAATGGAACATGAAAATGTTGGACATGTATACAAAGGAGTATTACTCAGATGTTTTTAAAAAATGCAACATTAAATTTGTAAGAAAATGCATAGAAATAGAAAAAAACTCACCCTGAGTGAGGTAACCCTGATCCAGAATGATAAATATGGTATATGTTCTCTTATATATGGACATTAGCCATTAAATAAATGATAGCTAACCTACAATCTATAGACTCATAGAGGTAGAGTTTTAAGAGATGAGGATGGGAGGAACGCAAAGATCTCCCTAGGAAGGGAAAATAAAATAGATGTTATTGGTCAACTGGAGATCAGGTTGTGAAGCAGTTTGGAAGATTATGCGGACAAAAGGAGAGGAGTTAGGGTTGAAGGAGGGATTGTGCGGAGAGCATTAGAATGGAGAGTGAAAATAAGGGATGGTATTGAAACCTAGTGTAGTGGAAACTATACCCCACCATGAGTGACCAAGAAACAGTGACTGGATAGCCCAGAGACCTAGGGTGAAATCAAGTACTGCTGGTCTTAAAAAAAATTAACCATAAAATGCCTCCTAATGATATGCAGCTATTCTTACAGTTTGGTGTCTTATTCAGCCATCATTAGAGAGATATTTTCTGCATCAAATTGGAACAAATAAAGATACCCATACCAATCATTATGCATAAAGACCTTGGAATATAGATGTCAAAATGGGATGACATGTATTCAATGTCCAGGAAAACCTGCAGAAGAACAGGAAACAGAAAGTGTGTAAGAACCAGAGGGGATAAAGGACATCAGGAAAGCAAGACCCTCTGAATCAACTGTGGACGGCTCATATAAACTCACATGGAGTAGCAAGAACAGAGTGTACATGGTTTTTCTTTGTATAGATTATAGAATTAAACTTCATATTTAATAGGAAGAACCCCTGACTATGTGAACGAATGGGTCTTTGTTTATTGTGCCTTTTCTTGGGGCTGTATTCATTCTGTTGGTTTCCCATACCATGTCTCAATGTGATATTTTTTATTTATCTTACTGTAGTTTGTTTTCATCATGTTTAGTTGTTATCTCCTAGAAGCCCATTCTTCCTAATAAGAAACAGAAAAGGAGGGAATTCAGAGGGTAGAATATGTGAGGAGAGCTTGAGAGGAGTAGAGGGAGAGCAAAGTATAACCAAGATATATTTTATGGGAAATGAACTTGTGTTTAATAAATGAGATTTTAAAAGAAGAGATCTTAAATTGAAATCCCCAATTTTCCTCTCAGATCTGGAGATAGCTACCCATATTTTGTGATTATACATTGCCTTAGAATTCCATTGCTGTGAACAGACACCATAACCAAGGCAACTCTTATAAGGGCAACATGTAATTGCATCTGGCTTACAGGTTTAGAGGTTCCTTCTGTTATCAGCAAGGCAGGAGCATGATAGTGTCCTGGCATTCATGATACAGAAGGAGCTGATTAAACTACATCTTCATCTGAAGGCCATTAGAAGACTGACTCCCACATTGTTATGAAGGGTCTCAAAGACCACCCCCATAATGACGCTACTCCAACTCCAACAAGGCCACACCTCTTAGTACTGTCACTCACTGGACCATGTATATTCAAATCACTATATAGCTGAATGTGTTTAAAATCTGGGAACTATTTATTAATTTGTTTTGTATGAACTATGACTCATATGTGTGTCCAGCTGGGATATCTATAACCTGTTCCTCAAATATTAACTGTCATTCAAATATTAATTAAGATTATAACCTTTAGAAGGTACTTTCTACTAAAAACACAACGCATTCAGTACATTTTCTCATCCTCTATGTCTTATTACTTCATTGTTCTCTATAAAAATTTTATTTACCTTATGTGGCATTATAATGTTTAGGCTTTAAAAGTTCATTCTATTTTCTGCACAAGAATGTAAGCTTCATGAGAGCACCATACATGAATGTGAAAGGCAGTAACCTGGGTTATAACTTGGTAAATGGATTGGAATTAAGTCATACTGTACAGTACTATTCATATTTCCAATACATTAACTGGCCAGTATTACAGTCATTATCGTATTCTCTGTAGAATAATATATTAATTTGAAATTATTATAAAATTATGATATTTACAATATTAATATTGTAGAACAGTGTTCTAAACTCCAAAATCCTATAGTAAGAACCAATTTTGTATATGAAAATAATAGAAATGTTAACACTGATGAACTTGGTACTATCATTGGCAAATGATACGTGTTTCTTAATTTTAAGTATGTTTTCTATGCTATAACTTCAAGAAGAGAATAAATTTTGTTATTTAAGGTACATGATTCAATTATTTGTTGAGAGAAAACACTCAGAATGAAAAATATTAGTGACAGTACAAATATGAGAAACTCTCTTGGGACAGCAGAGGAAAAACTATGAAAAGATGCTACCTTATTAAAGCACCATAACTGGCAGGTCAAAATCACCTTTTTCAGGATTCTGAAAATTGACCAGATCTTTTTAATTATTCCCCTAGAGTGTTCTTTTAAGAAGTAGCTACAACTAGAAGAGTTGGTGATATTTAAAGTTGCTTTTTTTTTTATTTTTCATCACTTTCTTACTCCAAATTCCTTTAAGGAATAGCAATTTCACATTAGTTGTGACAATCTCTAGGCACACAATGGCATGAATAATGACACTGATGTTTTTCAACCTTTGTCAGGCTTAAGGAATGCTTACTCTGGCTGCTCTGGCTAGTTACTAAACCTTTATTTGACATGATTTAAGATTGTTTTGTGAGAGTAACATTATTCTCACCATGTCATAAAAAATTCAGTTTGTAGATAGCTGAGATGGCAAAGCCATTAGGGGCAAACAGAAGGTTGGGCAAAATACTACAAGATAAAAAAAGAGATGTCCACAGCATTGAAAGATCTGAAATAATATAAGGATTTTAAGAGGTAGCATCTATATGTAGAACTTTATATGATCTGAAGATACCCTAACCTCAAATTCAATTGGCCTTGATGTGCTCTCCAAATAAAATATAATGGTTACAGTGAAACTTATGGAAGCTAGAACCTTCGACTGATTTCATGACACACACCCAACAAGCTTCAGGCAAATTCAAGAGATGTGAGAGACATATTTCTCTAAGGCATTTAAGGATACTGTCTTATAACTAACTACTTATTCCAAAATCAAGACACAACTTTCCATGGTCACTTACAAGAAAGAACAAAAACTTAACCAAATCAGTGCAAAAAAAAAACCCACAAATAATCACAATCAAAATAATAATAACAAAATATAAGATGGGGAAGATGTGATTTTTACAGTAAGAGTAATATTTTATTTAAAACTATTGCTTCTGGGTAAAAAAAGGCATTTATAATCATACAATGAACCAGTTTACTTATGTACAGGGATAACACTAGTCAGTAAAAATTTTTCTAAACAAGTCTGGACAGTAAGTTCTATAGGAATAATTTTGAACTCATCAACTTTGTTCAAAGTGCTAATGGAAAATTATGAAAAGCAAGATAAGATAGCTAATATATAGTATTCATAGAGAGATTAAAATTATTTTTAAAGGCAAACTAAGTGAAAATTATTGAGTTTAAAATTAAAATAAATAAGTCTAAAGGATAACGAATTTATACTAACAGCAGAGTCAGCAAATATTAGATAACTCAACGGATATGTAACCACAAAATGTAGAGATCAAGGAGATGGAGTATTAGAGAGAGCCGTTGCTGGGAATTTTCATCAAGGTTCCAATTATTAAAAAACAAAACAAGCTTTTGTAAGGCAAAGTGCACTGTAAATAAGACAATTCAACAGCTCACAAATTGGGATTGTATCTTCACCAATCCTGTATCTGACAGAGGAAAAATATTCAAAGTTTAGAAATAACTCAAGAAGTTAGAAAGCAACCCAAATAACTCACCTAAAAAATGAAATTCCACCTCACACTAGTTACAATGGTTAAGATCAAAAACTCAGGTGGCAGCAGATGCTGGCAATATGTGGAGAAAGAACATTCCTCCATTGCTGGTTAGATTACAGGCTGGAATAAGCACTCTGGAAATCACTCAGAAAATTGGACATAGTACTACCTGAGGACCCAGATATAGCACTCCTGGTTATATACCCAAAAGACGCTCCAACCTAGAGCAAGGACACATTCTCTACTATGTTCATAGAGGACTTATTTATATTAGCCAGAAGCTGGAAAGAACACAGATGTCCCTCAACAGAGGAATGGATTCAGAAGATGTGGTACATTTACACAATGGAGTACTACTCAGCTATTAAAAACAATGAATTCATGAAATTCTTAGGCAAATGGATGGAATTAGAAAGTATCACTCTGAGTGAGGTAACCCAATCACAAAAGAACACACATAGTATGCACTCACTGATAAGTGGATATTAACCTAAAAGCTCAGAACATCCAAGATACAATTCACAGACCACATGAAGTTCAAGAAATAAGACCAAAGTGTGGGTGCTTTGGTCCTTTTTAGAAGGGGGAAAATACTCTTGGGAGGAAATATGAAGAAAAAGTGTGGAGCAGAGCCTGAAGGAAAGGCCATCTAGAGACTGCCCCTTCCACCTGGGGATCCATCCCATATACAGACACCAAATCTAGACACTATTGCAGATGCCAAGAAGTGTTTGCTGTCAGAAGCCTGATATAGTGTCATCTGAGAGGCTTTGCCACAGGCTGACAAATACAGAGGCAGATGTTTATAGCCAACCATTGGACTGAGCATGGGCTGCCCAATGGAGAATTTAAAGTACTCAAGGAACTGAAGGGGTCTGCAACTCCAAACAAAGATATAAACCTACAAGACTCCCCAGAGCTCCCAAGGACTAAACCACTTACAAAAGCGTACACATGGACGACTCATGGCTCCAGATGCCTATGTAGCATCTTGTCAGGCATCAGTGGGAGGGAGAGGCCCTTGTTCCTGTGAAGGCTTGATCCTCCAGTGTAGAGGAATGCCAGGGTGGGGAGGTAGGAGTGGGTGGGTAGGTGGGTAGGTGGCACCCTCATGGAATAGCTCTACCTCAAGACCCAGGTATTCCACTCCTCGTCATGTACCCAAACATCTCTAACATCTCACAAAGACAGTTGCACAACCATGTTTATAGCTATTGCCTGTATGTGGGATATGTTCTTCTACTTGGGCTGCCTTGTCTGGCCACAGTGGGAGAGGAAGCACTTATCTTTCAGAGACTTGAAGTGCCAGGTTGTTTGTGTGGGGAATCCCATAGAATCCCCACCTGCCCAGAGGAGAAGGGGAGGGGGAAAGGGAGTGATTGTGGGAGGGGATGACATGGAGGGACACAGTGAGTTGGATATAAAGTATAGAAAAAAATAATAAAAATAATTAAATTTAAAACAAAAAAATCTGTCTTTCAAGAAAAGAAAAAAAAATACATTTCCAGATTAGAGACACAAAATGTTCTCCTTGATTAACCCACTCTATGAATACAGTAAAATAATGTTACTTTGAATAATATAGAGAAATTTTACTTCAGCAAGTTGCTCTGGCAAGGGATCACATCTAAAGACTTTCTCAGTCTATTGAATGCAGACACACCCTAGATTTTAGTAGGATCTAGCTGGAATACAGACACACCCTTAGTAAATAGTTTTAATCCCTAACAGTGAAGGTAACCATAGTTTGTAGAAGGATGGGCACGGCCATATTTGTAAGTGAAGTCTAATTGAGGGGCAAAATGACAAATTAGAGCTTGATTTGACAGAAAGAATCATAGATAGGATACATTCAACTCACAGGTGAATAGCACAAGAAAGACAGGATACTAAGAGAAGTGAAGGAGAGAGTGCTCACTTCCATTCTATTCTCCTCTCCTTAATAATTAAATGTCAATGACTAAATACTATAGCAAAAGACTGAGACTATAATAGATAAAAGTATTTTGTGTGTACAATAGACATATTTTAGATTCAGACACACCAAAATATTAGTCAAATAATTATATATAATGCAAATAACAACCTAAATATTAGTGGAATTGAAATAAAGTATCATACTACAGAAACAGTTGCAATTAAACTAGAAATAAAGAAAAATTAAGCCGGGCAGTGGTGGCGCATGCCTTTAATCCCAGCACTTGGGAGGCAGAGGCAGGAAGATTTCTGAGTTCGAGGCCAGCCTGGTATACAGAGTGAGTTCCAGGACAGCCAGAGCTCCACAGAGAATCCTGTCTCAAAAGAAAAAAAAAGAAAAAGAAAAATGAAAAGGGAAAGTGTTAATATATAAGGAAGATATAAAAGATAAGAGAAGACAGACATAAGATAATTGTTCTGAATTACAAATTTCACGAAAAGAATGGTGCCTTACATAAGAATCAAACTTCCTCTCATTACAAAATAATGAAGGACAAATGCCAGACTGTAATAGAGCAGTAAGTTAAGCTTTAAAATGGTGAAAGCAATAGATTAAAATAAATTGTGTTTTACAGAAAGATTATATAGCAATGCTATGTACTTTATATGGGAAAGTAAATAGAAAAGGTGTGTGAGGACTGAATTAATTTTCATAAAGTAAATAATAATTATATAATATCAAAAGAAATAAGAAAAACTCAAAACAATGTCTAGTATCCATCTAAAATTGTACCAATTATTTATTTTAAATAAATCAATGTAAAAATTTATTGTAACTTTAATAGCTATTTTGTAATTATAGAATGTTAAATTATATAACTGTAGTTAAAGATTGTATTATACACATTAATGACATAAATATTCAGTTGATTGTCACTTAGTCCTATAAAGTAGATTCAATATGCTTAAAGGACAGAGGTTGATGTTGGATGTCTTATTCCATCATTCTCAAACTTAGTTATTGGGACAAGAGCTCTCATTGAGACCAGAGCTCATTACTTAGTTGGACTGGATAGCCAGCAACCCAAGGGATTCTTTTTCATCTTTCTCTCTTATGAAGGCATTACTAGGTACAGCATTATTCCCAGCATTATATGTTTTCTTATAATCAAACTTAGGTCTCAGTTTTGAGTGACAATCACTTTGCTAATTGAGCCATCCATATCCTTTGCTCCAAGAAAATTTTATAAATTCAAAATTATTCTTAACTTATCTCCAAGTCTTTTTTTTTAAAGATTTAATTATTATTATATATGTAAGTACACTGTAGCTGTCTTTAGACACACCAGAAGAGGGCATCAGATCTCATTATGGATGGTTGTGAGCCACCATATGGTTGCTGGGATTTGAACCCAGGACCTTCAGAAGAGTAGTCAGTGCTCTTAACCACTGAGCCATCTCACCAGCCCTATCTCCAAGTCTTTAAACACACATATATGCATGTATAACATATACATATCTTATTAAATTATTTTATAAATAAAAGATTAAAATGAAAAATTAAAATTTATGAAACATAAATATTCAAGAATGGATAGGAATGTCTGTTTAATCTGTAACAATGCTGAAGTTTATTAAGCAGTTTTACAAAACATAAGACCATGATGCACCATTAACTCTAGTCCATAATCTAATACTTAATCTTATACTGGCATCTCTCCTCCCACCCTCTGTAAGATCAGTTCCTGATAACAATCATTCTAATCTTAGTCTTTTTACTTTTTACTTTTGTTTTTAACAGTCCAGCTTTTGCCCTGCTCCCTGTTCCACCTCCCACAGTTCCTCATTCCATTCCTCATCACCCCTGTCTACTACTGCCTACTACCCCTCCAGACCTCCCCAGTCCCTGGGGCCTCAAGGCTTTCAAGAGTTAGGCATATCTTCTCCCACTGAGGCCAGACCAGGCAGTCTTCTGCAATATATGTGTCTGGGGCCTCACACAAACTTGTGTTTGCTGCCTGATTGGCAGCTCAGTGTCTGAGAGATCTCAGAGGTCCACATTAGTTGAGACTGCTTGTCTTCCCATGCGATCGTGCTCCTCCTTAACTTCTTCCAGCCTTTCCCTAATTCAAGTACAGGGGTCCTTGGCTTAAGTCCATTGGTTAGGTGTAAGTATCTATGTCTGTCATGGTCAGCTGCATGTTGGGCTTCTCAGAGGACAGCCATGCTAGGCTCCTGTTTGTAAGCACACCATAGCATCAGCAATAGTGTCAGGCCTTGGAGCCTCCCCTTGAGATGGATCCTAATTCGTTCCAGTAACTGGACCACTTTTCCATCAGTCTCTTCTCCATTTTTGTCCTTGCAGTTCTTTTGGGCAGGAACAATTCTGGGTGAAAATTTTTGATCGTGGGATGGCAACTCTATCACTTCACTTGATGCCCTATCCTTCTACTGGAGGTCAACTCTAAAATTCCCTCTCCACACTATTGGGCATTTCTTAGGTCCCTCCCTTTGAGTTTGGAGAGTCTTTCACTGCCCAGGACTCTGGTGCTTTCTAGAAGGTCTCCCTACTTCCCATCTCCTGAGGTTGCAATTTCTATTCATTATGCTGGCCCTCAGGGCTTCTCTCCGGTCTTCCCACCATACTTGATTAGTTTCCCCTTTGCCCCTTCCCCTCCACTCTCTCACCCAGGTCCTTCCCTCCCCTTGCCTCCCATGATTGCTTTCTTCTCCCATCGAAGTGGGATTAAAATATCCTCACTTGTACCTTTCTGTTTGTTAAACTTCTTATGGTCTATGAGTTGTCTCCCAGGTATTCTGTGCATTTTGGCTAATATCCACTTATCTATGAGTACATACCATGCTTGTCCTTTTGAGTCTGGGTTACTTCTCTAAGGATGATCTCATCTAGTTCCATCCATTTGCCTTCAAAACTCATGATGTCCTCATTCTTAATAGATAAATAGTATTCCACTGTGTAAATGAAGCAGAATTTTGTAGCCATTCTTTGTGGTATATTTGGATTATTTCAAGCTTCTGGCTATTTGAAATAAGGCCACTATGAACATAGTGAAGCATATATCCCTGTGGTATGGTAGGGCACCTTTTGAGTATATTCCCAAAAGTGGTATACCTGAGTCTTCAGATCTATATCCAGTTTTCCGAGGAACCTTCATATTGATATACAGAGTGATTGTACCAGTTTGAAATCTCACCAGCAAGGGAGGAGTGTTCCTCTTTCTCCACATCCTCACCAGCATTTGTTGTCGCCTGAGTTTTTTTATGTTTTTTATCTTAGCTATTCTGCTTGGTGTTAGGTGGAATCTTATGGTAGCATTTATAATTTGCATTGCCATGATGAATAAGGACTCTGAACATTTCTTTCAATGCTTCTCTGTCATTAGAGATTCCTCTGTTGTGAACTCTGATTAGTTCTATACCCCATTTGGGGGTTGCATTGAGACAGCGTTTCTCTGTGTACCCCTGGCTGTCCTGGAACTCACTCTGCAGACCAAGCTGGCCTCGAACTCAGAAATCTGCCTGCCTGTGCCTCCCAAGTGCTGGGATTAAAGGCATGTGCCACCACTGCCCAGCTATACCCCATTTTTTGATTGTGTTGTTTGGTTTATTGAAAGTTAGCTTCTTGAATTCTTTATATATTTTAGATATTTAGCCCTCTATCAGATGTGGTGTTAGTGAAGATTTTTCCCTCTCTGTAGGTTGATTTGTCTTATTGACTGTGTCTTTTGACTTACAGAGCTTTTCAGTTTCCTGAGGTCCCAATTATCTACTGTTGATCTTAGAGCCTGAGCCATTGGCATTCTGTTTAGGAAAATTTCCCCCATTCTACAACCCAATATAAGTTCTTTCTCTACTCCCAGTACAACCCCATGCAAGTCCCCCCTCCCCATCCCACTTTCCCGTTCTCTTTGAGAAAGGGAAGCATCCCTCTGGATATGACCCCCCCACACACACACTAACCACTCCCCCCATCCCTTGCACATCTAATTACTACAAGTCTAGGCATATCATCTCCTACTGAGGCCAGAGAAGGCTGTCTATTTATGGGCATCGGATATGCCCTCAGTCTTTGCTCTATTTCCTCCACCCCATATCTTGTAGGCAGTACATATTTTGCATTGAAGATTTTGTGTGTGGGTTGCTGTCCTTATCCCTCCACTGGAAGTCCTGCCTGCATACAGGAAGTCGCCACTTCAGGATACATACTCCAATTGCTAGAAGTCTTGTCTAGAGCTGTCCCTTGTAGGCCCTCTGAGGTCTCTTCCCATCCCAGGTCTCTGGCTCATCCTAGGAATTCCCTCCAACTTGCCTATAGTCAATCTTACCTCTTACTCCCCTGTTCTCCCTACTATGACCTCCCTCACCAACCTGCTCCTCTCTCCATTCCCTTTTCCACACAGTTCCCACCTTCCATGGGCCTCTAATATCTCTTTTGCTTCCCCTTCTGAAAAAGATTCAACCATCCTCCTTGAGCCCTTCATGTTACTTGGCCTTTTGATAAGTTGATTATAGCATGGTTACACTTTGTGGATAATATTTACTTACAAGTGACTACATACTATATACATACTATGTGTCTCATTTTGAGTCTGGATTACCTCATTTAGGATGATATTATCTAGTTTGTCCATTTGTCTGTGAAATTCATAATGTTATTGTTTTTAACATTCTATTATGTAGATGTACCACATTTTCTGTATCCATTCTTCAGTCGAAAGATATGTAGGTTATTTCCAGTTTCTGGCTATTGGAATTAAAACTGCTATGAACATAGTTGAGTAAGTGTCCTTGTGGGGTGGTGCAACCCCTTTTTAGTATATACCCAGGAATCTTGAGGGAGAACTATTCTCAGTCTTCTGAGAAACCACCAAATTGATTTCTAGAGTGGTTGTACAAGTTTTCACTCCCACTAGCATTTGAGAAATGATCGCTTCCTTCCACATCCTCATCAGCATGTGCTGTTCTTTGAATTATTTATCTTACCTGTTCTGATGGGGGGGGTGTAAGGTAGAATCTCATAATCATTTCCATTTTGCATTTCCCTGATGACTAAGGATGTTGACCATTTCTTAATGTGCTTTCCCTCCATTTGGGATTTCTCTGTTGAAAACATTTTGTTTATCTCTGTACCCCATTTTTAATTGGGTTATTTGGTTTGTTGGTGTCTAATGTCTTAGTTATTGTGTCAGACATTTGAAGTATTATTTACAATCTACATATAAAATGAATACACAGCATTACTTTATCTTTTTGTGCCTTGGCTTGTTTTATATCATTTTCTCAAATGTTTTCTACACTGAAACTTTGTGAGAACAAATCTCAAATATTTGTACAATATATGAAATTACTATATCAAGTGGCAGGCATATTAACTAATTAGATTATAGGGTATCTATCATGACATAGTATTTATATTAAAAATAATGATTTGTATTTATATACAAATTTTATTTTGCAGTCAAATATAAAGAGCTTTTATTTTTACTTAAATATAAAATTATGAATTAATGAGAAAAACACAAATTTTCAAAAATCATTTATATATCTCTTGACAAATAAAAGATAATTTGAAAATTCAAGAAATAATCATACAGTGTCATATAATAAATTGGAATATTTTTAACATACTAATTTAAAGACATGTACACCGGAAGTTATAAAATATCATTAAAGTTAACCAAAATTAATGAAAAGTTAACATATGTGCTTGGATTTGAAGACATGGCATTGCCAATATGGCCGGAGTCTACCACATTCATTGCTGTAGTCAATGCCTTTTTTTGCAGTTTAGATAAAGTCAAATAAAATAGCAATAAAATTAAAAAAATTAGATTATCTGTGCATCCTAACTATAAACTAAATACGTTTAAAGTAATCAAGAATAAATGCTCTAGGATGTAGATAATAATTTGAATTACTGAACTAAAGAAAGGGACTTAATGATTGCCAACCATTATCTATGGCCAATTTTTTTAACAAGGATGCCATGAAAAATTAATGAGGAAAAATATAATATTCTTAACAAAATGATGTCAGAAAGTTTGGAAAGAAATATGCTGTGGAGCATAATACATGACTGGAATGTCCTTATGTTGATGATAGTACTGCAGAAGAGTAACGTGATTTGGATTATGATTTGTTAATATCCACAATTAAGTCTGAGATATCACCAGAATTAATAATTTCATTATTTGGTGCACACTTAAATGATTGAAATATTGTTAAAATAATATCCCACATACACATGCTCATAAAAGCTTCATGTCACATATGGACAAGCACAGATTTCTAGAAGTAGATGACCAATTAATCATCTATGTTCACACAGTAGAGAGATATATTTTTGCATAAAGAATTTAATAGAATTTAATGCAGATGTTCACGATGTGAGTAATATCAGAAATATGCTAAATGAAAGAAAGAGAAGTTGCAGCCACCTACGTGTTTTATGGTTCCATGTACATGCAATACATGAAAGAGACTCAACAAGGGATGCAGGTCATATGAGCATATATTTCATGGCTTCACACAGGGAAAATGAAAGTTTCATCAGAATTCTGGTTCATAAATTTTGTCTTAGCTAGAGAGCTGTGGTAGTTACACAATTCTGGGAATATATTGAAAATCACTAAAATGTGCTCTCTAGTTGATTCTTCTCAAAACTGGATAACAACTCCTGACAATAATCTGAAAACTTATTTGTAATCTTTCGATTTTTTATGAAACCAAGAAACAGAATCCAAAATAATCATATCTGCTTTAATTTGCAAAATACACTGTAGGATAGTTAATCTAGTATTAATTAGTGAATTACTATTTTAAAACATAAATGAAAATCAAATGACTTTCTATTTTATTTAAATAGTGAGATTAAGCATGGATTACTGTATAATATTTTTATCAGTGTATACTGGAGTCATTTCATGATATTGCCATTTGGGCATCCTTAAATTTTCCAGAGTTGTATTAAACTATTCACATCATCCTAGTAGATTGTAATTTCCTTTGCTGAAAGCATTTCCAGGGAAAACAACATTAGTTGCAGAAAGGGAATTTACTTCAAAGAAAGCTGATAGGTAAATATTTTTGTATACACACTGACACAAAACATCCAAACAATCTGAGACATTATGACAAGACCAAACATAAAAGGTACAGAAGAAGGAGAAGAAACCCAGTACAAAGACCCAGAAAATATTTTCAACAAAATCATAGAAAAAAAAGCTTTCCTAATTTCAAGAAGGAGATGCTTATGAAGGTACAAGAAGCACACAAAACACCACATCATTGCAACAGAAAGGAAAGTCACTTGACACATAATAAGCAAACACAAAACATGAAGAACAAAGAAAGAATATTAAAAGTTGCAAGGGAAAATAATGAGGTAACATAAAAATGCAGACCTATTAGAATTATGCCTAACTCCTCCTTGGATACTCTAAAAGTCAGAAGTCCTTGGACAAATGAGCTGCAGATTTCAATAGACCACAGATGCCTTCCCAGACTACTATACAGCAAAACAGTAAATCAACATATATGGATAAAATAAGATATAGTATAATAAAATTAAATTTAACAATATCTATATACAAATCTAGCCTTATAGAAAGTACTAGAAAGAAAACTCCAACCTAAGGAAATTATCCCAAGAATTCACTAGAAATAAATAATTCCATAAAAGCAATACCAAGGAAGTGAATCATATACACATATATACACATTTATACCACCACCACCACCAAAAATAAGAACAAAATAGTAGCAATCAACAATCATTTGTTAGTGATATATGTCAATATCTTTGTTCTCAATTCTTCAGTAAAAAGATACAGACTAACAGAATGAATGAGAAAACAAGACCAATCCTTATGTGAATCTAAGAAACACATCTCAACATCAAGAATAAACACTACTTCAGAGTAGAGGTAGGAAAAAATATTCTAAACAAATGGAGCAAAGAAACAAACTGGTACAACCATTTTTATATCTAATAAAATAGACTTCAAAGTAAAACTAATTAGGAAAGGTCAGAAAGGACACTATATACTGATAAAAGCAAAATTCCATTGAGATGGCATTTCACTTCTTAACCACCTATACTCCAAACACAAGAGTGGTCATACTTGTAAAGGAACTACTACTTCAGCTTAAATCACATATTAATTCTCACACACTGATAATAGAAGGCTTCAATACCCTATTCTCACCACTGGGTAGGTCATTGAGACAAAACTAAACAGAAATATTTGACCTAATAGATAATACAAAGCAAATGGACCTAACATATATTTATAGAACACTTTATCTAAACAAAAAGAACATACCTTTTTGTGCCTTATAAAACATTATCCAAAATCCTCTAATTCTGTTAACAGAAAGTAAGTGTAAATTGATACAAGAAAATAAAAATAAATTTCTAAGACAACTAGAGTAGATCAAGTGGATACAAATTTGAAAGGAAGAAGTCAAAGCGCCACTAGTCTCTGTACATATGGTAGTATACAGAAAGAGCCCCAGTAATTCTACCAGGGAACTCATATAGGCGATAAATATCTTCAGCAAAATGTCTGGATATGAAATCAACTTAGAAAAAATCAGTAACTCTCCTTTGTAATAATGGCAAATGGACTGAGAAAGAAATCAGGGAAACAAAACACTTTACAATAGCTACAAATAATATAAAATATCTTGGTGCAATGTTAATCAAACAAATAAGTCTTATATGACAAAAATCTCAAGCCTCTGAAGGAAGAAATTAAAGAGGACATCAGTATATGGAACAATATCCCATGATCATGGATTGGTAGGATCAACAGAGTAAAAATGGCCATCTTACCAAAAGTAATATACAGATTCAATGCAGTTCCAATCACAATTTCAACAAATATTTACAGACCTTGAAAGAGCAATTCTCAATGTCATATGGAAAAACAAACAAACAAAAAAAAGCCAGGATAGCTAAAACAATCCTGTCTGATCAAAGAATATCTGGAGAGGTACCACTGTCCTTGATTTCAAGCTGTGTTACAGAATAATAGTAATAAAAACTGTACAATATTCACATAAGAAGATACTGGTTGATCAAAAGAATAGAATCAAAGACCTAAAAGTAAACAAACACATCTATTAGTATTTGATTTTTGGCAAAGAAACCATATTTATTTTCATAGAGGCTGTATACGTTCATATTCCCACCAGCAATGGAGAAGTGTTCCCCTTTCTCCATATCATAGCTAACATGATGTCTTTTTTTCCTGTTGAACTGCAGGGTCCAACTTTAATATTATAGTTCACTATCTTTTCATCTTATTATATTTTATTTTGCCATGTTTGGTTGATATCTCTTAGAATACTGATCTTTTATAGTGAGAGACACAAAAAAAAATGAATCTAGAAGGTATGAGAAGAACACTCAGAGGAGTACAGGAAGGAAAATTATAATCAAGATATATTGTATAGGAAAAACAGGATCTATTTTCAATAAAAAGAAATATATTTGACTTAATGTATATAAATGGTATAATGAAGTTCTTTAGAAAAATTATACAAAAGTAGCTATTGACATACAGAAAATACTTGCAAAGTCTGTAGCTTATGTAAACATTGTTTTCAAATAGAAGTCATTGACAATGAAACTATAAGCTAGAAAACTTTTAAAATTTGCTTTATTCTACATTATAAGCAGACTTGACATTAACTATATACTTTACAAATACATTAATTTTATTACACTAAAGAAGAAAGAGAGAAAGAATGAGACTGGAAAATGGGAAGTAGAGTTGCCAGAGATGGGTGGGAGAAAAAAAGAAAGCAAGGGGGAGATGATAGATAGAGTGATAGTAGATACATAGATAGATTGATAGATGGATAGATAGATGGATGGACAAATACAGAGAGAAGCAGAAACAGAGACAGAGACATGTACAGACACAAATAGATATATTCAGAGTGACAATGAGAGCGAGAGAGTGAGTCAGAGACAGAGTCAGAAACAAAATAACTTTGTGTGTCTGAGTGTTATACATTCTGTTCTTTAAAATGAAGACCTATCTACTCTAAAATTTGTACTTACTTGAATTCATGCTACAAAATCTTAGTTTTAAATTAATGGTGAAACAGCATTTTTTCAATTTTTAAAATCCTGTTAAATATATTTTCATGCCTAGACTATGGGGCAGGAAAATGGAAATTATGGTTTGTAATGAACTCTAAAAGAGAACTTTGTAACTCTACTCTGACCTTTTACCATTTCTGGCTTGTCAGAGAAACTGGGATGTTTGGGTGAATATATGACTGTGAGTGAACAGAACACCTTATTTTGGACTAATTTTTTGACTAAAAATATACAACCAAATGCAAATACAGCTTCCATGTTGTCCAGAAATCCTTTTATTCATCACCTTGCCTCTTCTTCATAGTCTTTGAAATCTTCTAAAGCTTATTATTATTATTATTATTATTATTATTATTATTATTATTATTATTAATTACTAGAAACAGCAGCAGCAACAGTAGTAGTAGTAGTAGTAGTAGTAGTAGTAGTAGTAGTAGTAGTAGTAGTATTTAGTATTATTTTACAGCCCAGTCTATATACCAGTCAGCCCTCTGACTGTTCCTCATCTAATCCCTCTTCCCCATCTCCAAGAAGATGGCTCCATCTTTCTCATCCCCACCCCATCAGGCCTCCCCACTCCCTGGGGCCTCAAGTCTCCCACCAACCAAAGAGCATACATGGGCTGGACCTAAGCCTCACTATGTAAATATGTAGCAGGTATGTAGCTTGGTCTTCATGAGGGTCCTAAATAACTGGAAAAGAGTTTATCCCAAAAGCTGTTGCCTGTGTGTAGGAAATGTTCTTCTAGCTGTGCTTCTTTGTCTGGTCTTAGTGGGAGTGGATGTCTAGTCTTGCAGAGACTTGATGTGTCAGGGAAAGGGGATATCCAGTGGCACTCTCTTCCTCTAGAGAAGAAGGGGAGGAAGGATGAGGGGGCTATTCTGAGAGGGATTCCTGGGAGGGGAGTAGTAAGCAGGATGTAAAGTGAATTTTATAAATGGCTAAACAAACTTTCTTCTTAGGTCCACTTGCTTGGAATGTATTTTTCCATACCTTTACCTTAAAATAATATCTATTTTTATGTTAAAATGTATTTAGACAATACCCTTACAATTTATTGAACACAGAGAATTTGAACTGCAATCTGTATAAAACTTTCACTTCTATAGGCTTATATTTTTGAAACAGAAAGTTATTCTGCATAGAAGAACAGGAGAAATCTAAAATCCAATCCAGGTATAAATCCTTCAATTTACAACTGTGTCTAATCTGCAAGATATACTAGCACAAAGGTAGCAGAAAGCTTGTGACAGTAACCACCCAAAAATCTAATTTGATTTAAGACTCATTATGCTACATGAAACTCATATACTTAGAACCCAAGACTAGATAGTTCAAGTACTTAGTAGAAACCAAATATTATTGTACTACTAAAAATGTAGAATAAAGTCCCTAATAATATTATACTATGCTCATAGATTAGAGCATTTCTTAGCCATGATTTAAGAAGTTTCTCAAGAAGCAGATGAGAAAAAATAGGGACCCATAGCTAGATATTGTGTATAAATGAGAGCCCTTTAATATTCAACCCCCAAAATGACTTCTGTAGCAAACACCCTCTTAAGGACTCAAGGAAAACAGAGAGCAAAGGTAGAAAGAGTGTAAGAGGCAGAAGAGATGGAGGAATTCACTGATATATATGAACTCACAGTGACTGAAGAGACATAAACAAGGAACTGCATAGACCTATACCAGTTGAGGTCCTAAGATCAAAGGAGAATAGACACGTGTCCTCATCTCTAACTGTGATGGTTTGAATATGCTTGGCTCAGGGAGTGGCACTGTAAGGAGGTATGGCCTTGTTGGTGTATATATGGCCTTGTAGGAAGAAGTGTGTCACTATGGACTTGGACTTTAAGACCCTCCTTCTAACTCCCTAGAAGCCAGTTCCTGTTTGACTTAAGAACAAGATGTAGAAAACTCAGTTCTTCCTACAGCATGCCTACCTGAACATAGCCATGCTCCTGCCTTGATGATAATGGACTAAATCTCTGAACCTATAAACTTGCTCTAATTAAATGCTGTTCTTTATAAGAGTTGCCTTGGTCATGGTGTCTGTTCACATCAGTAAAACCCTAAGTAAGACATGAACCCCAAATCTATCTTCAATTTGTAAGGACTTGTAAAGAAAAAAATATTCCCTTCAAGGAAGTCTCAATGGGAACATCAAACTAATCTTAAGTGAAGACTGCATGCCAAGAAGAATATGATCAACAGAAAAGAAACTCAAGGGCATCTTTAGAGATTCTTTTTCTCATAATGTTGTATCATGGCTTTTACTTTTCTTTCCTTTTAACTTTATATTCTCTCTCCTCTCTACTTTATATGACATCCAGTGTTTTTATTTTTATGGGATTTCTGAGCATGAGAAAGAGAGGGATTATTCATCTTTATTTCTTTCTTTTGCATTTCCTTGGGCTCTTTTTCTTCTGTTTTGTGCTATTCAGATTAGTTTTGCTATTATTTTATTTTTTCATCCTTTAGAAGAATATTTATTTTCCAATGAGAAACAGAGAGGGTATGAGTCTGAATGGACAGGGAGGTGAGAAGTAACTGAAGGTGGTAGGCAGAGGGAAAAACATATTCAGGATACAAAATAGGATGAAGAAATGTATTTTTCATAAAAGTTAAAAAAAGTAAATTCTAAACTTTTAAAAAAATTCTAATATTTGCTCCTTAGTACTTTGGTTATATTTTCATTTAATTTCTGCTATCTGGCTATATGTAAGTCTGTATTCAAAACTGAAGCATTACCCACTTAAAAGTCCATTTTTATCACCATGATAAATTGCTAATTCTGAACATATAAAGATGCTAGTAATACTTAAAGAATATAAAGTACTCAAAACACACACACACACACACACACACACACACACACACACACACACACACACAAACCATATTCTAAATTGCAAAAGGTCAATCATTTTTTGTTCTTTTAAAAGGACACACTCAACCTGGCTCATTTGTATTAAATTCTCAAGGCAAGGGCTCTCTCTGTTCTTGCTTTAAATGATACTTGCCAAGTCATAAATAAAATCAGTACCATAAAGAACAGAGCAAACAACAGGATATCTTTAACCTAGAACTTGGCTAATGTTTGAAAGGCTGCAAATCTGGGTTTTTTTGTCAGAAGTTGTTCACAGAGTGTGGCAATGGCAATACTGAGGGTTCAGGTTTTTTGCAAAATGAACACTAATATTATGCTTATAGATAATCATTTGTGGAAATATTAAAGGTTCATTTTTTAACATATTTATAATAGGGAAGTAAATAAAAATACTCAATGAAATATTATAGCTAATAAATTGATCACTCTATGTTTTTTTTAATTTTATTTTTTTAATTTACATTCCAAATCACTTCCCCTTTCCCGTTTCCTCCCTCCCCGAAAGTCCCATAAGCCCCCTTCCCTCCCTCTTTTCTCCATTCAACCCCCTCTCATTACTCTGTCCTGGCGTTCCCCTACATCCAGTCTTTCCAGAACCAGGGGTCTCTCCTTCCATCTTTTTAGAAATCTATTGATATGCGGATTGTGTCTAGGGTATTCCGAGATTCTGGGTCAATATCCCCTTATCAGTTACTGCATACCATGTGTGTTCTTTTGTGATTGGGTTACCTCACTAAGGATGATATTTTCAAGTTCTGACCATTTGCCTAGGAATTTCGTGAATTCATTGTTTTTAATTGCAGAGTAGTATTCCATTGTGTAGATATACCACATCTTCTGAATCCATTCCTCCGTTGAGGGACATCTGGGTTCTTTCCAGCTTCTGGCTATTATAAATAAGGCTGCTATGAACATAGTGGAGCATGTGTCCTTATTGCATGCAGGTAAAGTCTCTGGGTATATGCCCAGGAGTGGTATAGCCGGATCCTCCGGGAGTGTCATGCCCAGTTTTCTGAGGAACCGCCAGACTGCTTTCCAGAATGGTTGTACCAGCTTGCAATTCCACCAGCAGTGGAGGAGTGTTCCTCTTTTTCCACATCCTCGCCAACAACTGCTGTCTCCTGTGTTTTTGATCTTAGCCATCCTGACTGGTGTATCTAAATGGAGAGAAACTTGAAGCAATCCCACTAAAATCAGGGACTAGACAAGGCTGCCCTCTCTCTCCATATCTTTTCAATATAGTACTTGAAGTTCTAACTAGAGCAATTAGACAACAAAAAGAGATCAAAGGGATACAAATTGGAAAGGAAGAAGTCAAACTATCACTATTTGCAGACGATATGATAGTATACTTAAGCGACCCAAAGAACTCCACCAGAGAACTCCTACAGCTGATAAACGACTTTAGCAAAGTGGCCGGATATAAAATCAACTCAAGCAAGTCAGAAGCCTTCCTATACTCAAAGGATAAGCAGGCTGAGAAAGAAGTAAGAGAAATAATACCCTTCACGATAGCCACAAACCATATTAAGTATCTTGGCGTGACTCTAACCAAACAAGTGAAAGATCTGTATGACAAGAACTTCAAGTCTCTGAAGAAAGAAATTGAAGAAGACCTCAGAAGATGGAAAAATCTGCCATGCTCATGGATTGGCAGGATTAATATAGTAAAAATGAGCATCTTACCAAAAGTAATACACAGATTCAATGCAATCCCCATCAAAATCCCAACTCAATTCTTCATAGAGTTACAAAGAGCAATTCAAAAATTCATCTGGAATAACAGAAAACCCAGAATAGCTAAAACTATTCTCAAGAGTAAAAGAACCTCTGGGAGAATCAGTATCCCGGACCTCAAGCAGTACTACAGAGCAATAGTGTTAAAAACTGCATGGTATTGGTACAGTAACAGACATGTAGATCAATGGAACAGAATTGAAGACCCAGAAATGAATCCACACTCCTATGGTCACTTGATCTTTGACAAAGGAGCTAAAACCATCCAGTGGAAAAAAGATAGCCTTTTCAACAAATGGTGCTGGCTCAGCTGGAGGTCAACATGCAGAAGAATGCAAATTGACCCATCCTTATCTCCTTGCACTAAGCTCAATTCTAAGTGGATCAAAGATCTCCACATAAAACCAGACACACTGAAACTAATAGAAGGGAAACTAGGGAAGAACCTTGAACATATGGGCACAGGGGAGAATTTCCTGAACAGAACTCCAATAGCTTATGCTCTAAGATCAAGAATAGACAAATGGGACCTCATTAAATTACAAAGTTTTTGCAAGGCAAAAGACACTGTCAAAAAGACAAAGCGGCAACCAACTAACTGGGAAATGATCTTTACCAACCTTACATCCGACAGAGGGCTAATATCCAAGATATACAAAGAACTCAAGAAGTTAAACTCCAGAGAGGCAAGTAACCCTATTAAAAAATGGGGTACAGAGCTACACAAAGAGTTCTCACCTGAAGAATATCTAATGGCTGAGAAGCACCTAAAGAGATGTTCATCATCCTTAGTCATTAGGGAAATGCAAATCAAAACAACCCTGAGATTCCATCTCACACCAGTCAGGATGATCACTCTATGTTGATGTGACATTTTTTAATATTTAATTTCATAATATTCTTTAAAATTCTGATGAATTTAAAAAGGCTGTGTTCTGTGCTATCACACATACAGGCACACATGCACATGCTTCTTTTGTTTTTGCTTTCAAGTCTTCTTTTGGTATCTCTCTGTCTCTGTCTATATCCCTGTCTCCCTCTCCTCTCTCTGTGCCACTTTCTTCTACTCTTCCCCTCAACAAATGCCTACACACACACATACACACATGCACACACACACACACACACACTCACTCAAATGCAAATTAAGAACACACATACAAATACCAATTAAGAAGAGCTTCATGAATTCTCAAAATAGAATGAAGTATATCAATGTCAACATGAATACATAAGTAATAATGTAGGGATACATAAAAAATGAAAAATCCTGACATACAAAGTAATTAATATTTCATTGTTAACATTGCCTTTATAAACAGATGTTTCATTTCAAGAGTAGTTGTCTTAGTGTCTCATTGCTCTGAAGAGATTCTGAAGTCAGGGTAATTTTAATAAAGAAAAGCATGTAATGGAGGGTTTGCTTACAATTCATGATGTTTAGTCATTTTCATCATTTCCATTATATACCTTATATCATTTGAGAAAATTAAATAATAAAAATTTAATGTGCTGGCATGCTTCTTAGGGAATTAAAGGTGGACAGACATCAGGAAAATAAGATGAAAGGAACAAAATATTTTATATTCATATTTATTTGCACCTGCTGACCATTTTTAATTGCTCCAACTTATCTATCTTAAAGAAATGGTTATTAAAAAACAAACAAAAAGATATAGTCATGATTGTTTATTTAAAATAGAAAACTATTTATAGTCTGGCAGTTTATATATATAATAATATATATTATTAATATATATTATAATACAACTATAGTATAATAGAATACTTAGCCAAAATAGTTCCTCAATATTTTGGCCCAAAGTTAAGGTTTGGAGAAAAATTTAGACTTACTTAAAATGAGTATAAACCTGAAGACTGGAGACTCTTGTCTATAGTTCTATATATGGGAGTCAGTGATGGAAGGAGCATAATTCTATTAGAACCCAACTTAGTTAGGGCTTACTACTGTAAACAGACACCATGACCAAGGCAACTCTTGGAAGGACAACATTTAATTGTGACTGGCTTACAGGTTCAGAACTTCAGTTCATTATCATCAAGGTGGAAGCACGGCAGTGTCCACCAGGCATGGAACTTGAGCAGAGAATTCTACCTCTGTATCTGAAGGCTGCTATGATAAGACTGGCTCCTCAGGCAGCTAGGAGGTGGGTCTTAAAGTGTAGCCCTACAGTGACACTCTTCCTCCAACAAGGTTATACCTACCCCAACAAGGCCACAATTCTTAACAGTGCCACTCCCTCGGTCAAGCATATCCAAACCACCACAGAACCTCTACAAAGAGATGAATCTTTATTATGAGTATCAGGCTCTTTCTATTATTTCATTTACTCTCTATAGTATAGATAGGTTTAATTAAAAGGAAAGCAAGCTGTACAAATGGAATTAATGAAATGACAAAACTATGTACAAATGTCAGTTATAGAAATATTATAATTAGCATCTTCTTTACATATAATAAATGTCAGTGAGAAAAACTTATTAGAGACAAGCACAGAAGAAGCTTTTCTGAACTGAGAAAAGGAGTGTAGAGTGTTATGTCTTATTCAAGATGGAATGATAACACACCATAGCATGTTCATTATGTAGCATGAAGCTAGAGAGTGCCAATCTATGCGTTGATAAGTGCACATGGGTAGATATGGAAACAGAGAATAAAGGAATTGAATACTGTAGCAGTACTCAATTAATCCTGCTCCTTGCTACCCACCCCAGTGTTCTGGGTTCCCAAATGAAACACACACACACACGCACACACACATACACACGCACACACACACACACACACACACGCACACACACACACACACCATTTATATTTTGATATGCCTTTAACAGCTCAATGTCTGGGCCTCTACCTAATTTCCAAATGTCTGATGTACCCTCCACTGATATTTCTGAGTTATTACTTACTAAAATCTTTATTCCATCTTTGCTTTTTTGGACCCAGACCTGTAGCCCATTTGACTGCATTCTCTAGCACCTACATGATTTTATGCCCCCTGACCTCTCTATCCCTCAGATGTGATGTCTCTCCTCCTTGGCATGGTGGTTGTTCCTCTTCGTGCTCCTCCTTAGTCCCTTGCTCAGAAATTCTAAAAGTCCCTCAACTCTCATTTCTGTCTCCCTGTCCAGTCATTGGTTGCTGGCAACTTTATTTACCAGCCAAAACTAACTGGGGGCAGGTTCCCTCACCATCTTACATGGGGTTGTACAGATTCTCATCTAGTGCTGGGGACCAACCTAATACAATACAAGCAACATTAGACCAAACACACAACAGGATTCTCCTGGAAATGTAATTATAGACAATATGGGCTCCTAGATTTGTGTGTACAGAATTGAATTTGAGTCATCTGCAAGAGAAATACATACTCCTGGGAGCTGAGCAATCTTTTTATGCCACAATTTTAATTTTTAAATGCCCTATAAATATGCCAACTTCCATATGTTTTGAGTTTAATTACACTTGCATAGAAAATATAGAAGTACATATTACATTACTCATGATTACTATTACTTGAACGTTGTAGTCACAACTAGAAAGAAATCAATTTGCTAATACATAATTACTGGCTTCAGACTTGATCTTTTGTGCTACAGATAACTTATCAATAAATTGGCTTTAGTTAAGCCAAAAGTTGGGAATATAGACAAGGTAGACAAATGTGAACAAGTATTCAGAATGATATCTGAATATGCATAGCAATACTTACTCCAAACTGTCAGGAGAGATGTAAAGTAGTTTTTCATAGCTTTGCATGGGATTTTGTTTCTACTGTTACAATCTGAATACCTCAAAAATAAAAAGACAATAGGTACTGACTATTGAGACGCCTGAAAATAAAAAATGCTTCAGGATTGTAACTACATCAGGATAAAAGCATAGGCTGTATAGTGTCCATAGCTACAAACACTCAGCATTTCCTCAGCAAAGTATTTGAACAAGTAGTTATGTTATACAAAAAGGATGCAAATAACATGAGAGGGAAAGAACACATTACCACTCCTTTAATTTCTTGATAGATGAATTAATCAATATAAATCACTCTTCTAAATGATTTTTTTAAAACCTGATTCACTTCAAAGTTTAGGCCAATTTATTGAATGATTTTTAATGTTAAAACAAAAGTTCCATGTTTTCAGAATTTAGATCTCCAATGATACTCTCATAATGATATATATATATATATATATATATATATATATATCATTTGCAGTTGCATATATTATAGTTATAATATATTTTGGTGTTGTTATACTCTTGTTTTCATTTGAAAATTAACCATGGCAAAAAGAGATGTCATTATGTGTCAAGCTTACAGGAAGTGGACTTATGTCCACTTCCTGTGTTGCTCATTTTCAGTGTCTTCTCATATCTTAATGAAAGAGCTAATGTTTAACTTCCTTAGAGAATTATTTAGAAAATTTTATATGCCTTAAGTAGCTACTTCAAGTTGCATTGTGTATTAGTTAAGGATCTCTAAGGTAGCCAAACTTAGAGGATGTGTGTGTGTGTGCGTGTGCATGTGCGTGTGCGTGTGTGTGTGTGTGTGTGTGTGCTCTATAAATCTGTATGTGTCAGCTAATTTTCAGTATCTGCTGGAATCCTGAAGCAGTATGCTCTAATGCTAGCAAAATGATAGAGTTGCTAGCAAGGTATTATCAAGCAGGCAAAGAGTAAAATCTTTCTTCTTTCATGTCCTTACATAGGATACAAACAAAAAATGTGGCCAAAATTCAGTGTCTTCCCAGCTCAAGACCCAGGTTAAAGGTATTTGTCTTCCTACCTCTAAAGTCTAGTCTAGAATTGGATCCACACACTTCAAATCAAGGAAAAATATCTGATAGGTGTGTCCATTTCTGGATTGTAGTTTATTCCAGGTGTAGTCAAGCTGATAACCAAAATTAGCCATCATAAGTCCACTTCCTGTAAGCTTGACACATAATGACATCTCTTTTTGCCATGGTTAATTTTCAAATGAAAACAAGAGTATAACAACACCAAAATATATTATAACTATAATATATGCAATTACAAATACATCATATATTTAACTAGACCATAATTACACTTAACATGGCATAACTATCCTTATAGAACCACAACCATATAACATGGTAGCACTAAGAGAGACCCTAAGGAATCCCCTGAACTCCAGACATAATATTTTTTACCTTGATTGTGGTGAAGCAATCTAATTTCCCCACAGTAATCTGGATCAATCATATTTCCTAACATTATTATTTCTTTTGTAGCCCATTTGTTTAAGGACATTGGAAGCTCAAAGTGACTAGGGAAAACCGATTCAAAGTGTGTACTTCCTTTTGGAGAAAGCTGATCCAATCTCCAGGCTCCTACAATCTGTTTTACATTGTGACTGAGTCTTCAAAAGGCCATTTCAGCTTTCTATCAGGTCAGGTGCTTCAGGGTGGTAGAGTACATACAAATACCTATTGATTTTATGACTATTGGTCCACTGTTATACTTCTCTGGCTTTGAAATGAGTTCCATGGTAGAAGCAATAGTGTGTGGAATATATGATGACACATAAGGCATTCTGTAAATACACAGATAGTGATTTTGGAAAAAGCATTAAATCCAGGAACAGAAAATCCGTAATCACAAAAGGTATCTACTCTAGTGAGGACAAATTGTCCTGTCCATGACAGAAGTGGTCCAATGTGGTCAACTGGACACCAGATTTCTGGCTTGTCACTCCATGGAATGGTGCCATATCTGGAGCTCAATGTTGGTCTCTGTTTTGGCGAATCTAACACTCAGAAACAGCTATAGTCAGTGAGTGGTAAGTGGAAATCTATGTAGTTTCGCCTATACAGAATCTCCATTTCTGCCATTAGGGGGGTGCTTTGTTCATGTAGGAATGGGTTGCAAATGATGCTGATTGTCCACAGAATGGGTCACCATATCTCCTTGATTATCATACTCCTTCTCAGCTAACTTCAGCTTTTATTGAACATTTACATGGCTTATAAGTATAAAATCCTTTGCCCTTTTGGAGAAATTTATCTTCATACCTCTTCCACAGACATCTTTATCATCAATTTTTCAATAATTCTATTGCCAAGGTTCTGGCTATCCAGCCAATAGACTAGCTACAAACCAATACCAGTCAACAAGTGTATATTTGCCCATTTCTCCTTGAAGCAAAAGGCATGACCATGTGTACTGCACTAAATTTTGCCCACTGAAGATTTTCCAGTGAAGATTTTTCTTCACTGATGTCATTCATGGTTGTTGCAGAAAGGGTTGCACTGCTGTTGCTATCCACTTCTGCCTGGTGCCTGTACATCATGTAGAACCATCATTAAATCAGGTCCTAGTCTTCTCCTCTTCAGTTAACTTATCATAGGAAACACAACATGAGGCTATAGGTATATACTTGGCAGAAGATCACATTCTAATAAGAATAAAACCATAGGCATTTGGGCAACTTTTACATGTAACTTGGTTGTACTTTTTGGACCCGCTTGGGCTCAGTTACACATATACCACTTTCATTTAATAACTGATTGCTGCAATGCATGTCCTACTTAATAACTTGGTGAGTCAGATAACACCCATATCATGAAGGACAGCTCAGCTTACAAAAATGGTAATTTTGGGGCCCATTGTCAAATATACAGTTTCTACTAAGGCACAATAACAGGCCAAAAGCTGGTTTTCAAGGGGAAAATTATTCACTGCAGATTATGGTAGAGTCCTGCCTCAATCCCCAAAGTCACATCTATGATTCACCTATGGGAGGTCTGCCAAAGATATTAAACAGCATTTTTTCCTACCACTGATATCTCAAGTACCATTGACTCTGCTGGATCACATGGTGCAAATAGTAGAGCATTGTTTACAGAATCATGGACCTGTGGAAGAACCTTCTCTTGTTCCAGGCCCCACATAAAACTATCAGCTTTCCAAGTCACTATATAGGTATATGGGTCAGAGCAATACACCCAAGTGAGGAATGTGCTGTCTATAGAATTCATATAGTTATACTGAACATTGTGCTACTTTCTTTATCATGGAAGGGACCAGTTGCAATCACTGAACATGTACCTTAGAATAAATATCTCTGCATGATACATACCACTGAACTCATAAAATTTCACTCAAATAGAGCAGGCTTTAAATTTTGGTTGCTTTTATTTCCCATCCTATGGTACATATGTATGTTTCCAACAAGTTCTCAGTAGTTGTTACTACCTGCTCATTTGGTCCAATCAGCATAATGTCATCAATATAGTTCATAATGTGAAATTTTGTGGCAGATACAGATTATCAAATTAACTTCTAACTAAGTTATGACAAAGCTGCAATGTTAATATAAATTTTGGGTAAAACTGTAAAGGTATGTTGCTACCTTTGCTAACTGAAATAAAATTGCTTTTGGGGGTCACTGTGAATAGACACATGGAAAAAGACCTTTGATAAATCAATGGCTATATAACATGTATCAGGAAATGTGTTAATTTGCTCAATTAAGGCACTACATCTAGAACAACCCTGCAATTGCAGTAATTACCTGATTGAGTTTTCCATAGTCTCCATAGCCTGTTTTCTGTACTGACAAGATAAAAGAGTTTAAGGGAGATGTAATGGTAACCAGTAATGGTAACCATCACTCTTGCATCTTATAAGACCTTGGTGATTGCAACAATTATTCCAGTTCCTCCTGCAGTGCAATACTGTTTTTGATTGACTATTTTCTTTGGCAGAGGCAACTGTAAAGGCTTCCATATTGCCTTTTCAACAATAATAACCCTCACTTCAAATATCAGTGAAACAACATGAGAATTCTAAGGATATATTTTCCAATTATCCATTCTGTGACCTAGAAATAACCACAGGATGAGTTCAGGACACACTGGACATATTGTGAGTCATGCTTCACCCAAAACTCCATTAATTGCTTGACCTCTATATTTCATTACTTTAACTGGAGGGTCACAATATTTCTTGGGATATCTCAGAATCAGTGTAAGTTTAGAATCAGCAGTCAATAGTCTCCAGAAATTCTGATTTTTTCCTTTTACCTAGTATACAAATATCCTTGTATAGGGGCCTTATGGACCTTCAGAGGAAGACAGAAGACAGTTTAACAGTAAAACTTTTAGATATTTTATCAAGATCCTAACACAAAGACACTTGGCTGTCCCTTAATTCAAGGGGTACTAGATCTGAAAACTGGCTCAATTCTTGAAATTGAGCCACGATCCAATTCAACCTTTCTTTCATTTGTTTGATAAGTTTTGGTTGTACAGACAAAACAAAAAGTTCAGTAGGTTTCTTATCTATTTCATGTCTGGAAACATGATGATTTCTCAGATAGTTTCAAAGGCCCATAAGAGTCATGCCACCATAAAATTTACTTTGCCTGTCATGATGATTATAGGTTAGGTCATTATGAACATTACTTTATCCAAGCTGGCCATTACAATAACTAAAATTATCTTGCCTTTGGCTATTCAATTCTTCCACGTGGTCCCTGCTACTTCAGGGTCAAATAAAACTTACTGCATTTAATTCATACAACTGAGCAGCAGCATTTTCAAACCTAAGGTTAGGCACAAAGAAAAGACTAACAACAAAACTCTTCAAGTGAGCTAGTGCTTTTTTCATAATTTTGTATCTTACAGAATTAGTGAAGAATATGTTTTCTAGGCCTTTCACTAGGTTTTAAATTCTGAACTCACGCTAGCATTGCAATTCCCCTGAGTCTTAAAATCTTTTCAACAACATGAAGCCAAGGGAGATATATGTACACTCACAGAGGTAAAGAAAATAATCTTTCCTCAGCCTAACCAGGAGATGGTCAAGGCCCTCCCACCTCAGGAGCTCTTCCCATCTTGGTGGACTGGGTTTTACACTCTAACAATGCAGTTTCAGAGTGTCAATCAATCTGAATTGAAGAAAAGAGGAGGGAAAGCCTTTGATGAAGGAGAAAATATTCATGCACACACACACACACACAAAGACACACACACACACACACATCCAACTTTTTTCAGTTGGTCATCTTTTGACAAATGCTTCAGCCAAACATTCAAATAAATTTTGACACCTTTTTTATTGTTTAGGCTTTCATATTCAATTGGGGGATCTCCTCTAAGGGATCCCATATCAATAAACTCAGCCTGGTCTATTTTTATGTTCCTTCCACCATTATCTCATACTCTTAAATTCTATTCCCACACATGTTTCCCAGACATCTTCTTGAATAAATAAGCAAACTTATTAAGTTGTTTTGTAGTGTAGAGGACTTCCTCATGTACTATACATTCTACTGTCTCTCTTGATGCTTGCTTAGACATAAATCTGGTTATAGGACTAGAGACAACTATTGGAAAATCCTGAAGGAAGCATATATTGCCTTGTCTGGCATTTCCTTTAGAGAAGGTCAAGGCTGATTTAACAGACAATTAAGAATCAACTTCCTCAGTCAGAGGTGACAAAAGCATTATTCCAAGGGAATGGAGGTATGAGTACATCTTCATGTAAAGTGAGATAATACCTTGAAAATCTGAGGTTTCAAAGTTCTCAGCTTCATTGGGGTTCTGCCCTTTCCTAGGCTAAATTATAGGATCCTAATCTTTATCAATTAATGCCCTTACTTTAACTGCCACCCCCTGAGGTTGGAGTTGAATTTTTTCTTTAATTCAGGCAAACATATAATAACATCTTCAGGTTGATTTTCCACAACTTAATCTCTATGGTTGCTGGAGAGATTCTCTTACAAAGAACAAGTATAAACTTTTAGAGTGTTTATGCACATCTGAAACCCCTCAATTTTATCACTGAGTTTATAGTCAGCCTTCACATATTCTGAGATGTTAGAAATTGTTTCTTCTATCGTAGAGCTTCATTCCTATCCTTTGCCTGTTTATCCAGAGAAACTAAGGACAACCAAACTCCATCATCATTTACCTTGTTGCACATAAACTGTCAGAAGGTTTATATGTAGACTCACCAAATATGTTGCTGCTACACGTGGTGAATCGAAATAATCAAATTTATTTACTTCCTTGTGTTTTTTCTACCATAGGCTTTTAGTGTACTCTAAGTTACCAGGAAAGGCTTTTATAACTGCAGAGGTTTTGGTACTTGTAGGTATTGAAAAATTGGAAAGCCTATTCCAGATACTTAAAAGATTCGTTCTTATAATTCTGTTCTTCTTCAACCACTTTTGGTACCAAAATTGGTATTACTCAGAGTTCTCCAGAGTAACAGACTTTTAAAATATATCTACATTTTTTTAAGGAAGGTGATTTATTATAATGACTTACAGGCCATGGTCCAACTAATCCAACAATTGCTGGCTATAAATAGAATGTCCAAATATTCAAAAGTTACTCAGTCCATATGCCTGGATTTCTCAGATGTTTTTTAGAAGATTCTTGAATGCTACAAAAGTAGACCCCTTGCAGGTGTAGGAACAGACTTCCTAACAAGGTGAGAGCAAGCAGACAAAACCCAAAGGCTTCCTTCTTCCATGTCCTTATATAGGCTCCAGCCAAGTGTGGCCCAGAGTAAAGATGTGTCTTACAGGATTAAAGATCTGGATAAAAGGCATGTATCTATCTACCTCAAAGTTTCAGACTACTAGTGGACCCACCTATTTCAAACCAAGAAAATTAAAAAACAAACAAAAACAAGCAAACAACAACAAAAAAAACCAACCTGTCTCGCTGATGTTCTTTTGGTTTCTGTGTTGTAGTTTATTCCAGATGTAATCAATTTGACAACCAAGAATATCCATCACCCATTATAAGATGTGGCCCCTATTCTTTATGGATCAAAACTAATCAATAAGCAATTAATATAATAAAAAATTCATACTGATATGAAATTTTAATGTCTTTCAAACTAAAATAGAGGCATGAAAATATTTTTAAAGTATTTTTGCAATTTAAAATGATTTACTGATATTTATACATATGTATATGACTCATATACATACATTTATGTGCTTATAGGTTTAAAACATTATTTAACATTAAGACCACCTCTTCCTAAAGTAAACAACATAAAATATGACAGTATATGGTTAATTACATATGGTTTGCATGAGGTTTATAGAAAAGTAAAGTGCTATCATTTTTCTGTGTTGAATTTTATCTTGTCTAAAATGGTGAAATTAAATACACACACTCACACACACACTCACATATACTCACACACACACATACTCACACACACACTCACACACACACTCACACACAGAGATGAAACATTTGCCAGGAACTCAAAAGAAAACCTTTGCTACTAACAGTTGAGTATAAGATGATTTTGGAATAATATAATTGTGTCATTAATATATCTGTGTGCTCAAAGCAACTTTTGATTTGAAGTGTAATACTGTCCTATATTTTAAGTGCAAATAAATAATGAAAGTTGAACAAATTTATAAGACCTTTATCATAATACAGGCATGTAGAAACAGATGTGTCTTCTCCATAAAAATGTTTATTTATAATATAGTTATATGTACTTATCTGCAAGTTGAATATCTATGTATTATTTTATAAATACTGGTAATGCACACCTATTTATTGATATTTGATTTTTAATTGATCTCAACATTTCATCAGTTCTCTGTAGAGTTATTAATAAAGGATAATAAACCTATAACTAACTATGTCTCTCAAAATGAATGATTGTCTTTCCTGCCACAACTTTCTACCAATTATTTCTTTTAGTGTGGTGTGAGAGCCAATGATAATCTACTTCATCTATGCCCCATCTATAATCTAATCTATTATAATTTATGAAATGAAAGTAGTGAAAACCCAACAAATCAGCTTTTACAATGGAAAACAAAAATATTCTACAATCCAGATTGATACATATACAGACAAAAATCATACATGTGCATAAACACATACCAATGCTCATTTACAAGGGATTTACAAGGGACAGTTTACCTATGTTGTTGTGGCACATAGTCCATTATAAGCCTTAGTTATTCCTTTAAAATTGAAAATTCTATTGCTCTAAATTGTTCTAAAGTAAAAAAAAAGTCTATATCCCATACAGTAGCCAAGTCCTATACTTTGCATTTCCATCACTTAGAAGTACAAAGATCATGATTTTATGTTCATATTTACATATATACTGAATTTGAAACTAGTCTGGATTACAAGGTACCTGGTTAAAATATAAAAGTGCAATAAAATGAAATAAAATTTAATTTCTAATTCTAATATTTTAAATGTTAGATGACACATACTATGTAGAAAGTTCTTCAAAAAGAAAGCAAAATACCTAAAAGAAATTTGATATTTTGGACTATGCAATATAGTCACAAATTATGAACAGTTCCACAGAGCTAGTACCTTAACACTGGATGGAAACTTGTTTTTATCAGCTAAATTTTTAAGATTTTTAGTGCAATGATTGCTTTGTTTTTTCCTCCCTTCCTTCTTCCTTTCTACCTTCCTTCTTCCTTCCATCCTTCCTTGCTTTCTTGCTTTCTTTCTTGTCTTCTTGCTTTCTTTCTTTCAATGACTGTATGCTTTCAGAGATTACTTTCACCTTCATTTTATCCTTCTTATTTTCTCTTTCTTTTTCTTGGTAGTTCTTTTTTTATTAGATATATTCTTTATTAACAATTCAAACAATTTCCCCGTCCTGGATCTCCCCCTTATTTTCTCTTTTTATAGTTATTTTATTTTCTGGGATAGATAATTTAATGTACACCTTCATCTGAAACTTAATTTGTAGTGTGGCATACAGGACAGTGTGGCTTAAAACTCAAGGAAATACTTCTGCTTCAACATTCCTATATTTTATGTGACATTTTTTTCAAATTCTATTGATGGCATCAATATTTTGATTATATTGAGATGAGGTTTTCTTCTTATCTTGAGTATATAAAAATTCACTATGAATATGCTCATATGTAGATCCCAAATGGTGCTGATCACTGAATAGCAAAGTCTGGTGAGTCTTCTTATCCTACCTTGAAATAATGAACTTTATACAAATCAACATACTCACTAGTTTCTTCAGGGAAATGCTTCTTTATGTTATTAAAGTATCTAAAATTTTGTAGACATTATGATGGGATAATACAGGCAAATGACATATATTTTACTTAAATTTTCTTCTTTACTATAAAGTTTGACGAATATCTTTATCATAACCATTCTTTCTACCAGGGTTATACAATTAAAAAAGAAAAAAAACAGGGATAGAATAGAAATATTCCAGATTCTAGCCCATTCAGGGTTTTAGTCTTTCTGGATTATTATATTGGATCTGTAAGATATTCAGTATATTAGACATTAGAGGATCTTGCCATTTATTATTTCAGAACTTGAAATTATAAGTCATAGGGTAGGGATTGAGTTGTATTTCTGATTAGAAGGTTGTTAAAGTCACAACATTTGGTGGATTAATTTAAGAATTCATAGTTTCATATACCTTCAAATATTAAAACTCAGCTACAGAACTTGAAGATACAGTGCTCAGATGAATTAAGGCAACACCTCTGAAAATAAAGACTGAGAGATGTAGCCTACAAATAAGTTGAATTGTTGTTCAGAGGAGTCCCAGAAACATCCAAATAAAATGGTCTATTGCCATTTCCACTGGCTGCCTCCAGAAGCCTGAAGGTAAATCACCATTGCTAAACATTACACACTTTGGACCCAATACTTGAAACAATTGAGCTGATGTGGAAACTGATGTGAAACTGATGTGGAAAACACTGCCCTGAGAACAAAGTTTCAAAATCATGATAGACTCTACATTAACTGCCAGGGGGAAAGCAAAGGAAAAAAATAGGAAAAGAAAAGAAAAAGAAAGAAAACAAAAGAAAGTTAGTCCTACATGGATAAAATGCCCACAAACCACAGTAATGACTGATGATGGGCCCAGGAAGATATTTTCATTGGAGTGGTTTATTATCTTAGACATAACTAGTATTTGTCTAATTGTACTTAAGCCTATATAAATAGAGAAAAATCATGGCTAGCACTATAACATTAACCAAATTCCATGACTGGAGAGCTGTCATGATAAAGGAATATTTATTATTATTATTTTCTAAAATCAATATAGTTTATAAACATGTTGAATCCTTACAAGCCTGTTTCAAACTATTTATGCTTATATTTGTCAGTAAGCGTAGCTCTCACATCCTACCACCATCAAAAAATCTTCTTTTTGCAGAAAATTGAGGGCATAACTGGAATACACAACAGGTTAAACACTAAGTACAACTGACTGTGAAGTACCTAGCCCCAACTTATATTTCTTCCACACAGTCAGTCCATACATCTAAGGCTCAAGGAAAATACCAGAAGGGAGGTTAGAAATATTACAATAAAAGGAAAGCCAGAATACATATTGTAAGATACTATGACATAACAGGGAAACTAAACTCATAAAAATTAATATCAACAGTAAGAGATGACAGTATCCCTAGGTATGCTACTGTGACCAGGAGAGGGTGGTGTTAACAATGTGCCCATGCTTAGACGAAAGGTATGGGCAATTGGGCCATCAGTTGATGCCCCTAGAAGAGAATTAGTTTCCCTAGAGAAGAGTTCACTGATAGGTTATCTACTTGCACGTGGTCAGTTCTAAATGAATGTCCATATGAGTAACTAGTATAGTATATTGTGTGTATTTTGTCTATAACAGAGTTACATATAGAAGGAAAAGTCATATATTCAAGAAATTATGGGTAAGTTCTGAGAGAAACTGGAGGGGAGAAAGTGATGTGGACATGATATTAATGCAGTACTCACTCATGAATCTTTCAAAAGAAAATGTAATTTAAAAGGACATTTGTAGAGGGGAAACTGGGAAGGAGGATAACATTTGAAATGTCAATAAATAAAATAACCAATAGAAAAAGAAAAAAGAAGATAGCTAATATGCTGACCTGAAAACAAGTTTGAAAACAATCATTTCCGGAAAAAAAAAGAATGATCATTCATGATTAATATTTTATAAGAGAAACTATCTAAGAATTGATCATTAATTTAAAAATCTACAATCAACCAATAATCTTGGTTGATTTCTATTTTAAGTTCCATATGAAAGGACAATTCAAGAAGATTAAGCATTGACCACAATGCTAGAAATAATGACAGTGGAACAATGTTTGGATATTTAATGTCTTCATGAGAAAATAGGTCATCAAAGTCAAATAAAATTTCAAGAGAAGTTTCTTCAAAAAGCAAGTATAGTTTTATGACTATTATACAGGTTTAGAGAAATGGTAAGTGTTTGATTTGCAGCTTAGAAGATAATGAACAATGGAGTTCTTGAAATATTATTTCAGAAAAAAAGAGAGAAAATCCTGAAAAAAATATTGCAAAAGTTGAGAGGAGAGGGACCTTAGTTTTGTTTTTTAACAGATCATTTCCAATGTTGCATGTGCCTTAACCACAATGATAGTGATTTAAAAAATAAACAAGCAAATAATAACAAAATGACACACTTATTTTTATGTATGTATAAAATGTCTGTGTATAAATGGAGTTGGTAGGTAGTTTTCTCCCGATACTGAAAGAGGATGTTAGTCCCCTGAAGTTGTAGCTACATGCACTTGAGAGCCCTTTGATACTGGTGTTGGTCACTGAGTCTGGGTCCTCTGGAAGAGTTGTGAGTAGTATTGACTATAGAGGGTTAAGTTTTGGTTGGCTATTTTATTTATTTACATTTCCAATATTGTGTCCCTTCTCAGTCTCCCCTCCTCAAAGCCACATATAATCCCCCTCCACTTTTCCCATAAGATGGTGCTCCCCCACTAAACCACTCACTCCCATTTCACCCCTCTAGCATCCGCCTATGCTGGGGCAACATGCCCCCACAGGATCAAGAGCCTCCCCTCCTATTGATGTCAGATAAAGCAGTCCTCTTCTACAAATGTAGCTAGAGCCATGGACCCACCCATGTATACTTTTTGCTTGGTGGTTTAGTCCCTGGGAGCTCTGGGGGTTCAGGTTAGTTGATATTGTTGTTCTTCCTATGGGGCTGCATTCCCTTTTAGTTCCTTCAGTCCTTCCTCTAACTCTTCCTCTGGAGTTCCTGAGCACAGACAGTTGGTTGGCTGTATCTGCACCTGTCTTAGTCAGGTGCTGGCAGATCCTCTCTGAGGACAACCATAGGGAGCACTCTTGGCATCTGCAATAGTGTCTGAGTTTGGTGTCTGCCTATGTAATGGATCCAGAGGTAGGGTGGTCTGTGAATGGTCTTTCCTTCAGTCTCAGCTCCAATTTATTTTTGTCCCTGCCTTTCCTTTAAATGGAAATCATTCTGAGTTAAACATTTTGAGATGGGTGGATGGCCCCATCCCTCACCTGGAGGCTATGTCAAACTACTGGAGGTAGTCTCTTCAGGTTTTATAACCTCTCTGTTGGGTATTTCGGCTAATACCATCCCCACTGGGTCCTGGGAACCTCTCATTTCCATGACTACTTCTGGGATTTTCTGGTGGTTTTTCTACCCCCCCCCCCCACTACTTCATATTTCTATTCATTTTCCTGATCCTCTGTATTACTCTCCTGTCTCTTCCCATAACTGATCATGTTACCTTTCTTTTCCTTCATCTCCTCTCTCCCTCCAAAGTCTGTCCCTCCATCAACCTCCTGTGATTATCTTGTTTCCCCTTCTAAGTATGATAGAAGAATCCACTCTTTGGTCTTCCTTCTTGCTAAGCTTCATATGGTCTATGAGTTAGATCATGTATATTCTGAGCTTTTGGGCTAATTATCCACTTAACAATGACTCCATACTATGTGTGTCCTTTTGGCTCTGGTTTGCCTCACTCACGATATTTTCTAGTTCCATGAATGCCTACAAAATTCATGAAGTCATCATTTTAGTAACTGAGTAGAACTCCATCGTCTAAATGTATCATATTTTCTGTATCAATTTTTCTATTGAGGTACCACCTAGGTTGTAACCAGCTATTGGCTATTATAAATATAGCTGCTATGCACATAGTACAGCACCTGTCCTTGCTATATGTTGGAGCATTTTTGTGCATATGCCCAGTAGTGGTATAGTTGTGTCTGCAGCTAAAACTATTTCCAATTTTTGCAGGAACTATCAGATTGATTTCTGAAGTGGTATTGGTATTGGTATTAGGTCTTCTTTGAATGTCTGCAGTAAAACCATCTGGCCCTATGTTTCTGTTTGTTTTGTTTTGTGTAGAATTCTGCAGTAAAACCATCTGACCCTATGTTTCTGTTTGTTTTGTTTTGTTTTTTTGTTTTTTGTTCTTGTTTTAGTCTAGGAGACTTTTAATGGCCACTTATATTTCTTTAGGGGATATTGTAATGTTTGTATGGTTTATCTGATCCTGATTTAATTTTGGTACCTGGTATCTGTCTAGAAAATCATCCATTTTTTCAATATTTTCCAGTTTTGTTGAGTATAGACTTTTTGTAGTAGGATCTGATGGTTGTTTTTAATTTCCTCAGTTTCTGTTGTTATGTCTCCCTTTTCATTTATGATTTTGTTAATTTGGATACTGCCTCTGAGCCTTCTTGTTAGTTTGGCTAAGGGTTTATCTATCTTGTTGATTTTCTCATAGAACGAGCCCCTAGTTTTGTTGAATCTTTGTATAGTTCTCTTTGTTTCTACTTGGTTGATTTCAGACCTGAGTTTGATTATTTCCTGATTTTTACTCCTAGGTATTGTATTTGCTTCATTTTGTTCTCAAGCTTTCAGATGTGCTATTATGCTTCTATTGCAGGACCTCTCCAATTTCTTTATGAAGGCACTTAGAGCTATGAATTTTCCTTTTGGTACTTCTTTGCTGTGTCCCATATGTTTGTGTATGCTGTGCCTTCATTTTCATTAAATTTTAGGAAGTCTTTAATTTCTTCCCTGACCAAAGTATCATTGAGTAGAGAGTTGTTCAACTTGCATGAATATGAGGGCTTTCTGTTGCTTTTGTTGTTATTGAAGATCAGCCTTAGCCCATGGTGATCTCATAGACTTAATGATATTAATTCAATCTTCTTGTATCTGTTGAGGCTTGTTTTGTGCTCAATTATGTGGTCAATTTTGGAGAAGGTACCAAGAAGTTCTAAGAAGAAGGTATATTCTTTTGTTTTAGAGTGAAATGTTGTGTAGATATCTGTTAAATCCATTTGGTTCACAACTTCTGTTTATTTTACTGTATCTCTGTTTTTAGTTTCTGTTTCCATAATCTGTCCACTGATGATAGTGGGGTGTTGACATCTCCCACTAATATTGTGTGAGGTACAATGTTTGCCTTGATCTTGAGTAAAATGCATTTTACAAATGTGCGTACAATTGCATTTGGGGATGGATATGCGTAATTGAAAGTTCATCTTGGTGGATTTTTCCTTTGTTGAGTATGTAGTGTCCTTCCCCATCTTTTGTAATAATTTTGGTTGAAAGTCTATTTTATTGGCTTTTTAAATAGCTACTGTAGCTTGTTTCTTGGGACCATTTGCTTGGAAATCTTTTTCCAGTCTTTTACTTTAAAGCAGCATCTGTCTTTGTTACTGAGGTGTGTTTCCTGTATGCAGCAAAATGATGGGCTGTGTTTACCTATCCAAAATGTTAGACTATGTCTTTCTATTGAGAAATTGAGGTGGTTGATATTGAGAGTTATTAAAGACCAATGATAGTCGATTCCTGTTATTTTTGTTGTTTGAAGTAGAATTATGTTTGTATGGTTCTCTTCTTTGGATTTTAATTTCTTGGATTTTCTTGCATGTAGTTTCCCTACCTGTGTTGAAATTGTCCTTCTATTATTCTCTGTAGGGTTGGCTTAGTGAAAAGATATTGTTTAAATTTGATTTTGTCATGTAATATCTTCATTTCTCTATCTATGGTAATAAAGAATTTTTCTGGGTATAGTAGCTTGGGCTGGCATTTGTGCTCTCTTAGGGTCTGTATGACATCTGCTCAGTATCTTCTGTCTTTTACAGTCTCTGTTTTGAAGTCTGGTGTAATTCTGATAGGTCTGCTGTTATATATTACTTGACCTTTTTCGATTATCACTTTTTATATTCTTTCTTTTTTCTGTACATTTGGTGTTTTGATTGTTTTGTGACAAGAGGTATTTTTTTTTTCCTGGTCCAATTTGTTTGGCGTTCTGTAGGGTTCTACTATGTTTATGGGCATTTCTTTCTTTAAGTTAGGGAAATTTTCTTCTATGATTTTCTTTTATACCTATTATTCTTAAGTTTTGTCTTTTCATTGTGTCCTGAATTTCCTGTGTTTTTAGTTTTCAGCTTCTTTCACTTTGTGTTTTCCTTGACTCTTGTGTCAATGTCTTCTGTGGTATCGTCTGTGTCTGAAACTCTCTCTTCTAACTATTGTATTTTGTTGATGATACTTGTATCTGTGATGTGTGATATGTTTCCTAGATTTTTGATCTCCAGGGTTATCTCCTTTTTTGATTTTCTTATTGCTTCTATTTTTCAGTTTTATATCCTGGACAATTTTTGTTCAATTCCTTTACTTGTTTGATTTTATTTTTCTGTACTTATTTAAGGGATTTATGTGTTTCCTCTTTAAAGCCACTGACTGTTTACCTGTATTCTCCTGTATTTCTTAAGGGAGTTATTTATGTCCTCCTTAAATTCCTCTGTCATCTTCATTTTAGATAAAATCTTACTTCTCAGGTCTGTTATGGTATCCAGGACTTCCTGTGGTTGGAGAACTGGGTTTTGATGTTGCCAAGTGGAATTGGTTTCTGTTGCCTATGTTCTTGTACTTGTCTCTTGCCATCTGGTTATTTTTGACGTTAGTTGGTCTTTCTTTCTTTCTTTCTTTCTTTCTTTCTTTCTTTCTTTCTTTCTTTCTTTCTTTCTTTTTTTTGGAATGATAGGTTGATTTTATTTTCTTCAATTATGAAGTACAATTCAAAAGTAAAAACAAAATTAAAAAATGAATAACACAGCAAGAAGAAAATATCATAACAAAATTGTTTCTAGAATATATACAAGCTATAAAATGAAATAAATATACTCTAAATGCTTGTTTTGTATGAAGATTAAATCTCTGAGAAAGTTAGAACTGGATCCTGTTTAGTTATATTTCACAATTTCCAGGACATATTTTTTTTCTTTCTTTTTTTCATTTATTTTAAATTTTTTAATGAAAAAGGAAGAAAAAACATTTTATGTTAAAAGTAAAGATTTACATGGAAAATATTTCTGACAAAATTGAAGAAGCATATAGAAAAGCACATTAAGATTGACAATTTTCATGGAAAATTAAAGAGTAAAATGGTAGACATAAAAAACATTGCTAAATTAATTGAAAAAGTAAGTAGAAACATTTTATGATAGAACTGAAGATATACATGAGAAATATTCCTAATAAAATTGTAAAAAAATATAAAATAACATTAAAATTGAAGATTATCATGGAAAATTCCAGATAAAATGGTAGGGATACAAATATTTCTGAGTTAATTGAATGTGGAATTACAAACATTTTCTGATAAAATTGAATATCTACAAGGAAAATATTTCTGGTAAAATTCAAGAAATATATAGAAAAACACGTTAAAATTGACTATTTCATGGAAAATTATACAGATAAATTGGTAGGGATAAAAATATTCCTAAGTTGATTGAAAGTAGAATTATAAACATTTTCTGATAAAATTGAAGATTTACATTGAAAATATTTCTGATAAAATTGAAAAAATATTTAGAAAACATTAAAATTGAAGATTATCATGGAAAATGGTACAGATAAAATTGTAGGCATAAAGTATTTCTAAGTTGATTGAAAGTAGAATTATAAACATTTTCTGACAAAATTGAAGATTTTCATGGAAAATATTTCTGATAAAATTGAAGAAATATATGGAAAAATGTTAAAATTAAAGATTATCCTGGAAAATAATACAGTTAAAATGGTAGGCATAAAAAATTACTAAATTGAAAGAGGAATCACAAACATTTTCTGATAAAATTGAAGATTAATATGAAAAATATTTCTTTTAGACTATGTCTTTTGTTGGGGAATTGAGCCACTTGATGTTATCAGGTATTAAGGAATAGTGATTGTTGCTTCCTGTTATTTTTGATGTTCTTTTTATGTTTTTATCATTCTGATAGGACTGCATTTATAAGTTACTTGCCCTTTTTCCCTTACTGCTTTTAATATTCTTTCTTTCTTTAGTACATTTGGTGTTTTGATTATTATGTGCCGGGAGAACTTTCTGGTCTGGTCCAGTTTGTTTGGAGTTCTGTAGGCTTCTTCTATATTCATGGACATCTCTTTCTTTAGGTTAGGGAAGTTTTCTTCTATAATTTTGTTGAAGATGTTTACTGGCCATTTAAGTTGGAAATCTTCGTTCTCTTCTATACCTATAATCCTTAGGTTTGGTCTTCTCATTGTATCCTGGATATCCTGGATGTTTTGGCTTAGGAATTTTTGCATTTTGCATTTTCCTTGACTCTTGCATCAATGCTTTCTATGGTGTCTTCAGCACCTGAGATTCTTTCCTTTATCTCTTGTATTCTGTTGTTGATACTTGCATCTATGACACATGAATTTTTCCAATATTTTCTATTTCCAGACATGTCTCACTTTGTGATATTTTTTTTTGTTTCTACTTTCATTTTTAGATCCTGGGTGTTTTTGTTCAGTTCCTTCACTTGTTTGTTTGCGTTTTCCCATAATTCTTTAAGGGATTTTTGTGTTTCCTCTTTAAGGGCTTCTACCTGTTCACCCATTCTCTTCTGTATTTCTTTCAGGGATTTTTGTGCTTCCTCTTTAAGGGATTTTACTATTTGACCCATGTTCTCCTACAATTCTTTAAGGGAGTTATTTATGTCCTTGATATCCTCTAACAGCATCGTGAGATGAGACTTTAATCCAATTCTTGCTTTTCTAGTGTGTTGGCGTATTTGGGACTTGCTGTGGTGGGATAATTGGGCTCTGATGTTGTCAAGTAGCCTTGGTTTCTGTTGGTAGGTTTCTTGTGCTTACATTTTGCCATCTTGTTATCTCTGGTGTTAGTTGGTCTTGCTGTCTCTGGCTGTAGCTTGTCCCTTCTATGGGCTTGTAAGCTTGTGTCTGTACTCCTGGGAGACCAACTCTCTTCTGGCAGGGTTTGTGCACAGAAGGCTGTGAAGTTGTTTGGTTCCCTGCTGCAAATGACAGCTGGAAGGGAAGACTCCTGTCCTAGCAGCAACACTGATCCCATGCCCTGTGCCCTCCTAGCTGTACCCCTGCAGAGAAAAGGTGGAGATCTCACCTCAGCACTCAGAAATGAAATCACTGCTGTGAGATCACTCTCTCTTGGCAGGCTAAGCACAGAAGGCTTTGGAGCTGCCTGGTTCTCTGCTGCAGATGGTGACCCGTTAGCTGGTCTTTCTGTCTCTACGGAAAATGTCCCTCCTGTGAGCCTGATTACATTGGGCCTCTTTGGGTCAGGTTGTCTTTGTGGGATGATATATGGAATACCAGATCTGTAAGCCTGGCTGTGGTAGATTTCCTGGAAGGAAGATGTTTCTCAGGCAGGGCAGTAGGTCCTGTACCCTCTGGGCTCCCAGGGTGTTCCAATTATTCCATGTATTAGGGCAGGGGGGACTTACCCATTAGCCTGTTGGTGTCAGAACTCCTAAAGTTTAAGTTGTCTCTGGGTTTGTGCAGGTTGGGTGTGGGAGCCCAGAGCATAGGATCTGCTCCCATAGTGTTATTCATTTAAGTATGTCAACTTACTCTATATAGCTTTTTATAAGGGGTTCATTGTTTTATTAGATCCAGTCACTAAAAAAAATCTAATGTACTCCTATCATCTGCATACAGATTGCCACAACTGACCTCATCTCTAATGTAACTGTCAGTCTAATACACTTATCTGGCAATTGATTGCATATAACTTCATGATATTGCCTGTTGTCTTTCTCTGTTTCTCTCTCTACATTAATAGATTATAGCTATATTCCAAAAATTCTTTATTCAACATTCATTCCAAATGTTTCTTTTTAAATATAAAGTTTTAATTTTAATATAATAATACAAAGCAAATGTAGAGATATAAATATTTCTGAGGGAATACTAAAGGATCAAAAATATTCTATATATTATCAGATATTTAAAGTATAAAATCTGGAAGGATTCACCTAAGAATTATAAAAGAGCATGTGTTTGTTTTAAAACTAGAGTACCAGAAGAATGAAAAATTTAAGATAAAAATTAATGAAAAACCACACAAACATGTCACAAATGATAATTATGTCAGATGTAAGTCAGATATGTCCCTGTATGACATGTATTAATATTCACAGCAATAAGATTTAGAGAGAACTCATCTGATGGAGTGCACACATAGAAAGCACAGATTCCCCTCTTAGGTTAGTAATACATATTGATTATTTATTTCAGTGCCTTTTCTAGTACATGGTTTCAGAACATTCTTTCCTTTGACTTTATTTAAGATTTTTTAATTTTTTTAATTTATGTATTTTTAGGAAACCCCTTTTCCCACAATTCCCTGCTTATTACATGTATTTTAAAAAGAACCATGTATATGTACATTAAAATATATCATTGCAATGTGTTTGATCCTAATGAGTCTAATTTCTTGCTAAATGCAAATACAAATAATTTGAAATTGAATTAATTCTATAGGAAATTATTGAATGTTCCCTTAAGTTGATCTTTAACATGTAGCCTGAGATTGTGTTATAAAACAGGAGCTCAGACACAAGGCAACGGATCAGTGACCCTAGGCAAATTAACCCATCAAAAATGAACAAGCTCCCAAATACTCACCAATCAGATGAACATGACTCAATCAACATCAAAATCGATGAGGTGAAAACAGTCAGTGAAAATCAATGGTGGTGAAAATGGACTTCCTCAAACTTGACTTTTCCAAATTGGGAGCCCGCCTTGAATACTACAAGTGTATTTTAAGCATGAAGGAAAACTGCCTCATGCTAGCACCTTTAAAAAGCTCTTAAAAGTAGCTATAATTTTACACCATGTGCTTTGAATTTCTTTTAAAACTTAAATAAACCCAGAGTTTTAAAGTGTGAAGAATAAAATTATTCCCTACCACATGGAGATTGGGACTTCATTTAAGCAGGAAGAATGTGTAGCATATTAAAGCACTACTAACTCACCTATTGTTCAGGAGTTGTCTAATCATTACCAACCTCTCCATTTAGTTGAAACATATGATAAAATATTTTTGCAATATAGCTCAGAATAGGGTTGTTAAACAATAAGTATGTGCGATATATTTTTCCATTCTAGCTTTGTCTAAAAATTATTTTGGAATCTTGAGAAAGATTGTGCATTATCCACTGTCCAATCTGATTTTTTAATTACTTCTGTCCCTCAACCTTTTTGCTTTCCCTTTTCAAGTGTGATCAACCTGCTTTGAATCTTCTAATAGGAGACCCTTCTTTCATACTAACACTAAATACTTCTTTCCTACTGTACTTTTTTTCTAAATGAGTTATGAGAACTTATATAATATCAGTGCTGAAATATTTTAGATCCACAAATAGAATTTTTTGGAAATTTTTGTTTATACTTTATGTTGTTCTGAATTGGACTAGTTGAAATAAAGCCTCCATTTAGAATTCAATGTAATATTTTAAAAAGCCAGTATTTTGTAATGATATTCTCCTATACTCATAAATTGATGCCTAGCCCAATTGTCATCAGAGAGCCTTCATTCAGCAACTGACGGAAACAGACATGGAGACTCACAGACAAACAATAGTTGGAGCCCAGGGAATATTGTACCACAGAGGGAGGAAGTATTTTAAAGGACAATGGAGTGAGGGACACCACAAGAAAACTCACAACATCAACTAACCTGGACTCACAAAATCTGAACCAACAATCAGGGAGTTTGCATGTGTCTGTGTTAGGCCTTCTGTTGTATTTTATATTTATATAGCTCAATCTTCTTGTGGGGCTTCTAACAATGGAAGCAGGGTCTATCTTTTGTCTGTTTTGGGAAACTTTTTTCTCTTACTGGCTTGCCTTGATATGAGGAGAGGTGCCTAAACTTATTGCAACCTGATATGTCATGTTTGGTTGATATACTTGGGAGCTCTGCCTTTTCTGAAGAGAAATGGAAGAGAAGTGAATGTGACAGGAGTTGGGGGAGAGAAAGTTGGAGAAGAGGAGGGAGGGAAACACTGGTTGCGGATAATATATGATAAGTTAAAAAAAGAAGCTGAATATTCTTATTCAAGCAAGACAGAACCCTAGTTAAAAATATACATCTTATATATGTATTTTACTAAATTGGTTTATGCTGTAAACTTTCATGAAAATGACATTATATAATCCATAAACATACTTTGGTGTGTCAAAATTAATATTATTTGATTTTTAATTCATCTGAATCTATAATTTAAACATATAATTTATTTACTTTTATGTTATGTTCATTGGTGTCTTGATGAACCTATACGTCTATGTGAAAGTGTAGAACTAGAGCTCCACTGTTGTAAGCTGCTTTGTGGGTGCTGGGAATTGAACCCAAGTCCTCTGGAAGAGTAGTCAGTGCTTTTAAATTCAGAGCCATCTCTCCAACCCTGAATTTATAAAATTTATGGTGAGATTTCTTTTTTTAATTTTTTATTAGGTATATTCTTTATTTATATTTCAAATGATTTCCCTCTTACTGGTTCCCCCCCTCCCCAAAGTCCCATATGCCCTCTTCCCTCCCCCTGCTCCCCAACCAACCCACTCCTGCCTCCCCTTCCTGGTATTCCCCTACACTGCCACATTGAGCCCTTCCAGGACCAGGCGCCTCTCCTTCCTTCTTCTTTGGTATCCTTTGATATGTGAATTGTTCCATGGGTATTCCAAGCTTCTGGGCTAATATCTGCTTATCAGTGAGTCGGATATGGTGAGATTTCAAAATGAGTATTATAGCCAAATACCCCGGTAGGCAATAATATGCCAATTGTATTCTGAGGTATTCAAATGTCGTATTTCTGTATATTTGTAAGTACACAGGCATTTCAAATTTCTGTTACAGGAATTTATATTTCTGCCCTCTGAAAGAACCAACAAGCAGCTGAAAGAGTCAGATGCAGATTTTTGCACCCAACCAATGAATAGAAGCTGTTGACCCCTGTGGTTGAATTGGGGGAAAGCATGAAGAAGCTGAAGATAAAAGTGACCCTTTAGGAGGACCAGCATTCTCAATTAACCTGGACCTCCGAGATCTCTCAGATACTGGACTACCAACCAGGCAGCATACACAAACTGATATGAGGCCCCCAACACATATACAGCAGAGGACTGTCTGATCTTGGTTTAGTCAGAAAAGATGCACCTAACCCTCAAGAGACTGGAGGCCCCCAGGAGTTTAGAGGTCTGATAGGGTAGGGGTTAGGGAGTGGGGACATCTTTGTGGAGACAGGGACACAGGGAAGAGGTATGGGATGTTGAACAGATGGAGGATGGACAGGGAGGAGAATAAATTCTGGAGTTTAAAATAAAAATAAAAAGATTTGAAAGTGATGAAAATGTTAATTTTTTAACCTGTTTTATTATAGAAATGTTTAGTGTAATATATGACATATAGTACTCCAAAATAAATGAACAATTCATATTAGATTTCCCCTTCTTGAACAGCACTACTTTCATAATATGTATTGAGTACAACCAGAAAAAAAAAGTCGATGTTCTAAGGAGTATCAACATTAAACTTTGTTTCTTTGAGACAAATTTATTTATTTATTTATTTATTTATTTATTTATTTATTTATTTATTTATTTTTTGTTTGTTTTCTTGAGGCAGGGTTTCTCTGTGTAGCCCTGGATGTCTTGGAACTCACTGTGTAGACCAGGCTGGTCTCGAACTCAGAAATCCCCTTGCCTCTGCCTCCCAAGTGCTGAGATTAAAGGCGTGCGCCACCACCGCCCGGCGAGACAAATTTATTTTAAGTAGATTTTTTTCACATCTTCCCTTATAATGAACCACAATATAAACAAATATGAATATTATTATAAAGGGAATTAATATTTTAATTAACATCACAAAAGTATTTTGACTCAATAGATTATCAAAACTATTTTTTTTGCTATTTTTTCTACTTATTTTAATGTATACTTCCCTTTATCTTTCTTTCCATAGTTTGAGAACTGAGGAAAGAACAACTTAAGACACCTCCATAGTTGCCCCAGACCATTCCACGGCCAGTCAGTCTCAGTTGTATGTGGTTCTTCAGTTCTAAAATCAGCTGTGTCCCCTGGGCTTTAGTACCAAGCTTCAGATGCTGCACACAGTCACCTCCATCTGCAGATCAAGTTAGGTTTTCAAAATCAGTTGCAGTTAACTCATGAGTTGCCCTATACATTAATCTTAAAATATCCACCTGGGTCAAAGCTTTTCCAGCTATAAATCTCTTCATGTTCTCTTCTTGTTCTCTATGCAATGATCTAGAAGCTGTCTCCTCCTATCAGGCATTGCACGCTCAGAAATTGTAAGTCAAGATCTGCAATCTATTGGAAATCAATATTGATGTCCATTGAATAGGTTCTTTTTGTAGTGACTTTTATAGGATCTTCTTTCTTATTAGCAGTCCATGAAAGAACTAAGCTTTGGAAAGGTTTCCTTAGGTTCTTAGGAGAACAAAACATTAAAACTCTTCACTCTGAGCAGTTCAGAAAACTCTAGTATACAGTTATATAACTTCAACAAATGCAACAGATTTTACTACCCTTTATTTTCTGATAATGTTATCTCTTGCTTAATTCAAGATACATTAGGAAGGAGTACCTTCAAGTAAAAACTGTTTCAGTTATGTTGGCTTTACTTATAGTTATTGATTTACTCATTCAGAAAATTATTTCTTGGCTATTACAAATTACTATCCACTGATCTAGAAACAGTATTGATCTATAAAAATGATCTTGTTCTTGCATTGGTTTCTTTGCTCACTCTATTGGTAGGGGGAGTATATTTGAAAAAAAACAATACAAGGGAAAATTATCAAAGTATGCATTTGTGTATAGTGTGATAATAGGGAAAGTGTTTGTCAAAACGTTCAACATAAGACTTTTAAAGCCTTTCCAAGGAAGTGACTTTTCACCAGGCAAATGAGGAATTGTGTAACTGGGAAAGGTGTGGTACAGAGAAGAACAATTTGTCCAAAACATTATACTATTGAGCGGAACAGAATCTGAGCTTAACGGTAGAGAATAGCCAGAGGTCAGCAGCCATATAAAGTGCAATTCTTGCTTTTAGCTGAATGTAAACAGAAATTAAGCTTACACTGATAAATAACTAAAGGAATCTGTCCCTAAGGCAATTGCAGAAACAGACTGATTCTGATATGAGGAGTCAATCTTATCTTGTTACTCTGATTTTTTTTTTCTGACTCTGTTTCTCTCTGTGTGCCATGAGAGTTATGGTGTTCACATGACAACATGAAAGGATGCTTCATAATAAATTGTGTATAGGAAAAAAAAAATAAAAATTACAAATCTCCAGTACGATACTCCTTCATTATCAAGCACAAGTTGGACAAAAAGTCTATTTCTGTAATAATTCCAGTAAACTCTGGTATACTTCATAGTGTATGCTTAATATCTGGGAGATCTGAAAAAGTTGCTGGTAATGAGATTTCATCCTAGGAGACAAAGAGCCGTCAGGTTACTGAATGGTTAGTGAATCCAGACTGAAGGGTCTGTGATTGGTTCCCAAAATAAAGTGTTTGAACTATATATCATGTTGTGATAGACTTTTGATGCTCTGACAAGTACATAAAATATCTATTTTGTTCTTTCCAAAGTTTCTCTTCCCCCTCCCCCCCAAAGAGTGACACCAGCCTTCAACACATGAGCCTTTAGGAAGTATTTCACACTCAACCAATGACATCTGAAATTAAGAAGAGGATGTAGTAGGTGGGTCTTCAGTAGTTAGTGTTGTTATGACTATGCAAATTTCTTTATACATTTTCAGTACTTTGATAACAATACAGAAGTTTATTTTGGATGTTTTAAAATTTATTTATTCAATTTTAACAATTTTATTGAGGTTCACTTTGAATGGTGGGTAGTTTATTCATTTGGATTATGCAATCCAATTATTGTTGCTTCATTCCCAAATATGTACAATCATGTTTTGTAATATATTTAAGGTCTTTTAAGAAATCTCTCTTTGCTTCCTTTTGTTACAACATCTGTCCAGGCAGTAATCTACCTTTTATAATTCCTGAAATATTTAAATATACTATATTGTACTTTGAGATATGTTGTTTCACTTATCAAATCATTTTCATTATTCACTGAAGTTGCTGCTTGTATGAGGACTTTTGGTGAATGTTGTTTCATGGTGTGTTTTATCTATTTTCTCTTTTTGGGGCATATGGGTGAGGCTCATCTTCGGAAACGGATGTTTTATTGCATAATATTGATCTTAAGTGTTCTTAAATTTCCTAGCATCAAATCTGCAGCATGATTGTACATCATTACCATATTCTTTGAGTTGTCTCAATTTTCTCAAATATTTGGAAGCATAATTTTTAAAAGTCTAGACTGATTTCAAATTGCCAAGTTTTGAATATTGTTTCACATACTTTAGTGGAAATTCATACTTGTGTATCAAAAATATTTTTCAGAAAAATTTTAATGTTTAATATTGTCCATAAATTATGCTTCTAATTTAATTATAGTCATAGAACATCATAAAAATCAGTAAAAACAATATAAATAAGAAAGATACTTATTTGCTTATTAGTTTACTTGATTTTGTGGTGGAATTGGAATTGAATTTTGAGTTTCACTTATCCTTGGCAAACACTAAGCTGTATGCCTTTATTGAGACATTTTTAAACAAGGGAAATATATATAATATATATAATTTAGACATTAATGTCATCAAGTACTCACCAAAGCACTCAAAATTAACTTAAACATATGTTAATGTCTTTTTTCTTTATTAAATTATTTTATTTATCCACATTTAAAAAGTTTACACCCTTCCCAATCTCCCCTTCTCGAGTTCCTTATTCCATCCTCCCTACCACCTCTGAGAGGGTGGTCACCTGACCTGCCTCCCTACCTCTATCTCACTCCCATATCTTAATAATGAATATTACAGATTAAGTTTAGCTAATGTGAAAATCTGTTTCAAAATAATACAAAATCCAAATGTTTTGAAAGTGGATGATATAATGATACACTTGAGAAATTCTATAGTCTGCAACTTTATTTTATGTACACAATTATTTATTTTATAAACCTCTAGTTATAAAAGAACTTATGAAACAGAAATGAATGACAAGTTTAAAGCTATGTGTGATACACAGTATATATATATTATATATATATAATAAAACATATTATATATATGATATATATATATCATATATATAATATATAATATGTTTGGGGTTAAATGAATGTTTCAATGACATCATTAAAAGTCACCTCTTTGTTCAAATGTGGGCCATAAAACGAGTTTGAATGAAAATAATTGTTGGATGAATTTTGACAAATTTAAATCTGATTATTGTGCAGAAATTCTGGAATAAATTAGGCAACTCATTGATACCCCTAAATACATTGGTGAAAGGCATATTACTTGGATCTTAAAATCTATTTTCCATGGTCACTGTCAGGCATTGAAATGGTGTCATATTCTTTATCAGGAGTGTTTTGTTAAATAAAAGGTCGAAATGTGCTGTATGCTAAGAATATCAAGGCACAAGAATCAGACATTTTCATTGTACTGCCATTTGATAAATATTTGACCTACAGAAAACTTTATATTTATGAAGTTTATGTTGCTTAATCTATACAGGTTTTCATAATTTTTGAACTGATTTCTAAAAAAAATAATTAATATTAAAGGAGATAATACTTTAAATTGTTTCAAAGAGCAGCTCTGTCAAAATTAATACGAAAACTAAAAGTTTGTCCCTAAAGCAGAGAAGTTATTTGCATGAGAACATGGTAACTGAACTAGACATGATCCAGATACTTAGAATTCTATATTACACAAGTTATATTACATTGTGGAACTATCCTCAGTAATTATTGGTATAAAAACTTGTAAAAATATATTAATGTTTTTATATATAAAATTCTTTTATAGGTCTCTTGAAGGACAATGTAGCCTGGGAATCATATCTTACTCCATTGTGTAGCTTCACGTCTGAGTCCCCCATCTTCTGAAGAAATGCAATAGGCATGTTTTAATCACATCTCTACTAAGTTATTAAATAACTTATAAAATCCTATTTTAACAACCATTTTTAAATCCTTCCTACTTGAAAACCTTAACTTTAATGTGTTGAAAATGGCATGCACTATCTTTATGCCTTGTCAACTCCCTCTAAACGTGTATTAATATCTGGTCACCAAAGTCAGAAACCTAATCGTTTGCTTAGAAAACTTTCTCATTTTAGGTCATCTGTTTTAATTGCATGGTAAGTAGTTCTCTTGCACTCTCTAGCTTAGTTTATAACATTATATCCTAATTCAGCTTTTATAGTTTAGTATTTTCTTTTTAAATTTAATACAATTAAATCCATTAGTAAGATTAATTTATATGCACTTATTACAGTATAGCTGCCATTAACACTTGATGTAATCTGCTCTTTCAGTGTCCTACAGGATGGTTTATCTGACTGTTGACTCATGGCATGAGAAAGCTGCCATAGTACATGATTATAGTTAGGTGAGAAGTTGTTACTAAGAGAAGCAAGATCAATGAGCCACAGTATAAAACCTTTTAATTTATAAAACAGTCCATGTATAGTTCTGCTTCCTGTATATTTTCCCACTTTCTATTGCTCATATTTTCTCATTTCCTCTGGATTAATCTAGAAATCTTGGTAAGATGTGCATGTAACATCCACTCAGCTATAGCCTCTCAAAGCCAAAGAGCGCTCATTGTGTGTCAGCTATGTCAATTCTTTGGCCTCTCCTTCTCTTGTCTTGTTTTCTCTGTCCCCGATCTGGAAATTGTACTTATACATCATTTGTAGAACCCATTCCTTTCTTTTTATTTATTTATTCATTTATTTATTTATTTATTATTTATTTATTTATTTATTTTTCTATTTTTTTATTTACATTCCCAATGATTTCCCCTTTCCCGTTTCCTCCCTCCCCAAAAGTCCCATAAGCCCCCTTCCCTCCCTCTGTTACCCATTCAACCCCCTCTCACTTCTCTGTCCTGGCATTCCCCTACATCCAGTCTTTCCAGGACCAGGGGTCTCTCCTTCCATCTTCTTGGAAATCAATTGATATGTGAATTGTGTCTTGGGTATTCTGAGCTTCTGGGTTAATATCCCCTTATCAGTGACTGCATACCATGTGTGTTCTTTTGTGATTGGGTTATCTCAGTAAGGATGATATTTTCTTTCTTTTTTTTTATTTTCTAAATTTTTTATTTACATTCCAAATAATTTCCCCTTTCCCGTTTCCTCCCTCCCCAAAAGTCCCATAAGCCCCCTTCCCTCCCTATTTTCCCCATTCAACCCCCACTCACTTCTCTGTCCTGGCATTCCCCTACATCCAGTCTTTCCAGGACCAGGAGTCTCTCCTTCCATCTTCTTGGAAATCTATTGATATGCGAATTGTGTCTAGGGTATTCTGAGATTCTGGGTTAATATCCCCTTATATTTTCAAAACACAAATTTAGAGCATCTAGCTCTAAATACAAGAGTACTGGAAGATAAATCTGGTCTACTTTTTTTTGTCTCTGTAAATGTCAAGTTGCTTTTGCTTTTTATTTAATATTATGAAATGAAGAATATCTAAACGTGAAAATCTCTAGAGTTTTATTATTCATTGTTGCATTGCACAGTGTCAGATTTACAGAAGAGAATGCAATCACCAAAAATAATCATTTTCAGTTTGATATCTTGTTCAAAATTACTTCATTTATTTTTACCCGAGCAGCAGAAAAATAGTGAAAATAAGCACTATTGTTTATATTTCCACTCTTGATATGCACATTGTACATATTGTGCTCATGTTATAACTTTTTCTAATGAAAAATGAAGGACTAAGCAGAATTGTAAGTATAGTCTCCCTACAATTCTCTATATCAATTTCAAATGGACACCACAAGATAATCTATGGAGTCAACTCATTTAGGCCCATGGGGCCTCACAGAGACTGACCAGACAACCAAAAGCATGAAGGGGTTGGACATAGGCCCTTTACACATATGTAGCATATGTACAGCTTGGTTTTCGTGTGGGGCCACTAACAATTATACCACAGTCTGTTTCTGACTTTGTTGCTTGGAATTGGATCCTTCTTCTACCTGGACTGCTTGGTTGGGCCTCAGTGGGAGAGGAAGTGCTTAGTTATGCTAGAACTTGATGTCCCAGAATGGTTTCACACCTAAGGGAGGGTTCTACTTCTCTGAGGAAAAGGAGGGTATAATTAGGAAGTGATTTGTGGAAATAGGACTGGGACTGGGAGGAGAAGGGGGAGGGGTCTGATATTGGGGTACAAAGTGAACAGAAAAATAAATTATGGAAATAAGAAATTAATGGCAATTATCTAGTCTACAAAAGAAGCATATGCACCCAAGCATATGTTGCTTGGTTCCTGGGTAGATTATGTTCCTAGGAAAAAGCTCTGATTTCTACATTTAAAACAGGCTCTTTATTGGAGAGAAAGTAAGTGCCAAGATTACACAGCTACCTTGTACACTCAGAGTATAATTGATTTTACATTTATCTTGGGTTTAGTAGAATGTGATTTTCGTACATCATTTTGAATGCTACGTGCAAATTAGGAAAAAAAGAACAATGTGCATGTTTTTATTTTTTATGTGTGTTTCTGGTGTAAATGTTTCATTTTTCCCTTTGGATTTTCTAATAAATGCAAACTCAAAAATACAATCATTAAGAATTTCCTTTTTTCATTAATTCATTTATTAATTCACTTTACATCCTGATTGAATTCCCATTACCTCTTTTCCTCCCAGTCCTACCCTTACAGATCCCTCCCCTCATTATCCCTCCTGTCACCTCAGAGGAGGGGAATCCCCCATAGGGTACCACCTTTCCTTGGGACATCACCTCACATTAGTAGACTCTATAGATTTTGTAGTTCTCTTCACCCATCAGTTCCTCCAATCTTATCACCTACTCTAACACAAGACTCAAGGAACCCTGCCTAATATTGGGTTGTAGGTCCATGCATCTGTTTCTATTCAGCTGCTAGATGAATCCTCTCAGAAGACAACATGTCAGGCTACTGTCTGCAAGCATAGCAGATTTTCATTAATAGAGTCAAGGGTTGGCTCCTTCCCATGGGATGGGTTTCAAGTTGGGTCAGTCTTGGATTGGCCATTCCCTATGGTACTGCTTCATCTTTATTCCTGTACATCTTGTAAGCAGGGAAAATTTTGAGTTGAGGGTTTTATGAGTGGGTTTATATCCCTTCTCTCTCCAGTGGAAGTCCTACCAATCTGTAGGAGGTAGCCACTTCAGTCTCCATACCACCTGTATGTAGTAATCTCAGCAAGGTCGCCCCATAGATTACCTGGGCATCTCCTGTTTCAGGTTTCCAGCTAGTCCCAGAGATGTACCACACCAATTTCTATTATCACTTCCAGACCTCTCCTATTGCCCATCTCTAAAAACATGATCATTATCCCTGTCCCCCTCCTTTACACATATCTCACATAGTTCTTCTCACTATACATATCTGACAACTATTTTGTTTCTCATTTGGAGTGAGATATATACATCATCGCTTAGGCCCTCCTAATTACCTAGATTTTGGTTTGTTTCTGCAGACAATAGTGTTGTTATCCTGTACTTTATGGCTAATGTTCACTTGTAAGAGAGTGCATATCATGAATGTCTTTCTGGGTCTTGGTTAGTTCACTCAGTATTTTTTCTAGTTCCATACATTTGTCAGAAAATCAAATACAAGAAATTATCAAAAACATCACATATCATGATCAAGTAGCCTTCTTCACAGGGATGAAGTGATGCTTCAATATATGAAAGTTCATCAATGAAATCCATTATATAAACAAACTGAATAAAAAAACAATCTCATGATCATCATATTAGATCCTGAAAAGGGTTTTGACAAAATCAAACACCTCTTCATGTTAAAAGTCTTGGAGAAACTAGGGATAAAATTGTATACCTAAATGTAATGAAAATTATACAGCAAGCTAATAGCCAACATCAGATCAATGTAGAAAAACTGAAAATAATTGCATTAAAATCAGGGACAAACAAGGTTGATCACAGTCTCCCTATGTATTCAATACAGTTGAACTTTTATCTAGAGCAATAAAACAATTAAAGGAGATCAAGGAGATACAAATTAAAAAACAAGTAGTCAAAGTATCATTTGCAAATGATATGATAAAATGATTATATAAGTGACCCTGAAACACTAATAGAGAACTTCCATAGATGAAAAATATTTTCAGCAAAGTGGCTGGATACAATATTAGCTCCAAAAATTCAAATTTATATAAATAAACAGCCTGAGAAAGAAGTTAGGGAAACCACACCCTTCACCAAAACCACAAATAATATAAAATATCTTGGTATAACTCTAATGAAGCAAGTGAAAGACATGTATGAGAAGAACTTTAAGTTCTTTCTGAAGAAAGAAATAGAAGAAAATATCAGAAGATGGAAAAATCTCCCATGCTCAAGGATAAGTAGGGTTAACATAATAAAAATGGACATCTTACTAGAAGCAATCTACAGATAAGTACAATTCCCATCAAATGTCTAACACAATTCTTTAAAAACTTTGAAAGAGCAGTTCTCAGTTTCATATAGAAAATCAAATACCCAAAATACATAAAACAGTCCTGTAGAACATAATAACTTTGGGAGGTTCAACCATCACTGATTTCAAGCTATACCAAAGGGAAATAATAATAGAAACTTCATGTTATTTGCATAAATCAGACAGGTTGTTCAATGGAATAGAATTGAAGACCCAGTAATAATCTTCCATGCCTATGGACACTTGAAAAAGAAGCCAATACCATACAATTGAAAAAGGAAAGCATCCTCAACAAATGGGTGTGGTATAACTGTCTTCATGTAGAAGAATGCAAATAGATCCATGTTTATCACCCTGCACAAAATTCAGTCCAAGTAGATCAGAATCCTCAAAGTAAAATCTGATATACTAAATCTAATAACAGAGAAAGTGGAGAACTGCCCTGAACTCATTAACATGAGACAAATTCCCGAGCAGAACACCAATAGCTCAGGCACTAAGATCAACAGTTAATAAATGAAACCTCATGGTACTGATAACCTTTTACAAGGATAAGAATACCATCAATAGAGCAAAATGACAACCTACAGAATGGGACAATATCTTCACTAAGGGAAAGTGTTTTAATTTTATATTCACAGCAATACCAAAATTCATCTGCCTGTATACATTTAAATAGAAGATTCATACCTATTGGTTTTATATCTTCAAATATATGATCAGATAGGTCTACCTTTAGAGTTTTTATATTGTAAAATTATCAGTAGTAAAAAACACAGAATTCATATTATACAAATTATATATAAATATATAGGACCTCAACATATGATCTCTACATTATCCATCTATGGACATAATATTCTATACTGTATGTTTTCCTTAAATTTAATAATTTTCATGCAATCATATTTTCAAGTTATGTTGAACACATCCAGTAAGATCTTTATCAGATGACTTATATAATTTGTCCAAGAGAACTCATAAAAGGAGGACTTTGTTTTACTACAAATGTTTACATAGATTTAAATTCGTTAGTGTTTTACCATGCTGCCATTCATACAGACCATTAGCTGTCACACATATTTTGCTTCCAGTGAAGGTGAATATAGTGATTAATTTCTCCTAATTTTGCTTTGGTCCTAAGGATAGGTTGGTATGAAAGATACCACTCACTTCACCAAATCACGGTATCATTTAAATAGTAATTTTCTCCCAACATATTGCTTTACTTCTACAGCTTAACTTTATGTACATATTCTCTTAACAGATTGAGCATCCTTTTTATTCAAAATATTTCTTTTAGCAAGAAACTGTGTTCAGCATAAAATAATATCTCACCATATTGTGGCAGCAGATTTTAAATAATGTGTCAAACAAATATTTTCAAAACATATCTGGCTGTTGATTTGAAATCAGGCTGGGCCTTTCAACACAGTGGGAAAATGCAGCTTTCAGCACTTGGTTAATGCAAGTCCACCCCTGATCTTTGCTCAGTTGAGCAAGGCATCTTGTAATCCCAGCCAGATCTCAGTCTCCTTTAATTGTTGTCATGGAAGCAGACCTTCTGTTCAAACATAATCCATTCTTGGAATCTTTCAGGACTACAGTAAAATTCAAATTAAATGAGTAATTCTTTAATTGGAATGATTAGGAATTGAAGTCAGATTTTCAAAGTTGTAAAACCACCACATAGGAAGTAGTAACAAGTGTTGTTTCCTGACTTTTCTCTGACCTTGGAAACCAAGGAGAGATCAATAATGTTTATTTAATATGAAAGAAAATGACTTCCACTGATGAGCATGAGTGGCAGGACTTTTCATTACTACTATAGTCAAATAGACACACAAAAGATCGACTGGAGAATTTATATTGACATAAGGAAGTGAAACAAGGACTGTAAGTTCAGATAGCCATGAAGATTTCTGAAGACATAGGTTTTATAAGGAATCCTGTCAGAAAACAAAAACAAAAACAAAACAAAAAAATTAGTGTCTTAGTTAGTGTTTCATTGTTGTGAAGAGACACCATGGCCAAGGCAACTTTTACAAAGGACAACATTTAATTTGGGCTGGCTCATGGTTTCAGAGGTTCAGTCCATTTTCATCATAGTGGGAAACATGAGAGCATTGAGACAGGCAAGGTGCTGGGGAAGGAGCTGAATGTCCTACATCTTGATCTGAAGGTATCTAGGAGAGGATTGATTCTTCTGCATTGGGTGAAGCTTGAGCACTAGGAATCCTCCAAGTCTACTTACAAAAAGACACACTTTTGCCAACAAGGCCACACCTGTTCAAACAAGTTGAGACTTCCTAGGAGTGCTACTTCCCATGGGCCAAGCATTTTCAAACAATTTTTGTCAAAGTATATGTCCTACATTCTAATATGAATGATGTCTTCAAATCTTCCTTTGGTGACTCACAAGAGAAAAGCCTGTTATGTATTCAGTTCCTACTGCTAATTTCATCATGCCATCAACTTTCCTTAGTAGTACAACATGATGTTCTGACTGTATGCACATAGAAAGAATAAACATCATGCATACTGAGTAAGACACAATCCTGTTACATCTTAAAGCAAGTTTAGAATTTTATTAAGGTCCAATCTAAGATATTATTATGTCAAAGTCTAACAGTGGTTCTCAAGCTTTGGGTCCCACCTCCTTTGGTGGTGGCATATCAGACATTCTGCTAATTGGATATTTACATCACAATTTACAACAGTGGCAAAACTACAGTTATGAAGTAGCAACAAAATAATTTTGTATTTGGGGTCACAACAATGTAAGGAATTATATTAAGGGATTGCAGCATTCGGAAGGTTGAGAACCACTGTGTTAGATTGTCTTATAGTACAACATTAATTTACAAGATGGAAAATCATGAGTCACCTAAAATTCTCAATAATATTTAGCTATTTCTCAATGAAAGATTAATAAATATCATATTGATTTTTAGGATTAATCTTATTGCTTTCAATTTTTATAGCATAACATGGAAAATTATGTATATTCTACCCCACATTAAGGTACATATTTTCATGCATATATCTGTGCTACAGGTCTATGTATAATACATATAGAACTGTGAGTAATATTCTAAATACTAAACTTGTGCATGTAAGCTTAAATGTAATAATGCTGAATATTAAGACTGTCTCAATGCATTAAAGCAGAATTACGTTATCATATGTGAAAAAGGCTTCCTGGCAGGACGAAGATGCATGTGACTAGGATGGAACACCAAATGTTCCTGTGATTACTATTGAAAGCCCTAGGAAAATTATAGATCTCCTAAAGTATCTTAATTTATTTTTAGTAGAAGTATCTCTTCACACCCACACATCATTTTCCTTGTATCTAAATGTTTCTTAAAATTATATGGTATGATGAAATTATTTCCTTGTATCTAAGTGTTTCTTAAAATGACAAGGTATGATGAAATTATATGAAGTTCATAATTTAATGGGAATAAGAAATATAATATAGAACACATTTGATGAATGTCAATTGTATTTAAAACATTGGAAGTTATGAATCATATCTTGAGAAAGTTCATGCATTTAAGTTATTTCTATGGATCACACCTGTATTGAAATCATATTTTAAAATTATAGATTTTTATATTCACTAAACTGCTATGAGATATTCTTACCTCCAACTGAATGAATTAATGGCATTGATTAGAATAATTGGCAGGTAAAATGACTTAGGATGTTCTTGGGCTGCTTAATGATTTATGATTTACATCTCAAATAATTCTATAACGTGGTTTTATAGAATTATCCCTAGAATTTTTTTGTATCCTGGTGTTTTTCAATGTGTCAGTAGAGAAAGTTGTTTGCAGAAATATTTAAGATAATATGTATGGGAAAGACAATTTATCAATATCATATGTAAGCCATCTGCTTTGTACCATGGTTTACTCCTTTAGGAGTTAAACTATTCTTCACATGCTTGAAAATTATTGTGAGGGCAAATGCTCTCTTCACGAAAAGCAGCTGTGCTGCATGAATGCAAATCTGTGTCATAGTAAAATCTTCTGAAAGGACAGAGCTAAAGCTGAACCTTTTGCTGTGCTAATTAATTGTGAATGAAAGCTTCATCAGAGACTATTGTTTGTTGCTATATGAAAATCATCTGGGTACATGGAACAGTTTCACAACATACCAATTATAAAAACTTTGGCATACATGAGAGCTAATAATGCGCCAACAAACTGGTGCTTGTAGGAAAATGGTCACTTTTAAAAACCAAAAATACTTCAAATCAAGAGCTTGCATAGAGACTAGTTACACACCAGTACATTTGGCTTTGAATGGAGGCATCGGGAGGACATATGCTTATTGGCTGGTAGCACTGCATCTTTAGATTTGGCATTTGACTTCGCAAAAATAGGCTCAGAAAAACAAAAATCTACAAACAAATAGACAAGGCATTCTCTGTTCACATTTCCTGGGAAAATGCATCATCATTTTCATGTTTAAAAATCTTTAGTGGCACATTATCTATATTTAAGATTAGTATCAACCTTTAAACACAGGACCAACTCATATTTGATGAGGGCCCATGAACTTATGCAAATCACATTCTTCAGAATCATATGTGACAGCCTTTTGTAGTAAGAACAAATAATTTTCTAGTGAAGACAATCAGCATACAGGGTGAGGAAAGGAGAACAGAAGCTTGTTTGAAAAGTTACAGAAAGCTTTATGAATGGGTGGTTTTTATTTTTGATAGTCCTTGGACTTTTTATAAGGAATGATTTTATTCTAAGGTGGTATGAAAACACATTGTGTGAAGAAAGGACAATGTGTACATAAACAGTTATGTTAGATGAATCACACAATGTTGTCTGAGTATGTCTGGAAACAGAAATATGGGAATACATAGAGACAGGCTGATTTCAAAGGAATATTGTAAAATAGCATTGTGATGTGAGGTAACCCAATCACAAAAAAACACACATGGTATGCAGTTACTGATAAGTGGATATTAGCCCAGAAGCTCGGAATAACCAAGACACAATTCACATATCAATTAATTCCCAAGAAGAAGGAAGGAGAGGCCCCTGGTCCTGGAAACACTCAATGCAGCAGTGTAGGGGAATACCAGGAGAGAGAAGTGGGAGGGGGTTGACTGGGGAACAGGGGGAGGGAAGAGGGCCTATGGGACTTTTGGGGAGGTGGAACCGGGAAAGGGGAAATCATTTGGAATGTAAGTAAAGAATATAGAAAAAAAATAAATAAAAATAAATAAAAAATATCATTGAGAGAATGAGGACATGATATTTGTACTCTAAATGTTAGTCATGGTCGGAGCAAGAAAGATGAAGGTAGGAACCTTGTCTGGGGTTTTCATCATGTTCCCAGTGACAAGAATAACACTTGGAACACAACATGCTGCTAATAAGCAGGCAAAAGGAGGAATCTAAGGTGTCTTCAGAAAGTAGAGCTGGGACAGGAGTATCTTACAGGATCATTCTATAGGTGCTTAAAGGTGAAGACAAGCAGTGAAAGCAAGAAGTCAAGAAAGAGCATCAATATTCTATGACCTTTATATAGGGTGTGATCAAGTGTGGCCTAAATTATAGTAAGGTCGTCTGACTCCAAAGAACTTTCTTTAAGCTAAATCATTTTAGCTCAAAATGACCCACTATAAAAATCTTTCACAAGTATGCCAAGCTTCTTGGGCTTTAGTTAATTCTAGTTATAGCCAAATTGATAACCAAGAATAGCTAGCACACAGCCAAGAACAAATTGCCCAATATGCCACGACCTTGTGGACCCAGCCTTCTCACATCAATGATCACTTAAAAAATATCTCATAGCGTTGCATTTAGGAATTTTCTTTTTTATTATTTATTCACTTTATGTCCCATTCAGTGCCCCCTCACCATCAGCCCCACTCATAATCCTCCTCCCATTCTGTGCCACTTCTCCTCTGAGCAGGTAACCTCCCCCACTACATTGGTTATCCTTCTAAACTGGTACATCATGTCTCTATTGGACTTGGTGCATTGTCTCCCACTTGGGCCAGAGAAGGCAGCCCAGCTAGAAGAACATATCCCATGGACAGACAAAAGCTTGCGGGATAAACTACAGTCCAGGTGTTCAGGACCCACATGAAAACCAAGCTGCACATCTGGTACATATGTCATGGAGTCCTATATCCAGCCCCTGTATGTTCAGTCTCTGAAAGTCCCAAAGTTCTAGGATACCTGACACTGTTGATCTTCCAGTAGAATTCCTATCTCCTTCTGGGCCTTTCTCACTTATCTTCCATAAAAGCCCCAAGCTCCAGCCACTGTTTGGCTGTGGGTATCTGCATCTGTTTCAGTAAGCTGCTCAGTAGAGTTTCAGAGGACAGATATGCTAGACTGCTGTCTGCATGAATAGCAGAGTATGATTATTAGTGTCAGGATATGTGCTTGCCCATAGAATGGGTCTCATGATAGTCCAGTTATTGGTAGGTCATTCCCTCAGTCTCTGTTTTATCCCCCATCCCTGCATTTCTTGTAGACAGGATAACTTTTGCATTGAATATTTTGTGGATGGTTGGTGTCCCTATTGCTTTACTGGAGTTCCTGCCTGGCTATAGAGGGTAGCCTATTCAGGTTGCATATCCTCAATTCTGAGAGTCACAGCTTAAGTCCACCCTCACTGATTCTTAGGCACCTTCCTTATCTCAGGACTCTGTCTCATCCTGGAGGTTTCCCGTTACCTTCCCATCCCTGTCAGGTGCAGATTTCTATTCATGATTAGGGTCATCTGACCATCCCAGCTGTTCCTCCTCTTACCTGATCATGAAGTCACCACCCCACAAAATTTTTCTCCTCATACCCTCTACAATCCACTTTCTACTCTCTATCTGCCTATTATGACTATTTTTACTTCCCCTTCTAAGTGAAATTCAACCACTCTTGCTTGCACCTCCCTTACTGTTTAGCATCTTTGGGTCTGTGGAGTGTAGCATGAGTATCCTTTACCTTATGACTAATATCCACCTATAAGTGAATGCATACCATTTAAGTCCTTTTGTGATGGGGTTACCATACTCAGGATGATATTTTCAAGTTCCACCCCATTTTCCTGCAAAATTCATGATTTATTTGTTTTTCATAACTGAATAATATTGCATTGTGTAGATGTACGCCATTTTCTTCATCCATTCTTCAATTGAGGGATGGACATTTATGCTGCTTCCTGTTTCTGTCTATTACAAAAAAAGCTGCTATAACAGCTGTCATGAAGTTCTTTTATTGTTCAAGATTGTTTTAGTTACCTGTTTTGTGGTTGTTGTTGTTTTTCCATAGTTGAGAATTGCTGTTTAAGAAATTATGTTAGAATTTTGATGGGAATTGGATTGAATCTGTAAATTGCTTTTGGGAACATGACATTTTCACTATGATAACCCTACTTACCTATGATCATGGGAAATATTTCATTCTTTTGATATCTTCTTCAATTTCTTTCTTCCAGGAATTTGAAGTTCTTGTCTTATAGATCTTGCACTTGCATGGTTAGAGTTACACCAAGATATTTTATATTATTTGTGACTATTTTGAAGGGTGTTACTTGCCATAATTTCTTTCTTGGCTCAAGTATCATTTATACAAAGTAGGGCTATTGATTTTTTGAGTTAATTTTCTATCCAGGCACTTTGCTTAAGTTGTTTATCAGCTATAGGTATTTGTTGGCAGAATTTTTGCCATTGTTTATGTATACTATCATATCTTCTGCAAATAGTGATATTTTCTCTTCTTCCTTTCCAATGTGCAATTCCATGATCTCCTTTACTTGTCTTATTGCTCTGGCCACAACTTCAAGTACTATATTGACTAGATAAGGAGAGAGTGAGAAGTCTTGTCTTGTCCATGATTTTAGTAGAATTGCTTTAAGTTTCTCTCCATTTAAGGTGCTGTTGGGTATTGGTATACTGTATATTTCTTTGATTATGTTCTCGTATGTGCATTTTATCCCTGATCTCTTTCACACTTTTACGATCAACAGGTACACGATTTTATCAAAGACTTTTTCAACATATAGTGAGATGATTGTGTAATTTTTTCCTTTTAATTTGGTATAGTGGATTATGCTGATGGATTTTCATATATTGAACCATCCATGCTGGTTCAATCATTCATCCCTGATATGAATCCTATTTGATCATGATGGTATTATGTACATATTGGCAAATATCTACTTATCAATGAGTAGATATCATGTGTGGGACCTTAATGAGATGTGTGGCCATGCCCCAGGTTCTAGCCTGACTCCGCCTAGGCAGTCACCTGCCTGCAGCCACACTGTCCCCACCTCCCGGTTACCTGACCACCCAACTCACTATAAATAACACCCCTCAGCGTCTCCTTGCTCTCTCTCCCTCTTGTCCTCTCCCGGCCCTCTTCTTTGTCTATCTTTCTATTTTCTCTCCTTTCCACGTGGTCATGTCTTCTCTTATCTATTTTCTCCTCTTTCTTTATCTTTTTATCGATTTTCTCTTTCTATTTTCTTAATAATAAAACATCAAAGCTTTGGGCAGCTTCTTTTTAAACTCACCACACAGAGCTAGCTGGTAGGTGCTGTCTGAGACTCTAGGATTCAGCTAAGCAGACAGTCTGAGCACAGGTAACACGCAGAGAGATCCAGGATCTCTCTGCTCCCCCACGAACCATGCGTGGGACCGGCCAGCGGTGTGGCTGCCCACTCCCCGTTAGGCCGAGGCACGTGTGCATCTTGCCTGCTTCCCCCCAACCCCCCACCCCCCTCGTTGAACCGTGTCTGCTTGCATCCTTTGCATATGTACGCTACCTTGGCCCAAGAGTGAGGCCCGAGCGCCGCTGGCCCCGGCCTGGCATGTGCCCCGTACCTGCCCACGCCAGGCTCTGCGCCCTCTTTCTTTTTTTTCCCACAAATGGCGCCCAACGGGGGGCCCGAACCTGCCCACACAGGGACAGACCCAGAGTGCGCACGCCTAATCCCGACAGCCCTCCCTTTCCCTCCAGCCCAAATCGGGTCGATGGCTCTTTTTACCCGCGGATGGGGTCTCGGAGCCTCTCATGGCCGGACACTCATCCCATAAGACCACCTTCCCCCTCCCCTCATTCTCAGCTTTCAGCAAGAGCTCAGAACCAACTGAACTGCACTCTCTTCACCCCTGAGGCGGAATCAGTCAGACCTTCCATGGTCCATTCCGCTCTCATGGTGGTCCGTGAAGTGACGCTGCAGTCTCCCTTGTCTGCCCGACCAGTGTTTTGACGAACCATGGCGGGAGGCAGGACACCGACCTAACCTTTTGTTCCAAACCTGCATGCTCTGGCCAACTCCCTCCCCTGGGTTCCTCTTGCCTCTCTAAACTGCCGCTACCTTCACTAACGCTTTTTTTAAAAAAAAAGATTAACTTTTCATCTCCTTTCCAAGAAAAAACAAATGGGGAAACCATCTCTCTGAGCCTGCTGCCTTGTGGCAAGACAGGCCCCTCCCCCCACCTGAGACTCAGCTCCGGAACAACTAAACAATGCTTCTCAACCTAAGATTTTCTAGCTCCTTTATCTAAATACATATTTCCTTTTCTAAAGACTCATTTCTTTCATACATGCCTAAAATTTTTCAACTTTTCTAAAATTTCTTTTATACTTCCACAGATCCAATTAACTGTACTAAATAACAACCAAACTTCCTTTACAGGTCTAACATAATATTTTCGTCCTTAGCCACACAAAGCAGACATTCCCCGACTGGGATTCTGCTCTTCTGTTGTTTTGCTACAGGTTTACACCTTGCCTGCTGCCATACATCCAACAGAAAGTGCCACCTCCTGAGACCCACATACAACAACACCCCATCTTACTGAAGACACTCCAAGACACGCGCTGAAATCTGCAGACACGCTACAGGCTTGAGACCTTCCAGCTATAGACGAACTCTCTTGCCACAGCCAAATGACTGTTGAACTTGGGGGAAATTACGTGATAGTCAGAAAAACAATGTCTATCTAGATTATTAATTGATTGCTATTTAAAGCTAATTGCTGTTTACCTTCAAATTGTACTATCGATTCAATCATACCTTGTCTTCCATAGCTTCAACCCTCTTTACAACTCTAACTTTCTTCTGATACCTTCACCCCACCCAAAATTGTCCTAATCTGTGAACAGGCAGCCTGGTTCTCGGGTGGAGCAAAGGACTTTGAGCCCCGGGACCCAGTAGGGGGTGGCTTCTACATACAACCTTGTGGGCAGAGCTTCCACCTGCATGGGACGGTAGGAGTTCAGTCACCGACCCCTAGAACCTAGCTCCTACAACAGTTACAGCCCTCCCCCCAACACAGGTCAGTGACCCCTCTCCATTTTAAAAAAATCAAAAAGGGGGAGATGTGGGACCTTAATGAGATGTGTGGCCACGCCCCAGGTTCTAAACTGACTCTGCCTAGGCAGTCACCTGCCTGCAGCCACACTGTCCCCGCCTCCCGGTTACCTCACCACCCAACTCACTGTAAATAACACCCCTCAGCACGTGCTCGCTCTCTCCCCTGCTTGCCCTCTGCCGGCCCTCTTCTTTGTCTATCTCTTTGTCTTCTCCCCTTTCCACGTGGTCATGGCTTTTCTTATCTATTTTCTCTTCTTTCTTTATCTTTCTATCTCTTTTCTCTTTCTATTTTCTTAATAATAAAACATCAAAGCTATGGGCCGCCTCTTATTAAACTCGCCACATGGAGCTAGCTGGTACGCGCTGTCTGAGACTCTGGATTCAGCTAAGCAGACAGTCTGACATGCAGAGAGATCTGAGATCTCTCTGCTTCCCCGCCATGCGTGGGACTGGCCTGTGGTGCCCGCTCCCCGTTAGGCCGAGGCATGCATGCATCTTGCCTGCTTCCCCAACCCCACCCCCACCACCGCGGAACCATGTCCGCTTGTGTCCTTTGCATATGTACTCTACCTTGGCCCAATAGAGAAACCCGTGCACCACCAGCCCGGCCTGGTGTGTGCCCCTGTGTCCGTGCACGCCAGGCCCCATGCCCTCTTTCTTTTTTTCCCACAATTATGCATATGCTTTGGGTCTGGGTTACCTCATTCAGTATGATAGTCTCTACTTACATCATTTGACTGCAAAATTCATGATGCTCTTTTTAAAAAAATGAATAGAATTCTATTGTGTAAATGAACCATGTTTTCTGTATTCCTTCTTTGGCTGAGGGACCTCTGGGCTGTTTCTATCTTCTGACTGTTTATGAGTAAGGCTACTCTAAACATAGGGAAACATGTGTCCTTGTTGTATGTTGGAGTATCCTTTGGCTATATTTCTTGGAGCAATATACCTGGGTCTTCAGGTAGAACTCTTTCCAAATTTCTGAAGAACCTCAAGACTGATTTCCAGAGTGGTGGTACAAGTTTCTAATCCCACCAACAATGGAGGACTCCTCCTCTTTGCCCACATCCTTATCTGCATGTGATTTCATTTTAGTTTTTAATCTTAGCCATTCTAATTGGTATAAGGTGTAAACTCAAACCAAGCAAGTGAATGATCTGTATGACAAGAACTTCAAGCCCCTGAACAAAGAACTCATTGAAGACCCCAGAAGATGGAAAGATCTTCCATGTTCATGGATTTGCAGAATTAACACAGTAAAAATGGCCATCTTACCAAAACATCTTCCATGCTCATAGATTGATAGGACTAACAGAGTGAATATGGCCATCTTATTGAAAGCAATCTACAGATTAAATGCAATCCCCATGAAAATTGCAACAAAATTCTTCACAGACATGGAAAAATTCACTTCTCAACTTTATATGGAAAACAACAACCCAGGTTAGCGAAAAAAAAAATAAAAAACAAAAAAACAAAAAAACCAAAAACCTCTGAACCGTAAAAGAACTTCTCTGGTAATCCCCATCGCTGACCTCAAGCTGTAGTACAGAGCAAGAGTAATAAAAACAGAATGGTATTGATACAGAGACAGGTTGATTAATGGAATAGAATTGCATACCCAGGATAAACTTACACGTTTATTGACAGTTGATCTTTGACAAAGAAGCCAAAACCAAATAGTGGAAAAAGGAAAGCACCTTCAACAAATGGTGATGGCTCAATTGGCGGTCAGCATGTAGAAGAAGGCAAATTGATCCACATTTTTCAACTTGTACAAGCTCAAATCTAAATGGATCAACGACCTCAACATAAAACCTATCAAACTAATAGAAGAGAAAGTGGGAAACTGCCTCAACTGCATTGGCATAGGGTGAAATTTCCTGAACAGAACACCAATGGCTCAGGCTTTACATCATGAACTTAAAAGCTTCTATAAGGCGAAGGACATTGTCAATAGGACAAATACCAACTTACAGAGTGGGAGATCTTCATGAAGTCTCTATCCAATAGAAGGCTAATATTCAAATTATATAAAGAACTCAAGACATTAGATTTAAGAAAAGAAGAAAACAAATAACCCAATTAAAAAGAGGGTAGGGCCAAACCAAGAATTCTCAGCAGAGTAATCTTGGATGACAAAGAAACATGCAGCAGTGTGTGGTAAATGACATGCAGAACCACTAGAAAGTCCCAGACACCAGGAATATGAGAGGATCCTATGACCCAATGGGGATAACATTAGACAAAATGCCAAAAAGTTGGGATATGGAACCTGAAGAGACCACCTCCAGTAGATAGACGTGATCACTAATTGAGCAATGGGGCTACCCATCCTTCTCAAAAAATTTGACCCAGAATTGTTCTTGTCTAAACGAAATGCAGGTATCACTTTTGAAATGGAGACTGAAGGAAAGGCCATCTAAAGACTGCCCCAACTTGGTATCCATTCCATGAAGAGGCACCAAACACTACGCTATTGCTGCTGATGAGATCTGTTTGCAGACAGGAGCCTGGCATAGCTATCCTCTGAGAGGCTCTTCCAGAGCCTGAGTAAGATAGAAGCAGATACTCACAGGCAACCATTGAACTGAGCTGGGGACCCCTAAGGAAGAACTGAAGAAGCTGATGGGGATTGCAGCACCATAGAAAGAAAAACAGTATCAAGTAACCAGACTCCTCAGAGCTCCTAGGAATTAAGCCACCAACGAAAGAACATACAAGGGCCAATCTGTGGCTCCCCCTACATGTGTAGCAGAGGAATGCCATGTCTGGCCTCAGTGGGAGGGGGTGCACCTGGTCCTGGTCCTGTGGAGGTAAGAGTATGTGGGTGAATGGAGGAAGTACCCTCTTAGAGGTAGAGGGGATGAAGGAAGGAGAACTAGTAGAGGAGGAACTGGGAAGGAGAACAACATTTGAAATGTTAATAAATAAAATAATTAATAAAAAAGAGAAAAACAATTTACATAAGACTAAAAAGAAAAGAAATGTTTAACATCCTTAGTCATTAAGGAAATGCAAATCAAAAAGATCCTGAGATTCAACCTACAGGATATTTTTTTCTTTTCTTTTATTGGATATTTTCTTTATTTACATGTCAAATATTATCCCCTTTCCATGTTTCTCCTCTGCAAACACCCTATCTCATGCCCTGTCCCACTAATTCTACGAAGGTGTAACCCACCCACTCACCCACTCCTGCTTCCCAATTCTGGCATTTCCCTACACTAGGGCATCAAGCCTTCACAGGACCAAGGGCTTCTCCTCCCATTGATACCCAACAAGGCTATCCTCTGCTACATATGCAACTGGAGACATGGTTCCCCCCATGTGTACTTTGACTGGTGGTTTAGTCCCTGGGAGCTCTGGGGCATTTGGCTGACTGATATTGTTGTTCTTTCTATGGGGTTACAAACCACTTCAATTCTTTCATTCCTTTCTCTAACTCCTCTACTGGGGACCACACGCTCAGTCCAATGGTTGGCTCTGAGCATCCACTTCTGTACTTGTCAGTCTCTGGCAGAGTCTCTCAGGAGACAACTATATCAGGCTCCTATCAGCAAGCCCTTCCTGGCATCCACAATAGTATCTGGGTTTGGTGACTGTGCTATGTGATGGATCCCCAGGTGGGGCAGTCTCTAGATGGCCTTCTTTAGTCTCTACTCCACACTGTCTCCATATTTCCTACAGTGAGTATTTTGTTCCCTCTTCTAAGAAGGACCAAAACATTAGACTTTGGTCTTACTTCTTCTTGAGCTTCAAGTGGACTGTGAATTGTGTGTTGGGTATTCCAAGCTTTTGGGCTAATATCCATTTATCACTGAGTGTATACCATTTGTTTTCTTTTGTGATTGGATTACCTCACTCTGGATGATACTTTCTAGTTTCATACATTTGCCTAAGAATTTCATGAAGCCATTGTTTTAATAGGTAAATATTACTCCATTGTGTAAATATGCCACGTTTTCTGTATCCATTCCTCTTTTGAGGGACATCTGGGTTCTTTCTGGCTTCTGGATTTTATAAATAAGGCTTCTATGAATATAGTGGAGCATATGTACTTGTTATATGTTGGAGCATCTTTTGGAAATGGGCCTAGGAGTTGTATAGCTGGGTCTTCAGGTAGCACTATGTCTAATTTTCTAAGGAACCACCAGACTAATTCCCAGAGTGGTTGTAACAACTTGCAATCCCACCAGTAATGGAGGAGTATTCCTCTTTCTTCACATTCTCACCAGCATCTGCTGTCACCTGAGTTTTTCATCTTATCCATTCTGATGGATGTGAGTTAGAATCTCAGGGTCTTTGATTTGCATTTCCCTGATTATGAAAGATATTGATAACTTAAGGTGCTTCTCAAACATTCAATATTCCTCATTTGAGGATTCTTTGTTTAGCTCTGTACCCCATTTTTTATAGGGTTATTTGGTTCTCTGGAGTCTAACTTCTTGAGTTCTTTGTATATATTGGGCATTAACCCTCTATTGGACGTAGGATGGGTTAAGGTCTTTTCCTAATCTGTTGGTTGCCATTTTGTCCTATTGATAGTGTCCTTTGCCTTACAGAAACTTTGCAATTTTATGAGGTCCATTTATCTATTTTTTATCTTAGAGCATAGTCCATTGGTGTTCTATTCAGAATATTTTACCCTGTTCCCATGTGTTTGAGGCTCTTCCCCACTTTCTCTTCTATTAGTTTCAGTGTATCTGGTTTTATGTGGATGTCCTTGATCCACTTGGACTTGAGCTTTGTACAGGGAGAAAACAATGAATTGATTTTCATTCTTTCACATGCTGATTACCAGCTGAACCATGAATATTTGTTGAACAAGCTGTCTTTTTTTTTCAACTGGATGGTTTTAGCTTCCTTGTCAAAGATCAAATGACCACAGATGTGTGAATTCAATTCTGGATCTTCAACTTATTCCATTGATCAACCAGCCTGTCGCTGTACCAATACCACACAGTTTTAATCACAATTGCTTTGTAGTATAGCTTGAGGTCAGGGGTGTGAATTCCCCCAGAGGTTCTTTTATCATTGAGAATAATTTTTGCTATACTGATTTTTTGTCATTCTAAATGAATTTGCAAATTTCTCTTTCTAACTCATGAAGAATTGAGTTTGGATTTTGGTGGGGATTGCACTGAATGTGTAGATTGCTTTTGGCAAGACGTCCATTTTTACTATATAAATCTTACCTATCCATGAGAATGGGAGATCTTTCTATCTTTGGAGATTTTCGATTTCTTTCTTCAGAGACTTGAAGATCTTTTCAAACATATTTTTCACTTGCTTTGTTTGTGTCACATCAAAGTATTTTATAGTCTTTGTGACTATTGTGAAGGGTGTTATTTCACTAATTGCATTATCAGTCTGTTTATCCTTTGAGTACAGAAGGGCTACTGATTTGTTTGAGTTAATTTTATATCCAGCCACTTTGCTGAAGTAGTTTATCAACTGTAGGAATTCTCTGGTGGAATTGTTGGGGTCACTTAAGTATACAATAATATCATCTGCAGATAGTAATATTTTGACTTTTTCCTTTCCAATTTGTATACATTTGACCTCCTTTTCTTGTCTAATTTCTCTGGCTAGGACTTCAAGCACTATATTGAATAGGTAGCAAGAGAGTATGCAGCCTTGCCTAGTCCCTGATTTTAATGGGGTTGCTTCAAGTTTTTCTCCATTTAGTTTGATGTTGGCTACTGGTTTGCTATACATTGCTTTTACTATGCTAACGTATGGGCCTTGAATTTCTCATCTTTCCAAGACTTTTACCATAAAATGGTGTTGAATTTTGTCAAATTCTTTTTTAGCTTCTAATGAGATGATCAGCATTTCCTCATTTGACATCTCTGTTCCTTACAAAATTCTAGCTTGAGTCTAGTTAATCAAAATATTAATCAGCACAACCGCATTCTCTTTATTTTCTTTGTAAATTTAAACAAAATAATTTATCATCTTCCATGAAAATTTAAACTGCTAACATTTTTCTGAAACTCTAATTGGAATTTAAGGACTATTATCTCTCATAATGAGGAAATTTTACAATTATGAAAATGATATAATTCCACCAATTTTTATGTTTATTATTTTTTATTAGATATTTGATTTATTTACCTTTCAAGTCTTATCCCCTTTCCTGGTTCCTCTCTGAAAACCCACTATCCCTTTCCCCCACCCCCTGCTTACCAACCCACCCATTCCCACTTTCCTGTCCTGGCATTCCCCTACAATGGGACATCAAGCCTTCACAGGACCAATGGCCTCTCCTCTCGTTGATGTCTGACAAGGCCATCCTCTGCTACTTATGTGGCTGGAGTCATGGGTCCCTGCATGTGTACTCTTTGGTTGTTGGTTTAGTCCTTGGGAGCTCTGGGGGTACTGGTTGGTTCATATTGTTGTTCCTCCTATGGGGCTTTTTCTTTTTTGTTAGCTAAAAATAGATATTTTATACAACATAATGATCATGGTTCCCCTCTCCCAAGTCCTCCCACATCTTCATCTCTTTACCCACCCAAATCTACACCCATTCTTTATCTTTTCCATTAGAAAGCAAATAAGCATTTAAAAGCTGGAAGAAGCTGAGGAGGAAGTTGACCCCATAGGAAGACCAGCAGTAGCCACTTACCCTGACCCCTGAAATGTCTCAGACACTGATCCACCAACTTGGCAGCATACATGAGCTGGTCTGAGGCCACAGACTCATATACAGCAGAGGACTGCCTTGTCTGTCCTCAATAAGAGAAGATGTATGCAACCCTTGTGAGACTTGAAGCTCCAGGGCGTGGGGAGGTTTGGTGGGGTGTGGGTGGGGACATCCTTTTGGAGATGAAGGCTGAGGAAATGGGATGAGGAACTGTCAGAGTGCAGACTGGGAGGTGGGTAGTGACTGAACTGTAAAAATATAATAATAATAATAATAATAATAATAATAATAATAATAATAATAATAATGAAATAAAAATGGGAAAATGTATCTGTTGGAGTATTTAAAAAATAACTGAAATATAAACAAAAATAGGTTAAAGTAAACATAAAAAAAGGACAGAAAATACATACCTACAGACACATTCATAAAAACAAGAATCTCATAAAATACAAAATTGCAAACTATGGTATATTAGCAAAAGACCTGTAAATTAAATAAATTGTTTAAACAAAGAATTCTAAGGAGAAAAAAAAATAAAGAAACCTCCAAAACTACTATTGAGTTTTTCATATATTGTCCATCTGCTGCTAGGCAGGAGGACTGCCCTTATGTTCATATACTCAGTGAGACTCCATTGAAGAAAACTAATTCTTTGCAATGCATTGTCAATTGGAAATAACTTTTGGGTTACTTATAGGGGTTTGTATCCAATTCCTCTCTCATCCCTCAGACCCAATTTGCCTTTAACTTGTGTAGGCTCTGTGCATGCTGTAAATGCTGCTACAGTCTCTGAGAGTTTTGTGCAAAGGGCTTTTTTTTGGTCTTCAGTATCCACTTACTCTTAAAATCTTTCAGCTTCCTCTTTTGCAGATTCCCTGAGCACTGATGACAGTATTAATAATAGTCATGAATTGAAATCAGCCTAGGGGTTCATCAATTGAAGAATAAACAAGATGTGGTATATTCACACAATGGAATATTACTCAGCTGTTAAAAGATCACAGAGAAATAAATACAGATTAAAAAAAGAAACAAGACAAAGCAAAACAATCAAACACATTCTAAGTGAGATAAACCAGAACAGAAAGACAATTACAGTATCCATGCTCTTTTATGTGACTATTAGCTATTAAGTCTTTCTTAAGCAGGATACCCAGATGTTAGGTATATAATAATGACTTTGTGGGGAGGAAGTGATATCCCTAGAAAGAAAAACATAAATAAAAATAGTGGTGAATGAGTGAAAGGATGGGAAGAGGAGAATTAAACAGAGAAAGGGAGAGAAAAGGGAGAGTAAACAGAGAATGGCATCTAAAACTAATGGTCATAGCAGAGGTTGTTTGGAAACTTAGTACAGTATATCTATAAATATATACATATATTAAATAAATCTAAATATAATCACCAAAGAAAAGGAGGTCAGGGTTGATGAAGACCAAAGTAGACATTGCTTGCTACCCTGTGGTAGGAAATGGTTAAAATTATTAGCCTAAGGGGCCCCTTGGAAATTCCCAGACAGCCCAGTCTATTACCAAGACTATTGAATGCTCACCACAAACTAATGTTAAAGTGCTATTGTTGAAGATAACACCTACATAATTCATTGACCATGGAGAAGTTGACCTGGTACTTATATAGAGTCTTCAACTCTAATGACTAATGTTCATGGTTTGAAAAGGTGCTCTGTCTACTATCAAATATGTTGTCATTATTAACAAAACAGAAAGGTAAATACCAACCCAGCTAAAAATTGTTTGATCTACAGTGGTAACCTCAGTCATGCATGATACTCCTGTGCAATAGTGGCAGAAAACTGTGGAAGTGATCAAACAATATGTGGTTGGATTTAAAGAACACTCCACATTTCCAAGAAGATGGAAGGAGAGACCCCTGGTCCTGGAAAGACTGAATGTAGAGGAATACCAGGACAGAGAAGTGAGAGGGGGTTGAATGGGGAACAGAGGGAGGAAAGGGGGCTTATGGGACTTTTGGGGAGGGAAGAAACAGGAAAGGGGAAATCATTTGGAATGTAAATAAAAAAATATAGAAAAGAAAAAAAAAGAGCAATCATGAGATGGAACCCACACTTTCTGCTTGGGTAGCCAATAACCTGAGACTACATAGTACATACACCTTGAGGAAAATAATATGATTGTTTTGCTCAAGGAATGGATCAATAAAATGATTGCTAACAACATTCAGCTATACTCATAGATAACTGTCTTTCTCAGCCATTATCAGAGTAGCATCCTGCTGCAATAGGTGAGAACAAATACAGAGATACATAGCCAACCATTATGCAGAGACAGTGAGATCTTGAAATACTGAGGCCTACTTGACTTGTCTAGGTTTGAGGACTATTTTTTAAGATTAAAAATTGTTATTAATCATTTTATTGTTTAGATTTTCAAATGATACCCCTTCATGCTTACCTCTCCACAAACCCCAGTCCTGTTTCCCCTCTTCCCCTTCCCCTTTGCTTCTGTGAGAGTACACCTCCACTCACTTACCCACTCCTGCCCTCACCATGTGCTAAACCTGTAAGTAAATTATATTTTTATTTTTCTGAGATTTATTCTGAATTATAAATTTAAGTGTATATGTGCTAGAAAGAACTGAACCATTAGAAATTTTTTAAAAAGTTAAATCCACTGTAATTGCAGAATGCAAAAGCAAACAATACACAAACTAAATGACTAACAAAATACATTGGGCTAAATAATAAATACAATAAATATCCAACCATGAATAAGGAAAGCTGTTAATTAGTATACAATAAAAATGTACTAATAGTTTTTAACTTATTCTTATCTGTAAGGTAAATGTACATGTCTTCTGGATAAGTTACTCAAACTCACATATTTTCTTACAGTAATAGGAAATATATTGTCACAATTTGTGGCTGCTTACATCAGTTTTAAATATAAAGCAATATATAAATTATGATTTTTATTTCTGCTCCTAAGTAGGATTTTTAGTTCCCTTTTTCCTCTTAGGCAAAATAAATCTCAAAATAGATGTTGATCAAGTTCATCTTTTTGATTGAGAGTCAAAGTGTTCAGCAGTATGTTTATTTGGACTTTGATTAGGGGAAGTCATTTTTATTAATCTTTAATCTTTATACCTATGACTTATTTGCATATTATTTAAATAATTAGTAAATTTTGTATCTCAATGTATGGATGTTATTTATTTTTCTAAAACCTATCAATTAATATAATTTTAAAAATCTATAAACTAGGCACAAATGTTAATTGGGATAAGGTCTACACATAATGGTAACAAACCATATATCATTGTTATATTTGCTTATTGTTTACATGTTTTTTCAGTTGGTCTGAGTTGGAAAATAAACTGTTTTTATTTCTAAAGAAACTAACATTTCATTGTAAAATTTCAAAGGATATGTGAACATTTTATTGCTTTATCTTACAAATATATTTTACATCTATCTGCAACTAATGATATAAACTTTATTTACTATTCGCTATCACATTTTATCACAGTATCTCGAGTAAAAGCATAAGATAAGCATTCATTCAAACACTTATCTAATAATCAAGACGGTCAGATTGCTTATCTTTATCCAGTTTCCATAGGTTGCATACATGCTTTCTATTGCTGTTAAGGGCAGCTTTCTATGTGATTTGACTAGCTTACCGCCATTTTCTGAAAATAGACATATTGTTAAGTTCTTCTTCCCCACTTCTTTTGAGTCCTTTGTTGGCTGTTGAGGAAACAAATTCTGAAGCTATTACAATCTGCAGCTTACCAAAGGGATCCTCTTAGCAATTCCAGAGTCCCATTATCTGACACTATGGCTAAAATCACTCTCTCTGGTAATGAATGCAGTCCATAAAAACACAGTTGGTTCTCTAGCTCACTTTCACTGTGTAATTATGAAAATAGCATGACATTATCTGTTCCACCTTCAGAATCCCATTATTCTCCAAAGCAATAGCCTTGTTATTACAGATTCCTTAAGAATTATTTTTAATTTTCTTCTTCCTTTTAATTTTTGCCAAAATCATGGAATTTTTAGAGAGAAAGAAGAAAAACTTTTTAAGCTTTGTTTTCAAATGATGGAAAATTAAGACCTAAGTCAATCTTTATCAAGTTCTCAGTATTCTTTGTTCATTGGTATCATTTGAAATATTCCACAAATTTGGGCTGTGCTCCTAATTAACTAAGTCTATGTTGGGGTACTGCTTTTGCATGTGAACTTTGCAACTCACAGCCTGTCAGAATCTATTCAAGAATACATATAGTGAATTTTACATTGGTGATTTTGTGCCCTGAGGGCATAAAATTAAAACAACAAGAACAACAATAACCAAAACTAAAGCAATCAAAACAAAACAAAACAAAACAAAACAGCCCTTCCTATAAGCAACTCTTCTTTTACATGTCCTTTCATTCCACAGGCCAGTAAGCATAGGTGACTGTCAAAAAAACCAGCTCAGGTGTTCCATATTAATTGGGGCTTGATATAAAACTAATGTAGATACCCAAGATCTATGTTAAAACAGACTCATCCATATCAGAGCAGAAATAAATACCAAATAAAAACAAAAACATCTCTTTATGCCTCCACTTATTAAATGCTGAATCCTGAAATAAGAACTTGTAACTCATAAAAGTGATGATTCAGGAATTTCTTGTCGAGTCTTTGACTACTTATTTCCTCTATAAACTTTTGTAACCATTTTTGTTGATTCTGTTTTCAGTCATATGGAAAGACACACTAGCCATCAGATTCCAATTTAAAGGTAAAATTACATATATAACTGAAGATAAAGTAAAGTCATTATAATTAACAAAATGCATTTTTCTTCTTCCTATTATATTTTTGAAGATGAGTCAAGCACAGACCTTAAATTCACTGGCTTTTCAGATCACACAGAAATGTTAGTGTTGATGGAAGTTGCCAGTCTGTGCTCACAAAGTGCCTCTTTGACCTTTAATTTTTATATGAAAAAAAGCTTGTTGTCATGTTCATGAAGATAAAGAGACTTGTGGCATCGAAATGGAGGTTCTGTATTTAGTTGTAAGATGTGGCTTTCTCTTGCTCTTAAATTGATCACTTTTTTTTTGCAAGTTCATGCACTTTGGTTGAGAAATATCCTACATTCTCATGTATTTGAGCATGTATGTTCCAATATTTTCTTTTGTTTTGAGATTATAATTGCATAATTTCTACGTTTTTTCCCTCCAAATTCTCCCACATATCACTATTTGCCCAATTTCAAAATCATTGTATTTTTCATTAATTATTACATGTATATGTGTATATTTACAGACACTGATTTTTAATATAACCTGCTCAGTTCCTGTGTTACTTGTACATACGTTTTCAGCTCTGATCATTTGACACTGGACAATGGGCTGGTTTACTCTTCCCTGGAAAAGCCATGAAAACACTCACAAACTGAAGTGTTTCAGTGAGTGTTAAACCAAGGGCTAGTAGCACTTAGCTATGCTACTAGCTCAGTATCAGTCTCTCTTTGCCCCTATGTTTATTTCTATCTTCTCCTCACCTCTCATCTTCTTCCTCTGCCTCATCTTTCTTTGCCCTATCCTCTTATTCCTCTTCCCCATCACTCTGTCCCAGTCTTCCTCTTCTTCCCCCTTCTTGATCTCTTTCTCCTTCCCTTTCTCTTCCTCTTCCCTGTCTCTTTCTCTCCCCCTTCCCTTCTCATTATTGAATTTTAACAACAACCAGCTTCTCTATGGTCTTATAGCCATGGTGTTTTGGACTTATATATCTTTCCTGTGTTAATATACCTCCTCAAAATATGTGTCAAAATATATTGTTTCCCTTCAGTTAATTAGATATTTGGTTATAGAGTGGGAAAATTAAGAATCACAGGGATGAACAATCTGCATTCCTACAATTATACAAATATAATTAATCCTTATCTCTATAGACAATAAACTTCATTTTTAAATTTTTACTTTTCATTTTATAAAAGCACACATGCACAGTGTGTGTGTGTGTGTGTGTGTGTGTGTGTGTGTGTATCTAAGATTTGTAGATCCTCTAACCCAGACTACTTGTTGGCGCAAGCCAAATAAGAGGCCCTGCCTCAAAAAAAAAAAAATAAAGACAGATGACGTGTGAGGAGGCATTCTGGTTACTGTTTTTCTCTCATGTGTTAAGATCTATAGCAAGAAAGATGAGAAATAAAAACAAGAGCAGCCCTGTCTGCATGCTACAGTTTGAAAGTTGATGACTTTTTAAATCACAGCAAAACAATGCAAAACAAAACAAAAAACTGAAAATTATTTCCTGACATAACTGCACATGAGGAGGCAATTAAAAGGAGAGCAGTCTCTTAAGTAGAGTAGAAAAAGGAACCAATCAATAGTGTAGAAAGCAGAACTCTAAACTTAATGAAGGGAATCAAAGCCTACATTGGGCAAATGTAACATGCAAAGACTTTAAGTCTATCTTTTCATAGATTTCAGTGAAAAACAAAATGCTTTGGAAGGCCTTCCTTCCTACATTAAAAATATGTATTTATGAATGAAGATACTGTTACCACATTAGCTTGCCACTCCAAGTAATTTATATTTCTACTGCAACTAATACTATTTACACTAATAATTACTCCTACTTTTTAAGAGTACCATCCACATGTTTTCACCTTTTAATTTGATTGTGCTAATCATATAAAATTAGAGAATAAATCCTTTAATGAAAACAGGTGTGCTTGTTAGCATGCTTAATGGGTATTTTGATTAGTTCATACCAAAGTATGCAAACATTTTTGATTACCTGTATACAGTATAGCTTTACAGCAAAACTCCAAAATGAAGTCATAAAGAATTTCCCAATTGCAATTTGCAAAATTTCTCCAGCCTAAAGCAATGCTTTCAAGGTGGCAAAAAATAGAATTTCTCGGCAATGTCATATTGAGCCTAAAATGAAAGATTAATTGCTCGCTTTTTGAACGTGTCAGTCAAGAGTCATTGCATTTTGGATTCCTAATTCTTTATCTTGGTTTTGTGTAAAAGAGATATTCACAATGTTTTGTATGGTTAACTTCAAAATGGGTGCCAAATCCATAGTATTTTTATAGTATATTTAGATAATACCATTAATCCTTTGACAGTCAAAATTGGCATTTATAAATAAATACTAAAGGATAATATGCAGAATACATAAGTTTATTTCTAATTTACCTAAATAGCATGTTTTAAGCAATATTATTCCTAAGAAATTTTGATTCTATAGAAATGTTTGTTTTTGTCTTTCCGGTCACCATCTGCAGCAGGGAACCAGGCAGCACCGAAGCCTTCTGTTCTTAGCCTGCCAGGAGAGAGTGATCTCCCAGCAGTGATTTCACTTCTAAGTGCAGAGATTAGATCTCCACCTTCTCTCTGGAGGGGAACAGCTAGGAGCACACAAGGCACACAATTAGTGGAGCTGCTGGGACAGGAGTCATCCCTTCTAGTCACCATTTGCAGCAGGGAACCAGACAGCCCCACAGCTTTCTGTGCACAGACCCTGCCTGAAGAGAGTTGGTCTCCCAGGAGTACAGACACAGGCTTACAGGTCCATAGGAGAGACAAGCTCCAGCAAGAGACAGCAAGAACAACTAACAACAGAGATAACCAGATGGCGAAAGGCAAGTGCAAGAACCCTACCAACAGAACCCAAGGCTATTTGGCAACATCAGAGCCCAGTTGTTCCACCACAGCAAGTCCTGGATACCTCAACACACCGAAAAAGTAAGAGTTGGATTTGAGGTCTCATCACACAATCCTGTTAGAGGACATCAAGAAGGACATAAATAACTCCCTTAAAGAAATACAGGAGAGGAGTTACAAACATTTTCTGATAAAATCAAAGATCCACATGGAAAACATCTCAGTTAGACTATGTTTTTTTTGGGGGGGGGAATTGAGTCTACTGACGTTATGAGATATTAAGGATGAGTGATTGTTGCTTCCTGTTATTTTTGATGTTCTTTATATGTTTGTGTGGTTACTTTCTTTTGGATTTGTTGGAAAAAGATTACTTTCTTGCTCTTTCTAGGGTGTAGTTTCCCTCCTCATGGTGGCGTTTTCCATCTATTATCCTATGTAGGACTGGATTTGTGAAAAGTTATTGTGTAAATTTGGTTTTATCATGGAATATCTTGGTTTCTCCATCTATGGAAATTGAGAGTTTTTCTGGGTATAGTAGTTTGGGCTGGCATTTTGTTCTCTTAGGGTCTGTATGAGATCTGCCAGGATCTTCTGGCTTTCATCGTCTCAAGTGAGAAGTCTGGCATAATTCTGATAGGCCTGCCTTTATAGGTTACCTGACCTTTTTCTCTTACTGCTTTTAATATTCTTCCTTTGTTTAGTACATGACTCCTCTTTCAGTTTAGTAATGCTTTTTGTGTCTACCATTTTGACTGTATTATTTTCCATGATAATCTTTAATTTTAACATTTTTTTCTGTGTATTTCATCGATTTTGTCGGAGGTGTTTTTCATGTTCATCTTCAGTTTCATGGGGGGCGGGGTGTTTGTAGTTCTACTTTCAATCAATTTAGGAATGTTTATGTGCCTACCATTTTGTTGGTATAATTGTCCATGATAATCTTCAATTTTAACATTTTTCTGTATTTTTCTTCAATTGTGTCAGAAGTATTTTCCACGTGGATCTTCATTTTATCAGACAATGTCTATAATTTTATTTTCAATCAACTTAGGAACATTTTTATACCTTCCATTTCATCTGTATAATTTTCCATGTAATATTTAGTTTTGGCATGTTTTTCTATATATTTCTTGAATTTTTTCAGGAATATTTTCCATGTAAATCTTCAATTTTATCAGAAAAATGTTTTTATTTCTACTTTCAATCAATTTAGGAATATTTTTATGCCTACCATCTTATCTGTATAATTTTTCATGAAATAGTCAATTTTAACATGTTTTTCTATATATTTCTTGAGTTTTATCAGAAATATTTTCCTTGTAGATTTTCAGTTTTATCAGAAAATGTTTACAATTCCACTTCCAATCAACTTAGGAATATTTTTATTCCTACCATTTTATCTGTATAATTTTTCCATGAAATAGTCAATCTTAACATGTTTTTCTATATATTTCTTCAATTTTATCTGAGATATTTTCCATGTATATTTACACAATGGAATACTACTCAGCAATTAAAAACAATGAACTCATGAAATTCTTATGCAAATGGGGAACAGGGGGAGGGAAGAGGGCTAATGGGACTTTCGGGGAGCAGTGGAACTGGGTAAGGGGAAATCATTGAGAATGTAAATAAAGAATATAGAAAATAATAATAATAATAATAATAATAATAATAATAATAGAGTAAAAAAAGAAATACAGGGAACATGGGTCAAAAGGTAAAAGCCCTTAAAGAGGAAACACAAAATTCCCTGAAAGAAATATAGGGGAGCATGGGTGTACAGGTAGAGGACCTTAAAGAGGAAACACAAAAATCCCTAAAAGAATTACAGGAAAACACAAACAAACAAGTGGTGGAACTGAACAAAATCATCCAGGATCTGCAAATGGAAGTAGAAACAATAAAGAAATCACAAAGTGAGACAACTCTGGAGATAGAAAATCTTGGAAAGAATTCAGCATCAACAACAGAACAAGAGGTAGAAGAAAGAATCTCAGGTGCTGAAGATACCATAGAAAGCATTGACGCAAGAGTCAAGGAAAATGCAAAATGCAAAAATTCCTGAGCCAAACATCCAATGAGAAGACCAAACCTAAGGATTATAGGTATAGAAGAGAGCGAAGATTTCCAACTTAAAGGAAATATCTTTAACAAAAATATAGAAGAAAACTTCCATAACCTAAAGAAAGAGTTGTCCATGAACATACAAGAAACCTATAGAACTCCAAACAGACTGGACCAGACCAGAAAGTCCTCCTGGTACATTATAATCAAAACACCAAATGCACTAAACAGAGAAAGAATATTAAAAGCTGTAAGGGAAAAAAGTAAACTTGATAGGACTACAAAGGCAGTCCTATCAGAATTACACCAGACTTCTCACCTGAGACTATGAAAGCTAGAAGATCCTGGGCAGATGTCATACAGAACCTAAGAGAACACAAATGCTAGCCCAAACTGCTATACCCAGCAAAACTCTCAATTACCACAGATGGAGAAACCAAGATATTCCATGATAAAGCCAAATTTATACAATATCTTTCCACAAATCCATCCCTAGAGAGGATAATAGATGGAAAACGGCAACATGAGGAGGGAATCTATACCCTAGAAAAAGCAAGAAAGTAATCTTTTTCCAACAAACTCAAAAGAAAGTAACCACACAAACATAAAAATAACAGGAAGCAACAATCACCTTTCCTTAATATCTTATAACGTCAATGGACTCAATTCCCCAACAAAAACCATAGTCTAACAGAAATAATTTTCATGTAAACCTTCAGTTTTATCAGAAAATGTTTGTAATTCCTCTTTCAAGCAATTTAGTAATGTTTTTTTATGTCTACCATTTTAACTGTATTATTTTCCATGATAACCATTAATTTTAACAATTTTCTCTATATTGCTTGAATTTTGTCAAAAATGTTTATAATTCCACTTTCAATCAATTTAGGAATATTTTTATGCCCACCATTTTATCTGTATAATTTTTACATGTAATAGTCAGTCTTACCACGTTTTTCTATATATTTCTTCAATTTTATCATAGATATTTTCCATGTAAATCTTCAATTTTCTCAGAAAATGTTTATAATTCCACTATCAATCCACTTAGAAATATTTTTATGCCTACCATTTTATCTGTATAATTTTCCATGATAATCTTCAATTTTAATGTTTTCTATATATTTCTTCAATTTTATCAGAAGTATTTTCCAGGTAGATCTTCAATTTTATCAGAAAATGTTTATAATTCCACTTTCAAAAAACTTAGGAATATTTTTATGCCTACCATTTTATCTGCAATTTTTCATTATAATCTTCAATTTTAATGTTATTTTATATTTTCTACAATTTTTTTTAGATATTTCGATTTCTAATTAACGATTTCCCATGTAAATCGTTAATTCTATTATAAAATGTTTCTACTTCCTTTTTCGACTAATTTAGCAAAGTTTTTTATGTCTACCATTTTACTCTTTAATTTTCCATGAAAATTATCAATCTTAATGTGTTTTTATATGCTTCTTCAATTTTCTCAGAAACATTTTCCATGCAAATATTTAATTTTATCATAAAATATTTTTACTTCCTTTTTCAATAAAAAATAAAATAATAAAAAAATCACCCTACAGAAATGAAAAAAAATAGGATCTGGCAAACTTAAAGTTACAATGCCTAATGCATGCTAAATTAAAAAACAAACTGAGATGTTCAATCTAAGCCGGGACACAGTATGTATTATGAATAGTTTCTTCTTAATGGCTTAAAGCATGAGTTAGTACTACTTTATTTTATTCTATATGCATTTTCTATATTTGTAAATCTAGGATCTGTGACATACTGGCTTCTGAATGTTAACACTGAGGAAAAAAAAATAGGGGCTGCTAAAGAAAAACAGATATCTCTACCCAACTACATATTAGAATTACCTCAGTAACTACTACAAAAAAAAAAAAATTCAGGACCACCCTTGGATATTCTTCTTCAGCTGGTCTAATGTGCAAAGAAGTGTGTAAATTTTTTTTTTCAAAGCTTCCACACTCAGTTTGATACAATTAATAGAAAAATAGTCATTAGCTAATTCCTGAGATAAATCATACCAAATTTTTACTTTTGATATAAAATGAAGACACTGAGGTGCTTGAGGAGACCATCAAATACTGTTCTATGATGACCTCATAGTCAGTATCTCCTAAAGAAGCATTACTGACATATTTGGTAAGAAATCACTTTGTATAAATTCAGTTTTCTGTTTGTAGTTTAGAATTTAATTAATATGATATATTGTAAATTATAGTTTTCAGTTACAAAAATTCGTGTAAATTTCTCAAGTGTTGATGTTTATCTATTAGCACACAGGTACAACAACAGTATATGTGATGGTCTGAATACAAAGGTTGTAAAAGTTCTAATTAAAGCAGTTGCAACACTTACGAATGTTAATAATAAAAATAAATATTTTTTTCATAATCATAAGACAATTATGTTACTTAATTCTGCTTAGATGTTTTTTCAAAAATACACCCTGATCAATCATATGCCTTCAGAGTTACATAAGAAATGGATTTGGAAAACTGTATACTTTAATATTGAAATATTGTAATGTGGTAAAAAAAGTTAAACCACTGTTTCTTTCAACTCCTAAAGAATGTAATATTCATGAAAAATTCAAGATAAAAACATGAAATTAATAAAGTAAAATAAAAACAGAAATGTTTGTTTTTATGGGTTATGTAGTTAATAAACTGGATTTAGAGAGAAATGATAGGGTCATCTTTATTTTAAAGTAATTAAGCAACAATAGCTTCATTTATAATCAAACATTAATCCACCAAACTAAGAAATTAATTTTACTTCTGAAAAGAATTTTTCATTTTTCTTTTTACAATATTAACATGGTTATTCAAATAATGACAAGAGAATACATTGCAAACAGTAAGACAAATTTGTAATTTTACAATTGATTAACTTTGGCTATGATCTCATCTTGTTCTATGTTATATGTTGAGATTTAAGCAATTCTATGGAATCTCTGCTCAATTGTTATAATGTTATTTTGCAGATTTAATTTAATTATGTAAAACTTGAAATACACTTCAGGACCGTGAAAATTAGCATGGACCCTGGTTTAACTAAAGTTAGTAGCCCCAGAGACACTGAAGGAATGGTATGAGCTTTACCTGCTTCCTGGCACCAGGCCCCTGTCACTAGCCATAAACCCCCCCTGATTTGTGGATCAGTCAAGTAATATATACGTGCCCTAAGCCCCTCCACATGTAGAGGATGTGACTTGTGATCACATAGGCTTAAGACAGAGATCTCCATTTTAATGAGGTACATACAGGCCTGAATTGCTTAGCTGATAAGCTTTCTTTCCCAGTCATTCCTCCCTGCAAAAGGTATTTAATCTCAGGCCCATCCTGAGAGGGGAGGTATGGTTTTATACATCTTCTTTCTGCCATGACAATAAATGCCTTAAAATCACAGACTGCAATACTCTTCAAACTGTTCCACAAAATAGAAACAGAAGGAACACTATCCAACTCGTTCTATGAAGCCACAATTACACTAATACCAAAAGCACACAAAGATCCGACAAAGAAAGAGAATCTCAGGCCAATCTCTCTTATGAATATCGATGCAAAAATACTCAATAAAATTCTTGCCAACCGAATCCAAGAACACATCAAAACGATCATTCACCACGATCAAGTAGGCTGCATCCCAGGGATGCAGGGATGGTTCAATATAAGGAAATCCATCAATGTAATCCACTACATAAACAATCTCAAAGAAAAAAACCACATGGTCATCTCATTAGATGCTGAGAAAGCATTGGACAAAATTCAGCATCCTTTCATGCTAAAGGTCTTGGAAAGATCAGGAATTCAAGGCCCATATCTAAACATAGTAAAAGCAATTTACAGCAAACCAGTAGCCAGCATCAATCTAAACGGAGAGAAACTTGAAGCAATCCCACTAAAATCAGGGACTAGACAAGGCTGCCCTCTCTCTCCATATCTTTTCAATATAGTACTTGAAGTTCTAGCTAGAGCAATTAGACAACAAAAAGAGGTCAAAGGGATACAAATTGGAAAGGAAGAAGTCAAACTATCACTATTTGCAGACGATATGATAGTGTACATAAGCGACCCAAAGAACTCCACCAGAGAACTCCTACAGCTGATAAACGACTTCAGCAAAGTGACCGGATATAAAATCAACTCAAGCAAGTCAGAAGCCTTCCTATACTCAAAGGATAAGCAGGCTGAGAAAGAAGTAAGAGAAATAATACCCTTCACGATAGCCACAAACCATATTAAGTATCTTGGCGTGACTCTAACCAAACAAGTGAAAGATCTGTATGACAAGAACTTCAAGTCTCTGAAGAAAGAAATTGAAGAAGACCTCAGAAGATGGAAAAATCTGCCATGCTCATGGATTGGCAGGATTAATATAGTAAAAATGAGCATCTTACCAAAAGTAATACACAGATTCAATGCAATCCCCATCAAAATCCCAACTCAATTCTTCATAGAGTTAGAAAGAGCAATTCAAAAATTCATCTGGAATAACAGAAAACCCAGAATAGCTAAAACTATTCTCAAGAGTAAAAGAACCTCAGGGGGAATCAGTATCCCGGACCTCAAGCTGTACTACAGAGCAATAGTGTTAAAAACTGCATGGTATTGGTACAGTAACAGACATGTAGATCAATGGAACAGAATTGAAGCCCCAGAGATGAATCCACACTCCTATGGTCACTTGATCTTTGACAAAGGAGCTAAAACCATCCAGTGGAAAAAAGATAGCCTTTTCAACAAATGGTGCTGGCTCAGCTGGAGGTCAACATGCAGAAGAATGCAAATTGACCCATCCTTATCTCCTTGCACTAAGCTCAATTCTAAGTGGATCAAAGATCTCCACATAAAACCAGACACACTGAAACTAATAGAAGGGAAACTAGGGAAGAACCTTGAACATATGGGCACAGGGGAGAATTTCCTGAACAGAACTCCAATAGCTTATACTCTAAGATCAAGAATAGACAAATGGGACCTCATTAAATTACAAAGTTTTTGCAAGGCAAAAGACACCGTCAAAAAGACAAAGCGGCAACCAACTAACTGGGAAATGATCTTTACCAACCTTACATCCGACAGAGGGCTAATATCCAAGATATACAAAGAACTCAAGAAGATAAACTCCAGAGAAGCAAGTAACCCTATTAAAAAATGGGGTACAGAGCTACACAAAGAGTTCTCACCTGAAGAATATCTAATGGCTGAGAAGCACCTAAAGAGATGTTCATCATCCTTAGTCATTAGGGAAATGCAAATCAAAACAACCCTGAGATTCCATCTCACACCAGTCAGGATGGCTAAGATCAAAAACACAGGAGACAGCAGTTGTTGGCAAGGATGTGGAGAAAGAGGAACACTCCTCCACTGCTGGTGGAATTGCAGGCTGGTACAACCACTCTGGAAAGCAGTCTGGCGGCTCCTCAGAAAACTGTGCATGACACTTCCGGAGGATCCGGCTATACCACTCCTGGGCATATACCCAGAGACTTTACCTGCATGCAATAAGGACACATGCTCCACTATATTCATAGCAGCCTTATTTATAATAGCCAGAAGCTGGAAAGAACCCAGATGTCCCTCAACGGAGGAATGGATTCAGAAGATGTGGTATATTTACACAATGGAATACTACTCTGCAATTAAAAACAATGAATTCACGAAATTCCTAGGCAAATGGTCAGAACTTGAAAATATCATCCTTAGTGAGGTAACCCAATCACAAAAGATCACACATGGTATGCAGTCACTGATAAGGGGATATTGACCCAGAATCTCAGAATACCCTAGACACAATCAGCATATCAATAGATTTCTAAAAAGATGGAAGGAGAGACCCCTGGTCCTGGAAAGACTGGATGTAGGGGAACGCCAGGACAGAGTAATGAGAGGGGGTTGAACGGAGAAAAGAGGGAGGGAAGGGGGCTTATGGGACTTTCGGGGAGGGAGGAAACGGGAAAGGGGAAGTGATTTGGAATGTAAATTAAAAAAATAAAATAAAATAAAAAAAATCACAGACTGCTTCTTTTCATCTGTATCCACTGTGGGGAGCCATGGAGAAGGCCTTCACCAATAGAGTCACCACCTAGTCTTTCTAGTCTTCTGTTGAAGACTTCTTTGTACTCCTAGCCAAGACTGGCGCCAAGATGAAGCCTGCAGCCATCAAGCCAAGGACTATCCCCATGGGACCAACTGGAGACCCTCTTTACGCCCTAGCTTTGGGCTAGATACAGGCTCCCCATTCTATTCTCAGCTCTTCCTCAACTTCCAGCAGGGCCTGGATGTCCAAGAGCCTGCTCCTGCTGTCCCCTGTCAGTTGCACAGACTATACTTTCCCACCCGCTGAGCAATGTCCTAATACAGCCCACACCTGCCCTGGCTATGGCTTGGAGTATGCACTGTCAACTCCTGTATCCTGCCACTTCTAATGATTGTGCCCTATGGCAGAGCAGACATGGGACCCACAACCCTACAATACACTTTTTTTTTCCAAATATACCACAGTAATTAACTACAGACAATTGTTTTGAATTTTGGTAATTTCAGTTTATGGCACAAGCTTCTTTGACATAAAAAAAATGTCTCCTTCTAATAAGGTCATTCAAGTGATCTTTCTCGTATCAAATTGTTCTGCTTAACATTATGAAGTTGACAATATCTAGCATCACCTACAAGAAAAGCCTCCAGGCATACCTCTGAGAGATTATGTAAACAAGCTTAGCTTCTTGACATTATTTTGATTAAGAAACATTCCACACTAATGAGGGTAGTGACATCTCCTTGGGTGTCTATCTAGAATAAAAGAAACTGTTAAGTTTCCCCACATACATAATTATTTTCCAGACATCTGATTCAATGTGCTTGAAGTTTCTGCTGCCAGGAATTCCCTGTCACGATGGACTATACCTCCTTTGAACACTATAAAATAAACTCTTTCTCCCTTAAGTTGCTTTTACCATGGTTATTTATCACAGAATTGAGAAAAGATAAAAGTAGAGTAGCCTATCTGTGTATAGGATGATATAGTATAGTTGAGGCTATTGATGCTGCGATTATACTTTGCAGTAGAATGTTCATAAAGTCTGTACAGACCCTAACAATTGTGTAATTATCACTGTGAGGTATAGAGAAAGAATCATTTGAGTTAAAATACAACTTGCTGCCATTTATTATGCTGTCATAAGCATGGTAATAAATATGCCTATGAATCTGAAGCATTAGACACTTGGGAGAATGTCCATAAGATGGTGTTTTCTTGTGTGTGTTACTTGAAATTCTATGCTTTCATCATAAGCTGTTGTTGTTCTTATGATAAGCCCGTTATCAGAGATGGAAATGGTTATACCATTGTCAGCACACAAGTATAACATGCTGACATAAATAAAATGACATGCAGAAAAAAAATCATCAACCAAAATACCATGTGAAAACAATATAAAGAATATTTTGCTGATATATACCAAAAGTCAAATTCATGAAAGACCAAATGCTCCTGGGTTATTTTCTAAGAGACCTGTGTATTTCTCAGCATTGCTTAAATTTTCCTTTGTTCCCTCATCCTCCTGAGCACATAGTAACAATTGTGTTCCAGAAATCCAAGAATTTGCCTCTCAGATTACCTCTTATACACCTAACCCTGGATTGCAGGCAAAATAATCACTGGATCCCTCTCCACAAATGTGCCATACAATCTGGAATCAATGTGAGATGGAATGCTGCTTTATCAAGGAAATTCTAAGTTAGATACTTCTCTCAGTAAATAATGTACTTGCAGTTCAAGTATTTGGAACCCTAATTTTAATACTAACCTTCCATGTAAAATCTAAAAACAGAAGTGTATGTCTCTATTGCTAGTGCTCCTATGGAAAGATAAAAGATGGGGACAGAACCATTCGAGCTTGAGAGTCAGATATTCTGGTGCACAAAAACAAAGTGGAAAAAAAGAGGTAATCTCTCAAATAAGATCAATGAGGAATACTGCCAGCTAAGATTATCCTTGAGCATTCACTCACACATTGAATTGTGTAAATATGCACATATATAATCATACACATTTGTACACATGGAAACCAAAATGAGAAAAGAAAAAGGGAGAAAGACCATTCTATGTCTAGTGACATGGGCAATATTTGAAAGTATTTTTCTAATGAAATAAGAACATTGGGAAAGAGCAAGTGACATGATTCTACTTGCATCTAGTTTTTTTAAATCTTTTTTAAAAATTTTTTTATTGGGTATATTCTTTGTTTACATTTCAAATGATTTCCCTCTTACTAGTTCCCCCCCCTCACCAAAAGTCCCATATGCCCTCTTCCCTCCCTCTGCTCCCCAACCAACCCACTCCGACCTTCCCTTCCTGGTATTCCCCTACATTGCCATATTGAGCCTTCTAGGACCAGGACCCTCTCTTTCCTTCTTCTTGGTATCCTTTGATATGTGAATAGTTCCTTGGGTATTCCAAGCTTCTGGGCTAATTCTGCTTACCAGTGAGTGCATATAATGTGTGATTTTTCGTGAATGTGTCATTTCACTCAGGATGACATTCTCCAGTTCCACCCACGTTCCTAAGAATTTCATGAATTCATTGTTTTTAATAGTGGTTAGTATTCCATACTGTAAATATACCACATTTTCTGTATCCATTCCTCCGTTTGAGGGACATCTGGGTTCTTTCAAGCTTCTGGCTATTATAAATAAGGCTGCTATGAACATAGTGGAGCATGTGTCCTTATTACATGTTGGAGAGTCTTCTGAGTATATGCCAAGTAGTGGTATAGCTGCATCCTCTGGTAGTATTATGCTGAGTTTTCTGAGGAACCACCAAACTGATTTCCGGAGTGGTTTTACCAGTTTGCAATCCCACCAGCAGTGGAGGAATGTTCCTTTTTCTCCACATCCGCACCAGCACCAGCTGTCTCCTGAGTTTTTGATCTTAGCCATTCTGACTGGTGTGAGGTGAAATCTTAGGGTTATTTTGATTTGCATTTCCCTGATGACTAAGGATGTTGAACATTTCGTTAGGTGTTTCTCAGCCATTGTATATTCCTCAGGTAAAAATTCTTTGTTTATTTCTGTACCCCATTTTTAAATAGGGTTATTTGGCTCTCTGTAATCTACCTTCTTGAGTTCTTTGTATATCTTAGATATTAGCCCTCTGTCAGATGTAGGGTTGGTAAAGATCTTTTCCCAATTAGTTGGTTGCTGTTTTGTCCTTTTGACAGTGTTCATTGTCTTACAGAAACTTTGTAATTTTAAGAGGTCCCATTTGTCAATTCTTAATCTTAGCGCATAAGCTATTGGTGTTCTGTTCAGGAAATGTTCCCCTGTGCCCATGTGTTCAAGACATTTCCCCAGGTTCGTTTTTTTTTTTTTTTGCTTTTGGTCATGCTGTTTATTGTAGCAAATTAAAACAAACCAGCACAGCGTATTTTTTTCCTCCCCATTTCATTCATTTATTCCTTGATTTTAATGATTTCTTTTCATTTTCTGACTTGGGGTTTGGCTTATTCTTCTTTCCAGGCATATCATTAAATTATCTCTTTTTACTTATTATTTGAAACAATCTTTAGATTTAAATATGTTTTGATTGTATTTTCCTCACTTCAAAGGAGATACTCCCCTCCTTATCCATCCAATTATAAATCCTTTCTTTTTTTATTTTATTTTTTTAATTTACATTCCAAATCACTTCCCCTTTTCCGTTTCCTCCCTCCCCGAAAGTCCCATAAGCCCCCTTCCCTCCCTCTTTTCTCCATTCAACCCCCTCTTGTTACTCTGTCCTGGCGTTCCCCTACATCCAGTCTTTCCAGGACCAGGGGTCTCTCCTTCCATCTTTTTAGAAATCTATTGATATGCGGATTGTGTCTGGGGTATTCCGAGATTCTGGGTCAATATCCCCTTATCAGTGACTGCATACCATGTGTGTTCTTTTGTGATTGGGTTACCTCACTAAGGATGATATTTTCAAGTTCTGACCATTTGCCTAGGAATTTCGTGAATTCATTGTTTTTAATTGCACAGTAGTATTCCATTGTGTAGATATACCACATCATTACAGTGAATCTAATTGAAGCCTTGGACCAAATAGAACTAACTGATATATATAGAACATTTCATCCTAGAGCTAAAGAATACACCTTCTTCTCAGCTCCTCATGGTACCTTCTCCAAAATTGACCATATAATTGGTCACAAATCAGACCTCAACAGATACAAGAAGATAGAAATAATCCCATGCCTCCTATCAGATCACTATGGAATAAGGGTGGTCTACAATGGCAACAAAAACAAAAGAAAACCCACGTACACATGGAGGCTGAACGATGCTCTACTCAATGATAACTTGGTCAAGGTGGAAATAAAGAAAGAAATCAAAGACTTTTTGAAAGTTAATGAAAATGAAGGCACAACATACCCTAATTTATGGGACACAATGAAAGCAGTGCTAAGAGGAAAATTCATAGCCCTGAGTGCCGCCAAAAAGAAACAGGAGACAGCATACACTAACAGCTTAATGGCACACCTGAAAGCCCTGGAACAAAAAGAAGCAAATACACCAAAGAGGAGTAGAAGGCAGGAAATCATCAAACTCAGGGCTGAAATCAATCAAGTAGAAACAAATAAAACCATACAAAGAATCAACAAAACGAGGAGTTGGTTCTTTGAGAAAATCAACAAGATAGATAAGCCCTTAGCCAGACTAACCAGAGAGCACAGAGATAGTATCCAAATTAATAAAATCAGAAACGAAAAGGGAGAGATAACAACAGAAACTGAGGAAATTCAAAAAAATCATCAGATCCTACTACAAAAACCTGTATTCAACACAACTAGAAAATCTTGAGGAAATGGACAATTTCCTTGACAGATACCAAGTACCAAAATTAAATCAGGATCAAATAGACCATCTAAACCGTCCTATAACCCCTGAAGAAATAGAAGTTGTCATTGGAAGTCTTCCAACCAAAAAAAGCACAGGTCCAGATGGTTTTAGTGCAGAATTCTATCAGACCTTCAAAGAAGACCTAACACCAATACTCTTCAAACTGTTCCACAAAATAGAAACAGAAGGAACACTACCCAACTCGTTCTATGAAGCCACAATTACACTAATACCAAAAGCACACAAAGATCCGACAAAGAAAGAGAATCTCAGGCCAATCTCTCTTATGAATATCGATGCAAAAATACTCAATAAAATTCTTGCCAACCGAATCCAAGAACACATCAAAACGATCATTCACCACGATCAAGTAGGCTTCATCCCAGGGATGCAGGGATGGTTCAATATAAGGAAATCCATCAATGTAATCCACTACATAAACAATCTCAAAGAAAAAAACCACATGGTCATCTCATTAGATGCTGAGAAAGCATTTGACAAAATTCAGCATCCTTTCATGCTAAAGGTCTTGGAAAGATCAGGAATTCAAGGCCCATATCTAAACATAGTAAAAGCAATTTACCCCAGTTTCATTTCTATTAGGTTCATTGTTTCTGATTTTATGTGGAGGTCCTTGATCCACTTGGACTTTAACTTAGTACAAGGATATAAGAATGGATAGATTTACCTTCTTCTGCATGCTGACTTCCAGTTGAACCAGCACCATCTATTGAAAAGGCTATCTTTTTTCCACTGGGTGGTTATAGCTCCCTTGTCAAAGATCAGGTGACCATAGGTGTGTGGGTTCATTTCTGGGTCTTCAATTCTGTTCCATTGATCTACCTGCCTGTCACTGTACCAATACCATGCAGTTTTTAACACTATTGCTCTGTAGTACTGCTTGAGGTCAGGGATACTGATTTCCCCAGAAGTTCTTTTACTGTTGAAATAGTTTTAGCTATCCTGGGTTTTTTGTCATTCCAGATGAATTTGATAATTGCTCTTTCTAACTCTATGAAGAATGGAGTTGGAATTTTGATCAGGAAAGCATTGAATCTGTATATTGCTTTTGGTAGGATAGCCGTTTTTATTATATTAATCCTGCCAATCCATGAGCATGGAAGATCTTTCCATCTTCTGAGGTCTTCTTCAATTTCTTTCTTCAGAGACTTGAAGTTCTTGTCATACAGATCTTTCACTTGTTTGGTTAGAGTCATACCAAGATACTTTATATTGTTTGTGGCTATTGTGAAGGGTGTCATTTCCTTAATTTCTTTCTAAGCCTGTTTATCCCTTGAGTATAGGAAGGCTACTGATTTGCTTGAGTTAATTTTATATCTGGCCACTTTGCTGAAGTTGTTTATCAGCTGTAGGAGTTCTCTGGTGGAGTTTTTCGGTCACTTAAGTATACTATCATATCATCTGTAAATAGTGACACTTTGACTTCTTCCTTTCCAGTTTGTATCCCTTTGACCTCCTTTTGTTGTCTAATTGCTCTAGCTAGAACTTCAAGTACTATATTGAAAAGATATGGAGAGAGAGGGCAGCCTTGCCTAGTCACTGATTTTAGTGGGATTGCTTCAAGTTTCTCTACATTTAGTTTGATGTTAGCTACTGGTTTGCTGTATATTGCTTTTACTATGTTTAGGTATGGGCCTTGCATTCCTGTTCTTTCCAAGACCTTTCCATGAAAGTATGCTGAAATTTGTCAAATGCTTTTTCAGCATCTAATGAAATGATCATGTGGCTTTTTTTCTTTGAGTTTGCTTATGTATGTAGTACATTTCCTTATATTGAACCATCCCTGCATTCCTGGGATGAAGCCTACTTGATCATGGTGAATGATCGTTTTGATGTGTTTTTGGATTCGGTTGGCAAGAATTTTATTGACTATTTTTGCATCTATATTCATAAGGGAAATTGGTCTGAATTCTCTTTCTTTGTTGGATCTTTGGGTGGTTGGTGTCAGTGAAATTGTGCCTTCATAAAACGAGTTGGGAAGTGTTTCTTCTGTTTCTATTTTGTGGAATAGTTTGAAGAGTACTGGTGTTAGGTCTTCTTTGAAGGTCTGATAGAATTCTGTACTAAAAGCATCTGGTCCTTTGCTTTTTTTGGTTGGAAGACTTTCAATGACCACTTCTATTTCTTTAGAGGTTATGGCATGGTTTAGATAATCTATCTGACCCTGATTAATCTTTGGTATTTGATATCTGTCTAGGAAATTGTCCATTTCCTCCAGATTTTCCAGTTGTTGTTGAGTATAGGCTTATGTCATAGGATCTGATGATTTTTTGAATTTCCTCAGTTTCTGCTGTTATTTCTCCCTTTTCATTTCTGATTTTGTTAATTTGGATATAGTCTTTGTGCCTTCTGGTTAGTCTGGCTAAAGGTTTATCTATCTTGTTGATTTTCTCAAAGAACCAACTCCTGGTTTGTTAATTCTTTGAATAGTTCTTTTTGTTTCTAGTGGTTAATTTCAGCCCTGAGTTTGATGATTTCCTGCCTTCTGTTCCTCTTGGGTATATCAGCCTCTTTCTGTTCTAAAGCTTTCAGGTGTGCTGTTAAGCTGCTAGTGTATGCTTTCTCCAACTTCTTTTTGGAGGCACTCAGAGCTATGAGTTTTCCTCTTAGCACTGCTTTCAATGTGTCCCATAAATTTGGGTATGTTGTGCCTTCATCGTTATTAAACTCTAAAAAGGTTTTGATTTCTTCCCTTATTTCTTCCTTGACCAAGGTATCATTGTGTAGAACATTGTTCAGAATCCATGTGTATGTGGGTTTTCTGTTGTTTTTGTTGCTGTTGAAGACCACCCTTACTCCGTAGTGATCTGATAGGAGGCATGGTATTAGTTTGATTTTTTGTATATGTTGAGGTCTATTTTGTGACTAATTATATGGTCAGTTTTGGAGAAAGTACCATGAGGTGCTAAGAAGAATGTACATTTTTTTGATTTAAGAGGAAATGTTCTGTGGATATCTATTAAATCCATTTGGTCCAAAACTTCTGATACTTTTACTGTGTCTCTGTTTAGTTTGTGTTTCCCTGATCTGTCCATTGCAGAGAGTTGGGTGTTGAAGTCACCCACAATTATTGTATGGGGTGCGATATATACTTTCAGCTTTAGTAAGTTTTCTTTTATGAATGATGGTGCCCTTTTATTTGGAGCATAGATGTTCAGAATTGTGAGTTCTTCCTGTTAGATTTTTCCTTTGATGTGTATAAAGTGTCCTTCCAAGTCTTTTTTGATGACTTTTGGTTGAAAGTTAATTTTATCCAATATTAGAATGGCTACTCCAGCTTGTTTCCTGGGACCATTTGCTTGGAAACTGTTTTCCAGCCCTTTACTCTGAGGTAGTGTTTTTCTTTGACACTGAGATGCTTTTCCTGTAAGCAGCAAAATGTTAGGTTGTGTTTACGTATCCAGTCTGTTAGTCTATGTCTTTTTGTTGGGGAATTGAGCCCATTGATGTTAAGAGATATTAAGGAAAAGTGATTATTGCTTCCTGCTATTTTTGATATAATTTTTATGTTTGTGTGGTTGTCTTTTTTGGGTTTGTTGGAATAGGATTAATTTCTTGCTTTTTCTAGTGTATTGTATCTCTGCCTTTGTTGGTGTTTTTCCATTCATTATCCTTTGTAAGGCTGGATTTGTGGAAAGATACTGTGTAAATTTGTTTATGTCATGAAATACCTGGTTTCTCCATCTATGGTAATTGAAAGATTTGCTGGATATAGCAGTCTGAGCTGGCATTTGTGTTCTCTTAGTGTCTGTATGACATCTGCCCAGGCTCTTCTGGCTTTCATAGTCTCTGGAGAGAAGTCTGGTAAAATTCCGATAGGTCTACCTTTATATGTTACTTGACATTTTTCCCTTACTGCTTTAAATATTCTTTCTTTGTTTAGTACATTTGGTGTTTTAATTATTATGTGATGGGAGGAAATTCTTTTCTAGTCAAATCTATTTGGAGTTCTGTAGGCTTCCTGTATGTTCATGGGCATCTCTTTCTTTAGGTTAGGGAAGTTTTCTTCTATAATTTTGCTGAAGACATTTACTGGCCCCTTAAGTTGGAAATCTTCACTCTCTTCTATACCTATAATCCTTAGATTTGGTCTTCTAATTTTGTCCTGGATTTCCTGGATGTTTTGGGTCAGGATTTGTTTTGCATTTTTCATTTTCTTTGACTGTTGCATCAATGCTTTCTATGGTATCTTCTGCATCTGAGATTCTCTCTTCTATCTCTTGTATTCTGTTGTTGATGCTTGGATCCATGACTCCTGACTTCTTTCTTAGGTTTTTATGTCCAAAGTTGTTTCCCTTTGTGATTTCTTTATTGTTTCTACCTCCATCTTTAGATCTTGGATGGCTTTGTTCAATTCCTTCACCTGTTTAGTTGTGTTTTCCCTTAGTTCTTCAAGGGCTACTCCCTGTTTACTTGTGCTCTTCTGTATTTCTTTCTTTTTTTTTTTTTTTGATTTTTTTAATTATTTTCTATATTTTTTTATTTACATTCCAAATGATTTCTGCTTTCCAGTTTCCTCCCTCTCCTTCCCATAGGTCCCATAAGCCCCCTTCCCTCCCTCTGTTCCCCATTTAACCCCCCCTCGCTTCTCTGTCCTAGTATTCCCATACATCCAGTCTTTCCAGGACCAAGGGTCTCTCCTTCCATCTTCTTGGAAATCTATTGATATGTGAATTGCGTCTTGGGTATTCCGAGAATCTGGGTTAATATCACCTTACCAGTGACGGCATACCATGTGTGTTCTTTTGTGATTGTGTGACCTCACTAAGGATGATATTTTCTAGTTCTGACCATTTGTCTAAGAATTTCGGATCCGGCTATACCACTCCTGGGCATATACCCGGAGGCTTTACCTGCATGCAATAAGGACACATGCTCCACTATGTTCATAGCAGCCTTATTTATAATAACCAGAAGCTGGAAAGAACCCAGATGTCCCTCAACGGAGGAATGGATTCAGAAGATGTGGTATATCTACACAATGGAATACTACTCTGCAAATAAAAACAATGAATTCACGAAATTCCTAGGCAAATGGTCAGATCTCGAAAATATCATCCTTAGTGAGGTAACTCAATCACAAAAGAACACACATGGTATGCAGTCACTGATAAGGGGATACTGACCCAGAATCTCGGAATACCCTAGACACAATCTGCATATCAATAGATTTCTAAGAAGATGGAAGGAGAGACCCCTGGTCCTGGAAAGACTGGATGTAGGGGAACTCCAGGACAGAGTAATGAGAGGGGGTTGAATGGAGAAAAGAGGGAGGGAAGGGGGCTTATGGGACTTTCGGGGAGGGAGAAAACAGGAAAGGGGAAATGATTTGGAATGTAAATTAAAAAAAATAAAATAAATAAATAAATAAATAAATAAATAAATAAATAAAAGAATTTCGTGAATTCATTTTTTTAATTGCAGAGTAGTATTCCATTGTGTAAATATACCACATCTTCTGAAAAGCCTGTATTCAACACAACTAGAAAATCTGGAGGAAATGGACAGTTTCCTAGACAGATACCAAATACCAAAATTAAATCAAGATCAAATAGACCATCTAAACTGTCCTATAACCCCTGAAGAAATAGAAGTGGTCATTGGAAGTATTCCATCCAAAAAAAATCACAGAATTCTATCAGACCCTCAAAGAAGACCTAACACCAATATTCTTCAAACTATTCCACAAAATATAAATAGAAGGAACACTGTCCAACTCGTTCTATGAAGCCACAATTACACTAATACCAAAAGCACACAAAGATCCGACAAAGAAAGAGAATCTCAGGCCAATCTCTCTTATGAATATCGATGCAAAAATACTCAATAAAATTTTTGCCAACCGAATCCAAGAACACATCAAAACGATCATTCACCACGATCAAGGCTTCATCCCAGGGATGCAGGGATGGTTCAATATAAGGAATTCCATCAATGCACTACATAAACAATCTCAAAGAAAAAAACCACATGGTCATTTCATTAGTTGCTGAGAAAGCATTTGACAAAATTCAGCATCCTTTCATGTTAAAGGTCCTGTATTTCTTTAAGGAAGTTATTTATGTCTTTCTTGAAGCCCTCCATCAGCATCATGAGCAGTGCTTTTAAATCCAGTTCTTGCTTTTCTGGTGTGTTGGGGTATCCGGGACTTGTTGGAGAACTTGGTTCCGATGGAACCATGTTGCCTTGGTTTCTATTGGTGGTGTTCTTGCATTTGACTTTTGCCATATGGTTATCTCTGATGTTAGCTGGTGTTGCTGTCTCTGACTGTGATTTCTCTGTGCTCCTGGGAGACCTGTTCTCTCTGTGAATACTGATATGTAAGTACTTCTGCAAGACCCACTCTCTTATAGTTGTATTTGAGTATGTACCTCTGTGGCCCAGATCAACTCTGGGTGCAGGTAGTAATCAGAAGACTCCTGCCCCAGTCTGTTCCTAGACTCTTGTGTCCTCAGGGTTTCAGACTGTTCCCTGTTAGCAGCAGGGGTACTCCTATTGTGCGACTATGCCTCTCTGCATTCCTGAGTAACCAGTTAGTTACCTTATTGTATCCTTTGGATATGGTACCCAGTGGCAGAAGATGACTCCTCTGCTCTGCAAGGCAGGTCCCTCCTGAGCTACCTGACTCCTCCATGCAGCTGGGTAGATGGCTGGGTTCCTGTGCCACTTGGAGATGGTGTGCTGGTGTTCCTGTCTGGTGTATCACCAGAGCAACAATGGCAGAGGTTGTGGCTCTCCCTTCAGGCACTGATCACTCTGCCAGACAAATGTCCCACAGCAGAGCTGGCACACAGATGATCACAGAGCTGGCCAGCTCTTGGGTGCAGACAAGCTGGCTGTGTCCCAAGTGCTGTTATCCTCGGGATATCTCTGAACCTGGAGTCCCTGTCTGCTCTGTCACAGGAGCAAAGATGGCTGAGGCTGCTGCACTCCCTCCAGGCACGGGTCACTCTATTGCATCCAGTTTTTAAGGTTAACACGCAGGAGAAAGCTGAATAACAGTTACCAGGGACAGGTCAGAGGGTGAGAGAAATACTGTACAGCAAACATAATTTCACTTATGCAAAAATATACAGTTATAGATAGCAGGTCTATAGTCTTGTGTTTATAGTAAATAATACTGTATCATATGATTACAATTTTAAGAGTAGGGGCCATACCAAATATACTTACCACAAAAAATAAATAATTTTTTTTTTTTTTTGGTTTTTCGAGACAAGGTTTCTCTGTGTAGCCCTGGCTGTCCTGGAACTCACTTTGTAGACCAGGCTGGCCTCGAACACAGAAATCCTCCTGCCTCTGCCTCCCAAGTGCTGGGATTAAAGGCGTGTGCCACCACCGCCCGGCTAAACAAATTTTTAAATATGTAGTTTCATATATTTTTTCTTCGATGCTGTTAATATGGTGTGTGGCACTGGCTGTCTTTCACATATTCAACTGCTACTTAGATATACAAACTTGCTATTTCCCAGTACACTGCCACTTTGTGTTCACTAGCATCATTTTGGGTTTTATATTCATATTCATAAGGAATATCCATGTATATTTTTCTGTCAATCTGTATTTAGTTTTCCTGTTAGGTTAATGATGGCCTCCCTGCAAAAAGCAGTTAAAAGTTGTTTCTGCTTTTATTTCCAGAAAGAATTTGAGAAAACTAGTATTTTTTCCCATTAAATAATTAATCTAACTTCCCAGTGAAAGTATTTCAGTATAGTGTTTCCTTGGTTGGAAATATTTAATTTCCTAGTTTGTTCATAGTTTTGACTTTCCATCCATAGTAGTATATACACTTCAATTCTCTTTTGCACAGTATTTCCAATTTTTCCCAATGACTGTATTTGTGCTATCGAAAATAACATTAGTCTCTGGTAGAACACACACCTCAATCTTACTTTTAACACATTTGTCATTCTCCACTATATAGATATTTGAGTCTATATTTTTAAAGATTTATTTTATTTATATGGGAACACAGTCTCTGTCTTCAGATACACCAGAAAGAGGGCACCAGATTCCATTACAGATGGTTGTGATCCACCATGTGGTTGCTGGGAATGGAACACAGGACCTCTGGGAGAGCAGTCAGTGCTTTTAACCACTGAGCCATCTCTCCGGCATCTTGAGTCTATTTTTAAAGCAGGCAAATAAAAAGAGATTAATTCTGATTTTGACATTTGTCTTTGATATTACTTATAATTTTCCTTTAGTTTATGAATCATTGCTTGTATTCTATTTTATTTTTTTCTGATTGTAGAGTTTTGATTCTCTTGAAATTTCTACTTTTAGGACATATGGCTCATCTTTATTTTTTCAATTCTTCATTCTTTGTTAATTTCACATAATGTACCTCAATACCACTCACCACTCACTTCCTTGATAGCTGCCTTCCTCCCTTGAAACCTCCCCCTTCATCAAAAGAATAATATAAGCTTGTTGTGGAAGCTATAGTGTTTCTCAGTGTATCCTACAGTATTCCCTTTTGTCCATACTTCTTTGCTTGCAAATGTTAATTGAAATGGCACTTTGGTCTCATACAACTATTCTATCAATACTGGAACCTTCCTGGGCGTCCTTTCAGATATCCTGTTGTTGCCCCATATCATGGAGATCATGTAGTTTTGCACCTGTATAACTAGCCCCTGCATGTACCCCAGTAGTAGATCTATGGGTAGATGTTAGGGTGGATCAATTCAAATACCTGGATCTGGACCTGAGAGACACCAGACATGGCCAGATCACATTCTCCTGACCTTGGAGCTGGCTCACATACAACCCCAACAACCAGGCTAGCTCTAATCTGCTGCCCAGATGAAGCTCAGGTATCACTCTCCCAAGTGTTGTAGACAGTGAACAACACGGCCACTTTTCCCACTCCCGTAATTCAAAGGCCAGATGTCCTGTCTCCCATAAATAGAGAGGGATAAGGGAGGAGAAAATGATGTCTCTTCTTTGTTCACACCACAACCTAGCAGACAAGAGGCTGGGATAGCTCTCCTTTGTTCACATCCTAGGTGTTGACTCACCTGCAACCCTCACATCAAGGGTCAGTTCTAATGTGCTTCCCAGGCAAAATGCAGGGTTTACTCTCCCCAGTGTTGCAGCAGGTAAAAGGCCAGGACAACTCTCCTGATCTCTTAACCCTATCAGGGCCAGCTCTGCATTCTGCTGCAGGTGATGAGAGCAAAAGAGAGGGGAAGAGATCTCTCTATATCCAAATCTACCACAGGTAGACAAGAGGCTTGTTCTTTCACACTCACAGCCTTGATGCCAACTCACCTGCAACCCCTATATCCAGAGCCAGTTCTACTGTGCTGCCTAGGTGATATATAGGACCTGTTCTCCTGCTCTGATGACCTCTGAGCCAGCTCTCCTGCCTGCACTAGTTAGTAAGAGGTAAGGGGTAACAATGTATCACTATTGTCAGATGATATGAAGCATACACAAGCAATCCTCAAAATTCTACCAGAAACTCCTTCAGCTTATAAACAACTTCAGCAAGGTGACTGGATATAAAATTAACTAAACAAAATCAATGACCTTCCTTGATACAAATGATAAAAGGACAGATAAAGAAATTAATGAAACAACACCCTACACAATAGCCATAAATGATATAAAATATCTTTGTATAACTCTAACGTTGCATGTGACAGATTTATATGACAAGAACTTCAATCCTGTGAAGAAAGAAATTGAAAAAGATATCAGAAAATGGAAAGATATCCCATACTCATGGATAGGAAGGATTAACACAGTGAAAATGAACATCTTCCCAAAAACAATCTACAGATTCCACGCAATTCCCATCAAAATATCAACTAATTTTTACAGGCTTTGAAAGAGCAATTCTCAGTTTCACATGGAAAATTAACAACAACAAAACCAGTATAGGCAAAATAATCCTGAACAATAAAGAATTTCTGGAGTAATTACCACCCCTAAACTCAAGATGTACTACTGAACAATAGTGATAAATGAATGAATGAATGAATACATACATACATACATACACACATACAAAAACATTCCATGGTATTGGTACAGAGACACATAGGTCAATCTATGGAATAGAATTGAAGACCTAGAAATAAACCCATACACTTATAAACACTAAGTTTTTGACAGAGACCAAAACAATACAATGGGAAAAAAAACCATCTTCAACAAATGGTGCTGGTCTAACTGAATATCTGTATGTAGAAGAAATCAAATAGATCTATATTTCTTACCCTGCACAAATCTCAAATCCAAGTGAATCAAGGACCTTAACATAAAACAGGATACACTAAATCTCATATAAGAAAAGTCAGAAATAGTATTGAATACATTGGCCTAATAGACAATTTTCTTAACAGACTACCAGTGGTAAAGTCTCTAAGATCAGCAATTGATAAATGGAGCCTCATGAAACTCAAAATCTTCTGTAAGTCAAAGGTTACTGTCAATAAGACAAAACAGCATTTTGCAGATTGTGAAAAGATTTTTACTAACTCTATATCTGACAGAGGGATAATATCTAAAATATATAAAGAACCCTTCATTCTTTCTATCTCTACAACCCAATTTCCTACATCCCATGATCCACTACTCCTCTAATTCCCTTGGGAAAAGAGAGACCCCCCCCCCAGGAATGTCCACAGAACACAACATCACAAGATAGAAAAGGTCTAGGCCCAAACCTTCATGTCCAGTCTCAGTGAAACAACATAGTAGGAGGAAAAGAGTCCCAAGAACAGAAAAAAGAGTCAGAAACACTCCCACTCACACTCTTAGGAGTCCCACAAAATATCAAACTATATAATGGTAACACATGCAGAATACCTGGCATAGACCCATGATTTCTCTGTGATTGCTGCATTAGTCTCTATGATCCCCCATTCGGTTTACTTAGCTTTATGTAGTCTCTGGTTCTTGTTCCTCTGGTGTCCTTGAATCCTCTGGTTTCTACATTTCTTCTTGCCCCTCAAACATGATGTTCTCTGAGATCCAAGAGGAGATACTTGATGGAAATCTCCAATTCTGGCAGGTCTTTTGTCTAAGGTTTCCTGTGGGTCGGTGCCTCCACTTCTATCAGCTGCTGGCAAAATCCTCTTTGATGATAGTTAAACTAAGCACCAATATGTAAATATATAAATATAGTATTAGGAATAATTTTATTGATTTTTTTATCATAGGTCTCTGGGATATCTAGCCTCTGATTTCTGGTCACACATGTGCTTCCTCTCATGATGTGGGCCTCAAATTAGAACCATGAGTGGTTGGCCACTCCCATATGCTGTGCCTCCATTTCCCAGTACATCTTGAAGGGAGCATAAATTATATAGACAAATGGTGCGGTTAGGTTGCTTTCCCAGTCCCACATTTGGAATACCTGCCTGGTTATAGAGGTTGCCCAGTACAGGCTCTAAATTCTTTACAGAGTCCTTGCTAGGGTTGACTGAAATCAATGAAATCCTGAAAGTTCCTAGTCTATTAGACTTCCACGTGTCTCCTAAAATCTGCTCCAGTTCCAATCTCCTCTCCCAGCATTTTTCCCTCCATACCTCTCCAACCCCCACTGATCCATCCTGTCCCCATCCCCAAAAGCAAAGAGTCCACCCACAAAATCTATGTTATTTCTTCACCTTCTTTAGAACCCTCCTAATTAGTTAGCCTTTCTGGGTGAGTATTGTATTGTATTCATCACTGACTTAACATCTAATTTCTACTTATCAATAAGAATGTACAATGTTTGTCTTTCCGGGTCTGCGTTTCCTCACACAGTATGGTTTTTCTTCTAGTTCTATCCATTTAACAGCAAATTTCGTGATATCATTATTTTTAGTAGCTGAGTAATATTTCATGCTGTAAATGTACCACATATTCTTTGTGAATTTTTCAGTTGAGGGATATCTAAGATATTTCAAGTTTCTGATTATTATGAATAATACTACTATTAACATAACTGAACAAGTGCCTTTAATGGAAGGATGGCACATCCTTTAGATGTATGCCCAAGAGTGGTATCATAGTACAGCTAGGTCTTAAGGTAGATTGATTTCCAATTTGTAAAGTGCCTCTATATTGATTTCCATAGTGGCTGTATGAGTTTGTACTTCTACAAACAATGGAGTCACTTGTGTTATTAATTTTAGCCCTCTGACAGGTATAAGATGGAATCTCAAAGTAGTTTTGATCTGCATATCCCATCAGGCCAATTTAAATTGGATTATTTGTTTTCTTAATATGTAGTTTCTAGAGTTCTCTATGTATTTTGGGTATTAGCCTTCTTTCTGATATGGAACTGGTGAAAAGATTTATCCATTGTGTAGGATATCATTTTGCCATATTGATGTTTTCTTTTACTTTATAAAAGCTTTTCATTTCATGAGGCTCCATTTATTGATTATTGAGCTTAGTATCTTTGTTACTGGTGCTCTGTTCAAAATGTTGTCTACTGTGTCAGTGTGTGCAAAGTTATTCTGTATTTTCTCGTCTATCAGGTTCATTGCATCTGGTTTTATTTTAGAGGTATTTATTCCACTTGGACTTGAGTTTAGTGCAGCGTGATAGATTTGGATATCTTTGCATTCTTCTACATGCAGATTCCTAGTTAGACCAGCCCCATTGATTGAAGATGCTTTCTTTCTTTTATTGTGTATTTCTGGATCCTTTATTAAAATTAGGTTTCCATTGCTGTGGGGATTTATTTTTATGTTTTAAATTTAATTCCATTGATCAACTCATGTTGTTATGTCACTAATAACCACTGACTGTTTTCTGTTTGTGACATATCATCTTGTCTATACTGATTGTGTACCTCTAGGGAAGCTGTGTTTATGGTGACTGTAGTACTAGGTATCGATTTCTGGGTTTGTCTTTATCGAATGGATGCTTGGTACCTAGGTTTTTGTTTCCTTTATGGTCTTCTATTTGGCATGATTTCTGCTTTAGCAGGGGGTCTCTTCCTGGATTGGGAAGTGCAATTTGTGTTTTTGGATTTTAACTGGGAGAAAAACACAGTTTCATTGGTAGGGAGATGTTAAGAGTATGGTAGGAAATGGAAGATGTGCATTCATATCTTAAAAATATATTCTTTGGGATTTTGAAAGAGTGTAGTTTTAAGATTTTGTACAGAAAAATGTATCAGTTTTTCTCATTGCTTCTTTTAACTTGAGCTAATGTTCCTAGAAAATATTCCGTTATTTCATCTTGAGGATATTCTTGCAGCATTCTGTGTCTACCAGGATTACAAATAATGGTTTCACACAGTTTAGATTTCAAGGAATTTTCTCTCATATCTTATATTTTAATGACACTTTTGCATGATACAATCTATATTAAGTGCACAGTACAATTAATTTTCCCCAGAAAGCAATAACTTTCTCTTTTTCTACAACACTACTTTAAAGAGACTCACTTTATTGTTCCTAGTTGCAAAAACAAATTGTCAAGTATATCATATGTTGGCTAACTAGTTGCATGTGATTCTTAAATTTAGTCAGGGAATCAATAACATCTCTTGCCAAGCTATTGAAAAGGAAAAATTTTAGAAATGAGATACTGTCCTCTCAAGTTGACATTGATACTTAGTCATAAAATTATAACAGTACTTTGAAAAATTACTCTGTGCCAAATATTAAAAGTAAATTCTGAAAATAAAAGAAAGGAAACTAGGGAAGAACCTTGAACATATGGACACAGGGGAGAATTTCCTGAATAGAACCCCAATAGCTTATGCTCTAAGATCAAGAATTGACAAATGGGACCTCATTAAATTACAAACTTTCTGCAAGGAAAAAGACACTGTCAAAAAGACAAAGAGGCAACCAACTAACTGGGAAATGAACTTTACCAACCCTACATCCGACAGAGGGCTAATATCCAATATATACAAAGAACTCAAGAAGTTAAACTCCAGAGAGGCAAGTAACCCTATTAAAAAATGGGGTACAGAGCTAAACAAAGAGTTCTCACCTGAAGAATATCTAATGGCTGAGAAGCACCTAAAGAGATGTTCATCATCCTTAGTCATTAGGGAAATGCAAATCAAAACAACCCTGAGATTCCATCTCACACCAGTCAGGATGGCTAAGATCAAAAACACAGGAGACAGCAGTTGTTGGTGAGGATGTGGAGAAAGAGGAACACTCCTCCACTGCTGGTGGTATTGCAAGCTGGTACAACCACTCTGGAAAGCAGTCTGGCGGCTCCTCAGAAAACTGGGCATGACACTCCCAGAGGATCCGGCTATACCACTCCTGGGCATATACCCAGAGGCTTTACCTGCATGCAGTAAGGACACATGCTCCACTATGTTCATAGCAGCCTTATTTATAATAGCCAGAAGCTGGAAAGAACCCAGATGTCCCTCAACGGAGGAATGGATTCAGAAGATGTGGTATATTTACACAATGGAATACTATTCTTCAATTAAAAACAATGAATTCACGAAATTCCTAGGCAAATGGTCAGAACTGGAAAATATCATCCTTAGTGAGGTAACCCAATCACAAAAGAACACACATGGTATGCAGTCACTGATAAGGGGATATTAACCCAGAATCTCGGAATACCCTAGACACAATTCGCATATCAATAGATTTCCAAGAAGATGGAAGGAGAGACCCCTGGTCCTGGAAAGACTGGATGTAGGGAAATGCCAAGACAGAGAAGCGAGAGGGGGTTGAATGGGGAAAAGAGGGAGGGAAGGGGGCTTATGGGACTTTCAGGGAGGGAGGAAATGGGAAAGGGGAAAAGATTTTGAATGTAAATAAAAAAATACTTAGAAAATAATAAAAAAGTAAATTCTATGTATATGTATTTCTCCCCTGACATCTTACTTGATATGTCTAATATTGATTTGTGTAAGAAGTCATAGTGATTTTCTTGAGGTCAAATATTTTGGTGAGGCATGAGCAAAGATTCAGTTCTTAGCATTTGTGTTCAATTTTTGTTTCTATTAATCTGTTGAATTATTGATTAAAGCCACAAATAACATCATTAATTATAGAGTTACAGATTTTTATAGATTGCTATTATAAAGAAGATTTTGGAGAAATTGTTAGGTCACATGATGAAATTTACTAAAACAATCCTCACTGTCAGCATGTCTTTGAGCTATAATTTACATAAAGAGAAATATACTTTGTAACTTCTCGTAAATTTTTGAAACAATAAAATTTTGTGAGTCAGAGAATCTATGTAAAGAAGAAATTTGCTACACTGCTTTGGCTCCTGGAGGGTCACATGCATACACTCCTCCCTCCATCAGCTACCTTTGGATACATTATACACACACAAACACACACACACACACACACACACACACACACACACACACACGGTGAATTTCTGTGTTATGTCCATTATGCTACAACCTGAAGCTATCAGAAGATGGTGTTGGATCACATAGAACTGTAGTTACTCTCTGTTGTGAGTCATTATAAGGATTCTGACAAAAGAAAACTCAGAGCTTTTATAAGAGCTTACTACTGAGTTACTACTGAGTCTCCAGCTTTTGTTATTATTCTCAAATCTTGTTCTTACTGTCCCATACATGCTTTCTAACACTGATAATTTATCATTTAGATTGAAAATTTCCTACACACTTTCTTTTAAGGGGGCATTTATTCATTATGGTTTACCAGCAAAGACTTTGGTCTTTTTACCTCCTTCAATATCATAAAGAATGACTAAATTATTAATTTTCTCAGTGATCAAATAACAAATATCTTGGTAGGAATTATTTTAGTGAGTGTTCTACTACTGTGAGAAGACATCATGACTACAACAACTCTTACAAAAGAAGAGATTTAATTGTGGCTTACTTTTGCTTTCAGAATTTTAGTCCATTTTCATCATGAACAGGAGCATAGCAGCATGCAGCCTGACATTGTTCCAGAGAAATAGCTTGGATTTATATGTCTAGTTCTGCATACAGCAAGAATATTTTTTTGAAGGTAAAAGAGGTTTTGAAACCTCCAACCCATCCCCACCAAGGCTAACCAAATCCTACGAAATCACACCTCCTAATTCCTCCCAAATATTGCTACTCCCTAATGACTCTGTACTCAACCATATGTGACTATGGAGACTACTGTTGTTCAAAATGCTACATCAAACAAAATACTAGCAATTACTTGGGTATTTCATTCTAGGTGGACTTGTTTCAGGCTCTGGTTCCCTTTTCCTGTGTTACTTTTGTTCTTTCATCCACTTGCTCCTTCTCAGCAGAACATTGCTGAAGATGAGCTGAAAGGTTCTTTTTACTGTCTGCTGACAATATAGGCTGAGCTCTGGTGAGCAGATCTGCTGTTGACATTAAATATACTATTTTTTTTCATTTTTGTGTTTATGTGTTCCAAATGTCAAGTTTAAAAGGTATTGTAAATGAGCTTAGAGTGCTACAGAAGGCAAAGTTGGAAAAGTGATGTCAGGCCTTTGGAGTACCCCCAGAAGATCATGTGTAGATCCCAGACATTGAAACAAGAAGCAATAGCATTGAGATTACCTTGGAGACCCCAAGATATTTGAGATGCCAGAGCTGTGGGTTATCTGCTGAGGAAAGTTGCTAATAGGGAGTGGAACCAGCCCAAGAGAAAGAAGTTCCTTGCAGTCAACAAATATGATAAGGAGTTGGAGATCTGAAAATCACTTTGACATCAGACACGGAGATGCAGAGTTTTGAGTTTGCCCAGCTGGTTTCCTGTCTTGCTTTGGGGATTACAGTTAAGTGATTGGATAAATCTCAGAAGAGACTTTGCACTTTGGACTTCAACATTATTGAGACTGCTATAGATTATGGGAACTTTTGAGGTTGAACTAAATATATTTTGCATTATGCTATGTTTAGGTATGGCACCCATGGACTCATATGTTTGGACAAGACTATGGGGGCCAGGAGGTGGAATGTGATAGTTTATATATTCTTGTCCCAGGGAGTAGCACTATTAGGAGGTGAGGCCTTGTTGGAATAGGTGTGTCACTATGGATGTGGCTTAAGAACTTCACCCTAGCTGTCTGGAAGTCAGTATTCTGCTACAAGCCTTCAGAGGACGATGTAGAACTCTTAGCTCTTCCTGTATCATGCCTGCCTGGATACTGTATTGTTCCTGTTTTGATGATACTGGACTGGACCTCTGAACCTGTAAGCCAGCCCCAATTAAATTTTGTCCTTTAAAAAAAGTTATTGTATGATGTGGCTAATTTATTGGATAAAAATTAAATATTATGAGACACTGGGTCATACAAGAAGGCTTTAAGTGGAGGTAGTTTTTGTTGTTGTTTTTTTTAAATTTTATTTTATTTTCTAAGTTTTTTTATTTACATTCAAAATCATTTCCCCTTTCCCGTTTCCTCCCTCCCCGAAAGTCCCATAAGCCCCCTTCCCTCCCTCTTTTCGCCATTCAACCCCCTCTCGCTTCTCTGTCTTGGCATTCCCCTGCATCCAGTCTTTCCTGGACCAGGGGTCTCTCCTTCCTTCTTCTTGGAAATCTATTGATATGCGGATTGTGTCTAGGGTATTCCGAGATTCTGGGTTAATATCCCCTTATCAGTGACTGCATACCATGTGTGTTCTTTTGTGATTGGGTTACCTCACTAAGGATGATATTTTCAAGTTCTAACTAACATTGTTTTTCTTTCTCTTTTTTTCTTTTTCCTCTCTCTCTCTCTCTCTCTCTCTCTCTCTCTCTCTCTCTCTCTCTCTCTCTCTCTCTCTCTCTCACTTGTAATGATGCTGGGATTGCAAAATCTCACAGTGAACAGATTTGTGATGAGAAATTCTTGCTACAATTGAGACTGTTGGTTAAGATTGCTTTAACAAAGTGCCATAATCAACACATCTCACACAGGAGGATACCCATTGTCTTAGGTCCTATGGTACAGAAGCACAAACTCATTTTGTGGACAGATGGTTTTATTGTGAAGATGGAGAAGTGACTTGTACCAGGCTTTTCATGTAGACTACAGATACTCTTACTTTCTTCCCATTTATCAGTAACAATTTTGCCTATATGATCTCTTTCCTTAATAAAGACAATATATTTACTTTATGAGAATTCATACAAATGATCTCATGCTAGATGAATTTCTTCTATTAAGATGCCTCCCTCATAACTATTTATGGTACTCTGTGGGTCTGCAACTAATGCCTAAAGAAAATCTTTTATGAGAAAACACAATGAACCAACATCACCAACTTAGCAATGGGCCTGGTGATTGCTTTTCAGTATTTGTATTGTTTATCATATCAGTATAAAATCATATCAAACAATCTGTACACCTCTGAACACTGAGTCATGCTTTGGAGTCAAAAATAATTGTAGAAACCTCTACTCATTATCTGAGAAAACCAAACCAAATATTTGTGTGTGTGTGTGTGTGTGTGTGTGTGTGTGTTTTATGCTGTGTCTCTGGGAATATGTACCATGAAATACGTGTAGACATCAAGGACTCCTTTTTGGTGTGGGTTCTTTCTTCACACCTTTGCATGGGCTCCAGAGATCTAACTGATACAGTTAGAATTTTGTGGCAAGTGCTTTTTTTTTATGATCCCTATTTTGGGCCCTCACCTAAGTACTCAGTATTTTTAAAAACTTGTTTTATTAATGACAATTCCTCATTGTTAATTTGGCCATCATGTTTTGTAACAACCTTTTCTAATTTACAAATATACATGTGCTATTCATCTCTTACTGATTGAAAGTAATTGTCAGTCAAGTACATGTGTTTGGTAAGTTTTATTATTTTATTATAGCCCATGTATTACCAAGTCAACCCCAATCTGGAGTGCTTATGCAGCGTTCCTCAACACTCCCTAAATTTATCAGTGCTTGCTATGCTATATCCTGCTTCCAATTTCATTAATCTTTGTATAGTACCAGTGAAGCAATTGGTAACAGATATTACAGTTTTCATATTTGTCTTTCTTGGCAGATACAGATATAAGGTCCATGTAACTTTATTTTATAGTTTTTAACTCTTATTTTCTGACTAGCTATACATATTAAAAGGTCTCTCCTCATGTCTACCATGGTTCATTGGTCACTTTTAATTTTCTCTTAACAGTGGTAGGAAGGTGATATGAGCTATTTCTTTCCATATCTTCTATTGCTGTTAACATCTCATCTATACTCTGGAATTTCAATCTTCTAGATTCTTCTCCTGAGACACCTGGCACAAAAGTACCCATGTATTTTTTACACATGCCAAACTCAACTTATGCAAAACAATACTCATGCTCACAGCACAATAAGGAAAACATGATTCATTCTATTTGTCCTGAAGAGCATATTGATTTGAGCTGTATCTAGCTGGAATAGCTGCATTTCTCTTCTTATCTTCCTGATATTTCATATGAAGTAACTCCAAAAGGAGGTGATCTTAATTAGTAGGGAAAAGGAATTGGAATAAAACTAGGAATTTCACCTCATCCTTACACTTGTATGGTATATCCTGCAACAGTTTCTCATTCTACTCTATTCGAAATTTACTGAATTTATATAACAAAATGTTAAACCCATGTCTCTGCAGAGATCAGTGTGAATGACTATGTTGCTGCAAATTTACCTTTACAAATTTACTTTTTACCTTTTTTCAACACAGAATGTGTTTCTCTAGTGTCTGTTCTAGTGTCCAACATCCAATATAAGGAATCGGTATTTCTTGTGATTCTATGTCATATGACAAGGCTTCTTTTTTCAGAGGGCGGAGATGCGCATTTTACTCATTTACACATTTAATTCACCCCAGATAAAGAACCCATGGCAGTCAGAAGTGCCAATATCACCAAAGTTCAATTTCATAACTTAATGAGTTTTGTTTGGATTACCTATAGGAATATGGGTGAGGGTTTGCTCACAAGGACAGAAATAGATGAAAGAGAGCTCCCTCATTGAAACATGGGCCAGTTGTTTAACAGCTTATGTAAGCTGGAAATTTGGAGAACTCTGAAGAAGTTCAACAGGTTGAGACTGTTATTTCTATGCAGCTCAGTTTGTCCACACCTTTTCCAGGCAGCTGCGCTGGTTTTATTCCTTCTAAGCTGCTGGGCTAGTTTCTGCTTCCATTTTGGAGTTTGCCTCATCAAAGACTTTGCTTTGAAGCTTGGTTTATTTGACAGCAGTCTTAGCATTATTTGTCCTTTACTTTTGGAAGGGAGAGGACTAGAGAATCTCGGTAGCTTCGGGGAATTCCGAAAATTGTTATTTTCAATTTTAAGAACTCTGCTGTAGGATGGAATGTTTCAATCTTTAAGAAATGGCTACAGAAATCCTCCTCAGTCTTTTCCAAGGAATCCTGGATGAGAAATCAGCCTACCCATCCATGTCAAGTGAGTCAGCACCTCAAAATCCTATGTATTTGAGTGCATACTCTCTATAGCCCACTATCATTGCTCTGCCAAAACTCCTTACCTTTACCTGTGAATAATATTGCACAGATTTTATAGTCTCACCTTTATGCTTGCAAGACAGTTTCTTTCAAATATTTCTTTTTTTTAATTATTTATTTTATTTTATTTTTTAATTTACATTCCAAATCATTTCCCCTTTCCCATTTCCTCCCTCCCCGAAAGTCCCATAAGCCCCCTTCCCTCCCTCTTTTCTCCATTCAACCCCCTCTCGTTACTCTGTCCTGGCGTTCCCCTACATCCAGTCTTTCCAGGACCAGGGGTCTCTCCTTCCATCTCACTGAATGATCTTAGTAAGTTTCGAATGTGCTCTTTTGACTTATCTATTTAAACGCTTTCGAAACTTTCCATCATGATTAGAATAAAGTTCAAACATCTTTCAGATGCTTTCAGCAAGACATGCTGAACCCATCTTTTGAAAGCCTTGCTTCCTTCTCAGTTGCTACTATACTTTTGTCTCTAGTCGGCTTTTTTCTTATATAGATCTTGTGCAGTTGTTTTTTTATCCAAAATGATATTTTCTCAAGTTCTTATCTCTGGCAAGACTTTCTTCTTGAACTGGAGCAATTTTCTCCCCTCTTTTTCATCATGTTAACACAGCAAATCATACATCATATTTCATATACTTTGCAACTATAATTTCCACAATATGGTCATCTTTAAGATGGATTTTATAATTTCAAATGATGTTTTCATAATATTCTTAATCTTTGAGTTTTCAAGCTCTTAGGAAAATTATTTTTGTATATATTTAATTTTCCCTTCATGTTTCTCTTCATGTTCATATATTTTTCTTTATAAATTTGTAGTTTTAATTCTGTCTTTGCTGTCAACTCTATGTAGCACTCAAAAAGAACTTTATCAATTCACTGAAATCTCTTCTGCGATTTTCTCCATAGTAGATGAAAGAGTCACATTTTTAAATACTGTAGTTTTCTCATTGCAAGAAATTTTATATTTGCTATAGTCAATGAAATTATTAAGATTAAGTTACTTAAATTATTTTGCATCTGAGAAATTAAGTAATGTATTATTCAAGAATTAAATACAGACATACTTTCTAATCTTTCATCAATGAAAATATATAGTGTTTTAAAATTGATCTTTGTATGATTTTAAAAGTACTTCATTATATGTAGATGTGATGGTACAAAGAAACATTGATTCACTTACTGAGCTGTTCTTTGTTGGATATTTCCAATAATCCAGATAAAAGACATAGACTCAAAGCATATTGGTATGTTGTGAGCTGACAAAGAAGCACAGATGCAAGCAAAAGAAAGATTTAATACAGCTTTGGTTGGGAACTGCAATCCCTAGGTGGTCTAATTCAAGCAGAACATTGCCAAAAGGCATAGGATCCAGGCACTGCTAGAGAACACAGGAGTCATCTGCCATGTTGTCAGATGGAGGCACTTCCCCACCTCGTAGATGGAGCTCATCACAGCCTTGACAACACTGGTTTCCACATCATTAGTTTCCATTTGATTCTATAGCAACAAAATAAGAGAAAATTAATTATAGTAGATGTTGGAAACCAAATAGTGGAATTAAAATCCCAGCATTCTCATTTAATGGCCAAGAAACAAATTACACTATTAGAACAGCACAGCTTTTTTTAACCTCCAGCATTGTGCTAGTGTCTGTATTTTGTACGAAATGTAGAGATTTTATTCTGAAATAAATGTTCTTGTAAAATAAGAGGAATTCTGGAATGTTACTGTGGAGAGTACAGTGATTCCCTCTAGTGTGTTGACTTTATGAAGAAACCATTTCAACATTCATGGGTAAAATTACTTTCTTTTCTCTTGTGTTCTTAGTAAAGCAGTCACCCTTTTATAGTAAATTCATCCTATCACAGACTCAAGCTGGTGAGACAGAGTGGTAAACCCTAAGCCATATGAGAATTAGACATTCTGTTCAGATCTTACTTGGAAGCTGATAAAAGCAGGATGGTGTAAAGAAATCTTAATTTTAAATGGAGTTGATCTGAATTGTTGGCTCAGACCTAAATCACGATAACAAAGAAAGTGAAATGAGTCAGAACTGGGTAAATATTCTATCTAAAAACTTCATTCAGCCAAGTTGGGTCCTAATGCTCCCAACAGAATCATTAGTCAACAAGAGGACAACTCTTCTTAAGAAAGTACTTCAGTGTAATGATATTTTCCTTGCCTTCATTCTCTGACAATAGTTTCCATTAATAAACTTAAAAATAAATTTTAATATCCAGTTATGTACATGTGCATGTTAACTGACAAATAACTTAATAAAAATGCTTTGACTATGGCCCACTTAATAGAAAGTATAAATTTCTAAATGGCTGACATCAATGCATTTGTTTTACTTTTATTTTCCCTTGGGAATGTACATATAGATCCTACAGTGGTGAGTCCCTCTCATTTTGTCTTGAGGTCTTTGGAAAAAGTCTATACATTCTAGAGCTACTAAAATGTTTGCTGGGAGAAGTGGTTTGGGTTGTTCTCATTGGATTGCCTATACCTAAATTTCTGCTTGTCCCTAGGCATCCTCCAAAACAAAACATGTTTATAGTGGGGCCACATATCCCTAGGCTCCTATGTAAGCCATTTCTAGTTTTTGCCTGTCACGGAACCCACCATTTAGAAGAGCCCTGTCTGGAATGAAGGGTCCAAGAATATCACTCAGGGGAGACCCAGAGAAAGTAGTAGAATATCAAAACTTATGATATGCCTTGCCAATAACCCTTATATATTTTTAAATCTTTGCCGTAAGTTTCAATTCATTTAGTAGTGCAGTTGTTTGAATTTATTATTAACATTAAGTATGTACTGTATATTGGGGATATCACTCTTATCCTTCACTTTTTTCTCATTTTTATTATATTTTTTATTTAAAACAATTTAACATTAAATGTATTTTGATCATATGCTTTAACTACCCCAAGTCATTCCAGACCCTCCACTGTCCTTGCCCATCAACTTAAGTTCTTTCTTAAAAACATAAACAAAATCCCAATACAATAACCTAATCTTCAATACAAAGAAAAATGAAATGAAACACCTTTTAATTTAAAATAATGCATTTTGGTCAAACACATTTCTTGTTTTCATTTTGGTATCTTTGAAGTGTTTTCTGCTCTATTGTTAATTGCATTCCCTACACAGTGCAGTCTCAAAGGATCAAACAAAAATACAAATCTGATGTAGTAAATAATTAAAAAATAATTCCAGTATGGGATTTTTTCCATGCCTTTGAACATTTATGTTCCTTTGTGAAAGATACACACAGCCTTATATTTTCAAAACATTTAGTGGGCAGCACAATTGGTAGGCAGCTGCCAACCCTCAAAGCTGATACAATGTCTTATCCTATCAATAACACCGAATTATTATTTACCAGTTACTATGTTTTGTCTTCACTGTTCTTAGCTCTAATTGGCCAGCCCACAGGGCCACATTTTCATTATCCCTACCCTCATAGAAGCTCTCTCTCTTTTCTGCACATTCTTCCTATTCCATGGTGGCTCCTTCTTTCTTCTCCTAAGTTGTCCAAACCTTAACCCCACCTATGTCTCTTCTGGCCAACTATTAGCTATTGCTATCTTTATTCACCAATCAGAATAAACTCGGGGAAAAGTCCCAGGGACTATGTGCAGACTCCAGGTCATGGGACCTGCATAGATTGCAAAAGACAAAACTTCAACAATCTGAAATTTTGTATCATTTAACCATCTACATATTCAGTGTACAACTTCAGCCTTCAGCTATGCAGAAACATGAGTGGTAGTGTTTTTATTGTGTATAGATCCAAGAGAATAGAGGTAAATACACCTTGCAAAGGGCAAAAACTTTCTAAACATAAAAATATATTTTTCTAAAGAAAACTCTAATTGGTGAATCCACATTATCCAGGCAAGAACTCAGAGAGTACTATGACTGACAGTTATCACTGGTGCCATCACAGTGCAGTACATATAGAGGTCAATGATGTAATCAAATAAGCAGCATTTAATGTCTCTGGTATAAGTGACCAGTAGGCAACAGAAAAGGAGAACAGATAGCTGGATCCAACAGTTTGAGGAATCTGTAGGTGGCTGAGAATGCAAATCATATTTTGTGTGACTATACTCTGCTTATAATAAGATAAAGTCCAGATTACATTCAAAATGAATGTTGCATGAACAGAGGAGTAATTTACTGAAGGTATTCAGTCAGATAAGCTGTGCCACTTTGACCATATCCGGGCTTACACCTCAAGTGAATCTTTCTACCCCATGAAAGGCCAGGTCACCTCCTTGAATTCCAGGTAAACCAGCCTAGACTCACTTCCAAGTCCAGCCCTGCCCATACACCACCTGCTAAGCATAACCTCAGCTGTTATGTCCCTCTTATAACTATGCCATGACTCATACCTATGATGGAAGCCTCTTATTCCACTAGAGGCCAGACCAGCTCCCCAAATAAACAGGCAAATCCTCCTACCTGTCTAGAAACCAGATCAGTGTCTTGAACCCCAGAGGAATACTAGCCATATTAGAGGATGTACACATTGATTTAACTTCAGCTCCCACCTTGGGTAGAAATACCCTGTTGAGCCAATGGTCATCAAGGCCACTGGACATCTAGCACACAACTCAGGTAGAGACCCCTCTACAAAACATCAGGTCATTATAGCTCGAATAACAGAGAGAAAACAAAGAAACAAACAAACCCAAGAAAGAAAACAAACATCTAAAGAAGACAATTCACATATCAAATTATGCTCAAGAAGAAGGAAGGAGAGGCCTCTGGAAGGACTCAATGCGCCAGTGTAGGGAAATGCCAGGAAGGGAGGTGGGAGTGGGTTGTTGGGGTTCAGGGGGAGGGAAGAAGGCATATGGGACTTTTGGGGAGGGGGGATCCAGTAAGAGGGAAATCATTTGAAATATAAATAAAGAATATATCTCACAAAAGATCACACATGGTATGAAGTCACTGATAAGGGGATATTGACCCAGAATCTCAGAATACCCTAGACACAATCAGCATATCAATAGATTTCTAAAATGATGGAAGGAGAGACCCCTGGTCCTGGAAAGACTGGATGTAGGGGAACGCCAGGACAGAGTAATGAGAGGGGGTTGAACGGAGAAAAGAGGGAGGGAAGGGGGCTTATGGGACTTTCGGGGAGGGAGGAAACGGGAAAGGGGAAGTGATTTGGAATGTAAATTAAAAAAATAAAATAAAATTAAATTAAAAAAAAAAAGAATATATCTAATAAAAAAAGACAAACCTGGAAATTGAAACCTAGAACCTTAATCCAAATCCAAATGCCTAGATGCCAGCACAAGGACACAGTCAACAACAGACCAGGCAACATGTCACCAAGAAAGCCCTACACTACACTACCCTACACTACAATACAATACACTACACTATCACACTATAACAAGCTGTTAATAATCTAACCCATTTGAAGCACACGAAAAGATCTGAAAATTCAACTTTATGAAGATGATAGAGGTCATTAAAAATGAATAAATCCTTTAAAGAAATCTAGGAAAAAAAATAGGGGGAAATCAACAAACTTCTTTAAAAATGTCCAAAAAGAAAGAGAGAGAAAAAAAATAAAACAAACAAACAAACACTTGAAGGAACCAAATAAAACTCTTCAAGACCAGAAAATGGAATTAAAATCAATAAAGAACTATCCCTGCATCTCTGGAATGAAGCCAACTTGATCAGGATGGATGATCATTTTCATATGTTGTTGGATTCCATTTGGGAGAATGACTTTTATTAGATATTTACTTTATTTACATTTCAAATGTTATCCTCATTCCTGGTCTCCCCTCTCAAAACTCCCTATCCCATCCCCACTTCCCCTGCTCACCAAACCACCCATTCCCTCTTCCCTGTCCTAGTAATCCCTTACAAAAGGCATCAATCATTCACAGGACCAAAGGCCTCAACTCCCATGGATGTTCAACAAGGCCATCCTCTGCTACAAATGAAGCTGGAGCCATGGATTCCTCCTTGTGTACTCTTTGGTTTGTGGTTTAGTCCCTGGGAGCTCTGGGGTGCTGGTTGGTTCATATTGTTGGTCCTCCTATGGGGCTGCAAACCCCTACAGCTCCTTTGCTCTTTTCTCTAGCTAAGAAGTTAGACTCCAGAGACACAAATAACCCTACTAAAAAAGGGGTACAGAGGTAAACAAAGAATTCTCAATAGAGGAATACTGAATGACTGAGAAGCACGTAAAGAAATGTTCAACATCCTTAATCATCAGGGAAATGCAAATCAAAACAACCTTGAGATTTTATGTCATATCAATCAGAATGGCTAAGACCAAAAACTCAGGTAACAGCAGATGCTGGCAAGGATGTGGAGAAAGAGGAACACTATTCCGTTGCTGGTGGGATTGCAGGCTGATAAAATGAATCTAGATATCAATTTGGTGACTTCTCAGAAAATTAGACTGGACATAGTATTACCTGAGGACCCATCTTTGCAACTCCTGGGCATATACCCAGAGGATGTTCCAGCAAGTAATAAGGACACATGCTCCACTATGTTCATAGAAGTCTTATTTATAATAGCCAGAAGATGGAAAGAACCCATATGTACCTCAACAGTGGAATGGATACAGAAAATGTAGTACATCTACACAATGAAGTATTACACAGCTATTAAAAACAATGATCTCATGAAATTCTTAGGCAAATGGATAGACCTAGAAAATATCATCCTGAGTGAGGTAACTCAACCACAAAACAGCACACATGATATGCACTACTGATAAGTGGATATTAGCCCAGAAGCTCGGAATACCCAAGATACAATTCACACACCACATGAAGCTTAAAAAGAAGGAAGACCAAAGTGTGGACACTTTGGCCCTTCTTATAAGGGGCATCAAAATACTCATGGGAGGAGATACAGACACAAAATGTGGAGCAGAGACTGGAGGAAAGGCCATCCAGAGACAGCCCCACTGGGGGATCCATCCCATATACAATTACCAAACCCAGTCAGACACTATTGTGGATGCCAACAAGTGCTTGTTGAGAGGATCCTGATATAACTGTCTTCTGAGAGGCTCTGCTGGTGCCTGATAAATACAGAAGTGGATGTTCACAGCCAGCCAATGGATTGAGCTCAGGGTCCCAAATGGTGGAGCAAGAGAAAGGACCCAAGGGAGCTGAAGGTGTTTGCAGGCCCATAGGAGGAATAAAAATATGAACCAATCAGTACCCCAAAGCTCCCAGGGACTAAACCACCAAACAAAGATTACACACGAAGGGACCCATGGCTCCAGCCACATATGTAGCAGAGGATGGTCTTGTCAGATATCATTGACAGGAGAGGCCCTTGGTCTTGTGAAGGCTCAATACCCCAGTGTAGGAAATGCCAGGAGAGGGAATAGGGAGTGCGTGGGATGGTGAGAAGGGGGATGGAAGATGGGATTGGATTTTTTTGGTGGGGAAATGAGGAAAAGACATAACATTTAAAATTTCAATAAAGAAAATATATAGTACAAAACAAAGAAATCAAGATGAGCTACAAAGAATAATCATAGAAAGTGTAAGTAACAAGGAGGGCATAAGGGTGAGGAATGGATCTCCATGGTAAGATAAAATAGAATAGATACTGCTGGTGGACTGTGGAAGAGTGGGGACGAACCAGAGGAATCGGGTGAGAGGAGGTTGGAGGAGACAAAAACTGGAATTGAGGAACATTTTGGGAGAAAGATAGAAACTCATTGAAATGAATACACCATGGGATATACAAAGCTGATGCTTTGGAAGTCTTCTAATTATAGAGCTTGAACCAGCCATCATCCGTAACCAAGCAAGTCCTCAAGGGAAGTGATTTGAACAGCAATCCATACACAAAACCACCTACACTCAATTTGACATACCTCCAGGATATGCTTGGACTGGAGACTAGCAAAATCATCATCAGAGACCCTTTATACAGCAAATGATGGGAGCAGATGCAGAGTCCCATGGGCAAATATTAGTCACTTATAGGGGAGTCCTGAAAAGGAGGTGGAGAAAGGATTGGAAGAGACAGAATGGACAATGATACCACAAGAAAATGTTCCATAGAATCAACTGACAGGGACTCCATTGGGCTCACAGAGATCAGGGAGCCTGTGTGGGTCTGACTTGGGTCCTTTGCATATATGCTATGGTTCTGTAGCTTTGTGCTCTTATTGGATTCTTAATAGTGGTTGCAGGGGCTATCTCTGACTCTTTTTGCTGTCTTTGGGAACATTGTATCATACTGAGTTTCCTTGTTCAGCCATGATGTGAGAATATGTGTCTGGTCTTATTGTACCTTGTTAAGCCATATTTTTTATATCCTCTGGGAATCTTGCTAATATATGAGGGTATATAGAATTAAGCTGGATCTGGAGAAAACAGGGGCTGGAGGGAACTTAAGGAAGAGAATGAGGGAAAACTCTGTTGAGATGTAATATGTGAGAAAAGAATAAATTTTTAAAAAGGAAAAAAATAGATGTGCAACCATATAGCAGATAAGTCTGCTAGATGCTATAATGCAAAGCACAATTAAAATAGAAAATATAGTCAAATTATCCTCTATTTACCATTTCCTGTAACATTTTTTTCCACTTCTTTTATTGTGTCTTTACTATATATTTGTGTAATCAGAATAGTTGATTAGCCTCTCAATTGGTACTGTTTATTTTTCAAATACTATACCCTCACTAGACATTGATACTGACGGGAAGTGGTATCTCCAGAGAAGTTCTTAAGGATTTTCATATTCAGAGTACTTTTTATAGATTATTCTTTCTAGTAAGATAAGAATGATAATGTTACTAAGTGATGTCTAGGTCATTGCACAGCCTTAGACTCAGGTTTAATCCAAAGTCTTTTATATTTTTTATTGGTCAGCTCCTGCCAAGCAAAGAGGTATTTAGGCAGAATTCTTTCATAAAATAGCACTTGAACAACCTCAAATTTTAGATATGTTTCTTAAAGCTTTAAGTTGTGATTTGATTGATGCCAATATCTGATAGAACTCAGATGATAACATAAATGACCATGTTATTCTTCTTTATGAAAACATTCAATTCAGGATTTGAATTCAGTAGGATTGCACTATTCCTTTATATGGACCAAGCTGCTTGGTAGCCTGTTATGATGGAGAGCAAGTCAAATTAGGAGAGATAAGAGTAGGACCATTGCAAATACATTCTCAACAATACCTTTTAGATAGCTTAGAAATAAATCTAATATTCACCCATTATGGAAGACCTTTTTTAGTGAATTATTAAAATGCTTTAAGAATGTAAGACTACAAATTTTGCTCTGGATTTAAAAGAATTTGGCCTACTCTAATTCCACATATGTTGGGTACTTTAATATAATAATAAAACACTCAGTAATTAAAATTATATGTGCATCATTCTCTTGCACTGCAATATGAGTGCAGAGTCCAAAACATGGTAATGGCAGGATGAGTGCTGCCATGGATTGATAACCACAGAACATTCTATAACCTTTATGTGAGTGTATAAACAAATGATAAAAGTAAGGGCACTGGACACCTAGAATCCTGCAGATGATTTTATCTGACTAATTTTATGAATTTTTCTAACTATACCACCAACATTTTAAAAAACAAAAGTTAGATATTTTCATATACATTCCTGCACTTTACATATACATCAATATTTAAGAATGATTTGAAATTTCTTTTTTAACTTTTCATGCCAAGATGTAGAAATATTATTCAAGAACTTTGCTCCTTCTCATTCATATTGTTTCTCTGTTACTGAGCCATAAAGATATTTATATATTTTTAGAGTATAACTTCTGATCAAATACAGAAACTGCTCATATTGTTTTTCATTCCACTGATTTTGTTCCATGTATATTCTCATGTGTTCTGTACAGAATAAATTTGTTTTGATGCAACTATACTATACAAGTTGCTATTTAATTTTGTTGTTTGTAATGTGATTTCTTATGAATACAAATAAATGCCCAATGAATATTTGAAAATATGTTTCAATACCATTAATTATAAGAAAAGGACATATTTATAGTATAATGAGAGGTAACTTCAGATCTATTCAGATGATTAATTTGTAATGGTGGGTTATTTTGGTATGGTTGTAAAAAAATAGAACCTTTATATATTTTTGGATAAAATATTACAACATGGTTATAAAAAGAGTATGAAGATACTCCTAAAAAAACAAAAACAGAAGGACTATCAAATTCAAATTAGGATCTCAAAATATATCTCTATTTATATGCTTATTATAGCTTATTCCCAACAAATAATATATAGAAACTATCTAAATATCAATGGTGGATTAATAGATAGTAGAAATATTGTATAACCACAGTAAAGTATTAACAATCTGTACAAGAAAGAATTCAGGCAATATGCAGCAAGATGGTGAAATATAAAGGTCATTGTACAAAACAAAGTAAGCAAGATTTATAGATTTAGTTCAAAATAAAATAATGTTCCTTGACTCAAAACTTCTTGATATCCTCTGAGATATCTTGCTAGTTTTCTTCCGTATTTTCCCTGTACATGATAGACAAAACTATTTAGAATAGACTTTGATTTTATGAGTAGTCCTGTTATGGGGGATATGTGTAACTGTTAAATACTAGCTTGAGATAAGTGGGATACATTTCAACATGGATGAAATCATTGTTTTCATGGATCCATACTCTACTCCAAATTATGAAAAGTCTGCTTTTTGTTTATACAAAAGCTACATTTCTTGAGTTATCTTGTAACAAATTGCAATTACACTGTGATTTATATTGTGTAATCCCTGCTTCATGGTGCCAAATTTCAGGTAACTGGGATGAGTATCTCAGAACACACACCAGGGAAAGAGAAGTATTGTTTAACTTCATAAATGTTTATATAAGTATATAGAGTGTGTTTGTTCATGTATGCATGTGGGTATGTGCATATGTATATGAGTATATATGGTTTATAGTGATTCTTATAGGAGAAGGGAAGGCAACAGGTTTCAAAGAGTTGGTGGTATAGTAAAACTAAGTTGTTCTATAAGTATAAATTTTCAGTTATGCTAGACAAATAAGTTGAAGAGTTTTAGTGAACATTATATGTTTATTATAAAATTTGTTAAAGAGTAGACTACATGTTGAGTGTTCTTACAAGAGGAAAGAAGGTTTATTTTAAAAAATATTTTTGTGGATTTTCTATTGCTTGGGACCATTTTCATTACACTCTGCACATGTATCATCATTCTCTGATTAAGTAACCAAAGGTCCTTCCTCTGATAAATACTCATGAGATTTATGTAATGGAACTTTCTGTTAGAACGCAATTTAATTAATTTTGAGCACAGTGCATAATAATTAGTCTTTAGTAGTTTCTGCATCTATCCTTCATGTGACAGTAAACTAAAATGCTGCTTGTGCACAAAATTTATTTTGATGAGACCTTCTGCCAATTATATTTCCAAGAAAAGTAGATTAGTATATAGGAAGATAGAATTAAGTTGTGGAAGATAGTTAAAGTTAAATGATCTGTCATAAAATCAGTCTACACGATGAGTCTATATTTATACTGTTTCTCTTATCAGACAAGATCGTCAAGAGACTTTAGGAGTAAAAGAGTAGCATGTTCAACTCATAATTAAACTATTTACAAAGAACAAATGAGGGAGAAATGAATGCAGAAAGACCAAGTGTTTTTTCCCTTTCTGGCTGCCTTCCAATTCCTGAGATGTAATGGAAGATCTATTATAAGAAGTGATGTTTCCAGGCTGAAGAGAGATCACATGTTCACTAATAGAATCAAAACAGGATACCACCTTTCAGTTCCATGTATATGCAGAAGGAATTAACGGTAGGTGCATCTCTCCCACTACTCAGTCCTCTCCAACTCTTCCTGTGTACCCTTTCTCTTACTTAACTACTATCAAATATTTCTTATTTACTATTACTACTATTGTTAAAATTCATACATACATACATACATACACACATACAACATATTACAACAATAGTAGTAATAGTAAATAAGAAATATTTGATAGTAGTTAAGTAAGAGAAAGGGTACACAGGAAGAGTTGGAGAGGACTGAGTAGTGGGAGAGATGTAGGTGTGTTGCTCATGTTTGAATTTCACAAAAAAATAATTTAAAATGGTAATGTGGTGAAGAATAATTTTAATGCTGGATTACTGATGGAATTAGCAAAGCTCTTTTGATTTAAGTTTGTTGGTCAATCAACTCCACAGGCATAGTTGGCTACAGAATTTGTTATATGCAATGTGAAATAAAAATTCATGGGAGCTAGCAAAATTCAACATCTAGGAATCAGTCTTAGGGCCACACTTAAATCTGAGGTTGATAACCTCAACCCACAAGGTGGAAGAGCTGAATTTGAAAGCTGTTCTCTTATCTCTGCAGATGTGTCATGACACATGTGAATGCATGTACAATCACACACACAGGTAAGCATTATACACACATTCATATATACACATGCACATAAATACACATGCATACATGAACACAGAATATAATAAAATTAATAAATGTAAAATTTATAAATCTTAAGAACAGAAAATATAGTATGCTATCACAAAATCTAAGGACAACATCATTCATTAAATGCACTAAAATTATATTTTTTTCATTTTATGCTTCTTTAAACATTTAATGATTATACATTTTATTTAGAAACTTTATTTATTTATCTGGAATGAGTTCCTATAACTCATTCCAGATTTTCTTGTCAAAGTTGCTTATATTTGACAGCTAAAATTATACTTAAAAACCACATCGATGTTCAATATGAAACTATTTACAATAGCTAAGTTTTGGAACCACCATGGGTACTCATCAAAAGATTATCATTATAATATATATATGTATATATATATATTATATAAATATAATAAAATAAATGTATGTATGCATTTATTTTAGTGTTTGTTACTATCATATATAGAGAATTTTAAAATTGTAAAATATACAACACGTAAAGCAAAAGCTAGAGATGAAATTTTCTTATGATTAGACAGCTTGTATTTGAAACTGAAAATTCAGTTGACTAAGAGCTGCTCCTGTAAGTTTCTGGTGTTTGAGTCGCAGAAACCGTACTGCTAGAAACAGCTTCTTGTAATTCCATTTCCAGAAAACTTAATTTGTTTTGAATATGGCTATTTTTCACTCACATATGTCCGCAGATCATGTATGTGTGTAAGACCTTACAGATACCTTAGGATTGGAGTTACAAAGGTAGTGAGCTGCTGTGTGAGTGCTGAAAATCAAACCTGGATCTTCTGGCAGAAAAAGATATTGCTAATAACTGCTGCGTCAATCACTTCAGTTATAGGTTGAGATTATTCTCTTAGCCTTAATATTTGTTTAATTAATAAATAAAATTTCTACTTCAGAGGAACTGCAAATTCACTAAATAAGATCTGAAAAGAACAGGAAATAGGTCTGTCTCTGTTAAACAATGCAAAGCTTTGGAGGAAGCAATATTTCTCCATGTTCTTTACTCCACTAAAGAATGTAGAGATATGTTATATATTAATTTTAAATATGCATATAACTGAATATTCATTATGGTTTATCAAAAATTCTTACAGTCATGTATACCTCCTTCTTCATGTTTCTACTTCCTACCCTCTCCCCAGTTTCTTCAATTCCCCCACATTTTGGCAACTATTTATTACTGTCCTGTCCTCCAGATCTCCTTCTCTTCTCTCCCCAAGGATCCCATTCTATTTCTTTGATCAGGATTTGGTACTAAGACTGACAAATAAGAGAGAACATACAGTGTTTGTCTTTCTGTGTATTAAATACCCCCACTTAATATGATGTATTTCAGTTATATTCATTTGTCTTTAAATTTTATGTTTTAGTTTTTCTTTACATTTGTTTGGAATTCTATTAACTGCATGTACTACATTTTCATTATCTATTCATTATTGAGGGAAATTCAGATTGTTTCCATATCATAGCTAATGTGAATTAAACTTCAATAAATGTGGTTGATTATGTATTTGTGATGTATGATGTCAAGTCCTTTGGTAATATCCCAAAGCATGATATAGGTGTATCATATATTAGATCTAGGTTACAATTTTTGAGGTTTTCCATAGTAATTTGCAGAGGATTCACACCAATTTGTCTTCCTCCTAACAACAAATGATTGTTCTCATTTTCCTGTATCTTCACCAACCTCTGTGCCAAAGGTTTTCTTGATCTTAGCCATTCTGACCAGAGTAAGGTGAAATATTATCTTCCAGAGCTTGGAGCCAAGACTACAGCTAAAGTTACCACTAAAATTACCACATACTTCAAATAGCAGGTTTCAGGAAAATGAGTTAGAGCTGACCTTGAAGCTTCCTTTATGAGGCCTGGTCCCAATAATATCAGAAAGTCCTTGGCAAACTCCCAGTGTAAAGACCAAGGTGTAGTCCTAACCACATGTAATGTCTAAGACCACAGCAATGCCTAATAAGTGAGATATACCCAGTGATAAAAAGTGACATTTTTTACCTGTGTGTAACCAACATCTGATTTACTGAAATTAAAATCCATTCAAGAGGAGGGAATTCCTGTAATGTCTAAGACCACAGTAATGGCTAGTAAGTGAGATATACCCCATGATAAAAAGGTGACATTTTTTATCTGTGTGTAACCAGCATCTGATTTATTGAAATTAAAGCCCATTCAAGAAGAGGGAATTCATGCCTGGTAAAGTAAACGTAGCCAATTTCATGTCTGGAGAATGTATGAGCCCTAGAGAAGCTCTTAATTTCCTCCAAATTAGTGGAATTTCTACCTGCATTTTAATTATTTATTCTTATTCCCACAGATACATTTAGTATTTACCCCTCACAAAATGTTTCTTTTTTTGTAATTGATAGAAAATATGAAAGTCCATAGTGAACAAATGTAGAGAATAATGTTCTATGCAATAATCAATCCCAATTAATATATTTATAATATAATATCTTATCTAAAGCTCAGTGACCATCAAGGAAAATGGAGCAGAGAGGCTGTAAGAGCCGGAGAACTAGAGTGTCTTTTCCTGAATAGTGACTAATAGGCATGACAGTGGAACATGCATTCATGCATTCTCAACTCTACAGTTGGCTGCACAAGATCATCATAATGATAACATAAATTAAGATGATAATGTGTGCAGGGGAAATTTCCCAAAATTTTGTTTATGGATCAACTATCAATTGATCAATGAATGATGAGAGAAAGAAAATCATTTTCCTTTAAGTACTAGATTGAACATTAATGGACCAACTCCAAGGGATTACTCATGGACACACATATGTAAGAACAAATCTGAATGGAGTCAATAAGTTATGTAAGTATGTATGTATGTGTGTATGTGTGTATGTATGTATGTATGTATGTATGAATTTTAACAATAGTAGTAATAGTAAATAAGAAATATTTGATAGTAGTTAAGTAAGAGAAAGGGTACACAGGAAGAGTTGGAGAGGACTGAGTAGTGGGAGAGATGTAGGTGTGTTGCTCATGTTTGAATTTCACAAAAAAATAATTTAAAATGGTAATGTGGTGAAGAATAATTTTAATGCTGGATTACTGATGGAATTAGCAAAGCTCTTTTGATTTAAGTTTGTTGGTCAATAACTAGCAACACTCTGGGGTATTTGATGACCATGAGGAAGTATGAATGACACGGCAGTGACAATAGTGCCCAGGAATGTGCACACAGACAATCTCATAACCTAATGTCCTCTTTTATCCTACACACAACCTTCAATCATTGAACTACACAATACCTACATTTGATATCAGTTCCTGTGTTGATGCCTACAGCAAATCGGCTTACAGAATCTTCCGTTTGTCTTTTTATATTGATGAGTTTTATCCCTAGGTTATAACATATAATGATATTCATGAGAGATATAGAGTTATATACTTAGAGCTTCAAATGTTCCACTTTTCAGAAGCTAGATCTAAAAGCTAATATGGGCCTACACATACTGTTTGACTGGAATGTTTGAACTTCCATATTCTTTTCAGGACTTAGAAATCTGGCCAATACAGATTAGAAAATTTCAGTTTGTAGTTTGCCTATTTCTCTTTGGAAAACAGAAGTGCAAAGGCAAGCACAGTTTATTAATGCTAAGGTCTACTGGACAATTTTGAATCATTAAAAGATTCACATCAGCTTCTTTCCTATAAGTGTGAGAGTTTACCTCCCCACTTTTAATGGCAGCTGTTCCTTCACCTGTAATTCAGCATCTATTTCAGAAGCATCTGGAATCCTGCACGTTTATGAGAAGAATTAGGATGAAATCAAACAGATGCCTATCTGTGCATATTCCCTCGTGGGTGTATATTAAGGAGGTTTCATCCTTGTCATCTTTGTTTTTTAAAAACACCTTATGTATCACATTAGAGAAACATGAATAATATGAATAGGGCAGTGGATAGTACCAAGTCCCTTATTTCATATTATAAATGTGCATTAAAATATCACTATATCTAAGGGGGAATAAAAGAAATTTACAAACATTATGTCAGTATGTTATCACATAAGAAAATTTAATACAAGACTTGAATTACATGTTAGATCAATTTTCAGGTGAGTTTGCATTCTATCAGTTTGCTGTGCCAGATGCAAGAAAGTTTAGTACTATGCTTAATAACCTAATAAATGTGACTGACTGGTGAGACTCTCTTATATATTTTAGTAATTGACAGTCTGTTATATTTAGAATCAGAATAAGCCCAGCAGACACCTGGATTAAGAACATTTTCACTTTTTGTAGCCTGTGTTGTGTTCAACATCTCCATCACTACTTACACCCATGAAACTATAGTTGTCATACATATTAGATATTATAAATAAATGAGTAACATCCTCTGATGTTTTATAAAAGTAAAATAAGATAGAATGAAGCAACCAGCCATTGTACAGAACACAGTGATTCTGGCATTAAAAGTAGCTTTGTGAGAAAACCAATGATAAAATAAGTGCTAGAAGTTTTTTTTTTTTTAAAGATTTATTTATTTATTATATGTAAGTACACTGTAGCTGTCTTCAGACACACCAGAAGAGGGCGTCAGATCTCATTACAGATGGTTGTGAGCCACCATATGGTTGCTGGGATTTGAACTCAGGACCTTTGGAAGAACAGTCTGAGCTCTTAACCGCTGAGCCATCTCTCCAGCCCAGTTGTTTTTTTTTTTTTTAGTAGTTATGTCTGAACCTAATAAGTAAATGATTCTCGGAGCATCTTTCAAGAATTGATGCCACCTTATAGGATAATTACAAACATTAGCTCTCATTTTAGCATTGTCCAGACATCTCTGGGTCTAGTGGTTTTGATAGGCCATAGTAAATGAATTATGTCTCCAGGAGAAATATCCATCTTTACTGAGCCCCATAATTTTATATTCTCATTCCATATCTAACCACCTGCATTTGAAAGACATCATCCTACATGATAATTACATATAAGGTAATCCTAAATGCATATATATTTTTCTGGTCTGTCTGTCTGTCTGTCTGTCTGTCTGTCTGTTGGTCTGTCTGTCTGCCTTTCTTTCTTTCTTTCTTTCTTTCTTTCTTTCTTTCTTTCTTTCTTTCTTTCTTTCTTTCTTTCTTTCTTTCTTTCTTTCTTTCTATCATCTTTCCTGTTACAAACCTCATATATATCTCACATACATATGGGAAATTATATTTATTTCCTATTTTCTATCTATCTGTCTGTCTGTCTGTCTCTCTCTCTCTCTATATATATATATATATAGATAGATAGATAGATAGATAGATAGATAGATAGATAGATAGATAGTTTTAAATTGAGAAGGAATAGATGGATCACAGGATGATACAATGATAAGTTACATGGGAGAAGGAGGGAGGAGTAGAATGATGACAATATTATATTAATATGTGAAATTCTAAACAAAATGTTAATATATAAAAACAGCATGCTTTAAAAAATGTCTTTTCATTTCCAGACGAAACTTTAGGTCACTCCTCATCTAAAAAGTTACACAATTCCTGATATCTTAAAGGTAGTTGTTAAACAGTCTCTGTGTAATTACAATAGGATAAACTCAGACCAGATTAAGCTCATCTTCAAAGTACTAAGTCTGGTTCTTGATATGAAGCTTGCACATGACCTTTACCTGGTAAGATATCTCTGCTCCTGCTCTCCATCTCCAACATCTACAGCCAGGCTAGCAGGAATGGTTCCACATGTTGAGGTTTAGCTTTCACAACTCATTTCCATTGAGCAGCACAGGCACCAGCTGTCCCTGGTCTGGCTCAGGTCATGTGGTTCACTTACCGTTCCAGCCTGGATGGCTGCTTGTGCATATAGTTTAAATAAATCTTTATGCAGGATTCTATTCTGTTCATGTCTGTCCCTTCAGTTATAGGCAACCTCATCCATGACTTAAAGTCACAACTTGCTGTATTTATGTAAATGTTGGTTTCAAATATTAAAAGACTGTTAATTTAGGAAAATTGGAATAGGAGAAGCAGAAATGAGATTAAGGGCAAAGGAAGAAATGAAGAGAAGAGAAATGAGAAAAGAAACACCCTACACAAAATGTAGTTCACTGGCTAACTTGATTGGGAATGATTTGTTTCTCCACTCTACTGTTTAACACATATGATCTTCACAGCAACTGTACAAGGCAGTGACTTTGGAATTACCTTTACTACTTCATGATTTTAGAAAGATGGTTGTATATTCTGTATATGATCTTTAAACATTCCTTAAAGGTTTCATGTCCTGAACACATAGTCCACAGTGTATCAAGAAGGCGATGAAACATTTAAGAAGTTATGCCTAGTTGAAGATAATTATATCTTGATGTACAATCCTGAAAGAAATCATTGAAGGGTAGTTTTATGGAGCAAGTTATATTTCAGAGAATTTCATTCTAAAGAGAAGTAATTCCATGAACTTGGACCCTTCAGAACATTTGGATTTTAACTCTTTTGCTCTCATATAGTATAGCTAGGATACATTCAACAGAGTTCTGGCATTGTATTGCTTAAATCATCGAGCCACAGAATTGAGTCCAATGAAGCCATTTATTTCATAAATACTCAGATTTAACGTTTTTTATAGAAACATAAAACTTACTACTCTAACATTTTTGCAGTTCTAGACAGATGAGGAGTTGAGTTATTTTACAGTGTGAGAAATAAATGTTTCATTTCATTCACAAAAAAGAATCCACATATTTAATAACATTAAATATTAACTTTAGAGCCAATGTGTAATTCAGCCGAAAATCATTTGTGATTATAAAATTATCTTGAAAATATACTACTCTTGGGCATATACCCAAAAGATGCTCCAATGTGCAACAAAGACACATGCTCTACTATTTTCATCGCAGTCTTATTTATAATAGCCCAAAGCTGAAAAGAACCCAGATGTCCTTCAACAGAAAATGGATACAGAAAATGTGGTAAATTTATGCAATGAAGTACTATTCAGCATTAAAAGAGATGAATTCATGAAATTTTTGGCAAATGGATGGAGCCAGAAAGTATCATCCTGAGTGAGGTAACCCAATCACAAAAGAACACACATGGTATCCTCTCTCCTGGGAGGCACTACCAGAGCCTTACAAATACAGATTTGCATGCTCATAGCCAACCATTGTACTGAGTGTGGGGTCCCCAATAGAGGAATTAGAGAAAAGACTGAAGGATCTGAAGGGGTTTGCAGCACCATAGGAAGAACAGACACCCCCCTCAAGAGCTCCCAGGGACTAAGCCACCAACCAAGGAGTACACATGACTCTGACTACATATGTAGTAGAAGACAGCTTTCTCAGGCATCAATAAGAGGACAGGTCATTGGTCCTATGAAGGTTTTATAGAAGCCTCAGTGTATGGGAATTGAGGGAAGGGGGGTGGGAATGGATGGGTGGGTGGAGGAACTCCCTCATAGAATCAGGAGGAGGGGAAATACATGAGGGGGTTTCTGGGAGAGGGGAAAACCGGGTAAGAGGGATAACACTTGAAATATAAATAAATTAAAATTACATATATATATACATATACATATATATACATATTTCACATGTTAATATTGTTCTTTGACCTTCTTATGGATAAGTTTGTGAACTCAGATACTTCTTGGTATTAAAATGCTTAAGCTAATGGTGTTAAGGTTTGTATTTATGCATTGGCAAAGTGATGCACAAAGAATTAGGATGCATGCTTACTTCCCATTTGCTGGCAACTGGTCTCTTTATATAAGGATTCAGATAAGAATAGTTTCTCTGGGAAAATCTTTATTTACATTGAGAAAATAGAGAAAGTAATATGGTAAGTTATAAAGCACTACAAACTTTTAGAAAAAATTATGAAAATAATGTAATCATGCCCCATAGTGTTTTTACTAATGGTTGCAATGCCTTACTCATGGTTCTTCTTTATTGCATAATGTCCAAATTTATGAAAGTCTTAAGACATGGGTGAAAAACCAGTGGGAAGCATTAGAAGATAGGATAATCACTTATGATCTTAATTTGGAATTAGTGTTGTGAAATGACTGTCCTATGAAAGCATATGTGGAAAATAATAAAATTTCAAGAAATCTTGTACAAGTATAGCCCTACCAACAATAATGAATAAGAAATGGGTTCATTTGGCCTTAGCATTTACCAACAAACTGCTTGCTACTGATCAATTTCAGAGAGAGATCTAATACTGTAACATGATATTTGCATACTCACTGATAAGCCCAGTGGTCTCCATAGTTCGAAACTGAAACTGTGATAAATTGCTTTTAATCTTTGTATATTGACACAGGAAGAAATCCTTAAAAATTAAAATCAAAGTAACAATGATTGAAACTTTGTTGGCTTTCCCCATCTACTTTAACATGTCTATTGGTAATATACTTGTTCTGTTCAAGATTGCACAGTTAAGCAGTTAAGATTTTAAGAATGTAGCTTCTTATATTTTTAAGAGACAAATATCTCTCAGCAAATTCCCTGATTCTTTCTCTCTTACAATATTATGAGGCCTTAACATTACAGAGAGAACTATAAGCAGCTGAAGAAAGCTGGGATTGGGTAAGGTAATCTCCAGGAAGAGCATACTCTCTAACTGTCTGGTGTCAAATGGTCATCACTAAAATCATACATACAAGCAACATTATAGGGTTTTTCAAGTTATACACATGTAATTGCTGGTGATGACAATAAAGAAAGAAAGGTGCATGAATTTTAAAGAGATAAGGAAGATGTATAACGAGGGTTTGGGGGGCGGTGGAAAGAAAGGGCAGGGGGAATATTTTATTCTAAAAATAAAATAAAAAGGCTAACAATAAGGATCATCAACCTCAAAAATCCTGAAGCCCAGATAATTAATTGACTATTGCTTCTATAGTCCATCATTGTGAAGGTGATGACACCAAAAAGTTACAACATTTTCATGGCTTAGTTAATTAATGTAATTGTGAGAAGAAAGAAAGAGTGTGTTATCTAAACTAATCTTTATTGTCAGACAAAAACCAGGCCTCCTGGGGCCTTCATAGAAAGGAAATTTGTAAATATAAGTGAAATTTATTGCCTTTAATTGGGTTTTAGGTGTATTCTGTTCCTATTGTATTCTGCTAAAGCAAACAAATACAACTAGATGAGGTATAGGTATAGTTGGGAATCAACAACTCTTCTCAAATATTTTCAAAAAAGTGTATGAGGTATGTAAGGAGACAATATTTTTTCTCCTTTGTAAATTTCTGAGTATATAGACATTAGTTTGTTCTCCTGCTAGAACTCGCTAGTGGGAGCATATTTAGAAAGTGAGGCACATTGTTAAAAATGTTAACCTTTACAACATGGCATGGCCCTTGCAATGGTGCATCATACTAACAATGGCTATCTGAATAAGACCTACACAGAGACAGTCTCATCAACATTCCATCATGGAGGGTGAAGTTATCCTAAGGTTCCATCCATCAGGAGCCACTAGAGGCAGTTAAAGGTCATGAAGAGAGGGGAAATCATAATTCTTCAATGGTAGTCACTGGTAAGACTTTGCTCAGGTAAATAACCTGATACCCATGTGAATGCAGGCAATTGTAAAATATAGCAGGCTTCAAACAAGCAAACAATTAGAAAAATAGGAAAATTTCAAAAAAAAATAGGTATGAGCAAAGAGGTTCAAGGGTGAAATAATGAACTAAAATGATAGCAGAAAATATAAGTCTAAAGAAAAAAAATCCAGAATTGCCTTTATAATCACAATCCCCTTTATGTGAAGTATATTACACTGGAGAACTCACAGGAAACTTTAAAAAAATAGTTTTATATTTACCATTGTAACTTTTTTCCTGACTAATAATGAGAATTTATTCGAGTAAATCAGAGGACAGAATAAATGACTTAAAACTTTAAGTAAAGGTTGTTTCTTAAAAGTAGTCTTGATGATTTGCAAGAAGTTCGATGATTTTGATGATTCTCATGTGTATTTTGTACATCAGAAGCCAGAAAAAGAATAAAAGACTATAGTGATGCAAAATTATATGTTGGTTTTATATTTAGTTCCTGATCATTCCCAGGTTGATAAATTAGACCTGGTCAATGCTCTATGTTTTCTAAATCTGTGCTTCTAATATCGAGATTATTGTGTTTCATTAGCAGGACTCTGATTGTCTCTCAGGTAAGAGAACTCTTCACTATAACCTGTAATTATCTTATTATTATCTATTAATGCCTCTTTACTATAAGGTCTGCAGCTGTCTTAGTCAGGATTTCTATTCCTGACAAACATGATCAAAATGCAAGTTGGGGAGGAAAGGCTTTATTCAGCTTACATATTCACATTGCTCTTCATCAACCAAGGAAGTCAGGTCTGGAATTCACACAGGGCAGGAAGCAGGAGCTGATGCAGAGACCATGGAGAGATGTTACTTACTGGCTTGCTTCTCCTGGCTTGCTCAGCTTGCTTTCTTATAGAACCCAAGACTACCAGCCTAGGAATGGCACTTCCCACAATACCCACTCCCCTTGATCACTAACTGAGAAAATGCCTTACAGCTGGATCTCACAGAGGCATTTCCTCAGCTGAGACTCCTTTTTCTGTGATAACTACAGCTTGTGTCAAGTCGACACAAAACCAGCCAGTACAGCAGTCTAACCATATCCCAGAGTGACTGTCAAAGGCTACAAAAAGTATTTCCATGTTTTTGGTTTTGTTTTGTTTTTGTGGAAGAACCATCGATATGAACAGAAAACAACATTTGTTGCTTTCTAATTTTGAAATCTCTACTTCTTCAGCTGTAACTCCCGTAGAAAGCCCACCATCACCAAAAGTTATGTAAGTAAGGACTCTGTGGGCGTCAGAATCTTGACTTTTTGAACTGCCGGAATTTGTGTAGAGAGCATCTAGATTATTGTTTTTTGGTTTTTTTTTTTTGTTTGTTTGTTTTTTGAGTTGTCACTCAGGGTGAAGTGGTATTTCATGAGTCATGAGTCCAATTTTTTTTCAGTCATTCACACTGCTGCAAGAAAACTCTTCACCCTAGGACTTGTTAGCTACGCCAGTGAGCTTATTAGTTCATAAAATTGGACCTTTGTTGTGTAATTACTCAGGCCTCTCATGAATTCTATATCTGAGTTTAGATATGAATTCCTTCATGTTCTCCTAGAAATCATGTTGCAAACAAATTTCTGGTTTGTCTACAGTCTTTTCCTTAATTATATTACATATTTTCTCAGACAATTTTGAGCTGTTTCAGTAAGACCCAGATGAGATGGAACAATGGGGAGACATTGTTACTAGAAGACAGATCTATGGTACATTTGTCTTTATTTCAGTCTATGGAAACTGCAAGATCTAAATACAATTTGCCATTATATATCATTGTGTGGAAACGTTCTACATAATCCCACATTACTGTAATAGATATGCCACAGGAATTAACTGTAATAAGATGAAAGTAGAAATCCTGATGGACTGGATATTACTTTCTTTAAGCATGGCGGATGTTGTTATTTAGTGAAAGATGTTTCCAACACGAAATCATGAAATAAGACTCAAGTAAGAATACATATTTCCATCATCAATCTTATGCATACAATCACACACATTTTTCTACAATTATAAAGAGTACAACAAACAAATCTGTAAAAAATTTTTTGTAATCATAGAGTCAACAATTTATTTCTTGGAAATATAGTTAAAAGGAAGCAAAGAAATGAAAACTTTTTAGATAGAAATTCTTCCATAACTAAAATAATAACAGCAAATAATTATGTTACATAAGAAAATGGGATTCTTTTAAATAAAAAAGAACACAAAGTATGAAGTCACTACCTTTAGAACAAGAAAACAACAAACTGTCAACAACACTTTTGGATATTTGTTTATCTATTTGTCTTTTAAATTTAAATAAAGATAAGTGAAAATTATGCCAAAAGCTCAGAATAACCAAGATACAATTCACAGACCACATGAAGCTCAAGAAGGAGGAAGACCAAAGTTGGATGCCCTGGCCTTTCTTCGAAGGGGTAACAAAATACTCACAGGAGGAAATATGGAGACAAAGTATGAAGCAGAGACTGAAGGAAAGGCCATTCAGAAACTGTCTCACTTGGGGATCCATCCATATACAGTCACCAAACCCAGACACTATGAGGATGCCAAGAAGTACATGCTGACAATAGCCTGATATAGCTGTCTCCCGAGAGGCTTGACAGAGCCTGACAAATACAGAGCCAGCTCTTTGAAGCCAAACATTGAAGTGAGCACAGGGTCCCCAATGGAGAAGTTAGAGAAAGGACTGAAGAAGCTGAAGGGGTTTGCAACTCCATAGAAAGAACAACAATATCCACCAACCAGACTACCCAGAGCTCCCAGGGACTCAAACACCCACCAAAGAGTACAAACGGAGGGACCCATGGCTCCAGCTGCATATGTAGCAGTGGAAGGCCCTGTTGGGCATCAATGGGAGAAGAGGCCCTTAGTCCTGTGAAGGCTCGCTGCCCCAGTGTAGGGGATGTGAGGGCAAGAACCAGGAGGGCAAGAATCAGGAGTGGCAGGGTGGGTGGGGAAACACCCTCATAGAAACAAGGGGAGGGGGATAAGATAGGGGGTTTCAGGATGTGAATACTGGGAAAGGGGATAACATGTGAAATGTAAATAAAGAAAATATCCAAGAAAAAAGAGAAAATCTTAAATAAAGAAAAACAAAATCATTGGAATTAAAACCTTTCTTGTCAAGCATGGGTCACACAAATTAGCCACAAAAATAATTTCAAATATATCAGAACTCTCAAAATCATTCCATCACTAAAATATTTAGAAATCAGCAGTGAACTAAATCAATAGTCATCCCCAAAAATGCTGATGAAGGAATTGTATGCTCTGTTTCATAACAAACACATCATTAGTACACATACATTTAAACTGATTATTTTATTCATCCCAAGGGACATTAGGGTTAGAGTTATATAAAAAAAAAATAAATCACACTTGATGTTTCCCAAATACCATGATTTATGTGGTCTAATCAAGATTTCATCAAATGTTTTATCAAGCTCTGTCATAGGAGCCCAGCTGAGGCCAGATGATGCTTTATTATTAGGCAAAAGTAAATTGTATTCATTTTTTAACTGAATTTCAGTGAAATGATCCCTAAAATACCTGGAAAACACACAGAGTTCATTTGTAATATCTCTAAAATGATGTAGCACACATACACGGCAAAGTCCTATAAGGGGGATAGAAACGGGAGTGTTTCATAATAGAAAATGAACTACTGAAAATAAAGAGAAGATAGACTAATAGTTCATCATCTCTATATGTGCATGAGAGTTAGGAAGTGTACACAAAAGCAAACTTCAATTATAATTATAGATTTATCCCAGTTTTGTTAGACCAACAGAAGCAAGAAAATAAGGGCCACTGTTTCAATATAGATATCTGAGTTTTCAAACAATTAAACTTGCTTGAAAATTAAGCAAGCTTTAAATAGTTGATATATTGGTCCTTGAAAGATATGATTTAAGTAAAATCATTCTAACTTCATAGTATGATCACAATTTGGCAGGGAGACTCTCATTTAAAAATTCTCATGATATTGTTCTTTGTAGTATTATTTTCATTTTGAGTGTTCATGTTAATATAATAAATTATGTGGCCAGTTTCCTCTCTATTGCAATGTGGACAGTAAGATTAGTGTCTTTTAGGTTTCCTAATACACGTGTAATCTTCAGTCTTTTTCCAAGATGACATCACTTTTCCTTTAGTCAAGAGATAATATATTTAAATCTCTGAGAAAATTTAGCTAGTACAATATTAGGTCAAATTATGTAAAGTAATATGATAGATAATGATACATGTGTGTTTAAATACTTTTATAAGTTTTTTTTTCATAACAATATATCCTTTGCAGTGGCATTCGTCATTGACAAAGATTCCAAGGCTTCAGTAATCAAAGAAATGTTGACAGTGACTATGAAGGATACAAGACTCAGCCTCTGGTTTTCCCAGAGGGGACTGGAAATATGAATAACAGCTTGTGAGTCTTGTTTTCGTCAGGCATCAGCATGCTATGCTGAATATGTCATTCTTATCAAATCACTGAATAGTATCCTTACATGGGCTTGGTAGATGGAATCTCTATATTTTTATATAAGCAATCTGCTGAGATGGACATCATGATCCAGTGTGGATTGAAACCTGCTTAGCAGTTGTAGGCACCATTAGTACCACTGCCAAGTACTGATAAGACAAGCAATAACAATAATAGAAATTTTTAGATAACTCATACCTTCTTTTCTTAACAGGAATCTTCAGTTGAGAAACTTCTTCAAAACCACTCCACAATAGAAACAATCAATGACATTCATGGTCAGTTTGTGATCTGATCCTACATTCCTAATAATTTAACAGAATCACAAAATTTATAAAAGGTTATGACCAGCAGAATTCTTTCAGTTAATGGAAGTGTTATTTATGACCTGACTAAAATAATAATAATAATAATAATAATAATAATAATAATAATAATAATAATAATAAAGCTTATTGATCATCAAACACAATACTTTTACTTTGTTGAACCTTTTCCAGTAAATTGTGACAAAACTAGATGAGGACAAATTGTCATGCCTGAAAACTTACATGCAAATAATACTGTTCAGGCCAAACATATTGTATTTATATATTTATAAATATATATGTCCACACACATATATTGTAGAGAGTCATTAAAGTGCCATATAGCCTTAGCCATAATACAGCTGCCTGCATTCACCTACTCCGAGCTGAGGAAATCCAGCCACACCTCCCCTCACCTGGTGGAGCTGGCAGAGCTCTGGGAACAAGCCATTTGTCACACCTCAGCCTCCAGCAAAGCAACAGACCCTATGCGGTCAATTTCCTCGAGGAACCGTGGCGTCAAGGACCTGTTGAGAAGCCCTGAAAAGACTCTTCAACCCTGGGAGGGAGGGTCATGCCCACAGCACATATATTGTCACTCTTATCACCCCCCCAAAAAAAGATTTTGTACAGCCATGCACTAACGTCTCTGTGTGTTCTTTTTTCTCAACCCCCGTCGTTTCATTCTTCAGTTCTTCGTCCACATAGAACTCACTTGTGAGCAATTCCCAGGAAGCTTCAATATATCTCATATATATCAAAAATTAATAAAAAATAAAGTCCATAAATTTAGAAAAAACACAGAGGGAGTATATTGAAGAATTTGGAAAGTGAAATGAAAAGAAGAAAATTATTTAATTTCATTATAATCTCAAAAAATAAAAGAAAAACTTTAAAATGCAGTCATGGTTTTCCTATTGTTTTCCCTTCATAATATTCTAACTTTGATCGGAAGTTAAGACTGAAACAGTGCAGGTCCCAAAGGGAATGATTCAGAAATATAACAATGAAAGTATTTTCAGTGAATGTAAATATGGGCTGTTTCTCAGCACAAACCTGTGCAAAGGATTATTGTGTTGGATATGGCCTTAAGATTTAAATAAAATTCAAGAGTTCAATTTAGCAATAAAATAAAAATTAAATTGGGTTAAACAGGCGCAATTAATGATAAGTACAAACATATCTTATATAAATTACCATGAAAAGCATTGACTATGTAGGTGTGTCAATAATTAAAAGGTCTAGATATGAGTAATTTTCAAACTTATGTATTCAATCATCAGACACATTTTCAGTATGTCTTTACTAAAAGATCAGAAGATGCACAAAATCTCAAATGTCTAGAATTCTCATCAAATATTGAGAATTCTTGCTTTGCAAGGTTATTAACATCTATTTCTCAATAGGAAGATAAGACAATCCTATTGAAAAAGACGATGAAGAAAAATCATATTGGATGTATTTTACCAAGGAATGGGAGTTTTTTCTTCTGATTTGCATGATAATAAAGACAGTATACTTTCTTTGCTCAAAATTATTTTGCCAAAACATGTATCTGTTTAATTTTAGAAAGCTGCAAATAACACCATTCTACTTGCCATAGAGTGTTCTCAGAAACATTCTCCTTAAAAAGTGTATCAACAGACTTCTGGCAATATCTCCATGACAGCTTGATTTGTAATATCACATATATAAAGTACATTTAGAGTGACTGGGGGCTAACTAATTCCCAGGCAAGATAAGTTTTTGGTCTGTAAGATACAATATGCACTTTCACTCATGATCTAATATACAGTGCAGGATATTCAAGGGAGAGAACTTGTGTTTGTGGCAAATACAGTACAGTTTTACTTCTGTTTTCTTATTATTTATATTAATCACCTACATCCAGGTGTTCTACTGTTCATTGTTCTAGCTTTTTTTCAATGTCTCGAGTTAATAAAAGAAGACATCCTTCAAATAATCTAATTATAAATATATTAAATTAGAAGATGACATTTTAATAATCAACTAGACATTTTTGAAAAAGTGAATCATTAGGTATAGCAATGCCTTATCAATTCATTCAATGCCTTTTGTTAATCAATATATAAAATTACAAGATAGGATTGCATCAAGGATGCTTCAAAATTAAAAATTGGATCAACCAAATTATTACTATACTCAATATTATAAAATAAGAGATACCACCAAAATTGAAGGGTTTGGGGGAGGGAGCAATGGATGAAGTAAATTTCTTTAGAATACAAAGAGGATAACAGGAATTTCTATAAGCACTGTCATCCTGTTAGCTTCTACAACATGTGACGTTGTGATTGTGGCTTCCTGTGGAAATACTGACTGGACATGAGCACATAATGAAAAACAGTGCCTCTTGTATGCCTCATTTTCTTCACATAGAACTCAGATAACTTCTGAATGAAGAATAAGAGTGGAGAGAGAACCATCATAAAAAGTAATCTATGCAAGCTTCTTCCATATTTTATCATCCACCTTTCTCACACTTTCGCGCTTCTTGATTCTGTTCTGGATCACTGGAGGTTGACTTACTCTGTTGTGGAAAACATCAAAGAAGAAGAAGAACAAGAGGAAGAAGAAGAAGAAGAAGAAGAAGAAGAAGAAGAAGAAGAAGAAGAAGAAGAAGAAGAAGAAGAAGAAGAAGAAGAAGAAGAAGAAGAAGAGGAAGAGGAGGAGGAGGAGCAAGCACCAGGCGGGCTGTAGGGCTCCTGCCAGGTTATCTCAACTTGGTGGTCTCTCAGTCCAGCCTGTCAACTCTCCTATAGGGGACCGGAGTTCCTCTTGCTATCATGCAAAGCCCCATGCACCCCACGGTCAGTCATCACAATGCCCAACTACTCCGTGGAATTAAAACTCTTAATGTTTATAGTTAACCAATGAGACTTATGCATCAATAAAATCACAATTTATAAGATTCCAATACAATAATTTCAGAGCCAACTGACAATGATAATAGCTTTATCCCAATTATTCTAACCTTATGATATCATAACTGTGGCTGTTTGAAGCCACACTGGTTCATGCCACCTCCATTCTGTCTCCTTCCCCCCTTCTCCCTTCAGATGCTCTCTGACTCTGCAACTCTTAGCATCCCCTCTTTTTTCTCCGTCCAATCACAGGCCTCCTCTGCCCTAATGTAATTGGACAGGGAAAATCCTGTAACATTACTCGGATTGTATTTTAATCTTCTCCTTATGACAGGTAGTTGGACCTAAATAAAGCAAAATCAAAGAAGCGGAATGAAACTGGAGGGAAATGTATGATATATATCATTATAATATCCCTTATAGATATGCCACATCTTCTGAATCCATTCCTCCGTTGAGGGACATCTGGGTTCTTTCCAGCTTCTGGCTATTATAAATAAGGCTGCTATGAACATAGTGGAGCATGTGTCCTTATTGCATGCAGGTAAAGTCTCTGGGTATATGCCCAGGAGTGGTATAGCCGGATCCTCTTGGAGTGTCATGCCCAGTTTTCTGAGGAACCACCAGACTGCTTTCCAGAGTGGTTGTACCAGCCTGCAATTCCACCAGCAGTGGAGGAGTGTTCCTCTTTCTCCACATCCTCGCCAACAACTGCTGTCTCCTGTGTTTTTGATCTTAGCCATCCTGACTGGTGTGAGATGGAATCTCAGGGTTGTTTTGATTTGCATTTCCCTAATGACTAAGGATGATGAACATCTCTTTAGGTGCTTCTCAGCCATTAGATATTCTTCGGGTGAGAACTCTTTGTGTAGCTCTGTACCCCATTTTTTAATAGGGTTACTTGCCTCTCTGGAGTTTAACTTCTTGAGTTCTTTGTATATATTGGATATTAGCCCTCTGTCAGATGTAAGGTTGGTAAAGATCATTTCCCAGTTAGTTGGTTGCCGCTTTGTCTTTTTGACAGTGTCTTTTGTCTTGCAAAAACTTTGTAATTTAATGAGGTCCCATTTGTCTATTCTTGATCTTAGAGCATAAGCTATTGGAGTTCTGTTCAGGAAATTCTCCCCTGTGCCCATATGTTCAAGGTTCTTCCCTAGTTTCCCTTCTATTAGTTTCAGTGTGTCTGGTTTTATGTGGAGATCTTTGATCCACTTAGAATTGAGCTTAGTGCAAGGAGATAAGGATGGGTCAATTTGCATTCTTCTGCATGTTGACCTCCAGCTGAGCCACCACCATTTGTTGAAAAGGCTATCTTTTTTCCACTGGATGGTTTTAGCTCCTTTGTCAAAGATCAAGTGACCATAGGAGTGTGGATTCATTTCTGGGTCTTCAATTCTGTTCCATTCCTAGGCAAATCGTCAGATCTTGAAAATATCATCCTTAGTGAGGTAACCCAATCACAAAAGAACACACATGGTATGCAGTCACTGATAAGGGGATATTGACCCAGAATCTCGGAATACCCTAGACACAATCCGCATATCAATAAATTTCTAAAAAGATGGAAGGAGAGACCCCTGGTCCTGGAAAGACTGGATGTAGGGGAACGCCAGGACAGAGTAAGGAGAGGGGGTTGAATGGAGAAAAGAGGGAGGGAAGGGGGCTTATGGGACTTTCGGGGAGGGAGGAAACGGGAAAGGGAAAGTGATTTGGAATGTAAATTAAAAAAATAAAATAAAATAAATAAAAAAAATATCCCTTATGTATTCAGGTGTGAATTAAAACTGTATCACTGACTCTGGTGATGTGACTCCTCTTTAGGATAGCTCCAAATCTCTATCTTAAGAAGTCTTTTTAATTCCTTTTGTTTTGTCGGACCTAATGTGAATTACAGTGTTTGCCAACCGTCAATTGTTTACTCTACTCTAAACATGCTTGTATGAATATTACTCATTAAACATTCACTTCATCTTAAACATTTCTAATGGATTTCAATTAATACCCTCATTGACACTGATCCTAATGAACTCTACATTTATATTATCCAGGGATTATTGTTATTTTTGTTCATTTCTCAGTAAATTTAGCACAGCATCTGTTTTCTGGTGAAGAACCTCATTAATATTTTGTGAACAAATGAAATAGTGACTATGAATCAGTGAACGAACAAATGACTTGACTGGTACTTTCTAATATAATTAAGAAAGTTTTCTTTATTGCCATAATATAAAATGAGGAATAACAAAAGGAGAGACATGATAGTAAGTTTGATTAGTAAGCATTCTAAGGGGAATAGCAGCTATAAATGATAACAGCTATAAATGAAGCCTGAAAATGATATTTGTCTTTCTGTTAGCATTCACAAATCTGTAACTGAAATTCCAGTTAATGCCAAAGGAAAGTTATGGATTATTTCATGCAACTAAAAACCTCATGAAGAATTAATAGATTTTTTAAATGTCTTTCAGTATTACAGTGATCTCTTAAATGTGAGAATTTAAAATATATATGTGCTATAATTTATACATGTATGTGATATATGTAATTATTTTATAAGACAAATTAAACTAAATTTGAATTTCACAATATCAAAGGATTAATATTTGTATTTTATTTTATATGTTATTTACTTATTTTTCTTTGGTACTTGCTACTGATCCAGAACTTTGCACATGTTAGATAAATGTTCTACCATTAAACGATAGCCCAGCCTTAAATCTTTATCTATTATGTGTTGTTTCTTGACAGTTAAACTGCTATTACTTGAAATACATGCTAACCCATTCACTCTACTTACTTTTAAATGATATGAAACTAGTTTCTCTATCAGGAAAATGTTTTGTAAGTGGACAATATATATAGGAACCTGTATTTTCTATCAAAAATATAAGAGGAAGAAATTGTATCTAAGTTGAGTATCCATTTAAATATAATGATTATAATTAATACATTATTCTCTGTCTTGAAAATTTAGCATTTGAAACTTTTAAGACACAGTGGGGATTACTTATGAGCACCTTCAGCTAAGGTAACATTACAATATTTTTCTAATATTACAGGGTATGTTTATGGATATTTTATGATAAGATGTGGTAGAAAATGTTATTGCCTTGGCCTATCTCTAATGTTTTCTTAATGAGTTGGTTTCAGTTAGGATTGATATTTAAGAAATAGTGGAAAAATTACCTAAGTCAATTAATGGTTGTATAAACATTGATTACTACTGTAACTGGTCTAGAAACTTGAATTTTCATACTAAGTGTAGCTTTATTACTGCTGCAAATGTACATAATTATCTATTGTTGAAAAAGATTCATATATATATATATATATATATATATATATATATATATATATACCCACCATGTGGATAAATATATAAATGCAACTTGATAATTTATTTTTCTGATGCTTTTGTATATACATTTTTTAGTGCTGACCACTTGGTATTGTTTGGCCGCTTAGTGGGCCTCATTCAGGCAAAGATAATTCTGCCTCTCTCAGTTGTCATTAATTTCATGTAGCTCTTCATATAGCAGGGTCTGCTTTTGGTGTTTTCCATTTATTTTGCTATGATAACTAGTATTTCTATTGTTCTCATCTTACTTAAGCAGCCATTCGTTTAAATCTAGTGCTCTATCAAGAAGACAAATTCTTGTAGCACACCTTTTTGTCCTCTGACTCTTACACTTTTTCTGACATCCTTATGAAATTTCCTGAACCTTAAGTTTAAGGGTTGTGTTGTAGATGTATCAGCTGTGGCTGGACACTCCACAGGTGTTTTCTACATTTTGGCTAACTGTTATGTTCCTTTTATGCTGAAAAAAGAAGTGTCTTTCATGGGGGATGAGACATACCCTTAAGTGTGGGAATAGAGATTAATATAATCAATAATCCTACCATGTGGGTAAAGAGCTTTCTTGAGATTCAACTGCCCATTGACTAGTTTGTATCTATTTACCATGTTAGTAAATACCATTGATAAAAATGAATACAGTGTCTATAACAATGTTAAGTAATTATATATTTGGTGATAAATGTACAGCTCCCTAAATAAAGTTATATACCAATTACCAATGTCACTGTGAAGTCAGCATTTTACCATATCTGATAAATACTTTTGATTTATTACAAAATTCACAGCAAACCCCTGAAAATTTGCTTAATTTGTAACTCAGCTATTTGTGTTTTTTTATTTCTTTATAGTGCAAGTAAGTTTATCATAAGTGATAGAAAATAATTTCATGAGTCTAGGGATATTTGTGTGTGAGGTTTATTATATGGAGTTCATAATCTTTAATTTCACACATGATTCCTTGGCTACTTACTTGCAGAATTTTATATCTCAATATTTTCCCAAAATGAGTCTTGTCTCAAACAGATGACAGTTCTCAAGAAGATTACTATTAGTGTATCAACAATTATTTCCGCATGTTGACCTCCAGCTGAGCCAGCACCATTTGTTGAAAAGGCTATCTTTTTTCCACTGGATGGTTTTAGCTCCTTTGTCAAAGATCAAGTGACCATAGGAGTGTGGATTCATTTCTGGGTCTTCAATTCTGTTCCATTGATCTACATGTCTGTTACTGTACCAATACCATGCAGTTTTTAACACTATTGCTCTGTAGTACAGCTTGAGGTCCGGGATACTGATTCCCCCAGAGGTTCTTTTACTCTTGAGAATAGTTTTAGCTATTCTGGGTTTTCTGTTATTCCAGATGAATTTTTGAATTGCTCTTTCTAACTCTATGAAGAATTGAGTTGGGATTTTGATGGGGATTGCATTGAATCTGTGTATTACTTTTGGTAAGATGCTCATTTTTACTATATTAATCCTGCCAATCCATGAGCATGGCAGATTTTTCCATCTTCTGAGGTCTTCTTCAATTTCTTTCTTCAGAGACTTGAAGTTCTTGTCATACAGATCTTTCACTTGTTTGGTTAGCGTCACGCCAAGATACTTAATATGGTTTGTGGCTATCGTAAAGGGTATTATTTCTCTTACTTCTTTCTCAGCCTGCTTATCCTTTGAGTATAGGAAGGCTTCTGACTGCTGGCTCAGCTGGAGGTCAACATGCAGAAGAATGCAAATTGACCCATCCTTATCTTCTTGCACTAAGCTCAATTCTAAGTGGATCAAAGATCTCCACATAAAACCAGACACACTGAAACTAATAGAAGGGAAACTAGGGAAGAACCTTGAACATATGGGCACAGCGGAGAATTTCCTGAACAGAACTCCAATAGCTTATACTCTAAGATCAAGAATAGACAAATGGGACCTCATTAAATTACAAAGTTTTTGCAAGGCAAAAGACACCGTCAAAAAGACAAAGCGGCAACCAACTAACTGGGAAATGATCTTTACCAACCTTACATCCGACAGAGGGCTAATATCCAAGATATACAAAGAACTCAAGAAGTTAAACTCCAGAGAGGCAAGTAACCCTATTAAAAAATGGGGTACAGAGCTACACAAAGAGTTCTCACCTGAAGAATATCTAATGGCTGAGAAGCACATAAAGAGATGTTCATCATCCTTAGTCATTAGGGAAATGCAAATCAAAACAACCCTGAGATTCCATCTCACACCAGTCAGGATGGCTAAGATCAAAAACACAGGAGACAGCAGTTGTTGGCGAGGATGTGGAGAAAGAGGAACACTCCTCCACTGCTGGTGGAATTGCAGGCTGGTACAACCACTCTGGAAAGCAGTCTGGCGGCTCCTCAGAAAACTGGGCATGACACTTCCGGAGGATCCGGCTATACCACTCCTGGGCATATACCCAGAGACTTTACCTGCATGCAATAAGGACACATGCTCCACTATATTCATAGCAGCCTTATTTATAATAGCCAGAAGCTGGAAAGAACCCAGATGTCCCTCAACGGAGGAATGGATTCAGAAGATGTGGTATATTTACACAATGGAATACTACTCTGCAATTAAAAACAATGAATTCACGAAATTCCTAGGCAAATGGTCAGAACTTGAAAATATCATCCTTAGTGAGGTAACCCAATCACAAAAGATCACACATGGTATGAAGTCACTGATAAGGGGATATTGACCCAGAATCTCAGAATACCCTAGACACAATCAGCATATCAATAGATTTCTAAAAAGATGGAAGGAGAGACCCCTGGTCCTGGAAAGACTGGATGTAGGGGAACGCCAGGACAGAGTAATGAGAGGGGGTTGAACAGAGAAAAGAGGGAGGGAAGGGGGCTTATGGGACTTTCGGGGAGGGAGGAAACGGGAAAGGGGAAGTGATTTGGAATGTAAATTAAAAAAAATAAAATAAAATTAAATTAAAAAAAACTATTATTTCCTTTAATCTTTTACCTTATGTAAACTGGCATCAAATTTCACCTCATTATATTAATTAACTTACATTCACCTAGCTTACATTCATTAACTTATAGAATCACGTTTTCCATAAATTTGCTATGTCATAAATCTCAAAGCTCTGATAAAGACTGGTATCATCACGGATATTCTATTGTTTGAAGGGCATGCTGGTGACTATATCCCTTGTAGCCTTCCAAAACAAAAGTCCTGTTCACAAATCTGTGCTGATTAGCTTCTCTATCAGGAATGATGAGGGAGCTCAAAAATTTATCTAGCAAGTACCAATGGAATCTACTTCATTTAGGTTGCTTTAACATCATTGGGTTGAACACATTCCTCTGCCCGTGTTATACATTGAAACCATCAGGTAAAGAGGGGGAGGAACTAAGAATAAGAAGTACCTCAAGTGGATGTGCACTCTTCATGAGATGTGGCCACGTATATGGCTCTATTTTGTGATTTTTTTGTTTGTTTTCTTTAATTTTTGAAGTCTTCCAAAAGTCACCAGGGGCATTGAGACAAATTACTCCAAAAGAGTTGTACAAAAACAAAACAAACATACAAAAACAGTAGAAAGGAAGAAAGAAAGAAAGAAAGAAAGAAAGAAAGAAAGAAAGAAAGAAAGAAAGAAAGAAAGAAAGAAATTAAGAAAGAAAGAAAGGAAGGAAGAAAGGAAGGAAGGAAGGAAGGAAGGAAGGAAGGAAGGAAGGAAGGAAGGAAGAAAACAACTTTTTCTGATATTGTAAACTTTTCTTGTTTGCCTAGCTAATAAAAACAACTATTGAATTATGACTCGTTTAGGGGTATAAAATATAATATTGATGCAAACCTCTATGGTTTTGCCTAGGTAGCAACTGTTGAGAATCTCCAATAAGATCTCTGAGACTATTCTAACTCAAAATAGTGTGATTTCTCTGGGTAGGAAACTAGGAAACCAAAAGCACAGTTGACACTACAAGACACAGCATATGATGCTGATCTAAAATTTCATAGAAGAAACATACATGCTAGTAAATTTCAGACAGTAGCTTGATTTGGATAAGAATCAGTGTTTGCTTCCAAGCTAAGCTGCTGGTAAAGCAACCTTGAATCAAGTAGCAAAACTTTATATTCATTTGCTCTCAGTCTATGTGAGAAGTTAAGAATGTGTAGCTACTTGCTATACATGATTTCAGTGAAGATAAATGACATGAATAAGATCTAAAGAAATGGGGATGGCTAAGGATATGTGTATATATAAATGTTAATTGTTTATAATGTTGGCTTTGTAATTTTATTCAAATATTTGATGCTTAGATAGTATGGGGTTTGGGTTTGTGGCTTACTTTAGATTCGTGAACGATAACTTCACAGAAGATATTAGATTTTATGATCTTTCTATATGACAGAAGCAGGTAGGTACATGGCTGATTTCATATAAGGAAAACATTTATTATATTGAAATAAAATATGATATATGCATTTCTTAATTTAAGCTTTCGTAATCTGTAACTATCATATTTTAATCAAATCCGGAGGACTGTACAGCAATGATTTTGCTGCACTTTTACTACTATAAAATGTGTAGAAATATAAATATTTAGAAGACCAAAATATAGGTAAAAGAGCCCTTATTAATTCTGAAAGGCAAGAACATGACATTTCAATATTTCTTTAAAAATCTAAAAAATAGAAACTGCTAATTATTTTTATAATTAAATAAAATATAATTAGGTAAAACAAACTTTAATATTTTAAATCTGGACAAAAATCAGATCAAAACAAATCAAACAAACAAACAACACCAGTAGAAAAATATCCCAAGAGAAGGCAAAAGAAGCAGAGAGCCATTCCTGAGCATATTCAGAGATGCAATAAAAACACTGAACTGGAAGGCATAATATGTACTCAAAGGACCTGAAGGATAAAATGAGAGAAAAAAATGTAAAATTAAATTTGAAAGGTGTGTAGCAGTGTGTGTGGGGGAACTGGAGGTAACCACTAGAAAGTCCCAGATGCCAGGGACCCAAGAGGTTCCTAGGATGTAACAGAGAGAACAATAGCCAAAATACCCAGCAAAGGGGAGATAGGACTATAGAGACCATATCCTGTGGACAGACATGACCCGGTCGAGTGATGGGGCTACCCAGGGGTCCACTCTCCCACCTCAAATATATTAATCCAGAATTCCTCCTGTCAAGAGGAAATGCAGGATAAAAGAGTGGAGCAGAGAGTGAAGGAAAGGACACATCCCATCTGCAGACACCACACCCAGACATTATTGCTGATGCCAAGAAGTGTTTACAGCCTGGTATAGCTGTCCCGTGAGAGGCCTGACCAACACAGATGTGGAAATGCACAGCCAAACATCGAACTGACTGCAAGGACCCAATGGCGAAGGTAGGAAAAGCACTCTAGGAGCTGAATGGATTTGCAACCCCATAGGAAGAACAATATCAACCAACTAGAACTCCCCGCCCCCCAAAAAAAGCTCCTAGGGACTAAAATACTAATCAAATCATACACATGGAGTTATTCATGACTCCAGATGCCTAAGTAGCAGAGGATTGCCTTAGAGAGCATCACTGGAAGGGGAACTCCTTGGTCCTATGGAAGCTCCATTACCCAGGGTAGAGAAAAGCTAGGGCATTGAAGAAGGAGTGGGTGAATGGGTGGGGGGTGCAGCCCTATAGAGGTAGGGAGAAGGGATAGGGAATTTATGGAGGGAAACTGAGAAAGAGGATAGCATTTGAAGTGTAAATAAATAAAATAACCAATAAAAATTAAAAAGTAAAAATATAAAATAATAAATAAATATTAATAAAATAAAGGAAAAGTCATGTCACAGCATTACAAGACAAAGAATCTACAAAGATGTGATTGAGTTCATTTTCTGTTGGCCATCTACTGTTGGGCATTTGGCTGACATTTAAGAGTAGGTTTTTTGGTTGGTTGGTTGTTCATTTTTTTTCTTTTTTTTTTAATTATTTATTTTATTTTATTTTTTTTAATTTACATTCCAAATCATTTCCCCTTTCCCGTTTCCTCCTTCCCCGAAAGTCCCATAAGCCCCCTTCCCTCCCTCTTTTCTCCATTCAACCCCTTCTCGTTACTCTGTCCTGGCATTCCCCTACATCCAGTCTTTCCAGGACCAGGGGTCTCTCCTTCCATCTTCTTAGAAATCTATTGATATGCGGATTGTGTCTAGGGTATTCCGAGATTCTGGGTCAATATCCCCTTATCAGTGACTGCATACCATGTGTGTTCTTTTGTGATTGGGTTACCTCACTAAGGATGATATTTTCAAGATCTGACCATTTGCCTAGGAATTTCGTGAATTCATTGTTTTTAATTGCAGAGTAGTATTCCATTGTGTAGATATACCACATCTTTTGAATCCACTCCTCCGTTGAGGGACATCTGGGTTCTTTCCACCTTCTGACTATTATAAATAAGGCTGCTATGAACATAGTGGAGCATGTGTCCTTATTGCATGCAGGTAAAGCCTCTGGGTATATGCCCAGGAGTGGTATAGCCGGATCCTCTGGGAGTGTCATGCCCAGTTTTCTGAGGAACCGCCAGACTGCTTTCCAGAGTGGTTGTACCAGCTTGCAATTCCACCAGCACTGGAGGAGTGTTCCTCTTTCTCCACATCCTCACCAACAACTGCTGTCTCCTGTGTTTTTGATCTTAGCCATCCTGACTGGTGTGAGATGGAATCTCAGGGTTGTTTTGATTTGCATTTCCCTAATGACTAAGGATGATGAACATCTCTTTAGGTGCTTCTCAGCCATTAGATATTCTTCGGGTGAGAACACTTTGTTTAGCTCTGTACCCCATTTTTTAATAGGGTTACTTGCCTCTCTGGAGTTTAACTTCTTGAGTTCTTTGTATATATTGGATATTAGCCCTCTGTCAGATGTAAGGTTGGTAAAGATCATTTCCCAGTTAGTTGATTGCCGCTTTGTCTTTTTGACAGTGTCTTTTGCCTTGCAAAAACTTTGTAATTTAATGAAGTCCCATTTGTCTATTCTTGATCTTAGAGCATAAGCTATTGGAGTTCTGTTCAGGAAATTCTCCCCTGTGCCCATATGTTCAAGGTTCTTCCCTAGTTTCCCTTCTATTAGTTTCAGTGTGTCTGGTTTTATGTGGAGAGTTTTGCTTTATTTTGTTTTGCTTTGCATAATGAGCTTCAATTGGAGAAAACCTATATTTCACTTGCAAGTGATTATAAACTGGAGATGGGTTTTGTGTTAGGGATGGGACTTGTGTCTACTTCTCCTTTCTGTTATAGAATCCAATCTGTTGCATACCCATGTAGGGTCTATTCTTTCTGCCTCAGTCACTCTAAGTGATCTATTTGTATTCTAACTTGTGCAGCCATCTGGTTGAACAGCACCATTTGTTGAAGATATTGTCTTTTAGTCCATTGTGCATTTACAGATTATTTATTAAAATGGTAATCTAAATAGATGGATGAATTAAAATTTGATCAATGTGTATGTTTTGTGTCAATATCATGTTGTATTGTAGCTCTGTAATACAACTTGAAATACTGGATGGTGATACATTTTATATCTATGCAGTCTACAAAATTACAGATAGATGCATCTGTGCAATTTGCGTAACTATAATTCTAATTCATTTTGGTGGTTTTCTTCCTTGATTGCTATTATCCTCTCTTGTTCATATTTGAGTGTGGTGGGTGAATGTTGCCTGATAGAAAATTCTCATGGAATTCTGATATGTGTGGTCACTGGGAGTTCTGGATCAAATATTTTCCTGCATATTGGGAGCTGACATTTAGGAAGAGGGCTGGGCTAGAAGGTAGGCCTGAGGGGTTCAACAGGAGGGACGAAAAGTGAAGTTCTACAGTTAGCCTCCCTTTTTCCTTACCCATAGGAGCCTGTGGATTTCCAGGCAGTGACTACTAGAACTGGGGACTGGGAGAAAGCAATAACTATGGAAGTTTTAAAAGGGGAGATCTATGTGATCTGCTATAGATGATTATCTGGGGTCAGGAGTGAGTCTATAGCAGGTGGTTTACAATAGAGTTGGCATTGAGACTTGGAATTTGGGTATGCAGGAACAGAAGGTAAGGTGAAAAACGTCACTTAGCCAACCTGTTTCCCTGGCTTGAGTGCCTATGCTTTCAAAGAGAAATCTAAAGCAGAATTATGAATAACTAAAGAATAGTTAACACACTTCATTTTAAAATAAGGGAAAAAACCACATGGAATTATAAATCATTATTGCAATTCTTTCTAATTTTAAATTTCAATTTTTGTGTATATGTGTGTGTATGTGTGTGTGTTTCTGCATGTGTATGGGAACATAAGTACATGTATGTGTGTGAAAGTGTGTGTGTGTCTGCCTGTTTGTGGGGGCATGAGTGCATGTGCATATTTACATATATACCATGGTGCTCATATGGATGTCATAAAACAACTTGCCATCATTGGTTTTTATATAGTACTCATGTCATCAGCCAGACAACAAAAGACTTAACACATTGAGACATCTTAAAAGTTCTTTTTATTTTTTTTATTTTCTAAGTTTTTTTTTATTTACATTCAAAATCATTTCCCCTTTCCTGTTTCCTCCCTCCCCGAAAGTCCCATAAGCCCCCTTCCCTCCCTCTTTTCCCCATTTAACCACCTCTCGCTTCTCTGTCCTGGCATTCCCCTACATCCAGTCTTTCCAGGACCAGGAGTCTCTCCTTCCATCTTCTTGGAAATCTATTGATATGCGTATTGTGTCTAGGGTATTCCGAGATTCTGGGTTAATATCCCCTTATCAGTGACTGCATACCATGAGTGTTCTTTTGTGATAGGGTTACCTCACTAAGGATGATATTTTCCAGTTCTGACCATTGGCCTAGGAATTTCATGAATTCATTGTTTTTAGTTGCATAGTAGTATTCCATTGTGTAAATATACCACATCTTCGTAATCCATTCCTCCATTGAGGGACATCTGGGTTCTTTTCAGCTTCTGGCTATTATAAATAAGGCTGCTATGAACATAGTGGAGCATGTGTCCTTATTTCATGTAGGTAAAGCCTCTGAGTATATGCCCAGGAGTGGTATAGCTGGATCCTCCAGGAGTGTCATGCCCAGTTTTCTGAGGAACCGCCAGATTGCTTTCCAGAGTGGTTGTACCAGCTTGCCATACCACCAGCAGTGGAGGAGTGTTCCTCTTTCTCCACATCCTCTCCAACAACTGCTGTCTCCTGTGTTTTTGATCTTAGCCATTCTGATTGGTGTGAGGTGGAATCTCAGGGTCATGTAGATCAATGGAACAGAATTGAAGACCCAGAAATGAATACACACTCCTATGGTCACTTGATCTTTGACAAAGGAGCTAAAACCATCCAGTGGAAAAAGATAGCCTTTTCAACAAATGGTGCTAGATCAACTGGAAGTCAACATGCAGAAGAATGCAAATTGACCCATTCTTATCTCCTTGCACTAAGCTCAATTCCAAGTGGATCAAGGACCTCCACATAAAACCAGACACACTGAAACTAATAGAAAGGAAACTAGGGAAGAACCTTGAACATATGGGCACAGGGGAGAATTTCCTGAATAGAATTCCAATAGCTTATGCTCTAAGATCAAGAGTTGACAAATGGGACCTCATTAAATTACAAAGTTTTTGGAAGGCAAAAGACACTGTCAAAAAGACAAAGTGGCAACCAACTACCTGGGAAATGATCTTTACCAACCCGACATCCGACAGAGGGCTAATATCCAATATATACAAAGAACTCAAGAAGTTAAACTCCAGAGAGGCAAGTAACCCTATTAAAAACTGGGGCACAGAGCTAAACAAAGAAGAATATCTAATGGCTGAAGAAGCACCAAAAGAGATGTTCATCATCCTTAGTCATTAGGGAAATGCAAATCAAAACAACCCTGAGATTCCATCTCACACCAGTCAGAATGGCTAAGATCAAAAACACAGGAGACAGCAGTTGTTGGCGAGGATGTGGAGAAAGAGTAACACTCCACCACTGCTGGTGGGATTTCAAGCTGGTACAACCACTCTGGAAAGCTGTCTGGCAGTTCCTCAGAAAACTGGGCATGACACTACGGAGGATCCGGCTATATCACTCCTGGGCATATACCCAGAGGTTTTACCTGCATGCAATAAGGACACATGCTCCACTATGTTCATAGCAGCCTTATTTATAATAGCCAGAAGCTGGAAAGAACCCAGATGTCCCTCAACGGAGGAATGGATTCAGAAGATGTGGAATACTACTCTGCAATTCAAAACAATATATTCATGAAATTCCTAGGCAAATGGTCAGAACTTGAAAATATTATCCTTAGTGAGGTAACCCAATCACAAAAGAACACACATGGTATGCAGTCACTGATAAGTGGATATTAACCCAGAATCTCGGAATACCCTAGACACAATTCACATATCAATAGATTTCCAAGAAGATGGAAAGAGAGACCCGTGGTCTTGGAGAGACTGGATGTAGGGGAATGCCAGGACAGAGAAGCGAGAGGGGTTGAATGGGGAAAAGAGGGAGGGAAGGGGGCTTATGGGACTTTCGGGGAGGGAGGAAACGGGAAAGGGGAAATGATTTGGAATGTAAATAAAAAAAAACTTAGAAAATAAAAAAAAAACAAAAGAAGTTAAACTCCAGAGAGGCAAGTAACCCTATTAAAAAATTGGGTACAGAGCTAAACAAAGAGTTCCCCCCTGAGGAATATCTAATGGCTGAGCGCACCTAAAGAGATGTTCATCATCCTTAGTTATTAGGAAAATGCAAATCAAAACAACCCTGAGATTCCATCTCACACCAGTTAGAATGGCTAATATCTTTTTATTTTATGTATTTCTATTTGTGTACCACTGACTGATTCAGAAACTTACTGTTTAAAACTCAGACTACTGAGTCTATGTAATAACGTTGAAAAGATTAGATAACATGGAGGGACGAAGGTGGTTTGTCTACTATCAAAAAAAAAATAAAGGAAAACTATATACCTGGTTTTATTTTTTAAAAAAAAAATTTTGTTACTTATAGTATATAGTACAGTTTTGTATAAAGTAAAATAAGTTGAGGAATTAGAATGGTGGATATTTCCTGAGTCTTGTTAATAGTGTTTTATTTAATTTTTAGTAATGAAAATTGCATCAACTAGGCTCAGTCAATATATATATATATACACACATACACATACACATAAATATATATAAATCTATACAAAGAGATTTATTATAAGGATTTTCTCAGATGACTGCTGAAGTACAGAAATATGGTCACCCATTAAAGATATGGAAGTCCAGGCAAGATGGTACTATAGTTTTAGTCTCAGCTCAAATTCCTGAACTGAGCTTTTAAGTAGGGAGGTAATGGCATAACTAATAGTGCTAAGGACAAGAACAACTGATATTAAAGGACAAGAGATAGATTGCTTAGTTCAAATATAGAGAATAAATTTTCCCACCTCTGTATTTTGTTTTGTTTTCTATTTTGGGCTTATCCATTTAAGGACAGATAAGATAAAATCATAATGGCTATTTTATTTGCTATGTCTACAAATTAAAATGTGATTTATTCATGGAAACATCCTTACAACCATGTCAGGAGTTACTATACTAAAAACTATCTGGACATTGGTTGATCCAGTTAAATTGTAATAATGCAATTAGCCTTCACAATTAACCCAAAAATAATTAGCTAGATTACAATGAGAATATCTCCTTTAGTTCCTTCCACTCTGCATACTATGATGTTTCCATGTTGATATTCATTTTCTAAGACATAGTCATAATCAAACATGCCATTGTGACTTAAATCTGAAGAGTCATAAATATATCTATATTTATAAAGAAATTGTGAAAGCAGAATTTATCTGCATCTTTTATGATGAGTGATGGAACTTTGAACAAAGGGGTATATTGCTTTCTTAGTCCCTTTAGAATCAAATTTCAAAACTAGAAAAAAAAAAGAGATTTATAGCATCAAAACATTTTGTAATATTTCACTGTTAGTATAGCAATGGGACAACTAATGTAAACTGAATAAAACAAAATAGAGATATTTCTAATAAAAAATGAATCAAGAAGGATCATATATATGTATAAAATGTGTACTTAAAATTTTGCTCCAGAGGTCGGTGTAGGCATCTGCCAGCAAGACCAGTGAATTGAGTTCTATCCCTGGAACTACCAAGGTGGAAGGAGAGAACCAACTCAGGATTGTTGTCCTCTGACTTCTATCTCCACTTGTGCCCCTCCACAGCCTCACACATACAGGAATAAATGCTGTTTGACTTTGTAGTTCACTACATTTTCTCTCATGTTGTATTTCTTTTGATTGAGTGATTTAATCTAGTTGTTTACTTGATTGTATATAATTTTTGCTTTACTTATTATGGATTTTGTTTTGTGAATACAATGGATTATAAAAACATAATCAGAATATACATATAGATATCTATCTGTATCTCTATATATTCATATATATATTCATGGTAAATGTATATATACATACATATATGTGTGTATATATATATAATATGTATATATATATACATATATATATGTATGTATATATATATATATACATACATACATTTATATGATTTTAGTTGAAGAAAGTTCTCAGTGGTTAAGAATACATCTATTTTTGAAGAAGACCAGAATTCAGTTCTGAGCACCCAAAAAGGATCTTACCCCTGTCTATAACTACAGCTCTAGAGGATCAAAGCCCCATGTCTGACCTCCATAGTAACCTGTACTCATTTACAGATATTTTTTCATGCAAATATAGATTTAATATAAATAATGTTGAGACTGCTTAAAAACTAAAGATAACTAGAAATAATTTAAAATAAATTGTTTTCTTAAGACAGGATTAATAAATTATGCTTTTAGAATTAAAAATGAACATATGAATGCTGAATACAAACTAAATATTTTATTTGTGGTAAAAATATATAACTAAGCACATACAACAACGAACATACAAGACTTCATTTTTTTCAGAGTCGATACTGAGGAATTCTGAGTGAATAATTGGAAATGTTATGGGTAGTCAGGGAGGATTTTCCAACCATTTCATAAGCAAGTCCTTATGTTTCCCTCAAGTTTTGCATTTACCTGAATAGGACTCACAGGTCCTCTAGCACATAAATATAATTTCAACAAATTAAAATGTACCTAATGTGTTTTTAGGGACTACAGAATTACTGTCTCTCAAAAATATTTTATAAAAACCTCAACACCATCAATTAAAATATTAGATATATTATTTTTCATCAGAACTAACAAATTGGAAGCAAGAAAGAAACTCTAAATAAAAATATAAATTCAATTTATGTAATTATAATCCTCAATTACTCATAATAACATACTAATAATTTAACAACTTACCAAAAAATTTAATTTATATAATTCATTCACATCAAGAAGTGCTATGTTTAGGCCTCTGTGTAATAAATAACATTTATTTTTAAAATAATATTATTTGAATTTTTAATTGATATTTGTATCCAATGGATTAAAATGCTTGCATCTTCCTTGGACAATGCTTGATTATCACATGGAAGTCTGAAATATAACTTAGAACCAAAGAGAAAAGAGGAAAACAATGGGAGAAATCCTACCTGTCTTTCACCTTCTAATCTTCACTGGATAAGGGTGAAAACAGGTTATAGAATAATGAGGTTTTCTTTCAAAACTTCATTTGTGCTCTTTGTCTATAAACTGTAGGAGAAAGATACCTCAAAGTTATCCAGTCTCCATTATTTTACGAATTCAAAAAATGTTGCTAATCTAAAAATACAAAGGAATTATAGGAATTAAGGTTTTTAAGAAAGTCACGACTGATTATTTGATTCTATAAGCATTACAAATTGTGGGAGGAAAGAGAAATGGCAGAACTGCTTTGTTTCTAAAGACTATTTCTCAGAGTAAAGCCCTCATATTTGCTTGGTTCTTAGTTCTAGTTAATAGAAGTTGATTTAGTTTATCGGACTGGTAATGTAATGATCATTTCAATAGTGGCAGCTCGCAATGGCACTTCCTTACGTGGGGGATGTTGTGAAATTTTCTTCCCTTGTTCTTGAGTATTTAAAGAATTCAGAGAGTATTTAGCTGTGATATAATTCTTTGCAAAACAAGGTAGTACAAATTACTCTGGAATAAACAATTTTTGAAGATCAAATATAAACCAACCCTATATCCTAGAAACACAAATTCTTATTTTTATGCATGTCCATAAAACACATTTGAGCTTATGTTTTCATCACGGGGTTGTTTCTAATAATGATAACTTTAAAATAATATAATAAAAAAGGCCCTCAGCAGATAAAAAAGAATGTGGATTAAGACTGAAACAGTAGAGTGAATGGAGTTCTTGATATGAGCATTGATTTAAAGAAATCTCATAAAACTCATGTTCAACAAATTTCCAGGGATAAAAGAATATGTGCTCAAAGTAATTTTTTTATATTCTTATCTCTTTGTACAAATCTCAAGTCCAAGGGGATCAAGGATCTCCACTTAAAACCAGATGCACTGAAACTAATAGAAGAGAAAGTGGGGTAGATTGCTTTCTTATGAAACCAGACCACTAGGTCTGGAATGGCACATTCAGTAAGGCCTGAGCCCCCTCACTTTGGTCACTAATTGAGAAAATGCTTACAGTTGGATGTCATTGAGGCCTTTCCTCAGATGAGTCTTCTTCCTCTCTGATGGTATTGACTTATGTCAAAACAACACAAACCCAGCAAGTATACTTACCTATTGTGAACAGAGGTACAAAGAACATGTCTGAGCAAATATCTGTGAAGAACAATGTCCAGTCCTTTAGACATATGGCAAGGAGCCAAGACATAATATAGCTTGGTTTTATATTTGATTATTTTAACAATTTGAGAACTCTTCACAACAATTTCCAGTTTTCACTCACAGGCCCTCAGTTTTAGGGCTGTTGTTTTGTTGACTTTGCCATTCTAACTGTTGTAAGGTAAAGTCTCTAGATTGTATTGTTTGCTTTTCTTTAACTGGTAAAGATGATGAAAATTTTTTGAAATATTTCTTTGCAACATTTATATATATTCTTTTTCTTTCCTTTGAAAAAGTATTTGTACATGCCCAAAGCTCATTTTCCAAATTGCTTATATATATTTTTATTTCTTTATGCTTTGAGTGCTTATATATTTTGGATAGTATTCCTCTCTCAGTTGCATAGCTAGCAATGAGTCTTTCCTATTCTGTGGGATTACCCTACACCCACTTGTTTGTTTCCTTAGCACAACAGAAGATATTTAGATTTGTGAAACCCGCTTGTTAATTGTGGGCCTTAATTTTTGTGCAAATGTTCTTCTGTTCAGTAATTCCTTTCCTATGCTTATATTATGTATACATAATACTGCATATGTAATATTTTTCTGTCATTTTTCAGTTTTTGATGTTTCACATTTAGGCCTTCGATTTAAATTCTTTTTTGGACAAGGTGCCAGACATGCTCTACTTTTCTTTTTTGCATATGGGAATCCCATTCTCTGAATACCAATTTTTGAAGATGATTTCTTTCTCCAGTTTATGTCTTAAGCATCTTTGTCACATAGTAAATAGCTGATGTTAAGTGTAAAAAAACAAAAGCATGACTGAGAACTTAACTATTTTCAGTTTTATCTTTTCTCTGACTCTCAGAGGTGTGTAGTACCATACCTCTAAGCCTTTCTGGAGGAAAAAGGTTTAAACCTCATGAAATTATCCTTTCCTTTTCTCTTTATAATTGTTTTATGTTAGCTGTATTTTTTTATTATTTTTTTATTTTATTTTCTAAGTGTTTTTATTTACATTCCAAATCATTTCCCCTTTCCCGTTTCCTCCCTCCCCGAAAGTCCCATAAGCCCCCTTCCCTCCCTCTTTTCCCCATTCAACCCCTCTCGCTTCTCTGTCCTGGCATTCCCCTACATCCAGTCTCTCCAAGACCACGGGTCTCTCTTTCCATCTTCTTGGAAATCTATTGATATGTGAATTGTGTCTAGGGTATTCCGAGATTCTGGGTTAATATCCACTTATCAGTGACTGCATACCATGTGTGTTCTTTTGTGATTGGGTTACCTCACTAAGGATAATATTTTCAAGTTCTGACCATTTGCCTAGGAATTTCATGAATATATTGTTTTGAATTGCAGAGTAGTATTCCACATCTTCTGAATCCATTCCTCCGTTGAGGGACATCTGGGTTCTTTCCAGCTTCTGGCTATTATAAAAAAGGCTGCTATGAACATAGTGGAGCATGTGTCCTTATTTCATGTAGGTAAAGCCTCTGGGTATATGCCCAGGAGTGGTATAGCCGGATCCTCCGGGAGTGTCATGCCCAGTTTTCTGAGGAACCGCCAGACTGCTTTCCAGAGTGGTTGTACCAGCTTGCAATTCCACCAGCAGTGGAGGAGTGTTCCCCTTTCTCCACATCCTCGCCAACAACTGCTGTCTCCTGTGTTTTTGATCTTAGCCATTCTGACTGGTGTGAGATGGAATCTCAGGGTTGTTTTGATTTACATTTCCCTAATGACTAAGGATGATGAACATCTCTTTAGGTGCTTCTCAGCCATTAGATATTCTTCAGGTGAGAACTCTTTGTTTAGCTCTGTACCCCATTTTTTAATAGGGTTACTTGTTTCTCTGGAGTTTAACTTCTTGAGTTCTTTGTATATATGGATATTAGCCCTCTGTTGGATGTAAGGTTGGTAAAGATCATTTCCCAGTTAGTTGGTTGCCACTTTGTCTTTTTGACAGTGTCTTTTTCCTTGCAGAAACTTTGCAATTTAATGAGGTCCCATTTGTCAATTCTTGATCTTAGAGCATAAACTATTGGAGTTCTATTCAGGACTAGACAAGGCTGCCCTCTCTCTCCATATCTTTTCAATATAGTACTTGAAGTTTTAGCTAGAGCAATTAGACAACAAAAGGAGGTCAAAGGGATACAAATTGGAAAGGAAGAAGTCAAACTATCACTATTTGCAGACGATATGATAGTATACTTAAGCGCCCCAAAGAACTCCACCAGGGAACTACTACAGCTGATAAACAACATCAGCAAAGTGGCCGGACATAAAATCAACTCAAGCAAGTCAGTAGCCTTCCTATACCTAAAGGATAAGCAAGTTGAGAAAGAAGTAAGAGAAATGATACCCTTCACGATAGCCACAAATAATATAAAGTATCTTGGTGTGACTCTAACCAAACAAGTGAAAGATCTGTATGACAAGAACTTCAAGGGATTAATATCCCTGGTGGGATTGCAAGCTGGTACAACCACTCTGGAAAGCAGTGTGGCAGTTCCTCAGAAAACTGAGCATGACACTCCCAGAGGATCCTGTTATACCATTCCTGGGCATATACCCAGAGGATTCCCCTGCATGAAATAAGGACACATGCTCCACTATGTTCATAGCAGCCTTATTTATAATAGCCAGAAACTGGAAAGACCCCAGATGTCCCTCAATGGACGAATAGATTCAGAAGATGTGATATATTTACACAATGGAATACTACTCTGCAATTAAAAACAATGAATTCACGAAATACTTAGGCAATTGGTCAGAACTAGAAAATATCATCCTTAGTGGGGTAACCCAATCACAAAAGAACACACATGGTATACAGTCACTGATAAGGGGATATTAACCTAGAATCTCGGAATACCCAAGACACAATTCGCATATCAATAGATTTCCAAGAAGATGGGAGGAGAGACCCCTGGTCCTGGAAAGACTGGATGTAGGGGAATACCAGGACAGAGAAGCGAGAGGGGGTTGAATGGGGAAAAGAGGGAGGGAAGGGGCTTATGGGACTTTTGGGGAGGGAGGAAATGAGATAGGGGAAATCATTTGGAATGTATATAAAAAAATATAGAAAATTAAAAAAAAGTACTTTATAGGTATTATTAGACATAAACAGTTTAGTGACAGAAATATCCATCTTAATAAAGAATATTAGTAATTTTTTAATTAAATTAAAAAATTATATTCAGAAAATAGCCATTGAGACTCGAGATAAATTAAAAATGAATATTGTTGAAATTGTTAAACTAAAAATATTTATAGAAATCTTATTTGGAGATGAACAAATGGCTCAATAGTTAAGAGTGCTTAATGTTTAAGCATGAATACCTGAATTGAAATCCTTAGGACTCCAGTAAAATATGAAGTGAAACTTAATGCTTCTATAAAACCCTTACTGTGGGTCTTGGGCAGAGACCACTCTCTCTGAGTCTCTTTCCCAACCAGTATAGGTACAGGATCAGAGACAAACTCTATCTTAACAGTCCACAGAACTCAAAAAGGTCAACAAACTGAAGGTCCCTAGGAAAGATGCCTCAGTCCCACTTGGGAGGGAGAAGAAAGCAATCACAAGTGGGGACAGAGGGAGGGACCTGGGAGGGAAAGTGGAATATCAGTTGTAGAGGGGAACATGTTCTAGTATTGGGGGAGGGAAAGAACTGAAGCCCTGAGGGCCAGCAGAAAGAATGGAAACAGGCAACCTCAGGAAATAGGAGGTTGGGACCCTCCAGAATGTACCAGAGACCTGGGAGGTAAGAAACTCTCAGGACTCAAAGGGAGGGACCTTAGATGGAAATGCCCAACAATAGGGAAAGAGAACTAATAGAGTTCACCTCCAGTAGGAAGACAGCATCAAATGAGGGATGGGGTTGCCATCCCACAGTCAAAACTCTGACCCATAATTGTTCCTGTCTGAAAGAACTGCAGGGACAGAAATGGAGAGGAGCCTAAGGAAAAGAAGGTACAGGGACAGGCTCAAAGTGGGATCCAACTAAAAGGGAGGTCCGAATCCCTGACACTTATTACTGAGGCTATGGAGTGGTCACAAAAATGGACTTAGCATGACTGCCCTCTGAAAGACCCAACAAAATTCTGAGTCAGATGCAGATATTTGCACCCAATCAATGGACAGAAGTTGCTGACCCCTGTGGTTGAATTAGGGAAAGGCTGAAAAAGCTGAAGAGGAGGGCGACCCTGTAGTAGGACCAGCAGTCTCAATTAAACTGGAACCCTGAGATCTCTTAAATACTGGACTACCAACTAGGAAGCATACACCAGCGGTTATGGGGCCCCCAACACATACGCAAGAGAGCGCTGCTGGGTCTAGGTTCAATCAGGGATGATGCACTTAACACTCAAGATACTGGAGCCCCCAGGGAGTTTAGATGTCAGGTGGGGTGGGTAGTGGAGGGTGGAGACATCTTCATGGAGACAAGGGGTGGGGAGGAGGTATGGAATGTGGAACAGTGGGAGGGTGAACTGGGGTTGAATATAATTTCGAGTCTGGAGTGTAAAATTAATTAATTAATTTTTTTAAAAAATTATAAAGTGAACAGGACTCCCATCCACCTTCAGTAGCTTCAACATTGTGCATACACATCCTCATACTCCACATATATACTCTCACACCCCAATAATTGTAAATCTTATTCAAATCACTGTGGAAATAGAATATGAAATAAAATATTAAAACCTATTTATTAGTTTATATAATTTTAAGTGGCTTATTGAATTAGAAATGTTAGTATTCCTTTCTTTTTTGTACCTTAAAGAGCATATTTAGTGGGAGCATATTATTGAATGCATTTGTTTGTTTGGTTTTCCACTGAGATGTTAGATAAGAAAACAGGTTCTTTGCAAAATACGTTTGGGCTCACTTTTAAAATATCATTTGATAGATAATTAAATCTGTCTGTGAATTTGTGATTAATATTATACTGTGAAAATAAAATTATGAAATGTTTCTGGAGGCAGGTTTAGATTCAGAATATGTGAATGAAACCCAAAACTCCCTAAGTTCTAGTTAAATTGAGCAAGTTACTTAACATGTTATGGCTGCAAGATTTTTATGGGTCCTTTGTGGAAGATAGCTAATGAATATTAAGCATCTATAATAGTGTAGGCACATAATAAACACTCAATCTCTTTAAGCTTTCATAATTACCATCACCATCATCTTCATAAATAATGCAATATATAGTGCTTACCCACAATGCAGTTGCATTTGTTTAATAACTTTGTGAGTGTTTAGAGAATACTGTCTTTTTTTTTTAATAATGAGGCTTATGTTATGCTATTTTAAGGGGGGCAGATATTTTACAAGTGGCTATCTGTGATAAATAGGCAAATCAGTGGTAAATTATAAAAGTGCAATAATCCAAGATATCTGTAGTTATTTATCTTTAAGGAGGGAGTGAATATGAAGGAAACCCAGGGTTACATGCATGGTAGGTGAGCAATCAAACATTGAGCTATACAGTCCCAGCCCCATGCAATCATTCTAGAAATGTTAAATTGTATATGATTTATGGGCTGACTAATTTGATTTGTAATCATTCATAAATTATTGCAAAACTTTCTGCATTGGTTTAAAGAAGAAAGACACCATATGCTAAAATATTTGAATACTTTATTTCTAGTTGGTGGCATCTTGTGATAAAGGAATGTGTCATTGTTGGAGGAAGTCACCATAAGGAGTCAGATTTGAAGAATTTTGAAAAATTCTTCACTTCCAATTCTCTCTCTCTTTTCCTGATTGTGCCTGAATTGAAAAATCTAAACTTGCTGCATGCTGTAATCCACAGCTTGCTACTCTACTTCTTTCCTGTGTACTTCTGGAATCAGGAGGCCTCTCACCTATAAGTTGCCTTCATCATAGAGATTTATCTCAGCAATAGATAACTAACTAATAGAATGTGTCTGCTTTAAAAGCTTGGTTATTATTGATAAGTAATCTTTCTGAGAAAAAATCTTGTATTTTATAATAACATTTTTCTATGTAATTTTCAGCATCCCAAAGTTGTATTATTCTCACTGGACGTGATGATTGTTTCACTGTAAAAAAGGTTAAATCATTTCCTTTAAGTCTTCTACTACTACTGTTAGTGAATGTGATTTCTTTTAACTTATTGTTTATTTCTGTATCAATATTTAAGTACTCATGCAAAATAACATATTTTATCATGGTATTTATCACATCAACATCAGTTTTCTTATCCTGAGTCTTTTACCCTGTCCCTCTCTACATGGGCCAATGCTGCCACCAATAGGGCCACTTCTAAACCCATATCACATAACCCTCATCACATGCTTTTTCTCCCTTTTCCTCTTACAAGCACTTTTTACCTCATGATGGTCCTCATTTGTGGTGTTGATGACCTAAACACACTTCAAAATGAGCACATGAAAGAACATGTTTGTGGATTTTGTTTCAGAGCCTTGGTTATATAAACTTGAGACAAGGTCCTCTCTTAACTAAATAAATAAATTTGTAAAGAAATAAGAATATAAATTCTAATGATAAGCATACTTATTATAAAAAAGTAATAACAGTAAATGCACTTGAAATTTTTCAAGAATTCAAATGAAGTGCTAAAACTAATTTTGTCATGTAATGACATTTTAATAAAATTTACAGAAAATATTTACATTTATTGTAGAGTCAGAATATCACCAAAAATGTACTAAGTAGTGGAAAAATAAATATCTATAGTATTGAAGTTTTCTAGAACAATGAAACTGATAGAATTCAGAAGGGAGTGGCTTACAGGCTTCTGTACTGCTAGTTTAACAAGGGTTGTCTACCAATAAAAAGCCAAAAAAAAAAAAAAACCCTCAGAAGTTATTCAATTAAAGAGCCTAGATGTCTTGTCTGTTCTTCAGTATACACAGGAATCCTGCAGAAGAAGGCTATAATACCAGTGAAGGAATCAACTTAGAGTGAGAGCAAGCAGTCAAGATTAAGAGCTCTTTTATTCCATGTCCTTTACCTAGACTTCCACCTGCACTTGTGACTCAGATTTAAGGAGGTTCATTTTAACTCTAAAGATCAAGATTCATTGTGGATTTTAACAATTCAAATAACTCAATTTAGTAATATCACTCACAGATGGATCCAGCCTTGTATGTTTAATTAGTTCCAGCAACAGTGGAAAAAGACAGGATATTATATCTATTTACTATATTAGTGCAGACTATTAGAAGTATATAGACCACAAGATAATAAAATATATATATATACATATGTATGCCTCCATCTAATAGAAGAATAGAATTCTCATTAATATATCATAATTTTTTAGAATATATTAAGTTCAATTAAACAGAACACAGGATGAAGAATAAGAATTTTTCAGAGTAAATTATAATTTTAATTATTTAATTAATTCAGTTAATTTGTTTATATACATGGTATTCTAGCAAAAATGTAAGAAAATACATTATCATGAAACAAACAAAAAATTGTGAATTTGTGAAATTTTGTAGATACTTTCTATTCCTGAAAACAGTAATACCCGCATTAACTGTAAGTAAACTTAATGACTTATCTATGCTTTCAAGTTACCCATTGTATTTATGCCACATATCTCTTTGTTGGAACAATAAAATTGGATATAAGTAAATTGTTTGGGTTAACTCAACTATATTTTTAATGTGAATATACAATGATTTTTAGCTAGAATAACCAATGAATTTTAGATTCATTAAGATTAATTATTCTATTGCAAATGTATTATAGATAGATTTTCACACTTTAAAGGGGAAAATCACATTGGAAAGTTACCTAAAAATTGAGAAAAGGGTAATAAATCTGAATAAAACAAATCATCCTTATATATGGAAATGCCATATAGAAAATCATTACTTTTGTTCAGTTAATACAGCTAACATAGTGCAAGGAGATAAGAATGGGTTAATTTGCATTCTTTTGCATGTTGACCTCCAGTTGAACCAGCATCATTTGTTGAAAAGGCTATCTTTTTTCCACTGAATGGTTTTAGCGCCTTTGTCAAAGATCAAGTGACCATACTCCTATGTGGATTCATTTTCTGGGTCTTCAATTCTGTTCCATTGATCTACATGCCTGTCACGGTACCAATACTATGCAGTTTTTAACACTAATGCTCTGTAGTACAACTTGAATTCCAGGATATTGATTCCCCCAGAAGAATCTCTGGAGAATAGTTTTAGCTATCCTGGGTTTTCTGTTATTCCAGATGAATTTTAGAATTGCTCTTTCTAACTCTATGAAGAATTGAGTTGGGATTTTGATGGGGATTGCATTGAATCTGTATATTGTTTTTGGCAAGATGGTCATTTTTACTATATTAATCCTGCCAATCCATGAGCATGGCATATTTTTCCATCTTCTGGGGTCTTCTTCAATTTCTTTCTTCAGAGGCTTGAAGTTCTTGTCAAACAGATCTTTCACTTGTTTGGTTAGAGTCACACCAAGATACTTTATATTATTTGTGGCTATTGTGAAGGGTGTCATTTCTCTTACTTCTTTCTCAGCCTGCTTATCCTTTGAGTATAGGAAGTCTACTGACTTGCTTGAGTTGATTTTATATCCGGCCACTTTGCTGAAGTCATTTATCAGCTGTAGGAGTTCTCTGGTGGAGTTCTTTGGGTTGCTTAAGTATACTATCATATCATCACTTCTTCCTTTCCAATTTGTATCCCTTTGACCTCCTTTTGTTTTCTAATTGCTCTAGCTAGAACTTCAAGTACTATATTGAAAAGATATGGAGAGAGAGGGCAGCCTTGTCTAGTCCCTCATTTTAGTGGGATTGCTTCAAGTTTCTCTCCATTTAGTTTGATGTTGGCTACCGGTTTGCTGTAAATTGCTTTTATTATGCTTAGATATGGGCCTCGAGTTCTTGATATTTCCAAAACCTTTAACATGAAAGGATGCTGAATTTTGTCAAATGTTTTCTCAGCATCTAATGAAATGACCATGTGGCTTTTTTCTCTGAGATAGTTTATGTAGTGTATTACATTGATGGACTTCTTTATATTGAACTGTCCCTGCATCCCTGGGATGAAGCCTACTTGATCGTGGTAAATGATCATTTTGATGTGTTCTTGGATTTGATTGGCAAGAATTTTATTGAGTATTTTTGCATCGATATTCATAACAGAGATTGGCCTGAGATTCTCTTTCTTCATCGGATATTTGTGTGATTTTGGTATAGCGTAATTGTGGCTTCATAGAATGAGTTGAGTTCTGTTTCTATTTTGTGGAGTAGTTTGAAGAGTATTGGTGTTAGGTCTTCTTTGAAGGTCTGATAGAATTCTGCACTAAAACCATCTGGACCTGTGCTTTTTTTGGTCTGGAATAACAGAAAACCCAGGATAGCTAAAACTATTCTCAAGAGTAAAAGAACTTCTGGGGAAATCAATATCCTGGACCTCAAGCTGTACTACAGAGCAATAGTGTTAAAAACTGTATGGTATTGGTACAGTGACAGGCATGTAGATGATTGGAACAGAATTGAAGATCCGGAAATGAATCCACACTCGTATGGTCACTTGATCTTTGACAAAGGAGCTAAAGCCATCCAGTAGAAAGAAGATAGCCTTTTCAACAAATGGTGCTTGTTCAACTGGAGGTCAACATGCAGAAGAATGCAAATTGACCCATTTTATCTCCTTGCACTAAGCTCAATTCCAAGTGGATCAAGGACCTCCACATAAAACCAGACACACTGAAACTAAAAGAAAGGAAACTAGGGAAGAACCTTGAATATATGGGCACAGGGGAGAATTTCCTGAATAGAACTCCAATAGCTTATGCTCTAAGATCAAGAATTGACAAATGGGACCTCATAAAACTACAAAGTTTCTGTAAGGCAAAAGAGACTGTCAAAAAGACAAAGTGGCAACCAACTAACTGGGAAATGATCTTTACCAACCCTACATCCGACAGCGGGCTAATATCCAATATATACAAAGAACTCAAGAATTAAACTCCAGAGAGGCAAGTAACCCTATTAAAAATGGGGTACAGAGCTAAACAAAGAGTTCTCACCTGAAGAATATCTAATGGCTGAGAAGCACCTAAAGAGATGTTCATCAACCTTAGTCATTAGGGAAATGCAAATCAAAACAACCCTGAGATTCCACCTCACACCAGTCAGAATGGCTAAGATCAAAAACACAGGAGACAGCAGTTGTTGTCGAGGATGTGGAGAAAGAGGAACACTCCTCCACTGCTGGTGTGATTGCAAGCTGGTACAACCACTCTGGAAAGCAGTCTGGCGGTTCCTCAGAAAACTGGGCATGACACTCCAGATGGACCTGCTATACCTCTCCTGGGCATATACCCTGAGGATTCCCCTGCATGCTCCACTATGTTCATAGCAGCCTCATTTATAATAGCCAGAAGCTGGAAGGAACCCAGATGTCCCTCAACGGAGGAAATGATTCAGAAGATGTGGTGTATTTACACAATGGATTACTACTCTGCAATTAAAAACAATGAATTCATGAAATTTATAGGCAAATGGTCAGAACTTGAAAATATCATCCTTAGTGAGGTAACCCAATCACAAAAGAACACACATGGTATGCAGTCACTGATAAGGGGATATTAACCCAGAATCTCGGAATACCCTAGACACATCAATAGATATCCAAGAAGATGCAAGGAGAGACCCCTGGTCCTGGAAATTCTGGATGTAGGGGAATGCCAGAACAGAAAAGCGAGAGGGGGTTGAATGGGGAAAAGATGGAAGGAAGGGGGCTTATGGGACTTTCGGGAAGGGAGGAAACGGGAAAGGGGAAATGATTTGGAATGTAAATAAAAAAAACTTAGAATAAAAAAAGACTTTCTTGTATTCATGCCCCATGATTTAAACAGCGTAAGTCTGGTCGTGCTGCAATATAATGTTAATGCCCCAAATATCTAATAAAAAGGCTTATTTCGCTTAAAAAAAGGATATGCTCGAAATAATAGAATTTTCAAATTTTCCTTGAAAAGCATTTTTAAAAACAAAAACAAAACAAAACACAGAACATCATCATCATCAACAAAATACCACTCAAAATTGCATGCCCTGATTTCTAGAGTATTATGAGAACCAAGACAAATTTTTTTAAACAGTGTTTTCTAAATTCATCTTCAAGTATTATGCAAAAGATAAAGCCTGCTACAACTATTTATCTAAAGGAAAGAAACTGGGTTTAGTGAAGGTAAGTGAAATCTTTGTCATCCTTCTAAATATGTTTAAAGGCACTACAAAGACATTACTTCAGCATTATATAGAAATCTGTTATAAAACTGAATTGATAAACTGTATCATCCCCCGAGTATATTTTCACAGATAACATTTCAAAATATTAAATATTATTTTTATTTTAATATTGAAATTGGAGAAAGATAAAATATTACCTAACAATAATTGTTCAATTAACAAAATATTTATGGTTTATTTTACTTCTAATATAATTTATTGTATGGAAAACCCTAGAATGAAGACTTCCAAAATATGGCTGTATATTACTTGATATGGAGCATATAACCTGGAGAATTCAGTACATTATCCCTGACCCTTTCCCATGCCTACGCAGGTCACATGCACATTTCCCACAAGACAAAAGTGACTTTGACTTCTCCTACTTTCTATTTATGTTTTGCATCAAAACCCTTAATCTAATATCAAAGTTTATCAAAGTTGTCAACTTCAAGCTTTTTATTGCATCCTAGGAAAGTCTTCTTAATGCAGGAAGGCTAGAAGAGAAAAAAAGATTGATGCACAAGGGAGTAATCCAGAAACTTAATAGTCCATGTCAGCCTTTGAAATGATATGGAAATATTTAAAGTATTAATAGAAATTTAATTTTTTATGATGCTGGGAACTAAATGCAAGGTTTATACTGTGCTAGAAAGTGACAGACATAAAGATTTTTATTCTATAAAGTTTTTATTTCATTTAGTTTTATAAAAATGTATTTTATTTTATTTGTGTGTGTGTGCGTGTGTGTGTGTGTGGTGTGTAAGTGTGTAAGTGTGCATGTGCTGGATTTATTTACATGTATATTTTCAAAATCAAGAAGACAGTGTTTCCTTAAGTTATAGTTACAGATAGTTGTAAAATTTCCAAAGTGGATGCTGGGAACTGAATTTACCTGGTTTATCTGCAAGAGAAATATAGATTCTAAACCAGCATTTCTCAACCTGTTGAATGTGACATCTTTGAAAATCAAACAGCATTTTCATAGGAATTGCCTAAGACTATTAGTAAGCATTATGATTCATAACTAGCAAAATTACAATTATTACATAGTGATGAAAATTAATTTATATTTGAGGGTAACCACATCATGGGGAAATTTATTAAGTGTCCCAGCATTGCTAAGGTTCAACAAACACATCCTCCACCCTACAAGAATTTCCTACTTTTCATTAATTTTGGAAAACTGATATCTAAAGTTAGGGACATTATCTAAATTTGCAGTTTCATGTAAAATTCTTATGTTCAGTTCCATGTGCTATTCCTTGTAAAAGTAAATTTTATTTCCTCAGATGAGGGAATGAGAAAATGAAACTGTACTAATACTCAGCTTGGGTTAAGCCCTGAACATTACTTTCTCTATTATAACTAGGCCTTGGTAGCTTCCAGCCTCTAAAAATCTAATCTAGGCCTAGAGTAAACTCACCTCTTCTAGCTCTTTCTGAACTCTGGCTGACTGAGTTTTCAACACAGCTGGCTTGGCTCTCCTGTCCAGCCTTGAGTCTTAAGCTCCTCACTCAATTATTCTTGCTTGGCTTCAAACTAACCCTGGAAATCTGTTAGAGTGTTCCCATCTTGTCATTCTTTCTCATTCCCTGGATCATTCTGTTTCTGTAAAGCTACCCCCACTTCTCTCTTCTCTTCTCTTCTCTTCTCTTCTCTTCTCTTCTCTTCTCTTCTCTTCTCTTCTCTTCTCTTCTCTTCTCTTCTCTTCTCCCATCGGCTCTCCTCCCCTCCCCTCCACTCCGCTCCTCTCTCTCTGTCTCTCTCTCCCTGTCTCTCTCTGTCTCTCTCTCTGTCTCTCTCTGTCTCTCTGTCTCTGTCTCTGTCTCTCTCTCTCTCTGTCTCTCTCTCTCCCCCCCCTGTGTGTGTGTATGTGTGTGTGTGTGTGTATGTGTGTGTGTGTATGTATGTGTGTGTGTGTGTGTGTGTGTGTGTGTTCGTACTGCTCTCTTGAGTCACTTCTTCTCTGTTTCTTCTTGTAAGAGCTGGATATATTCTATCTCTGACTTAAACAACTGAATTTTTCTCTGATTCTTCTTTTTATCTGTTCCTCACATATGACTGCTTCCTTCTACAAACTAACCTTACCTTCACAGTTAGGAATTAGACATGTTTACTAAGGGTGTGTTTGTATTCCAGTTATATCATACTGTAATCCAGCTCACATCTACATTCCAGCTGGGTTGTATCTTTGGAAGTGATCTTTTGCAGAAAACAATAATACAAAATGCTAATATAATAACTCAGCATGTTAAGTTGTCTCATTCAAAGACTGAGGTCTTGATTTTCATCTTAAGAATTCACATAATAAAAGAAAAGAACTAACTCAATTGGCCTCTGACTTACATGCAATTGTATACACAGGAACACACACATACACACAGACCACCATCACCACCACCACCACCACCACCACCACCACCACAACTACCACAACCATACCAAAGTAAGCAAACATGAAGAAAACAAAATTAAAAATGAAACCCATAGCATTTGCTTCCAGTTTTAAAGTTTTTTAAATTTGCTATGTAAGAAATAGAAGAAAGTGGATTTACACTTCACCTTTACATAGTTGGTTTCTTCTTAAAGTTAAGCAGAACTTTGTTTTGCTGATAATTTCCATTGTAATTTAAACACATCAAAGCTTTTCACTAAAGGAAGCATGTTATATACTTAATAAAATTTACCATCTATTCTGAACATTTAAATTTCACCTACTCTTTCTCAAAGCAGGACACAGCTGTGTTTCTATTAATCATTCATTAAGTGCCCAATAATTCCTGTGCTGATGACAACAGGAACACCTACAGGGTAAGTGTTTGAAGTTTAGGCTTTCCTGATTTAACTTCTGTGAGTCCATGTCCTGTAGGAAGTCATAATTACCGAAATGTTGTTGCATTCTTTTAACTTCTCCTCATTAAAGTATTGATATATTGTCTTTTGAGTATAGGACTTATCTAGAGAAAGCTTGATTTTCTCATGCTATATCAAAATTAAATCAAGACTTTTAAACTCTGAGTCCTAAAATAAGAGCCCTGGAATAAATGAACCTTCAAACTCACACCAATAATTTCAATTATAAGTGCTATAAAATAGTTATGATGGGATGAGGTAAAAGGGACAATGGAACAGGAAGATCAAATGAGGAAAGAAGAGGAGGGTAGTGAAGGATTAGAGAATAAAGAGCTACAGCTAAAGAACATCAGAGGATACTTATGGAATCCTAATATATTAGAAAGCTCTCTAAAATATATGCATATATCATTGCGATAAATGGAACTACCAAAAAATGGGAGAAAGAGAGTCCCAGCTAGGCATCACTTATCAACAATGAAATCCATCAGTTCCAACAATGAGTTATATCTACTAAGGTTGCTAGCTAAAGATGCTCCACAGGAATCTCCAAACACCATAAACTATTGCCAAGGCTTTTAATTGCTCTCTGTAAATTGACATTAAATACTATTGCTGAAGACAAAACCTACACAATTCATGAGCATGGAGAAGTCCATTTGGTGATTACCCAGAATATTCACCCTTATGGAATAGTGTTCATGGATTTGAGAGATACTAGACACATTACCAAAGGGGAAATGTAAACGCCAACTCGTCTATAAGGCTTTTCTTCTACATTGATGATTATGTCACAAGATATACTGGTTCAATAATGCCACAGTGCTCGTTGGAGTAACCAACCAATATGGGATTGGATTTAAGTACTATTAAGTTTCATGAAGTAGAAACTATGCTTTGCATACCTTTGGCTAAGAAATGGATACTACATAACTCAGGGACCTAAGGGAAAATCAAATGCTACCATTCTGCTAAAGGAATGCCACAATAAAGTGACCCTTCACCCTGTACCCAGGTAGCTATATTATTATTACTATTATTATTATTATTATTATTATTATTATTATTATTATTATTATTATTATTATTGGTGGTTGTGGTGGTGGTGGTGGTGGTGGTGGTGGTGGTATTGATATTATTATTATCTAATCTTGTACCTCCCCACTCCCTGGGGTCTCAAGTCTCTCAAGGTTAGGTGTATCTTCTCTCATGTTTGTGAGACCAGGCAGTCCTCTGCTGTACATGTGTTGGGGGGGTCTCTTATCAGCTGGTATATGCTGCTGGGTTGGTAGTTCAGTGTCTAAGAGATCTTGGGGGTCCAGATTAGTTGAAACTGCTGGTCTTTCCATGGGGACACCCTCCTCCTCAGCTTCTTCCAGCTTTGCCCTAACTCAACAAGAGGTCCCTGACTTCTGTTCATTGGATGAATGTAAGCAATGACATCCTCTTAGATTCATACATGACTTTATTTCTTAGTCATTGTCAAGAAGAGCTTCCTTCAGCAGCAGATGGGAAGAAATACAAAGATCTACAATGGGACAATACGCAGAGAGTAAGAGACCTTGAAAAAATAAGTCCTAAATGGAGTTTCTCCACAGAAATCTCACCTTTCGTGGCCCTAGGAAGAGAATTGAATCCCATGCTGCACAATCTCTTCTTTCTCTATCTACTAGTAGTTGTAGGAACAGTTTATTCTCTTTCTTAATTTTTATTTTTAGATTGTTATATAATTCCCACAGCAATTTGTTTCCTTTTCTCCCTCAAAACATTCTTATATATCCTGCCTTTCTCTCCTTCAAATTTATGGTTTCATTTTTATTGTTATTAAATGCATATATAATGCATATGTATATACATGCACACAAAAATATTACTTGCTCAGTTTGCGAAATGTTATTTGTATGTTTTCCTGATCCCTACTTCCTCTCACTTTCCCATTTACATTAATATATATGCACATTGAGTCACTGTCAAGAGTTACTCTTGATAAATAAAAGTATGTTAATTAGAAGCATCCCTCTCACTGGAACAAAGCATCCTATTTCAGTACTTTGTGTATTGATTCACCAATACTGCATATAACTGAACTCCATATTAATTTTTCAAGTAAGTAACTACTCATGTCTGACACTGGAGTTGTTTTGACATCCTTATTTTTATTTCCAAGCATTTTTGATGATCACAAAGGCCAGATAAGTCAGTGTTATGAGTTTGTACAATATAGTTCATAATATTCCATTTATATGAAATGTATAAAGTTTGTAAAAATATGCACCTGGGTTTTATTAACTTCTGCTTTTCAGGGATGGACATTTATTTGGGATTTAGCTTTACATTTCTAATTAAGAAAAATGGGATGATGTTAAAACAGCAGAGCAGTCATAATCTTGCCTATTTATACATTCTTTTAGTATAGAAGTCAAAAAGGCATGCAAAAAAAATTGCAAAGGTCAAGAATTGACAAACAGGACCTCATAAAATTACAAAGTTTCTGTAAGGCAAAGGACACTGTCAACAGGACAAAACAGCAACCATCAAATTAGGAAAAGATCTTTACCAACCCTATATCTGACAGAGGACTAATATCCAATATATACAAAGAACTCAAGAAGTGAGACTCCAGAATACCAAATAACCCTATTAAAAATGGGGTATAAAGCTAAAGAGTTTTCACCTAAGGAATATCAAATGGCTGAGAAGCACCTAAAGAAATGTTCAACATCCTTAGTCATCAGGGAAATGCAAATCAAAACAACCCTATGATTTCACCTCACACCAGTCAGAATGACTAAGATGAAAAACTCAGGAGAGAGCAGATGCTAGCAAGGATGTGGAGAAAGAGGAACACAAGCTGTTTGCAAGCTGTTACAAGGGACTGCAAGCTGTTGCAACCACTCTGAAATCAGTTTTGTGGTTCTTCAGAAAATTGGGCATAATACTACCGGAGGACCCTGCTATACCACTCCTGGGTATTTACCCAGAGGATTTTCCAGCTTGTAATAAGGACACATGCTCCACTATGTTCATAGCAGCCTTATTTATACTAGCCAGAAGCTGGAAAGATCCCAGATGTCCCTCAATGGAAGAATGGATACAGAAAATGTGGTATTTTAAACAATGGAACACTCCTCAGCTATTAAAAACAATGAATTCATGAAATTCCTAGGCATATGGGTGGACTGGAAAATATGTTCCTGAGTGAGGTAACCCAATTACAAAAGAACACACATGGTATGCACTCATTAACAAATGGATATTAGTCCAGAAGTTTAGAATACCCAAGACAACACAATTCACAGATCAAATGAAGCTCAAGAAGAAGGAAGAAGAAAGTATGGATACTCTGGTCCTTAGAATGGGGAACAAAATGCCCACAGAATGAGATACAAAGTGTGGAGCATAGTCTGAGTGAAAGATCAACCAGAGATGGCCCCACCTAGGGATCCATCCCATATACAGATACAAAACCTAGACACTATTGTGGATGCCCACAAGTACTTGCTGACTGGAGCCTAATATAGCTGTCATCTGGGAGGCTGTGCTAGTGCATGACAAATACAGCGGGGAACACTCTCAACCAGCCATTAAACTGAGCACAGGATCCCCAGTGGAGGAGCTAGAGCTTCATGATGGCTCCTAAATTTCCTTCCTTCAGTCCTTCACAAATAACTAGGCCATCTTAACTTCAGGTCTTGGGGTATGAAACTCTCCTCATGAAAACATGCATTTATATTGTCTAAGATATATGGGAAACTTAGGGTCATATACATTGCAGAGAAACCATACAGTAAATAGCAGTTACATTATAATCTTTGAATAATTCAATAAAAACAATACTGCCAATGTAATGAAGTGTCACTGCTCATTGTTTCCCTAAAAAATTTTCCAAAATTACATAAGTAACCTACACACGTTTGGGTTATCTCTAAATCAAACCAATCACTTATTACCACAGAATATATTACAAACTATAAACAAGAATAGATATTTAGTGTATCATTTGCACACAACAAATACATATACTCAGATAAACACAAAAGAAGTCATGATAATTTGATGACTTGAGTCTTCTTGTCACTCATTTCAGCTTGCATCTCTGTTCATCATTCCTACTCTGGCATTTTATCCTTGCCTTCTGATCCACTTAAGCCTTCCTGAAAAAAATACATTAAAAAGATTTATAAAAACTCTATAAAGTACTTACTAACCTTCAATGCCAAGTCACTACTTTTCTCCATTGTAGCTTAAGAGCCCAAGAAAAAAATACCATCATTCTTCCTGGCTCATTTCATTCTACTTCTATTTTTCATGTATCCCTGTTTATCAAGTTTATTATGAAGCTATGTAGGTGATATTTCTGTCTTACTTTGTTTTGGGTCACCATTGTCCCTCCCACATATTGCTAGTCAATTCATATCCCAATGCATGAGAAAGAAAAATAATATTAGTGATGCTTTAGTCTAGGGAATTATCAGAGACTTATTGAATTCCGCAGAATATATCTGAAAAAATATCGGTTAGGGATGATTTTAGTTATTTCTTTGTTGTAAAGTGTCAACCCTGGTGATTTTCTTTATGAAAACAGACTAATGAATATGAGTACAGTCTTTTGTTGGAAATGTTCACAGAATATAAAACACTATTGTGTTTTTACCACAGTCAACCCAGTGCTTAAGCATCAGTTCTATCATTTATCTACAAATCACATTTCTTCCTACTGTAAACTTGTAGCATCAGGAGAATGGAAAAAAACAAGTTTTCTTATTCAAACCATCTTCATTCTTATATAATCCCAGACAAGAGATGAATACTGAAGCAATATCCCTTAGCGTCAAGGAACTGACTCTTTTTGCTAAAGGAGTACATTAGTCTTGCTCCAGCTAAATTCAATTAGAAACCCTGTGTGAAATTCTAACTATTATAGGATTTTGTTACCTCCAAATTAACTTCTGGTAGATTGTTTCTTCTAACAAGACTAAATAAGTATATTGAAGTTTACTCAGAAATCCCAGGTAAACTTTATTAAAAACAATAGATAATCAATAGAATCTAAAATAAGGTATCGAAACAGAAATATTCATACAAGGAAAATTTATAGAAATGTACTATTAAGTTTAAGGCTCTGTTTTGTCATTAACATATAACATAAAACTCTAAATTTACACTTTATGGTAACATAAAAATTCTAAATTTACTTATAAACATAATAAACTGGAGAAATTGCAACTTAATTATATAAACTGTTTTCTGAGATTTTGATGACAAATCTGAAGAACATTAGTAAAATCCTTTTTTATTAAAATTTCAAGAGTTTTAACAAATAACAAAGTTATATCAGTAGTAATAACTTCTAAATGTTACAGTTATCATATTTATATAAAAATAATTGGTTACTACTTTCATTCTCATTAGTGATGCCTACAGTTCTTCCACTTGTAAAAGTAGGAGTGAATGTTAATTGCTCATCACAAAATATGGGAGAATATAAATAGTATGGGAACCATGACAATGGTACTAATGCTATGTTCAAAAACAACAATTTCAGAGTGCATAAAACCCTCATACTAATTGTTAACTACCAAAATCTCAAACAATTCATTCTTTCTCACTTTCAACTATTGTATTAGTTCTTATGAGCCAATACTTAAAATAATAACTTACAAATAGCTTGTTCCCCTGTTTTTATTTTACAACTTAATTTATGTTCTTCATAGTCACTTGTAGAAAAAGACATCAATATTACTAAAAACCTCACAAATGTTCTTCAAAATTTCTCAAACTGAACTAAATGGTTCTTAGTTCAAACATGGTAACCCTATTGTCTTGAAGCCAAGACCCATTAGGCCATGTAACTACAACTTCTGAAAACTCAATAGAGCTACAGAATTACATTTGCATTTGCACATGTCAAAGTCAATGTGTGATGGTGAAGTAGACTTTTCTGTCTTTGTGCATAAGAGAAAGCACATTGAAACAGATACATTATTTCATTTTCCACAAATCCATTTTTATTAGACTATATTTAGTACTAAAAATAATAGCTTTTATGATGTGATTTATATTATTCATGAACAGAAACATGAGTATACATATACAAAGAGAAAATTGTATCTTGATTTTTCCAATATCCTACTATTTTAATATATTATTTTCCAAGATTCTAATTAAGTATCATGCAGGAAACTGATTTTGGACTGATTTTTGTTAGAAGGCAAAGTTTCTGTGAGCTGGACAACTTATTTTTGTATACATTTTATTTAATCTAATTCTGCCTTTTGGTTCTGACATATAGACAAATATGCTACAGATATCAAAATCTAAAAATGTGTCAGTGTATTTTAAACTTTTTATTCTTCAATCTTGACTACCTCTTTATTTATGAAAATTAAATTGCTTAGATAAATGAATATTCATCATCTTCATCTGCAATAAATTCTAAACTGCAGTAAAAGTTTCACCTTATTCCATAGTTATAAAGAAGTCTTCATTTCTCACTCCATTGGTGCAGCCTTACTTATCTTTCCCCTTCTATTCCATTCTCTATAAGATTTCAAACTCCTCTGTTAGGGTTCCATTTGTTTTATAAAATTTGTCAAGGTAAAAAACACACTGTATTCAAAACAGATATTCATTGCAAAAAACTTCTATATTTTCCCAAATATAGAAATATGATCAAAAGAAACATCAGTAACAAACATCATGAACTTTTTCTAAAGTTTGATTCCATGTCTAAATAAAGGGAGTATCAGATCTACAAGCCATGAAAGCATTAATTGAGTTTTTCTTTTGAAAATGCTAACAATGAATGCAATAGGATGATCAGTCTCTAAAAACCAAGATCAACACAAATAGATGAACAGATTAGACATACTGTCGAAATTGGATCTTATTCACATGATATGACTTTATTGCAAGAAGTGATCAAAAAAGGTTTTCAAAACATGCAAAATCCCAAACATTTTAATTGTGTTGAGCATGGCCTTTTCAAAAATTCAAGGTCAATTTGAAAATAAATACTGAGAACCAAACTATTTTAGAAAGAAGGCCTACATATTATGTAAAATGTAGAAGATGGAGCAAAGTCTGATACTAGAATAATGAATGAAGATAAACCCCCTGTTAGAAAACACCCAGATGGAGGCAGGAGGCTTTTTCAGGCCTGACTATTCAATTCAGATCAGCCATTTCAGGTCATAACTTGAGATACTCATCTATAAAACAATTAAACAACACTAATCTGGATTTAAAAAATAACCCAGATATCAATGTCAGATTAGCTTCAACAGAAATCTCTAAAGGACCTAGAAAATAGAATTTTGACAAACTTCTGTAAATGATCAGAGGTCAGAAAACATATAATTATTCATAAATAATATTGAAATCAAACGTTTGTTCAGCACTGTAAGAACAGATGTAACAATAATCTCACCAAAATTTTAGTCTCCAAATTGGTCTCTTCAGAAGGTAGATATATAACTTCTAGTGATTGGGACTTGTTTACCCAAGTTAAGACAAAATATAAAATAACTTAAATATATAGGTCTAGAATTTCAAATAAGAAAATTATGGCCATATGTGGCGACTATAACCATGAGTTTATGGGAAGGTACTTGTCATAGCATTGGGAAACATGAATTTATGTTCCTTCAACTTCAGGAACAAGGCATAAAATGAGGGGAGTTACTGCTAAAGGAAAACCCAGAATAGCTAAAACTATTTTCAAGAGTAAAAGAACCTCTGGCGGAATCAGTATCCCGGACCTCAAGCTTTACTATGGAGCAATAGTGTTAAAAACCGCATGGTATTGGTACAGTGACAGGCATGTAGATCAATGGAACAGAATTGAAGACCCAGAAATGAATCCACACTCCTATGGTCACATGATCTTTGACAAAGGAGCTAAAACCATCCAGTGGAAAAAAGATAGCCTTTTCAACAAATGGTGCTGGCTCAACTGGAGGTCAACATGCAGAAGAATGCAAATTGACCCATTCTTATCTCCTTGCACTAAGCTCAATTCCAAGTGGATCAAGGACCTCCACATAAAACAAGACACACTGAAGCTAATAGAAAGGAAACTTGGGAAGAACCTTGAACATATGGGCACGGGGAGAATTTCATGAATAGAACTCCAATAGCTTATGCTCTAAGATCAAGAATTGACAAATGAGACCTCATTAAGTTACAAAGGTTTTGCAAGGCAAAAGACACTGTCAAAAAGACAAAGCAGCAACCAACTAACTGGGAAATGATCTTTACCAACCCTACATCCGACAGAGGGCTAATATCCAATATATACAAAGAACTCAAGAATTAAACTCCAGAGAGGTAAGTAACCCTATTAAAAAATGGGGTACAAGCCGGGCGGTGGTGGCGCACACCTTTAATCCCAGCACTTGGGAGTCAGAGGCAGGTGGATTTCTGAGTTCCAGGCCAGCCTGGTCTACAGAGTGAGTTCCAGGACAGCCAGGGCTACACAGAGAAACCCTGTCTAGAAAAAAACCAAAAAAAAAATGGGGTACAGAGCTAAACAAAGAGTTCTCACCTGAAGAATATCTAATGGCTGAGAAGCACGTAAAGAGATGTTCATCATTTGGGAAATGCAAATCAAAACAACCCTGAGATTCCATCTCACACCAGTCAGAATGGCTAAGATCAAAAATACAGGAGACAGCAGTTGTTGGCGAGGATGGGGAGAAAGAGGAACACTCCTCCACTGCTGGTGGAATTGCAAGCTGGTACAACCACTCTGGAAAGCAGTCTGGCGGTTCCTCAGAAAACTGGGCATGACACTCCCGGAGGATCCGGTTATACCACTCCTGGGCATATACCCAGAGGCTTTCCCTGCATGCAATAAGGACACATGCTCCACTATGTTCATAGCAGCCTTATTTATAATAGCCAGAAGCTGGAAAGTACCCAGATGTCCCTCAACGGAGGAATGGATTCAGAAGATGTGGTATATTTACACAATGGAATACTACTCTGCAATTAAAAACAATGAATTCACGAAATTCCTAGGCAAATGGTCAGAACTTGAAAATATCATCCTTAGTGAGGTATCCCAATCCCAAAAGAACACACATGCTATGCAGTCACTGATAAGGGGATATTAACCCAGAATCTCGGAATACCCTAGACACAATTCGCATATCAATAGATTTACGAGAAGATGGAAGGAGACACCCCTGGTCCTGGAAAGACTGGATGTAGGGGAATGCCAGGACAGAGAAGCGAGAGGGGGTTGAATGGGGAAAAGAGGGAGGGAAGGGGGCTTATGGGACTTTCGGGGAGTGAGGAAACGGGAAAAGGGAAATCATTTGGAATGTAAATAAAATAAAATTAGAAAATAAAATAAAATTTAAAAAAAGTGTTATCAGGTAGTCCACAAACAGAAGACAGCAGAGGCTGACTTTCCAACTTTATTTGAGGGAGTCACAGCTGACAAAACCCCAAAAGTCTTACAACTAAGTATGTTGATTAACCAACTTCTTTGGATAAAGCTATGGCCTATGACAAAGGAAAAAATGCAGGTACTCGATCAGCTGGTTCAAAAGCCTCTAAAGGCTTAATATACAAAAGAGTCCACAAGCCATTGGAATTCTGTATTTGTCATTAAAAAGAAATATGGCAATTGGAAGATGTTGACATTCTGAAAGAAGTTAATAAAACCATTTAGTCAATGGATTCATTACAGTCTGGAATCTCATTGCCTTAATTGTTACCTGAAGCATGGGCTATTATAGTTTCTGATTTAAAAGATTGCCTTTTCACCATTCCTTTATAAAAATGAGGTAGAGAGATGTTTGTTTTCACAGTGTCTACTTATAATAGCTGTCTAATAAAGCGAAAGGATTCGAAAGTGCTGCCACAGGAATGTTTAATAGTCATGCAGCAACTATCATCAAACAATTCATAAACAATTTTCTGAATCCATAATTTACCATTATACGGATGATATTTTGCTGACTGAGTCAAATAAAGATACCTTACAAAAATTGTTTAATGAAGTAAAGAAAATTCTGTTAATTGGAATTACAAATTGCTCCTGAAAACATGCACAAATGAGGTTCTATTAAGCTTCTATTCTATAAGAGGTCTACAAAAGATTCAAAGTCCAAATCAGAAGAGTCCAACTAAGAAACCTTAACGATTTCAAACATTGCTGGGATATATTAGTTGGCTACATCCAATGATTTGGTTAATTACTCAGAGCTAGGTGATTTATTTCAAACTTTCTAAGGTTGTAAAGGTTTAAATACTGCAAGAAAATTATTTGCTGCGGGTGAGAGAAAATTAAATCTTAGAAAAGAAATTACAGGATTTACATATGGACCATTTGCATCCAAAGAAGTCTTGCATTTTAGTTATTTTGCCTTCAACTCATTCTTCAACTGAAATTCTTTTTTAAAATTAGGTATATTCTTTATTTACATTTCAAATGATTTCCCTTTTCCTGCCACTCCCCAGAAAGTCCCATAAATCATCTCCCCTCCCACTGTTCACCAATCAATCCATTCCTGCTTCCCTGTCCTGGTATTCCCCTACACTGCTGCATCAAGCCTTCCCAGGACCAGGGGACTTTCTTCCCTTTGATGTCCAACAAGGCCATCCTCTGATACCTATGTATCTGGAGCCATGGGTAACACCATGTGTACTATCTGCTTGATGTTTTTGTCCCTGGGAGCTTTGGGAGTACTGGGTGGTTCATATCTTGTTCCTTCTATGGTGCTGTAAACCCCTTCAGCTCCTTGACAAATACAGAGGGGGACACTCTCAGCCAGCCATTGAACTGAGTGCAGGGTCCTCAGTGGGGGATCTAGAAAAAGAACCCAACTGGCTGAAGGGGTTTTCAACAGAAATTCTATTTTTTTCTTTCTTTCTTTCTTTCTTTCTTTTTATTTTCTAAGTTTTTTTTATTTACATTCCAAATGATTTCCCCTTTCTCGTTTCCTCCCTCCCCGAAAGTCCCAGAAGCCCCCTTCCCTCCCTCTGTTCCCCATTCAACCCCCTCTCGTTTCTCTGTCCTGGCGTTCCCCTACATCCAGTCTTTCCAGGACCAGGGGTCTCTCCTTCCATCTTCTTGGAAATCTATTGATATGCGAATTGTGTCTAGGGTATTCCGAGATTCTGGGTTAATATCCCCTTATCAGTGACTGCATACCATGTGTGTTCTTTGTGATTGGATTACCTCACTAAGGATGATATTTTCAAGTTCTGACCATTTGCCTAGGAATTTCATGAATTCATTGTTTTTAATTGCAGAGTAGTATTCCATTGTGTAAATATACCACCTCTTCTGAATCCATTCCTCCATTGAGCGACATCTGGGTTCTTTCCAGCTTCTGGCTATTATAAATAAGGCTGCTATGAACATAGTGGAGCATGTGTCCTTATTGCATGCAGGTAGGGTGATCTGGCTGTGACATCTGTTACCCCATTGATCGCCAGGGTTGATTTGGCTGATTTGGCTGGCTAGGCGGGTTTCCCCTTCCTCCCTCACCGCTCCACGTGTGTCCCTCCAGAAGCTGCGCGCTTGGTCAAAGAGGGTAACCTTCCCAGAATAGAGGAGGACCGGTCTTTTGTCAAGGGTATACAAGTAGCTGCGCTCCCCTGCTAGAACCTCCAAACAAGCTTTCAACAGAAATTCTTATGCAGAGAAATGATTATGTCTTAGATTGTACCTTTTTTATTATTAAAGACATTTATGGTAAACGTTTTTTAATTGATTCTAAAGAAAAGATTGAGGCTTCTTAAATTAGCATGAATAGATACAACAAAAATTGTGGTACTTTATACTCATCCAGATGTTGCCTCCATATGGGTAGAAAATGAACATTGGCAAAAGGCTTACAACAATTTTGTTTGAGTTTTAACAGTATTCACAAAGCAAGCAACATCAGTTTATAAAACGAACTTATTCAATTCTACCTCACATACTGAGAGGAACAACAACTTCTAGACCCCCTATATTCTATACTGATGCAAAATAAATCAGGAAAGTTAGGTTATAAGTCAGAAAATATAAGTAAAATATATCAAATTCCATATGATTCAGTTCAAAAATCAAACATATGCAATTCTTACAATATCACAAAATTTTCCTGACTCTCTTAATATAGTTACTGAATTCAATACACAGAAAGAGCTGTTTGCATGTAGAAGCTGCTAAACTTATTCAGAAATTATTCACAATTAACTTCCTTGTTTATTCAAACACAACTAGTGATCAGAACTAAAAGTCATCCATTGTATATAAGACATATCCATTTCAATATGTGTCTACCAGGTTCTCTAGCTCAAGATAATGATGAAATTGATCAGCTAAGGTTATAAAATGTAATAGAATCTTCAGAATTTCATAAAAAATATGTTAACAGCAAAGGTATAAAAGGAATTTTTCTATTACTTAGAAAAATCCATGAAATTATAATACAGTGTCTCATTTGTACTTCGTATAACCAAACTCCATTACCTTCAGGGAGTAATGCAAAATGCCTAAAGAAATAAAACTTGTTAAGCAGATTTGTTTTGTTTTACAGACCTTGGAAAATTCATATATGTACACCATACCATAGACTCAAATTCAGGATATCAATGGGTAACTGCTTTAAGTTCTGAATAGGCTGCTTTTGTAATTTCACATCTATTAGAAGTTGTGACAGTTATGGAAATATTTGTCTGGATTAAAATTGACAAAGCTTTTCAGCATATGGCTCTAATAAAATGAGGAATATTTTTACATTATATAATATAAAGCACAATACAGGTATACTATCCAGTCCTATAGGACAAGCAGTTGTAGCAAGACCTAATTGTAATTTAAAAGAGATGCTTAGCAAACAGAAAAGGGTAACAAAGAGGCCTGGAGATAAATTACATATTGCTTTAATAACTTAATTTTTTAAATGGGAATGCACAAAAAATTATACAAAAACATAAAAAAAGAACAAAACAGTAACCACAAAAACTACCACCAACACTATCATCACGACCACCAACAACAGCAAAAGCACCTGGTGAACTAAATCATCCCATTTAAGAATGAACTAATTTCAGAACACAGATAAAGAATTGTGTTGTGTTGGGGAGGAATTTTGTTCTTATTTAAACTGGAGAAGAAAAACTATAGTTTGCATACAAATTCATAGAAAACATACTAAACCAAGGGAAACTCCCCCAAACCAAAGATCTTGTCTGAAGGCAGGAAGAGAGAAAACAAGAGGACCAAAAACAGATAACACATATTGCTGATGCCTCAACAGGTGAATAGCTCTAAAACATAAAAATATCTCCAGTCAGGACCTCAGCTATACTTAGCGAATAAATCTTATTAGCTACTAAATCTTCAGGACTTGTTATGCCATTTTTAAATGACATAGTTAAACAGTTATTAAAGTTTTGTTATATAATACAAACTAACTTATAAAGAAAGACAGGTGTCTTACTTGCTCAAACAAAGAGCAGGAAATCTCCATGTTTAGCAGATCTGTTAGTGCTGAACTAATCTGTATGCATTTACTATTATCTGAATGCATAGTGCATTCCATACAGATGTTAACACAAAAATTTTATTACTGTGGGACTTTAAAAACTGAATACCAGTAAATTTGGAAGAACCCTGACAGGACTCATCCTGGAAGATGCTAAGAAGGATGCTGAAATCCAGGGAAATGCTTCTTCCAGTATCTTAATTGATCCAACTTCAGACTATTTTAATATCTGTTTCATCAAAACTTGCTTCCAGGACAGCTTCAAAGAAATTGGATAACTCCAGATGACCACAATTCGTCCAGCATGTCAGATTGTTTCAGTCAGGACTTCATTTAAGCCTGCACTTTCTCAGCACACAGAGATTGGACACACCTAGCTTTCTTTTATTAATTAATTAATTAATTAATTAACTTATTAATCAATTAATTAATTTTTACACTCCATATTTTATTCTCCCCAATCCCTTTCCACCCTAGATATTATTATTGTCATTATTTATCACAATGTGATTATTCGATTAACTTTATAGCCTATGAGTAAAATTAAAAATAAAGATGATATTTTTAATTTAATCATGTTGTTAGAGAAGCCTCTTTGATTAATAATGTCCATTGTGCATATGATATACAAGAAACTTTATTGCACAAATGAACAAAAATTGTGATCTGGAATTTGTGAGATCTAAAGATGATGTAACAGGAAAAGAATTTTTTTCAGCGCTCATAAAGTCATGTGTTATTTGTGGCCAAATCTTAGGAACTTTAATATAATCAGAGTATCTACATGCTTGGGTTTCTTTGGTTTTTGTTTGGTTTTAATTAATTAATTATTTAATTTTTTTTACACACCATATATTATTCCCTCACCCACTGCTCCACACTCTTACTGTTCCACATCCTGTACCTCCACCCAAACCCCTGTCTCCATGTGGATGTCCCCAACCCCAACCCCCCGACCTCTAATCTTCCTGGGACTTCCAGTCTCTTGAGAGTTAGATGCATCATCTCTGAATGAACACAGACACATCAGTCCTCTACTATATATGTGTTGAGGATCTCATATCAACTGGTGTATGCTGCCTGTTTGGTGGTCCAGTATTTAAAAGATCTCTGGTGTCTCAATTAAATGAGACTGCTGGTCTTCCTACAGGATGGCCCTTCCCTTCAGCATCTTTTAGCCTTCCCTAATTCAACAAGGGTCAGCTGCTTCTTTCTGACTGTTTTAGCTGCTAGATGAGCCTTCTGGAGTGAGGTCATGCTCGGTCCCTTTTTATGAGTGCTCCATAGCCTCAGTAATAGTGTCTGTCCTTGGAACCTCCCTGTGAGCTGGATTCCACTTTGGATCTGTCTGTCTCTGGACCTTCTTTTCCTCAGACGCCTCTCCGTTTCCATCCTTGTAATTCTTTCAGAGAGGCACAATTACGGGTCAGAGTTGTGACTGTGGGATGGCCCCCCTCTCCCTCATTTGGTGCCATCTTCCTACTGGAGGTGGGACCCATAAGTTCCCTCTCCCTACTGTCAGTCATTTCATCTAAGGTCCCCCCTTTGAGTTCTGAGAGTCTGTCACCTCCCAGGACTCAGATGCATTGTGGAGAATACCCCCAACCTCCTATCTCCCGAGGTTGCCTGTTTCCATTCTTTCTACTGACCCTCAGAGCTTCAGTCCTTTTCCCTCACCCTATACCAGATCAGGTTCCCCTTTCCCCACACTCCCTAACCCCTGTCCATTTTCCCTCCCAGGTTTCTACCTCCCTTCCCATTTGTGATTGCTTTGTTCTCCCTCCTTTGTGGGACTGAGGCATCCTCACTAGGGAACTTAAGCTTGTTGACCTTTTTGAGCTCCGTGGACCATATCTTGGATACTCTCTACTTTTTAGCATCCACTTATTAGTGAGAACATACCAAGTTTGTCTTTTTGACTCTGAGTTATCTCACTCAGGATAATACTTTATAATTCCATCCATTTACTTACAAAACTCAGGATATCCTCGTTCTTAATAGCTGAGTAGTGTTCCATTGTGTAAATGAACCACATATTCTGTATCCATTCTTCTGTCAGGGACATCTGGGTTGTTTCCAGCTTCTGGCTATCACAAATAAGGCTGCTGTGAACATAGTGGTCCTGTGTGATGGTGGGGCATATTTCGGGTATATTCTCAAGAGTGGTATAGCTGAGTCTTCTGGTAGATCTATTTCCAATTTTCTGAGGAACCTCCAGATTGTGATCCAGAATGGTTGTACCAGTTTGCAACCCCACCATCAGCTAGCTTTCTTAAGACAGGCAAATAAACCAGACACACTGAAACTAATAGAAGGGAAACTAGGGAAGAACCTTGAACATATGGGCACAGGGGAGAATTTCCTGAACAGAACTCCAATAGCTTATACTCTAAGATCAAGAATAGACAAATGGGACCTCATTAAATTACAAAGTTTTTGCAAGGCAAAAGACACCGTCAAAAAGACAAAGCGGCAACCAACTAACTGGGAAATGATCTTTACCAACCTTACATCCGACAGAGGGCTAATATCCAAGATATACAAAGAACTCAAGAAGTTAAACTCCAGAGAGGCAAGTAACCCTATTAAAAAATGGGGTACAGAGCTACACAAAGAGTTCTCACCTGAAGAATATCTAATGGCTGAGAAGCACCTAAAGAGATGTTCATCATCCTTAGTCATTAGGGAAATGCAAATCAAAACAACCCTGAGATTCCATCTCACACCAGTCAGGATGGCTAAGATCAAAAACACAGGAGACAGCAGTTGTTGGCGAGGATGTGGAGAAAGAGGAACACTCCTCCACTGCTGGTGGAATTGCAGGCTGGTACAACCACTCTGGAAAGCAGTCTGGCGGCTCCTCAGAAAACTGGGCATGACACTTCCGGAGGATCCGGCTATACCACTCCTGGGCATATACCCAGAGACTTTACCTGCATGCAATAAGGACACATGCTCCACTATGTTCATAGCAGCCTTATTTATAATAGCCAGAAGCTGGAAAGAACCCAGATGTCCCTCAACGGAGGAATGGATTCAGAAGATGTGGTATATTTACACAATGGAATACTACTCTGCAATTAAAAACAATGAATTCACGAAATTCCTAGGCAAATGGTCAGAACTTGAAAATATCATCCTTAGTGAGGTAACCCAATCACAAAAGATCACACATGGTATGCAGTCACTGATAAGGGGATATTGACCCAGAATCTCAGAATACCCTAGACACAATCAGCATATCAATAGATTTCTAAAAAGATGGAAGGAGAGACCCCTGGTCCTGGAAAGACTGGATGTAGGGGAACGCCAGGTCAGAGTAATGAGAGGGGGTTGAACGGAGAAAAGAGGGCGGGAAGGGGGCTTATGGGACTTTCGGGGAGGGAGGAAACGGGAAAGGGGAAGTGATCTGGAATGTAAATTAAAAAAATAAAATAAAATAAAAAAAAACTAAAAAAAAATGTTTAGAGATAGAAAAAAAAAGAATATGTTGTTTTAAAATGTGTGCATTTTACAAGGATTTAATTGGTTTTAAAATTCATGCCTTTTACAAGGATTTAATTCCAGTTAAAAGAATTTGTTCTTAGCAACCCCAGGAAATTCTTAAATTCTTGCTTAGCTTCTAAACCAAACACAAGATTGTTTAGAAACAGGCAACTTTGTGGCATCCATAATTACCCTTGTTAGTAGATGGAAGCAACACACAAAGTTGCAGTAAGAAGGGTTTTGCTGTGACAGACACTTGTTTACAAAGAAAACAGAATACTTTTTAAAAGAAATAGAAGAAGATATAAAGCTAATTGTTCTAGTTCTAATTCTGTTGTGGATTTCTCTGGTTTGGTAGTGATTGCCTGCATAAAAATATACTCAAAAATATACTTGAATATTTTTGGATATTGGAATTGGATAGAAGTTCATTGAGATGCATAAACTTTGAGTCTACTTAATTTTGGTTTGTGATGTTTATTTTATTTGCAGTTTTTTAATAATAAAGTTTAAAGTTTAAAAAAAAAAAAAGACAGGCAAATAATCCAATTTTCTTGGGACCTTCTAAAAGAAAAAAACAATGCTTCCAATAAGCAGAAAGTAATTTTAAGAGAGTGATGCCCTATTCTGAAAAGGCACGGTGGATTTGTTTCGGGGTACTATTTAGGTGATGAACATCTTTAAAGTACGGGTGGTTGTAAATTGTTAAATGGCCATGGTCAGAGAGGAAAAAATTATAGGTTGGATTTAGGGATATCTCTCTTTCTTCTTTCTTTCCACTATTCTTTCTCTTTTACCTAATGTTAAAAATAAAAACAGGGGTTAGAAGTTGAGAAAGGGAAAAGAAAGTATATAAGAAGTATAGATGCTGATTTTGTGTCCCATGGTTCTAGGTACAGTCTGGATATGAGCATTGTTATGAATGTTAAAGAATCTCCCATATCAGTGTGGTGTAAAGAACATTCTCCATTCGCCTCTGATTTGCTAATAATAAGCTGAAGATCCAATGACTGGGCAGAGGACATAGACATGCTGAAATTTCAAGGCCAGCAAGAGATCCCAAAGAGAAGAGTCAGGTAGAAGGAGTTTGTGATGAGGGAGACAGGTGAGGGTAAGGAAGAATAAGGATCACAAGATGGAGGAAAAAGAATAAGGTCACCATAAGTTTAGGCATGAGAAGAAATCGTCAAAGGAGTCCTCAGTAATGATAGATGGTTACAGCAATGCAAGCCAATGAGAGACTAAACACAAATTACTCAGGGCATATGGATGGAAAGTAACTAAGATAGCATAGAGGATTAGAAATAACTGCTCAGTTAATGTGCTAAAATTTTGTTGAATAAATCTATAAGTTTCTGTCTCAAATATTTGGGAGCTAGACATATTATAAAAAAACTGCCACCTTTAAATTTTATCCTATAATTAATTGTTGTTTTTAATAGAAAACTCTATGTTGTTATGTGCTAGCTTTCTGCTGTTTTAATATACAATATTATATTCATTTATCTATTAATGGACTTTGGTACTATATCCAAAATTTGACTATTATAAATGCAATCTATATAAACATTTCTATTTTAAAAACCATCTATGGACATGTATTTTCATTATTTATTTTGTTTGGCAGCAGCATTTTAGATTGTATTAGGTGTGTGTGTGTGTGTGTGTGTGTGTGTGTGTGTGTGTGTGTGTGTATCTGTGTAAAAATTCACACATGCCATGGATTCTGTGTGGAGTTCAAAGGAGTCTTCTCTCTTCAGGGACTGGAAAAGTAAATCTGTCTTGCATGTCTCAGACCTTTATCCCTTTATTCATTAGCCATCTCATCAGATTTTAGTAAAGATAATTGTCAAACTAAGTTAAATTAATGATTTTATATATGTCATAGTTTTTTCTAGGTTATTTATATTTTATCATATTATCAATAAAATGTTATTTTTATTAAGCTTATGTATATATACACATAAAATTCAAGGTTTTAATGTTTATATATATCCCATTTGTGCTAAATTTTGTACAAAATTCAAGGTTTATTTCTCTCTCATTTATATATCTAATTCTACTTTTAGAGAAAGTTATCTTTTCTCTAATAAATGTCCTTTACTGAGTGAAAATAATTTCAACAAACAGGATAATTTTCACTTTTTATTGATTTATTTATGTATCTTGACACTAAGAACATACAGTGCAAAGTGTAGCATTAATGATAAAATTTGAAAGTAAGTAGTGTAATTCTTTCAATTTTGTTCTTTTCTCAGAGTGATTTTGGCTATTGTAGAAGCACTGTGTTTGGAAATGATTTCTACCAGCTTTTCAGTTTTATCCACTCACACACTGAGTTATTGATTTGAATTGCAGTGAACATAGATCAAATGACCAGATTGTCATCATAACATATTGACTGTTTTGGTCCAAGAACATGATCTAACCCTCCAAGTATATAGACTTTCCTTAATTATTCTTAAAAACTTACTTTATTTTACTGAGTTTATGTCCTAAACAACCCTGAAAAATTTGTTAAAGTTTTATATATCTGATGTAATAGAGAAAAATCTGTGATTTTTTTTAAATAAAAATTATTACATTACAAGAAGGAAAGGAAAAGTATAGATGCTTCAATCCCACTTAGAAGAGGGAACAAAATAATGTGAGGCAGAGTTACGGAGGGACATGGGTGGGAGAGAGGAGGGGAGGGAAAAAGTTGTAGGACCAGGTTATGGGAAGAGGCAGAAGAGAAGTTTACAGGGCCAAGAGAATTAATAAAACATGTAGCAGTGAGTGTGAGGAACAAAGAGGGGTAACCACTATAAAGTCCAAGATACCAGGAATGTGAGAGGCTTCCAGGATCCAACGGGGATGACACTAGCCAAAACATCCTATAGCAGGGAGATAGAACCTAAAGAGACCACCTCCAGTAGATAGACATGGCCCCCAGTCGAGTGATATGGCCACCCACTCATCTCAAAATCTTTAACCCCGAATTGTTCCTGTATAAAGGAAACATAGAGACAAAAAATGGAGCAGAGATTGAAGGAAAAGCCATCCAGAGACTTCCTACCTTGGGATCCATCCCATCCATAGACACCAAGTTCTGACACTATTGCTGATGCCAAGAACTGTTTGCAGACAGGAGCTCAGTATGGCTGATCTCTGAGATGCTCTACAAGCACCTGACTAAGACAGATGCAAATAATCACAGCCAACCATTGGACTGATCCCAAGAACACCAGTGTAAGAGTTAAGGGAAGGAGTGAAGGAGCTGAAGAGGATTGCAATCCCATAGGAAGAACAACAATATCAACTAAGTGGACCACTCTGAGATATCACAGATTAAATCACTAACCAAAGAGTACAGATGAGTGGGTCTATGGCTCCTACTACATAAGTCACAGAAGACTGCATCAATGGGAGGGAAGGAGCTTGGTACTGAATAGGCTTGTTGCCCAGTAAAGCGGGGTACTAAGGGGTGTGGCAGGAGTTGATGGGGTGGGGAGTTGTGGAGGGGAGAGGGTGACTTAGTACAACATTTGAAATGTAAATAAATAAAATAATTAATAATAAAAGAAAGGGTCAGGAAACAACTTTAAATTGTTTTATGGTCAATTTAAAAATATCATTTTTGTATGGATCAATATGCAGTGAATCTGGCAATCTAAGCAATTCACATAACATTGATAAAAGAAATTTTTGAGTAATGTGTAGAGAAGCAGGACATATTTAAAATAGTTGACTTATTTTCAAGTGTTCTCTGTTGTTTTAGTCTGGTTTGCTTGTAAATGAATTAAATCTGACCTTGTCAATTTCTTTGTCCTTTGTACTGTTTATTATTAATTATTATTTCTGAGGTGAAAACAGAAGTATTGACTTGAATCGTGTGTGTGTGTGTGTGTGTGTGTGTGTGTGTGCACGCGTGCATGCACGCACATGCATGGGGTGATCTGTTTGGTGGTATGTACATAATTATAAGTGGAGAGTATCAATTATTCTGGGTCTATTCTTCTATTGAGTACCACTATACACAGAGTCTCTTAATGTACCTGAAGAGCTCTGACTGCACTAAGCTGTTGAAGAGTAGACTATGGAAATGTGGCTCTCTTGGACTCTACAGAACTGAAGAGAGAGATACTTTGACATGTATAAATTTTACATAGATGCCCAAGATTAAAAGTCAAATCTCTTAAGTTTATGAGGTAATCATTATACCTATTGAGTTATCTCCCCAACAACAATTTTTGATACTTTTTAAATAGATAAATTAATGTTCTTAATTTCCCTGTATATACAATTTATTGAGATGTTGTACTTCTTTTTTCCCCTTTGTTATATTGTTGAGTATTTTTGGTCCACTTCTTTTATTCTTAACTGACAGCTATATGTATATTTAAAGTATTTGATTATTTGATATTGCCCACACACACACAAACACACACACACACATACACACACACACACACACAGAGAGAGAGAGAGAGAGAGAGAGAGAGAGAGAGAGAGAGAGAGAGAGAGAGAGAGAGAGAACACTTTTATTTAACAGATGTGATTATCAACTAGGAGGCTTACTGATGAATAGACTCACCCTTTTGGTCTCTTACTGGACTTTGGGTGGCTAGTTCATCTCAGTTTCAGTTATTCTGGCCCAAAACAACCCAAGCTGACTTCTATCTATGCTGATCTTCTGAGAGTTGACTGTATCTTATCTCTAAGTAATTCTTTCAAATCTGATTCATCACTTTGCTGCTAAATTAGATGTCATTGTGTGGGATTACATGTTTACTAAAGGCATGCCTCAATTCCAGCTAGAGGGATAAAAGGTGTGTCCTTCCAGCTAGATTAAACTGACCTAGACATTCATTGTACATGATACCTTGCCAGAGCAATCATGTTGCTAGGTTAAAATTCTTCTACACCTTCCTCTTTTCTGTTTAAGCTAAACATCATACCCAGTTTTATTATTACAACAGAAATGACCATCACTCCCATTAACATAATAATGCAAATGCTCTTATGGAGATCTGATGATTCATTGATCTTTCATAGGTGCAGTCCTTGTCATCTGCCCTTCTGCAAATAGTCAATTCAGCATCAAGGTTTTCCAATCTGCCAGTCTGATGAATGCTCTGTCCTTTTTCATCCAGTTTGTTGAGCTTCCTGGTATAGGGGGATCCTGTGTCAACTGTATTGTCTTTCTCCACCTCTTCTTTCCTTGAGTTGTATCTTTCATGTGGAAACTTCTCTTAATACAGTTTGGAACTTTATCAATTTTGATGGGAGCTGTAGTCTTTCATCACCTGTGGAAATACAGACAAAACATCTTCCCCAATGTAACACATTCACTAATTTCCATTCTGTTGCTAAAATATCTTTAAAGTATACAGGTTGATTTAATTTAGTAAGTTTTTTTTTTTTGCTGTAATCTAGTGTCTTTATGAAGCTGTTGTTCCTGCTTCATTGGCATTCAAAACCAAACAAGTGAAAGATCTGTATGACAAGAACTTCAAGCCTCTGAAGAAAGAAATTGAAGAAGACCTCAGAAGATGGAAAAATCTGCCATGCTCATGGATTGGCAGGATTAATATAGTAAAAATAACCATCTTGCCAAAAGTAATACACAGATTCAATGCAATCCCCATCAAAATCCCAACTCACTTCTTCATAGAGTTAGAAAGAGCAATTCAGAAATTTATCTGGAATAACATAAAACCCAGGATAGCTAAAACTATTCTCTAGAGGAAAAGAACCTCTGGGGGAATCAGTATCCCGGACCTCAAGCTGTACTACAGAGCAATAGGGTTAAAAACTGCATGGTATTGGTACAGTGACAGGCATGTAGATCAATGGAACAGAATTGAAGACCCAGAAATGAATCCACACTCCTATGGTCACTTGATCTTTGACAAAGGAGCTAAAACCATCCAGTGGAAAAAAGATAGCCTTTTCAGCAAATGGTTCTGGCTCAACTGGAGGTCAACATGCAGAAGAATGCAAATTGACCCATTCTTTTATTTATTTATTTATTTAAATTTACATTCCAAATCATTTCCCCTTTCTCGTTTCCTCCCTCCCGGAAAGTCCCATAAGCCCCCTTCCCTCCCTCTTTTCTCCATTCAACCCCCTCTCGTTTCTCTGTCCTGGCATTCCCCTACATCCAGTCTTTCCAGGACCAGGGTCTCATCTCCTTGCACTAAGCTCAATTCCAAGTGGATCAAGGACCTCCACATAAAACCAGACACACTGAAACTAATAGAAAGGAAACTAGGGAAGAACCTTGAACATATGGGCACAGGGGAGAATTTCCAGAATAGAACTCCAATAGCCTATGCTCTAAGATCAAGAATTGACAAATGGGACCTCATTAAATTGCAAAGTTTTTGCAAGGCAAAAGACACTGTCAAAAAGACAAAGTGGCAACCAACTAACTGGGAAATGATCTTTACCAACCCTACATCCGACAGAGGGCTAATATCCAATAAATACAAAGAACTCAAGAAATTAAACTCCAGAGAGGCAAGTAACCCTATTAAAAAATGGGATACAGAGCTAAACAAAGAGTTCTCACCTGAAGAATATCTAATGGCTGAGAAGCACCTAAAGAGATGCTCATCATCCTTAGTCATTAGGGAAATGCAAATCAAAACAACCCTGAGATTCCATCTCACACCATCAGAATGGCTAAGATCAAAAACACAGGAGACAGCAGTTGTTGGCGAGGATGTGGAGAAAGAGGAACACTCCTCCACTGCTGGTGGAATTGCAAGCTGGTGCAACCACTCTGGAAAGCTGTCTGGCAATTCCTCAGAAAACTGGACATGACACTACGGAGGATCCGGCTATACCACTCCTGGGCATATACCTAGAGACTTTACCTGCATGCAATAAGGACACATGTTCCACTATGTTCATAGCAGCCTTATTTATAATAGCCAGAAGTTGGAAATAACCCAGATGTCCCTCAACGGAGGAATGGATTCAGAAGATGTGGTATATTTACACAATGGAATACTACTCTTCTATTAAAAACAATGAATTCACGAAATTCCTAGGCAAATGGTCAGAACTTGAAAATATTATCCTTAGTGAGGTAACCCAATCACAAAAGAACACACATGGTATGCAGTCACTGATAAGGGGATATTAACCCAGAATCTCGGAATAACCTAGACACAATTCAAATATCAATAGATTTCCAAGAAGATGGAATGAGAGACCCCTGGTCCTGGAAAGACTGGATATAGGGGAATGCCAGGACAGAGAAGCGAGAGGGGGTTGAATGGGGAAAAGAGGGAGGGAAGGGGGCTTATGGGACTTTCGGGGATGGAGGAAAGGGGAAAGGGGAAATGATTTTGAATGTAAATAAAAAAAACTTAGAAAATATAAGAAAATTTAAAAAAATTGCAAGTTAATAAAGCATTATTCAGTCTATTTCTCAAATTTCTTAGTCCCTTTTTCTGTTTATCAATGTACATATAGATCTTTATGAATCCACATATATCAAGAACTAGTGGGTTTTACCTTTTAAACTAGACAAGCACCCTAATTCTTTGCCTGAGATGGGCTTCTTAGTTACTTTAATACAGAATGGCAAGCATTTCCTGTTCTCTTACTTTCTTTGTCTTCTGTCTCTCAAGCTGTTGCAATAACATAGTTAATTTTTCTTAGCATCCAGTTTTTGTCAAACTTTCTATTGAGAGAGAATATATGAAGATTGCAATTGAAAGTAGGGAGGAGTTACTCTGGTGGTCACAGTTGCAATAAGCACTGTGATGGCTTTTTCAAATAATATTTCTATCCCCTCAAGTCCTATCCTTGGTCTCAATAGATTTAAAATGAAGATTCCAATTTTTAATGTAGAAAAAGGCTGTATATATCATTAAAATTGTCTTTTGGGGTAGCCTGTTATGATTCATTGTCTCTGAGGCTTGTGGTCAATTCCCTGCCCTGGGCTTGAGACTTCTACAATTTTGAAGTCCCCTCAGTCTCTCTGGGTGTTCAGCCAAACTCAATCTGATGCTTTCTCTGGAGGTAATCGCAGGTGTATGTATCTTCTGTAGCTATCTTTCAGATGTCTCCCGTCCTGTGCGACATTTCTGTCAGATGTCTTCTGCTTTCTGCCTTGTTAGTGGGTTCTCTCCTTCTGCAATCATATTGGGCACTGGATGTAACAGTAATTTTTATATCTTCAGAAGAAGAGATGAAATGAAAGCAGTATCCAACTGAACATATACATAAATAAGCTTTCTTTTATGCCTTGTTGAGATCAGTCAAGAAATATCTTCTAAGTCCATCTGTAGCTGCTTACTTCATCATAACCACATTTTTTGAATTGTGTTTATTGCATAAACAAGATATATCATGATGCTGATTCCTAAATCTGCTAAATTCTTGTTGTTGTTGTTGTTCTTCTTCTTCTTCTTCTTCTTCTTCTTCTTCTTCTTCTTCTTCTTCTTCTTCTTCTTCTTCTTCTTCTTCTTGATTTTGTGTCCAATGTCTTACAAATAGCTGTAGTGTTTTTTTCTGTGTTTGTTTGCTTTTCTTGATGCTGTAAAGTTACTCTTAATATTTTAATAGTATATTTTTTTAGAAATAATAGAATTATTTTAGAACATACATTGATATTGAGTAACCCAATGCTATGTAATTATGCACAAGTACTGATCCAGTGGGTGATAAACAAAAGTTTTGGTTAAGAGGCCAGGTCAATTCGTTTAAATTTATTGAATTAAATGAAAAAATTTACCTTCTTGAGGCACAAGCTCATTAGCACTGTGCACTCACACTGATATGCTCTGTTATGTCAGTGTACTCTAATAAGCAGAGATTTGTACTTATATTATCCTTTAGTGAACATAAAAATTTATTTCATATAGATACCTTTTGAGAAGCTGTTTGGAGAATTAAGTTATACTTTCTCTAATTTCCAGAACTTCTTTATGTTTAATTGGAGACTGAGAGCTCTAGAAATTTCTTCCTTTACTTTGTGTAAGCTTACTAGGCAAAACCGCCTACATTCATAATGAAAGAGCCCAGTGTAAGTGGTTGAAATTACATATACTCATGGTCTATTGCTTTATATATGAGGGGAGAAGGCCTTCAAGTGAGAAGAGCCCACAGTTTTTAACTCTTTTTGTACACCAACATATAGCAAAGTCTACAAACATTCCTCCAGTTGCACATCACCTCCATTCTTTCATTTTACTGTTACCTAAGCTGAGAGTTAAGTCCTTTCTGTCATCTCTATGTTCAAAGTCAAGTATATTTCCAAAGAGCAAGAAAAATGCTTGTTTTTCCCCTCAAAACATATTTACTAATTTTAAATCAAAACATGTAACTGCATAACAATTCTCTTTCTAATACTCTCTTAAAAATATTACTGTACTGATTGGTTCATTCAGTGTGTGTGTGTGTGTGTGTGTGTAAGAGAGAGAGAGAGAGTGTGAGTGTGTGTGTGTGTGTGTGTGTGTGTGTGTCTGTGCGTGCACAGCTCTCTTCTTCCATCATTAGTGTTTGAAGAATTACACGTAGATCTTTAAGCCTAGTTGCAAGTGCCTGTACATCCTGAGTCATATTGCAGGTCCTTAATTTTCTTCTGATTTAGCTTTCAAAATGATTTTAGCACATAGTTCAAGTAAAACATTCAATTTAAAGTTTAAGAAGTATTTGAGACAATTATTAAAAAAGAAAGAAATATTTGAGAAACAAAGAGGAATAAAGGTCAGGGAAAACTTAAATTTTAGCATGCTTTTTTAATGGTTATCCAGACTATTTTGAGCAAATCATGGAGTTTCCAGTTTCAAATCAGGTTAAATAGAATGCCATTTAAATAAGGTCAGAAATGTTCAATTTCTACTAAAGATATTTCTGTCAAATATAGCTCAATGTGTGTGATACTGAGTTATGAACTACATATAGTATATAGGAGTCAGAAGAAATAGGAAAATAGCTACAAAACAAGTGCAGTAAAGACTGATTTCTTTCTACTTTTCTGGATTTACCTCTTATCTAGCTTATTAAATGGAATCATAAGGTGTTTTTAACAGTTCTTTCTTTGGGTTAAAACTAATTGATTAGAAAAACAAATTTCTTATATTGTATATTGGTTTGAGCTTGTTAAAAGTTTCTGATTTTATTAATTTGGATACTATCTCTGTGCCCTCTGGTTAGTCTGGCTAAGGGCTTATCTATCTTGTTGATTTTCTCAAAGAACCAACTCCTCGTTTTGTTGATTCTTTGTATGGTTTTATTTGTTTCTACTTGATTGATTTCAGCCCTGAGTTTGATGATTTCCTGCCTTCTACTCCTCTTTGGTGTATTTGCTTCTTTTTGTTCCAGGGCTTTCAGGTGTGCCATTAAGCTGTTAGTGTATGCTGTCTCCCGTTTCTTTTTGGCGGCACTCAGGGCTATGAATTTTCTTCTTAGCACTGCTTTCATTGTGTCCCATAAGTTAGGGTATGTTGTGCCTTCATTTTCATTAACTTTCAAAAAGTCTTTGATTTCTTTCTTTATTTCCACCTTGACCAAGTTATCATTGAGTAGAGCATTGTTCAGCCTCCATGTGTACGTGGGTTTTCTTTTGTTTTTGTTGCCATTGAAGACCACCCTTATTCCATAGTGATCTGATAGGAGGCATGGGATTATTTCTATCTTCTTGTATCTGTTGAGGTCTGATTTGTGACCAATTATATGGTCAATTTTGGAGAAGGTACCATGAGGAGCTGAGAAGAAGGTGTATTCTTTAGCTCTAGGATGAAATGTTCTATATATATCAGTTATACCTAAGGCTTTAGAAAAGCATGTTAGTAGGAATGCAATTTAAATAAATAATACAGAATGCAAGTCTTTAATTTAAAAAAAAAACTGAAATTGCAGCTTTGGGTTTTTCTTTCTTCTTTTCTTTGTGCTTATACCTGCAAAGACCCCTGTGGATTAAATAACTGGTGTGTATACACTAATAAAAATCCCATTAAATTAAATGGCCAGTAGGCATGTGGAATGTCCTGTCGCAATTTCAGAAGACAGTTTGTTACCAGACTCCCTGCTATGCACATTTTATTTTATCAGGGTTAAGAAAAACATTTATAAAAATCTATTTATTTCTATTTTAAAAGTTCCAAGTATCCTGGAAATCGTGACTTTATAATTTTTCTTTTCCTGGAAATGGTTGGGTGGATCCAGCTATGGTACTCTGCAGAATACCCTATAGTAAATGCATATAATCAACACAATTGGTCAGTAATTTCCATTCTCTAAGCTCTTACTTTTTTCTTCAATTTGTGAGCAATAAAAGTGGCAATTCAGTGCATATTGTATCACAGAGAAAGTGTTTATAGAACACACTGTACTTGTGTTCTGTTTGAAATAATTTTAAAAGTATAGAAATATTTTTTTCCTTGCAAGTGTTCTCTGCTTTCCTTTAACTGTTCTACAATGTAAATACTTTGTGGAATGCTTCACCATGACTTATGGTGACACCACTAATCATGGTCTTAATGAGTGGTAAGTATAATCACTAGTGGGGAAAATGTATAGGAGTGGAATAATGAAAAGCAAAACATGAAAGAAGGTTAGAAAGTTGAGAGCAGGGTCAAGAAAGTAAGTGGACAAAAGAAACATTTATCTGGTTAAACAAAATTCTCATAAAGAAAGGCTTATGGGACTTTTGGGGAGGGAGGAAATTGGAAAGGGGAAATCATTTGGAATGTAAATAAAAAAACTTAGAAAATAAAAAAAAAAGAAAAGCAATATAATATTAAGGATAAATTAAATTTTCCTTTGTGATTATTTAAAAAAATTTAAAAATTATGAGATATTTTCACGATTTGGGTTGAGCAGTTGAGCAGTTGAGCAGTGTGTGCTCCTGTCAGTGTTCTCAGAGGTAGAGTCAAACACAGAAAATGCAAACTCTATGGCATGAAACTGGTGTTTGCCAGAATAAATGGTAGTTTCTATTGCTTGGAACAGAGGTGGCATTCCTCTTAACTCAAAGGCTATGCTTTGAAATCCTCAATATTTAGTAAGAATAGCTGAGTCAGGGCATGCATAAGAGACTCAAGACAACTGACAGGCTCTGGCCAAAGAAACATGAATCACTGTATTATGCAAGTCCCAAAGGGAAAACATGCTATATTGATAGGCAAGCTGAAATATTGAAAGGCACAACTAAACATGGCTCATGTGAGCTCACAGAGACTGTGACAGCAGGCACAGGGCATGCATGTGTCTACACCAGGTCCTCTTGATACATGTTGCAGCTTTTAGCTTGGTGTTCCTGTGAGACTCTTAACAATGGCGTTGGATATGTCTCTGACTCTTGAGAGTTTTCATCCATTGAGTTGCCTTGTTCAGCCTTGATATGCAGGCTTTCACCTTGTCTCTTTGCATCTTATTTTGTCATGTTTGGCTATCCTTTCTAGGAGGCCTGTTCTTTTCTGAAAAAGCAATAGAGGGAGAGTGTAACTGGAGAAGAGGGAAGCAGGGGTGACTAGGAGGAGTGCTGTGTCTGTGGTTGCAATATATTGTATGAGAGAAGAATCTATTTTAAGTACAAAAAAGAAAGAGTACAGATAACAAAAGAATGCTTATATAACCATATTTTTGTATTCATAGAATAAAAAGACAATGAGACAAGATTCGGAATCAAATTTCTCAGTTCTGTGCACAAGAATACTGATTCTAATCCTAACATTTTCAGAAATGCTTCAAGAGGATAAAGTAGCTATTTTAAACTAACAGTAATCATTAAGGTACAACTATGAATTTTGAAAATTATTTTATTTATTTATATTCCAGCCATTTTCCCCCTCCCAGCTCCCTCTCCCACAGTTCCTCATCTCATTCCACTGACCCTTTTCCTCTAAGAGGATGCTTCCCCCCCCCGATGGGTATCCACCTTTCCTGGGGCCTCAAGTCTCTATAAGTTTCTCCCACTGAGACCAGACCAGGCAGTCCTCTGCTATACATGTGCCTGGGGCCTCAGACAAGCTATGTATATGCTGCCTGGAGGGTGTCTCTGGGAGGTCCAAGGGATCCAGATTAGTTGAGACTGTTGATCTTCCCATAGGGTCACTTTATCCTTCAGTTTCTTCATTGATTCTCTAATTCATCCATAGGAGCAACTGACTTTAATCCAAAGGTTGGCTATAGGTATCTGTGTCTGTCTCAGTCTGCTGCTGTTAGGGCCTCGCAGAGGACAGTCATGCTAGGCTGTAAGCACATAATATCATCAATATTAGTGATAAGCATTGGTGTCCCACCATGAGATGGATCCCAAGTTGGGCTGGTCACTTTCTTTTAGTCTTATCTTCATTATTGTCTCTGCAGTTCTTTTAGATAAGAACAATTCTGGCTCAGAAATACTTACTGTGGGTTGGTAATCCTGTCCTACTACTTGAGGTCCTATCTATGCCTAACACTGGGGAGAAGAAACTAATGTGAAAACTTAAATAAAAATCCCCATTTTGCAGATATTCCAAGTAAAGTAAAATAAAATTTTATTGAAAAACTCATTGTGGGTATAAGTGAATTAATTAATATATAAGTCATACTATTTTTTCCTGTAAAGACAATTCTTGGTCCAAATAGAATAAAATTGGAAATATTTACTGAGCACTTTCAAACAAATACCAAACATAAGTAATACTGGATAAGTTACTGTATTTCCTTTATTAGTAGGAAATAACTTGGAAAAGAAAAACTGGTATATTCAAAGTTTTATTTTAATAAGACTACTTTAAAGAGAGCTTGTGCTACATTAGTGGAATTTGAATATGTTTTTCATTATCTTCTCATCTAAAAATCGTTTTAACAACTCAGAAACAAACCAAAACAACCATAAATCAAAGAAAAGACATCTGCTGGATCAAACACATAAGAAAAGAAAGGCTCTGAAGAAAAATAGAAAACAAATCTAACTGGAACTGCAAATAAGAAAAAATGTATTGTTAATTTTTACTTCCAATATTTCATTTCAGAACAAGCTATGATTAGATGAACACCCTTGTTTCAGAATAGTACCACATTTAACTTCAGACATTAGCCTCCTTCAAATTGATATAATAAAAAGTTATACCAAGCAATGAATCTAATCCTTTAAAGGAAAGGGACCCTCAGAGCAAATCTTGTCTTTTAGACAGAGAAAGTTTAATGAAAAAAGAGAAGGAACAAAAGATACTGAGTTTTCTCTACACAGGGACTTCACAAGGATTCACACTATATTATTTTCAAAGAATTGTTACATGAAAAAACTAATAGAGTATTAGAATGTCTTCTCTTAGAATATTAACATACTTAAGTCAGTAGGTGTTACTGACATGCAGCCAATAAGATGTTACAGTTGTATTTATTTTAAATGACTAAAATATTTTTGAAATTGTATGCATGATATAATTCCTATTAACATTAATTCTATCATATGGTTTAGTTTCATTATAGTCATGAGGGTCACAAAGAGACTGCATAATTTATTTTATCACTGTTATGACCAAAGTTCCTGATGGAAGAAAATTAAAGAAGAAATATTAAGTTAGACTCACATTTTGAAGGGGTACATTACTGTGGGAAGGCATGATAATTAGAACCAATTTCTCCATGGTAACAGAAGCAGGAGGTGACACACTGTAATGCAGGATTCCTGCCACAAGTAGAAACAGATATTACCATCCTGGCCCAGACCCAGTGACCCATTACCACTGAGCAGAGAATTCATATATCTCAGTTTATAACTCCCCAAAATAAAGTCATGTCCTGAGAACAAACTGTTCAAACCCATGAGCATGTAGATGGTAATTCCTTCTCTCTCTCTCACTCTCTCTCTCTCTCTCTCTCTCTCTATATATATATATATATATATATATATATATATATATATATATATTTATTTATTTATATATATAAAACTATACATATAAATATAACTATATGTATATATATACATATGGTTATAGTTACAATTGGGTAGAAACCTGTAGTGTAGGTGTATATAACATACTGTTGGTCACTTTTATTAAGACAATTTAGTTTTTAAACTGAACTGAAGGATAGAAGTAGCTATGGTGGAACAACGCATTGAAATTTTTTGGTCTGGCATGTTTTAATCTATTATCAGCCAATACTGGAAATTTGTACTTATCAGCAAAATTCTATAGGTTTTCCATTTTTGACACAGAAACATATATTAGATTTGATTGTAACTTGTCTATAGTTGGGTAAATACTGCTATGCTTATACTATTGTGCTAAACTTTCTCTGGTTTTATAAAATTTTGTTTATCCAAGACAGCTCAAGAGCTAGTAGGAGAAATCTGTTTGTGCTGGGGCTCAAAGAATGTCAGAAACTACTAAGGAAGCTAATTTGTTCTCTAGAGGCTTATTAATAAATCAAATGGATGCTTGTCCCTGATGAGGCTTATGAGTTAATTAAGGATGATTGCTCTGTTTTAGGTAGATGGGAGACTGAGGCTCTTCTAAAGAGAGATTCTTGCCAGAAGGCATAAATCTATACTTTGAAAATGATGAAAGTCCTTTACCTATTCTTTGTAAAAGTAAGGTTGTTATTGAGAGTTTATGGACAAAAGAACTGATCAATAAATGTCTGTGGTTATTTTACTTTACACACACACACACAAACACACACACGGGGAGAGAGAGAGAGAGAGAGAGAGAGAGAGAGAGAGAGAGAGAGAGAGAGAGAGAGAGAGAGAGAGAGAGAGAGAGATTTGTATGTAACCTGTAAAGAATTGACTTTGTAACTTTTCTACAAATAAGTTTAGATTTCAATTTCAAAAAAAGATAAAAAAAGAATGATGTTGGCTGATGCTCTTCCTATGTTAATACTTGAGGAAACTGAAAAGTTTATCTGTGATGTGAGTAGATTGACTATTGTCATCTGCAGGGCACAGTCAAGTAACTAAATGTTGTCATGAAAATAAAACAAAGACTTCTAAACTTTTCCACATTATGTTTGCAGTGTGCTACATTATCTAAAGTGGCATACTATTATTTTTTACAAACTTTATGTTTAAAATTAAAGAAATGGAGCTGTCAAATTACCCCTTGGATAAACATACTTATTGCCAAACCTGATAATCCAGTTTTGATACCTGGGACCCAAAAGGTAAAAAGAGAAAATGAATTCTAACAGGAAAACAGTATCTTAAAAAATAAAGATAATAGAATCATACCCTGACTGTCCAAAATATGATTGTCAGCCTACAATGTCAGCATTACATGGGAGCTAATTAGAAATTTAAAACTCATATGTATTGAATTATAATCTAGATTTTAATAATATCTTAAGGTGATTTGCATGAATAATACATTAAAAGTACTAATATACACCATAATTATATTTCTTTTAAAAGAACTGTATCATAATTACTAAACTGTTTATGAGATAACATTTTAAAAAAATTCACCATTCTAGCCTGTGATTTATTTTAATATCTAAGCAACTAGGAACAAAGAAACAAAATAAAGACAATAAAATATGGATAAAAATTCAGATATAAATTAAAATGGTATTAATATATTTAGATATAAAGAGATATATTTGTTATGGAAGTTTGCTTTGCCAATGGCAGAAACTGAAAAGTCCCAGAAGATGTCTCTTCGATACTGAAGAATCAGGTAAAAGAGTGATTCAATTCAGAGTTTGAAGTTCTGATAACTTGAGCCTGCACTATAGTTCTGTCGAAGGTAATAGAATGGGACAGACTCTTGGATTTAAAATACCAGAGAACTTGAAGCTGCAATGCTTGAATACAAAGAAAAGAAATGGCCTAGTTCAAGAAGAGAGATAATGCTTTCTCCATCTTTTCCATCTGCTTTGGTCCACAAAGAGAGTGTAATGACATATGTTAATGGTAAGTTAGGCTCATACTTATTCAGACAAAATTTTCTGACATTGCTATTCTCTGCATACATATACAGAGACATGTTTCTGAATTTCATTGTATCATATATATGAGTATTCTTTGGCTAAGTCAAGTTGACCATAAAGTGTATGATCATTCAATTTAACTTCCCTGCCATATCACATGCATATCACTGAGGGCCTAAGGTCTGACTGGAAAATCATAGTTGAGTAATGTGCCTCTGCTTATTGAGTAAGCCCTCTACATGTTTAACCTCAATGTTTATCTCTTCTTATCTTACTTTTATCTCTTTAAATCTTCCTATTGGCCCTTTTGCCTTAGAATTTCTGCTTTAGAAGCTTTATAATCATTCTTCTACTGCCAGAAGTTTTCATTCCCCAGAAAAATTCACATAAGTTGCCAGCTTTCACTGGCTTGTGCTTATGGTATATTTGTCTGCCTAGTAACATATTAGCTAGTTCCATGAACAACCATTTGTAGTCATGATGCTAATCAATAATGCCTCTCAAACATAGGTCTCAGACTCACGCAAAGCCCAATAGGAGCATCTTCTAGCTTTCTTCATCTACCAGGTGATAAATAAATCCAGTTCCCAAGTCTCACCTCTAGCTCTATGTCAAACTACTTTTATGGCCTCTTTTCACTCTTTGCCCCAATATCAGTGGCATGAAACATACCTGGTAGAACACCCTGCCTTTTTTCTTTTCTGTGAAACTCTTCAGGTCCCCATCTTCATGCCTAGTTCATTGCCATTTCAAGATATTAATCCCAATACCTAGAAACACAATTTAGTTGAACCTAAAGTGGCCAGACATTTTAGAATCTCTGCCAGTTAGTTTAGGTTCACTCAACACCAGCTAGAGTCATTGGAGAGGAGAGAGTCTCAGTTGAGAGAATGCCAACATAAGATCTAATTGTATGAAAGACTTAATGGAATTTTCTTAGTTAGTGATGGATATGGAAAAATCAGACCATTAGATGTTGCCATCCCTGGGAATGTGATCCTGGCTTCTATTAAGGGGCAGGATGAACAAGCATGGGAAACAGCAACACTTTTCCAGCCTCTGAATAAGCTCTTGCCTTCAGGTATCTGCTATGCTTGAGTTCTTATTCTGACTTCTTCCCTGAAGAACCATGATGTTGAAGATTAAGCAAAAACAAGAACAAAAAAACAAGAACAAAAATGAAAACAAAAACAAACAAACAAACAAACACAAGCAATCAAACAAACAAACAAAAAAAACCCAAACAAAAACAAAAGACCTTCTTCCTAAGTGGTTTTCAGCATGGTGTTTCTCTGTAGTAAGAGTAACCCTGACTAAGACAAGATCCCAGGAGAATTTCCTACCAGAAAACTCATAGTCATGACAATATAAGAAAATAGAATAAGAAAACAAACTAGAGAATTGGAATAAGAACCAGATAAGGCAACAGAAACCACGAGAAAAACACCCACCCAACAAAGCTAAGACTATATAGCAACACCTAGAATTAGAATCTTCTTAAACACATATGACTATACATTAGGAAAACCAAGAAAAATAAAACACAGCAGACCCTGACTATTGAAATATAGCTTAACAGCAATAAAAAGACATTTAAAATTTCTTTATCAATATATGTCCTTAAAGTCCTTAAAGACAAAGTGAAAAAAATCTCTTCATGAAATTGATGAAAATACCTCAAACTGAAAAAGGAAATGAATAAAATATTTCAAGACCTGAATATGTAGATAGAATAAATAAAGAAACACAAACTGAGTGAAATAAGAAAAGAAAAATTTAGAAATTTGAATAAGAAATTTTGGGAAAGCCTCATCAAATGAATACAAGAAATGGAGGACAGAGTCTTAAAAAATGAAGACATTATCAGAGAAATAAATAATTTGGTCAAAAATGTTAAATCTAAAAGAATCCTGGCACAAAATATCCAGTAAATCTGGGTCACTATGTAAATACCATATTTATGAATAACAAGAATATAAGAAAGAAAAGAAATCCGGGTCAAAGGCACATAAAATATTTTCAACAAAAGTATGAATGACAATTTTCCAAACCTAGAGAAGGAGGTGCTTATCTAGGAACAAGAATGCAAATACACTTAACAAGAAAATGAGGTTTTCTTGGTATGCAATAACCGACACTAAACATACAGAAAAAGGAAATAGTATAAAAATCTTTGAGGGGGAAAAGAGTAAAATATACATGCAAGCCTACTAGAATAACATGAGAAATCTCATTGATGCCTATAAAGGCCAGAGAACAGACTCTAAGATCCAACAGATGCCATTTTATACTACTCTAGCAAACAAGTCATCTAATCAGAAAAGATAAAGAAAACAAGACTTTGCAAGATAAATCCAAGTTTCAATACCAGCTATGAACGTATCCAGCACTATAGAGGGTGCTACAAGAAAAACTCCAGCAAACACATTCAATAAAACAGAAGGAATGAATAAGCCCAGGGCATGAAATTTTAACAGGAGAAACACACACAAACACACAAATAGACACACACACACACATACACACACACACATGCACACACATAACTGTAAAATCAGCATGAATCAACAAACATTGCTTATTGCTATCTCTCAACATTAACAATCTCAATTAATCCTTCATCCAAGAAGCACATTTTGATGTCAAGAATAGATATCACTACGAGGTAAAAGGATGAAAAAAGAAATCCTAGCATATGGACATATAAAGCAAGCTGGTGGAACCATTTAAATCTGACTAAATATACTTTACAACCAAACTAATCAGCAGAGATAAAAAACACTATAAATTCATCAAAGGAAAATCCACAAATGCAATGCTTAATATTTTTGCACCATACACAAAGGCAACCAAGGTCATATCTTAAAATAAAAAGTATCATAGTTTAAGTGACATACTGATAGTGTAAGACTTCCTTTTCGCTAATGGACATGTCATCTAGATCAATAACTAAACAGTTATTAGTTTAGAGCTAAATGACATTTTAAACCAAATGGGCCTAAGAAATATTTACAGAAATTTTCACCCAAACACTAAAGAATATACCTTAATCTCAGCACCTCAAGGAAATTTCTCTGAAATTTACCTCATATCTGGATACAAAGTAAGTCTCTATAGATACAAAGTAATTGAAATAGCACCCAACATTCTATCTGACTGCATAACAGCAAAACCAGAAACAACAGAAATCTTATAAGCTAATGGAAATTGAACAAGTAACTACTGAATGAAAATTAGGATAAGACAGGAATTAAGAAATAACTTAAAGACGTCCAAGAATTGAATGAAAATAAATATATAATATACAAATAAAAAGTAAATATATAATATCCCAAGCTTATAGGATATAATGAAGACAGTTCTAATCTTACAACACAATAAGGCAGTTCACAGTAAAATGTATATTCTCGATGGTACAAAATCTATCAGTATTCGTTCAGAAATTTCTCTTTGCTGCTTTATAATTTTGATTTTCTTGTGTCCTGAAAACAATGTAGTGCTGTTCATTCATTTAAAAATTGATTATCAATTTTTGGCAGAGACCCCTCCATAATACTTGTTAGAGTATGAATGATGACTATGATATATAGATATAGATATAGAATAGATATAGATATAAATATGAAACAATAATAAAATACCATTACCCAACAACATGAATGCAAATATTGAGTGTTTTTTGTTTTTGTTTTGTTTTGTTTTGTTTTTCATTTCTGTGACAGTACATGAGAGAACATAATGAAGGAAAGATTATTCTAGCCATAGCTTCCAGTATGCATCACGACAGGACAAGGTAAAGTGATTGAAAGAGTATTTGGCAGAGACATTTCACATGGCTTTGAAGAACACAAAATAAAACAAAACAAAACAAAACAAAAAACACATAGAAGTAAGAGAACCAAAGATGATCTACAACTGCAGTCTACAACTGCTAAAATTCTATTTGTCTAAATATGCCACAACTCCTAGGCTCCTCAGCTTCCCAAGGCATGACTATTCACTGAAGAACAAAGTTTCAAACAAGAACCTGTGAAGATAATTCATTCAAATGAGACTGGTAGAAATTTCAAGTAAAGCATCATACAAGTTAATTCATGAGAGTAGGGTGTCTTTATCATATTAAAAGTAATATTCTCCACTTCTCTAAAGAATTAATGCTAGGGAATAAAGGAATGGCTTTCTAGGGTAGCGTTAGGAGTCTTGTGGTTTCTGTAAGACATTGGCTATGAGACTAACTCAGATATAAACAACGTGGTCTATTTAGAATGTATCAGCAGAAGAGAAAAAGATCTACAGTCCTAGAAGATGTATTGCAATGTTAGAATTGCACAATGTCAGAAAAACAGGAATCAGGACACTGAAGTTATAAATACACATATTTTATTCATTAAAAGAAAAATTCTAACAATTATACCTCATGAATATTTGAACAGTATTCTCTGAGGAAAAAGTGCTAGATTGATTTTAAAATATTTTTAAGTTTAATATACTTCACAGCATCTAAGACACCTGCTAGATTTGAAAATTTGTGAGTCGATGCTACCATTTAACCAACTCAGGGATTTTGCTTATTTTTGGACTTTCTGATAGCTATCTAAGGACTGTCCTGTTTAGTATGTATGAGGCTCTAGGTTCTGTGTCTGGCACTACATAAATAGAAAGTAAATTCTTTATTTTGGATTAAACAGGCATACAGCTATATTTGTTGGGCATTACCACACAGCCATCCACAAGCTTTTAGTAATTTCTGATAATAGAGCCATTGATAATTGCATGTAATGATGTTATGGTTCATACAGTAGAATGTGCTTTTGGTCCTTAGCTCAGATAATGAATGAAATTATTCAATTATAACATGAGCATATGTCTATGGTCAACTCTGTGTATACAGCCTGAAGTTCTCTATGTGTTAATTTTGTTTTAAACTGACATTTATAATCATTGTATACAATAATAAAATCAACTATGACATTTCATATTGCATGTATTATTTTACATCCCCATTAATTACCATACTATTAGTGCCTTGTACCACTTCCTTCTACTTTCACCATTGAAAAGTGGATCCATGCATAGGTACTGGGAGTTTTCATTTTGCTTCCATATGTTACAGCCATGGGAATCTTATCTCTCTTTCAGAGATATGAAGTATCATGAGCTATTATGAGATTATTGTCCCAAATGGCATTGGCATTTTGCACATGGGATCCACTATCTCTGATCAGTGATCACTATGACCTTAAATCTATTACCTTGGACTTTTAACAAAAATTTACAAAGAAGAAATTCCAATGATTCCTCATAAAAAGTTACTTTTGGAGCTCTCGATGACTGAGAGTAATGGCTATAGGAAAATCATTCACTTTAATTCATAGAATTACCCCACAATTGCATGGCTGATTCCTAGAATCTAAAAGATGGTTTATGGCTATTATAAACTCTATTTTGCAACTTCATCTAATTCGGTCACCACTTTCAGGCCTATAACTAACTTTTGTTAAATTATTTTATTTTCTTTTTTTAAAAAAAAATTAAAACAAATAAGACTATTGACATCCCAAGTATAATTTCTGTCTGGGTTCTAAGAACTTCTTTTCAAAGTTACATTAAAAAATAAAGTAAAAGTAAATCAAATATTTTCTTTTTAATTCCATAGCCCCATTATAAAACCTGTTAACTTTTCACATATGCTAAATGAGAAAAAGGAAAATGTGAGGAATCAACAGAAAATCTTGGAGATAAATTGTTTTAATAAGGTTATTGATATCAAAGCCAGGAGCTATACATTTTCATCAGATTTCCCACAGTCTAGCATAAAGTAGAAGCTTGTAATTATATGTTGCATAAATAAACTAGATACATATTTAGTTTATTAATAGCAGTCATAACATAAGAAGCATAGTATAATAAATAGAAAAATCAAGACACTACAGTACTTTGTAAATACTAGAAGGATATTTGGCACATTTACTTACAAAATTGAATGATACAAACACATAATAAATAATAAATCAATTGAAACTGTACAAACAGTACAACAGTTCAATTTGTTTGAGAAGCATTTCATACTAATTAAAAATGAATAACATTAAAGAAAAATTCAAAATATACTATTTTCCCTTAAATTGTCCTAACAGGAATAAAAAATTAAAGTCTATAATTTATTTATGAATGAGTTCAAAAAGATTATTGAACAAGTTGATATAGTTATAGTTTTCATGCAAAAAAATTTTGAATTTGCCCATTACTAGTTGGTCAAAAAGAGAGGGGAAGTCATGCTTAAACCATTTACATATTTATTAAATGTTGATTGCTATATTATTTGGACCATGTGAATACTAAACATGTGACTTCTTACTCAGAACAAGTTTACATCTATTGTATGACATAACTTTCAGAATCAATCAGAAGTCTAGTGTCTCAAAAGTATACACTAAAATATAAATAATCTATTAGTTTTGTACTAGAAATATGAAAATGATCAAAGAGAAGTAATGCTGGTAATATAAGGTCACAGGGGCTGTTCTGGAAAAACTTTTTTTCAATGTAGGTAACCTCTGAAATACATTTTTCCATATATATTCATGAGTTATATTCCTGGGGTTCCAATGGATGTGCCTTTCCTAGATTCTATAAGCTACCACTTAAAAGTACAGAGACAGGTATGTGTTATCTCCTCTTTTGCATTATTGTTCAATGGTTTTACATAGACCCTGTAAAACAACAGAGGCTAATAGAATTGGTTGCTCTTGGTTGCCATCCAGAATTTGATGATAAAATTGTGTGTTCGAGAATACCATGTTCTGGAGTCACAAGGCATTGAGACACTGTATTGAAGTTGGGAAAGAGGGTTGAAAAAAATCATTTGGTTATACTACAAGTAACATAATATACCTACTTCTGTAATAGTAGCGTGTGTGTTAGAGGATAAGGCAACAATTTTCTTGGTAGATTTGAAATTCACTCCAGAAAATTCTTGCTTGGTGCTTTTAACTGTTACAAAAATGTATGCCTGGTTAGGTCACAGACCCTAGAGAAGCACTGGTATTATATTGCTAAATATACATAGAAACAATTTTTTTCTTAAATTATCTTAATATATATAGAATAGTGCAGTAATCATTGTTTGTTTGAGAAGCACTTTTGCAATAGAAAGCAATACTGAGGCCAACAATTAGAAAATATTAAGAGAAAAACCTTCTTTGGACTACTCAGCACAAACTAGGACATATATGTTAACATCATCTCACTTACAGACTCACAAATCATGTCAGAAGACAGGGAGAAAGATAGGAAAAGCCAGAGTAGTGAACAATTGCAGAAAAAGAATACTTGAAAACATGACAGAGCTATTACACACATGAAATCCCCATGTCTATGATTGGATTCACAAAACCTGTGAAAGAATAAGACAGACAGTATATCAACCTGGACAAAGGAGTTGCTCATAAAATACCATTATTATCTGCAAAGTTCATGCAAATAATAGCTGCCATGGAATAAAGGGGATTTCTTCAGGGTTCGAGTCTCTTAAGAGGTCACCCATGATCCAGAAGGTGGTCCTATGCTCAACTACATACAATCAACAGTAAGTGGACTTAGTAAGTTAAACAAACAAACAAACAAATAAAAATGAAACAAACAATAACCATTTTGTTGGGATGAAAACATGGTGCTGAGGAACAGGGGAAGAAACAGGAGGGGGTAAAGGGGGCTGCTTTAAATATGACACAAGATATATACAAATGGAATTCTCCACCAGTAAATGAAAACAAAAGAAAAATAAGTAAATAGTATTTGTGGAAAAAGAAACAAAGAAATGGTGTCACAATCACCAGTCATTTATATTCATGGAGATAGAAAAGTAAGATGATTAAACTTATTGCAAGGTATAGTATGTCCATCTTTATTTCACCAAGCACAGACAATTCTAGTAATCCTTCAGGGAGTAATGTGCTAATAAGCCAGTTAGTTTTGTCTTGTAGCATTTGAAAAAGTATGTGGCATAAATACACCAATGACTATGATGTTCAGATTAGCAGTCCCATCAGTAATGATGAGGACAAAAATTAGTTATGATGAAGCATGTCTGTAATCCACACACAATGGAGTAAAACCAGCATGAGTCCAAGGCCTGGGTTATGTAGTGAGATGAGACTCTGCTTCATAAAAACAAGAGTTTCAGTATAAGAAAAGAATAAAAGTAGATGAAAGGTAAGGTATAGTTTTTCATAAACCAGAAAGAGCAACCTACTTCCTATATACCATTGAGTAATAGTAGCCTGTTAGCTATTGTTCAGTACTATGTAGACCAGGACTGGGCACCTTATTTCGTCATCTATCAAAGATTGCTTTACACTATAGCTATTGGATATTACTCCACACTCTGCACACGTTTGTAGTAAGCCTTCCTCAAATAAGGTTAATAACTTGAAGGGCTTTACTTTGTTAAAATTAATTATTATGGTCCCTACTGTGACAGATTATATACTCTGCCTTACACTGTAATACATACACACACACACACGTGTGTGTGTGTGTGTGTGTGTGTGTGTGTGAGTTAACATGCTGGTGTAATTGTTTCTGTATTCTCTCTTGCATTCTTTAAGTTTTACATGAATCCAAATAATCTATGTTCGTCATCATAAGAACTGCAAATGTCCTTTGGAGGAAAAGTCAATTTTATTTAGTAAATAGAAAGCATGAATAATGAACAATACAAGAAAATTGTAAAATAATTAGAAAGTGGTTCAGAGGTGCTCATTTACAACTGAGGAAATTAAAAATGCAAATGCATTATTATCACAAAGGTAGCTAACAGACAAATGAGTGAAAAAGAACATCACTTCTTATTCATCATTGTTTAAAGACACCTGCAAGTTCTAGCTGCAAAAGACAAGACTGAGAAATTTAGACAGTCACATTAGCTTCTTCACTTTTTATACTCTAATTAGAAAGGGAGTCATTCTCCAAAGAAAATGATACTACTTATTTGAATATCTGAAAAACCTAATTGATGCAAAAATGCAAAATATCACTTGCATTTTTGTCTACACAGTGGGGGTGATAAAACATTTTTCTTTGACAAAAGCTCCAAAAGATGTAAATCTGGGGAGTGAAAATTAAGTTAATTTTAATGTCCTTAATATTTTACGCCAGATTTATTGATCCTTATTTATATTGTGATTTCATAAATGGTAACATACAAGAAAAAGTGACAATACTGATATTGAATTATTTTGTATAAAATTATATCCTTCAAAACTACATATTCTACATGATATTTTAAGAAAATAATTATTTAAATAGGATAATCATAAGAATATGATCTGTTTAAAGGCTGATATGTATTATATGTTCATATGCACAATATCATTAGAATATGAAGACAATCTCATCTCAGAGACTAAAGACAAAACTGATTGTAAAGGCAAAAGAAAAGTAGATATGTACATTTATAGATATAAAAATTTGGAAGAGAGAGTAACTATATGTATTTGAATAATTTTTTGTATAATTATGACTATATTTGAAAATGTTCCTGTTCACTTTTATCTCCATTAAAATACAACAGAAGTGACATTCACTATGTAAGAATTTCAGGCATTCTGATAATTATTATTTCCTTTAATATTCAATGTTTAATTAATCAACCCATTTTTCTATTGAGCCCAAAAGAAATAATGAGTATTAATTGTACATATTATATCACTGTGCTCAGATCAAATCTATGTTCACAAAACAAATACAAATGCACTCACTTTTTTCTCACTAATATAAGAACCAGTTCACTACATGCCTTCAAGTTCCTTCCTAGTTAGATGTTATACTACATTTTCATAAGTGATATTTAAACTAATTTCATAGATGTGGAAGAACTTATTAGCAATTAAAAATATAGAATTCAATATCAGACCCCTCATAGATTCAACCATGTTTTTAATTTTGTTTTAAAAGATAATTAACACATCAGCAATAACTAAAATTGATTATTAGTAGCAGAAGAGATTTATGCAAAAGAAAAAATAACAGAGCAGTATCATTAACAGTGAGAAGTATTCATTTAGACAACTTACCAAGTAACACAAAGAGATTGCAAAAATGCTTTGTACTATTTTCATGAGGATCTAATATTCTGAAATCTCTATTAAGTCCGACAAATTCTGTTAAATTTCATAAAAAGAACTTTCTCATTATTAGCTATTTTTGACAAAGTTAAGTACACAGATTAGATACTAGTGCTTACATGGTATCTTAAATGAATCCTGCATTTATATAGCTAGAATTCAGCATTATGTGTAAGCATCCCAGACCTTTTATCACAATGACAGACAACAGTTCTGTTTTTCTTTTTCCCTCCCTCCTTCCTTCCTTCCTTCCTTCCTTTCTTCCTTCCTTCCTTCCTTCCTTCTTTTCTATCTTTTTTATCTTTCTGTATATCTGTCTTGTCTTTTGGTCATTCCAAGTCTTCTAAATACCAATAAAATTCATTGTGGCTCATTGATGTCTAGGTGATGAACAGCTCTTAAAGACTGTCTCCTTCTCCCTACTGTCAGGCATTTTATCCAAGAGCCCTCCTTTTGAGTTCTGACAGTCTCACAGCTCCCAGATCTCTGGGGCATTCTGGAGGATTCCCCCAACCTCCTATCTTCTGATGTTGCCTGTTTCCATTCTTTCTGCTGGTCCTCAGGGCTTCAGTCCTTTTCTCTCACCCAATACCAGATCAGGTTCCCCTCTCCCCCACATTCCCTTCCCACAAAGGTCCACTTTTCCTCCCAGGTCCCCCCTCCCTCCTCACTTGCGATTGCTTTGTTCTCCCTGCCAAGTTGGACTGAGGCATCATCACTTGGGCACTTCAGCTTGCTGACCTTTTCAAGTTCTGTGGATTGTATCTTGAGTGGGTACTCTGTATTTTTTTTTTTTTTGGCTAATATCCACTTACTAGTGAGTACATACAATGCATGTTCTATTGGGTTTGAGTCACCTTACTCAAGATGATATTTTCTAGTTCCATCCATTTGACTGCAAAACTCAGGATGCCCTTGTTCTTAATAGCTGATTAGTATTCCATTATGTTAAGGAACCTATTTTCTGTATCCATTCTTCTGTTGTGGGGCATCTAGGTTGTTTCCAGCTCTGGCTATCACAAATAAGGCTGCTATGAACATGGTGGAACACGTGACCCTGTATTATGGTGGCCATCTTTTGGGTATATTCCCAAAGTGGTATTGCTGGGTCTTCAGGTAGATCTATTTCCAATTTTCTGAGGAACTTTCGGATTGACTTCCAGAGTGCTTGTACCAGTTTGCAATCCTACCAGCAATGGAGGAGTGTTCCTCTTTCTCCACATCCTCTGCAACATGGGTTGTCACCTGTGGTTTTGATTTTAGCCATTCTGATTGGTGTAAGATGGAATTTCAGGGTCCTTTTGATTTGCATTTCTCTGATCACTAAGAACTTTGAACATATCATTAGGTGCTTCTCAACCATTTGAGATTCCTCAGATGTGAAATCTCGGTTTAGTTCTATACCTCAAATTTGTTTGGGTTGTTTCAATTTTTGGTGATTAGTTTCTTGAGTTCTTTATGTATTTTGCATATTAGCCTTCTATCGGATGTGGGGTTAGTGAAGATTTTTTTTTACCCAATCTGTGGGTTGCTGATTTGTCTTATTGAATATGTCCTTTGCCTAAGAAACTTTGAAGTTTCATAAGGTCCCATTTATTAATTCTTGATCATAGAGCATGAGCCACTGGAATTCTCTTTAGGAAATTTTCCCAATGACTTCAAGGCTCTTTCACACTTTCTCCTCTATTAGCCCAGTGTATCTGGTTTTATGTTGAGGTCCTTGACCCACTTTGATTTGAGCTTTCTGCAAGGTGACAAATATGGGTCTATTTTCATTTTTCTACATACAGACAGCCAGTTAGACCAACACCATTTATTGAAGATGCTTTCTTTTTTCCATTGCATATTTTTGTCAAAGATTAAGTGTGCATAAGTATGCATTTTATTTCTAGGTCTTCAATTCTATTCCGTTGATCAATGTGTCTGTCTCTGTACAAATACCATGCAGTTTTTATCACTATTGCCCTGTAGTAAATCTTGAGGTCAGGAATGGTGATTCCCCAAGGTTCTTTTCTGTTAAGAGTTGTTTTAGCCATTTTTTTTTTTGCTTTTGTTTTTGCCTTTCCAGAAAAATTTGACAATTGCTTTTTCCAAGTCTTTGAAGAATTGTGTTGGGATTTTGATGGGGATTGCATGAAATCTATAGATTGCCTTTGGTAGGATTGCCAGTTTTACTATGTTATTTCTCCCAATCCATGAATATGAGATATCTCTCCATTTTCTGAGATCTTCAAATTCTTTCTTGAGAGACTTGAAATTATTGCCGTAGAGGTCTTTCACTTGTTTTGTTAGACTTACACCAAGATATTTTACATAATTTGAAGCTATTGTGAAGGGAGTTATATCCCTAATATTTTTCTTAGCCTGTTTATCATTTGTATAAAGGAATGCTACTGATTTATTTGAGTTAATTTTATTTCAAGCTACTTTGCTGAAGTTGTTTATCAGCTGGAGAAGTTCTATGGTTGTTTATGTATGCTATTATATCATCTGCAACTAGTGATACCTTTATTTCTTCTTTGTCAATTTATATCCCCTTGATTTCTTTTTGTTGTCTTATTGTTCTAGCTAGCACTCGAGTACTTTATTTAATAGAGATGGGGAAAGAGGTCATCCTTGCCTTGTCCCCGATTTCAGTGGGATTGCTTCAAGTATATCTCCATTTAATTTGATATTGGCTGTTGGTTTGCAGTAGATTGCTTTTGTTATGTTTAGGTATGAGCCTTGAATTCCTGATCTCTCCAATACTTTTAACATGAAGGGGTGTTGTATTTTGTCAAATGTTTTTTCTGCATCTAAGGAGATAGTCATGTGACTTTTTTCCTTTGAGTTTGTTTATAAATTGTATTATGTTAATGGATTTTCATATATTAAACCAGCTTACATCCCAGGGATGAAGCCCACTTGATTGTGGTGAATGATGGCTTTGATGTGTTCTTAGATTCAGCTTGCAAGAATTTTATTGAGTATTTTTGCATTGATATTCATACACAAAATTGTTCTGAAGTTTTTTTTTGGGGGGGTTCCTTGTGTGGTTTAGGTATAAAAGTAATTGTAGCTTCACAGAATCAGTTAGGTAGTGTTTCTTCTCTTTCTCTGTTATGTAATAGTTTGAGAAAATTAGTATCAGGTCTTCTTTGAAGGTCTGCTAGAATTCTGCACTAAATCCATTTGGCCCTGGGCTTTTTTTTTTTTTCTTTTTTTGGTTGGGAGCTTTTCAATGACTTCTATTTCCTTGTGAGATGTGGGCCTGTTTAGATAGTTTTCCTAGTCTTGATTTAACTTTGGTGTGTGGTATCTGTCTAGAAACCCATCCATTTCATCTATATTTTCCAGTTTTGTTGAGCATAGGCTTTTATAGTAGGATCTGATAATTTTTTGAATTTCCTCCATTGATGATAATAGACTGACCCTCTGAACCTGAAAGCCAGCCCAAGTAAATAATTTCTTTACGGGAGTTGCCTATAAGGAAATTGTATCTCTTCGCAGCAGGAAAACAATAAAAAAAAAAAAGATTGTCTTCTGATCTACAACTATGCATCCTTCTCCAATGTAGCCACCTCTCCTCCCCTCTCTTAACCTTCTTTTTAACTTACTTCCATCCATTTAGTTTTCCATTATTCCTAATTATATCATCATCAACAAAAAGGATGAAATTTACATTAATATATATGTATCTATCTATCTATCTATCTATCTATCTATCTATCTATCTATCTATCTATCTATCTATCTATCATCTATCTTATCTATTTCCTTTAGCTCTCTGATAAAGAAACATGGAAACATATGCAAAAGAGAAACATATACACATCCAATGATACAAAAACTCAGAAGCAGAAAGAGAGAAAAACTAAATCTAAAAAATAATTTGGATGCATTCCCTTCCCATTTCTTAAAGACAAGATTTAAGAAATATGAGAAATAATTCAAACACATTTAAGCACTGAGGAAGTTACCATATCCAACTGTATGTAGTAATGTGGGTGAATATTTCATATCTTGTTGTAAAATACTATTAAAAATCAGTAGAATTGATAATATAAAATTAGTATATGACATTGAAACATGAGTAAATTATTAATTCAAACACAACATAATAACAAGTCCAACATATAGACCCCTCTACAAAAATTTTAAGAATAAACAATATATAGGTAGATTGACTTGTACAAAAATCATAGCAATACTCTAGTGTTGAATTTTTAAACAAATGCAGGAATGATTTTTGACCCTTTAATGCAACAATACTTTGATCAATGCTAAAACAGCAACAGATCAGTTTCAGAAGATAAATATACCTAAGAAAGGTTCTGTGCAATCAATTTTGGAAAACTACTAGATGTCATAAACTGAGGTTTTGCTCTTCAGAGGCAGCATTAATTTTGTATGTGGTAAATACTTTGTGTGCAGGTGAAATTAGGTAGAATATGCTAAATAAAACAGACAATTACTTCCTAGTTATAATGAACAGGGAATAAGATACCCGAATCCATTTGTCAACTGTTATTAAGCGTTTGTAATTGAGATTATTAACTCTGTCAAAGGAAACTCATTAGAAAGAATAAATTATGCTTCCTTTTTCATCTTTCAAATTTTGTTCAGGATTGTCTTCAGTTTCAACTATACTCATTTTGTTTTCTCATTAAATTGCCTATAGAAAATGTATTTTTTTGTGACATCGAATAACAATTTTTTTAATTTTAATCTTTTAAAAATTAAAAGTAGTTTCTTCTCTCATACAATACATGGGAAGCTCAATTCTTCCTCCCTGAACTACTCCTAGTTGCCCCAGCCCTACCCAACTCTCTTTTAGCATAGATCTATTCACATTTGGTTTCTTTTTCAGAAAAGAGCAAGCTTCCAAACGTCAACAGCTGAAGAGGACAAGACAAGAGACTATAAGACTAGGCAAAAGCCATCATATTTAGGCTGGACATGGTAACCCAATAGGAGGACAAGTGTTTTAAACTCCAGAGCAGTTACACCTGCTCCCACTGTTAGTAGTCCCACAAAAACAAAAACAAAAAAAAAAAAAAACAAGCTAATAGCAGTAACCTACATGCATAATACCTGGTGTGGAACCCTGCAAACTTAATGCTTATGGCTTCATTCTTGTGAGCCTATGTGAAATCTGCTGAATTGATTTCATGGGCCATGTTTTCTTCTTGGCTTCTGGACTCATTCCATCTTTCCTCCATACTTCTTTTTTTTTAATTTTTTTTCTAAGCTTTTTTATTTACATTCCAAATGATTTCCCCTTTCCCGTTTCCTCCCTCCCCGAAAGTCCCATAAGCCCCCTTCCCTCCCTCTCTTCCCCATTCAACCCTCTCTCGCTTCTCTGTCCTGGTATTCTTTCCAGGACTCCTGGTCCTCCATACTTCTATAGGGTTTCCTGTATCACAAGGGGAGAAAACCAATGGAGACCTCTAGTTTTAAACTCTCACTCTGTGCATAATATCTAAATGTGGGCCTCTGTACCCACTCCTGCCTGCTATCAGAGAAAGCCTCTCTAATGACAACTGGACAAGACATCAGGCTACTATTATAGCAGAATATTATTAGGAATCTAATAGAGTTTTTTTAAAAAAGAACAATCATGTTTGGTTCTACCCTATTTTTATATTGTATTTCTTATGCTTATCAGCATACTTTGCCCAGGAATCATCCATTTTATAACTTTGCTACATTCAAATATTATTGCAAGATATTTTACACAATCAATGTGGACCTAAAGTTGACAATGATTCTACAGTTCTAAAGTGTTTATACAAACATGGGGATTTTTGTCAAATCAATTACTTGTTCTAACCAAACTCATTTCCTTATTAGTGCTGTAGTCAGTAGTTAGGGAAAGACAAAATAATGAAAATGCTCATCTTATCAAATTAATTTATTAATCAATCCTCTGTATATTAGTATTCTTTAAAATGAAAACAAGAATCAAAATAAAGTATTTTGGAAAATTACCATTTTATTTAATGTATATGTAATTTTTTGATTGTATAAAAATTAAACACATGTATGCCTGGTCCCCACAGAAGCCAGAAGAGACAATGGGTCCCCTGGAAATATAGCTAAAGGGAGTTCTGAACTAAATATTGGTGATGGGAATCAAACCATGCCCTGTATAAGAGCAGCAAGTGCTCTTAACTATGATTCATCCTTCAATCGCTCAAAGTAAATTTTGATTTAATTTATTAAGATTTGCTTACTGTGTTGTATTTTTGTCTGCAAGCATCTATGTGTACTACATGTGTACTTTGTGTCTGCATAGGCCTGGAGTTACTAATGGCTGTGAAATACTATGTGGATTCAGCACTATGAACCAGGGGAAGTAAGAGCGCTGAACTATTGTACCACCTTTTCTGCCTCTAAAATAACATCCTTCAATGTAGTAAAATGAATTATTTGCATCTTCATTGCAAGGAGATGAACAGAGAGACAGGTGGAATATTTTTCTCAAATCCTTTCCGCATTATTTGTTATTGTTCATTAATATTATTGAGAAAAAGTCTAACATTGAATCTGAAGCCTAATAAAGCTATAAGTTGGCTCTCCAATAATCTTCATGAGGTTGTCTGTTCCCTCTTCACCCAATCTAGGCTGGAAAACAGACCCTCAGCCCCATGCATAACATTTACCTTAGTTCTTGGAGGCCTGAAATACCTGAAATGGAAAGTACATTCTGTGTCTACTTACTTCCTGCAATATATTATTAAAAATATGCATTTTTAAAAGAAGTATGACTATAAGTTGAATTTTAAAATCTGCATGATATTAAAAAGAACACTAGCCAAACAGAACTTATTAACTGAAGAAGAAAGTGTGTAGCTTTTGTGAACTTAGAGAAAATAAATATATTCATTCAGAAGTAATAGTATAAATTTTCACAAAAACCCCACAAATGTAAGTTACCTAATCCTAAATTCAAAGGGATAATAGTGACTATTACTGAGGATTGTTAACTTGATAGGATCTAGAGTCATCTGGGAAACAAGCCTCCAGGCACACTTGTTAGGATCTGGGTTAATTGGGTTAGCTTCTGGTTTTGGCTGTGAGAGATTATCTTGCTTTGGTTAAATGGTGTGTGAAGACCCAAACTAAAAGGTGGACATCATTCCTGATATCAGGATCACAGACTTCATAATAAAGGAGTAGACTGACTGAGCACAAGCTTTCTTTCCTCGTGCTCTGAGTCTGCTGAGTATGGCAGTTGACAGATGGCTCATCTCTAAGATAATGAATGACAGATGATCTTCTGGAACCCTGGTCCAAACTAAACCATCGTTTGCATCATGTTTTGTTCTATCAATGCAAAAATAAGACATAGTTCATGTTTTATGTCTGTATTTGGTTGCTGTTTTCAAATGGTTTTAAACTATACCTGGGACTATATGGACTTGACTGTTTAGGTCAGGGTTACTTTGAACTCACTATAATTCTGATTCAGTCTGTCAGTGCTAGACTTACAAGTGGGAAGCACAAAGTCTAGTTTGCATAACTACTTTTAGAGATGATGAGGAGGCAGAATGGGGCCAGAGACTCTGAGGGGAATGAGGGCAGTGTTTGAGATGTAAATAAGCAAAAATAAATAAACAACAAAGAAATAAGCAAAATGCTTACAGTTTTCAAATTATTTTGATTTTATACACACTCTGAAACTAGTAATTATTCATTTTCCTCACTTCAGTACTTTCAGAAAAATCTCCTAATTTGTAAAGTAAAGGAATTTAAGTACTAACATTTCCAATGCAATGTGACAGAAATCCACCACAATAAATAGAAATGGCACATTAAGAACAACATCTAGTATTTTCCTCTAGGATCATAAAAATGGAGAAATATCACATAAGCTTCTGAAAGAATTTAGAAACAACTTCAACAGAGTCCTAATTTCCACAAATGCAAACTAAGAAAAATAGTAAAGCAGAATTTGTTTGAATTACACAAAATTAATGAAAGTAGGAGGGGGGGATAACATAGCTAATTTGAAACACTGAAAAGTTTGGGGAATAAAATTTTAGAATAGAACCAAGAAAAAAGCCTATTATAATTTTATTAGGGATTAGAATAGAATATTTTGTCAAGGACAAAAAGGCACAATCAAATCTAGAAAGAAGACAAATATATTATATATTATACAATGTCATTTACAAAAAGACAGAACATACAAATGACAAACCTGATTTATCTGTCAGATGCCATAAAGCTAATTGTAAATTTTCATTTCTGCAAGTACATAGAAAATGACTTTTCTGATAAAAAGAATACAGTAGTGTCTTGCTGTAAGCTTTGATTTTTTCAAAACCTACTTTAAATAAGGGTTCTTAAATGCTTTAATCTCCCTTCTAGCGCACCACCCACCAAAGGTAGTAGAAAAGAAAGTTATTAGTATATGGGGAAGTGGGCCTGTTTACAAATTGTCCTTTGGAGCAAATCTGATCTGTGTTGTCAGGAAATCAGCATTTGATTTCACAGAAATCACTTGCTCAATCCACTTGCAAACACTGCACAGAAATGTTCAATAGTGTCAGGATAGCATACAGGAATTAGAAGTGTTGACACAACCAAGCAGAAACAGCCAGGCCTCTGCTGAATCAACAGAAGTCAGAATGAGGGACCAGGACCAATAAAAAAGCCAGGAGAAATTCTCTGTATGATCTCTTTCAAGGAAGTGAAGATCAGGGGAGGCAAATACAGGAAACCATGAAGCAATGCAAAGCTAGTTATGCAAGTCTCTCATACAGTCAGTCCATTGAGTTCTGTGTCTACTCCCTCCAAACATCACCTGTCCTTCCATGGGACTTGCCTCAGTTCTCAAGTCTGTCTTAGCAAAACTCCATGTAAGTCTGTATCAGGTGAAATAAAGAGTCCTTGGAAGTAGCAAAAAGCCATTAGAATACCACCAGAACTTTTTTGACGTGTTTCTCTCTATGAAGTCATGGCCAACGGAGCTCAACAATGCAATGTAAGGCAAACCAATACATGTGTGTCCTTAGTGAAGAATCCTTAATCATATGTCCTTTCATGAGCTTGCTTTAAACATCCTATCACTTGTGTCTGCTTCAGGAAAACACCATCAGACATAACTGACTTAGCAAAGAAACCAAAGTTTTCACTTCACCTTGCTGTTACAGCAATGCATGCACCTGGACATAAGGGCTCGTGAAGATCAATCAACAGACCTTTTAAAATATTTGGTGTGTGTATGAGCATGTGAATGTATAATGTATACAAGAATATGGATAAACATATTTTAATATATAATAATAGATATTCTATGCCAGTTTCTTGCATGTATGGAATTTCTGGTTCTTCAGTCCTCTCCCACTCCTCCCAGAACTTGGCATTTCTTATGTTGTTATTTTGATAGAAGTTTTAATGAGTTGCCTCATCTAGTCTTGAACTTGGAATGTAGTCTAGGTAGAACATGAATTTGTGATTCTCCTAAATCAGCCATTCCAGTAAAATGAGATGAAAAACTTATCCCAGGAGACCGAATTACAAAAATATATTATTTATATTTGAATGTGACTTAGTTTGGTTTCTATTGCTATAATTAGCACTGTAACACACAGAAAGTGTCTGGAGTTAGGGTGGATTATACGGCCTTAAATCCAGCCCATCACTGAATGAAAAATAATACAAATCAATCAAACAAGCAAACAAACAATATAAACAACAAAAACAAAGCAAAGATATAAGAATGTCAGGAACAGGAAGGCAGGAATCACAGTTTACTGTCTGATACAATCAAGAAAAACCTGCTCAAAAATGAAACATCCACTGTGAACTATCCCCTTCCACATCAATCATCAACCATTAATCCAGAATATGATCCAGAGTCTTGATTATTGGCCAGTCTGATGGAGGCAATTCTGCAATAGGCAATAATTATTTCTGGGTTACTCAATGTTGCATTATGTTGATAAACAGCCAAACAAAGTAACAACAACAAAAGAAAAAGCAACCCTGCAAAACATAACAAGATGGTGTGAAATATCATTTAACTGGATAATTGGTCATTAAACATTGTCTAGCATGTTTCTAAGATCATTTATTTGAAAATAAAATGGTCAGAGATAAGGAAAGGAGATGAGAGCAAGGGAAGGAGAGTGAGAATCTGGGAAAGAATTATTTTTTTCTTTCTAAGTAATCCATAGTGGTTCTATAGTGTACCTTGCATCTTGCATCTCCTAAATAAAAGTAAAGAGAAAGGAAGATATAGAATACTATAAATAAGAAACAAACAGAACAATAAATGTAGTTGTACAACTGTATTATATTCATACAAAATCAATTCCATGAGGATACAAAAAGTAATGTAATGCAAATCATGATTTTGTAGCACACAATCATTGCCCAACAATTTTCTCAAACTTTATTACATTGATGTGTTTTTGCCAACTACCAATTATAAGGATCTTTTCCAATACTGTATAAGACAAGATACTTCTTATGCACCTGTGACAGACTTTAATTGTTGGCAAACTGACAATACCCAGAATCAGTATGCACCTAATGATTCTCAGTAGATTGTATATAGCTGAGAAAGATTCATCTCCCTTGCTTAGAGTGATTCAGGTAATGTTTCTGATATCATTTTCTGCCAAGATTTGAATTTTCCATCACTATGCAATTTTGCTTACATGGTTGCAACTTAATATTAACTGTTTTCTATCATCTATGTAGTTTCTCCTGATATATCTTATATCTTTCTGATGAAGTTTGTCTAATAGTCTGTCTAAGTGAATCCTGATAAGGATAGCTATCACCACAATTCTTAGGAATGGGATACTCAGGATAAGATATTGGAATTGGATAATTCACCAGCAGGTGGCAACAAAGATCTAATTCATTTAGATAAGTGGCTTGATGGGTAACTAACTCCTTTTGTGCTACAACAGTGATGACTAAGACTTTATTATAAGTGGTAATTTGCAAAGGGCATTACATGATAGGTCATGAACTGGCTTATACAGTGTTCATATGAGATATGATGGCAAAGATGATTACAATGAATATAAAGTTGGATACCTCTTATGAACTTGATATGCTAAAGAAAAAATACTGTATTTTAATCAGCTGACCACCCACACACCACAGGGAATGAAAACATCTATTTCCTTATAACAGCATTTAAAAAGACTTTTTGTAATTTGAGTTGACAATCTTTTCATGATCTGATTGTGACATTTAAACATACATAAAAGACATGTTGATTTCCTTCCTCAGAAAGCATTTTGTGACTGAATCAAAGAACTGATGTCTGGTGCCAGAATGCTAGAGTGTATGTGACATTGATTCTTGAACATTCAGAGGTCCTTGAACACTTAAGATGCCCAAATTTTGACTTTTCTCCATTAGAACAGAAAAATAGCCTTCCTTGTCTAAAACAAATTCAAGCTCACTTTGGGTGAATATCTAACCAAATCAAAATCATCCCTTCAAAGTTGTGCATGCACCAATTTTCTTAACTTTAAAAGCAGTGAGAGTTTCAACCTGGGAAAATCTTACTGTAATTTTTGTTACTGTAGCAAAATATATGAAGCTGAGAACTTCATAAATAAAGAGATGTCATTTATCTAAGAGTTGTGAAGACTTCAGACCATAATCCTGACTTCTGTTTGTCTCCAAAACACTCTTCTTTGTAAATAGAATAACATATGGTATACAAAAGTGATCTAGGCAGTGACAAGTGAGAGACCAAATTTTTGGGATTCAAACTACATCTTCGGGAACCTGATCTAAATTTGAATTCAGGTAAACTAATAGGCCAGTATCTAGCATCAGTTTGCAAGTTACCCTCTGCCACCCCCCAACAAAACCTGAACCTAGCTCTAGATTCTAGGCTAACCCCAACAAGAACATCATCTCTAGGTTAATCTTCCCCAACAAAACTAGTATTTAGAACCAGTTTCCAGGTTAACTCCCAACAAGCCCTCCTCTTGCCTAATAACCACCAATTAGGAAGAAATTGGAAGTTAAGTTTATTATTTGCCTCCCAGCACCAGTGAATTATGCTAAAAGCCAAAGTAGTATCCCAATTAGATGCTCATCAGGCTGGAAACACTCACTCCTCAATTACTGCTTTCTATAAAACCTTCTCTCGATAAATGTCACCTGAAATATCCTCTAGGTCAGCTATGTGTTAAGCCGGAGATAGCTCAAATAAAGACCACGGTGTGATTGCATCACATCTGCTCCTGAATGGTACTTTGGGGTTCAAGAACACTTCCTTGGTACTACACTAGAATTCTATACTTGATCTTAGCCAAAAGGCCAAGAAGCGATTACACTAGAATTCTTATGGCAGCTGTTTCAGACCTGGGGTCTCAAAAAGATATAAAGTGAATTGCGGTATCACAAGACGTAGATCTAAAGTTGATACGCATAATGTAGTAATCAAGAGTACTGAGCGTTACTGAAGAGGTGACTACCAATTGATAGCACTTCTGAAGGACTTGAGTTCAATTCTAAGCATTTATTCCATGTAGTTAAGAATTACTTGTAACCTCATCTGGAGGATCTGATGCTATCTTTTGGAATTTGTAAGTAGCTACATTCATATGCCCACACTCACACAGAGCCACACACTCATACATATAAATAAAACTTTCTTTAAAAAGTTAAGTGATTATCATTATGTTTGTACATACTTTTTCCTTTTCTATCATCTTCTCATCTTCTCACTGATTAGAGGACCTCGTTGCTTCCCATTCTTTTCCTTCCCCTAATTGTATATCCATCTTCATGCCCTCTTGTAGAACACCATCATATATATTGCTAACAGAACCAGTCTTTTACTTGTTTGTATCACTATCCAGCCATTGTTCCCAAATATAATTGTTTTTATGCAGTCTACTTTCTTTCCTGAAGCCCTCATCAGGGTCCACAGAATTACAAATTAATACTCTATCACTGGACATTTGGTTTACGACTTAGTGGAATACACAATACTGAGATTTGACTGGTGAAATGGCTCAGTGAATACAAGTGCTTGCTATGTAGGCATGCATATCTGAGTTACAGACCTCATATAAAAACTCTTATTAGCCATATGTATGCCTGCAACCCAGTGGAGTTATTGGGGCAGACACAAAAGGAATACTGGGCCTTGCTAGCTGATATACTAACTCCACACTAAGTTAAAACTTTGTCTTGAGGAAATAAGAAATAGAATGATAGATACACTGCCATTGGCTCTGTGACTGTCCACATGGGCACAGGTACAAATGCTACACACACACACACACACACACACATACACACACACACACCATAGTCACACACATGATGAAATAGACAAATCAATGATTCTATATCCACCACATATAGTAAAATAGCAATTCAGTGCATGTATGTGCAAATTGCATACTCTAAAAATATCTGTATATAGTCAAATAATGCTGCATTATATTGATATGAAGGAATTGTCATTGGTATAATTAATCAATATCAACTTGGGAACACCTGAAATTTTCAGTTTTTACTTTCTATATAATAGGTTAGAAGTAAAAATAGTTAAGTTATAGAAAGTACCTAACTCAGCTAATTAGCAGACTTCCCTGTATTCTTGTATTTTTAATTTTCTTCTTTTTTTCTTTTCTTTTTCTTTTTTTTATTTTGTTGTTTTTGTTTTGAAAGAGGGTTTCTCTATATAGCCCTGGCTGTCCTGCAACTCACTCTGTAGACCAGGCTGACCTTGAACTCAGAACTCCTCCTGCCTCTGCCTCCCAAGTGCTGGGAATAAAGGCATGTGGCATCATTGTCCAGCTAGTCTTGTATTTTTAAATACCTAGTTTAGTAAAGGTTTTCAAATGCTTCAAACCCACTTCTAGCCTACTGTCCAAAGGTAGGGATGAAAAGATGGTAAATAGGACAAGGGGATGTGGTCTTCTTTGGAAGTAGTTCTTCAGGGCAATTCCAATCTCCATTGTCAGGACACCAACAGTTCAATTCAGTAGTGTAAGGATGCCAAGCATTATTCAGCAGCAGTGACACTATCCATCAGAAACAGCCAGAACTTGGCCTATCAGAATGAGTCAGCAGGAGTGACCAGAACCAACAGAGATACCAGGTGAAGTTCTCAGTCATGTCTTTCTCAAGGAAGTGAAGTTCAACAAAGACTCAAGGACCAATGAAGCTTTGAAAGGCTAGGGAGTGAAGCTTACCATCACTCTTTTGAGTATTGTTTATACTCTATGCAGATATTATGTGTCCTCCCACTGAATTTGCCTCAACAAACATAATGTGAGTATGCCTCAGCCAGACACCACATGAGTCTGTATCATATGACATAACCAGCAACTTCAACTTCCCTAATATTGCATAAAATTTTAAAAAATATTGCATAAAGTATTTTAAAGTCTCTGCATATTTACTTATTTAACAACTAATTTCAGTTACATGAACAGAAGGCATTAACTGACTTTCTTCAGAATGATTGGCAATGTCTATCTGAGTTCTAAGGTTTAAATCAGGATTCCTTTCTTTTGCTTGGTATAGCATCAAGTGTCACGGTCAGGAGCTTGAAAATATACCAGCTTTTTATGAGTCCTTTTCACTAGTACTTATTTTAGTAGAATTGAGAATTTTACTGAAAAGCAGTGGACTTTTCCCTATAGACAGGTATCAGCAACTTCAAAAACCAACTCTGCAGGGTGCTGAAAAAGGTGTAATCATGGTAATTATACGTCCAGGTATTTGGAAGCTTGTGAGGATTAGCATTTAATAAATGTAAAGTCTGTGAAGGTGATAAACCATGAAACCTTTGTAAAACTAGAGATTGCCTCTTTATCATCAAACAGAAAATATAAATTAAGCATCTAGATTCATCAAGAAAATCACTTTGCTGATAAAGAAACCCTGAGTGAGCTTGAAAGAATATCAAATATACTCTCCATGAACACATGCAGTCATTCTTTGTGATGGAAAAACAGATACAAAGTAAAAAAGAGTCAAATGCTTAATTCTTTATTGTATGTCATAAATGGAAGCAGGTTTGTATTTAATTCATGTTATAGCTCAACACTGTTCCATTCTTTTAAAGTTGACAAGAGAATAAGATAAAACTCTAAACTTGATTCTTATTTGTTAAATCAGTCCTTAATTTCTGAAAACCATGTGTCTCAGGTCTCACTCTTTCCTAATGCAATGTGTACTTTCTCTTCTTCTTCCTTGCCCCCTTTCATCTCTCACCAATTCTTTTCCCATCTCTCCCTATTGTTTATTGAATGTGTAACATTTATCTCATTTATCACAGGTCAGCTTTGAACTTGCTTTGTAGCTTAACATGACTTTGGACTTTTCCTCTTCCTCCCATCAAAAATTACACCTTTCAAAATAACCTCAAGTAATATAAAATATCCTAAGATTACTCACAGAAAGTGAGTGAAAGACTTGTATGACAAAAACATCAAGGCAATTGAAGAAATTGAAGAAGATGGTAAGAAGTTCCATGCTCCTTCATTTTCATTAACTTTCAAAAAGTCTTTGATTTCTTTCTTTATTTCCACCTTGACCAAGTTATCATTGAGTAGAGCATTGTTCAGCCTCCATGTGTACGTGGGTTTTCTTTTATTTTTGTTGCCATTGAAGACCACCCTTATTCCATAGTGATCTGATAGGAGGCATGGGATTATTTCTATCTTCTTATATCTGTTGAGGTCTGATTTGTGACCAATTATATGGTCAATTTTGGAGAAGGTACCATGAGGAGCTGAGAAGAAGGTGTATTCTTTAGTTCTGGGATGAAATGTTCTATATATATCAGTTAGTTGCATTTGGTCCAAGGCTTCAATTAGATTCACTGTGTCCCTGTTTAGTTTCTGCTTTCCTGAACGATCCATTTCAGAGAGCGGGGTGTTGAAGTCACCCACTATTATTGTGTGCTGTGCGATGTGAGCTTTGAGTTTTAGTAAAGTTTCTTTTACAAATGAGGGTGCCCTTGCATTTGGAGCATAGATATTCAGAATTGAGAGTTCTTAATGGTGAATTTTTCCCTTGATCAGTATGTAGTGTCCTTCTGTGTTTTTTTTTTCTTTTTGATGACTTTAGGTTGAAAATCAATTTTATCTGATATTAGGATGTCTACTCCACCTCGTTTCTTGGGGCCATTTGCTTATAAAATTGTTTTCCAGCCTTTTACTCTGAGGTAGTGTTTGTCTTTGACACTGAGGTGCGTTTCCTGCATGCAGCAAAATGCTGGGTCCTGTTTACGTATCCAGTCTGCTAGTCTATTTCTTTTAATTGGGGAATTGAGACCATTGATATTAAGAGAGATTAAGGCATAGTGATTATTGCCATCTGCCATTCTTGACGCTATCTTTATGTTTGAGTGTTTATCTACTTTTGGGTTTGATTCAAGAAGGTTATTATCTCATTTTTTTCCAGGGTGTTGTTTCTCTCCCTGTATTGGAAGTTTCCACCTATTATCCGTTGCAGGGCTGGATTTGTGGAAAGATATTGTGAAAATTTGGTTTTATCATGGAATATCTTGGTCTCTCCATCTATGGTGATTGAAAGTTTTGTTGGGTATAGTAGTCTAGGCTGGCATTTGTGCTGTCTTAGTGTCTGCATGAGATCTGCCCAGGATCTTCTGGCTTTCATAGTCTCTGGTGAAAAGTCTGATGTGATTCGGATAGGTCTTCCTTTGTATGTTACTTGGCCCTTTTCTCTTACTGCTTTTAGTATTCTTTCTTTGTTTAGAACATTCAGTGTTTTGATTATTATGTGACGGGAGGTATTTCTGAAAATGAAGGCACAACATACCCTAATTTATGGGACACAATGAAAGCAGTGCTAAGAGGAAAATTCATAGCCCTGAGTGCCTCCAAAAAGAAACGGGAGACAGCATACACTAACAGCTTAATGGCACACCTGAAAGCCCTGGAACAAAAAGAAGCAACTACACCAAAGAGGAGTAGAAGGCAGGAAATCATCAAACTCAGGGCTGAAATCAATCAAGTAGAAACAAATAAAACCATACAAAGAATCAACAAAACGAGGAGTTGGTTCTTTGAGAAAATCAACAAGATAGATAAGCCCTTAGCCAGACTAACCAGAAGGCACAGAGATAGTATCCAAATTAATAAAATCAGAAACGAAAAGGGAGAGATAACAACAGAAACTGAGGAAATTCAAAAAATCATCAGATCCTACTACAAAAACCTGTATTCAACACAACTATAAAATCTTGAGGAAATGGACAATTTCCTTGACAGATACCAAGTACCAAAATTAAATCAGGATCAAATAGACCATCTAAACCGTCCTATAACCCCTGAAGAAATAGAAGTTGTCATTGGAAGTCTTCCAACCAAAAAAAGCACAGGTCCAGATGGTTTTAGTGCAGAATTCTATCAGACCTTCAAAGAACACCTAACAACAATACTCTTCAAACTGTTCCACAAAATCGAAACAGAAGGGGCTGGAGAGATGGCTCAGTGGTTCAGAGCACTGACTGCTCTTCCAGAGGTCCTGAGTTCAATTCCCAGCAACCACATGGTGGCTCACAACAATCTGCAAGAAGGGTCTGATGACCTCTTCTGGTGTGTCTGAAGAAGGCAACGGTGTACTCATACATAAAATAAATAAATAAAAAAAATCATCAAAGAAACTCTGCCTTGAAAAAAAAAAAGATTTAAAAAAAAAAATCGAAACAGAAGGAACACTAACCAACTCGTTCTATGAAGCCACAATTACGCTAATACCAAAAGCACACAAAGATCCGACAAAGAAAGAGAATCTCAAGCCAATCTCTCTTATGAATATCGATGCAAAAATACTCAATAAAATTCTTGCCAACCGAATCCAAGAACACATCAAAACGGTCATTCACCACGATCAAGTAAGCTTCATCCCAGGGATGCAGGGATGGTTCAATATAAGGAAATCCATCAATGTAATCCACTACATAAACAATCTCAAAGAAAAAAAACCACATGGTCACCTCATTAGATGCTGAGAAAGCATTTGACAAAATTCAGCATCCTTTCATGCTAAAGGTCTTGGAAAGATCAGGAATTCGAAGCCCATATCTAAACATAGTAAAAGCAATTTACAGCAAACCGGTAGCCAGCATCAATCTAAATGGAGAGAAACTTGAAGCAATCTCACTAAAATCAGGGACTAGACAAGGCTGCCCTCTCTCTCCATATCTTTTCAATATAGTACTTGAAGTTCTAGCTAGAGCAATTAGACAACAAAAGGAGGTCAAAGGGATACAAATTGGAAAGGAAGATGTCAAACTATCACTATTTGCAGACAATATGATAGTATACTTAGGTGACCCAAGGAACTCTACCAGAGAACTCCTACAGCTGATAAATGACTTCAGCAAAGTGGCCGGATATATAATCAACTCAAGCAAGTCAGAAACCTTCCTATACTCAAAGGATAAGCAGGCTGAGAAAGAAGTAAGAGAAATAATACCCTTCACGATAGCCACAAACCATATTAAGTATCTTGGCTTGACTCTAACCAAATAAGTGAAAGATCTGTATGACAAGAACTTCAAGTCTCTGAAGAAAGAAATTGAACAAGACCTCAGAAGATGGAAAAATCTGCCATGCACATGGATTGGCAGGATTAATATAGTAAAAATGAGCATCTTACCAAAAGTAATACACAGATTCAATGCAATCCCCATCAAAATCCCAACTCAATTCTTCATAGAGTTAGAAAGAGCAATTCAAAAATTCATCTGGAATAACAGAAAACCCAGAATAGCTAAAACTATTCTCAAGAGTAAAAGAACCTCTGGGGGAATCAGTATCCGGGACTTCAAGCTGTACTATAGAGCAATAGTGTTAAAAACCGCATGGTATTGGTACAGTAACAGACATGTAGATCAATGGAACAGAATTGAAGACCCAGAAATGAATCCACACTCCTATGGTCACTTGATCTTTGACAAAGGAGCTAAAACCATCCAGTGGAAAAAAGATAGCCTTTTCAACAAATGGTGCTGGCTCAGCTGGAGGTCAACATGCAGAAGAATGCAAATTGACCCATTCTTATCTCCTTGTACTAAGCTCAATTCTCAGTGGATCAAAGATCTCCACATAATGCCAGACACACTGAAACTAATAGAAGGGAAACTAGGGAAGAACCTTGAACATATGGGCACAGTGGAGAATTTCCTGAACAGAACTCCAATAGCTTATGCTCTAAGATCAAGAATAGACAAATGGGACCTCATTAAATTACAAAGTTTTTGCAAGGCAAAAGACACTGTCAAAAAGACAAAGCGGCAACCAACTAACTGGGAAATGATCTTTACCAACCTTACATCCGAAAGAGGGCTAATATCCAATATATACAAAGAACTCAAGAAGTTAAACTCCAGAGAGGCAAATAACCCTATTAAAAAATGGGGTACAGAGCTAAACAAAGAGTTCTCACCTGAAGAATATCTAAAGGCTGAGAAGCACCTAAAGAGATGTTCATCATCCTTAGTCATTAGGGAAATGCAAATCAAAACAACCCTGAGATTCCATCTCACACCAGTCAGGATGGCTAAGATCAAAAACACAGGAGACAACAGTTGTTGGCGAGGATGTGGAGAAAGAGGAACACTCCTCCACTGCTGGTGGAATTGCAAGCTGGTACAACCACTCTGGAAAGCAGTCTGGCGGTTCCTCAGAAAACTGGGCATGACACTCCCGGAGGATCCGGCTATACCACTCCTGGGCATATACCCAGAGGCTTTACCTGCGTGCAATAAGGACACATGCTCCGCTATCTTCATAGCAGCCTTATTTATAATAGCCAGAAGCTGGAAAGAACCCAGATGTCCCTCAACGGAGGAATGGATTCAGAAGATGTGGTATATCTACACAATGGAATACTACTCTGCAATTAAAAACAATGAATTCACGAAATTCCTAGGCAAATGGTCAGATTTTGAAAATATCATCCTTAGTGAGGTAACCCAATCACAAAAGAACACACATGGTATGCAGTCACTGATAAGGGGATATTGACCCAGAATTTCGGAATACCCTAGACACAATTCGCATATCAATAGATTTCTAAGAAGATGGAAGGAGAGACCCCTGGTCCTGGAAAGACTGGATGTAGGGGACTTCCAGGACAGAGAAATGAGAGGGGGTTGAATGGAGAAAAGAGGGAGGGAAGGGGGCTTATGGGACTTTCGGGGAGGGAGGAAACGGGAAAGGGGAAATGATTTGGAATGTAAATTAAATAAATAAATATATAAATAAATAAATAAATAAAAAAGAAGTTCCATGCTCATCATTGGTCGAATCAATATAATAAAAGTGTCATCCAACCAAAATAACCAGATTCAGTGCGATCGCCATCAAAATTCTACATCAATTCTTTCAAGATATTCAAAGTTTTCAGCTCCATTTGAAAGTAGGGGGAAAAACATAATAATTAAGACACTTTATAGGCAGATGCTTGTAGGCAAACATTGGACTGAGCATGGTGTTCCCAGTGGAGGGGTTAGAGAAAGGACTGACAGAGTTGTAAAGGATTTGCAATCCCATAGGAAGAACAACAATATCAACCAACCACACTCCCAGGGCTCTCAGGGACTAAACCGCCTACTAAAAAGTACACCTGGAAGGACACTTGGCCCCAGCCACATATGCATGATGCCTTGTAGGGCATCAATGGGAGAAGAGGCCCTTGGCCTTGTGAAGTGTAGGGAAGGGGGGGACACAGGAGTCGGTGGGTGGGTGGCAGAACACCCCCATAGAAGCAGGGGAGGGGAGATAGAATAGGGGGTTTTGGGGGGAACAGGGAAAAGGGATAATATTTGAAATGTAAATAAAATATATCCAATAAAAGTAAACATTCAAAAAAGAGACATTTCTGAAAATTAAGGCACTCAATCAGCCTCTATCAGCTACAATTGGAGGACAGGTGGGTAGAGGTAGGGAGCAAGCAGACTAGAGAATGAATATCATTAGAGACATCTAAAATTAGATGCCATTTGAGTAATAGTAAGGCAATATAGTACAGTAGAACCTTCCTAATATGTAAAATTACATGAAATTATCAAATAACAAGGGAAGCATAGCCACAATTGACCATCTCTTGTCATTAAATTAAGCTTCCAGTACTGGGACTGAGTTATATCTAATTGAACTGTTGGCCAAAGAGCTTCCCTGGGAATACTCACATAATCTAGATCATTGCCAAGTTTGTTAGTTGATCTCTACTAACTGAGGGCAACATCCCACTGCTGAAGACGTCTGTTATATTCATTTGTGTCATCCTTTTTCTGAGTCCTTTGAATGGTTAATGTGTGAGAATATATGGGTGCAAATTCTGTAATGAAGAAATGCAAACTGAGAGCAGACTCCTTAGTTCTCTGGTTCTTACAATCTTTCCACTTTCTCTTTCACAATGTTTCGCATATGTTGCAGGTATATTAATTGGGTCTGGACTCTATAATGTTAGATTTTGTTTAGTTATTATTTTTTATGATTATCTCTGTTGTAAAGATAAATTTCTTTGATGACAGTAGAAGATTATACTTATCTTTTTATTCTTTTTATTGGATATTTTATTTATTTGCATTTCATATGTAATAAATATTATAAATATTATATCCCGTTTCCCTATCCCCCCAAAAAACTCCCTAACCCATCCCTCCTTCTCCTTCTTCTACAAGGGTGTACCCCACCCATCAACCCACTTCTGCCTCCTGGTTCTCACATTCCCCTTCACAGAGGCTACTAGCCTTCACAGGACTAAGAGCCTCTTCTCCCATTGATGCACTACAAGGCCATCCTCTGCTACATATACTGCTGGAGCCATGGGTCCCTCCATGTGTACTCCTTGATTGGGGGTTTAGACACTGGGAGCTCTGGTAGGGTGATATTTTTGTTCTTCCTATGAAACTGCAAAACCTTTCAGCTCCTTAAGTTCTTTCTCTAATTACTCCTCCACTGATGACCCCATGATCAGTTCAATGGTTGGCTTCAAGCATCTGCAACTGTATATTTCAGGTTCTGGCAGAGCCTCTCAGGAGACAGCTATATCAAGCTACTCTCAGCATGCACTTATTCACATAGTGTCTGCTTTTGGTGACTGTATATGTGATGGATACCCAGGTGGGGCAGTCTCTGGATGGCCTTTCCTTCAGTCCCTGCTGTATACATTGTCTCCATATTTGCTCCCGTATTTTGATACCACTTCTAAGAAGGATTGAAGCACCCATGCTTTGGTCTTCCTTTTTGAGCTTCATGTGGTCTGTGAAATCTGTCTTGGGTATTCCGAGATTTTGGGCTACTAGCCACTTATCAGTGAGTGTGTACCATGTGTGTTCTTTATCATTGGGTTAACTCACTCAGGATGATATTTTCAAATTCTATACAGTGGCCCAAGAATTTCATGAATGCATTGTTTTTAATAGAGGAGTGTAATCCATTATGCAAATGTAGAACATTTTCTGTATACTTTCCTCTATCAAGGGGCATCTGGGCTCTTCCCAGATTCTGGCTATTATAAATAATGCATCTATGGACGTAGTGGAACATATATTCTTGCTATATGTTGGACCATCTTTTGGGTATATGCCCAGGAGTGGTATAGCTGGTTCCTCAGGTAATACTATGTCCAATTTTCTGAGGAACCACAAGACTGATTTCCAGAGTGGTTGTACCAGCTTATAATCACAACAACAATGGAGGAGTGTTCCTCTTTCTCCACATCCTTGCAAGCATCTGCTGTCACATGAATTTTTGATCTTAGCCATTTTGACTGGTGTGAGGTAGAATCTCAGGATTGTTTTGATTTGTGTTTCCCTGATGCCTAAAGAGGTTGAACATTCCTTTAGGTGCTTCTCAACCATTCGAGTTTCCTCAGGAGAATTTTCTGTTTAGCTCTGTACCCCATTTTTTATTAGATCTTTTCTTTATTTACATGTCAAATGTTATCCCATTTCTCAATTCCCCACTGACAACCCCTATACTATCCCCCATCCCCCTGATCACTAACCCTCTGACTCCTACTTCCCTATACTGGCATTCCCCTACACTAGGGCATTGATCATTCACAGGACCAAGGGTCTTTCCTCTAATTGATGCCTGACAAGGCCATCCTCTGCTTCATATGCGGCTGGAGTCAAGGGTAGCTTCATGTGTACAATTTGGTTGGTGATTTAATCCCTGGTAGCTCTGGGTGTACTGGTTGGTTCGTTCATATTGTTGTTCCTCCTATGGGACTGCAAACCCCTTCAGCTTCTTGTGTCCTTACTCTAGCTCCTCCATTGGAGACCCTGCGATCTGTCCAATGGTTGCCTGTGAGAATCCACTTCTGTAATTGTCAGGCACTGGCAGAACCTCTCAGGAGACAGCTATCAGGCTCCTGTCAGCAAGCCATTGTTGCCATCCATAATATTGTCTGAGTTTGGTGACTGTATAGGGAATGGATTCCCAGGAGGGGCAATCTGTAAATTGCCTTTCCTTCAGTCTCTGCCCCACAAATTTTGCATTTTTAATAGAGTTATTTGATTGTCTGGAGTCTAATTTCTTGAGTTCTTTGTATGTATTGGATATTAGTCCTCAGACTCATGTACGGTTGGTAAAGAACTTTTCCAAATCTGTTGACTGCTGTTTTGTCTTATTGACAGTGTCCTTTGCCTTACAGAAGCTTTCCAACTTTATGAGTCCCATTTGTCAATTCTTGATCTTAGAACATAAGCCATTAGTGTTTTGTTTAGGAACTTTTCTCTTGTGCCCATGTATTCTATTAGTTTCACTGTATCTGGTTTTATGTGGAAATCCTTGCACACTGGGACTTGAGCTTTGTACAAGGAGATAAGAATGGATAGATTTGCATACTTCTACATGCTGATATCCAGTTGAAACAGTACCATTTGTTGAAAATGCTGTCATTTTTCTATTGAATGGTTTTAGCTCCTTTGTCAAACATCAAGTGACCATAGATGTGTGGGTTCATTTCTGGGTATTCAATTCTATTCCATTGATCTGCATGCCAGTTACTGTACCAATACCCTGGAGGTTTTATCATGATTGGTCTATAGTACAGCATGAGTTCAGGAATGGTGATGGTTCTTTAAGAGTTGAGAGTAGTTTTTGCTATTCTGGGTTTGATGTTATTCCAAATGAATTTGCAAATTGCTCTTTCTAATTCTATGAAGAATTGAGTTTGAATTTTGAAGGGGATTCCATTGAGTCTATAGATTGCTTTTGGCAAGATGGCCATTTTTACTATATTAATTCTGCCAATCCATGATCATGGGAGATCTTTCCATCTTATGAGATTTTCTTCGATTTATTTCTTCAGAGACTTGAAATTCTTATCATACAGATCTTTCACTTGCTTGGTTAGAGTCACTCCAAGGTATTTTATATTATTTGTGACTATTGTAAATGGTGTCATTACTCTGACTTCTTTCTTGCCTGTTTATCTTTTGAGCATAGGAATGCTACTGATTTGTTTGAATTAATTTTATATCCAGCCACTTCGCTGAAGTTGTTTATCAGGTTTAGGAATTCTCTGGTGGAATTTGTGGGGTCACTTATCTATACTATCATATCATCTGCAAATAGTAATATTTTGACTTTTTCCTTTGCAATTTTTATCCCTTTGACCTATATTTGTTTTTTTAATTTCTCTGGCAAGGACTTTGAATACTGTATTGAATAAGTAGGGGAGAGTGGGCAGTCTTTTTTAGTCCCTGATTTTAGTAGGATTGCTTCAAGTTTCTTTCCATTTAGTTTGATGTTGGCTACTGTTTTGCTGTATATTGATTTTACTATGTTTAGGTATGGGCTTTGAATTCCTGATCTTTCCAAGACTTTTAAAGTGAAGGAGTGTTGAATTCTGTCAAATGCTTTCTCAGCATCTAATGAAAAGATTATGTTGCTTTATTTTTTCTTTTTGTTTTTGTTTATAGTGGATTATGTTGATGGATATCCTTATATTGAACCATCTCTGCATTCCTGGGATGAAGTCTACTTGATCATGATGGATGATCATTTTGATGTGTACTTGGATACAGTTTGGGAGAATTTTATTGAGTATTTTGGATTCGATATTTATAAGGGAAATTGGTCTGAAGTTCCTTTTCTACTTTGAATCATTGTGTGGTTTAGGAATAAGCATAATTGTAGCTTCATAGAAGAAATTGGGTAGTGTTTCTTTTGTTTATATTTTGTGTAATAGTTTACATTGGTATTAAACAAATTGATGGTCTGATAGAATTCTTCCCTAAAACTATCTGGTCCTGGGATTTTTATCCTTGGGAGACTTTTAATGACTGCTACTATTTCTTTTGGGGTTGTGGGATGGTTTAATTGGTTTATATTATCATAATTTAACTTTGGTTCCTGGTTTCTCTCTAGAAAATTATCTCTTTCATCCATATTTTTCGAGCTTTGTTGAGTATTGGCTTTTGTAGTAGGATCTGATGGTTTTTTTTATTTCTTCAGTTTCTGTTGTTCTGTCTCCCATTTCAGTTCTGATTTTATTAATTTGGATACTCTCTCTGATCCCTCTGGTTAGTCTGGCTAAGGGTTTATCTATCTTGTTTAAATTCTCAAATAACCAGCACCTGTTTTTTTTTTTTTGTTTTTGTTTTTGTTTTTTTTTTTTTTTTGTACACTTCTTTTTGTTTCTAATAGGTTGATTTCAGCCTTATGTTTGATTATTTCCTGCTGTCTACACCTCTTGTGTGTATTTGTTTCTTTTTGTTCTAGAGATTTTAGGTATGCTGTCAAGCGGCTAGTGTATACTCTCCAGTTTCTTTTTCTAGGCATTTAGAGCTATGAGTTTTCCTCTTAGCACAGCTTGCACTTTGTCCCATAAGTTTTAGTATGATGTGACTTCATCTTCATTAAATTCTAAAAAGTCTTTAATTTCTTTCATTCTTTCTTCTTTGACAAAGTTATCATTGAGTGGAATTTTGTTCAGTTTCCACATGTATGTGGGCTTTCCACTGTATTCCTTTTTATTATAGAGCAGCCTTAATCTGTGGTGATTTGATAGGATGCATGAAATTATGTCAATCTTCTTATATTTGCTGAGGCATGTTTTATAACCAATTATATGGTTGAGTTTAGAGAAGGTACCATGAGGTACTGAGAGGAAGATATATTCTTTTGTCATAGGATGAAATGTTCTATGGATATCTTTTAAATCCATTTTTTCATAACTTCTGTTAGTTTCACTGTGCCTCTGTTTAGTTTCTGTTTTCATGTTCTATTCATTGATAAGAGTGGAGTATTAAAGTTTCCCACTATTATTGTGTGAGGTGCAATGTGTACTTTGAGATTTAGTAAAGTTTCTTTTATGAATGTGGGTGCCCTTGCATTTGGAGCATAGATGTTCAGAATTGAGAGTTCATCTTGGTAGATTTCCTTTGATGTGTATGAAGTGTCCGTTCTTATCTTTTTTGATAACTTTTGATTGAAATTTGAATTTATTCAGTATTAGAATTGCTACTCCAGCTTGTTTCACATGACCATTTATTTGGAAAATTGTTCTCCAGCCTTTTACTCTGAGGTAGTGTCTTGTCTTTGTCATTGAGGTGCATTTCCTGTATGCGGCAAAATGCTGGGTCCTGTTTATGGATCAAGTCTGTTAGTCTATGTCTTTTATTTGGGGATTTGAGTTCACTGATGTTAGTCGATAGTAAGGAAAAGTGATTGTTTCTTCCTGTTATTTTTTGTGATTAGAGTTGGAATTACATTTTTGTTGCTATCTTCTTTTGAGTTTTTGGAAGACGACTTTTTTGCTTTCTCTAGGATGTAGTTTCACTCCTTGTGTTGAAGTTTTCCATCTATTATCCTTTGTAGGGCTAGATTTGTGGAAAGATAGTATGTAAATTTGTTTTTGTCATGGAATATCTTCATTTCTCCATCTACATTTATTGAAAGTTTTACTGGGTATAGTAGCCTGGGCTGGCATTTGTGTTCTCTTAGGGTCTGTATGACATCTGTCCAGGATCTTTGGCTTTTATTGTCTCTGGTGAGAAGTCTGGTGTTATTCTGATAGCTCTGTCTTTATATGTTACTTGACTTTTTTCCCATACTGTTTTTAATATTCTTTCTTTGTTTTGTGTTTTGATTATTATATGACAGAAGAAATTTCTTTTCTGCTCTAGTCTATTTGGAGTTCTATAGGCCTCTTGTATGTTCATGAGAATCTCTTTCTTTAGGTTAGGTAAGTTTTCTTCTATAATTTTGTTAAAAATATTTACTGGCCCTTTAAATTGGGAATCATTACTTTCTTCTATATCTATTATCCTTAGGTTTGGTCTTCTCATTTTGTCCTGGCTTTCCTGAATATTTTGGGTTAGGAGCTTTTTGCATTTTGCATTTTCTTAGACTGCTGTGTCAATGTTTTCTGTGGTATCTTCTGCACCTGAGATTCTCTCTTCTATCTCTTGTTTTCTGTTGATGATGCTCACATCTATGACTTATGATCTCTTTCCTAGGTTTCCTATCTCCAGGGTAGTCTCCTTTTGTAATTTCTTTATTGTTTCTACTTCCATTTTTAGATCCTGGATGGTTTTGTTGAATTCCTTCACCTGTTTGTGTTTTCTTGTAATTCTTTAAGGGATTTTTATGTTTCATCCTTAAGGGCTTCTACCTGTTTACCTATGTTCTCCTGTATTTCATTAAGGGAGTTGTTTATGTCCTTCTTAAAGTTCTCTGTCATCATTATAATAAATTATTTTAAATTGAATCTTGATTTTTTTCCGGTGTGATGGCATATATACAACTTGCTAAGGCGAGAGAACTGGGTTCTGATGATTAACCATGGTTTCTGTTGCTTGTGGTCTTGTTCTTGCCTCTCACCATCTGGTTATCTCTAGTGCTATCTGCACTCACTGTCTCGAACTGGAGTCTGTCACTCTTGTTATATTTGTTGTGTCAGAACTCCTCAGAGTCCAGAGTTCTTTGTGATCCAGTCATCCTGAGATCCTGGGTGTAAGAGCTCCTGGGAGTCAAGCTGCCTCTCATATCCTCAAATCCTTTTCTCACCATGCTCCTGAGATCATGTGATTCTATGATTCTATGATCCTGGGCATGTTAGAGCTCCTGAGAGTATAGCTTCCTCCAGGTATTGTGGAATTTAGTGCAGAGCTAGCTCCCAAGGTCTGCTCAGGGCTATACTTATCTTTTGATATGAGATCAAATTTTTATTGATTATTGTCATGGAGTTTGCTATAGGTTTTTTAAATTGAATAAAATATCAAGATCTTAAATAGAGTGCATGGATTTTTATCTCAGTTTTTTGTTGTATTGTTTTAATATAAGACACATGTTAATGATAAATATATTATGGAAAGAGGATGTCTATGTAGGACTGGAAAAAACATCCCCAAGTCTCTCAAATCATCACAGAGAAGCTTTTAATTTTTAAGAATGACTGCAATTTATTATTTGCTAGTATTGTCCCTCACTAATCAAGAGAGTAATAGACCCCCTTATTGTGAATTCTTAGCAATTTAAATTATTTCATTCATCACTGAATAAATACAGTGATTCTAAAGAACTTTAAGAAAATGTGCTGGGGATGAATTATTAATTGTATCTCATAAATGCTAATTTAATGAAGTGTAATTCTCTAATTTAGAACATTGACCTAATTGGTAAAATGAATATCTTTCCATTTTAAATTCCCTAGTATTCCAAGTTTAACAGGAAAATCTTGAACTTTCTGTATATTCCAATTTTCAAATTTAGAGGTGGCCTCTGTTCTTATTCTTTCTAATAAACTGATTTCAGTGTAGAAAGTGATGTTTTATTTTCTTCCAAAACAAAGCTTACCCTTGGATCCATAAGCAAAGTCCTTCTGCTCTAGAAAATCTAGGTTGACAAGTTAGATCACTTTAATTTCTAATTCCCAGTAGGTAAGAAGATCCAAAAGCATCCATTCCATCTTGAAAGAAAGATTTAAAGAGATATCAGCATTCTTTGATTTAAAGGAATTCAGACCTAAACTCTAAATAGTTTGTGTTCTCCCTACAGTAATATATCAGACTCAATCTTAAGAAGGTGGCTTAGTGAAGAAAGTGTTTGCCACAAAAACAGATTACCATGACTGGAGATCACAAGAACACAAATGAAGCAAAATTTGGTAGTATAAACATGTAATTATAGAGCTCCTATGCTGAGATGGAAGAAAAAGCATGTGAGTTATATAGGCTGGCATGTGTAGAGACAAACAAGAGCCTCTTCATAACTCAAACTCATTGTGATGTTAGTACCAACATGTCAGATTGTATTTCGTCCTTTACATGTGTCTCATGGCAAATAATTAACCTGCTACATATGTGAAAAATCATACATTAAGAGTAACAATTTATGGTATTAGACAAACTTCTCCAGTTCTTTCTGAGCAAGGTGCATATTGTATGGATTTATAATTACTTTGCTTTTATGTATGATCTTATGATTTTAGACAATAAAAGGAAGCAATGGAAGGAAGGAAGAAAGAAAGGGAGGGGCAAGGGAAAATAACAACATAGTTCTTCTGATAGTCAAAAAGTTTTTTTTTTTTTTTATGTTTGATGTTTATATGAAGGGGAACTTCTTTTAGGTATTCAAGCCAAAAAGATATTGCCCAACCCAAAGCTACAAATGCTTGAGTTTAACTTTCCTTTTATATTTTCTCTTTTTAAATTAATTATTTTATTTAATTATATCCCAAATGGTGCCCTCTCCCAGTTACCCCCCCCCAGAGTATTTCAGCCCATTGCCCCTCTACTTTGCCTCTGAGAGATTTCCTCTCTGCCTCTAGCATCCCTCTTCTTTGGGGCAGCAAGTCTCTACAGGATTAGACCCATACACTGGGACCAGACAAGGTAGTGAGTCCCCTGCTAAATTTGTGTCAAGGGCCTCATATCTATCCATGTATGCTCTTTGGCTGGTGACTTAGTTTCTGGGAGATCACCAGGGGCCAGGTTAGTAGACAATGTTGGTCTTCCAGTGGTATTGCCAATCCCTTTATCTCCTTCAGTCCTTCCCCTAACTCTTCCAAAGCAGTCCCAACATCAGTCCAATGGTTGGCTGTAAGTATCTGCATCTGTCAAAATCAGCTCTCAGAAGATAGTAGAACCTCTCAGAAGATAGTCATGCTAAGCTCCTATCTCAAAGAAGACCACAGCATCAATAATAGTGTCAGGGTTTGGTGCCCAACCATGGGATGAATCCACATTGGGTAGGTCACTGGTCAGCCGTTTCTTCAGTCTCTGCTCCATTTGTGTTATGCATTCCTTTTAAACAGGAACAATTCTGGGCCAAAGTTCAAAGGTAGATTGGTGCTCCTATCCCTCTACTGGAGGCCCTGTGTATCTTCTGGAGGTAAGTTCTTCATGTTCCATCTCCTCATTGTTGAGTATTTCAGCTAAGGTCACCCATACTTAGTCCTGACTACTTTTTCTATTCCATGTACTGGGACATTTTAGAGGTCCCCTGCACCTCCACCCCAACCCTAGCAGTTACATATTTCCATTCATTCTTCAGGCTCTCTGAGCTTCTATCTTGTCATCTCCCCATATCTGATCTGCCCCTCTTTTTTCTCTTGACCCTCTCCACTCCCACTCACGTCCCTCCCTCTATCTGCCTCACATGATCATTTTGTTCCCTCTTTAAACTGGGATTGAAGCATCCTAACTTCTTAAGATCTATAGGGTATATCATGGGTATTCTGTGCTTTTTGGCTAATATCTACTTATCAGTGTATACAAGCCATGCATGCCTTTTTGGGTCTGGGTTACTTCAATCAGGATGGTAGTTTCTAGTTCCATTCATTTTCATGCAAAATTCATGATGTCCTTGTTTTTAATATCTGAACAGTATTCCATTGTGTAAATAAACCACATTTTCTGTATCCATTTTTCAGTCAAGGGATATATGAGCTACTTCCAATTACTTGCTATCCCAAATAAGAATGCTATAAACATAGTGAGGCACGTATACTTGTGGTTTGGTTGAACATCGTTTGGGTATGTGCTTATGAGTGGTATAGCTGGGAGAACCATTTCCAATTTTCTAAGGAACCACCAGATCTGTTTCCAGAGTGATGGTACCAGCTTGCAATCCCATCCGCAATGGAGGAGAGTTCCCCTTTCTTCACATCCTTGCCAGCATTTGCTGTTGCTTGAGTTTTTGATCTTAGCTATTCTGATTGGTGTAAAGTTGAATCTCAGGGTCATTTTGATTTTCATTTCCCTGATGACTAAGGATGTTGAATATTTCTTTAAGTTTTTCTTGGCCATTCGAAATTTCTTATGTTGAAAATTCTCACAGCTTAGATTTTGCATTTAAGCACTAGATGTATTTTGAGCAACTTTTTGTGTGTCATGAAAATTAAGATCCAGATTTATTCATTTCCATCTCATGTTGCAGGATGCAATTATGGAAATGGCACTTTCTCCAGAAATTCTTTTAGGATTCTTATCAAGTTCAATTACCCATAAGTGTATGTATATGATTATATTTTTGAATATCAGTAGTCATCTGATATATTTCATGTCAATGCCATATTTTCATTTATTCAATGCATTTAATGTTCCTTCATTTCTTCATTTTCTCTCTGAACTAGTTATATTAATGTTGCAATAAAATACCATGTTCCCAAGAAAGAGTGCATCAAGGTGGGTGAAAATGTCAGTAGACAACCAGAGCAGGAAATTTGGTGATCATGCCTCGACTGCCCTCAGGAAGCAGAGAGCATCTTGAGGCTGTATTAAGTCTCCAAGCTCTCAAAGCCTACCCTGAGTGGCATACTTCTTCCCACATCTCCTAATGATCCCCAAATCACCACAAACAATGCCACAAACTAATGACCGTGTGATCAAACATATTGGACCTTGAGGGAGATTTGTCATTTAAACATTAGACTATCCATGACATTACTTAATAGTTCAAAATAGTAACTTCATATAGATCCAGTCACATTTTTTTTCTGAAAAATTGAATGTGAAAATAAGTAACCAGAAGAGACTAGTCACACTTCTCTTTCTGGTCATTGAATGAGTTTGAGTAGTATATGCTCTAATATCTAGTCTAGAACACAGGTAAATTAGGGTTAATCACCTGGTGAATGAGGTTCTAAACATTACATGAGAAGCTTATTTCATAGTAGGTTTTTAGGCTTTCAGGTGTGTTATTATTTAGGTGTATTATTTTAATCTCTGACATTTATGTTTTGTTATTAGATTTCTTTAATGCTATAATTTAATTGCAGAAAATTTCCTTTTGATCTATTTTTCAGATACAATAAAGTTGCTTCATCTTAATCTTTAACACACTTTTTGGCATAGTATCTATAATTAGGTTTTCAATGATTACTTTTCTGAAATTTGAAACATGATAAGTTTGAAGGGTTATAAATACTTGTATCATTTCTCTAATTATATAGTCTTCATTTCTTTCGTTAAATTCCTTTTAAATTTTTTTCTTTTTTAAATTGAAATATAGATTCTTATTTTTCTGTTAAACAATACATACCACCTACAGTTGCTTCTCCTTCTACTCTTCTTAGGTAGCCCAATCTTTTCTCTTCCCCTACCTCTCCATTTTCTCTTCAGAAATGAGCAGACCTACAAGAGATGACAGCAAAATAGGATTGTAAAATATCTCAGTTATTTCCACACATGAATTGAGGATATAAAAGCAATACTCAAGCTGTGTGAATAGACAACTTGGGATGAGCCCAGTGAGTTTCTGTTACTGTTCTAACTATTCCTAGGCTTATGTCTGAAAACTTGTTGTCTCCTTATAAACTAATCTTCCAAGGTGACTTATTCAGACTGGCTTCTCTTGGGTTCTCATGGAATTGCTCAGCTTGAATTCAAACAAACTGGCAATCTGTTCTAAACTACAACCTGTCTCTGTAAAACCGTCCCCAGGAAAATTGCCTTACCTCTCTGTCTCTGCATTGCTCACTTAAGTTTCTTGTCTTTCCTGTGCTATTCTTTTGTGAGTTAGGTATATACTTTCTCTGATTCATACTGTCAGATATTTCTCTCATTCACCACTTTTTCTGACCATCAATTAGAAATCATTTTCAAAGATGGCTGCTTCTTTATACAAACTAAATTTATCTTTGTTGATTGAGATTAAAGATTTGTACTATAGGTATGTCCGTATTTCAGCGAGAGAGATTAAGTGTGAGCATAATTGTGGGCTGTACCATCTGTGTCCAAGTTCTCAAATAGACTCAGAGTCATATGATTTAATAGCAATGCTTATGGCCTGTAACCCAATAAGCTCCTAACTTATTTGACATGTTTAAATTATTCTATGTCTGCCACATGGCCCACTGCCTCTCTCCAGTTTCATATGTTTGACTTCCTTAGATGCCAGGTGGTAAACTTCCTGAATCTGATTATCTCTCAGATCCAGTTACTACTGAAACTCCTACCTCCCTCATCCTGACTTTTGCTAATAGTCTATCAACTTTTCATTGACAGGTGATACTTCCACACAGAATACAAGAAACAATTCCTATAAGTGTGTACTCCAGTTAGAGGGATTAAAAGTGTTTACTACAGTTATGTCTGCATTTCGGCCAGAGCACACATAAACTGTCTTTGTATATAATCCTTTGCCAATTTTTTTAATTAACATGTTCTATACAATAAAAAACCAGAAACAATAAGACAAGGCAATAAGACAGGCTCATATCCTCTATTACTAGGAGTATCCATTTGGTTATTCTCAGATTTTAGGAAATTTTTACTGAATTAATTTCTATACTACTCCCCAAGTATCCCCCAATTCAAGATGTTTCTCTTATGATGTCTCTACCTCCATCCATCCCCAACCTGATCTCTTCTGTTTCCATCTCCCCCTACTCCCAGTCCACTAGCAAAATGCACTCCATTACTTTTTTCTAGAGAGAGGCATGCTCCCTTCCTCTTTACCTAACCTCTCTGAGCCTATAGATTATAGCTTGATTATCATTTACTTAACAGCTAATATACACTTATAAGTAAAAGCATACTATATTTGTCTTTCCAGGTCTGAATTACTTCATGGAGGATAATTTTAAGTAGTTTTATCCAATTTCCTGCAATATTTCATGATATCATACTTTTTAACTATGGAGTAATACTCCAATTTATAAATATACTATATTTTCATTATTCATTCTTAGGCTAAGAGCCATTTATGTTCTTCTCAGTTCTGGATATTATTGAAAAGGCCTCAATGAACATAGCTGAGCTGGACTATTTGTAGTAGTATGGATAATCCTTTGGATTAATGCACAAGTGTGGGCATAGCATCATATTGAAGTACAGAAATTCCCAATTTTCTGAGAAGTTGCCAGATTGACTTCTACAGTGTTTGTATAGTTTTACATGCCCACCAGCAATGTAGAAGTGTTCCCTTTGCTCCACTTCCTTGCCAACATGCACTGTCACTTGTATTATTGATCTTAGCTATTCTGATAGGTGAGAGTGAATCTCAATACAGTTTGGATTTGCTTTAACCTGATGACTAAGGATGTTGAACATTTTTAAGTGTTTCTCAGCCATTTGGTATTCCTCTATTGAGAATTCTCTAACTGCGGGACTTGCTGCAAGACAGATGTTCCCTGGCAGGGCAGGTGCACAGACGGCTGTGGTGCTGCCCAGCTCCTGTGTGCAGGTCTGGTTCTGGCAGGCTGTATCCCAAGCGATCTTACACTCAAATGTTCCCTGCATATCTGGAAGCACCTGTCTGCCCAGTCACAGGAGCAAAGTCTTCCATGCTCGAGGACTGGCAGGATTAATATAGTAAAAATGGCCATCTTGACAAAAGCATATACAGATTCAATGCTATCCCCATCAAAATCCCAACTTAATTCTTCATAGAGTTAGAAAGAGAAATTCTCAAATTCACTTGGAAAAACAAAAAACCCAGGATAGCTAAAACTATTCTCAACATTAAAAGAAATTCTGGGGAATCAGTATCCTGGACTTCAAGCAGTACTACCGAACAATGGTGTTAAAAACTGCATGGTATTGGTACAGTGACAGGCATGTAGATCAATGGAATAGAATTGAAAACCCAGAAATGAACCAACACAACTATGGTCACTTGATCTTTGACAAAGGACCTAAAACCATCAAGTGGAATAAAAGACAGCATTTTCAACAAATGGTGCTGGTTCAAGTGGAGGTTAGAATGCAGAAGAATGCAAATCGATCCATTTTTATCTCCTTGTATTGAGCTGGAGTCCAAGTGGATCAAGGACCTCCACATAAAACCAGACACACTGAAACTAAAAGAAAATAAACTGGAGGAGAGCCTTGAGCACATAGGCACAGGGGAAAATTTCCTGAATAAAACACCAATAGCTTATGCTCTAAGATCAAGAATTGACAAATGGGACCTCATAAAATTACAAAGTTTCTGGAAGGCAAAGAACACTGTCAATAGGACAAAACCACAACCAAAGAATTGAGAAAAGATCTTTACCAACCCTACATCCGACAGAGGGCTAATATCCAAGATATACAAAGAACTCAAGAAGTTAGGTTGCAGAGAGCCAAATAACCCTATTAAAAATGGGGTACAGAACTAAATAAAGAATTTTCACCTGAAAAATATCGAATGGCTGAGAAGCACCTAAAGAAATGTTCAACATCCTTAGTCATCAGGGAAATGCAAATCAAAACAACCCTGAGATTTCAACTCACACCAGTCAGAATGGCTAAGATCAAAAACTCAGGAGATGCAGATGCTGAAGAGGATGTGTAGAAAGAGGAACACTCCTCCACTGATGGTGGTATTGCAGGCTGGTACAACCACTCTGGAAAGCAGTCTGGCGGTTCCTCAGAGAACTCGGCGGCATGATACTACCAGAGTACCCTGTTATACCACTCCTGGGCATATACCCAGAGTATTCCCCAGCATGTGATAAGGACACATGCTCCACTATGTTCATAGCAGCCCTATTTATAATAGCCAGAAGCTGGAAAGAACCCAGATGTCCCTCAATGGAGGAATGGATACAGAAAATGTGGTATATTTACACAATAGAATTCTACTCAACTATTTTTTATTAGATATATTCTTTATTAACATTTCAAATGATTTCACTTTTCCTGGATCCCCCCTCCCAAAAAGTCCCATAAGCTCTCTTCCCTCCCCCTGTTCCCCAATCAACCCCTTCCTGATTCCCTGTTTTGCTATTCCCCTACACTGTTGAATTGAGCATTTCCAGGCCGAGGGGTCTCTCCTTTCTTATTAAAAACAATGAATTCATGAAATTCTTAGTCAAATGGGTAGAACTGGAAAATATCATCCTAAGTGAGATAACCTAATCACAAAAGAACACAAATGTTATGCAGTCACTGATAAGTAGATATTAGCCCAGAAACTCGGAATACCCAAGGCACAATTCACATACCAAATGATGCCCAACAAGAAGGAAGGAGACTCCCCTGGTCCTGGAAAGGCTTGATGCAGCAATGTAAGGGAATATCAGGTCAGAGAAGTGGGAGGGGGTTGATTGGGGAACAGTGGAAGGTAAGGACTTATGGGACTTTCGGGGAGGTCGGGAACCAGGAAAGTGGAAATCATTTGAAATATAAATAAAGGATATATGTAAGAAACAAAAAGCAATATTGATGATCAGTCACAATTAGATTGCTTTAGGAAAAAGGAGAAAGGTAATGATTTCAAATGATCTTAGAGTTTTTGTTTGTCTGTTTTGATTTATACAATAGAAAACCAAAAGAAATAAAAAAGAAATTAGTGAATGGTAACAAAATACAACAAAAAAAGAGAGAATTCTCTGTTTAGATCTGCACTCCATTTTTAATTAGATTATATATTTATAATTATATATGCACTATATTTTATACATATATATTGTATATATATTCATTATGCTTATGGGACTTTCGGGGAGGGAGGAAACCGGAAAGGGGAAGTGATTTGGAATGTAAATAAAAAAACTTAGAAAATAAAAAAAAGAACTCTATTAAATATGGAGTTATTGAACAAACTTTACCCATCCTGCAGACTGCCTCTTTGTCTGATTTACTGTGTCCTTTCCTTTACAGAAACTTTTCATTTTCAAAGGGTCTCTATTGATTGTTGCTATTGATATTCTATTCAGAAAATTAATTCCTGTGCCAATGCATTCAAGGCTGTTACTCAATTTTTCTATCATGTTCAATGTGTCTGGTTTTATTTTGAGGTGTTTGATCTACTTGAACTTAAGTCTTGTTTACTGTGATAACATGGGATCTGTTTAAACTCTTCTATATGAAGACATACAGTTTTACCAGCACTATTTGTTTAAGACTCTTCTGCCATTGTGCATTTTTGGTTTTAAAATATCAAATATCAGATGTCCATATGTGTGCGAATTTATGTGTGGATCTTCAAATTGATTCCATTGTTTATCTGTCCTTATGCCAAATACCATGACATTTCTATTACTATATGTCTGTAGTATATCTTGACATTAGGGGTAATGATACTTCCACCAGTTCTTTAATTGTTAAAGATTGAGCTAGCTATACTAGGCTTTCTGTTTCACCATAGGTGTTTGAGAATTGTCTTTTCAAAGTCTACATAGAATTGAGTTAGAAATTTGATGGGTATTGTACTGAATCTGTATATTGACTTAGTAGAACAGTCAATTTTACTATGTTAATCCTACCAATCCATGAGCATGAAAGATATTTCCATCTTCTCTTATCTTCTTCAATTTCTTTCTTCAAATACTTGAGGTTTTTATCACACAAGTTTTATTCTTGTGTGATTAGAGTTATCCAAGATATTTTTTATTATTTGAAATTATTATGCATATGTTGTTTCCCTGATTTCTTTCTCTGTCTGTTTTTCATTTTTATATAAGAAGGCTACTGATTTATTTTTAGTTAATCTTGTATCCAGCTACTTTTCAGAAAGTATTTATCAGCTCTAGGAGTCCCTTAATAGAAATTTTGGGGTCTTATATATACTATCATATCATCTGCAAATAAATATACTTTGGCTTTTTCCTTTCAAATTTGCATCCACTTGATTTCTTTCAGTTGTCTTATTACTCTAGCTAGAACTTCAAGTTCTTTATTGAAGCAATAAGGAGAAAGTGGTCACTGTTGCCTTGGTTCTGACTTTAGTGTATTTGCTTTAAGATTCTCTCCATTTAATGTGGTGCTGACTATAGGCTTGCTGTAAATATCCTTTTTATTTTAAGCTACATATCTGTAGCCCTAATCTCTCCAACACTTTTATCATAAAAGAATGTTGAATTTGGCCAAAGATATTTTTTGGCCATGTTTTGAGATGCTCATGTAGGCCCTACTCTCCAACCCTAGGAGGATCTGAAGCAATGCTCAAATAATTACTGTAAGTAAATGTTTTGTGAACCTTACATAGCAAAAACTTGTGTAAGCCAATATTAACTGGTATTTGCGTTGTATCCTACCTATCCTTATGAAGAGAAATCTTATTTATATCCATCCCTCCCCCATATGTTAGATTAGAAGTTCTCAAATCCTGCTGTTTGTTTCTATCATTCTATCATTTCTGAGTTTTTTTGTTTGTTTTGTTTTGTTTGTTTTGTTTTCAGTTACTGCAGCACTTTTAATTTTCTTTACACAATGATGTATTGCTGGGGTCTAATGTTCTCGCTGAAAATTAGAAAACCAAAATTTGTCATTTCTTAAGGAATTGAGTACATAAAACCTCACATGAAAGGATGAATACATTTACAGGTGTTGATGCAAACATCCCCAACTCAAGGCAAGTAACAACCCTTGGTGGTAAGGATGGGGAAAAAAAAAACAGAATGGAACATGTGTCCAAAGGCTTGAACTCTCCTACCCTGTTAGATTGGCAAGAAGGAAGTGGTAACTGGTTTAGGAAATCCTGAAAGTGTGCTGTTGGTTAATACTCTGCACAGATCACTAAGTGATGCTCACAGAGATCCACTAGGCTGGGGTTTCTCTTCCACAGTGTGCTCTCCCCAGCTACCAAGTGGCCTAGCCACATGAACTAAGAACCAAATCAAGATAGGCAGGCACAGGGTTTTAAACATATACCAAGGAAACAGTTAAACTTGAATACAAGGTCAAAAATCATCAACAAGTTCTATGATTCAGTGTTGATATAACATACAAGCTTCACGGACAAATTTCTTTTCAAAGGCTTATTCAAGTTTCATGAGGCTAACATGAGGTATGTACATTTGCCAGGGAAATTTGATACTTCAGAATCAACTCATGCAGCAGATGCCTGGCACCTGCTCAGTCCATCTAGAAGCATTTGCGGAGGATGATGGAGGTGTCCGACTTGTTATACTCCTGCTTGCTGATCCACATCTGCCTGGCAGACAGGGACAAGGACCAGCAGGATGGAGCCACCAATCCAGACTGAGTACTTACACTCAGGGGGAGCAATGATATTAATCTTCATTGTGCTGGGTGTTAGGGCTGTGATCTCCTTCTGGATCCTGTCAGCAATGCCTAGATACATGGTGGTACCACCAGACAGCACCGTTAGCATACATCTTTGTGGATGTCCACATCACACTTCATGATGTAGTTGAAGGTTGCCTCATTAATGCCACAGGACTCTATGCCCAGGAAGGAAGACTGGAAGACTGCTTTTGGACAACGGAACCGCACATTCCTGATGATGATCACCTGCCTACCAGGTAGCTCATAGCTCTTCTCCGAGGAAGAAGATGATGCAGCAGTAGCCATTTCTTGCTCAAAATCCAGGGCAACATACGACAGTTTCTCCTTTATGTCATGAACAATTTCCCTCTCAGCAGTGGTGGTAAAGCTGTAACCTGTTCAGTCAGGAACTTAATGAGGTAGTCTGTCAAGTCCCTACTTCCAGTTCCAGACATAAGATTGCATGGGGAAGGGCATAGCCCTAATAGATGGGCACTGTGTGTGTGTGAATCTGTCACCAGAGTCCATGACAAAGCAAGTGGTGCGTCCAGATGCATACAAGAAGAGTACCACCTGAATTGCCATGTATATGGCTGAGGTATTGAAGGTTTCAAACATCATCGGCGTCATCTTCTCTCTGTTAGCTTTGAGGTTCAGGGGACTTGGTCAGAAGAACTGGGTACTCCTCAGGGGCCACATGCAGCTCATTGTAGAAGGTGTGGTGCTGGATTTTCTCCATATCATCATAGTTGGTCACAATGCTGTACTTGATAGAATAATTCAGGGTCAGGATACCCCTCTTTCTCTTGGCGTCGTCACCCATGTAGGAGTCTTTCTGACCCATGCCCACCATGACCTAGTGTCAGGGGTGCCTAACGATTGAGGAATACATGGCCCTGGGGGTGTTCTCACCACCAAAGCCAGCTTTGCACATGTTGGAGTCATTGTCAATGATGAGTGCAGCTATTTCTTCTTCCATTGCAATTGGTGAAAGCCAGGACGACGGAGCAGCAGAAAGAGGAATAGTGTAAGCCATTATAACTCTCAAAGATGGCATGTTTAATGCTAGGGAATACCTCCCTCATTTAGCAGCTTTCAATTTCTTAGTGACCAACTTTGTCAGTGTCATGCTGAATAGTACTCTATAGAATAATTCTAATTTGGTTATATTTGACTTTGCTGAATAAATGCCCCAAAAGAAATAGGTGCTAAATAAATATCAGTTGAAAAAACATATTAGTTTTCATTTCTCATATAACTGCAGTATTTATTATTTTTTTTGAAAATAAGTTTTAATATATTATTATATTAGCTGTTTTCTATTCCACTATAATTTTTTAGATTTTATAGTTGACATTCTTAATCAGGTTTGTGATTTTTACATAAATATTACATACATTTAATTTTTTTTCTGTGTACATCTTACAAAGTATGAAAATAATATCCTTGTCTTTCTGTACAGCTTATTTTAAAGATTCAACTATCTGCAGTATTTTGCCCTTATTTTATAATTTAACATTTTTGAGAAAATATTTCTATTATTTATTATGAATTACTAGCTTTTATTTAGGTGATAATCAGTTATTTGGCCTTATTATCCTCAAAATGTTTTATACATATTCTTGTCCTATATATATGTAATATATTTCCTTTCCTAATACTATTAACCATTTTGTTTAATTTAGTTTTTCAAAATTATATGAGTAATATTGTCTCTGTAATATACAATCTTTACAAAAACTTTTGGTAATGGCTTCTTAAAAATTAAGTACTAGTTCTTCTTTTTATAATTTATTCTTTTGACACAAATCTGCATTTTGCTTGTTGTTTGATAGTTAGGTTTCATTTTTTTATTTTTACCACTGATACTAAACATGGTATTTGTTTATAGTATTTCTTGACACTTTACTTAAAGCAATATTTGTAGCTTACATGCTGAATATTTGCATGAATATATACACAAGCTTCTACTCAGAGCTCTGGTTGCACACTGTCAGAAAAAAATGATAAATCAAGTTTTCAGTTCGCACATATTGTATAAGAATTCTGTGCAGAAATATACATATTGATACCTCAGGTAGCAATTGTATACTCTTAATTGTGATTCAAAGATTCATAGAATTACCTTTCGCTGCTCTGTATAATGACAGGATTTAGAGTCTGCTGCTGGGCATGAACAGTGATAGGGTTCTGGTCTCTCTCCCATTGCTCTTGATTACTTTTATAATACCTGCAAAAAAGACCTGTCACCTCACATTTTCAAACTAAGTCATTCTAGTCAGGGAGATGTAAAGAGCTGAGTTTAAAGGAGACAATAAAACTCAGAGTGAAAATAAATATAAAACTAGAAGCATTATTTGAAAATATGAACTTTTATTGTTTCTTAGGGTTTTTATTTTCTTTTATTGGTTCATTTATTTTATTATTTTTATTATCATTAATTAATTTACTTATTTTTTTTACACTGCATATTTTATTCCCCCAACCCCTATCCATGCTCTGATTGTTCTACATCCCATACCTCCTCCAGATCCCTCTGTCTCCACATAGATGTCCCTAGCCCTCACCCCACCTGAACTATAAACTCCCTAGGGCCTACAGTCTCTTGAGGGTTAGGGGCATTGTATCTGAATGAACACAGACCCAGCAGTCCTCTACTGTACGTGTATTTGGGGGCCTCATATCAGCTAGTGTATGCTGCCTGTTTGGTGGTTCAGTGTTTGAGAGATCTCGGGGGTCTCAATTAAATGAGACTGCTGGTCCTCCTACAGGATTGCCCTTCTCTTCAGATTCTTTCACCCTTTTCCAATTCAACAACAGGGGTCAGCTGCTTCTGTTTATTGGGTGGGTGTAAATAACTGCATCTGACTCTTTCAACACGATCTGGTATTGGGTGAGGGGAAATGACTGAAGCCCTGAGGGCCAGCAGAAAGAACGGAAACAGGCAACCTTGGGAGATAGGATGTTGGGGGTAGGGGGCTTCCAGAATGCACCATAGACCTGGGAGATGAGAGACTCTCAGGACTCAAGGGAGGAACCTTAGATGAAATGCCCAAAAGTAGGGAGAGGGAACTTAGAGAGCCCACCTCCATCAGGAAGACAGGGCATCAAATAAGGAAGAGGGGGGGCCATCCCACAGTCACAACTCTGATCCATAATTGCACCTCTCTGAAAGAATTACAGAGATGGAAATGGAGAGGAGCCTGAGGAAAAGAAGGTTCAGAGACAGACCCAAAGTGACATCCAGCTCAAGGAGAGTTCTCAAGTCCTGACACTATTACTGAAGCTATGGAACAGAGCAAGACCTCACTCCAGAAGACTCAATAAGCAGCTGAAAGAGTCAGATGCAGTGATTTGCACCCAACAAATGAACAGAAGCAGCTGATCCCTGTTGTTGGATGTTCTATTTAAGAAATGCTCCTTTAAACTCAGCATTAAGAACATACATATAATCCCAGCATCTCAAAAGGCTGAGACAGGAGGATCACTTAAACATGTATGTTTAAGAATATCTTGGGTCATCTTGTGATGTTGGAGGAAAGGTCACATTAACATGGTAGAAAATAAGACAGACAAAGGAAAAGCAATGCTACTATGTTTTAACTGTTAGAAAAAAGTTTTGTTGACATAAAAATGTTCTATTTAGTTATTGCTATATTTAGGGATGATTTTCATGTTGGAATTGATTGATTTATCTCATATATATGGAAAAGAAAACACCTGTGAATCAATAGTTTTTGAAAATATTCTCTTGGTTTCAGTAAAAGTTGTTCTGAATTAAGATATCAAGTATTTTAAACTCATTTTGTTTACTTATTTGGAAACATAAATGAATATATATGAATATATGAAATATATGGAACATATGAAAGTGTTTTAAATCTTAATTCTTTTTTTATTCATTAATTATTTGATTTCTTTATAACCTAAATGTTGTCCTTCCCTCTGGTTCCTCTTCACAGAGTTCTTCCCCCTATCATCCTTCCCCTTCACCTCTGAGAGGGTACTTCACCCCATCCCCTGGGCCCATACATGTTCCCTGGAGCATCAAGTCTCTATAGAATTAGACTCTTCCTCTCCCAGTGAGGCTAGACAAAGCAGTATTCAGCTACCTATGTTCAGGTGCTCCTGGACCAGCCTATGTATGCTCTTTGGTTAGTGGCTCTGTGAGCTCTGAGGGGTTGAGGTTAGTTAACTGTGATGTTCTTCCTATGTGATTGTAAACCTCTTCAGCTCTTTCAGTCCTTACCCTAACTCTTCCATAGGGATTCCCCAGGCTCATTGAAGTGACTGGCTCTGTGTATCTGCATCTGTCTTAGTAAGTTGCTGGTTATATCATTCTAAGAGAGTCAGTCCTGCCACCTATTGTCTGTCATATTTGATTGGTTTCTCTACCTCTGAGTTGATGTTGTCAAAACATTGATATTATCAAGAGAAGTTTCTAGAAACAGCTCTGTAAGAATCACACTAAAATCACTAGAAATAAATCTATTCAGATATTGATAAGCTGAAAGATCAATTTTCTTCAGAAGATCTTTGAGCTAAAGACCAGGTGATTTATCCACATATTTGTTATAATCATTCCCTTGTATTGATTCCATTATATATCATGACCTATATCAATACTTTGTTACACATTCATTCAATGAATCTACTTGTCCCTGGGAAAGTTAAGATTTATTACATCTAGCTTTCAGATATATTTTTTGTTCTTTGAACCCTAAGGACAAAACATTACATATATTTAATTATATATTGAGATAAATATACCTAATATCTTTAGAATACATGTCATAATAGTTAGTTTATCACTTATGCTTTTAATATATAATACTTTTAATGCAGTAGATATACCCTGATTTATAGACAATTTTAAGGATATTTGCATTCATTGTCAGAATAAAATAAATAAATGCAATGAAATGGTTTTAATCATATTTCCAGAGAGTAAACTTAATTTGCTTCACAATTGTTCAAAAACCAAAATCATAAAATGTAAATACTTTTGTTTATTTTATAATTTTGATTTCGTTTCATTAGCATATGAAAATTTACAACAATATCAGATGTTAATGTGATATTTTATACATGCCTATGTGTTCATCATATTCATATCATTCTTTTATATATCATATATTTGTATAAATGACATTTCACATCTTAAAAATTTTATGTCAAATATATATTTCAAATAAAATATTTTAGTCCTTAAAAAGAAAAAAGATAGGTCTTCAAATTGAAGCTCTGGTTATCTAAGAACTTCCATGTAAACCCGGCTGGATGTGAACTGACAGAAATTCACCTGCTTCTCCTTCCCAGGTATTGGATTTGAAAGTATTTTAGACCATGTCTTAAAATCATATGTGGCTCTATAGAATATGTTAAGGGACGCTTCCTTTTTTTTTTTTTTTTTTTTTTTGGTTTTTTGAGACAAGGATTTTCTCTATAGCCCTGGTTGTCCTGGAACTCACTCTGTAGACCAGGTTATCCTTGAACTCAGAAATCTGCCTAACTCTGTCTCCCAAGATTCTCTCTCTCTCTCTCTCTCTCTCTCTCTCTCTCTCTCTCTCTCTCTCTCTCTCTCTGTCTTTCTCTCGGCTAATTAAGATCAAAGCCTACCATTGACCTGACAGCCTTCTAGGACTCACCTTGTCCTTTTTTCTTGGTTTGCTTGTTTGTTTGTTTTATTGGATACTTACTTTATTTACATTTCAAATGGTATCCCCTTTCCTCATTACCCCTCTGAAAACCCCCTACCCCATCCTTTCCCCCTGCTCACCCTTCCCCCCAATTTCCTGACTTGCATTCTCCTATTCTGGGAACTCAAGCCTTCACAGGACCAATGGCCTGTCCTCTCATTGATATCTGAAATGGCCATCTTCTGCTACATATGTAGCAGGAGTCATGGGTCCCTCCATGTGTATTCTTTGGTTGGTGGTTTAGACCCTGGGAGCTCTGGAGGTACTGGTTCGTATATATTATTGTTCTTCCTGCAGGGCAGCATCTTCTTCAGCTCCTTGGGTCCTTTCTCTAGCTGATCCATTGGGGACCCCATGCTCAGTCTACTGGTTGGCTATGAGCCATGGGTATTTTGATCCACCTTCCAATAAGGATCAAAGTATCCATACTTTGTTCTTACTTCTTCTTGGGCTTTATGTGGTCTGTGAGTTGTTTCTTAGGCATTCTTAGTTTTGGGGTTAATATCCACTTATCAGCGAGTGCATACCATCTGTGTTCTTTTGTGATTGGGTTACCTCACTCAGGATGATATTTTCTAGCTCCATCCATTTGCCTAATAATTTCCTGAATTTATTTTTTTTAATAGCTGAGTAGTACTTCATTGTGTAAATGTACCACATTTTCTGTATCCATTCCTCTGTTGAGGGACGTCTGGGTTCTTTCCAACCTCTGGCTATTAAAAATAAGGCTTCTATGAACATAATGGAGCATGTGTCCTTATTACATGTTGGAGCATCTTCTGGGTGTGAGCCCAGGAGTGGTATATCTGGGTCCTCAGGTAGTGCTATGTCCAATTTTCTGAGGAACCACCAAACTGATTTGCAGAGTGGTTTTACCAGCTTGCAATCCAACCAGAAATGGAGGAGTGTTCCTCTTTCTCCCAAGCATTTGCTGTCCACTGAGTTTTTGATTTTGACCATTCTGACTGGTGTGAGGAGGAATCTCAGGGTTGTTTTGATTTGCATTTCCCTGATGATGAAGGATGTTGACATTTTTTTAGGTGTTTCTCAGCCATCCGGTATTCCTCAGTTGAGAATTCTTTGTTTAACTCTGTACGCCAATTTTATTTTATTTTGGTTTTTTGAGAAAGGGTTTCTCTGTGTAGTCCTGACTATCCTGGAACTCACTCTGTAGACCAGGCTTGCCTCGAACTCAGAGATCCACCAGCCTCTGCCTCCCAAGTGCTGGGATTAAAGGCATGCACCACCACTGCCCGGCTTATGTACGCCAATTTTAATAGGGTTATTTTGTTCTCTGGAGTTTAACTTCTTGAGTTCTTTGTATATATTGGATATTAGTCCTCTATTGGATGTAGGATTGGTAAATATCTTTTAGTCCTAGGCAGAGCAATTAGACAAGAAAAAGAGGTCAAAAGGATTCAAATTGGAAAGGAAGAAGTCAAAGTATCACCATTTTCAGATGATATCACAATACAACTAATCAACCCCAAACACTCCACCAGAGAACTCATACAGCTGACAGACAACTTCAGCAATGTTGCTGGATATAAAATTAAATAAAAACAAATCAGTAGCCTTCCTATACTCAAAGAATAATGAGGTTGAGAATGTAATTAGGGAAATGACACCCTTCACAATAGTTCCAAATGATATAAAATACCTTGGCTTGACTCTAACCAAGCAAGTGAAAGATCTGTATGACAAGAACTTCAAGTCTCTGAAGAAAGAAATTGAAGAAGACCTCAGAAGATGGAACAATCTCCTATGGTCATGATTGGCAGGGATAATACAGTAAAAATGGCCTTCTTGCTTCAAGCAATCTACAGATTCAATGAATCCCCCTCATAATTCAAACTCAATTCTTCATAGAGTTCGAAAGAGTAGTTTACAAATTTATCTCGAATAACACAAAACCCAGCATAGTGAAAACTATTCTCAACAATAAAAGAACTGCTGGCAGAATCACCATCCCTGACCTCAAGCTATACTACAGAGCAACAGTGATGAAAACTGCATGGTGTTGGTACAGTGAAAGGGATGTAGATCAGTGGAACAGAATTGAAGACCTAGAAATGAACTCTTACACCTATGGTCACTTGATCTTTGATAAAGGAGCTCTAACTATCCAGTGGAAAAAAAACAGCATTTTCAACAAATGGTTCTAAGTCACCTGGCAGTCAACATGTGGAAGGATACAAATTGATCCATTCTTATCTCCCTGTACAAAGCTCAAGTCCAAGTGGATCGAGGACCTCTACATAAAACCAGATACACTGAATCTTACAGAAGGGATAGTGAGGAAGAACTTGGAGCACATGGGCACAGGGGAAAATTTCCTGAACAGAACACCAATAGCTTATGCTCTAAGATCAAGAATTGGTAATTGGGATCTCATAAAATTGCAAAGTTTCTGTAAGGCAAAGGACACTGTCAAGAGGACAAAAAGGCAACCAAGGGATACTTCTTAATTGTTTTATGTCTATTCTCAATCCTTAAGGTTATTTTCATTGATATCTTTCTATCTGCAAGTCATTGTAATAAAATTTTGACCTTAGAAATCTCTATTGTTTGATGCAATTTTTCTATAATATTCTGTGTCTAATCTGAAATAATGAATAACCTGATTCTAAATGTGCAAATATAATACATTGATATAGTTAGTTTCACAAATATACTTTATCTGTAGTCACTATTAAAACATAAAATACAATTTTTTTGTTTTCTAGAGAGCTCAGCACCAATCATAAAAACTCTTTAACAACAATGTATGATGTTTTTAATTATAATTTTTCATAACTTTTGTTTTCTATGATTGTTCAAAACATTAATATTGCCGGGCGGTGGTGGTGCACGCCTTTAATCCCAGCACTTGGGAGGCAGAGGCAGGAGGATTTCTGAGTTCGAGGCCAGCCTGGTCTACAAAGTGAGTTCCAGGACAGACAGGGCTACACAGAGAAACCCTGTCTCAAAAAAAAAAAACAAAAAAAAAAAAACAAAAAAAAACCCATTAATATTTATTTAGTATCAGTCCTCATTGAAATCTTGAGTATTTTTTTTAGCTTATAACTCCTCAATTACATAGTATATTCCTGATGTATATGAAGCCTGTATAGTAATGATTAGACTTTGATGACATTGACTTATTATTTGAAGACTTATTATTTCTGCTAAGTAATTCACCAAAAATAATGGGAGCTAAGGATACATGAAACTTCCAATGTTCAATGTTAAAATGCAGACCTAGCGTATATAACCATACATACATACTAGGGTGTGGATTCTTTAATATCTCTCAGATACTTTACTGAATATAAACACCACCAAGAGACGAAAATGATGCTATAAGACCAACAACCCACTTCCTAAAATTGTACTGCCTCATGTATACATTGATATCTATCTGCACTTAAAAGATTCTTAAATACATCTTTATAAAAATATAATCCATTATACAATACAAGCATCCAACACATATAAGCACAGATATTCACATATGTTTATGTGATCATGCGTGTATGTGTGTAAGCACAAACATGCATATCTCAGAAAATCATTGACAATTTTTAACTTTTAACTGAAGACATTTATCTTGTTTAATATGCTTGTGTACATGATAAGTCTCTAACTATGAAGATGTCTGTGTGTGTAACATGCAATATAATTGACTTCATTTATTACCATATTTTAGTAGGTTACTGTCTTGAAAATATTTTGAAAAAAATAGCACATTTTTCAATTATGTATGTTTGATTTTAATTACTTCTTCAACATGTTAAAACGTAAAAGAGTTTACTGAACTGGCTCACAAACTTGGCTCTCTCAGAGGGTCATAAGGAACTCTACTAATCAAGACATTTTAAAGCAAGTTCAATAAAATAATTATAATTCTTTGGTAACATGTCCTTACACTCCATACTTCCTTCACAAATGAAAAACAAAAACGGAAGCAAGCTAACAAGAAAGGAAAGAAAGACACTTTTCTCTTGGATTATCCACTCACCTAAGATTTCAGAAAGAAATGGAGCTGCCAGGGTGGGCTTTGCTTGAGGACGTTGCTAATAACTGACTGGACATACATTGCTTGGGACAATTAGCAGGATTCGTGAGAGGAATACGCTACGAACCGAACCTCCAACAAGCCAGACCAAAGGACATTTTAAAATATCTTACACTGCAGCACCCGAGTAGGTTTGATAAAATTGGCTGCACGCCTCGCCCCCCCCCTCCCCGACCACACACACTAACCTGACCCTTTCCCACAGTGCTTTTCTAAGACCTAGGGTGTTATGTGATGGCAAAGAAAAAAGCAAACAATCAAAAACCCTGATAATGCCAAGTTAAGCTAAAAAAATAGGAGATGTAAGAATATGATTTTACTTCTTGCTAAAATAAACATTGACTAAGAAAGGCAACTTTCTCAAACCCCTAAAGTACAAGTCTAATTATAAACTCTTAAATAGTTTAAAGTGAGCACTAACTGAACCTGATAGGTAAATTAACGCCGCGGGCCAATCTAATGAAATGTTCTGGCTTTGACACTTTTCTTAACATTTTCCCTCCTTCCTAATACTAAGATTGAAAGTGGGTTTCTAATTCTTATTCCACTCATTACTTAACAGGAACACCGAGGTCACAGCAAATAAAGCAGTATGAGTTAATGAGAACAGCTTTAGCCAAAGAGGAGGTATTTCTCTGAGTACATCAAGTGCTTCACATATATTAAGAAACCCCAGCTGAATCGATTTAATAATGTTGGGATTTACACAATTATTACAGAACCTTCATTATTCACCCCGTCTGCACATACCAAAGAACAAATGAACATCTCAGCCTGGCGGTATTAACACTGCCATTTCCCTCACCCATTCCCAGACCATCTGCTAGGCGTTGATCATTCACTGCTTTAGCATTTAACAGTTACCCAACTGCAACTTAGCAGATTTGTGTACTCTTGCAAACAGCTGGTTTAATAACTGCTTCAGAGCTTTTGGATAAAGAAATTATTTTGTAGTTCTTTATAATACTCTTTTTTCTTTTATTGACGCCTCTGAGGAAGGAGTTTTACACTTGCTCCATTTATGCATCTGCAATTGCTCGTAATATTTCTTGTCACATTTGGAAACATAGCTTCAGAATTTATAGGGCAGTAATGCAGGAATTTTTATTGCCATTCTTGTTTTTACCATTTGTTTGTTCAAATGTCTCAGGGGTCTGGAGCGAAACCTTTGTGAGAAATAATTTAGTGTAGCACAACTGCATAAATTTGTGTTTTCTGGGTTTCCATCTCCATGATAAAGAAATTATAAGGGGAAAATGTGCTTCAATATCCCAGGACTCAACTGGTCATAATCTTGGAATATTTTTTAAGTTATATCTGTGAACTGGCTGCTCTTTTGGGAGGCAGAGAAAACCCACATATTGGGTCTATGTATCCACCCACCCTGGTCTGTGGCTGTAGCTGTATAGTAGTTATGTGTTTGTTACAGCTCAACAGAGTGTATTTTATTAAACAAGCAGAAGGAAAAAGTATTGGGTTCTTATGGTTTTCCTGAAAAGGTAACATTATTTTAAAGTTTATTTGTTATTTAAATGTTTGACATTTCTCAGTTTACATTGTCCATCACTGCAGGGAGATTTTGAGCTCTGCCCTTTGACTATCTGAATTGATAGTCTGCTCACTAATAGTACCGATTGTGAAGACTTTCCCTACAAGAATCTCTTGAACCCAGTTATGTTGCTGTTCTGATTCATTTGTATCCACACTCTCCTGCTCATCAGTCTTTTATAATGAATGAATATTGTGGCCATTTTAAATTAAATTTTGAATTTTAAATATTTAATATGGTATTTGCATTATTTCCATTTCTCTTTCCCTTCCATATTGACTATTATTCCTTTATCATTGTTTTATACATAAAGTCCCCCCCTACACACACACACCCCAGATTGGGTCCTCTTAGTGTTGTTTGTGAATATGTGTTTACAACTGACCATACAAGTGGGATTGGATAATCTATTACTAGGCTCTTCCCTCTAAAAGATTGCATCTCCCATTCTTAGCAGCATCGGTTATCTGTATCTTTTCATATAGGCATGTGATCTGGTAAGAATTTCCCTTACCACACTCTAAATCATTAAAAAAATGAATCATTTTGAAAACCAGTTGCATATTAGACCATTTGAATAAAGAAAAGATACTGATGTATTTGAGTTAATTTTATATCCAGCCACTTTGCTGATTTTGTCTATCAGCTGCAGAAGTTCTCTGAAAGAAGTTTGGGGTTTCCTTATGTATACTATCATATCATCTGCAAATAGTAATACCTTGACTTCTTCTTTGCCAATTTGTATCCACATGAACTCCATTTGCTATTTTATTGCTCTAGCTAGAACTTCTAGTACTATATTAAATAGATATTGGGAGAGTGGGCAGCCTTATCTTGTCCCTGATTTTAGTGGGATTGCTTCCAGTATCTCTCCATTTAATATTGGCTGTTGGTTTTCTGTATATTGCTTTTATTATGTTTAGGCATGGGTCTTGAAATCCTGATTTCTCAAATACTTTTAACATGAAGGGTTGCTGTATTTTTCAAATCTTTTTAAGCATCTAAGGAGATGATCATGTGTTTTCTTTTCTCTTTGAGATTGTTTATGTAGTGGATTATGGATTTATGTCCTTAATGGATTTTTGTACATTGAAACAACCTTGCATCTCTGAGATGAATCCTAATTGATTATGGTGAATGATGGTTTTGATATATTCTTGGGGTTGGTTTGCAAGATTATTTTGAGAATTTTTGCATTGATATTCATAAGTGAAATCAATCTGAAGTTCTTGGTTTTTTTTGGGGGGTGTCCTTGATGGTTTAGGTATCAGAATAATTGTAACTTCATAGAACGCATTATGTAGTGTTCCTTCTCTTTCAATTTTGTGGAATATTTTGAGGAGTATTGGTATTAGCTCTTCTTTGAAGTTCTTGTAGAATTCTTTACTAAAGCTATCTGGCCCTTGCCTTTTATTAGTTGGAAGTTTTATAATGACTTCTATTTCTTTAGGGGATATGGGCCTGTTTAGAGAATTTAGTGATCTTCATTTAACTTTGATATATAGTATATGTCTAGAAAATCTTCCACTTCATCTAGATTTTTCCAGTTTTGTCAAGTACAGACTTTTGTAGTAGGATCTGATGATTCTTTTTGAATTTCCCCAGTTTCTGTTGTTATTTATCCCTTTTCATTTCTTATTTTGTTAATTTGGGTACTGTCTCTGTGCCCTCTAGTTAGTCTGGCTAAGGGTTTGTCTATCTTGTTGATTTTCTCAAAGAATCATACCCTGTTTTTGTTGATTCTTTGTATAGTTCTTTTTGTTTCTACTTGGTTGATTTAAGCTCTGAGCTTTATTATTTCCTGCTGTCTACTACTCTTGGGTGAATTTTCTTCTTTTTGTTCTAGAGTCTTTAAATGTGCTGTTAAGTTACTAGCGTAGTCTCTCTCCTGTTTCTTCATGTAGGAAGAGATTTCCTCTTAGCACTGCTTTCATTGTGTCCCATGAGTTGGGGTATGTTTTGCCTTCATTTTCATTAAATTCTAAAAAGTCTTATTTTATTTCATATTTTCTTCCCAAACCAAGTTATCAGTGAGTAGAGAGTTGTTCGGTTTTCATGGGTAGGTGGGTTTTTTTTTTTTTTTAATTGAAGACCAGTATTAGGCCATGGTGATCTGATCGAGTACATGGGATTATCTCTATCTTCTTGTATTGGTTGAGGCTTGTTTTGTTACTGATTATGTGGTCAATTTTGGTGATGGTACTCTGAATTGCTGAGAAGAAGGTATATTCTTTTGTGTTAGGATGAAATGTTCTCTAAATATCTAATAAATCCATTTGGTTTATAACATCTATCTGTTTAGTTTCTGTTTCAATGTCCTGCCCATTAGTGAGAATGGGGTGTTGAAGTCTCCCACTATTATTGTATGAGGTACAATGTGTGTTTTGAGCTTCACTAAAGTTTCTTTTATGAATGTTGGTGCCCTTGCGTTTTGTGCATAGATGTTCAGAAATGAGACTTTCTCTTTGTGGATTTTTCCTTTGGTGAATATGAAGTGTCCTTCCCAATCTTGTTGATAACTTTTGGTTGAAAGTCTATATTATTGGATATTAGGATAACAACTTCAGCTTGTTTCTTGGGACCATTTGCTTGGAAGGCTATTTTCCACCCTTTTACTCTGGGGTAGTGACTGTCTTTGTTATTGAGGTATGTTTCTTGTGTGCAACAAAATGCTGGATCCTCTTTATGAATCCCATCTGTTAGCTTATGTCTTTTTATTGAGGAAATTGAGTCAATTGATATTGAGAGATATTAAAGACAGATGATTGTTAGTTCCTCTTATGCTTGTTATTGTAGGCACAATTATGCACATGTGATTCACTTTCTACCTGTTTACCTTTGTTTTCTTATATTTCTTTCAGTGAGTTATTTACATCTTCCTTAACGGACTCTGTTATCTTCATGAGATAGGATTTTCGGTCAGTTTCCTGCTTTCCTGGTGTTTTGGTGTATCCAGGGTTTGTTGTGGTGGGAGAACTAGGTTCTGGTGTTGCCAAAGTATATTGGATTCTGTTGCTTATGGTTTTGTGCTTGCCTTTCACCATCTGGTTATCCCTAGTGTTAGTTGGTCTGGGTATTTCTGTCTGGAGCCTACTTTATGTGTCCCTGGGTTACTACAGGTATCCTGGGAGGACTGTGATCATGACTTCAGCAGACCTCCTTTGAGGTCAGTATGTAGGGTCTTCAGAGGAACACTCAAACTGTTTCCCTGTTCTCCTGAGAGGCCTTCAAACTGTGGGGTGTGCTGCTTTGTGTGCAACAGAACTCCAGAGAGGCTTACAGAAATTGTTGGATTAGTTGCCCTGAGTGTAGCTGACCTCCTGGGAGGCCTTCAGACTATGGAGTCTTCAGAGGGGCAGACAAGATGGGATTCTGCCCTGGCAGAAGGTGCAGGCCAGAAGTGGAGTCTGATTGATTCCTTACACACTGAAAACCAGTGGGTGAGGTTTTGCACCACCTAAAACTGTCTGAACTCTCCTACATCAATCATTAGTCAAAACAATGCCCAACAGAACAATACAGTGTGTGGGTATTTTCACAGTTGGGGTAACCTCTTACCAAATGACTTTGGAATGTTAAGGTGAAACAAACAAACAAACAAAAAAAAACTAAAACAATAAAAACAACACTAGTCAGTGAAGCAATGCCTATATTTCTATAGATATTATAATTATATGAATATACAAAAGTGAATTTTAGGGAAATGTACTAAAACAGTAATTAATAAACACAGGACACTGCTTTATAGCATTTATTTACCTTCTGTGATCTCCAAATTCAGAGAAATATTTGACACTGAATGTTGAGGTTTGTTCTTTTGGTATGTAGTGTAATGCTAAATACTGGCCACCAAGAACTTGTTGCCCCCAGGGATGAGCACATCTCTAAGTAGACCCAAGTGGCACTAAGTAACTTTGACCCCCAAGTTATTGCAGATTGGCAGATAAAATTCCTACAACCTGTAGCTGGGCTGGAGATTGGCAGATTTCTTTGGTTCCTTGGCTTGGGTTCAAAGGCAGGGACCATTAGGAGGAGAGAGAGAAGAGAGAAGAGCGATACAGTGAACAAGTAAGCAAATCATGAAATTAGTGCCTACTAATAGGGGTTAAGAGCAGCCCATATGGAATATAGCCAATTATAACTTGTGGGAATTGATAGGGAAATGAATATAACAGCATGATGGGTAGATATCTGCCCATCTTTGGTGCTGATTAAAGCTTATTTTAAATACAAAAAATGTGTGTCTTTTTCCTGGGAACTGAATAACCAGGGTAGAAACTCTGATTTGAGATTAAGTATCTACTACAATTGAACAGTAGTATAACCGAAACTACCCAATTGACAGTTTAGTAATTGAAAAAAGTAATGCAGATAGGCATGCCATTGAAGGCTGGCATCAAACTAGCTTCTTTTAGTGACAATTTTGTTTATTAATATCCAGGTTTTATTTAAATACTAGAAATAAAACAATTACATAGAAAATACAGCATGAATGATGACAAAATGCATTATAAGTACTCTGGCAAGTTATATATACTATATCTGTCAGTAATCAAGAGGTGTTTTCTTTTTGTTTGACTACAAATGCTGATAATATTTAAAAGTAAATGGAATCAAATTTTTCTGGATACATTCTGCATGGGTGTTTGTATTTAATTTAGCTTCTGATGTAATTGAAAGAGTTCATCAACCTTCCAGGCAATGAAAAAAGTAATTAACCTCTGTCTTTCCATTGCAAAACTACTTGCACTTATACATTATTCAATGAATATATCCTAATATTTGCCCATTGAGATAGTAGACATCATATTTTAAGTAATGAAATAATATTAAGTGTTTCATTTTTTCTGTATTCAGATTTTTAGGTCTTCTTTTTCCTTAGTGAAAGATATGTTATATATACATGTTTTTAATAAAATTAATATTAATTAGCTGAAAATTTTACTACCCTGCCTTTCTTAATATACATTTCCCTGTTAGAATATTTGTCACAAAGTCACTTTCACATAGAATGAAATCTAAACAAACTTTTGTTTTATAGGTATAATATAAATATATAATACTTTGTTTTCAAACTAAATGAAATAAGGGAGATAACTAACTTTCTGAATGAGCCAAACACATAAGTGTAAATGAGTGAAGCATGAACCCTTGGTATCAGAGAGTTAGATATCAGATAACAAAGACAGGAATTCTTGAGAGTCAGAAAAATATCTCAGTTTTTATAAGATATTTCAGGAGGAAAGTCACAAGAAGGAAGCTTCATAACATGAGGATCTGGTTGTTTCCAGAGTCCAGACATAACTTCTACAAGGAGACTACCTGTTAATAAGATTAAATTCTATGGAAGGTTAATAAGCAAAAGTTCTGAGCCTTCCCATAAGATTCAAAATATGATATGAATCAATTTTCAACAGTGAGAATTTCTAAACTTTGAGAATTTGCCAGTAAGAAATACTCAGCAGTATGGAATAATGATGTATATATTAAATATTATTCATATGGTATGTAATAGTTTGCATATTTTCTTGAAAATTACTCTAGAGTAAAGCTAATATGAATATAACATATTGTGTGTATGTATATATATATATATATGTATGTATAAGTATATGTATTACATGTATATGTATATGTATATGCATAGTGGAAAATACAAAAACATGGGCTTATGATAGAGGGGTTGCATGAAATCAGTTTTCATTGATGCATATATTTGAATATTTGGTTCCCTGTTTTTGTACTATTTAGGAAAAATTATGAGGTAGGACCTTGTTGGAGAAAGTATGTTACTGGGATGGGGAGATGGTCTGAAGTCTCAAAAAGACAAGAGCAAATTCATCATAGATTTTTTTTTTGAAGCCATAATGGAACCATCTCAAGAAGGTCACCTGCTAGTTTTTAGCTTCTCCTTGATGGTTCCTGGAATCTTTCCTCCTTCTGTAACTTTTTTTGGGTCTGTGGAGTGTGGCATGAGTATTTTGTATTTTATGTCTATTATCTACTTATAAGCTATTACATACTATATTTGTCCTTTTCACTCTGAAGCTACCTCACTTACAATGATATTCTCAAGTTCTATCTACTTGCCTGCAAAATTCATGTCTGTGGGTTTTTTTTTATTTTATTGGATATTTTATTTATTTACATTTCAAATGTTGCCTGTGTTTTTAATATTGGAAAACTATTCAGTTGTATTGATGTGCCACATTTTCTTTATCCGTTCTTCATTTGAGGGATATCTTGGTTGTTTCCAGTTTCTAGCTATTACAAAAACAAAAAAGTGCTATGAACAAAGTGGGCAAGGTTCCTTGTGGGATAGAAGAGCATCTTTTTGTAATATTCCCAGTAGAATCTTGAATGTCTGAGAAGTACTTAAATAAATGTCCAAAGTCCTTAGTCATCAGGGAAATGCAACTAAAACAACTCTGAGGTTTCATCTTACACAGATTAGAATGGCTAAGATCCAAAACTCAAGACATAGCACATTCTGGTGAAGATGTGGAGTAAGGGGAGCACTATTCCATTAGCCCTTGGAAGAAAAACTTGTAAAACCACTTTGAAAATCAATTTGGCAATTTCTCAGAAAATTGGAAATATTTCTACTTCAAGACCCAGCTATGCCACTTCTGGGAATATTCTAGGTATGTGGTGCCTTCATAGGTCTGGTTGATCTGTCAATTGGTGATACAGGGTGTTGAATTCTCCCACTACTAAGGTGTGGGATTTGATATGCTTAAAGCAATTTAAAATATTGTGACATTTCTTTTGACAAATATAGTAGCCCTTGTGTTTGGGGCATAATTATTCAGAATTAAGATATCATTTTAGTAGATTTTTCTTTGATGAATATAAAATTTCTTTCTGTCTCTTTTAATTAATTTTGGATGAGAGTCTATTTTATTAGATATTGGAATGTCCATTCTACTTTGCTTCTCGGGTCTGTTTGCTTGGAAAACATTTTTAAGCTCTTTACTATGAGGTAATTTTTTCCTGAGATATGTTTCTTGTATATAGCAGAATGATAGATCTGGTTGTTACATCCAGTCTTTTAGCCTGTGTCATTTTGTTGAAAAATTGAGTCCATTGAGGTTGAGAGATATTAATGACCAGTGATGCTTATTTCTATTTATATAAATGTTGGTTTTATTCTTTGTGTGTGCTTTCCTGTTTTTCTGCTTGTATGGAATTACTGATTTTCTGTGTTTTTTTGGATGTAGTTATACTCCTTGGATTGGAGTTTTCCTTCTAACATTTTCTATAAGATTGGCTTTGTGGATACATATTGTTTGAATTTGGGTTTTCTTAAAATATCATTTTTCTCCATCTATCATGATTGAGAATGTTGCTGGGTAGAGTAGTTTTGGTTGGTACCTGTTACTTGTTCTAGAAGTAACAAGGGCATTCTAGATTCAGAGTCTTGTTGAGAAGTCATCTAATAGATCTGCCATTGTATGTTACCTGTCCCTATTCCCTTGCCACTTTTAATATTCTTTCTTCATTCTGTACATTTTGTGCTTTGATTATTATGTGGCAGAAGGATTTCGTTTTTGTTCTACTATGATTGATGTATTTATAAGCTCCTTGTATGTTTATAGGCAATTCTTTCTTTAGGTAGGGAGCATTTCCGTATGATTTTATTAAAGTTATTTTCTGAGCCTTGGAGCTGGCACTTTTCACCTTCTAATGATTATTATGTAAGCTCTTTCCATGATCTACTAAATTTCCAGGATATTGTCTGTTGGGAATTTTTGAGATTTAAGATTTTTTTTCCACAGATGTATCAGTTTCTTCTAGTGCATCTTCTATGTCCGGGATTCTTTTTTCAATGTCTTCTATTCTGTTACTCATGTTTGCATCTGTTGTTACTATTATGTTACCTAGGTTTTCTATCCCTCAGTTTGTGTTATATTTTATTGCTTTTATTTACACTTTCAAGTCTTTCTAGGTTTTATCTATTCCCTTCACTGATTTACTTTTATTTACCTGTATACCTTTAAAGGATTTATGTGTTTCCCCTTTAAAGACCTACCTGCTTGATTTATTTTCCTGTATTTCTTTGAGGGATTTATCCATTTCCTCTTGATTGGCCTTTATGATCTTTATGAGACTGGATATAAGGTGCTTTTTGTGCTTCAGCTATGATAGGATGTCCAAGGCTTGCTCTAGCAGGATAACTGTGCTCTGAAGGTGTCATATCGTCCTGACTTTTGTTGATTGTCTTCTTTCGTGGACCATTAGCAGTCTAGATGGCTTTTGAGTCTGAATATTCCTGTTTTATTAGGTTTTGGGAGGGTGGTTAACTTTAAAGTTCCTCGTGCACCAGGCTTCTGATAGGTATCCTTTGGCTTTATGGTTCTAGATCAGAAGGTCTGTGTGGTTCAGGATACACAGGTCTGTATGTTTCAGGAGCTTCAGATCATGTTCAAGGTGGGCAGTTAGGTGGTGGGAGATCAGAAATCCCCTTTGGTGAAGAGGCTGAACAGTGTGACTTGGTTTGGCCCAGAGGAAGGACTCAGCAAGCAGGGACAATGAGGCAGGAATGGGAAGCAGGATTTGCAAGTCTGATGAAGGTGTGTAGAGGTGGCAAGGGAATGGAAGTCCCCCATGGATAGCAGGTTGCTCAAGTCAGCTTTGCTTGGCCCAGAAGTTTCAGCCAGCAGGAAAGATGCATCATGGAAGGTAAGATAACCTGTGTGGTTCAAGGTCATCAGGTCTGATAAAGGTTGGCAGAAAGATGTTGGGAGAATAGGCTCTAGAGGCGATAATAGATTGCTTAGGACATCTTGGCATGACCAGAGTCAGATATGTTTCTTGGCTAGAGTAAGAGAGAAACTGTTTTCACATTCATTTTATCATTCTGTGTCTATTTAGAAATTAAGATCATTGACATTGATAGTTGTCAGTGTGCTGTGGTGTTTAGGTTTCTGCTTTTTATTATTGCAGCAGTGATGGTGGTTGTGGTGGTGGTGGTGGTGTTGGTGGTGGTGTGTGTGTGTGTGGGTGGGTGTGTTTGTGTGTTTTGGGGGGTCTTTATGTGTTTGTATGTGTGTTTATATGAATATATGCCTGTGAATTGTTCCCCTTATTTGATGGTTTGAAATTATTGATTTCTTATGTTTGTTGGAATGTGGCTAGCTTTTTCCCTTGACATTTTCTGTCTACCACCTTCTGGAGGGCTGCAATTCTAGATAGTTACTGCTTAAACTTGGTTTTATCATTAATTTTCTTGTTTCCTCCACAATTAATGATTGAAACTTTTGCTGGATTTAGTAGTATTGGATAGTATCTGTGGTTGGTTATTTCTCCAGGTTGCTCTGGCATTTACAGACTCTATAGAGAACTCAGGCATTATTCTAAATGGTCTGACTTGGTCTTCTCCCCTTGTATTCTCTAATAGTTTATTTGTTCTGTAGAAACAGTGTTTGGATTATTAGATTATTATGCTGAATTATTAGGTAATTTTTAATCTGGTCCATTTTATTTGGTGTTCTGTGCTTTTTTTTAAAAATTTTTGTATGTTAGATTAGGGAAAATTTCTTCTATGATTTTGTTGAGATTATTTCCTGTATCTTTGACCTTGGTTGCTTCTCTTTCCTCTATTCCTATTATTTGTAAATTTTGTCTCTTCATATTGTTTCTGATCTGGATATTTTGTTGCAGGATGTTTTTGGACTTTCAACGTTTTTCTCAATTGAGATATTTACATCTTCAATGCCTAATAGTTTCTATTAATCTCTTGTATCATCTTGGTAAGGCTTGTCTTTGAATTTGTTTGTTCAAGTTTTTTTTTTTTTAATTTACAGATTTTGCTCATTTTGCTTTTCCATTATTGATTCTATTTCACTTTTGGATCTTGAACCCCTTGTTTATATCCTATTTCCTTATCCTTGCTTTTGTTTGTTTGTTTTTCCATGTATTTTGCTAAGGGATTTATTCATTTCTTCTTTAAGTACCTTTATCATATCCATAAAAGCTATTTTAATGCATTTTTCTTGTGTTTTTTTCTATAGTGCAGTTTTCATGGCTTACTATGGGTAGGGTTCTGAACTCTGTAGAGACATATTGTTCTGGTTATTAGGGTGTTTATATGCTGGCCTCTAGGAATCTCATTTTGGAATTAATGCAGTTTCAGTTGCTTATATCTGGTCTTTGTTAGATAAACCTTTTTGTTTTGGTGGTTGTTGTTGTTGTTTATGTTTGTGTTTTTTCTTGGTTTCCATTGTTCTTTCTGTTTCTTGTGAGGGTATGTGGGTTGTGTGTTGGCTGTAAGGAAAGTTTTCTGATATTCTGCCAGGTGTGGCCATTGAGGTTCCCATTTAGAATGTATTTCTATGTATTGGGAGATAATAGTAGAAATGGCAATGGGCTAAAAAGGGGATAGATTTGATACAATAATTGGGATGGTGGAAAATACGGTATTCCACAAGATTCTGTTTAGTGCCTTTTGAAAGGGTTGAGAGAGTCATGGGAGGCTACAACAAGTATTTCACTATAGACTTGGGAATCAGATGGGGAGAATGAATTTAGAAGAGTGGAGGGAAAGTAAATATTTGAAGCTACCCTACCTGGTTTGCTAGCATACATGCTTCTCTGTCAGTTTCTCTTGGCCTACTCCCAAGGAATGAATGCTGGATTTGGAGGATGCAACAAGATTAGTGGGGAGTAGGGTTGGTGGAGAAGACCTGAGTGATCTGTTGCAATTGCAGAAGTGAGGGAGGGTGGGGCACAGAAGGTGGTTTGCTACAGAGTTGGGAATAAGTTTGGGGAACTGAATTCAGAGAGGAAGAGGAGGTGAAGATCTGCAGCTAGCCTACCTTCTTTCAGTCTTCTTTGCTGCTGTGGCCTGAGACTTCCCTAGGAATGCCTGGTGGAGTTGGGAGCTGAGATAAAATGATGAGTGGGGGAAAAGATATTTGGAGATAAGCATTATCCACTAGAGATGGGGACAGTCGGTAAGGGTGGCATCAGCTTGTGGCTACTATAGAGTTGGGGATGGGACTGTGGATTTGGAGGAGAGAAGAGAGATGTGTAGATATGTAATAAGATATCTGATTATCTCTGTAGGGGCTTTTAATATGAAAAACTGCTATGAATATTCAAGTCACCATTAAAATTGCAAAACAAAATGTAATATTTCTAATTCTATATCCAGCAGTTCTTCATAAATGAATGAGTGACATTTTCATGCATAAGAATGTTCTGAAATCATTAGTGCTTTGGCTGCTCAAAGTAAGTAAGATTGAAGAGAATGTTACACTCAAAGCAAAACATAATCAGGTAGTTATTTGTACCTATGTATAAGTAATGCCTATGTAGAGTAATCTGGAGATGGAAAAATATACATGCCAGATATTTTCATATTATTTCAATACCTTCTAATGGTAATTGACTATGAAATCAAATAATAACATATTGGTATGCAACTTGTAATATATTTACAAGCAAAATATATGTTAAGCTCATATCAGAATGGAAGAAGTGAATGTACATTATGGCAGGGCTCGAATGCTTCATTGAATATGATGTATTGTGTTTAGGAAGCAATGATAAAGATAGTTTCTTTTAACTACTAAATCCTAGTAAAATGGCAGAGATATAGGTTATCAACCAAAAAGGAAAATCAAATGAAATCATAAAAATACCAAATTAACCTGAAGGCAATTAAATATAAGGAGGAAACAAAGTAACAAGTCAGATAAAATACAAATATAAAGTGAGGATGAGACACAGGCTGGAAGAAGATATTTACAGATCAAATACCTCATTAAAAATTTCTGTCCAGATTACAAAAGTAATGTCTAGAAGGAGGCCTTTTCAAAGTGCCTAAACTGATAAATAGATAGGAAGTAAACACATGAGAAGGCATACAATATCACTGTCCATTAAAAATGAAAAAAATAAAAGACAAGCAAAAACAAAAAGAAGAAACATTAGAGCCACAAGAGGAATTAATAGTCTGAGAAAGGCTAAAGCATAATCATTTGACATGTACTGTGATTTGAAGACATGGAGGATGTGCAACTCTGACTCTTGTGAACAGTAATGTAAGGTTGTGCTTCCAACTAAATTATTTCATAGCTTCTTAAAAACTGAAATTTGCAAGGCCCTGTTACTGAAGATGCCATCTACACAACTTTTCTTTTTGTTTTGGCTTTAGAATTTATTTTAAATACAATAGTACATAGCAGTTCAGGTTTTATTTGACTGCTTGAACTAATATAATTTGTTAAGTATTCTTTGTACTATGTGACCTATTTTCAAAACCCAGGTATTATTTATTTGCACAAGTGATTACATGGGCATTTTGGTGGCTTTTAAGTGTTTAATGATGAGTATAATTACTATAAGCATGCTAATGATGTTTCTTACTTATATGCAGATATAAATTTACTATTCATTTGAACAAACATAAAAAAGTGTGACTAGTGAATTATACAATTTAGAATGTTTAGAATTCTACATTATAAATTCTAAATTATACAATTTAGAATGTAAAAAATCCAGTTAAACTGTCTTCAAATATATTCTTATTGGCAATGAAAATTTTGTACAATATTCAAATAATATATGAACTATCTGTCATCACCATTAAATATCATGCTTTTAAATGTCTCTTTTCCATTTCTGAAAAGAAAGCATTCTATAAATGTAAAAAAAAGGGAAAAGACACTCCTGAGATATCATTAGTGTACAAATCACTGCAAAATATAATTGCAATATTTAGTAATCCCTTCTCTCACATATATCTTGAAGGAAAAAGGAAAATGTCTGTAGTTTTTTTTTTTTTTTTTTTTTTTTTTTTTTTAATTTAATTTTATTTTATTTTTTTAATTTACATTCCAAATCACTTCCCCTTTCCCGTTTCCTCCCTCCCCGAAAGTCCCATAAGCCCCCTTCCCTCCCTCTTTTCTCCGTTCAACCCCCTCTCATTACTCTGTCCTGGCGTTCCCCTACATCCAGTCTTTCCAGGACCAGGGGTCTCTCCTTCCATCTTTTTAGAAATCTATTGATATGCTGATTGTGTCTAGGGTATTCTGAGATTCTGGGTCAATATCCCCTTATCAGTGACTTCATACCATGTGTGATCTTTTGTGATTGGGTTACCTCACTAAGGATGATATTTTCAAGTTCTGACCATTTGCCTAGGAATTTCGTGAATTCATTGTTTTTAATTGCAGAGTAGTATTCCATTGTGTAAATATACCACATCTTCTGAATCCATTCCTCCGTTGAGGGACATCTGGGTTCTTTCCAGCTTCTGGCTATTATAAATAAGGCTGCTATGAATATAGTGGAGCATGTGTCCTTATTGCATGCAGGTAAAGTCTCTGGGTATATGCCCAGGAGTGGTATAGCCGGATCCTCCGGAAGTGTCATGCCCAGTTTTCTGAGGAGCCGCCAGACTGCTTTCCAGAGTGGTTGTACCAGCCTGCAATTCCACCAGCAGTGGAGGAGTGTTCCTCTTTCTCCACATCCTCGCCAACAACTGCTGTCTCCTGTGTTTTTGATCTTAGCCATCCTGACTGGTGTGAGATGGAATCTCAGGGTTGTTTTGATTTGCATTTCCCTAATGACTAAGGATGATGAACATCTCTTTAGGTGCTTCTCAGCCATTAGATATTCTTCAGGTGAGAACTCTTTGTGGAGCTCTGTACCCCATTTTTTAATAGGGTTACTTGCCTCTCTGGAGTTTAACTTCTTGAGTTCTTTGTATATCTTGGATATTAGCCCTCTGTCGGATGTAAGGTTGGTAAAGATCATTTCCCAGTTAGTTGGTTGCCGCTTTGTCTTTTTGACGGTGTCTTTAGAAAACAAGAAATCAATATTTTGTGTTCTTTTCATTTTTGTGTTCATGAAAAACAGTTAAAAATTTGAATAAAACAAATCCAATTTATTATGAATGAATATTCTTTCACGTTTCTCTACAATGCTTCCTAGGAAACCATTGATATGGGCTAAGAATTTGTTAGGTACTTCAACATGTTTTCTTGTCTATTCTAAAGAGTACATACACATAAAAATCCTGGTGCTCTCAATAAAAAGAAATAAATCCCTAGCATTTTTTCATGATATTATTAAAATTAGAAAGTACAAGATATTTATAAACTAAAATATGTGGTAGGCTAAATATTTAAAGATAATATTTTATCTTTAAAAAGCAGATAAAAATTTAGATTTCTTATACATAATAGTATTTAGATATATAGTTACTTGCTCATATTAATAGTCTTTGTCAATTCTTTGTTCTCAGTGGCCAAGTTTAAAACACATGAGTAATATCTATGCACACAGATGTATTAGTATTCAGTAGCATTCAGTAGGATTCAATCAGTTAAGCAGACCAAGCCTTGCATTTATGTGCCTACAATGTGATGACTTATGGCGGTTTTAAAGACTACTTCTCTCACTCAGCTATCAATCAAACTGACAGCATTCTTTAGATTAACTTTGGATTTCCCAGCACAAATTAATTAATCTGTCCACTACTTCCTATCTCAGTGCTTCTATCAGACAACAAATAAAGCCAATCAAGATTCCAATTCTTTGCTGATTAGCCAATAAACAGTGACAGTGGACTGGTGGCAGCATTACTTCTCTGACTTCCATGGGACATTATTGGTAGAGGTAATGTTGCTCTGTTCAGTCTCCATACCACAAGAACTCTGTTTTTACCCTATTTTTTGTTCATTCTGTAAAGGATCTTTTCAGGCAGAAGAAAATGTTAAAGAAGGTTGTTGCAAGATTTTTCTCTTTGTGGTTACAGTATTGATATTTTAGGTTACAGTGTTGATATTGTAGCTTTATGTGCATCACATAAATGGCAATTAGCTATCTTTGTTGAAGTGAATACACACAGACATACAGATACATAGATCCCCATATATATATATATATATATACACATTATATATATATAACATTACAATGCATATATATATATATATATATTCATTGTAATGTTCAATAAAATCTATTATTCCAGACTGAGTTATTAGCCATTATCATTCATTCTACATTCTACTTCAGTTTTTAATGAATTCAGATACTGCACAAAATTTACATTCCACTCCCTACTACTATTATTTTGGAAGATGACCAAACAGCTCATTTCTTGGTGTCCTTATTTCTAATGATGTTTTGCTCCTTTGCACTCAGCTAACCATTTTCTGTTTTAGAATAAAAAGTGAGTTACCCCTGAAGTTTCTGTTTTACTATTTATTGCAGCCATCTCCATTCCTTCAATTAAATTGTGCTTGTGTTTAGTTGATTTAAAATTTTTTCGGTATTGCAAACATATAATTTATAAGCTTTTGTCCCCCAAATATAGCATGTGGTCTATTGTAGCCTAATTGTAGACACCAGTTTCAGATTTTCTTGCTTTCATTACTGTTCAGTTATAACACATTGGAGGATATCAAAACCTTGCCTGGATATGCTTTTATATAGTCCCTGAACTGCACAAAACCTGAATACCAACTCCCGTTTGCTTTTTCACTTGGTTCCTCACTTTATGTGATGATAATTGGATTCTCTTCTCGGAGCTCACTATTGTGCATCATAAAATTTTCAAAAGATGTAAGGCACACATTTGAAGCTTCCTTATCTTTCTGCCAATAAATATACCATCGTGCAATGGTTTCCACCTTTTCCCCCTATTACAGTAAAAATGAGTTTTATGAATTTTAAATGAAAATCTATTCTCCACAGTCTGACTACAAACTAATTTTTTCTCTTCTCTAAAGGCATCTCTAAAGGTTTTGATGACTTCTGCATTAAGTCAGTTCATACCATCAAGTAGATCCATTTGTAGCTAGTAGCTCTGTTCTCACAAGAGCAAGTGGTATTTTAGAAACTATTAGAAATCAGGGGTAATGGAGGGACTGTACTGGGTATGGGGAAGAGTAGGGATGGCAACAGGATGTTTGAGGTGGAATAAGACAGGGAGAGTATACTTGGAGAGATAACTGGATTAGGTGGGCCTCCCAAGAATGAGCTAGAAACCTAGAAAAATAGAATGTGCTAGGAATGTATGAGGTTGACCTTAGTTAAGACCCCTGGCAATGGGAGATATGGAGCCTGAACTGACCATCTCCTGTAACTAGTGAAGACTTCCAAGGGAGGGATTGGGGCACCAACCCAGCCATAAAACCTTAAATCCACAATTTGTCCTGCCTACAAGAAATGCAGAGGTAAAAAGGCGAAGCATAAGAGAAGGGCTATTTAATGATTGGTCCAGCTAGGGAACCATGCCATGAGAGAGAACCTACCTGTAGACACTATTAATGATATTTTTATATACCTGCATATGTGAGCCTAGCATAAATTTCAATAGTTAAGCTTCACCCAGGAGCTGATGGAAACTTACATAGAGATGCACAGTCAAACATCAAGTGGAGCTTGGGGAATCCCATAGAAGAGGGTAAGGCAGGATTGAAGAAGCCAGAGGGGTAAAAGACACCATAAGAGAACCTACAGTTTCAGCTAAACTCAGCACATAGGGGCTAATAGAAACTGATCTGCTCATTTTGTAGAACGGGCTGTTCTCAAATGCAATGAAATTTACCTGTTACTCCTTCCTTGGAGTTAAAGGAATGTTCTATCATGTCTAGCAATTGCATCTTATTTATTATTAATACCAAGTTTTTGAGTGTGTGTGTGCATGTGTGAGTGTGTGTGTGTGTGTGTCTGTCTGTCTGTCTGTCTGTCTGATAGGGAGAAAGAGAAACAGAGAAAGACACACACAGAGAGAAACAGAGAGAGAGAGAGAGAGAGAGAGAGAGAGAGAGAGAGAGAGAGAGAGAGAGAGAGAGAGAGAGAGAGAGAGAGAGGTGAAGACACAGTGCACATGTGGAGTCCATTTATCCCTTCCACCTTTTCATCAGTTCCAGAGATTAAAGTCAAGTTGACAATTTTACAAGGAAAGCATATTTCCAAATTATCTTACCAACCATCATCTGTCTTTTTAAAATAATTCTTATACACTGAGATCTTAAAAAATCACCCTTCTTCATCAAATATTTTCATGTAGCTTAATCCATTGGAATCTTTTCTACTTTCATCCTGTTTAGCAAATAAACAGTTCTAAGGCTTTTATAAACAATTTTCAATTTGTAACAGGCATGGAAATATGCCACTCAGATTTTCCTTCAAGAATGAAATTCCATTTGGTACAAGAAGGGAAATTTACTGACAGTTTCCAGAATCACTGCCCTCAGGATCCACTTCAGCTTTCAAACTAACTTTTTCCAAGGCTACTCTGATTCAATGTATAGCAAAAGCCACATGAAAATCTTCTCAAGTGGGCATTCTACAGAACTATTTCACCAAACGTTCCACAAGAAGAATAATATTAGTTTTGAGGCATGTGATTTTAGGAAAAATTGTCTCTGCTTCTAGGAGCCTTATTATAATTTTATTATCCTTTTAATTTATCTGCCAGCTGGAAAGAAGCCAATACTGAAATCATAGGTATTAGAAAATTGTGAAGAACCTCTGATTTCTATTATAGACTCAAAATATTTGCAAATATATTCACATACATAAAATATACAAAGCAAATAAATAATTCAAACTTTATATATCTCCCTTTTAAAAAATGGTTTTGTAACATCTGCTATAGCTGTGATAAAATTATTTAAACTGAGTATATATATTTCAGTTATTCTGAGAGTAAATCCAATGTTATTAATTTTTAATATAAAAAGTTTAAATTTAGAGAATAAGCAGAAGCAAAAACATATAGAATGTATTTCAGAGCAGTCAATTTCATTGATTTCTTAATATAATTTATGTTCTCAAATAAGACCAAACATTTAAAATTCAATCTGCATGTATTGTAATAGTCCAATGGTGAAACTAGAGGAAATGAGCCTAGGTTGACACTGACATGTCATATATATATATATATATATATATATATATGTGTGTGTGTGTGTGTGTGTGTGTGTGTGTGTGTATTAGACCTTTTATTTTAGCATACTTTCTATAAAATTAATATGATATATCTTTATAATTATGTAGGCAAAAAAGTTGTTATAAATGATAAAAATTAATACAACTCACATATATTCATATTATATTGTATTTTAAGAAAAGTCACTGAATATAGAGTAAATAATCAAATCATAAAGCAGACTCGATGGCAACCAATCACCATAATGTTTTGGGTTTGTTCTCTGAAGTGATATCCTGTTAATAAAGCAGATTTTCAAGTATTGCCTTATTCGTACATCATGCTACTTCTCTATTAGCTTCTGTACTTGTCTCTTTCTCTGTCTCACGGTGTGGGTGTATGTATGTATGAGAGAGACAAAACAAACATACAGTGTGGTGTGTGTGTGTGTGAGTGTGTGTTTTGTCTGTGTGTATGCCTCAGAAAAGGTTGATAGATTTATTAATTAGCTTGGTTTAATTCTATATGATGTAGAGAAAATATATTGCTAGTACTCTAATATGCAAACTCCATAAACTCAATAATTACATATATCATATTACTACACCTAACAGAAAATCAAGCTCACTCCTTTTAGCTTAACAGAAATTGATTTTCTTATGGAGACCACTTGTAGAAAATGATTTTAACTGGAAAGGCTACAATGCCCATACCTGCACTCAGAAGTATCTCAAAAAGGATTCACGATTGTTAGAAATGAAATATATTAAGTACATAGAAATAAGAATGTTTGTGACTGTGAGATATCAAAGGCAGACTAGAAATAACTTATTTTAAACATCAAATAATTTTCTATTTGTTTTCTAGAAAATCCCCATATCTAAATTTGTGTGTCCCAATGTACTTTAAAGTAGTGTAATCATGTGATATAGTTACTGTTAAAGTCTTGTGACTACAGAATTTATGTGTGGCTCCCAGAAATACTCATTGAAGGTTTCTTGCCATCTCTTTAGTACCCTCTTTTAGCATAAGCCTTTGGTTTTTCTACCCTTATTTCTGTCATGCAGAGATAGAGGATATGAGGTTATTTAATACCTGTGTTAGCTTGCCCATGATGTTGAATGTGGAAGTCGATATAGCAGGGTTAGAGTAAAACACCTTTATGAGCTTTAATTTTATCCCAAGAATATAAATCTTACCTGTAACATTCCCCCCTTTCCTACTGTTCCTCATATGTTTTTCAGGTTTTCCTTCCTTCTTTCTTTTCCTTGTTCCTTTCTGTGTTTGTCTATCTAGTGCTTATTCCTCATTGTATTTTGAGATCTGGGAAGACACTGGAGTTTGTTTTGTTTAACAAAAACAAAATGAATTATGTTTCAACCCATCTATTATTAATTATTTTATAATCCTAAATGCAATCATCAGCAATGCAAATGCCTATCATGTTTGTGAATATTCAGAGTTATTGTCTTGATAGGATCTCAACCTCAGATAGAAATATTTCCAAAACTTCACTTTTTGGTTTCTTTTTAGGATCATTGTTCATGATAGAGAATAACTGAAACTTTTTGGAATATTGCACTGAAATCTTGTGTTTTAATAAACAGCAAAAACATCTAATTAATTCTGTACTTTGTTAAATAAGTATAATAGAAATTAGTTGGCATGTCCAAACAAATAAAATATATTCTTAATTCTGAAAAGATATTTATGAATAGGTGGATTCCCAATTGAAATAAATATTCTACCAATTATATAATTTAAAAGCAAAGCCACCCTTGGCAATTGAAAATCAAATCAGTCCCAAGTATTAAACATGCTACAAAATTAATATAATTGTTCTAAGATCGTGATTCTCAGATTTACTGATGATGCTATCCTGTGCTGGTTTGAGTATTCTTGGCCCTCATAGATTCATAGTTGCATTGTTAGTAGGTGTGGCTTTGTTGAAGGAAGTATGTTACTGGGCAGGCAGTCTTTGAGTCTCATATATATAGATTCAACCTCTTCCATTGTGAAAGTCTAGTCTCCTCCAGTCTGTCATGGGATCAAGATGTCAAACTCTTGGCTCCTCCAGGATCATGTCTGCCTGCATGCTTCCAATAAAACTCTAAAAAGACAAGCCCCCTTCATACAGTGCCTTTCGTTGTCACAATCCATGCCTTAGTTTGGGTTTTTATTGCTGTGAAGGGACACCATGACCACAGCAACACTTATAAATAAAGGAAAATATTTAGTTGGGACTGGCTTAAATTTTAGAGGAATATCTTTATAATTATGGCAGGAAGCATGGCAACATATATGTATATATGGTACTGGAGAGGTAGCTGAGAGTTTTACATTGAGATTGACAGGAGGCTGAAAGACAGTGACACTAGGCCTGGCAAGAGCTTCTGAAACCTCAAGGTCCATCCAGTCATGAAACACTTTCTTTAATACACCTATTCCAATAAGGCCACAATTCTAATAATTTCACTCCCTATGAATCTATGGGTGCCATCTTCATTCAAAACACAATACTGACCATAAGACTGTTTTTGTTTCTATATCATACCTATATTTTTTACTGTTAGGAATCAGACTGTACATATCTGTGCTTTCTGATGAACTTAGGTGACCCCAACACTATGCCAGCTTCCTGTCTACAAGTACCACATGCCATCAACAGTAGTGTCGGGTTTTGGTACCTGCACATGGAATGGATACCAATGTGGGGGAGTCTCAGTATGGTCTTTCCTTCGGTTTCTGCTCCATTTTGTCCCTTAATTTCTTTTAGACACAATTCTGGTTCAAAAACTTTGGGAAGAGTGGGTAGCTCCATCCCTCAACTGGGCAATGTCTGTCTACTGGAAGTGGATGTTTAAGGCTTTATCTCCCCCATTGTTGGGTATTTTGACTAAAGTCATCCCCATTGTGTCCTGGAAGTCAAGTCTTTCATATCTCTGGTATCTTAGACTTTCTAGTGCTCCTTTTCCCACCCTCCATTGCTACATATTTCTATTCATTCCTCTGACCCTTTGGGCTTTTCTCCTGTCTTTTCCCTACACCTGATTCTGCCTTCCTCTTTTTTTTATTTTTTTTATTTTTTTTATTTTTTTTATTTACAGTCCGAATGATTTCCCCTTTTCTGGTTCCTCCCTCACTGAAAGTCCCATAAGTCCTCTTCCCTCCCCCTGTTCCCTCATGCCCTCTTTTTTACTTTCGGTCTCCCCTCTCCCACCCAAGCCACTTTCTCCCTCAGCTTTCCTTGGTTATTTTGTTCCCCCTTCTAAGTGGAACTGAAGAATCCATACTTGGCCCTTATTTCTTTTTAAGCTTCAGATGGTCTGTGAGTTGTATCATGAGTATTCTTTTTGTTCTGGGTTAACTCAGTTAGGATTATATTTTCTTGTTCCATCCATCTGCCTATAAAATAAAATTGTAGAATTTGAGGTCACTTATATATACTATCATATCCCACACAGTAACACAGACAGCGATATCTTGACTTCTTTTCAAATTTGTATTCATTTGACTTCTTTCATTGTATAACTGCTCTAGCTAGAACTTTGAGTACTATGTTGAATAAATGCAGAGGGAGTTGGCAACCTTGACTTGTCCCTAAATTTAATGGGGTTGCTTCAAGTTTCTCTCTATATAATTTGATTTTGGCTGTTGGTTTACTGTAGATTGCTTTTTATTATGTTTAGGTATGTGCCTTGAATTCCTGATTTCTCTAAGACTTTTAACATGAAGAGTGTTTATTTTCCCAAAATATTTTATAGCATCTAATGAAATGATCATGTGATTTTTACTTTGAGTTCACAGCCTTGGCTGCTTGTTAGGCTAAGGCAAATAATGATAAAATTCTAAGAACTTACATGTGAGCAATACGTTTGTGGGAAAAAAAAACAAAACAAATTTAGACATATTCCAGTTTTAATTTGGCCAGACAGGGGGCATCTCAAATTCTGGCTATTCTGATCAGAGCACAGGGCTCAGCCACTCACATATTACTATAGTCAAGAAAATGTAGATTGCATGCTTCAACCTGAGCATTCTATAGACTGGCAATGTAGAAGGGAAGTTCTTCCATGACAAAATATAGAGCCAAGCAGTTATTAGACAAGCTCCTTCTGAAATTGCACTGTCTGTTATCCCTTTTGTGTAACTATTGGGTGTCTACAATCAGCTGCAGCTGCTGTTCTCCAACAATTTTCAAATAAGTTTATTCCTGGAATTTGAGCTCAGTTTAGAATCTTGGCTTTAAATTTCTTGTGGACTGGTGTGGGGGATGCTTTAAAAATTGAGGCCATTTTTAGCTATTGAGAAATTCAAGGCCATATTAGGCAACTTAACACAGTCCTGCCACAAAATAAAAGCTAAAATAAATGACTAGGGGCATATCTTAGTGGTGGAGTTAGAATACTTGACCAGAATGCATTAAGCACTAAGTTTAATAAAAGCATTGCAAAAAATTAGATCAATCATTTAGCTTTTGTATGTCCAGAAAATGTATAATAAATTGATAATAAAAGAAAAAGCTGGTTCTATAGTTGAACATTGTCAGAAATATACAGTAATGGGTATGAGAATAGGTTTTTCAGAAGGATGAAAAGAAAGTCTACACTCAGAAAAAAAGCCAACATTTATGACAAAACTCCTTTCATTCTGAACTATAGATTAGTACAACATATAAAAAATGCTATGAATGAAACACACTTAGTTGCAAATTCTGTGACATTATGCTCTATGACATGTTTTGGAAGGTCCTGAACAAAGGAATATTCATTTGAGCACTAAACTATAGTAATAATTGTACTAGATTCTAGATTATGGAACCAGTATATTCAACTATGTTTTGTCTTTATAAATAATCAAGTTACATTTTAATATTTTACTTTTTTGCATTTATCTAAAACCTAAAACATGTTCCAAAAACATTTTAATGTATCATCTCACTTCTGTTATACTTCTTTTGATGATGATGAGAAAAACATGATTTTCTTTGAGACCTATTAAATTTCTCACTAATCAGAATCAAAGCAAGTACCATACATCTATAGGCTTCAGTGATTCTGGTGTTTTCATCTTTAAATTGAACTTGAGAGCTCAGTGCTAGCAAAGAATTAACCACAAGAGCTTCTTAACACAAAATACAGCCAATCCATAAAGCCAAGGTTGCTAATTGTGCAATATTGTTCCTGCTTATAAAATAGTTCTCATAAATTTAACAAAGATACCTTAGAATTTTACAAAGAATATTCTATTCATTTAAGATATTTTCTTAAGTTAGAAATTGCCTAACATATTTTTATATTATATATTGAGTGAAACTCCATCACTATGTAACAAAAATTATTTTGGGCTCACTTAACTACCATCAAAAACATCTACAAAGAATATGGGTGATATTTTACTTACAATATATGATAAGAAAATCTCAAAGAAAGGTACACACACACACACACACACACACACACACACAAGCATGCATGCATGCTAAGTTCATCACAAATTAAACATCAACAGAGATCACAAGTTTAGAGAACTAGCATGGCATTCCTATGACTCAGAAGATCAGAAACTGTCCTCCTGAGCAATTGCTAGTGTTTACATAACTTTGGAGAGACATCTTATGAACCTGTTATTATTGTTGTTGTTGTTGTTGTTGTTGTTCTTAAGGTTTCCTTTTTCCTTTTATTGAAAAGAGATTTTTAACACTATTGCTCTGTAGTACAGCTTGAGGTCCGGGATACTGATTCCCCCAGAGGTTCTTTAACTCTTGAGAATAGTTTTAGCTATCCTGGGTTTTCTGTTATTCCAGATGAATTTTTAAATTGCTCTTCCTAACTCTATGAAGAATTGAGTTGGGATTTTGATGGGGATTGCATTGAATCTGTGTATTACTTTTGGTAAGATGGTCATTTTTACTATATTAATCCTGCCAATCCATGAGCATGGCAGAATTTTCCATCTTCTGAGGTCTTCTTCAATTTCTTTCTTCAGAGACTTGAAATTCTTGTCATACAGATCTTTCACTTGTTTGGTTAGAGTCACGCCAAGATACTTTATATGGTTTGTGGCTATCGTGAAGGGTATCATTTCTCTTACTTCTTTCTCAGCCTGCTTATCCTTTGAGTATAGGAAGGCTACTGACTTGCTTGAGTTGATTTTATTTCCGGCCACTTTGCTGAAGTTGTTTATCAGCTGTAGGAGTTCTCTGGTGGAGTTCTTTGGGTCGCTTAAGTATACTATCATATCGTCTGCAAATAGTGATAGTTTGATTTCTTCCTTTCCAATTTGTATCCCTTTGACCTCTTTTTGTTGTCTAATTGCTCTAGCTAGAACTTCAAGTACTATATTGAAAAGATATGGAGAGAGAGGGCAGCCTTGTCTAGTCCCTGATTTTAGTGGGATTGCTTCAAGTTTCTCTCCATTTAGATTGATGCTGGCTACCGGTTTGCTGTAAATTGCTTTTACTATGTTTAGATATGGGCTTCGAATTCCTGATTTTTCCAAGACCTTTAGCATGAAAGGATGCTGAATTTTGTCAAATGCTTTCTCAGCATCTAATGAGATGACCATGTGTTTTTTTTCTTTGAGATTGTTTATGTAGTGTATTACATCGATGGATTTCCTTATATTGAACCATCCATGCATCCCTGGGATGAAGCCTACTTGATCGTAGTGAATGATCGGTTTGATGTGTTCTTGGATTCGGTTGGCAAGAATTTTATTGAGTATTTTTGCATCGATATTCATAAGAGAGATTGGCCTGAGATTCTCTTTCTTAGTCGGATCTTTGTGTGCTTTTGGTATTAGCGTAATTGTGGCTTCATAGAACGAGTTGGGTAGTGTTCCTTCTGTTTCTATTTTGTGGAACAGTTTGAAGAGTATTGGTGTTAGGTCTTCTTTGAAGGTCTGATAGAATTCTGCACTAAAACCATCTGGACCTGTGCTTTTTTTGGTTGGAAGACTTCCAATGACAACTTCTATTTCTTCAGGGCTTATAGGACGGTTTAGATGGTCTACTTGATCCTGATTTAATTTTGATATTTGGTATCTGTCAAGGAAATTGTCCATTTCCTCAAGATTTTCTAGTTTTGTTGAATACAGGTTTTTGTAGTAGGATCTGATGATTTTTTGAATTTACTCAGTTTCTGTTGTTATCTCTCTCTTTTCGTTTCTGATTTTATTAATTTGGATATTGTCTCTGTGCCCTCTGGTTAGTCTGGCTAAGGGCTTATCTATCTTGTTGATTTTCTCGAAGAACCAACTCCTCGTTTTGTTGATTCTTTGTATGTTTTTTTTTTCTTTCTGCTTGATTGATTTCAGCCCTGAGTTTGATGATTTCCTGCCTTCTACTTCTCTTTGGTGTATTTGCTTCTTTTTGTTCCAGGGCTTTCAGGTGTGCCATTAAGCTGTTAGTGTATGCTGTCTCCTGTAAGGACACATGCTCCACTATGTTCATAGCAGCCTTATTTATAATAGCCAGAAGCTAGAAAGAACCCAGATGCCCCTCAATGGAGGAATGGATTCAGAAAATGTGGTATATTTACACAATGGAATACTACTCTGCAATTAAAAACAGTGAATTCACGAAATTCCTAGGCAAATTGTCAGAACTTGAAAATATCATTCTTAGTGAGGTAACCCAATTACAAAAGAACACAGATGGTATGCAGTCACTGATAAGGGGATATTAACCCAGAATCTCGGAATACCCTAGACACAATTCGCATATCAATAGATTTCCAAGAAGATGGAAGGAGAGACCCCTGGTCCTGGAAAGACTGGATGTAGGGGAATGCCAGGACAGAGAAGCAAGAGGGGGTTGAATGGGGAAAAGAGGGAGGGAAGGGGGCTTATGGGACTTTCGGGGAGGGAGGAAATGGGAAAGGGGAAATGATTTTGAATGTAAATAAAAAAAACTTAGAAAATAAAAAAATAAATCATACTCTAAATAAAAAAAAAGAAAATGGATTTTTTCCTCATTTATTATTTCTTGTGCAGTGGAGAGAATGATTTAAAAATTGAGGCCATTTTTTAGCTATATAGAAAATACAAGACCATCTTAGGCAATTTAAGTTGTTTATCAGGTTTAGGAGTTTTCTGGTGGAATTTTTTGGGGTCACTTAAACATACAATCATATCGCCTGCAAATAGTTATATTTTGACTTCTTCCTTTCCAATTTGTATTCCTTTGACTTCCTTTTGTTGTCTAATTGCTCTAGCTAGTGGTATTGCTTCAAGTTTCTCTCTATTTAGTTTGATGTTGGCTAGTGGTTTGCTGTATACTGCTTTTACTATGTTTAGGTATGGGCCTAGAATTGCTGATCTTTGCATGACTTTTAATATGAAGAATGCTGAATATTGTCAAATGCTTTTTCAGCATCTAATGAAATGATCATGTGTTTTTGTTTTTGAGTTTGTTTATGTAGTGGATTATATTGATGGATTTCTGTATATTGAACCATCACTGCATTCCTGGGATGAAGACTACTTGATCGTGATACATGATTATTTTTATGTGTTCTTGGATTCGGTTGGCAAGAATTTTATTGAGTATTTTTGCATCAATGTTTATAAGGGAAATTAATCTGAAGTTCTCTTTCTTTGATTCTTCTTTGTTAGGTTTAGGTATAAGTGTAATTGTAGCTTCATAGAATGATTTGGGTAGTGTTCCTTCTGTTTCTATTTTCTGGAATAATTTGAAGAATATTGGTATTAGGTCCTCTTTGAAGGTCTGATATAATTCTCCACTAAACCCATCTTGTCCTGGGCTTCTTTTGGTTGGGAGACTATTAATGACTGCTTCTATTTATTCAGGGGTTATGGTACTGTTTTACTTGATCCTGTTTTAATTTTGGCACCAGATATATGTCTAGAAAATTATCTATGTCGTCTGGATTTTCCAATTTTGTTGAGTATAAGCTTTTGTAGTAAGATCTGATGTTCTTTTGAATTTCCACAGTTTCCATTGTTATGATTGCCTTTTCATTTCTGATTATATTAGTTTGGGTACTGCCTCTGTGCCCTCTGGTTAGTATTGCTAAGGGTTTATCTACCTTGTTGATTTTTTCAAAGCCTGGTTTTCAGCTCCTGGTTTTGTTGATTATTTGTATAGTTCTTTTTGTTTCTATTTGGTTAGTTTGAAACCTGAGTTTTATTATTTCATGCCATCTACTCCTCTTGGGTATATTTGCTTCTTTTTGTTCTAGATCTTTCAGGTGTGCTGTCAAGCTGCTAGTGTATGCTCTCTCCAGTTATTTTTTGGAGGCACTTAGAGCTGAGTTTTCCTCTTATCACTGCTTTCATTGTGTCCCATAAGTTTCGGTATGAAGTGTCTTCATTTTCATTAAATTCTAAAAAGTCTTAATTTCTTTCTTCATTTCTTCCTTGACCAAGTTATCAGTGAGTAGAACATTGTTCAGCTTACATATGTATGTGTGTTTCCATTGTTTGGGTTGGAATTTATGACCAGTCTTAGACCATTGTGATCGGATAGGGTTCATGGCATTATTTTAATCTTCTTGTATCTGTTGAGGTCTGTTTTGTGACCAATTATATGGTAAATTTTGGAGAAGGTACTATGGGGTGCTGAAAAGAAAGTTTATTCTTTTGCTTAGGATGAAATGTTCTATAAATATCTTTTAGATCCATTTGGTTCATTACTTCTGTTAATTCACTGTGTCTTTGTTTTCTTTTTTATTTCCATGATCTGTCCACTGCTGAGAATGGGGTGTTGAAGTCTTCCACTATTATAATGTGGGGTGCAATGTGTGCTTTGAGCTTTAGCAAAGTTTATTTTATGATTGCAGATGCCCTTACATTTGAAGCATAGATGTTTAGAATTGATAGTTAATCTTAGTAGATTCCTCCTTTACCATTATGAAGTATCCTTCCTTGTCATTTTTGACAACTTTTGGATGAATGTCAATTTTACTCGATATTAGAATGGCTACTACAGCTTGTTTCATGGTACCATTTGCTTGGAAAATTGTTTTCCAACTTTTTACTCTGAGGTAGTGTCTGTCTTTTCACTGAGGTGTGTTTCCTGTATGTAGCAAAATGTTTTTCCTCATTTAATATATCCTTACACTTTGCTGTCTTTCTTCTCTCCCAAATCTTCTATCCACCTCTCCTCATATCTGAATATACTGCCTTTCTGTCTCTCCCTTTAAAAAAAGAACAAGCTTTTAAGAGACAGCAAGAAAATGGAACAAAATAAAATATAATAAGGTTTAATAAAAACACATCATATTGAATTTTGGGAAGGAAGGAAAATAGCCCCAGAAAAGGCACAAGGATCAGAAACCCACTATTTCATATACCCAGTAGTCCCATAAGCATGCTCATCTAAAAGCTCTAAGGACCTGCTGCAGATCTATTTAAGTTCTATGTTTGCTGCTTTAGTCTCTTTGAGTTCCTATGAGCGTTTTTCAGTTGACTTAAAGGCCTTTATTCTCCTTGTGTCTGCTATTCCCTCTTTTGTTATGTAAGTTCTGCCTCCTCTTTTAGATGGTTCTGTGAGCTATGAGAGGAGAGATTTGATAAGGTGTGTCCTTCAAGGCCCTTACTCTTAGTATAAGGTCTGACTGTAAGTTTCTACATTTGTTATCATCTGCTGCAGAAGGAATCTTCTCTGATGATGGCTGAATATGACACTGATCTGGGAGTATAGCAAAACATCAATAGGAGACTATTATTATTTTACTACTACTACTACTACTACTACTACTACTACTACTATTATATTTTTTGATCTTTCCATTTTAGGAACTTCCTAGGTCATATGGGTCTATCACTTTTTGAGGTCTGTAAAATATATTTACTTTTTGAATATTAACTTACCCATCTCCAATATGAAATGCTTCTCTACAAGATAAGCTAAGAGATAAAAGGTGAATAGGGCAGGTTTGATTTTTCTATTCAGCCCATAAATGTTTACTGTAGTGTTTCTCCATTTTTATTTCTTATGCGAGGAACCTAGCAAAGTTTAGTATACTAGAAATCAAAAGCTAGATTCAATTACAAATCTTAAAACACTAGTACTTCTAGTAATATTTTTAGAGTAGAATTTCTTTCAGATATGAATGTGTAATGTTTGAGGGAAATTATTTGGGAAGAAACTTTCAAATATCTAGAAAAATTTGAAATTCTTTTTCTTAAATATTACCTATTTTTTCAAATATATATGTGGTTCTTTCAATAGGGTAGGTAGATATAGACAATGTAATGTACTGTATGTTTAATTCTCATATTAATTATCACAGTGGTTGTGCAGGTATATCAAGTTTTTGTCAGACTTTTATACTAGATTCATATTGACTCTGCAAGAGATCTGCCAAATAGAGTAGATTGATACACAGGAATCATTAGGCTATATATTAGTGACAGGAAAGGCATATCAGCAGCCAGAAGCGAACCTAGAATGAAGTCTCTGAGGACCCCATATCTCAGAGGACACCCATCATAGTTATGCAAAATGGTGGGCCATCTCCAAAAAAATTCACTTGCTTGCCAAAGCCTTTCCTATATGACTTATGATAGGCATAGGACAGGAAGCTGAGTTATTTTGATGCATCAGACTGTACACCTAGACAGGTCTATATCAAAGCAGCAGAAAATTTTGTTAATAAACATCAGCATGTGAACCACAAGTATTTCCCAAAGTCTTGTGTGTTGCACCATAATTTGCAAGATGATCAATTTTTTTTAAAAAAGCATTGGTTATTGATACGTCTGACTTAATTCCTCAATGGACACATAATTTAATGAACTATTGGAGATGGTGGAAGGAGGACATGGGAATTAATTGAAGAATGTTTCATGGGGGCTATATGCTTGTAAGAGCTATATAGTCTATCTATACCACCACCTCCAACTCACTGATCCCCAAGAATTGGGAATCCTCTTCCACCACACCCACCTGCTGCCAAGACATATTGCCTCAACCACACACACACAAAGCAATGATCCATCTGGCCTTGGACCTCTCATACCATGACTCAATAAAAAAAACCTTTCTCACTTAAAATAATTGCAATGAAATATTTTGAAGATTGAATATTTATATTTAGTCTTTCCAGAAGAATGATATATTTTTCTATATTGTGAATTTAACAACTTTGCCTCCATTTCTTTTATTAGCCTTTTCTTAGGCCTCCTCTTCCAGATAAGAATGGGAACTAGTTTAAATTAGTTCTCATACAGGTAGATATAGTCACTCTTTACGCAACCCTTTTATAAATCATCTATGCTTACTCATGTGAGTAAAACACAAATGAAAATTCAAAGATTTATGTCACATTTTCAAAAATGATGTGTTTGTGCTCTTAAAATTGAGAGAAAAATGCAAAGTATATTTTTATTTTGAAGCATGAACATGTGCAATATAGCAGTGGAATTGAGTATGTTAGGTATTTTATTAAATCAATTTCTAGTCATTCTCATTGTAACTTTGTCCCTAAGCTGCTTGTAACAATGTGTGACACTAAGAAGATGAGCATGTTGATAAAATTTGGAGTAATTTCAAATATATGTCTATATTACTGAGCTCTCTGGGAATAGTAAATTCCCAGGATCATGCTGCTGGCTCTGTTTTTGAGTACAACCTGACTGCTGTTTACACAATATTATGAGAAAATGAGATGGGACAGAAAGTGTAAGGTAATCATTATCCCTCTGGGAAAGTTGTGAGACCTTGGTCATAATATGAAAAGTGACATTGTTATAGGTAACTTAATTTATTGTTGAAAGTCAAAAGTAATAAAATATCATTTAGATTAAGGTCTCTCGAAATTAAAATTTAAATGATTGTACCACTACTATATACAACTATAGAATAGAATTACCTCTCTCTCTCTCTCTCTCTCTCTCTCTCTCTCTCTCTCTCTCTCTCTCTCTCTCTCTCATGTGCGTGTGTGTGTGTGTGTGTGTTTATTCATGCTATGGTTGTAAAAATCACATACACACACAGTTATGAAAAAACCAATATAACTACACATCTGTTTGAAACATTTACATTTGAGAATTTACAATATAGAAAGGAAAGAAGTAAATGAGTGCTTTAAAATTAGTCATGAAAGGCAGCACAGTTAAGGTAAACCAAAGCTCTTTTACCTTTTAATAAAGTTGAAAAAGAGAAATATTGGTCAACAATATTGGTATCCTCTTAGAAACTGGAAAATTAAATATAATGACTTTGATCCTAGAACTTAATATAGCATACCAACAAAAGAATTTGCTCAGAGGAACAATAAAAGTAAAAATATCATTATTTGAAGATGATCTGAAAGTATATTCAAGTGATCCCAAAAATTCCACCAGAGAACTCCTAAACCTGATGAACAACTTCAGCAAATTTGCTTGATTAAAATTAACTCAAACAATTGCTATCGTTCCTTTATTCAAAGGATAAACTGAGAAAGAAATTAGGGAAATGATAATATCTGCAATTGTCACAAATAACATAAAATACCTTAGTGTTACTCTACCCAAGCAAGTGAAAAATCAGTATGACAAGAACTTCACATCTCTGAAGAAAGAAATCAAAGAATATTGCAGAAGGTGGAAGAATCTCCCATGCTCATAGATTGTCAGGATTAATATAATAAAAATAGTCATCTTGCCAAAAGCAATCTAGAGATTCAATGAAATCCCCATCAAAATTCCAACTCAATTCTTCATGGAGTTAAAAAGAAAAAAATGCAAATATATTTGGAATAATGAAACACCCAGGATAGCAAAAACCTAGTCTCAGTAATAAAAGAACTTCTGGGAGAATCACCATCACTAACCTACAGCTGTACTACAGAGCAATAGTGATAAAAATTGCATAGTATTTGTTCAGAGCCAAGCAGGAAGATCAATGGAATAGAATTGAAGACCCAGAAATGAGCCCACACACCTATGGTCACTTGATCTTTGACAAAGGAACTAAAATAATCCAGTGGAAAAAAGACAGCATTTTCAACAAATTGTGCTGGTTCAACTGGTGATCAACATCCAGAAGAAGGCAAATTGATCCATCCTTATCTCCTTGTACAAAGCTGGAGTCCAAGTGGATCAAGGACCTCCACATAAAACCAAATACTTTGAAACTTATAGAGGAGAAAGTGGAAAAGCACCTCAAACACATGGGCCTAGGGGAAAATTTACTGAAGAGAACACCAATGGTTTATGATCTAAGATCAAGAATCAACAAATGTGACCTCTTAAAATTGCAAAGATTCTGTAAGGCAAAGGACAATGTCAATAGGACAAAATGGCCACCAACAGATTGGGAAAAGATCTTTACCAATCCTACATCTGATAGAAGGCTAATATCCAATATATACAAAGAAGTCAAGAAGTTAGACTCCAGAGAATCAAATAACCCTATTAAAGGGGGTACAGAGCTAAACACAGAATTATGAACTGAGAAGTATCGAATGGCTGAGAATCTCCTAAAGAAATGTTTAACATCCTTACTCATCAGGGAAATGCAAATCAAAAAAAAAAGAACCTGAGATTCTACATCACACAGTCAGAATGTCTAAGATCAAAGACTCAGGTAAGAGCAGATGCTGGTGCAGATGTGAAGAAAGAGGAACACTCCTCCATTGTTGGTGGGATTGCAAGCTGGTAAAACCACTCTGGAAGTCAGTCTGCTGGTTCCTCAGAAAACTGGATATAGTATTACTGAAGGACCCAGCTATACATCTCCTGGGCATATACCCAAAAGATGCTCCAAAAATATAAAAAGATACATGCTCCACTATGTTCAGAACAGCCTTATTCATAATAGCCAGAAGCTGGAAAGAACCCAGATGTCATTCAACAGAGGAATGGATACAGAAATGTGGTACTTTTACACAATGGAGTACTACTCAGCTATTGAAAACAACAACTTCATTAAATTCTTAGGAAATGGATCGAACTAGAAAATATCACCCTGAGTGAGGTAACACAATCACAAAAGAATACACATGGTATGCACTCACTAATCAATAGATATTATCCCAGAAGCTCAGAATACCCAAGAAATAATTCACAGACCTCATGAAGCTCAAGGGGAAGGAAGACCGAAGTGTGGATGCTTCGGTTCTTTTTAAAAGGGGAAACAAAATACTCACAGGAGGAAATATGGAGACAAAATGCGGATCAGATACTGAAGGAAAGGCCATCCAGAGACTGACCCACCTGGGGATCCATCCCATATATAGACCTGAAACCCAGACACTACTGTGGATGCCAAGAAGTGAATGCTGAACGAAGCCTGATATAGCTGTCTCCTGAGAGGCTATGCAGAAGCCTGAGAAATACAGAGGCAGATGCTTGCAGCCAACTGTTGGACTGAACATTAGGTCTCCAATGGAGGAACTAGAGAAAGGACTGAAGGAGTTGAAGGTGTTTGCAACCCCATAGGAAGAATAACAATATCAACCATCCGTAACTTGCATAGCTCCCAGGTGTTAAACCACCAACTAAACAGTACTCATGGAGGACACATGGCTCCAGCCACATATGTAGCAAATGGTGGTCTGGTCGGACATCAATGGGAGGAAAAACCCTTGGTCCTGTGAAAGCTCGATGCCCCAGTGTGGGGGAATGCTTGGGCAGGTAGGCAGGAGTGGGTGAGTGGGACAACAGCCTCATTCAAGCAGGTGGAAGTGCCATGGGATAGGGGGTTTCCACGGTGGGGGAAAACCTGGAAAGCGGATAACATTTGAAATGTAAATAAAGAACATATCCAATCAAAAGTATGCATTTTAATGGTTTTAAGTCCCTCTGTCTATAGAAAATCATTGTATCAGCAAATCGAAATGAATAAAAGCTATCAGGTTAAGTGTCTGCTTTGAGGTCTCCTTATTTTACTTAGGGTTCTCATTTGGGAAGAAACTATAAGGCTTTTTAGGATCTGTCCATGGAGGTATCTGAATGACAATTGTGCAACATCTTTACATCAAATAGTAAAGATGATCTCAAATTTTGAATGCACTGATTTATGTCCTGAGATAAGGTGCACCCTGCTGCCCAGAAAAGAAGGAATATTTAGACAAACTGCTATAAAGCATCTAGCATATTATAGAAAGGAAAAAAATACTAGTGGCAGAGTTTCTGAGCTGGTGTAGCTCCAAGAAGAATTAGTGTTGATTAATTGGACAATGAAACTTAGCTTTCATATACATTTTTGACACATGGTCTTTAATAACGATATTTTTAATCTTAAATTACTGCATAAATACAGAGACCTGACTAAACAGTGTTGGTATCTTAGGACCAGAGAGACCAGTTTGTTCTTCCTCACCCTGTGAGGACATAGTGTGAAGATGACTGTAGTATCTCTCTTTCAGACAGGAAAAATGGTCCTCAGGATATCCCAAAGTGTTATTTGTGGCAAAGATTTTCAGAGGCCAGATGTAAGGGGAAATAAATTCCTTTTGTGTAAGGTACTCAATGTTATGTCTGCATAAGCTAACAAATGCTAACATCATTGACACTTGCCAAGGGAGTAAGGATGGAGACAATATAATGAAAGAAACAAAAGAAAGGAGACAGGTAAGAAGACTTAAGTAGAAATATAAATAGGAAGATACATCCATTTCCAGAATTGTCACTGACTGTCGAGTATATTCCTTAGTTGTTAACTGCTGTAATTTAAATGATAACAGAATTTTATATGCATGTAATTATAATGTGAAATAGAAAATATACAATTTATGGCACGTTGGTTGTGACACACACCTTGAATCCCAGAACTTGGGAGACAGAATCAAGCAGATATCTGAGTTCAAATCCAGCCGATCTACAGAGAAAGTTCTGAACCAGTCATAGCTGTACTGAAAAACTCTGTGTCAGAAAAGTAAATGGTAAAAAAAAAAAGAAAGAATATTACAATTTGCTATAATTCACTCTTTCTTGCTTATAAAAACAAGTGAATAAGTTTATTTTCATTTCAGTGTGTACGATGCCACAATATAACACTTGAAGTTCATGAGAAATAAAGCTTTCACATAAATTCTCCCAATGCAAAAATTCTTAGTTCATAAAGAATATATATGTACATATGTAAATACAAATATATATATATGCATATGTATATATGTGAATAATTTATGTATGTTTTATGTATGAATGTGGTGATATGTGTACATAAATGCATATGTTCATGTTCTTGAATATTGAATATGTATAAATCTATGCTTTTGCATATTCATAACCTTAGATTTCATTGCTTAAGGTGTCTTTTAGATAGACTTTTACCTTGAGATTTTATGCTTGCATATTAGGATAGACTAACTGTTGAATTCCAGGGATTATTGTTTCTGCTTTCCAAGTGCTGAAGTTCGAAGAGCATATTCTATTCCTGGCATTTTTGTTTCTGTTTTTGTTTGTTTTATTGTTCTTTTGGTTTGGATTTTTGTTTGTTCATTTGTTTGGGTTTTGTTTGTTTCGTTTTTCAAGACATGGCTTCTCCAAGTAGCCCTGGATATCCTGGAATTTACTCTGTAGATCACTCTGGGCTCAAAGTAGAGACTTGCTTGTCTCTGCTTCCAACATGCAGATGAGTGTGCTTCCATTACCTTCGTCATACCTGTTTTTTTTCTTTAACTAAGTGCTGAACATTAAAATTCAGTCTTTCTTGTTACAAAAAAATCACTTTCACAATTAGCTAACTCCCCAGACTTAGATATTCATTTTAATTATTATTTTGAAAACTTCATATCTATATACAATGCATTGTGGTCACATTCGCTTGCAATGATCTGCTTTCTGATATCCTTTGACCTCTCTGATTAGAAACTAGTCCACTTCGTATCTTCACATTATGCTTTCCTCTTTTCCTCTTTTTTTTACATACATATTTTCTTCATTCTTTCCTTTACGCTTTTCATTTTTGTGCAGGTGGTCGCAGCTGTTGTATATTGATTATTACCAAGACCACAGGCTATACAAAAGGCAGAGTTTCACAGCAGTCTACTCTTTCATCCAGTTCCCACAGACCTTCAAAACACCCCTTCCCTGATGTTGAAGAACTGTTATAAATTATTCCGAGTAAGAATAATTGAACCTCATACTTACTGTCATCTCAGATCTTTTTCTCTATCTGCAGAGTATATCATTGCTTTTGTTTTTAAGCGGTAATTTGAATCATTGTTTCTGGGAATATGAGTGGTAAGTAAACACATCCCACAACTAATGCTTTAATACATTAATTTCTAGATTTCAATACAGAACTTAGCAAACACAAATATAACATGGTTTTTTGAACACTGCCATGATATAATATACACACATAATTGTAAACAGACTTTTAATTCTTCTTTGACACATATATAAGAAGAAAGAAAGGAATGTATAATTGAAATGATTTAAATCCCATTGTGGCAGAGATTTTAGAACAATTCTATGCATTTTGCGTTTTTCCAAGGATGGTATCATTGTTGGCCTTGACTTGATACAAAAGACTATGTGGGAAATAGCAATGATATTGAGCTTTGACAAATTGAATTGGTCTTAAGCTTTAGAAGGATGAGCAATAAATCTGCAATGAGATACAGAAACTTTCCCAAAGATGTTAAGCTTTTTTATTGAAAATTTTGTGATACTCTTAAATATGTCACATATAAAAATTATGTACTTTAAAATGACTCTACGGTCAACATACACCTGAAAGACTCTTTGGATAAACTTAGAAATGAGTAGAGTCCTTTTTGTATTTGTTTCTGTGCAGTGTAGTATTTTTTTTTCAGTGTCATTTTATTGTAGGAATTGCTAAACCACATCTTATTACTTCAGTCTGTATTGTTTTTGTATGTTATGAATCAGACTGTCATGGTTTTATAAAATTATTCCCAAACTATGACAGAAATATTTCCCCTTTACAACAACATAAAAATATACATAAATATATCTATTGATAAGATAGTGAGATAACACATTTAAAACATATGATACTGTTCCCATAAAAGATCAACAATATAGTTTCAAGATATTCCATGATAAAACCAAATTCACACAATATCTTTCAACAAATCCAGCCCTACAAAGGATAATAGATGGAAAATGCCATCATGAGGAGGGAAACTACACCCTAGAAAAAGCAAGAAAGTAATCTTTTCCCAACAAATTCAAAAGAAAGTAACCACACAAACATAAAAAGAACATCAAAAATAACAGGAAGCAACAATCATTATTCCTTAATATCTTATAACGTCAATAGACTCAACAAAAAACATAGACTAACAGAGATGTTTTTCATGTGGATCTTCAATATTATCAGAAAATGTTTGTGACTCCTCTTTCAATTTAGTAATGCTTTTTGTGTCTACCATTTTGACTGTATTATTTTCCATGACAATCTTTAATTTTAACATTTTTTCTATGTATTTCTTCGATTTTGTCGGCAGTGTTATTCATGTAGATCTTCGGTTTTGTCGGGGGAGGGGGTAGTTCCACTTTCAATCAATTTAGGAATGTTTTTGTGCCTACCATTTTGTAGGTATAATTGTCCATGATAATCTTCAATTTTAATGTTTTTCAGTATTTTTCTTCAATTTTGTCAGAAGTATTTTCCATGTGGATCTTAAGTTTTATCAGACAATGTCTATAAATTTACTTTCAATCAATGTAGGAACATTTTTAAACCTTCCATTTTATCTGTATAATTTTGCATGTAATAGTTTTAACATGTTTTTCTATATATTTCTTGAATTTTTTCAGGAATATTTTCCTTGTAGATCTTCAATTTTATCAGAAAGTGTATATAATTCCACTTTCAGAAAGCTTAGGAATATTTTTATGCCTACCATTTTGTCTGTATAATTTTTCCATGAAATACTCAATCTTAACACATTTTTTTATATATTTCATCAATTTTATAAGATATTTTCCATGTAAATCTTCAATTTTGTCAGAAAATGTTTATAATTTCACTTTCAATCAACTTAGAAATATTTTATGCCTACCATTTTATGTGTGTAATTTTCCATGATAATCTTCAATTTTAATGTTTTTCCATATATTTTTTCAATTTTATCAGAAATGTTTTTCATGTAAATCTTCAATTTAATCAGATAATGGGTATAATTCTACTTTCAATCAACTTAGGAATATTTTAATTCCTACCAATTTATCTGTATAAATTTCTTCAATTTTATCAGAGACAGTTTCCATGTAAATCTTCAATTTTATCAGAAAATGTTTTTAATTCCACTTTCAATCAATTTAGGAATATTTTTATGCCTACCATATTATCTGTATAATTTTTCATGAAAGTCTTTTTTAACGTGTTTTTCTATATATTTTTTGAGTTTTATCAGAAATATTTTCCTTGTAGATTTTCAATTTTATCAGAAAATGTTTATAATTCCACTTTCAATCAATTTAGGAATATTTTTATGCCTACCATTTTATCTGTATAATTTTTCCATGAAATAGTCAATCTTAATGTGTTTTTCTATATATTCCTTCAGTTTTATCAGAGATATTTTCCATGTATATTTACACAATGGAATACTACTCAGCAATTAAGAACAATGAATTCATGAAATTCTTAGGTAAATGGGGAACAGGGGGAGGGAAGAGGGCTTATGGGACTTTCAGTGAGGGGGAACTGAGAAAGGGGAAATCATGAGGAATGTAAATAAAGAATACACAAAATAAAAATTTAAAAAAAAAGAAAAAAATATAGTTTCAAAGGAAAACAAACAAACAAAACAGCAACCTAACAATTACACAAGCTGACATATTAATGTAAAGAAGGGAAATTTTACAAGTTTCTACTCCTTGATGAAGAGCTACATGAAATTATTGACATCAGGGAAAGGAAGCATCACTAATCCTAAGGCTTGAGCCAGTTACTTGATTATCCAATACCAAGGAGTTTGTTCTAAAATAATATCCATAAAAGCAATATTAAATGCAAACAGCAAATTGCATTTCTGTATTAATATGTATGCATATATGTTACAGTAGCAATCAAGGAAAAGTGAAAGAAAGAGAATGTGGGGGTTTATCTGGTAAGAATTGGTGTTGAGGTAGCAGATAAATATGATCAGAATAAGTCATATGTTATTTGTAAAGAATTAATAACAATAATTTTATTAGAATAATTTAGTTATTTTTCAGTTTTATTTATTTTTATTTTATGTGTATGAGTATTGGGCTACATGTATATCTATATACAACATATGTACAGTGACTATACTGGTCCAAGTAGGGCATTGGATCTCCTGGAACAAGAAATAAGACTGGTTGTTAGTCACTGATGGGTGCTAGGAATCAACCCATGAACTTTGGAAGAGGAGTAATGCTCTTAACTATTGAAAAATCTTTCCAGATCCTTTATTTAACTTCTAAATATTTTTAATAGTGCAGTATTTAATAGTTAATGAAGCAATGCATATGGAGTATTTTTAATTTTTATACTTTACTTATGAATTTATTGTTGAATTTGGATGAATAAGCAATAAAAGGCTTATTCACAATATTATTCAAGTTTAAAATTAAGTTTATGTTTTATCAGCTAAAAGATACTGTTTAATATCACATATAACTGTCATCTTGCAAAACTATAACCTTTCCTTAAACTGACCAATCAAAACTTATAACTTTATTCATTTGTAAATTATCCAAATGAATAAATATACAATATTAAGTGATCTTTTATATTTCTTGATTTTCTATTTTGCCAATCTCACAAATTAAAGTTCTTTTCATTTTAGTAGCTAGGGAAAATAATAATTTAACATAAAAAGATATCCTGGATGTTCACTGATAATATTTTCCTCATCATAGTAAAAAGCAGATGCCACTTATCTATATTGATATTGAGAAACAAATAACTGTGGAATTTAATACGTTGATCATATTTAATACCCCTTTTATATGCTAAAATTTTACTAAGACAGTATATCTTAAATATGAGAGAATTAATGCCTAAAGGAGCAAGAGTTGGAAGGGAAATGTGGACAACATAGGCTAATTAATATTGGCTATTATGGTGGGGCAATCATGTCATAACCTATTCATATTAAACATATACATTCTTTACCTATATCTTAATCTGGCATTAAGATAATAGATACTTTCTTTTCTTTTTTGAGACAGATTTTCTCTGTACTTCTGGCTTCAGGATCCACCTGCTTTTGCCTCCAGGGTACTAGGATTAAAGACAAGTGCCACCACTGTCCATCTTTAAGTTAAAGTATTGTTATTTTCCAAGATGGATCAACTCATTTTCTGATGGCAAGGATATACTGAAAACTACTGCTAGTCAATTTAATCATGCCATAAATATCTGAGTTATAAAAACCACAGTCGGTTATGTGGTATACTTTATTGCTTATAGAATAGAAGAAGATGTTGGATAAAGATATACCACAAAAGAAAGTGACATTCTCTATGTCAACATTCATAAATTGATCACAGTACCTTAGATTTCCCCACAAGTCTAATCCTCCTCTATGACAGAATGATAATAGAGAGGCCTAAGATGCGATGCAGGCCCTCTGCAGAGAGTCAGAGCTACAGGAAATTCACAGATTCAATAACTGAGTTATGTCCAGAAGGATATTTCTGTTGCACACCTGCACATTATCTCACTTTTATATTCTTCTCATTTCCTCTTCCATAGTGTTGCCTGAGCCTTGGAGAAGTGATATTGTGGGAAGGGATAATCCATAATCACTTATTCTTGGCACATTAGCCAGTAATGGTAATATGAACATAACAATGTGGTTGAATTTTTTAACCAGCATTCCCTGTCAATCACATGATTACATTTATAAACTGGTGTCTACATATAAGGGAAAACATGCTTTTATGTATTTTGGTTAGTTTGCTTAGTACATTTTTCAGATCCATCCATATTCCTACAGATGTCATCATTGCATGCTTCATTACCAGTACTTATAATTCCATTATGTATACATATCATATTTTCATAAGGCATTCATCACATGATGAACATGAAAATTATTCCCTTTTGTAGTATGGTGACTAGAGCTACTATGAATATAAAAATTCAAGTATCTATTTTAGAGTATTAATGCAGATCTGCGGTTGTATGTCCAGGAGTTTTATCATTTGGTTAGGGCAAAACTCTATTTTTCATGTTTTTGAGAGACTTACAAATGGATTTCCATAATAGCTCCTTGAGTTTACACTGTTATCAACGATGAATATTAGCCACATTTCTTGTACCTTTGACACCATTTATAGTGATTTAATTTTTGTTTATTTTTATTGACAATAAATTCTTTTCTCTTACAATGTATTTGAACCAGAGTTTCCCCTTCCTTCACACCTCCTAGTTTCCCTGGCTTCCTCTCTCTCAATGATACCCTCCCCTTCCATTTCTTCTTAGAAAAAATATTTTAAAATTAAATTTAATGAAAATGTAATTTTATCATTCTTCTCTTTCCACCTACTTCTGTTATTTTTTCCTTTTAAAAATGATAGGTATCTACCTATTTTCATACTTCTACATGCATAAACACACACACGTGTGTGTGTCTGTGTGTGAATGAATATGTTTAAATACCTGTAAGATAGAGTACATATTTGAAGGTCAGAGGACAACCTGTGGGAGTCATTTCTTTACTTTTAATATGTGCTCTGGGGTATTGAACTCAGGTCATAACGCTTTGAAGGAGGAACCATTAAATACTGAGTCATCTGATTGCTCCCACATATTTTCTTAAGAATAGCCATTATGGTGAAAATAAATTACATATAAATGTAATATTGATATAAGTTTCTATGTTGGCTAAATATGTTGAACAGTTTTAAAAGTATGTAAAGCATCTATTCAAATACATAGACAATTCAAAAATCTTTTATGTGCTTTATTTAGGCATAGTATTTAAAAGTTATTTTATATTCTAGACACTACTTTTGACAAATATGTCTATGTCTATGTTTATCACTATCAATTTCCATATATATATGTATGTGCAAACATTTCTACAATTATGTAGGTTAGCTTTTTACTTGACAGTTTCCTTCTTTGTTGTATAGAAGCATTTTAATCTCATGGGGTTCCTATTTCCTCAGAAACTGTTGCCCTATTCAAAAAGTTCTTACCTACACCTATTATTTCTATGTATATTCTTTATTTGTATTTTTTCAGAGAATTGTGTTTAACAGTGTGAAGTATTTTATCTATTTGAGAATGATTTTTATTGATACTAAAAGGATCAGGTTCTATTCTTCTGCACATTTATCAGGTTTCCTAGTACCATATGTTAAGGCAATCTTATCTAAAATTTCTGCTTTTGGCTTTGTCAGAAATTAAATGGCTATCCTTGACCAGAATCGTGGCCTTTGGGTCTTAAAGACACAGTTGTTAACCAAAATAGTTCAGTCTAATACAGTGATATAATACGGTCAAAACATAACAAAATACATGATTGTTTACTATCATTATCAAGTATTAGCTACTGTTAACATTTTTATGCACTTTACTTATATCAGACACACCACAAATACACATGCATGGCATTTCCTTAGGACTTTCTTATGATAGCTATGTTTTAACTAAGAAACAGTATGGTGTGTTTATTTAGAGTCTATTGAGACTCTTTTATGTGCCACGTGTGGGTCACTGAAACTTCTTTATGCAGTCCTTAATTGTAGCTTTTTGAAAATAAATGTTGATCTTTACATAAAATTAAAGAATATCTAAGGACAGAAATATTATGGTGCTAGAACTAGAGACAAATGAGGAAAAAAATCATGATTCTTCGTGTGGGGGTGGTAAATCTGTGTTGTAAGGATGTGCCTGGGTATTAATTTGAAGTACCTTAGTTAGAAAAGAGAAAGCATCATACTATTTTCATTCACACTCAAGAGAAATCTTGTCTGTAAAAATGCTGTACTCTTCAGGGACTTGACAGAGACAAGGATCCAATCTGTCTTTCTTTGACTAGTGATTCTCTGGAGAAAGAATTCAGACTAGTTCTTATGATTTAAATCTCTTTTGTGGCAACAAGAATTAGTAGTTTGAAGATTACTCTCTGCTTATAACTATGGGTATTCTCACTCACTTTGTAGGAACCTAGCCCTTATTGAGCAGATACTTTGAAGAAAAATCAATTATGAAAGAATGCTAATAGTGCCCAAAGTACCACTTTCACCTACCCACTCATTTGTAATTGTTAGGCAAACAATAATAAATAATTTGCTCCCTGACTGTGAAGTTTAGCAATTAAACTTCTGATGTATCCGACTGCCAGCTGTGGAAATGGGCTTCTTGGCTTCTATATTTTAGTTACTTATAAAAATTTGCTTAATTACTGAACCAAAAAGCAGGCAAAACTTATTAGGAAAGGAGTTGCTAGGCAAGAAGCACAGATGCACATAACTACTGGCCACCACCTGTGGCGGAACTTTCTAGCACACTTGAGCAAAGACACTTAAAATTTCTCATATGCACACAGGCAGCCTACTGTGTGCATATGAGAAAATTGGTTAGAGCTGCTTTCAGAGAGCTATGAGCCAGGTACACCCACTCTGCATACCCTTCCTTGTCTCACAAAGGACATTGAACCTATAGATCAGGTTTTTTTTCAGCCTGTGGGTTGTGACCTCATTGACAGTTTCCAGTCAGATATACTGCATATCAGATATTTATATGTTGATTCATAACAGTAGCAAAGTTACGATTATTAAATAGTAACAAAATTATTTTGTGGATTGGTGGGGAGGTCACCACATTGTGAGGACTATATGAAAGTGCTTTAGCATGAGAAAGGTTGGTCAAATAAAAACACACATGGTATGCAGTCACAGATAAGGGGATATTAACCCAGAATCTTGGAATACCCTAGACCCAATTCACATATCAATAGATTTCCAAGAAGATGGAAAGAGAGAACCCCTGGTCCTGGAAATACTGGATGTAGAGGAATGCCAAGACAGAGAAGCGAGAGGGGGTTCAATGGGGATAAGAGGGAGGGAAGGGGGCTTATGGGACTTTCGGGGAGGGAGGAAACGGGAAAGGGGAAATGATTTTGAATGTAAATAAAAAAACTTAAAAAATAAAATAAAATTTAAAAAAAAAGAGTAGTTGAAACTATTTGTAAAAACAAATAAGCAAAAACAAATAATTTGATTCCAGTGGGGAAAAAATTCAAAGATAAATAATTGTGAATCAAAGAGAAATATGAATATGATTACATATATTATCCTTTAGTCTCAGCATCTCTAGTTTTGGTAAAATTTTGTGGCAGAACAGAAGCTTAATCTCACAGTATGTTAGAAGATTTACACACAAATTTTCAAAAGGACAAAATAGTTAGTGGAATGTCTACTGGTGTAAGCTTTATTCACAATTATTCTCACACAGACATATACACACATACACACACACACACACACACACACGTGCGTGTGCACACAAAATCTCACAAAAGCAAAAAGAATAAAACTCATCTGAAGTTCTAGGGTCCAAAAATATTCAATAACAACAAGGGTATTATAATTTATCCTGAATAACTCAAACATCTTTAACATATTCATGATAGGTGTACTAAAAATCAAAATGGCATTAATTATATAACACTAAGCTCATAAGAATTCTATTACAACCTGAATAGTTTGATAGCTATATTGATGATGCAATATCTCATTGTCAGAATACATTTTCTGATATGGAATAAAAAAAATAAAATCATCATTGACATAAGATATAATGTATATTGTATTATTTAAGTCATAAAATAAAGCTAATAATTTTGAATAGAATTAGTGTAAGTGTATTTAATAGTACAAACATTTTGGAGATAAACATATTATTCTGGGGAAATTAATTGTTACAACACACATGTGAAATATGTGATAAGAGTCTAAGAAATCCTATTGTTTGATACAATTTATCTAGTTTAAAAAAGAAAAGAAAACAATGTTATTTTTATTTCCCCAGATGAGGAGATGAGATGAAAGTGTAACCCAAGTTGTTCAAAAATTTAACTTTGGCTGGGCCCATAGTTTTTCTACCTAACTGTCCCTCGTGTAAGTCTGGAAGCTTCTGTCCTGCATCCAATCTAATCTTCTGCAAACCTGGAACTTGAAGGCTTCATCTTCTAGTGTCCATCTTCTAACCTACATCTATAATGTTTCAGACTAGAAATTTACTGTTGAATGAACTTTCACTTTCTAGCTCTTTCTGAACTCTGGCTGGTTCCAGTCAATTGTTCTGGCTTACACTCCTCTCTAAGTTTACTGATTCAAATTGGCTTCTCTGGCTTCTGACTGAATTGGTGTGCTTAGAACAGCCTCTGGGTTCTTTGTATATATTGGATATCAGCCCTCTATCAGATGTAGGATTCATAAAGATCTTTTCCTAATCTGTTGGTTGCTGTTTTGTCCTACTTACAGAAGCATTACAATTTATGAGGTTCCATTTGGTCTATAGATCTTAGAGCATAAGCCATTGGTGATCTGTTCAGGAAAAGTTCCCCCATGCCCATGTGTTCAAGGTTTTTCCCCACTTTCTCTTCTATTTGATCCAGTGTATCTAGTTTATGTGGAGGTCCTCCAACCACTTGGACTTGAACTTTGTACAAAGAAATAAAAAAAGATCAAAAAAGATCGATTTGCATTCTTCTACATGTTGACTGCCAATTGAACCATTACCATTTGTTGAAAATGCTCTCCTCTTTCCACTGGATGATTTTAACTCTTCTGTCAAAGATCAAGTGTGTGTAGGCTTATTTCTGGGTCTTTAATTCTATTCCATTGATTTACCTGCCTGTCACTATACCAATACCATGCAGCTTTTATCACTATTGTTCTGTACTACAGCTTGAGATTCTCCCAGAAGTTCTTTTATTGTTAAGAATAGTTTTCCAATCCTAGTTTTTTTGGGATTCCAAATGTATTTTCAAATTTTTCTTTAACTCTATGAAGAATTGGATTGAAATTTTGATGGGAATTGCACTGAATCAGAAGATTGCTTTTGGCAATATGGCCATTTTTATTATTTATCCTGCCAATTCACAAACATTGAAAATATTTCCATCTTCTGAGGTCTTTTTGATTTTTTTTCTTCAGAGACTGGAAGTTCTCAGAAGATGCTCCGACATGTAGTAAGGACACATGCTCCACTATGTTCATAGAAGCCATAGTTATAATAGTCAGAAATTGGAAACAACCTATATGTCCTGCTACAGAGGAATTGATATAGAAAATGTGGTACAAGCCAGGCGGTGGTGGCGCACGCCTTTAATCCCAGCACTTGGGAGGCAGAGGCAGGAGGATTTCTAAGTTCGAGGCCAGCCTGGTCTACAAAGTGAGTTCCAGGACAGCCAGGGCTACACAGAGAAACTCTGTCTCGAAAAACCAAAAAAAAAAAAGAAAGAAAATGTGGTACATTTACAAAATGAGATAATATTCAGCTATTAAAAAACAATGACTTCATGAAATTCTTAGACAAATGGATGGAACTTGAAATCATCATCCTGAGTGAGGGAACCCAGTCACAAATGCACATATGTGGCATGCACTCACTGATAAGTATATAGTAGTCCAAAAGAAGCCCACTATACAATTCACAGACCACATGAAGCTCAAGAAGAAGGAAGACCAAAGTGTGGAACCTTCAGTGCTTCTTAGTAGGGAGAACAAAATGCTTACAGGAGGAAGTATGGAGACAAACTGTGGAGCAGAGACTGTAGGAGAGGATATCCAGAGACTGCTCCACCTTGGGATCCATCCCATGTACAGTCACCAAATCTGAATGCTATTCCATATGCTTGGAAGTGCTTGCTGACAAGAACATGACAGGGTGGGAAGGTGGGAATGGGTGGTTGGGTTGGGGAGCACCCTCATAGTGGCAGTGCAATGGGGGATGGGATAGGATGTTTCTGGAGTAGAGACCTGGAAAGAGTCTAACTCAACAATTGAACTGAACTGAACTGAACTCAATTCTCTCTTCCTCACTGCTTTTTAAGTAGTCCTAATCTCCTGAGAGCTGGTGATATCCTATTTCTGACTCATTCTGCCAACTCTTCCTCTGATTCATCAATTTGTCTACTCTTCAGTTAGAAGCTATTGTTTGGGATTAAAGATGAGTGGTAAGGGTGTGCCTTTATTCAAACCAGAGAGATTAAAAGTATGTATTCCAGTCTGAGAGATTAAAGGTATGTATTGCAGCCAGAAGGATTAAAACTGTGTTACATGCTCCAGATTGATCATATCTTTGCATATGATCCTTCCCAGAGCAGTCATGTTGCTAAATTAAAATTAGTCTATATTGTATACTACCCAAAAAGAAAAGTGAAAGTTCTACTTAGAAAAATATGAAATTAATGAAGAATGAAGTTGGTGTGGGGAGTTCAGAGGACTGAAGGAAAGGAAAACTTGAGTTATTGTATATGAGGGTAAAATAAAAAAAATCCAAAAAAAAACCCAACTTGATATGAAAAGAAAATAATTAAATTAATTAAAAATTATATCTCCAGTTGACATCTAAGAGAATTAGTGACTAGAGAGCTAAATAATCCTTCTTATTTAGGGAACTAATTTTATTACAGCAAAATACCAGTATGAATAAACAAAATAAGTGACTTATCATAGGTCCAGTTTAGTAATCACGTAGCTAATTGTGAACTAAACACTTATTTTTCTTATACATCTTCCTCCTGAATGTTATCCTTTCTTGAAATTCTCTTCACAAATCAAACTCATCCATTACCTTAAAATATTTATTTAATTATATTATTTATGTGTATATGCATGTGTTTTGCCTGAATATGTACCATATGTATATCTGGTGCCCTCAAGTGCAGAAGAAGATGCTGGAGGTAAGAATGGTTGTGAGCTACCAAGTGAGTGCAGGGAACAGAATAGCTAGTCCTATGTAAGAACAACATGTATTCTTAGTTACTGAGCAATGCTCTATCCCTTCCTTTTGAATTTAGCTTTGCTCAAGTTCTCAGGACACGATGGAACAAAATCAGGTTCTGTGTAAGAATTTATTGTAAATGAACTCTAGTCCAATTCCTGTTTGAGTCCTGTAGCACCTTGAAACCTCATGATCTCAAACTTCATTGACTTTATTTTTCTCAGAATTCTGGTCTTTCAAACACCTACCAGAAAGGCTAATTAAGCTCTAGAACTTATCCATCCTATAGCTACCAACTACACTCCATTCTGAAGGCAAATTAGTTCCAAAGATCTTAGGACCACAAGAATAGGCTTATCATACCACAGTCATACTCATCAATATAAGTTTATTAATTATTTATTCCTATTATTTCTATGGCAAAATATGTGAGAACAGCAATGTAAGTAAATACAGATTTATTTGTCTGATGTTTTCAGGATACTGTCCCTGATAGTCATACTATGGAAGATGTGGCTGGAGCATTAAACTGCTGTTCACTTGTGTCCATAGTAGGGACCAAAAAATAAATAATGCTAATCCTGCCACACTTTTCCTGCTTTCAGCCTACTTGTTCAGTCTTGCTAGTCATGTCATTTGATGGTGCTGTCTACATTGAGGGGGGAACTTTTTTTCAGTTGAACATTTTCGGAAATACCCTTATAGAGTGCCCCTCCCCCCGCACTTAGGGATGTTTTCCTGTTGCTTCTAAGTCTACTTAAGTAGACAATCATTTGCAGAGAAGTAAAAACATATCATGCCCAAGCTTTGTATTTTTTTCAATAGCTAAATAAAAATATTTTAGGGATCTAGAAGCAGATTTCTGGAAGCAGTTAAACAAAATAACAGAAACAAAAGTAAACACACAAAACAAAAACAAAACAAAAAACCAAAAACCAATGAGTAGGAATTTCAATTTCAGAAGGACAAGAGAGATGTGAGCAAAGAACATCTAAAAATATAATAGTTCAAAACTAAATATGATGGGAGACATACAACTATACAGACAACTTAACTAGGATAAAAACAGAGTGTCTAGGAAATAGTCAAACATATCAAAGGAAAGGAGAGGCTGAATGTAGCAGGGAAGGTGGAACACCTTACATATGCACATTGTCAGTAAAAGAATTAGCAGCTTGCTGTCAACTCTCCTGTCCCATTGTAGTAGCTATCATATATACAAATTATTGAAAGAAAAAAAAAACTGTCAATAAAGGTGAGTTAGCTCAGTGGTTTAGTGCTTGCCTATCAAGTACAAGGCCCTGGGTTCAATCCTCAACTCTGGAACACAGACAAACAAACAAGAAACAAAACAAAACAAAACAACCAACCAATCAACCAAAAAAAAAGAAAAAAAAAACCTAAATGACCTTTGTATTTTTATGAACTTCAGAAAGAGCACGGAATTCTCTCAGCACATCTTGTGCATATATTCTTCTCAAAGCCTTTTGACACAATTTGAGATAACAAGGCAACCCAACATTCATCATATATGTTAGGAATCAAAAAAGAATAGTCATTGAACATGCCTACTTATGTCTAAAACATTCTTCATCCTAGAAACTTCAAGTCATTCTTGTATTTAACTCAAAGAAGGAGAGTTAAAAAAAACAGAGAAACTTTCATATATCTGAGATTTTTATATCAAAATACCATAAAATTCTGTTAGCATGAATACTTCTCAGTTTTAAATAAGGTTATAAAATTAAAAAGAAAATATTATTTACACAAATTAACAATTTTTTTTTTTACCCAACCTCATTTCAGTGTTTGGGTGGATATTTAGGTTTGAGACCTTGTCACTGAGGGAAAGTGACTTTGGTTGCCTTAGCAACCATTAATTAGATTGTGTTTTATCATCTAAGTGCAGAGCTATGTGACATTGTCCTCCATTCATGTTGACATATGGACTGCTAGATCGTCATAGGATGTTTCCTGGCAACCATTTTGTTGAGAATTCCTGGTTATAGCATGCCTGTCATATGTACAGAAGGCATACTTTAGTAGCAGTTGTTCAAAACCTTGGACTTTTATAATATGTCTGTCTCCTTTCTGAGTGATATTCCCTGAGACTTAGGTATAGGGCTTGCAATATAGATGTTCCCTTCAGGAATAAGCATCTCATTGTAACTTAGTCTCAGTGTTTGACTGGTTGTATATCTCTGCACTAATCCTCATTTGCTGGAAAAGATGTCTTTAATTAGAGGTCACAGCTATACTTATTCATGGGGTTAAGGGTAAATATTCAAATTATAGTTGAAAACTATAATTTAGCAAAACGGAAGTAGTAGTCCTTTATGATACATGTCATCTGAAGTTCAGATTTTTGGCCACATTTATAGAGCTAAGACATAGATTCCTTTTTTTGTTTTTAATTTTATTTTATTTTCTAAGTTTTTTTTATTTACATTCAAAATCATTTCCCCTTTCCCATTTCCTCCCTCCCCGAAAGTCCCATAAGTCCCCTTCCCTTCCTCTTTTCCCCATTCAACCCCCTCTCGCTTCTCTGTCTTGGCATTCCCCTACATCCAGTCTTTCCAGGACCAGGGGTCTCTCCTTCCATCTTCTTGGAAATCTATTGATATGCGAATTGTGTCTTGGGTATTCCAAGATTCTGGGTTAATATCCCCTTATTAGTGAGTGCATACCTTGTGTGTTTTTTTTGTGATTGGGTTACCTCACTAAGGATGATATTTTCCAGTTCTGACCATTTGCCTATGAATTTTGTGAATTCATTGTTTTGAATTGCAGAGTAGTATTCCACTGTGTAAATATACCACATCTTCTGAATCCATTCCACCATTGAGGGACATCTGGGTTCTTTCCAGCTTCTTATAAATAAGGCTGCTATAAACATAGTGGAGCATGTGACCTTATTGCATGCAGGTAAAGCCTCTGGGTATATGCCCACATCTTTAGCTTTTTTTTTTCCTTTTAATGACAATGTTTTAATTACAATTAGAGAACTATTAGTTATGCCCAACATAAAGATACCACCTTTCCACCACTGGAAGTTCTTTGACATACTAGTCATTAAGATTCACAGACTTTACACCTTCATAGTACTATTGATAACTTGGCCCCATGGCACTTTCCCCAGCACTTTCCAACACCATAAAAGCTGACATTATGAGAGGAGATGTTCCATTCACTAACAGCATGATTTCTCCAACTCCTTTGACTGAATTAGTGAACTCTTACTTTCATGTTTTGGTAGAAAAACCAGAGTAATGTAAATAACCTATAATATTTAATTTTCTTTTTTTTAGTTGAAATGATAGGGCTTAATTTTGCATGTTTATAGTAGAAGAATGCTATATCTCTAGGATTGATAGCAGAATACATGTGGGTGGGGTTGTTGATTATCATGTCAGAGTTTGGCCTGTCTTTCCTCCTCTCTGCTTCAGTTATCAATTTATTATTTTATTTTTTTATTTTCTATATTTTTTATTTACATTCCCAATGATTTCCCCTTTCCCAGTTCTCCCCTCCCTGAAAGTTCCATAAGACCTCTTCCCTTCTCCTGTTCCCCAGTCAATCCCCTCCCACTTCTCTGTCCTGTTATTCGACTATACAGCTACATCCAGTCTTTCCAGGACCAGGGGTCTCTCCTTCCTTCTTCTTGGAAATCAATTGATATGTGAATTGTGTCTTGGGTATTCCAAGCTTCTGGGTTAATATCCCCTTATCAGTGTCTGCATAACATGTGTGTTCTTTGTGACTGGGTTACCTCACTAAGGATGATATTTTTCCATTGAGGGACATCTGGGTTCTTTCCAGCTTCTGGCTATTATAAATAAGGCTGCTATGAACATAGTGGAGCATGTGTCCTTATTGCATGCAGGTAAAGCCTCTGGGTATATGCCCAGAAGTGGTATAGCCGGATCCTCCGGGAGTGTCATGCCCAGTTTTCTGAGGAACAGCCAGACTGCTTTCCAGAGTGGTTGTACCAGCTTGCAATTCCACCAGCAGTGGAGGAGTGTTCCTCTTTCTCCACATCCTCGCCAACAACTGCTGTCTCCTTTGTTTTTGATCTTAGCCATCCTGACTGGTGTGAGATGGAATCTCAGGGTTGTTTTGATTTGCATTTCCCTAATGACTAAGGATGATGAACATCTCTTTAGGTGCTTCTCAGCCATTAGATATTCTTCAGGTGAGAACTCTTTGTGTAGCTCTGTACCCCATTTTTTAATAGGGTTACTTGCCTCTCTGGAGTTTAACTTCTTGAGTTCTTTGTATATATTGGATATTAGCCCTCTGTCGGATGTAAGGTTGGTAAAGATCATTTCCCAGTTAGTTGGTTGCCACTTTGTCTTTTTGACAGTGTCTTTTGCCTTGCAAAAACTTTGTAATTTAATGAGGTCCCATTTGTCTATTCTTGATCTTAGAGCATAAGCTATTGGAGTTCTGTTCAGGAAATTCTCCCCTGTGCCCATATGTTCAAGGTTCTTCCCTAGTTTCCCTTCTATTAGTTTCAGTGTGTCTGGTTTTATGTGGAGATCTTTGATCCATTTAGAATTGAGCTTAGTGCAAGGAGATAAGAATGGGTCAATTTGCATTCTTCTGCATGTTGACCTCCAGCTGAGCCAGCATCATTTGTTGAAAAGGCTATCTTTATTCCACTGGATGGTTTTAGCTCCTTTGTCAAAGATCAAGTGACCATAGGAGTGTGGATTCATTTCTGGGTCTTCAATTGTTCTGACCATTTGTGTAAAAATTTCATGAATTCATTGTTTTTAATTGCAGAGTAGTATTTCATTGTGTAAATATACCACATCTTCTGTATCCATTCCTCCTTTAAGGGACATCTAGGTTCTTTCCAGCTTCTGGCTATTATAAATAAGGCTGCTATGAACATAGTGGAGCATGTGTCCTTATTGCATGTAGGTAAAGCCTCTAGGTTTATGACCAAGAGTGGCATAAGAGGGTCCTCCGGGAATGTCATGCCCAGTTTTCTGAGGAACCACCAGACTGCTTTCCAGAGTGGTGGTACCAGCTTGCAATCCCACCAGCAGTGGAGGAGTGTTCCTCTTTCTCCACATCCTCGCCAACAACTGCTGTCTCCTGTGTTTTTGATCTTAGCCATTCTGACTGGAATGAGGTGAAATCTCAGGGTTGTTTTGATTTACATTTCCCTAATGACTAAGGATGTTGAACATTTCTTTAGGTGCTTATCAGCCATTCAATATTCTTCAGGTGAAAATTCTTTGTTTAGCTCTGTACCCCATTTTTTAATAGGGTTATTTTGATCTCTGGAATCTAACTTAGGATAGTATACTTAAGTGACCCAAAGAACTCCACCAGGATACTCCTAGAGCTGATAAACAACTTCAGCAAAGTGACCAGATATAAAATCAACTCAAGCAAATCAGTAACCTTACTGTACTCAAAGTATAAGCAGGCTGAGAAAGAAATAAGGGAATGATACCCTTCACAATAGCCACAAACAATATAAAGTATCTTGGTGTGACTCTAACCAAACAATTAATTGAAAGATCTGTATGACAAGAACTTCAAGTCGAAAGAAGGAAATTAAAGAAGACCTCAGAAGATGGAAAAATCTTCCATGCTCATGGATTGGCAGGATTAATATAGTAAAAATGACCATCTTGCCAAAAGCAATACACAGATTCAACGCAATCCCCATCACAATTCCAACTCAATTCTTCCATAGAGTTAGAAAGAGCAACTATCAAATTCACCTGGAATAACAGAAAATCCAGGATAGCTACAACTATTCTCAACAATAAAAGAACTTCTGGGGAAATCAGTATTCCGGACCTCAAGCTGTTCTACAGAGCAATAATGGTAAAAACTGCAGGGTATTGGTACAGTGACAGGCAGGTACATCAATGGAATAGAATTGAAAACCCAGAAATGAACCAACACATCTATGGTCACTTGATCTTTGACAAAGGACCTAAAAACCATCCAGTAGAAAAAAAGACAGTGTTTTCAACAAATGTTGCTGGTTCAACTGGAGGTTAGCATGCAGAAGAATGCAAATTGATCCATTTTTATCTCCTTGTATTAAGCTGGAATCCAAGTGGATCAAGGACCTCCACATAAAACCCGACACACTGAAACTAATAGAAAATAAACTGGAGGAGAGCCTTGAGCACATAGGCACAGGGGAAATTTTCCTGAACAGAACACCAATAGCTTATGCTCTAAGATCAAGAATTGACAAATTGGACCTCATAAAATTACAAAGTTTTTGTAAGGAAAAGGACATTGTCAAAAGGACAAAGTGGCAGCCAACAAATTGGAAAAAAAATTCTTTACCAACCCTACATCTGACAGAGGGCTAATATCCAATATTTAATTTTCAATTCCTTTCTCAGTTCTACTTTCATAGTAACTCTTTTCCATTAATCTCTTCTATAGAGATTCTTCTCCCACTTCCAGTGGCACCTTTCTACTTTCCCGGCTACTGTAGCTATTTCAAGTTATGTGCTCACACCTTAAGACTTAGATAAAGGCATGTAAGAGAACATACTGTATTTGTCTTCTAGTCTTGAGTTAATTTACTGAATATAATAGTTTTACCTACACTTTTCAACTACAAAATCTGATTTAAAAATCATGTATATCTATTGAAACTATTTGTCAGAAGGAAGACATGAGATGGTACTGGTAGGAGTGGGCAAGTAAGCCAAGGTAGAAGCAAATAAGAATAACAGAATTGAAGTTATCTGAAAATATTGATGACAGCAAGCAGTGTTATGGATAGTATTAACGTTCACTGATTTTATTATGTGGAATTTTGACTCAATGAATTTGTAGATTTTGTCTTTTGCATACAGAGGATTATTATCCACAACATACAATAAAATCACGTACAAATCCTGATTGGTGCTAGAATAATTATACAAAAACCAATTTAAAAGTTAAATAATGTGTAGGCTAAATATTAGAACCAAGAAAATTATTTAATGATGTTTTTATATTGAGTTTTTAATAGGTTCACACACACACACACATACACACACACACACACACACACACATTTTCAACCAGGTAAAAAATAAGTGTACTGAATATCAACCTAATTATTCTCTAAGTTATGGTACTAGACAAATATCTTGTCAACAATTAGATCAAGATTATATATAATAAAGCTGAACTTTCACATATTTTATGGAAACCTTCCTTTATTTGCCATAAAATGCAAAAAGAAAATTACTATATTAAATATTTAGCATCAATGCTGTGCTAAATGTGTCCATATGATGGCAAAGTCATTTCTATAATAAAATATAAGATATATTTTACTATTGTTCTAATAATTTTACACAGTTTTAATATGTCCAGTTCTAAGTTACACACTACAGTTAAGTATCCAATATGCATTCTTAGAAGCATCTGTTTGAAGATGTAGCATATTTGAAAATGCATTCAGAAGAATCTAATGGTGTCCAATAGAGAATAAAGTAACTAATTGAATTTTGTAATATAGTCCATAACAGGATTTTCAAAGTATATGGTATTTGCAAGCAAAGTGCTTTATTATCTATAATGTTGAGACATATCACAAAAAGTAGAATTAAATTTTCTTACATTCAAGTGATTTCTTTACAATGGATAATAAGGTAGAGATTCACTCTAATGATTTGGATATAAATAATTTGAGTGACATTTCCTTTCCAACATTCTCTTTAAACTTGAGACAAAAGTTACTGTTGCATTACATTGAGTGCCAATAAGAAAGGAGGATATCTTGGATTATTAATATATTTATGGATACCATGTAGAATAAGAAAAGTCTGGAAACTAAGATTCCATCTAGCAAGTATTTCTAATATATTGACATTGTCATAATGTCAAATAGTTTGCCATAATATATTGTCATAATGTCATAACGCATTGTTAGAATTGTACAAATAGGCTACAAAAATTCAAAACTATGTTTTATGTAAGTCTATAAATTTTGTCTTAAGTCCTTTTCATACTTACACTTGGTAGCATACAGATTGCAAGCAACTGCTCAACCATGCCTGAAAGCCCCCATTTCTGAAATAATATTGGACAAGCTTTTTATCCTAATTATAAATTTTAATTGTTTTTAGGAGAACTAATTAAAACAAACCAGAAAAAAGAAAATAAATAATTTTATATTTTTTCTTAATAAAAGAACTTTGCCAAATAATTTCTATAATCACCTGATAAACGTAAATAACTATGAAGAGCCTAAGATTTCCTACCACTTAAATATTGATTAGTTGGCCTGCATCATTTTCATAGATGTCAACAACAGATACAATGCTCCTGTACGAAAGGCAAAGAATAACTTAGTAATTACAGAAATGTGATTCAGATTGGCTACAGTTTGCCAAAAGTCAAAGTTTGCTGGCTTAGGATTGAACTTAAACTTGATGTTGAAAGCACCAAAAAATACTCTAATACTCAGTGAGGATGTGAGATAAAGAATACACTGAAACTGTGCAAGCTGAGCCATGCATAATGTTCAAGGAGATGTTTTCCTTTTGTGCTAGAGTGAGATAATATATTTCTGAATACTATTTTCTTTGTAAACATTCTTTAAAAAATTACCCAAGAGAGAAAATCCATGGATCTGTGTTTAAATGTTCTAAATAGATAACACCTTAGGAGAATCCTCTCTCAATTCTATGTCCATGCAACACACATAATCCCTTCTAAAGACTTTAGAACTTCTTTGAAATGTATTCCTTATGAAATAAGAACATAGTAAAAGCTTAAGTTTTGTGAATAAGTTATTCACCTGAAATTCTCAAAATTTTGTTATTTTTTCCAGATAATTAAACATTTTTCTTTGAACCTTATAAGAATATATCAATACAAACATAAACATCGATTAGAAAGTTTAATGAAACATTATAATGGGATCATATTATAAAAGAATAAGAAAGGGACAGCTCAGCAATTAAGAACATTTTCTGCTTTACAGAGAACATGTGTTCAGTTCTAGCACCCTTGTTTTGCCTAAAAATAACCTATAATTCTAATTGTAGGAAATTTGATGTCCTTTATGACTGCTGAAGGCACTAGACAGCAAGTGATATACACATATGCATATAGACTTCCTGCTCATTACTTACAGGCTTTTATTTTCTTAGGAAACCAGTACATACTTTATTTAAGGAAGGCTTAGTTTGAATCATAAATTTAGACATCTAACAATGCTCTTGGGCACTTCAGCTAATAAGTATCTGAACAAATAATTTATAATCAATAGTAGAAAGTAGACAATCAATAATACAAAGAAGAAATCAATAGATCACAGACATACAATCAACTAAAGTGCTTGAAAGTATGAGGATGCTGCAATGATACTACAAGGGTTCAGAATAAATCCCTAAACTGTAAATCAGGAAGTATAAGAGTGTAGTGGCAATAAATAAATAAATAAATAAATTTTAAAAATAAGAGAAATTATTTATATATGCTATGTTTTGGTTTGTTAATTCATATAAGTGTTAATAACTACAAAATATTACAATTCACATAATATAAGATAATGCAATGTATCTTTTATGTTTCAGAATATTTAAATAAATACATGAGATAAGAAGTTTGCTTCTTTAGTGACAGAAGAATTTTTATGAGAATTGATTACAGGAATATTAACCTAGAATAGATAGCACAGACGAAAAAACAATGGTTAAAATCCTTGGTTCAAAATATTGAATTGATGTCAATAGCATGCAAACACAAGACACCAGGAATTATATAGTTGACATAAATTTTGACAAAATATTAATAGAATGTGACTAAGAATATCATCTACAAAATATCCAGGAAGGTACTTGCGAGGATCTGCACATGTGTATATACACATGCATAAAAATATCTTGAGTTTTTGTCCAAGTACATTTTATAATTTTCTTAATTTTTGACATTATCATGAAGTTAGTACCTGGCCAGTTTATTGATATTTAGCAATTGTAATCAATTTCTTAATTCTCAAGAAACTATTAACAAAAGAAAGTTTTGAGAAACAACATCAGATCTTAGTGAATTCTTAGCCTGGTTTTCACTATAATTCTTAAGAATGTTACCTCAGTCCCACTTGGGAAGGAGAAGAAAGCAACCACAAAAGGAGAGGGAGGGAGGGACATAGGAGGGAAAGGGATTTGGGGCAGGGGGAGAGAAGAACATGGTTTTGGGTAGGAGAAAATTACTGAAGACCTGAAAACCTACAGAAGGAATGAAAATAGGTAACCTAAGGAGGTAAGAGGTTGGTGGTATCCTCCAGAATGTACCAGAGACCTGGGAGGTGAGAGACTCTCAGGACTCAAAGGGAGGGACCTTAGACTGAATGCTCTACAGTGGGGAGAGGGAACTTTTAGATCCCACATCCAGCAGAAAGACAGAACATCTAGTGAGGGATGGGGTTACTATCCAACAGCCAGAACTCTGTCCCGTAATTATTTCCCTCCAAAAGAACTGCAGGGATGGAAATGGAGAAGAGCATGAGGGAAAGAAGGTCCAGTGATAGATCCAAAGTGGGATCCAACTCAAGGGGAGGCCCGAAGGCCTGACACTATTACTGAGGCTATGGGGTACTCACAAAATGGGAACTGTCATGACCGCCCTCCAAGGACCCAACAAACAGCTGAAAGACTCAGATGCAGATATATGTACCCAACCAATTGACAGAAGCTTCTGACTACTTTGGTTGAATTAGGGGAAAGCTGGAAGAAGCTGAGGAGGAGGGCAAACCTGTAAAAGGACTGGCAGTCTCAATTAACCTGAACCCCAGAGATCTCTAGGTCTCTATGGAACACAAACCAGGCAGCATGCATCAGCTAATATGAGGCCCCCAACATATGGTCTAGAAATCAATCCAATAATGGAACAAAGGAATACTCAAGTCTTCATTTGGAAGGCTGGCTGTGTACATATTCAAAGACATATTTGAAAATTGACAGTTTCCTTGTGTGAAGTTACATTTACCGTGGATTAAATTGGGATAGGATCTGGATTTCTAACGAGTTAATGCATGTGTTAAAGCTCTTAATCTTTTATTATCGTGTTAAAATTGCTTTTGTTTTTTTCCACAGTATTTAATGTAAGTTGTATTGATTGTACACTTTTTAATTGTGTCAGTGTGTTGAAATCTCATATGCCTGTTTTGTGGTCTATCAACTAGCTTTTGTTTTATTGTCTGTGAGTATTAGAGGACCTTGGTATTCTGAAAAATAAAAGGCTTGTAGATATTGGAAGAAGTGAGTAAGACTTTAAGCAGAAGCAGGAGGGTAGAGGTCTTGATTATTGCTGGTATAGCAACTTTAATTAGATTAATAGATAGCACAACTGCTTCTGCACCGGCTTTGACACAAGTTAAAACAGTTACTTTTGTTAATCATTTAGCAAAATATGTTACTAATATTTTGAGTATTCAAGAGGATTTAGATAGACTTTCATAACAATGGCTTGATGCTCTTTATGATACTATTCAAATGATTGGAGATGAGGTTCAGTTTAAGAGTAAGAAGTCATCTTGAGTGTCATGCTAAATACCAGTGGATTTGTGTTACTTCTAAAATTTACAATGACAGTCAATTATTGGGGAAAAGTTCAAAGACTTTGACATGGTATTTGACATAATTCTAACACCTCTCTGGATGTTTTAACTTTGCATAGGGAGATTATGAATTTATTCTGAGATTATGAATTCTGCTGAACTTTGATGCTGCAGATACTGCTGATAAAATTATTCATGGCCTGAGATCAGTATTTCCATTTTGGTCAAGCTTCAAGAATGGCATGTATAGCTTGATCATACTAACCCTTCTTATATTGGGAATACTTTTATTCCTGCCCATCGTAATAAAACTTGCCTTTAGTAATATCAACATGTTGGTGGCCAAAATACATGTCTTGAAACTAAAAATGAACCCCTAGACATAGTTATTAATTTAACAGACTGGCAGCCAACAGCGGGTAAGTTCAACACAGAGCCTTACCAACCTAAGACATAAGTACATTGCTTTTGATAATGCATATTCCACTATAGGTAAGGAAGACATTCTTGTCAAACCACCTAAGACAGGGGCAGTCTTGTTTATAAGAAAAAAGAGGGAAATGTGGAGAGCTTTTAGGTGCAGCTTGACAAGAAAATGACATTGGGCCAGAACTAGGAAGTGGGCTTCAAGCAGGAATTGGACATTGGACCATGACAAGGAAGTAGGTTCAAACAGGAATCTAATTTTTGACTAGAACAAAGAATTTAGATTTAGGCGTCAATATGACTTTGGGCTAGTATAGGAAAATAGGCTCACATATCTTGGTCATCGTGATAAGCCCTTAGAAACAGTGATCATGAGAGTCATCACAGGACTTTTGTTTATTGCCATGCTTGTTCCTTGACTATTTGTGTTTATTGTAATGCTTGTTACTCAACCTAGAACTGACCTTAATACTTGCATGTAATTAAAATTGTACAAAATCGGATTGGGAAAAAATAAAATCTGCCTCAACCTGAGAACTGGCTAGACTCATTCTTACAAGCAAACAAACAAACAAACAAAAAAAAAAAAAAGGAAAACTTTTAAAACAAATATTCTTACATACTTCATTACAGAGTGAAAACGTAAATTGTAGCATGAATATGCAAGATGTAATGGAGTTTCTTTTTTATTACTTTACATATTTTCACATCAATAGATATGTTGCATTATATATATAATATATATTATATATTTATAATTTATTTATAATATATTTATATAATTTATAATATATTTATATATATTATATATATAATTTATTTATAATATATTTATATAATATATATATTTATATATTCTGCTTTTTAATTCTCTTTCAATAATCCTTACCCTTTCCAAGTAATATTTGCAATCATCAGTACTTATAAAAAAAACAAAATCAAAGAAAAATTACATTGTTTGGATAGTTTGACATAATATATTTCCAACACTCAAATTTAGTTTTAAAATTGTAAGCAAGATAAAACACAATGTGATTGCAAAGGTTAATGAGAAATTAATTCTCCACATATAAAAGAAATAGATATAGGAAGATTTTTTTTCTAAGAAACAGATGATACTCTTCCTTAGTTTATTTCATGAGTCAGGGAACATGGCCTTATGAACACCATTATCAATGAATTTGAAATGACTACAAAGTTCAAACATCAGTGAAGCATCACATCTTGTGTTCAAATCATATGATGTTTTGGCTCAGCAAATGTCATTTATATTTTAGAAGACACTCATTGTTATAATGAAAAATAAATTAGCAGACATGAAAATTTTAAGCATCATTTGTCATCTAGAACTCACGTATATTAATATGCCTTGTGTGTGTGACTCTGGGAAGAGCTAAGTCAATTCCAAAATTCCTATAACATTCAGAGCTAAACAGTAATGCATTGTAACCTGAATGCATCTCAATCTGAGTGTCAACTGAAAATAAATGACGTTGTCTTTAAATATTAAATTACAAGAGGTTTTTTTCTTGGCTTCACCCTCTTGTCATTTTAATTTAGGCTACCTGTCACTTTATTTTCCACTTATATTCTCTCAAAATTGTTTTGGGTAAAATGATAAAAAATATAACTAATAAGACTTAATAAATATCAGATAATGATTTTTGATTCTCAGAAATGTTCAACATTACTACATAATATTATGGAGTACTCTGTATATGATTCTTTTAGTGGTATGTAGCTGTTGTTTATATTTATCAGTAATATTGCTCACCGTATGAAATGTTCTTAATATATTCAGTGTTATAAAAACAGGTGATAGGAACTAAACGATTATTGGTTTAAAAAATTAAACATGCAATAAGTAAGTATTCAGTAAATAGTAAAAATAAAATCATGAAATATTTATTCATGGCTTTCTTAATAAGACAAATGTAAACCATAAAATGAATTGTATCTGAAGCCTAACAGCAAATGTAAATCAAACAAAGGCACTTGAGAGTGTGTTTTGCCAACAGATTACTTTCTTTGTCTATGGATGTGTGTGAACACTGTTACACAGATATGCTGCCAGGATATAGAAATCATTCCAAGTATGATAAAAGGAAAACTGAAAACAAAACCGAATACTAAGACTAATACTGTTAACTAAAATTAATTTGGAGAATTCTAATGAATTAATGATGAACTATCATTATCTAATGAACAATTAATGAATTAAAGAGACTTCATTCAAGTTTTCAAAATCAAAAATATAACAAACATTGCTCCTCTAAAATATATTTCTCACCAATAATGGTCAAGAATTATCGTTGTATGGCTATATTGAAATGTTTATGCATATATGTAGAGGATAAGGTACCATTGCACTATATGTCTTTAACAGTAATAAGCACCATTTAAATTTTTTAATTTTATGTATTCAGTTTTAATATTTTATATATACTATTATTTTTCTATTACTTTAAATCATCCATACTTGTACTGCTTTTTATAGTGTAGGCAATTCAAATACGTTTGTTGAATAACTGAAAATTTTTGTTTATTTTTTTATTTTTTCTAAGCTTTTTTTATTTACATCCCAAATGATTTCCCCTTTCTTGTTTCCTCCCTCCCTGGAAGTCCCATAAGCCCCCTTCCCTCCCTCTTTTCCCCATTCAATCCCCTCTCGCTTCTCTGTCCTGGCATTCCCCTACATCTAGTCTTTCCTGGACCAGGGGTCTCTCCTTTCATCTTCTTGGAAATCTATTGATATGTGAATTGCATATTGGGTATTCTGAGATTCTGGGTTAATATCCCCTTATCAGTGACTGCATACCATGTGTGTTCTTTTGTGATTGGGTTACCTCACTAAGGATGATATTTTCCAGTTCTGACCATTTGCCTAAGAATTTCGTGAATTCATTGTTTTTAATTGCAGAGTAGTATTCCATTGTGTAAATATACCACCATCCATAATGAGATTTGATGCCCTCTTCTGGTTCGTCTAAAGACAGCTACAGTGTCCTTACATATAATAATAAATATTAATAAATAAATTTAAAAGAAGAATAACTGGAAATTTTTAAATGAATTAACAATAGACTTTAAGAACTTTCTTTTAGACCATAATGGCTACCAGCAAGAGAATAAAATATATGTGTCTGCTTCAGACACTGTAAAAAGTTTATTTTGGGAAATTTTTCTTTTTCTTAAGGAAAACTGAATACTGGATATCAATTTTTTAAAAAATACAATGACAACATAAACGTTTCAAAACTTGCTATATATATAATTCAAATGCTCAATTTATGTTTATCTATATTTAAGGAAGATAAAATACTATATTAGTGTTACTACATTTCTTAGATCTTGACAAGTGTGTTTAGTTCGAATATCATTGAACTTTTAGTTTTATAAATATCTGTCTTTTATTTCTGTTTATTTCTATACATGATTTAAGATACATAGATATTACTTGTGACATTTTTCAGCTCTCTATGAATTCTATATATTCAAATGAGGCTTGGCTTGAAAGAACACCAATATTAATAGAATTGATGAGATTAACTATCACTAAAGGAAAAGCAAAAATGTCAATCAGTTTGAGGCCAAAAAGCTTCAGTATAATCCATACTTAGTCAAACTTTGATTATAGAATCACATAAAATTCCCTTAAAAAACTAAAATTACTCTCAGAAGTTGGCAACAATATCTTTGTTTTTAAAATACCTTTACTGTTTGAGAATTTAATACATGACAATAATAGATATTGATCATATTTATTATGCTTTCTCTTCCCTTCGATTCCTCTCCTCCACGACACCCTACTTGTCCTGATTGATTTTGGATGTTAGTTATAGTAACACACTGATTTTCCCTAGTGTTACCTGTATATTATTCACATAAAAATTTTCTAGAGCATTAGTAGCCCCTATAGTCTGCATACATGAAGAAAACTGACAGCTATAATTTACTAATAGATCATCAGCTGAGAACGTAGCCTCATAAACTTCTTCCTCTAAACTGGAATTTTGCCTGGTTATTGTAGTTAAGGTCTTGTGCATGCAGTCATAGTCTCAGAAATCTTGTATACTGTCACTGTCATGTACAGTAAATATCATTAATTTCATGCACCTATTACTATTGACTCTTTTAATACTTTAGAACCATCCTTCATGGCAATATCAGTTGACTTATGGTCACCATCTGCAGTAGTTTTAAAAAAAATGCCCCATTAATAGATTCTTATATTTGAATGTGTATTCAACAGGGAGTATGTCTTTAAGGTAAACTTTGAGATTTCAAAGGCTCAGTATTTCTCGCATTCTCTCTCTCTCTCTCTCTCTCTCTCTCTCTCTCTCTCTCTCTCTCTCTCTCTCTCTCTCTCTCTCTTCTCTGTCTCTCTGTCTGTCTCTCCCTCTCTAAAGATCAGGATGTATGTAGCTATGAGCTACTACTCTAGCACCTGCCTGCATACTGCTCTTCTCCACAATGTCTGAAACTGTAAACAAACCCTAATTACATGCTCCTTTTTATCAGAGTTGCCTTCATCATGGTGTCACTTCACACAATAGAGGAGTGGTTAAGACACTGTGTACATCACTGCTAAGATTGTAGCCTACCATGTCTGGACAGCTTTCCTGAGCTCTTATCAAAATGGAGGACTCCCTCTTTTTAGGGGAACTTCCACTTCTCTGCCTGATTTGGGGAGCCTGATCGTAAATCATTTACATTAGGAATGCTACATAGTCTTTGGCCCAATTACACTATCCACTTCCTATCTCTGGATAATAAAACTATTTAGTAAGCACCTGGTTTTCCTGAAATGCCTCTCCAAGGAAAGAGGTATTCCCAGATCCTTAAACCTCAGCAAATAAAACTTCCCCCTAACAAATCCCTACCCACTCTCCAGGATTCCTGTTTGTAATCTCTGATTCATCCAGAAAAAAAGTGTATGAGCACAATCTGTTTCATTGAATATCGTCTAAGAGAAATGTAACAATAAAATTTTACTAGAAGTCCTCCCCATCACCAACACTCACAGAAGGACTGGGATTCTGCAGACCCCACTAATTCTAAGCTCCATTCAATTTTTCTCCACCCCTGGTTCTGACATGCCTGGACACCAAGAGAGAGAAAGTAGAACTTAGAACTACAGCTGGCACATCTACTGTAGAAGGGAACTTCTCTGATGATAGACAAACTACTCTATGGGTATAAACACAAATAATAGGGCATTATTCCTTTGTCCATTTATTAGAATAATAGCCTTAGGTTCTCTCCAAAGGTCTATGTAGTGGTAAAATTATTGAATGATAAGATAAATTAACAAGAATTTCAACAAACTTTATATCATATTAAAATTTTATAGCAATGTGATCTATTTCTAAGAAATGTAATCCTTGTGCAAATACAATAGATAGAAATGTGAATACTATCTATACAACATAGTATTTCTGAGACAAAATATTAAAATTTGAAATGTTCATGAGTAATGTAAGAGGAACAAATAAGCTTACAAGTTTGTGGTCTTTTCATTCCCTTAAGGGAAATACAAGAGGTCATCATGTTTGTTATTGAAAACCCAGTCAAAAATCCATGCCTGGCACATTTGTATTCCCTAGTGGAAAACTTACTATTAGTATTTATTTAATTTGATAAAGAATTAGACTGCTTGTAAAAAATTTATATTTCTACTCTCTTACCCCAGAAACTTATTAGTGAACAAAATGGAATGCAGAGACTCAAGGCTGCTCAAAATGCTGAGATATGGTTATAGAAAGCTTAGCTTCAAACATAAAATTTGTACCATAGCCTGAAAAGGTTAGGAAATGTCAATGGAAGCAGGAAGAATATGGCATCTCAAAAAGATGAGGAAAATATAAAAAATGACACCTATTGTAATCATATTTTCACAGAAGCTGTGGTGGCCAGCACTGGCAGAGGACAAGGCTGGGGCTTTGGCAGTCAGAAAGACATCAGGTAGGGATACAATAGGCCTTTGCACTCCATGTAGAGCTAGTAGATACTGGTAATTTATAGGTGTGTGTGAGTTATTATCTTAAGTTTTTAACTTACTGCTGAACCCACCAGACTCCAAAGGATAGTTCTAAACTTATTGTCACACAGATGCCCTAGATAAAACTCAGAAGACAGAAAAGTAAACAAAAGACTTAAATTTGTGTAAAAGATGTTATAAATTCTTGGTAGTCTGTATAAATGGCACTCAATCCATGTAGTTTATTTACAAGCTGTAAGCCTAGATTGGGCAGGTTTTGGAGCTATTCTAACTTATATCCCTGCCATATGTCCCTTGTTACTTGCTGTTTCTCCTGGCTATGTTCTCATGGTCGATATCCTCTTTTGGTCCCCTTGATTCTACTTCTCTCTACATGCAACTCCCAGCCAGTAACTAACTATAAACCCACTTACCTCTATCTATTGCCCAACCACAGGCTTTAAGCCTTTATTGACCAATTTACTAAGGGAGCAAGGTTGCATAGCATAATTTGGTTTATATGAGGATCTCCTTGCCAGAGGCAACAGATCTTGGGACCAGTGTTTAGCATTTGAATACATAGCAGCACAAGGCTAAGCTCCTACAAATGTGGAAAAAAACAACTTGTTAGCAAGAGGGAGGATTGAAACAGATAGGAAGGAGATAAAGAGTGTGTGTGGTAAGATTTATAATAAAGCATTGTGTACATGTATGAAATTGTCAAAAAATGTAATTAATAAAAGGAAATTTAAACATAATATTAATAGAAATGACAAAGAGTATAAATTGTGGATTAAATATAGTCATGTAAATTAACTATCAGCCTAAAAGCAATAGGTGCCCTAATAATTGATATTGAAAAGAAGTATAATACAACAACAATGTACAAAAGAGTGATACTATATCTTAACTCTTGGATTATTGCTCTCAAGCACAAAAAGAAAAACCAAAACAAAACTGAACAAACTAAAAATGAAAGAATAAGAGAATAAAGACAAGCTTCTTCAAAGGAAAGAAGTTTTATTTTTTATCAGACTAGATAAAATTCACTTTTGCAAAACTCATTGAAGTTATTAAAGAAAATAGTTGCAAAACTAGAGTTCTATTTGCAAGTAAACACTTATTTGACAAAAGAACAATATAGGGCTATAGATGTATCTGGGTGCTACATAAGGGGCTGGATTCCACCATCTTTATCAGCCAAAGGTAATAAAAAGTAAGAATACCTGAAGGTAGCAGAGGCTGAATGTTTTATTAGATCAAGGCAAGTAAATACTGAAGGAAATATAGATAGGGGAAGAAAGTTTCAGTCTATATATGATTTCTTCTATAAGGAACAAAATTATATAACTGCTAATAAGCATGTAATTTCATTTAGATAAATTCTTAACAGTGTGAACAATAATATTTACAGTTAATTTAAATAATAATTATGATATATGGTAGATAAAATAAACTGATATATAAAGAAAATAAACAATGGTAATTAGGATATATGATATGCATTAATTATTAAATTACATATACATGCTACATTTAAAAGAAACTCTAAAAAACATGTGCATAAAGGAACTTATGTTCAAGTAACATAACAAGAATAAAAATTATTGAGAGATTGGTAATATAGTGAAATGGATAAAGTATACCAAATAATTAAAATATGAAGAACTTCTGAAATTTTGTTAATGGATATTTTACATTTGATAAATAAAGTTCACTTTGATCCAATGTATGTGCAATTTGCAAACTGAAAACAAATGCCAAACCTCCTTAATTATCTTCACTTCTCAGCAAGTTTGAAAAGTTCACCTCACTGGTTAATCATTACAAATTACCATCAAATTCTTTAATCACTACTAGGTTAGTATCACTCCAATAGTCGATTTCTTTTCTTTCACTTCCCCACGTGATTTTCTTAAATGTAATTTGATGTAGAATATAATCTCACAATTTCTCTCTCACTTTTTTTTCCTCCGTGTGTTTCTTCCTCTCTCTGCCCCTTTCCTTTCTCTGTATGGGTGAGCATGTGTTCGTATAAATGTATTTTGAGGGATAATTTTCTTTCTTTTTGTAGTTCCCGTCTTTAAATCTCAATCTCAAGTCATATTATGAAGAGGTGGGGTCTTTATAAAGAATTAAGTAAAACATTGAATGGGTTCACTACTGTCTTAAAACTCCTGTCTCAAACTAGAAAGATCTCAAAGGAAACATGAAAATTGATCTTGATGCTCCTGGTTCTGAAACTCTGTGACATATGACCCAATCAGCAGTCACCTGTTCTCCTAATTGGCTATGAAACTATAAGTAATTTTAGTGATAATTTCATTCATTCATTCTTTCTTTCTTTCTTTCTTTCTTTTTTTATTAAATATGTTCTTTATTTACCTTTCAAATGCTGTCCCTTTTCCTGGTTCCCCCCCTTCCGAAAATCCCATAAGCCATCTCCCCTCCCCCTGTTCCCCAATCAACCCTTTCCTGCTTCCCTGTCCTGTTATTCCCCAACACTGAAGCATCTAGCCTTTCCAGGACTAAGGAACTCTCCTTCCTTGGATATCCAAAAAGGTCATCCTCTGCTGCCTTTGTGTCTGGAGCCATGGGTGACTCCATGTGTACTCTTTGGTTGATGATTTTGTCCCTGGGAGCTCTGGGAGTACTGGGTGGCTCATATTGCTGTTCCTCCTATGGCGCAGCAAACCCCTTCAGCTCCTTGGGTCCTTTCTCTAGCTCCTCCACTGGGGACCCTGGGCTCAGTTCAATGGCTGGCTGAGATTGTCCGCATCTGTATGTATCATGCACTAGCAGAGCCTTCCAGGTCACAGCTATAAAAGTCTCCAGTCAGCAAGCACTGTGGGCATCAATAATAGTATCTGGGTTTTATAACTGTACATTGGATTAATCCCTAGGTGGGGTAGTGTCTGAATGGTCTTTTCCTCAGTCTCTGCTCCACACTTTGCTTTTTTATCTCCTTCTGTGGGTATTTTGTTCACCATTCTAAGAAGGACCAAAGTATTCATACATTGTTCTTCCTTCTTCTTAGGCACCATTTGATATGTGAATTGTGTATTGGGTATTCCAAGCTTCTGGGTTAATATCCACGTATTAGTTGAGTGCATACCATGTGTGTTCTTTTGTGACTAGGTTACCTCACTCAGGATGATATTTTCCAGTTCCACCCATTTGCCTAAGAATTTCATGAATTCATTATTTTTAATAGCTGAGTAGTATTCCATTGTGTAGATATACCACATTTTCTGTATCCATTCCTCCGTTGAGGGACATATAGGTTCTTTCCAGCTTCTGACTATTATAAATAAGACTGCTATGAACATAGTGGAGCATGTGTCCTTATTAGGTTGCTGTTTTGTCCTATTGACAGTGTCCTTAGTAATTATATGAGGTCCCATTTTTCAATTCTTGCTCTTAGTGCATAAGCTATTGGTGTTCTGTTCAGAAGTCTCTTTCCCATTTTCTTTTCTATTAGTTTTAGTGTATCTGGTTTTATGTGGAGGTCCTTGATCCACTTGAACTTGAGCTCAGGACAAGGAGATAAGTTAAAAATTTTAGTGGGGCACATAAAACGTTCTATAATTTTCGTTAATAGTTGTAAGCATACATGATTTAAATTGATGCAATTTGGAGTAAAATAAAATCATACATTTTATAAGAAATGTACTGCAATGTTTATATCATATGGTTATAAGTATAACTTGTTTGAATGTGGTTTTGTTAAATTTACACATTTTGCTTTTGTAAAATGTAACATATATCACAGAAGCTATTTTAATTAATTACTAGTAAATTAAATGGTAACCTTTATTTTTATAACAACTTAGTGTTTTATAAACAATACATTTTGGATGATTAATCAATATATATGGTGTGGTACTTTAATGTATATGTACTTACATATAATATTTGTAGCTAATTATAGTTATAATGATTGTCAAATACCATAATCATGTGAATATAGATTATGACTAGATATTGTTTTAGTTTTAGTGGAGAACTTAATAGATGTTATTATTTTTCCAACATTTTTTGAAAAATAATATTAGAGTACAGATGTGGATCAAAACCAGACATCATCCTGATACTATGTCCTGTTCCTGTACTTTTATTTTGGTATCAGTCGAATTATGAGCTTACAATCACTGGGAGAAATTTTTAGAGAACATATTTATTTCCCAATCCATTTAAGTGTTGGAATAATACTTATTGTTCAATATTTTTACTCAATCAGTGACATAATTATTTACATTCTGAAATTTACTTCAGAGTGCATGACATGTCTGAGAGTAACAGGACTCCAGCTTTGAGGGGATTCTAATTCATCATCCCTTAATTGCCTTCTTGGAGCAATGTCAAACAAGTTGCTTTCCCTGACTAAAGCAGTGGTCATTTTGGCCTTGAACACTTGACTCTCACTCTTTTTTTATTAACAGAAACTATCTCACTTTGAGAAACATTCAATGTAGAAGTGGTAAGGAAATGAATATTGTAATGCTTTATATTGTCATTGCCATCCATATTTTATAAGATCTTATAGTATGTGATCACATATTGTCTCCAGATATTCTTGAGGCCAGCATGAACAACTCAAATTGAATTTGATATAGCCCTAAGAGAATATAAGACAATTAAAGACAGAGAATAATATTAGAAAAATATTTTTCCATGGGAAAAACATTCTGTAGTTTCCAGGTCATTTGCAAGTTAAATACTATTTCTTCCTATTTCGCTTTACTTGGTAGAATCATTATCAAATTTTGAGTATGTATTTTTAATAACAAATTCAATTTTGTATAGTTTCACTATTAAGATAAAATTCCAAATATAATTTTATTATAAATTATAAAAGGATAAACATGGTTTGAAAATCTATCATCATCAATTGATTCTCATATATTACTAATATTCATTCCCACTTCTCTCAGTCTCATCCTCCCAATTATTATGTATACAGGTGTATTGTGTTAGAGATTGATCATATGAGCTCAAAGGTTCCTCACTCTGAACCCAAAAGACTATATCAAATTAAACACATTAAGAATAGACTAAGTCGCAAGCAAAGACAGTGGTCAAAATATGCAATTATACATGCCTTTTGAGTCAAGGTAAGGAAAGAATACATCATTTAATATTAGAGCTACACATTAACTTAGGTTATAAAAGTTGATCACAAGAGAAATCCAAGACAAGTAAGGGTAGTTGTTACATTACTCTTATAGCAGGATTAGAAAAAGACTGAGTACACAGTAAAATAGCATCCATAATTCTCATGGATCTCTATCTGTGAGAGCTATAACAGTTCCATTCTCTTAGACTGTATGATATACTTTGTTTTGTTTTGTTCTATTTTGGATTTTTTTGCTTGTTTGTTTGTTTGTTTTTGTTTTTTTTTATTTTCTAAGTTTTTTTTATTTACATTCCAAATGATTTCCCCTTTCCCGTTTCCTCCCTTCCCGAAAGTCCCATAATCCCCCTTCCCTCACTCTGTTCCCCATTCAACCCCCTCTCCATTCCCTGTCCTGGCGTTCCCCTACATCCAGTCTTTCCAGGACCAGGGGTCTCTCCTTCCATCTTCTTGGAAATCTATTGATATGTGAATTATGTCTTGGGTATTCCGAGATTCTGGGTTAATATCACCTTATCAGTGACTGCATACCATGTGTGTTCTTTTGTGATTGGGTTACCTCACTAAGGATGATATTTTCCAGTTCTGACCATTTGCCTAGGAATTTCATGAATTCATTGTTTTTAATTGCAGAGTAGTATTCCATTGTGTAAATATACCACATCTTCTGAATCCTTTCCTCTGTTGAGGGACATCTGGGTTCTTTCCAGCTTCTGGCTATTATAAATAAGGCTGCTATGAACATAGTGGAACATGTGTCCTTATTGCATGCAGGGGAAGCCTCAGGGTATATGCCCAGGAGAGGTATAGCAGGATCCATTTGGAGTGTCATGCCCAGTTTTCTGAGGAACCGCCAGACTGCTTTCCAGAGTGATTGTACCAGCTTGCAATCCCACCAGCAGTAGAGGAGTGTTCCTCTTTCTCCACATCCTCACCAACAACTGCTGTCTCCTGTGTTTTTGATCTTAGCCATTCTGACTGGTGTGAGATAGAAACTCAGGGTTGTTTTGATTTGCATTTCCCTAATGACTAAGGATGTTGAACATCTCCTTAGGTGCTTCTCAGCCATTAGATATTCTTCAGGTAAGAATTCTTTGTTTAGCTCTGTACCCCATTTTTTAATAGGGTTACTTGACTCTCTGGAGTCTAACTTCTTGAGTTCTTTGTATATATTGGATATTAGCCCTCTGTCGGATGTAGGGTTGGTAAAGATCATTTCCCAGTTTGTTGGTTGCTGCTTTGTCCTTTTGACAGTGTCCTTTGCCTTACAGAAACTTTGTAATTTTATGAGGTCCCATTTGTCAATTCTTGATCTTAGAGCATAAGCTATTGGAATTCTGTTCAGGAAATTCTCCCCTGTGCCCATATGTTCAAGGTTCTTCCCTAGTTTCCTTTCTATTAGTTTCAGTGTGTCTGGTTTTATGTGGAGGTCCTTGATCCCCTTGGAATTGAGCTTAGTGCAAGGAAATAAGAATGGGTCAATTTGCATTCTTCTGCATGTTGACCTCCAGTTGAACCAGCACCATTTGTTGAAAAGGCTATTTTTTTTCCCCACTGGGTTTTTTAGCTCCTTTGTCAAAGATCAATTGACCATAGGAGTGTGGATTCATTTCTGGGACTTCAATTCTATTCCATTGATCTACATGCTGTCACTGAACCAATACCATGCCTTTTTTAACACTATTGCTCTGTAGTACAGCTTGAGGTCCGGGATATTGATTCCCCCAGAAGTTCTTTTACTCTTGATGATAGTTTTAGCTATCCTGGGTTTTCTGTTATTCCAGATGAATTTTTGAATTGCTCTTTCTAACTCTATGAAGAATTGAGTTGGCTTTTGATGGGGATTGCATTGAATCTGTATATTGCTTTTGGCAAGATGGTCATTTTTACTATATTAATCCTATCAATCCATGCGCCTGGCAGAATTTTCCATCTTCTGAGGTCTTCTTCAATTTCTTTCTTCAGAGACTTGAAGTTCTTGTCATACAGATCTTTCACTTCTTTGGTTAGAGTCACACCAAGATACTTTATATATTTTTTATTTTTATTTTCTATATTCTTTATTTACATTCCACATGATTTCCCCTTTCCCGGTTGCCCCCCTCCCCGTAAGTTCCATAAGCCTTCTTCCCTCCCCCTGTTCCCCCTTTGCCTAAGAATTTCATGAATTCATTGTTTTTAATTGCTGAGTAGTATTCCATTGTGTAAATATATATGGAAAATATCTCTGATAAAATTGAAGAAATATATAGAAAAACACGTTAAGATTGACTATTTCATGGAAAAATTATACAGATAAAATGGTAGGCATAAAAATATTCCTAAGTTGATTGAAAGTGGAATTATAAACATTTTCTGATAAAATTGAAAATGTACAAGGAAAATATTTCTGATAAAATCCAAGAAATATATAGAAAAAAACACGTTAAAACTGACTATTTCATGAAAAATTATACAGATCAGATGGTAGGCATAAAAATATTCCTAAATTGATTGAAAGTAGTAGTAAAAACATTTTCTGATAAAATTGAAGATTTACATGGAAACTATCTCTGATAAAATTGAAGAAATTGATAAAGATAAATTGGTGAGAATCAAAATATTCCCACCACATTATCTGTATAATTTTTTCCACTAAATACTCAATCTTAACGCGATTTTGATATATTTCTTCAATTTTATCAGAGATAGTTTCCATGTAAATCTTCAATTTTATCAGAAAATGTTTATAATTTCACTTTCAATCAACTTAGAAATATTTTATGCCTACCATTTTATCTGTATAATTTTCCATGATAATCTTCAATATTAATGTTTTTCCATATTTTTTTCAATTTTATCAGAAATATTTTCCAGGTTTGGCTTTTTTTTTTTTTGAGACAAGCTTTCTCTGTAGCTCTCTCTGTCTTGCAACTCTGTAGACTTTGTTGGCCTTGAACTCAGAGATTTGCTTGCTTCTGCCTGAGATTAAAGGTGTGAGTCACCACCACCTTGTCTGTAAGAGATAACTTTTATTATACTGCTTCACCACAATTATGTGTCTGCTGAAATGAACTGGACTTTTGTTAATGTTCCACAGCTGTGAGGAACCCCCGTTGGAGTATATTCATTAGGTGACCACTTCTGAGATTATCAGAAACTCTTATTTCCATTTTTGCCAAATTTCTTCACAAATATAAAATGGTCATTTTTTATCCTGTTGTTTATGATCATTTTTATCAGCATTTTACATTTTTGTGACATTTTGAGTTTATTAATATTTCATTATTTTGTCTGCTAGACAGATTTCTTCATAAGGATTAATAAAATCACAAAAGTCATTCATTTTCTTTAACCATTGACCATTACAACTTTTTAATATTATGGGGCTAGGAATGTCCTTTGTATCATGTGCCTTAATAACAACAGAAAATCTATACAGACTTTGCCTCTTAGTTTGAGGCTCAGTTCACCAGGTACAGTTTCTGATGTCAATTTATCATTTTGCAATGCAACACATTCCTTACAATATCTTTTGTTTTACATTATTTTAGTTTATGTTTTCAGACAGGATATCACTACATAGCTGTAGCTGAGTTGGAATTTGTTATGTAGATTATGATATTCTCAGGCTCATAGAGATCCACCTGCCTCTTCCCGTAAGTATTGGAATTAAAGGTGTGTCTTTTTTTTATTTTTATTTTCTAAGGTTTTTTTTAGTTACATTCAAAATCGTTTCCCCTTTCCCGTTTCCTCCCTCCCCGAAAGTCCCATAAGCCCCCTTCCCTCCCTCTTTTCCCCATTCAATCCCCTCTCGCTTAGCATGGCCCCTGCTTGCTTTTTTTCCTTCCCTCCCTCCCTCCCTCCCTCCCTCCCTTCCTTCCTTCCTTCCTTCCTTCCTTCCTTCCTTCCTTCCTTCTTTCCTTCCTTCCTTATTTCTTTCTATTTTGTTTATTATCTTGTTTCTAAGAGGGGAGTATATGACTCCTTATAGGATAACTTCAATTTTTATCCTGTTATGCCTGTATGTGAATATACTTTACAAAACATTTACAGTAGTAAATTTCCATGTGATTTTTCTTAATGATTTATGAGTAATTCAATAAATGTTTAAAATATTCTTGGAAAATTTGCCTGATGATAAATGATAGTCCAAATAATTCTATTGATATACCTTATGAGTGTATTTCTACATGTCTTGGAAATTATTTTTAACAATAGAATCTCTAGATAATCTCTGCATTGCTCCTATGAAGGAGGTACAAATTGGAGATAACAGAAAATCTATAAAGACGGCTGCGTAATATTTGAATAAAATAAAATTCAATAATTACTATGTAAGTACTAAAATAATATGGTAGTTTCCAATTATTTTAAAATGGTAACACTACAAGATAAAATAATATTTATAACTCATGATTAATATATTGTATAATTTACTTCTAATATATATATATATAAATACAAATACAGTATATGAAAGGAATAAATATGTTACATAAAGGGAGGCTACAGTCCCTGAAGAGACCTAAATTATGAAAATAATAGCAATTGGATCTTTTTTCCAGTATGTTTTATAATGTTCCTATTAATTACTAATACTGCTAATGGTTCTAATCCATAAAATATACTCTGTCTTACATAACTCATCAATCATTCATCATAAGGACTATAGTATAAACAAACGTTGAGTGGTTATGGTGACCAGAATGTATCTTTTGCAGAAAGGGTTAGGAACTGTTTTTTATTCTACTCTTCAGAGATGTGATGTCTGACTTCTAAGTTGTTCTACTCTATTGCATGTTTCCAAGTTATAATAAACGTTATTTATGAGATTATACATTCTGCATTTGGTGCCAGTCTCGATGCCAGCTTCTAAGATGGATCCTAAAGATGCTAATCTTAGCTTCTGAAAGTATTTGGTAATTACTAGAGAAGTATAGAGCTTCTGATTAATGCACAATAGTCTTAGCAAAGAAACATTCCTTATAAAATTCCTCATACATATGTTTAAATTTTAATTCACTTGTCCCTCAGTTTAACATAATGTCTTAGTTAACATCCATCTGATTCAAATCCTCAAAGCCAGGCAGTGGTGGCGCACGCCTTTAATCCCAGCACTTGGGAGGCAGAGGCAGGAGGATTTCTGAGTGCGAGGCCAGCCTGGTCTACAGAGTGAGTTCCAGGAAGGGCCAGACATTTACAGAGAAATCCTGTCTCAAAAACAAAACAAAACAAAACAAAAAACAAACAAACAAAAAAACCTCATATAGGGTTTTAACATTTCATGCATGTAACCAATCCATTTTTAGCACATCCACCTCTACTCTCTCAGTTCTACTCCCACCATGTGTATATGTGTTATGTATGTATGTGTGTATGCATGTTCACCTGAGTGTCAGTATATGTGTATATGTCACTGTGCATGTGGAGCCTAGCTTGCTCTGGCAAATCTTTGACTCTATCTGTGGGAAAAAAAAGAAAAAGAAAGCAGGGCCGGCAGCGCGCGGGCCTCGCTCTAGGGCCAAGGCAGCGTACAAATGCAGGCGGACACGGTTCCTCGGGGGTTTTTGGGAAAACAGGCAAGATGCACGCGGGCCTCGGCCAAACCGGGAGCGGGCGGTCACACCACCGGCCGGTCCCGCACATGGCTCGCAGGGGCGCAGAGAGATCTTAGATCTCTCTGCGAGTTACCTGTGCTCAGACTGTCTGTTTAGCTGAATCCCAGTCTCAGATGGCTAGCTCCATGTGGCGAGTTTAATAAGAGGCGGCCCATAGCTTTGATGCTTTATTATTAAGAAAATAGAAAGAGAAAAGAGATAAAAGGACAAAGAAAGAGTAGAAAATAGATAAGAAAAGCTATGACCACGTGGAAAGGGGAGAAGACAGAGAGATAGACAAAGAATAGGGCCTGGAGAGAACAGGCGGAGAGAACACTGCGCTGAGGGGTGTTATTTATAGTGAGTTGGGCGGTCAGGTAACCAGAAGGCTGGGACAGTGTGGCTGCAGGCAGGTGACTGCCTAGGCGGAGTCAGGCTAGAACCTGGGGCGTGGCCACACGGCTCATTAAGGTCCCACATCTATCTGCCTGGAAATTTTTTATAAGCAGAGTCCTATATCCAGTGCTTTGACAAAGGTTCTAGAATCCAAACTCCTGTCCTCAGTGCTGAATGAATAAGAGCTTTCTCTTCTTAGTTATGTCTTATTCACTCCCTTAATACATGGTATTCAACATGTGCTGAACGACTACATGCTCCTGTCTCTCTGGGTTTCTGAAAAGAATTGCTTACAAAGAGCGACAATAAAATTTGGGACTTTTTCATCCCTTCCTTCTTTTATACACACACACACACGTGTGTGTGTGCGTGTGTGTGTTATATAAAATTTTAATTCATAGTATTGAAAATGTACCTTCAGGGCACACTTTTATTCTCAATTTATTTATTGTATTTTCCTCTGTATACATTTCCAATTAAAAACAATTCACTAGATAATATAAAAGCAAACAGTCTCAACAAGTATTCGTATTACTGAAACATCACATTGGTGATATTTGCTCAGGTAATAATGCTAAAGTCCTGTTTGTGTTTATTTGTTTGGTTTGTCAATTAAGAGATTCCATAACATTTAAAATGAAACACTGTTTTTTTTTTCAATTGATATCGCCAATGTGGAGTGAAAAGGTATCTAGGTTATATTACCTTTTCGTTGCAACTTAAATACAGCATACATAAATTGGTTATAGCCAATGATTTGTAGACTACAGACACTAAACCTTCACAAACGAAAGCAGAAGTGAGCTTTCTGAAGCTGAACCACAGAAATTATTCAATAACAGCACAGTCCTATAGTTCTTTTAATCTGTCTTACATTTTATGGTTATTTTTTTACTATTATTAGAAATATACTTTATTTACATTTCAAATATTGTCTTCTTTCCTGGTCCTCCCCCACCCCCGAAAACTCCCTAACCCACCCCCCTCTACCTGCTCAACAATCCACCCACTCCCTCTTCCCTGTCATGGCATTCCCTTATACTAGGACATCAAGCCTCTTGCTTTTAAGAAAAATATTCTCAGTCTGTACAGTGCACGCTATGTCAGTCAGCACTGTTTGGAGAGATCCTGAAAATAAGGCTATGTGTGTCATGGTCCCTCCTTCAAAAGTCACTTAAGAACAATTCAAGACTTAACTCACAATCTTTCTGCTTTCTTTTCCTTGATGCTTACCAAGACTTCGGTTGAGTATCTGATGGTAAGTTCTGTTCTGCATTTTGACTAGCATCAGTTTCTCTAAAAGTCTTTGGTACAAAAATGAGAACTACTATTACCCTTAGGTATATGGATAACTATGCAGCATACAGTTTGATATGACACAGGCTTAGGAAAATTAGCATTATTAATTCTCTTCTGAGTCTATGACTTCAATAGTTGTTGTTGGTCAGCTTACAGTGCCTAGCATGATTTCCTGCCTAAGAAGTAAGTCACTTTATTTATTATTTTATATATAGAAGATTTAACATCTCCTCTTTGATATGAATATTTTAGTTATATAATATATAGAGATGTATATTTATATAATTTGTTATTTAAATACTTATAAGCATTTATTATGCATTTTATTTCTTTGGATCTTTGAATACTTTGTGTCTGTTCTGGAATATGTATTTTAAAAGCCTATAATGAAATAATATGTTTCACAGGAAACAATAATACTATTTTCTCTAATTTGTTAAATGCTTCGATAAATATTCTCCCAAACTAATCGAAACTATTATAATTTAGCATTCTGGATATTAACCTTAGCCATTGTTAATTATTTCACTATGGTTAAAAATATTTAAGTTTAATATCAATGAACATTTAGAACTCTATAGATTTAGTATCAATTGTATACCTACCTTCAGTAGAGATACCATTAGACCCATTATTGTGAATGCCAGCAATTATTTTTCTTAAACACTAACAGGATTTATATCTGCAAATTCTGAGTAATGTTAAATTGTATATTTATTTTATCAAATCACTCTTAAATCAGACCACAATTTACATTTCCACAATTATGGATAAAAACTTGTGTGGATGATGATGATGATGATGATGATGGGTGTTGTTATTAATTTAATCTTTTTATTAGATATTTTCTTCTGTTACATTTCAAATGTTATCCCCTTTCCTCCTTTCCCTTCCTAAAACCCCCTATCACATCCTCCCTCGCTCTTCTCACTAACCCACCCACTTCCACCTCCCTGTCCTGGCATTCCCCTACACTGGGCAATGAACCATCACAAGACCAAGGGTCTCTCCTCTCATTGATGACCGAAAAGGCCTTCCTCTGCTATATATGCGGCTGGAGCTATAGGTCCCTCCATTGTACTCTTTGGTTGGTGGTTTAGTCCCTGGGAGCTCTGGGGATACTAGTTGGTTCATATTTTTGTTCCTCCTATGGGGCTGCAAACCCCTTCAGCTCTTTGAGTCCCAAATGGAGTTATCTAGTTCCTCTATTGAGGACCCTGTGCTCAGTCCAGTGGTTGGCTGAGAGCATCCCCCTCTGTATTTATCAGGCACTGGCAGAGCCTCTCAGAATACAGCTATATCAGGTTCCTGTTAGCAAGCACTTGTTAGCATCTCTAATAGTGTCTGGGTTTGGTAACTCTATATGGGATGGATCCCCTGGTGGGGAAGTCTCTGAATGGTCTTTCCTTCAGCCTCTGCTCCACAAGTTGTCTCTGTATCTCCTCCCGTGTGTATTTTCCCCCTTCTAAGAAGGACCAAAGTATCCACACTTTGGTCTTCCTTCTTCTTGAGCTTCAGGTGGTCTGTGAATTGAATCTTGGGTATTCTGAGCTTCTGGGCTAATATACACTTATCACTGAGTACATACCTTGTATGTTCTTTTGTGATTGAGTTACTTCCCTCAGGATGATATTATTTTTGAAACAAGGTCATACTCTATAGCCTGAAACATCTTTGATCTAACAGAAATCCCCCTGCACCACCTTCCTGAACATTGGTATTAAGAGCCAACTCCTATGCATACCTAAATGAACTTTTCTTTGTATAGTAGTTTTATTTGTGACACTAATGATATGGAATGATGCCATGAATATTTTTCTGTTTCTTGGCTTTTGTATTATATATATATATATATATATATATATATATATATATATATATATATATAATACAAAATATACTTGAAATATAAAGTATATATATATACTTTCATATATATATATATATGAAAATATATTTCATATATATTTCATATATATATATATATATATATATATATATATATATATATATATATGAAAGTCTATGAAATTTTCTGAAAAATCATGTTGAATGAAAGGATATTGAAAATATTGTTGTAATTGTTCTCACTGGTGGAATATAGGAAACCTTGTACTTGCTTATTCCACTTCACCCATTTTATTTTTCATCCCTCTTGTAACCAAACTAGTATTATTTAACAAGCTGAAGAAAAATCATCTGTCTTAGCAGAGTGCTGAGCTGTATTTCTGTACATGTTTGAGCATACTCTTTGGAATCCAGAGTATGTTCCTGTAGGTTCTTAACTTTTTTGTCTAGTTTGTAGGCAAGAGTAAGGGATTGGAGCTCAATAAAATGTGTAGCAACAGTCAACAACCTGATCCTTGGAGAAATGCTTTTTTTCTGCCCTATTAGCAAAGACACTTTTGTGAAAGATTGTCTGTCTCTCTGACTTAGTTGTTTGGGGAATTCATTTGTGTCCATAGAAGTTACATCCAGTTCCTCCCAGTGTGGCCAACTACAAGAAATTTAATTTATATGTTAAATATAGTCAGTGCTTTAGTGGAAGGACTGAGTGCCTGGCAAATGTTAAGCTCAGCTGTTTCGCTTTTTGCTTTAAATACAGAAAATCTTGAAATATAAAAAGCCAAGTTCTTATATTCTAATCTTTGATTTTGCTGATTTGGCAAAATGTTGCCTGGCTGAATGTCTTTATAGGAAGATAAAGCCTAAGGGATTTGTTTCTTAAAAATCCATTTCTATGAGATTGAAATTAATTAAACATCTTGCCATTTGTATCCAACTTGGCTTTTGAAAATGCTTATGCTTTTTATTTGCTGATAATTTTGAATGTTAAAAATGTTCAGCATGGGAGCTGGAGAGATGGCTCAGCAGTTAAGAGCATGGACTGCTCTTCTGAAGGTCCTGAGTTCAAATCCCAGCAACCACATGGTGGCTCACAACCATCCATAATGAGATCTCACCCTCTTCTGGTTTGTCTGAAGACAGCTACAGTGTACTTAGATATAATAATAAGTAAATTTAAAAAAAAAGAATGTTCAGTATGGAAACCTTAGAATGTTAAACCATATATTGGAAAAGATAAGCAGTATCTTATATTATATAAATAAGCAATGATTAACTCCTTAAAATGAGGAACATTCCATATGATTATTTCTTTGGACAGACACACTCTATGATATATTTGCTAGTTACTGATGATGATGACTGATATTACTGTCTTTACACAAACATGTTTTAGTACCAAGAGTTTTGATGAGTACAAGTACCTTTTCCTCCAGGTAAATAGAAATGTAACTTAAAACTCTTCCTTGATACATTAGAATAAAATGTGACATCTCTTTCTCAACACTTAAACATTCTTGGATCTTTCTAATGCCTTGCAGAGCTTCAAACTAATTGGAACAAATGGCAGAAAAGGAATAATAGTCATGAAATGAAGAGCCCAGCTGAAATAAGATGATAAGAAAGGAGACTGACCAAATGACCCAATGAAGCAAGCTAGTTAAGTTTATCAGATAATGATAAGATATTGATATTGTTTAATCACATGAGAACCTTTGCTGGAAAGGGGGGATAAGCTTCAGAGAGGACAACACCTCTTGGTAGGCTCCCCCTTCTGAAGATCGATGGCATTGAGAATTTTTGATAGTACCACTCACTTTTTCTGAAGCAGAGGTTCATAAGAGGACAGAACATTCAAATAGATCCCACAGCAGGTACTTGTTCCTTTGCTTGTTTTATTTTGAGCACTTTTGGAAGATGAAATATGTTTTTGTCTACATGTTTAATTGCTTATTTTGACTTGTATATTGTATTTTAAAATATTTTCAAGCATTAATATGGTCCAGTTGACAAACAAATTATGTATGTTCAAGGCATATTATGAAATCATTTAACATACACTGTGAATATAATGAATCTATCTATCATTTTATATGGTTTCTGTCTTCTGTATATGCAGTTTTAGGAAAATTATGTCCCACTTTTCTTGGTTAAAGCTTGTTAAATATTTATTTGTTGTTATTTTATGTGAATGAGTATTTTGTTTACTTGTTTGTATGTGCATGACTCCAATGCTATGCACAAGGGTGCGAGAAGAGGGCACTGTTTCTACTCAAGCTGGAGTCTTACTAACAGTTTTGATCTACCATGTTGATGCTTGGAACAAAACCAGGTCCTTTTCAATAAATAAATAAATAAATAAATAAATAAGTGCTTTTTAACTGGTGATCCTCATCTCCAGCCCTCTCTTGGCAAATTTTAATTAACAAGATATTTCTAATTTTAGATACCATGAAGAACTGCAAAATGTTTGTGAGAATTCAAATTGAGAAAGTTCTTAATTGACAATTTTTATTTCAGAATCAGGCTGCACTGATAGTCTTTCATATACAAATGCTAGACCTCAAAATAGTATTAATCTAGGTAAAATAATTTTGATTCAATCCAGCACAATGTAGTTTCTATATGGCACATTGGCTAGGCAGTGCCTTAATTTTTTTTTTTTAGACACCTCTAAACAGTGTGGCCTGGTAATGACTTTATCTATGAATGTTTAAAGGCAACAATGGTTCAGTTGAACATGTTTGAAAACTGAATCATTATTCAGAAAGAAATAAGAGAGCATTTGTTTTTAGATTAACTGATTAACTATAGTATATTTCATCTAACCTGAGATTGCAAAAGAATTATATAAATGGTTAACTACCAATGACTTAATGGCAGTCCTCTGAGTAGTGAAATAATGTGTGATTAAATAACTTTATGGAGAAAAACTCAACAAAAAGAGATTATTATTTAAGAAACAGGTTATTATAATATGACAGACAAAGATATATCTAAAAGAAAAGAAAATCACTTTATTTAATGAGAGCGTTCAGAGTTAGTACTTTCTTCAATCTTGGCTACCAAATCAAGTATAAATAAACTTGGGAATATGATGTCCTACAGAATCATGAAGAATATTGTCTGCTTTGAATATGTTATCACATTTAATAACAAAATTGATACTAATAAATGGGGACTGGTGAGATGGCTCAGTGGTTAAGAGCATTTATTGTTCTTCCAAAGGTCCTGAGTTCAATTCCCAACACCCACATGTCAGTCCATACCACTCTGATGCCATCTTCTAGTGTGCAGATGTTCATATAGACAATGTACCCATATACATAAAATATATAATGAATAAATCTTTAAAGATAAATGTATTCAAGTTTCCATAAATGGCAACAAATATACATTTGCATTTAGATTTAATTGCATTCTTGATAAAAACTGTTAGATAGGGACTAATAAATTCTACTATTTCTATCACAGAGAAGAATATATCACTGCATTCTTTGCTACCAGGCAACAACTGCACATTTTCAATGGATCAAATATGGAGATGTGGGGATTGATGCTTTAATGTGTAGATATTGTTCTTAAGTATATTGCAGCTAATATATGCTCACAAGGGCAAACACCCTTAATACAGAGAAAAATTCTATCCAGAGGGACTCAATTTTAACAGTACATTCTGGAGATAAAATCAGTACATCTGAATAAAAGTTACGAGTAGCCACACCTTAAATTTCTATTTGATTAAAAGCTCAAGCCACAAAAAAGTTTAACTTATGAATATTCACTATTTGCACAAGACTTTATAATTCTGGTTTCTATTATGTAGAGAAGAATGAGGAATTTTGGTGGTCCAATAATGTTCTGGCTAAATATTTATTATGCTTGTTTACCATAAGTGGCTTAAGGCTTTAGAGTTAACAGGAAGGGAAGCATTAGTAGTACGAACAAAATGTTTGTTAATACATTAATCATTTAAATCTAGTCCCATAAATATTGTAGACATATTAGATTGAAAAACATTGCTTCCTATTTTTAAAATTATTGATTTGAATTTTATAAATTTTATTTATAAACTGTCATCAAGGATACATGACAAATAATACAGAAGAATAAAAGAAAATAGCATCCATCATTTAGAAATAAAATCCATTAAATTTTCTTATGTCAAGTCAACTAATAAACTCAGTAAGGAAACAATTTAGCTTCTAAATATATCAGTGAGTTACTACCAATCTTGCATAAGCATGTCACACTGAAATGACTAACTTAAACTAATACAATTTTGTCTGTGACATAGGTGTTATCAGTTGATCTATCCTGACCGTGGCCATGTAGCTCAGCTTCATTTTATGTCAAGGGCTATGTAGAAGGAATGACAAATGGCTTTAGAACATATAGAACATGGAATGCAGTCCATGGTGCCACAGCCACAAGGGTGGGCCTTGGTGTCACACAGCCCAGAGGACTATGTGTCCTGAGGGCTTGATTTGGACTTCTGCTCTGCTTGCTGCTCTTAAATCCCTCTTAATCTTAAGAGTTATAGGAAACTTTTAAGGTAACTTCTGGTCCCTCACTGGGCAGTATCTCTGGCATTAGCAATAAAAATGTTCTATCTCTTTCAGGCATTGCTGCTGGAGCAGATTGTGATTCTATCACCACCCTAGAGAAGAACTTAGAGATGCAGATTGTGAACAATAACTCCCACACTTAGAAAACATTTGGAAATACAAAATTATATGTGAAGTTAGGTTGAGATGTTTTTACTTCTGGCTATGGTGTTTAAAAACCTCAAGGAACAATATGAAGTTCAGAAAGCACACTCTTATTAGTTAAGCTAGAAACCCTTTATAGTCAGGGAACAAGAATGCTAATACTGACATAACTATCTCTGAGTCTGAACTGGTGACAATTGATTTCTTATGCCTATTTTTTTTTGTCCTCCGCTTCCTAAAATGATTTATTAAGAAATGTTGATGAGTAAATATGCATTTTGAGGATTTCAGGTAGATATCTGAACTAATTTTTATATAAAAGTTTTGATTTGTATTCTTTTAAGATTCTTACAAGATTACTTTTAAAGATAATAAAATAATTATTTCTTTCTTTGTATCTGCAAATTGCTGCCTGCAGGAAGAGAAACTGACTGAGAAAAATATCTTGCTTGCTTACACTTTGTTAGTCTATAACAAGTTGCTTGGTCATGAATGTACATGGGGTTTTTAGAATCATTTGATTTCTTATCTGTATTATGTAATGTTATTTCTTATAAAGGTATTGGAAAACACTGTTTTTTAATGAGCATTCACTAGAAGAAAACTAAAACTTGATCACATTATAACTGTAAACTGCTTGAAAGATTTTGTTAGGCTATATAAGCAATGGAAGAAAGAATAAAGAATGGTGTGGTGAGGCTGGACCATTGTATCTCCCATCTATCTACTGTGTGTATGTGTAAAGTTTGTGTGAACTGGGTTTGGGATTCCTTCCATTCACAAATTGTGTGTATTTATGTATGTGTGGAATACCTGGAGCCTGCTTGTTGGAGCTTTGCTCTAAACATTTTATGTGTGAATATGTATGTCTGTCTATAGGTCTGTATGCAGGTATGTATACATATGTATACAACTTCAACTTATGCGTATGAAGTTGTTGGACTCTGCCTTTTGTTTTGTCCATTGTGCGTGTGTGTGTGTGTGTGTGTATGTGTGTGTGTGTGTGTGTGTGTATGTGTGTGTGTGTGTGTGTGTGAATTAACTGTAACAGTTTACGTATTATACCATTTCTGTGAAACACAGAAATTCTTGTCTCTTAACTATACAGCAATTTATGTGGCAAGAAGAAATCTGAGTCACTCAAAGAGAAATAGACTTAAACAGAGCTAGCTTAATCACAGAGCTTCAAAATAATTCTGAATATAGTTTCTTGATTGAACAATAGCATACTGGGAAAATGAAATCAATTAATTCATTACAGGAGAAATCTGTTGCACATTTTGACACAAACTACTTCTTGTCACAGATGGCATTGTAAATTTCAGTTATCTTTTTATTTATTGACTTGAGAAAGACCTATTGTTTTCTTACTTTATATCTTGTATGAAAACTCAGATATAAAACACATACTTCCTACTCTGTGCCTTTGATATTATGTACTCTCATGTATATATGGCATTTACAAATACCTAAATATTTTTTCATAAATATATTTCCAACTACAATGCAATATTGCAGAAAAACATGGACAAAAATAATTATGAATATACTTTAAAATTTTTTCAAATAATGATTTTATAAAAAACAAACAAACGTGTCTTTTATTTCAGGATACATCAGTCTCACCAGACCTTGTAAAAGTACATAAAACCTTCTATTAATATGATTGAATGATTAAGCATGTTCAGACAAATCATACACAAAAAGACAGCAGTCAAAACATTGAACACAAAACCATTCTTTGCTGTTTTAACATTGGTTACCTTACTAATTTTTGGTTTATCAAAATATCTCTTTTTAGGCTCACTGCTAAGGTTCTGTATAGTATAAGAATTTGAACATGATTGTGTGAAATAATTCACAGGTTCTTTACTGTCATTCATTTCTTTCCTAAGTCTTTATTCTTAATTTTGTGTAAGGTTAAACATGAGTGGTTTGTTCATAATACATTAATTTAACATTTAATAGAAATAAGTTATCAAAGAATATAGTTTTTCAAAAAGAAATATTGTTAATCAAGATGGCAGAAACCTATATGATTTCTTCTATTCCTATTTTCTGAATTGGAAGATATAATGCTTGTAATCATCAAATGAGATTTTATTTGATTTTCCTCTCAAACTGTTCAGACAACTATTGCCAGCAGCTGCATGCAGAGAATGGCAAGGAATTAACCTATTTTCCTCCCTATCTCATTACTTAAAAAGCATTCAAATAAACCACCTACATATGACTATATGAACACTTCAAATATTATTGGTATTTCTATCACATTTTAATTATATTAGTCTGCAGATATATAAATAAATTTCTCTTGAATAATATCATGTACCTAAGAATTATGTTTATTCAAAGAAAATAAAGGAGCCACATTATCCATGTCACCAAAATAAATTATTGCTGTTGATTCTATGGAATCACCATGTGTACTGGCTGGTTTTATGGATCAACTTGACACATGCTAGAGTTACCATGGAGAAAGTAACTTTAGTTGTGGAAGTGCCTCCATGAGATCCAGCTGTTCTCAATTAGTGATTAAGGGGGAGAGGGCCCCTTGTAGGTGGTGCCATCCCTAGGCTGGTAGTCTTGGATTCTATAAGAAAGCAAGCTGAGCAAGGGAGTAAGAAACATCCCAGTTTTCTGAGGAACTGCCAGACTGATTTTCAGAGTGGTTGTACCAGCCTGCAATCCCACCAGTAGTGAAGGAGTGTTCCTCTTTCTCCACATTCTCGCCAGCACCTGCTGTCTCCTCAAATTTTGATCTTAGCCATTCTGACTGGTGTGAGTAGAAATCTCAGGGTTGTTTTGATTTGCATTTCTCTGATGACTAAGGATGCTGAACATTTCTTTATGTGCTTCTCAGCCATTCGATATTCTTTGTTTAACTCTGTACCCCATTTTAATAGGGGTATTTGGCTCTCTGGAGTCTACCTTCTTGAGTTCTTTGTATATCTTGTATATTAGCCCTCTGTCAGATGTAGGATTGGTAAAGATCGTTTCCCAATTTATTGGTTGCTATTTTGTCCTTTTGACAGTGTCCTTTGCCTTACAGAAACTTTGTAATTTTATGAGGTCCCATTTGTCAATTCTTGATCTTAGAGCATAAGCTATTGGTGTTCTATTCAGGAAATGTTCCCTTGTGCCCATGTGCTCAAGGTTCTTCCCCAGTTTCTTTTCTATTAATTTCAGTGTGTCTGGTTTTATGTGGAGGTCCTTGATCCACTTGAACTTGAGCTTAGTACAAGAAGATAAGAATGGATCTATTAGCATTCTTCTGCATGCTGACCTCCAGTTGAACTAGCACCATTTGTTGAAAAGGCTATCTTTTTTTCCACTGGATGGTTGTAGCATTTGTCAAAGATCAAGTGACCATAGGTGTGTGGGTTCATTTCTGGAATGAACCCAGATGTCCCTCAATGGAGGAATGGATACAAAAAATGTGATATATTTACACTATGGGATACTACTCAGCTATTAAAAACAATGAATTCATGAAATTCTTAAGCAAATGTGTGGAACTGGAGAATGTCATCCTGATTGGGGTGACCCAGTCGCAAAAGAACACACATGGTAGGCACTCACTGATAAGTGGATATTAGCCCAGAAGCTTGGAATACCCAAGAAACAATTCACATATCAAATGATGCCCAAGAAGAAAGAAGGAGAGGCCCTTGGTCCTGGAAAGGCTCAATGCAGCAGTGTAGGGAAATACCAGGTCAGGGAAGAGAGAAGGGGTTGATTGAGGAACAGGGGGAGAGAAGAGAGCTTATGGGACTTTCGGGTAGGGGGAATCCAGGAAAGGGGAAATCAAAAAGAAACATCCCTCCATGGCCTCTGTATCAGCTCCTGCTTCCTGACCTGCTTGAATTACATTCCTGACTTCCTTTGGTGATCAACAGCAATGTGGAAGTATAACCTTTCCTCCCCAACTTGCTTCTTGGTTATGATGTTTGTGCAGGAATAGAAACACTGACTAAGACACCGTGTAATTTCCCTTTCAATATACACATTTGTTTGACACAATGTACTTATTTTATGAAAAGATGATTTTAAAATGTTTGATGTGTATAGATCTCTGGTCTATAGATTGGAAGCTCCCCATAGTGGGCAAAAAGGGGTTAGTATATGAAGGTTTGAGGCTATAAAGTTTTAAGTCTATGGATTTTTTGTAATATGACAATTAAAGTGTACCCATCATTTCACACAATGCAGTAAGGATCTAGAGTAGAGACTCACAGATTATTTTGAATGTTAAAAACATAATTTAAAGGAAAGAAAACTCTTAAATAAGAAGACATGTAACTCCACAAATAAGCATTTCATATATGAAGCTATGGCTTATCACATCCCACAAAGGAAAGGACTAAGATAATCCATATGTAAATGTATATGTGGGAAAGAGGTAAATGTTATAAGTAATTTCTCTGAAATTTAAAAAAGCAATGGAGTTGGAGAATAATTTCACCCTGTATTGTGTGTGATGGTAGAACTGCTTTCATGTTAATTTTATTTCTCTAAGTCCTGTCTCAAAGCTGGTTTTGTAATAAGACTCAATAAATGTTTTATGCATTAATGTCTGAATCAACAAACCATATTTACTGCTTTCCAAAAATTATAATAGCATCATTTATTTTTCCTATTTGTCTTGTTTCTGTGTAATTCACCACTTTAGCAGAAAACAATAAGAGATATGGTCATTATGCTATATTAAGACTGAAAGGCAGCCATGCTTAATGTCTTTGCCCCATTTCTCTTCTCTTCTTTTTCAAACAAAAATCATAATCATCCACACATCAATGCTGGCTTATACATGGATGAGCTGCATGTGATTCACATCCATCTACATTTGATACCACTCAATTCTTAGCAATTCTTTTAAACACATTTTGGTTAATATGAGATATTCCTAAAACATAGTGGTTAATGTACTATTTTAATGCAGGCTTCATGTTTATTTAAATATCTTAATGTTTTCAAATATTTTGTCAGTTTTTCTGACACATAAAACTACTCCACAAATGTATTTAATGACGTATTTTTGAAAAATCAAACTCAGAAGATTACAGTGGTATAATTCCTGTTTTTACTTTAGTTTTCATGATGTAAGGATATTGTGGTGGTTGGAGTGAGAAAGCACCCCCATGTTAATATATTTGAATGTTTAGTCCCTAGGTCCTAAAATAATTAGGAGGAATTAGGAAGTGTGTCCTTGTTGGAGGGTGTGAGTCACTGGGGATAGACTTTGAGGTATTACTGTCACAGATTGGAGACTGTTGTTTGTTGGAGTAATATGAAAGACTTTGAACTTGGGATCAGAAATGCCATTGAATGTCTACTAAGCTGTACTATTAGGAACATAAATAAAACAGTGGTGAGGGGCCATGCCCATCCGCAGGATATGGTCTCTACGTGTTCTGTCTCCCCATTTGTTGGTTCTACTCACCCATCTCAAAAATTTTAACCTGGAATTGTACCTATCTAAAGCGAATGCAGGGACAAAGAGTTGAACAGAGACTGAAAGAAAAGTCATCCAGAAACTGCTCCACCTAGGGACCCATCCCATCTACAGAAACCAAACCCTGACACTATAGCTGATGTCAAGAAGTGCTTGCTGACAAGAACCTGGTATGACTATTCCCTGAAAGGCTCTGCTATTGCCTAACCTATACAGATGAAGATGTTTGCAGCCAACAATCTGATTGATCTTGGGTACAGAGTGGAAAAGTTAGGGCAAGGACTGAAGGAGCTGAAGGGGATGGCAACCCCATAGGAAGAACAACAATAGCAACTAACTGGAACCCCTGAGCTCACAGGAACTAAACCACCAACCAAAAAACACAGATGGATGGAATCATGGCTCTAGCTGCATATGTATTAGAGGAATATGCCTTATCTTGCAACAGTGAGATGGAAGGTCCTTGGTTCTGTGGAGGCTTGATGATCCAGCATAGGGTAATGGTAGGGTGGTGAGGGGGTGAGTGGGAGAACACTCTCATGGAGGCAGAGGGAAGGGATGGAATGGGGTTTGCAGAGGGGAAACCTGCACATTTGGAATGTGAATAAATAAAATAACCATTTTTTAAAAAGTGGTAAGGATAAATTTGAGTACTCATACATGTTCAAGTGGTTTCAAAGGGAAAGAATATTAACAGTGATGTTAGAGACTTTTCTTGTAATATTATGGCAAGGAAAGTAACTTATTTTATTCTTTCTCTCAAATATGTGTGAGACTAAATTGAAGAGCTTTGGGTTAAGGGTGTTACATACCAGATGTTGGAATAGTTTAGTTGACTGCGTCATATTTTTTTTTATTTTCTAAGTTTTTTTTATTTACATCCCAAATCATTTCCCCTTTCCTGTTTCCTCCCTCCCCGAAAGTCCCATAAGCCCCCTTCCCTCCCTCTTTTCCCCATTCAACAACCTCTCCCTTCTCTGTCCTGGCATTCCTTTACATCCAGTCTTTCCAGGACCAGGAGTCTCTCCTTCCATCTTCTTGGAAATCTATTGATATGCATATTGTGTCTAGGGTATTCCGAAATTCTGGGTTAATATCCTCTTATCAGTGACTGCATACGATGTGTGTTCTTTTGTGATTGGGTTACCTCACTAAAGATGATATTTTCCAGTTCTGACCATTTGCCTAGGAATTTTGTGAGTTCATTGTTTTTAATTGCAGAGTAGTATTCCATTGTGTAAATATACCACATTCTTCTGAATCCATTCATCCATTGAGGGACATCTGGGTTCTTTCCAGCTTCTGGCTATTATAAATAAGGCTGCTATGAACATAGTGGAGGATGTGTTCTTATTGCATGCAGGTAAAGCCTCTGGGTATATGCCAAGGAGAGGTATAGCCAGATCCTCCAGGAGTGTCATGCCCAGTTTTCTGAGGAACCGCCAGACTGCTTTCCAGAGTGGTTGTACAAACTTGCAATCCCACCAGCAGTGGAGGAGTGTTCCTTTTTCTCCACATCCTCGCAAACAACTGCTGTCTCCTGTGTTTTTGATCTTAGCCATTCTGACTGATGTGAGATGGAATCTCAGGGTTGTTTTGATTTGCATTTCCCTAATGACTAAGGATGATGAACATCTCTTTAGGTGCTTCTCAGCCATTAGATATTCTTCAGGTGAGAACTCTTTGTTTAGCTCTGGACCCCATTTTTTAATAGGGTTACTTGTCTCTCTGGAGTCTAACTTGTTGAGTTCTTTGTATATATTGGGTATTAGTTCTCTGTCGGATATAGGGTTGGTAAAGATCATTTCCCATTTAGTTGATTGCTGCTGCTTTGTCTTTTTGACAGTGTCTTTTGCCTAACAGAAACTTTGTAATTTAATGAGGTCCCATTTGTCAATTCTTGATCTTATAGCATAAGCTATTGGAGTTCTGTTCAGGAAATTCTCACCTGTGTCCATATGTTCAAAGATCTTCCCTAGTTTCCTTTCTATTAGTTTCAGTGTGTCTGGTTTTATGTGGAGGTCCTTTATCCACTTGGAATTGAGCTTAGTGCAAGGAGATAAGAATGGATCAATTTGCATTCTTCTGCATGTTGACCTCTAGTTGAACCAGCACCATTTGTTGAAAAGGCTATCTTTTTTTCCACTGGATGGTTTTATCTCCTTTGTCAAAGATCAAGTGACTATAGGAGTGTGGATTCATTTCTGGGTCTTCAATTCTGTTCCATTGATCCATGCCTATCACTGTACAAATACCATGCAGTTTTTAGCACTATTGCTCTGTCGTACAGCTTGAGGTCCGGAATATTGATTCCCCCAGAAGTTCTTTTACTCTTGAGAATAGTTTTAGCTATCCTGGGTTTTCTGTTATTCCAGATGAATTTTTGAATTGCTCTTTCTAACTCTATAAAGAATTGAGTTGGGATTTTGATGGGGATTGCATTGAAACTGTATATTGCTTTTGGAAAGATGGTCATTCTTACCATATTAATCCTGCCAATCCATGAGCATGGCAGACTTTTCCATCTTCTGAGGTCTTCTTCAATTTCTTTCTTCAGAGACTTGAAGTTCTTGTCATACAGATCTTTCACTTGTTTTGTTAGAGTCACACCAAGATACTTTATATGGTTTGTGGCTATCATGAAGGGTATCATCTACTATGCAGATCTCCATTTAAAGGAGAAAATAAATCAAAACCTATCCTCAAGGAAATCAAAAGTTTTAAAGAAAAGCCTGATTCGAAGTGGAGTAAAAGTTGTAGTACTCACAAGGCATAGCCTTTCCTAGCTAATCTTTTGTGAAAAAGAATTAGAGGAAAGCTTAATCAGCAAAGCAATCCACCAATTATTGAGAGCTTATAGAAATTTAAGTCAAGGAGGTCTCCAGTTTCCAGCCCCATCAAGCAGAGGAACCAGGCAGTTTGGGCCATATGATTCTGGCTTTATCAAGGATACAGCAAAATTTTACAAAATGTATGTAAAATTCTTCCTCTATTTAGGAAAGCCATTAAAGACAGATGTTTGACAGGAAGTCCCTGAATGGAGGACCAGAAAGTCCATTACATGAAGCTGTGAAGGTGGATGCTTAATTGCATTGGAGATTCCAAGATGTTCCCAATTCCAGAGCTGTAGGGAGATGCCTACCAAGAAGTGTGCTCATAGGATGTGGAACTAGCCCATGAAAGAAGTATATTGCAGTCAACAAATCTTAGTATAGCTAGAGATCTGAAGAGTTCTTTGACATCAGGCATAGGGATGCAGAATTTGGAGTTTTTCTTGCTGTTTTTAAGTCTTGCTTTGGTCCAGCAGTTCCTCACTACCCGACATATCTTCCATTTGTAATGGTGGTATATTCTATGGCAATATATATTATATGCCACTGTATGATTTTGATTTTACAGAACTTTATGGTAAAGATGGATTGCCTTGAGTCTCAAAAAAGTCTTTTGACTTTCAAGCAACATTAAGTTTGTGGTAGACGTTGGGGACCTTAGAGTTGGGCTAAATACAATCTACATTATGGCATGGCTATTGTGGCCAGAGTATGGAATGTGGCAGTTAAAAGAAAAATGTTTCCAGAGACTCATCTGTTTCCATGATTAGTCACCAGTTGATCAAAGATTTGGTAAGAATTAGGATACGGCCATGTCGGTAGACATGTATTCTTTTTGGAAGATATATGACATTGAGGGTCAACTTTGAGGTTTCAAATGCCCATTGTCTAGCTTTTCTACTTTCCAACTGAGCATAAGGATGAAAGCACTCAGAACTGTTCGAGCAAGTGCTTGTCTGCTTCTTACCAGGATGATCATTAACAACCCTCTAAAATCATAAGCAATATTCCAATTAAATGGTATTTTCTTTTTTTCTTTTTTTTTAAATTTTATTTTCTACGTTTTTTTTATTTACATTCCAAATCCTTTCCCATTTCCTGTTTCCTCCCTCCCCGAATGTCCCATAAGCCCCCTTCCCTCCCTCTTTTCCCCATTCAACCCCCTCTCGTTTCTCTGTCCTGGCGTTCCCCTACATCCAGTCTTTCCAGGACCTTGGGTCTATCCTTCCATCTTCTTAGAAATCTATTGATATGTGAAGTGTGAGTTTCCTTAGTCATGGCTGTTCCTCGATCTTTGCTCCAGTGTCCAGGTAGTTGGGACCGCCAGGCTCAGAGACAGACAGGCATAATATCAGTTTGGTCTCAGGCAGCTTGTGTGTACCCTGCTCCAAGAGCTGAGCAGATCTGCAGTAACCAGCACGCCAGCTCTGCTGTGGGACTTCTGCCTTGCAGAGGTACCCCTGCACTGGGCGGGAGCCTACCAGCTTCCCTTTGGTGACCTCTGTTCCTGGATTGACTGCACTGAGGAGACAGGTACCCAGGTTCTCCCCAATATAACATCGCTTGGGACACGGCCTGTTGGGGCTTCAATCTGCTCCCAAGAGCAGGACAGCACTGCGGTCGTCTGGGCGCCAGCTCTGCTGTGGGCCATCACCCCTGTAGAGTGACCTGCACTGCCGAGAGAGTGAAGAGTGCACTCCACCATCTTTGCTCCAGCACCAGGGCAGCTGGGACTGCCAGGCTCAGAGACAGACAGGCATAATATCGCTTGGGTCTCAGGCAGCTTGTGTGTACCCTGCTCCCAAGAGCTGGGCAGGTCTGCAGTAATCGACGCGCGAGCTCTGCTGTGGGACTTCTGCCCTGCAGAGGGACCCCTCTCCACGCCCTCTGGGAGGGATCACACAACCCTGCACAGGGCAGGAGCCTACCAGCCTCCCTTTGGCGACCTCTGCTCCGGGAATCCACTACACTGAGCCTTTGGATGTGCAGGGATTCCCCAATATAACATCACTTGGGGCAAGGCACACCAGGGCTCCAAAGTCACTCATGAGCAGGGCAGGCCTCAGAAATCGGTGCCATGGGAATCCCAGTAATCCAGAGGGGCCAGAAATAACTTTGCAGGCTCACAGGAGGTCCAACCAACAGCCAGTGACAGCAGGACCAGCTAACACCAGAGGAAACCAGATGGCAAAAGGCAAACGTAGGAACGTTACTAACAGAAATAAAAGTAATATGGGACCATCTGAACCCAACTCTTCAACAGCAGCAAGTCCTGGATACCCCACCACACGAGAAAGACAAGATCTGGATTTAAAATCACTTCTCATGATGCTATTAGAGGATCACAAGAAGGACACAAATAAATCTAATAAAGAATTACAGGAGAACATGAATCAACTGTTAGAAGCCCTTACAAAGGAAACACAAAAAACGCTTAGAAAAATGCAGGAGAACATGGATCAAGAGATGAGGCCCACAAGAAGGCAACACAAAAATCGCTTAAAGAAATGAATCAACAGGTAGATGCACTTTCAAAGCAATCACAAAAATTGCATAAAGAAATGCAGAAGAATATGGGTCAACAGATGGATGCCCATAGGGAGGCAAAACAAAAATTGCTTAAAGAAATGAATCAACGGTTAGATGCCCTTACAAAGGAAACACGAGAACTGCTTAAAGAAATGCAGGAGACAATGGATCAACAGATGGAAGCCCATGAGGAGGAAACACAAAAATAGCTTAGAGAAATACAGGAGAACTTGGGTCAACAGGCAGAAATCCTGAAAGAGGAAATGCAAAAATACCTTAAAGAAATACAGGAAAATACAAACAAACAAGTGAAGGATCTGAGCAAATCAATCCAGGATCTAAAAAAGGAAGTAGAAACAACTAAGAAATCACAAAGGGAGACAACTTTGGAGATAGAAAACCTCGGGAAGAAATCAGGAGTCATAGATGCAAACATCAACAATAGAATACAAGAGATGGAAGAAAGAATCTCAGGTGCTGAAGATACCATAGAAAGCATCGACTCAACAGTCAAAGAAAATGCAAAATGCAAAAAACGTGTAATCCAAAACATCCAGGAAATCCAGGACACAATGAGAAGACCAAACCTAAGGATTATAGGTATAGATGAGAGTGAAGATTTGCAACTTAAAGGGCCAGTAAACATCTTCAACAAAATTATGGAGGAAAACTTCCCTAACCTAAAGAGAGATGCAGGTGAACATACAAGAAGCCTACAAACTCCAAACAGACTGCACCAGAACAGAAATACCTCCCGTCACATAATAATCAAAATATCAAATATACTAAACAAAGAAAGAATATTAAAAGCAGTAAGAGAAAAGGGCCAAGTAACATACAAAGGAAGACCTATCTGAATCACATCAGACTTCTCACCAGAGACTATGAAAGCCAGAAGATCCTGGGCAGATCTCATGCAGACACTAAGAGAGCACAAATGCCAGCATAGACTAATATACCCAGCAAAACTCTCAATCACCATAGATGGAGAGACCAAGATATTCCATGATAAAACCAAATTTTCACAATATCTTTCCACAAACCCGGCCCTACAAAGGATAATAGGTGGAAACCGCCAATACAAGGAGAGAAACAACACCCTGGAAAAAATGAGATAGTAACCTTCTTGCATCAAACCCAAAAGTAGATAATCACTCAAACATAAAGATAGCATCAAGAATGACAGGTGGCAATAATCACTATTCCTTAATGTCTCTTAATATCAATGGTCTCAATTTCCCAATAAAAAGACATAGACTAACAGACTAGATACGTAAACTGGACCCAGAATTTTGCTGTGTGCAGCAAACACACCTCAGTGTCAAAGACAAACACCACCTCAGAGTAAAAGGCTGGAAAACAATTTTACAAGCAAATGGTCTCAAGAAACAAGCCAGAATAGCTATCCTAATATCAGGTAAAATTGACTTTCAACCTAAAGTCATCAAAAAAGACACAGAAGGACACTACATACTGATCAGGGGAAAAATCCACCAAGAAGAACTCTCAATTCTGAATATCTATGCTCCAAATGCAAGGGCACCCTCATTCATAAAAGAAACTTTACTAAAGCTCAAAGCACACATCACACCTCACACAATAATAGTGGGTGACTTCAACACCCCGCTCTCTGAAATGGATCGTTCAGGAAAGCAGAAACTAAACAGGGACACAGTGAATCTAATTGAAGCCTTGGACCAAATGGAACTAACATATATATATAGAACATTTCAACCTAGAGCAAAAGAATACACCTTCTTCTCAGCACCTCATGGTACCTTCTCCAAAATTAACCATATAATTGGTCACAAATCAGACCTCAACAGATATAAGAAAATCGAACTAATCCCATGCCTCCTATCAGACCACTATGGAATAAGGGCAGTCTTCAATGGCAACAAAAACAACAGAAAACCCACATACACATGGAGGCTGAACAATGCTCTACTCAATGATAACTTGGTCAAGGTGGAAATAAAGAAAGAAATCAAAGACTTCTTGTAATTTAATGAAAATGAAGGCACAATATACCCTAATTTATGGGACACAATGAAAGCAGTGCTAAGAGGAAAATTCATAGCCCTGAGTGCCGCCAAAAAGAAACGGGAGACAGCATACAATAGCAACTTAATGGCACACCCTTCACGATAGTCACAAACTATATAAATACTACAGAGCAATAGTGTTAAAAACTGCATGGTATTGGTACAGTGACAGTCATGTAGATCAAAGGTACAGAATTGAAGACCCAGAAATGAATCCACACTCCTATGGTCACTTGATCTTTGACAAAGGAATAAAACCATCCAGTGGAAAAAAGATAGCCTTTTCAGCAAACGGTGCTGGCTCAACTAGAGGTCAACATGCAGAAGAATGCAAATTGATCCATTCTTATCTCCTTGCACTAAGCTCAATTCCAAGTGGATCAAGGACCTCCACATAAAACCAGACACACTGAAACTAATAGAAAGGAAACTAGGGAAGATCCTTGAACATATGGGCCCAGGGGAGAATTTCCTGAATAGAACTCCAATAGCTTATGCTCTAAGATTAAGAATTGACAAATGGGACCTCATTAAATTACAATGTTTTTGCAAAGCAAAAGACACTGTCCAAAAGACAAAGTGGCAACCAACTAACTGGAAAATGATCTTTACCAACCCTACATCTGACAGAGGGCTAATATCCAATATATACAAAGAACACAAGAAGTTAAACTCCAGAGAGGCAAGTAACCCTATTTAAAAATGGGGTCCAGAGCTAAACAAAGAGTTCTCACCTGAAGAATATCTAATGGCTGAGAAGCACCTAAAGAGATGTTCATCATCCTTAGTCATTAGGGAAATGCAAATCAAAACAACCCTGTGATTCCATTTCACACCAGCCAGAATGGCTAAGATCAAAATCACAGGAGACTGCAATTGTTGTGAGGATGTGGAGAAAGAGGAACACACCTCCACTGCTGGTGGGATTGCAAGCTGGTACAACCACTCTGGAAAGCAGTCTGGCTGGTCCTCAGAAAACTGGGCATTACATGCCCGGAGGATCCGGCTATACCACTCCTGGGCATATACCCAGAGGCTTTACCTGTATGCAATAAGGACACATGTTCCACTATGTTCATAGCAGCCTTATTTATAATAGCTAGAAGCTGGAAAGAACCCAGATGTCCCTCAACGGAGGAATGAATTCAGAAGATGTTGTATATTTACACAATGGAATACTACTCTGCAATTAAAAACAATGAATTCACGAAATTCCCAGGCAAATGGTCAGAAGTTAAAAATATCATCCTTAGTGAGGTAACACAATCCCAGAAGAACACACACGGTATGCAGTCACTGATAAGGGGATATTAACCCAGAATCTCAGAATACCCTAGTCACAGTTCGTATATCAATAGATTTCCAAAAAGATTGAAGGAGAGACCCCTGCTCCTGGAAAGACTGGATGTCGGGGAATGCCAGGACAGAGAAGCAAGAGGGGGTTGAATGTGGAAAAGAGAGCGGGAAGGGGGCTTATGGGACTTTCAGGGAGGGAGGAAACAGGAAAGGGGAAATTATTTGGAATGTAAATAACATATATATATATATATATACATATATACTCAGTCACTAAGACAGACTTTTCCTCCCTATTATTTCTAGAAAAAAATGAAGTTGTCTGTGTGTGTAATATAGGAAAATAACAAACATTACATGAACATGAATTCACATTTTATGACGATTAATTTATGAAACCAGAAATTAATGGCATTTTAATATTTAAAAGTTAATATTGAATAACACTGATGGAGAACATGTTACAAAGTGATCACTGCTTAAGAGTACTTAGTCAGAGTGGCTATTGTTAGAAAACCTGATGTATATTAGTTATTGATACTTTTGTTTGGGTAAATTAAAAAAAATTATGAAGTTTATTAGAAATCTTGTGTTAATGAAACTAGAAAAGCAAATAAGAAATTAGCACTAAAACCTAGAAAAAATAAATATTAGTTGATTAAATGGATCTAAGAAATTAATATTCATGAAATATAAATAAATAAAAGTGAATGACAAAGTAAATATACGCTGCATCATAAATGGGAAAAATTAATAAGTATGTTAAAGAAAAATTCATGGAACCAATTGTTCATTTTTATTAATTTATAAAACTCATAATTTCTATTTTAAATATTTGAAAGGATATAAATATAGAGAGGAATTTTAAATTATGTTCTGTGTCAACATCACACATTTAGCACAATATGTAAAAATCAGAAGAGATTTTTTGGCTTCTGTAATTTTTGTTAGAAATTTACATGAATTTTCACATTTCAGATTTTCACATGAAAATAAAATTTACATTTCATGTTTCTTATTGAAAATGCATTGTATAAAAGTTAGAATAATCGTCTGAAATTTTGACAAAAAATTGTAAAATATAGGCTTAGCAACACTGGGTTGTACCTTAAATGCTTTAAATATTCAGTTCCACTGGATATCATCTTTCCAAAAAAATACTTTAGGTAATCAGTTTATTTTTAGCATTTAAAAAAAATTGTGTTGCAGTTTATTATTTGTTTCTGTGTGCTTTGCCCGTAGATGAATATCTGCACCATATGTCTGGTACCTCTGGAATCCGGAAGAGGCCATCAGATCACTGTGAACTGGAATTGTAGAAGGTTTTTAATCAACACTGGGTGCTAGATACTGACCCTATACCCTCTTGTGAATTAAAAAAGACTCTTAACCGTTGAGCCAATTATCATCTCATAAATTTTATTCGTTTGATTCATCTTTCATTTTGTTGAAACAATGTTTAGTTATGTAGGTATGTTTGGCCTGAAACTTATATGTTGGCCAGATTGGCCTCAAATCCATAGGGATCTGCCTGATTCTGCTTCTAGAGTTCTGGGATCAAAGATGTGAGCTACTAAGCCGAAACTATGATGATGAAAATGACGATGACGACGACAACGATGGCGACGACGATGATGATGACGATGACTACGATGATGATGAATTTTTTCGTGAAAATATATTTAATCTTCTTATTCAAATTAGAAATCCCATCTCTCTTCCCGGTCACTTTCGAACAAAGGACTCCTAATGTTGTAAGTGGTAAAAGACAATCTTATGTTGATTGAAAGGTAAATAATGAAACACTTGATGACTGACCTATCCACAAGGTCTTTGCTCACCTCGAAGGGAGGCATAACATCTTTGATATGAATCTGAAGTGTGAAGAAGTTCTTTGGCTACATCACTTAACACTGGTGCAATATACAGAGGAATGGGCTCTCCAGGGAAGAGTGTCACTGAGCAGAGAAAACCACAGAAGAACAGAAAAGGCATGAGCCACTTCTAAGAATACTGGCTAGTGTTGAGCTGAAGATTAATCAGAGTGAAAAATCGATGTCCGGTAATCAGTGACTTTAAAGAGAATGTAGTTCTCTTTGGTACTAGAGACTGTCCTGTGATTCTAGAATCCAGATTATAAAAAGGGATAAAAAAATTAACAAATCACAAAACTAGAGACTCCTGGCTCTGTGCCTCCAGGAATGGCAGTGCACACTTGCTCATCCTGCCAGCACCCTCATTAGAAGTAGATGTGGGTGCTCTGCCAGGTCTCCACCAGCGGGAGCCTGTTACCTCACTGGGTCTAGCACCGAGCTTGGGTCTCCTGAGAAGCCAGCACCTACTGAGCCATCTTTCAGATCATGTAGTTTAGGATGCCTCCATTGTGGAAGTACGTGAGTTCCATATCAGTGTTGAACCTCATCATGGCCTGGAAGGTCTTCCAGTGTCCAGCTTTATCTGAATCTGATGGTGAATAATTTGTGTGTGTGTACATGAACAGACGTGCATGCACATGCACATGACAATGAAATTAGGGGTCCCTTCATGGCACTCATGTGGATGTCACAGAAAGTTTATTCTCTTCAAGCTCGAGTTCTGTGAATTGAACCCAGACTCTACTTACGAATTGAAAGATCTGAATCTGTGAGCCAAGAGAAGCTTTTTCTCTTTATGAGTCAGTGATGTCAGATATTTCTTATAGTCATACAGAGTTGACAAGAACAGACAGCTTCAATTTTTTCTCACTGTCAAGGAAGCAAATATGTCCACATATGAAGGGTGGTACTAAGGATTACTACACAAATTGCAGGCAATCCATTTGAATCATGAATTCATTAATAATTGTAACAGATCTATTTGGGGGTGAGGCAAAGGTTGGTGTTGTACCGAAAAGATGTGAGTAAAATGTTAGGGATTCTTTTAAATCTTGGGGTTTGTGTTCTGTGTCCAAATCAATACAGAAAATTTATTAATCACTCAAAAGCTGGGGAATCAATTCCAAAACAATGTGTCTTTAACCTATGTATAAAAGTTTAGAGAATAACACTTACAAATAGGAACTTAGGCTGCCTACTTTTCCACTTAGTTGCGGGAGAGAAGCTTTAACTTATTAATTGTGGTACCCACCCACCCCTTGCACATGGACCTGCTCTGAGTCTCAGTTCAGTAACTCCTTTCTGATGTATTTTCCTCTTGAGATAATTTCCTTATGTGATACTCAATTTACATGAGACATTCCAGGTAATTGGTTGCTTTCTGTAGTTTAACAGCAGTCTTATATCAAATTTCTCCTTGTGATTATACATTTACATACATGAATTACTCTATCGTGTGTGCGTGTGTATGTGTGTGTGTGTGTGTGTGTGTGTGTGTGTGTGTGTGCATGAAAGAGGGCTTCATATCTTCTAGACTGGCTTTGTGCAAACGATGTAGCCAATGAAAAATTTAAACTCGTGATCTTTCTTCCTCTGCTTTCAAAAGTACAAGTTTACAGTCACTTGTCAATATGAAGCTTCCCTTAAAATTCTTTGCAGAAATATGACTTAGTCCTCTGAACTTCATTCACCAAAAATAAGGGAAATTACGTGCAAAATTATCTCAAGGAATATATCCCTGCTATTGTCTGTAAATTGACAACTTCATGTTTATCTTTATATACAAGCTGGAAGGAATGCACCTTATACTCTGCATATTTCTTCATCCTTATTGTTACTAAATGCTGGAAAGGAAAACCTATTTTTCTATTTAATAAACCAATAAAGTACCACCAACCAAAGAGTACATATGGAGGGACCTTTGACTCCACCTACATATGTAGCAGAGGATTGCCTTTTCAGACATCAATGAAAGGAGAGGCCATTGGTCCTGTGAAGGCTCAATGCCCCAGTGTAGGGAAAGGCCAGATCAGGAAAGTGGGAGTGAGTGGGTTGGTGAGCAGGGGCAGAGGGGATGAGATAGAGGGAAAACGAGGAAATGGGATAACATTTGAAATGTAAATAAAACAAATATCTAAAAAAAATAATAAAAAAGAAAGTTAGGAAACCAATTTTTGTGACCTGATGCAATGGTTGCTTGCATGTTCATCCTCCATCTTCAATTTTACTGTAATCAGATTTCAAAAGCCTCATTACTCTTATTCTTTCAACCTTGTTTTAAATGGGTCACTTATTCTGGAGTATTTGATTAAAAACCTCATCATTTTAGCTATAATCATGGACAAATCTTATTAATCTAGTCTTCGTGCATAATTTATAATGCCACTTGATGACTATAGAAAAGTCATGTCTATTGACTTCTTTGAAAATATCAGTAGAAAAATAATCCATGTATGTGAGTCTCACCCTGCTTTACATCTGAGAGCCAGGCCTTAACATTCACAGGTTTCTACTTACCAGAAATTGAATGCATCAAAATTTGCATCTTTCTCTGTCCCATTTTCTTCTATTCATATTAGTTTCTCCCTTATTTTCCCACTAGTAAATTACCAAAGTTGGCCTTTTAGAGGTTGCATTTATATTGACCTCAGAATGCATCCTCTGTGTTCATATTTTCTCTCCTGACTTGATAGTGAGTATTCCACTTTGCTTCCTCAGGTTCTTCTCAGCTACATCCCTAGGAGGCTCATTTTTGCAATTTGTTTATATAACTATAGAACTTTTACTCCACTTTCTGTTTATGAAATAATTTATATAATTTTCTTACAATTACATCATATATATATATATATTCAGATAAATATTCAAAATATATATACTTGTCTTATATTCCCATTTGTTATAAATATGTTAATTGAGAACATTGAAATATTCACTTCTTTATATTGTTACTGAAGTATGGGTCTAGGTAACAATATATTCCAAAGTAGCAATGAAGTTATAAAATTATTCATTGAAAATTCCCTTTTAGTGTTTTATAGAGATAATTTCCCAACTTCTATTATATCATATTTATAGCATGAATTTAAAGGGTAGCAATAGAAGGAAAATTTTATTGGTCATATTACTATGCTGGCTGTAGCCAATTTTTTGTTTTACTTAACTGTGGTATAAAGAGTTTCAATTAGCATGCTTGCAGCATAATATTCTCTGTCAATACATTATAGCAATATTCTAAGCATGAGTGCACTTTAGTGAGAACACAAATCATTAGTAATGAAGTGGTCCTTTGACAGATTAAAAACAGAAATGGACTAAGCAGAATTGACTAACAAGCACTATGCCTATCAAGAGATTCTGGAGACCATTGTTGCGTTCTTCAAAAACTCTTAACATAAAAGACTGAATACGCAATGATGTTATTTTTCCTAATTTGTGAAAAAGATGTTTGGTTCAAAAAGTAATACAGTTTTAAACATATAAAATTGAAAATGTTTCCCCTCTAGCTCACTAGAAGAGAAAAATCTAACCTTAATGAATCAGGTGATCTAATCAATGTCATAGAATTTTTAAATGATACAAACTCAACTAACAGCAGCTTATTTTGTCTGGTTCATATTTTAATTTAACTTTCTTGCTAATTAATCTCTTTCTCACTCTGTGTGTGTGTGTGCATGTATGTGTGTGTGTGTGTATGTGTGTAATACAATGAATCCATTAGTGTTTCTCATACATATATGTGTTTCAGAGTGAGGACTTTGGATTGGGTAACATATCAAGGGACTTATCCCAAAACTAATTTTGTATCTCAGCAGTCATTTTGTCTATAGCTCTTTATCTAGGATGGCACTGTATACACATTATCAACCTGCACTGGCATGCCAACTGGTATTTTCAATGTTTATGTCTTGTTTAATTGAAAATATATTTGAAATCTCATCATCATATACAGAAAGCAAATATTGTAGAAGAATTTCTTTTCCTTTGTCTCTTATAATCTTAATCACTCTCTTGTGTAATTTTACCTGAGACTTAACTGTGTTTTAGGTGTAGCAACTGGCTGTGGGTATGGACAGTTATTCTCTGGGTTTTGACCATAAGTTAGTCTTTGTATTAGTCTCCTTCCTTTGTAGAAAGAAGTTCCTTTGATGAGGGACTGAGAGCTGCACTTTGAGAAACTAATTTGACAAAAATGTATTGCTTATTTTCAAATATAAAAATTAGGAAACAAGAATAATCTGCATAATTTGATAATGATTATATAAATAAAAACATACAATTTATAGAAAAACCAATTTTTCTTCTTAAAATTAGAAATAAGTTCATTTACTCTCAGTACTTTGTATCATAATTTTGTAGCTTCCAGATAAAGCATTACCGTATGACAGCTACCGCAACAAAAACACGTGAAAGCTAGGGAGATTGTTCACTGTATAAAATAATTGCCCTGTAAGTATGAGGAACAAAGTACAGATTTCTAAATTCCATGTAAAAAGCAGTGGGTTAGGGACCTGCCTGTATATCTCGAGCTCAGGTGGTCAAGGTGCTAAGATGACAAATACAAACAGGATGAGAAAACTCAATATTCTCCTCATTCAGAGAGGAACCATGCCTCAGCCAATAAAATATAAAGTGGTGGAGGAACACAACTCATAGTTTACTGCTGATCTCCACATTTATGTTCATACACATGTACTCATGAATTTAAAAAGATAAAATTAAAAGCCACAGGGGCAAATGAATATTGATTCATATCAACTTTATAAAAATTTCTCAGATTTGAAAGTGGAGAAGAAAAAAAGGAAATTGTAAAACATGAATCACATAGAAAGAAAATCATCAGGTTATCCATTACTACTGTGTGCAAATTTGAATGCAACCAGGCACTTCTCTATGCCATATATTACAAGAATGTCCTGGAGAATAGATAAACTATGGAAATACTCACCAAAGCAATTTCTGACAAAAATATAAGAAATCTTTCATTCTCATGTACTACTCATGGAGGTGAAATCTTTCATTCTCATATACTGCTCATGGAGGTGTAGTGTAGTTAATATTTCTGAAACAATTTGAGAATTTTTGCAAAAGTGAATATAATCTTACCAAATGTACATTTTCCATATTCAAATATACACTCAGGAGAAACAAAATTATATGTATATAAATGTCACTATCTGTGTTTACTATAATTGTTTCTTTCATTTTTATTAGAATTAATTAGGTTATTTATTTACTTTCCATCCTCATCTAAGCTTCTTTTCTCTTCTAACCTCCCAGTGCCACTCTCTTTTTCTGCCATCATCCTTTCCATCCACACCCTTCCCTTTTTACTCAGAAAAGGTAGCCAAGTTAAAAGAAATTGATGCAAAGGCAGGCAGCACTGTCAGAGAGAGTCCACATTTCAATCGTTAGGAATCTCACATGAGACCAAGCTGCACAACTCTTATGTATGTGAAAAGATCCTACATCTATCTCATTAATGCTCTTTAGTAGGCAATTCAGTATCTGTTTAGTTGATTTCCAACATTTTCTTGTGGTGTCCTTGACCACTCTTTTTTTTAACCCTTCTTTCCCCTCGCCTACATGATTCTCCAAGCTCTGCATAATGTTTTACTGTGGGTTTCTTCATCTGTTTGTAGCTGTTGTACATGATGCTTCTCTAACATAAAATTTGAAGGTAAATGAATGGAACTATTAAAGATCACCCTGAGTGAGGTTACCCAGACCTGGAAAGGAAAACAGGGTATGCTTTCACTTATAAGTTTATATTAGCATAAAGTACAGGATAACCATGCTATATTCCACAGAACCAAAGAAGCTAAGTAAAAAGGAGGGACCAAGGTGGGATGGGGAGCTTGATTCACTGAGAAGGGGATATGGAATAGAAATCCTGGGTAGGTAGAAGAGGGGACAGTATAGGGGATATGGAGGGTACTGGAACAGGAAAGAAGAGGTGGGGAGATGAGACAGGGGGCACTAATGTGAGAGACAACTGAAGTGGGGGTTGTCATCTATGGGACAAATTAGAAACCTCGGACAATGGAAATTACCAGGAATTTTTGAGACTGACCTTAACTAAGACTGCTAGCAATGGGGAATGTAGATCCTGAAAAGCTCATCTCCTAAAACAGAAAAAAAACACTTCCAATGAAGGGGTTGAGACATCAACCTAGTCACAAAACCTTTGACCTACAATTTGTACTGCCTACAAGATGTGCAGAGTTACAGATGGAGCAGAAATTGAGGGATGATCATTCATGGACCAGCCCAGCTTGAGATTCATGCCATGAGAAGGTACCCAATTCTGATACTCTTAATGATATTTTGTTATACTTGCAGATAGGAACTTAGTAGAGCTGTAACTCTGTTTATAAGAGCTAACATCAGGAAGGGACACAATGTGCCTCAAGAGGAAAATACTTTTAAAATTTATATACAAAATATGAAATAATGTATGATAACATAAAATGCTATCAAATATTGATGTATGCAATGATTCATGTAAATAGGAAAACACTCTAAGCAAAAATGTAGAAACAAAATCATAAACTGTAAAATTCCACAAGTCATATTGATCTCTTGTGAAGAAAGAATAATGCTTGGCCAGAAGGTGGGGGTATATCCAGTGACAAATGGAGACACTTGTAGGCTTAGAATTTTTAAAACCTACTTTTAAAAGGCTTCTGTTTTGTTTTGTTGTTATTTTTATGTATAATCTTTATTTACATTTCAAATGATTTCCCTTTTCCTGCCCCCCGAAAGTCCCATAAACCATCTCCCCTCCCCCTGTTCTCCAATCAACCCCCTCCTGCACCCTTGTCCTGGTGTCCCCTACACTACTGCATCAAGCCTTTCCAGGACCAGAGGCCTCTCCTCCCTTTGATGTCCATCAAGGCCATCCTCTGCTGCCTATGTGTCTGGAGTCATGTATCTGGTTGATGTTTTTGTCCCTGGGAGCTCTGGGAGTACTGGGTGGCTCATATCATTTTTCCTCTTATGGTACTGCAAACCCCTTCAACTCCTTGTGTCCTTTCTCTAGCACCACCACTGGGGACCCTGTGCTCAGTACAATGGCTGACTGACAGTGTCCCCCTATGTATTTGTCTATTTGTTTGAATAGAAACAGAAGAAACAATGCCAAATTCATTTCTCTGAAGCCACAGTCACCCTGATACCTAAACCTCACAAAGACTCATCAAAGAAAGAGAATTTCAGACCAATTTCTCTTAAGAACATTGATACAAAAATACTCAATAAAATACTTAAAAGCCAATTTCTTTTTTTAAATTTTATTTTATTTTATTTTTTTAATTTGCATTCCAAATCATTTCCCCTTTCCCGTTTCCTCCCTCCCCGAAAGTCCCATAAGCCCCCTTCCCTCCCTCTTTTCTCCATTCAACCCCTCCTCGTTTCTCTGTCCTGGCGTTCCCCTACATCCAGTCTTTCCAGGACCTCAAGAACTCATCAAAAGCACCATTCTATATGGTCAAGTAAGCTTCATTATAGAGATACAGGAATAGTTCAATATAAGAAAATCCACCAATGTAATCCATCATATAAACTAACTGAAAGAAAAAAATGACATGATCCACTTATTAGATGCTGGAAACACCTTTGACAAAGTCAAACACCCCTTCATATTAAAAGTATTAGAGAGATCAGGGATGGAGGGCACACACCTAAACATAATCAAAACACTATACAGCAAACCAATAGCCAACATCAAGCAAAATGGAGAGAAACTTAAAGCAATTCCCCTAAAATCAGGGACAAAAAAAGAATGCTAAGTCTTTTCCTATCTATTCAATATAGAATATGAAATTCTAGGGAGAACAATCAGTCAGCAAAGGGAGATCAAGATGATATAAATTGGAAAGCAAGAAATCAAAATATTGCTTTTTGTGATGATGCAATAATATATATATATATATATATATATATATATATATATATATATATATATATATATATATATATATATGTGACCCCAAAAATTCTCCCACAGCTAAAAAGCACCTTAAGGAAAGTGGCTGGGCATAAAATTAACTTAAAGAAATAAGTAGCCCTCCTTTTTACAAATGGTAAGAAATTAGGGAAAGAACAAACCTTACAATAGCCACAAGTAATAGAAAATATCTTGATATAACACTAACCAAGAAATTAAAAGTCATATATGACAGAACTTCAAGTCACTAAAAAAAAATAGAGTAAAATATCAAAATATGGAAAGATCTCCTATGCTTGAGGATCAGTAGGATAAGCATAGTGAAAAAGGCCATCTTACTAAAAGCAATATACAGCTTCAGTGTAATTCTTTACAGATACTCAAAGATAATTCCTTACAAATAGGCAAAGAGCAATTCTCAACTTCACACTGAAAAACAAAATACCTGGATAGCAAAAACAATCCTGAATAATGAAAGGACTTCCTGAGTACTTCCTTACCTGGTTGTACCACAGGGGAATGGTAATAAAATCTGGATGGTATTGGTGTAGAAGCAGAAAGTTTGATCAATGAAATCAAGTCAAAGACCTCAAAATAAACCCATACATCTATGGTCACTTGATTTGTGACAAAGAAGGCAAAAACATACAATGGATAACAAAAGCATCTTCAAAAAATGGTGTTGGTTTTACTTGATGGCTGCATGTAGAAAAAAAATGCAAACAAATCCATATTCATTGAACTGCACAAAACTCAAGTCCAAGTAGTTCAAAACCTCAACATAAAACCAGATTCACTAATAGAACAGAAAGAGGCGGATAGCCTTGAATTCCTTGGTACAGAAAACAGTTTCCTGAATGAAACACCAGTGGTTCACACTCTAATATCAACAATTGATAAATGGAACCTCATAAAACTGAAGAGCTTTTGTAAGTCAAAAGACATTTTTTTTCCCTTAGGGTCTCCATTGCTATTAAGTGTCACCATGATCAAGGCAAATATTTTTTTTGTTTTGTTATGCATCAAATGATTTATTTACACAAATACATTGTGCTATATTAAGGACTGGGCAAAATAAACATAAAAACAAGAAGTATTACATAGCTTTCTAAACAACCACATCCTCAGAAATCCTACATATATACCTTTGTTTTTCTTTTTTTCTTTTTCTTTTTTTTATTTACATTCAAAATCATTTCCCCTTTCCCGTTTCGTCCCTCCCCGAAAGTCCCATAAGCCCCCATCCCTCCCTCTTTTCCCCATTCAACCCCCTTTCCCTTCTCTGTCCTGGCATTCCCCTACATCCAGTCTTTCCAGGACCAGGGGTCTCTCCTTCCATCTTCTTGGAAATCTATTGATATGCGAAATGTGTCTAGGGTATTCCGAGATTCTGGGTTAATATCCCCTTATCAGTGACTGCATACTATGTGTGTTCTTTTGTGATTGGGTTACCTCACTAAGGATGATATTTTCAAGTTCTGACCATTTGCCTAGGAATTTCGTGAATTCATTGTTTTTAATTGCAGAGTAGTATTCCATTGTGTAGATATACCACATCTTCTGAATCCATTCCTCCGTTGAGGGACATCTGGGTTCTTTCCAGCTTCTGGCTATTATAAATAAGGCTGCTATGAACATAGTGGAACATGTGTCCTTATTGAATGCAGGTAAAGCCTCTGGGTATATGCCCAGGAGTGGTATAGCCGGATCCTCTGGGAGTGTCATGCCCAGTTTTCTGAGGAACAGCCAGACTGCTTTCCAGAGTGGTTGTACCAGCTTGCAATTCCACCAGCAGTGGAGGAGTGTTCCTCTTTCTCCACATCCTCGCCAACAACGTCTGTCTCCTGTGTTTTTGATCTTAGAATTTTGACTGGTGTGAGATGGAATCTCAGGGCTGTTTTGATTTGCATTTCCCTATTGACTAAGGATGATGAACATCTCTTTAGGTGCTTCTCAGCCATTAGATATTCTTCAGGTGAGAACTCTTTGTTTAGCTCTGTACCCCATTTTTTAATAGGGTTACTTGCCTCTCTGGAGTTGGTATTGGTACAGTGACAGGCATGTAGATCAATGGAACAGAATTGAAGACCCAGAAATGAATCCACACTCCTATGGTCACTTGATCTTTGACAAAGGAGCTAAAACCATCCAGTGGAAAAAAGCCTTTTCAACAAATGGTGCTGGCTCAACTGGAGGTCAACATGCAGAAGAATGCAAATTGACCCATTTTTATCTCCTTGCACTAAGCTCAATTCCAAGTGGATCAAGGACCTCCACATAAAACCAGACACATTGAAACTAGTAGAAAGGAAACTCGGGAAGAACCTTGAACATATGGGCACAGGGGAGTATTTCCTGAATAGAATTCCAATAGCTTATGCTCTAAGATCAAGAATTGACAAATGGGACCTCATTAAATTACAAAGTTTTTGCAAGGCAAAAGACACTGTCAAAAAGACAAAGCGGCAACCAATTAACTGGGAAATGATCTTTACCAACCCTACATCTGACAGAGGGCTAATATCCAATATATACAAGGCAAATCTTATACAGGACAATATTTAACTGGTGATAGTTCACAGATTCCAAGGTTCAGTCCAATATCATCAAGGCTAAAAGCTTGGTGGCAACAAGGTAATCATAGTGATTGAGGAGCTGAGAGTTCTGCATCTTGTTCCAAAGGCAAACAAGAGAAGGCTGGCTCCTCAGCTAGGAGATTCTCTAAACACTTTCTCCAAGAAGGCCACACCTACACCAACAAGGCTACTTATAATACTTCCACTCCCTTGACTGAGTATATTCATACACCATATATCACTCCCTGTATCAAATAGGCTTATTCAAATACAGTAAACTATGGTGAATATGACTCAACATAGAATAATGAAAAATACGTTTAGTCAAACTGCCTAAGGTCCCATTGTCTATCACAATATCAAACATGTTTAAAAGTCTAATTTTCAAAGTGTCTTTGGAGATTCAGCCAATCACTTAATTGTAATCCCGTATAAAATTAAAAGCAAAAAGTAGATCAAATACCTCCAACATAACAAAACATACTATACCATTCACAAACAACATAGTAAAGAAATTCTGGACAAAAGCAAGACCAAAAACCAGCTGGGGAAACTCCAAACTCTGCATCTTGATGTCTGATATGATAGTACTACTCAGATCTCCAACTCCTTTCTGCTTTGATGCTGGAACACAATTATTTCTTTTGGGCTGGCTCTACTCCCTGTTAAAAGATTTCCTTAGCAGGTAACTCACAGCCTTGACATCTCTCATACGTTGGAGTAACAAAGGCAATTTCATCTTTTCAGCTTCTTGTTCTAAAGTCTGGGATCCACACATGATCTTGTAGTCTCCTTCAAAGGCCTGGTGTCTCTTCTCTACCTCTGTCCTCTGCAGCATTCTATGCTCTGGTTGAATCCATTCCACTGCTGCTATTCATGGTGACCATCCCATGGTACTGCCATGTCCAATTCACTGGAGTTTTTCACTGCATCTAGGCTCTAGAGCTAGTCTCCCATAGGCTCCCTGCATGGTACCAAGCCTCATTGTGGTTTGAATATGCTTGGCCCAAAGTTTGGCACTATTAGGAACTGTGGCCTTGTTGGGTAAGGGTGGTGTTGTTAGAAGACATGTGCCATTTTGGGGATGGACTTTGAGACCTTCCTTTTAGATGCCTAGTATACTACTTTCAGCTGCTTCCTGCCTAAGCTTAGCTGTCCTGGTACGTGCTCTGTAGACTGACCTTGAACTTGGAGATCTGCAAGCTTCATACTCCTGAATACTGAGATTAAAGACAGGTACCACAATGCCTGGACCTAAGCTTTTCTCTACTTGGAACATTCTCTAGACTGGGTTGGACTTGAACTAGTAGATCTGCTTGCCTGTGTCTCAACCATTCTTGCCCTAAGCATTTCATGGCCACTATTACTCAAGAGCCATACCAAAAGTCCATGTCTTCCAGCCTCAAGATCTGTATCACAGTTGTGCTCTCCATCTCTGGATTCTAGTTCATTTCAGATTAAAAATTCCAAATCAAAGTAATAATCAAGTCCATTTTTCAGCTGTAAAAGCATAAACCATAAGCTTATCAGGGTGAGATCTTGCATTGTGGTCACCAATCCCTTAATCTGTTTGTCTCCTTGAACATAGGATTCAGCTCCATTCAACTTCCTGGTGCTCACTTATTTCTTGAAACATACATATAGCATTTTTGCTTTCTATGCTTGCTATTTTTCGCTAAAATGTTCTTCAAAGGAGTGAACTTTACTAACCACGTAAGAGAAGTTATTTCAGGCTGTTTTGGAACTTCCTTTGTTAAAACAATTAATCTAATCTGTCAGCGGCCAATTTGTCTTATTGGCTATGTCTTTTGCCTTACAGAAACTTCCCAGTTTCATGAGGTCCCATTTATCAATTCTTGATCTTAAGAACATTCACCATTAGACTTCTGTTTAGAAAATTTCACCCTGTGCCAATGAGTTCAAGACTCATTATCACTTTTTCTTCTTTTATATTCACTGTATCTGGTTTTATTTTGAGGTCCTTGATCCACTTGAACTTGAGCTTTGTGCAAGGTGACAAATATGGGCCTATTTTCATTTTTCTACATATTGACAGCCAGTTAGACCAGCACCATTTGCTGAAGATGCTTTCTTTTTTCCATTGTATATTTTTGGCTCCTTGACAAAAATCAAATGTCTATAAGTGTGTGCTTTTATTTCTGGGTCTTCAATTCTATTCCATTGATCAATGTGTCTGTCTCTGTACCAGTACCATGAAGTTTTTATCCTTTTCGCCTTGCACTAAAGCTTGAGGTCAGGGATGGTGATTCCCCCAGTCATTCTTTTATTGTTAAATATTGTTTTTGCTATTATGGATTTTTTGCCTTTTCAGATGAATTTTAGAATTTCACTTTTCAAGTCTTTGAAAAATTTTGTTGGAATTTTGATAGGTGTTGCATTGAATCTGTATATTACCTTTGGTAGTATGGTCATTTTTACTATGTTAAGTCTGCCTACCCATGAGCATGGAAGATCTCTACAGTTTTCTGGGATCATTGATTTATTTCTTCAGAGTCTTGAAGCTATTATTTTTCACTTATTTGGTTCGAGTTACCCCAAGATATTTTATATTATTTGTGGCTATTGTGATGGGAGTTGTTTCCCTAATTCCTTTCTCAGCCTGTTCATCATTTGGATAAAAGAAGGTTACTGACATATTTGAGTTAATTTTGTATCCACCACTTTGCTAAAGTTTGTTTATTAGCTGAAAAAGTTCTCTGGTAGAGTTTTTGGGGTCACATGTATATTATCATATTGTCTGCAAATAGTGATTCCTTTATTTCTTCTTTGCCAATTTGTATCTCCTTGAACACTTTTTGTTGGTTTATTGTTCTAGCTAACACTTCAAGTACTATATTGAATAGATATGGGGAGAGTGGGCATCCTTGTCTTGTCCTAGATTATAGAGGGATTGCTACAAGTATGTGTCCATTTAATTTGATATTGGCTGTTGGCTTGCTGTATATTGCTTTTATTATGTTTATGTATGAGCCTTGATCTCTCCAATACTTTTAACATGAAGGAGTGTTGTATTTTGTCAAATGCTTTTTCTGCCTCTAAGGAGATGATCATGTGATATTTGTTCTTTGAATTGGTTGATAAAGTGTTTTACATTAATGTATTTTTATATATCGAAACAACATCGCATCCCTGGGATGGTGCCTACTTGGTCATGGTTAATGATAATTTTGATATGTTCTTGTATTCTATTAATAAAGTATTTTGCATCGATATTCATAAGTGAGATTGGTCTGAAGTTCTCTTTTTTGGTTGGATCTTTCTGTGGTTTAAGTATCAGTGTAAGTATATCTTCACACAATGAATTAGGTTGTGTTCCCTCTGTTTATATTTTATGGAATATTTTGAGGAATATTAGTATCAGGTCTTTTTTGAAGCCGTGGTAGAATTTTGCACTAAATCCATCTGGCTCTGTTTTTTTTTTTTTTAAGAATTTTTTTATTCGATATTTTCTTTATTTATATGTCAAATGTTATTCCATTTTCTGGTTTCCCATCCAAAAACACACTATCCCATATTCTCTCGCCCTGCTCACCAACCCACCCACTCCTGCTTCCCTGTCCTGGTATTGCCCTATACTAGGATATACAGCATTCTCAGGACCAAGGGCCTCTCCTCTATTTGATGTCCAACAAGGCCATCTTCTGCTACATATGCAGCTGGAGTCATGGGTTCCTCCATGTATACTCTTTGATTGATGGTTTAGTCCCTGGGAGTAGTGGGGGTACTGGTTGTTTCATATTGTTGTTCCCCCTAAGGGAATGCAAACCCCTCCAGCTCTTTGGGTTCTTTCTCTAGCTCTTCCATTGGGGACCTTGTGCTCAGTCCAATGGTTGGGTGAGAGTGCCCACCTCTGTATTTCTCATGTACTGGCAGATCCTCTCAGGAGAAAGTTGTATCAGGCTCCTGTTAGCAAGCACATGTTGGCATCCACAATACTGTCTGGGTATGGTAGCTGTATGTGGGATGGAACCTCAGGAAGGACAGTCTCTGGATGGTCATTCCTTCAGTATCTGTGCCACACTTTGTCTCTGTATCTTCTCCCACAGTGTCTTGTTCCCCCTTCTAAGAAGGACCAAAATATCCATACTTTGGTCTTCCTCCTTCTTGAGCTTCATTTGGTCTGTGAATTGTATCTTCAATATTCCAAACTTCTGGGATAATATCCACTTTTCAGTGCATGCATACCGTGTGTGTTATTTTGTGACTGGGTTATTTCACTCAGGATGATATTTTCTAGTTCCATTCATTTGCCTTGGAATTTCATGAATTCATTGTTTTTAATACCTGAGTAGTACTCCATTGTGTAAATGCACCACACTTTTTGTATCCATTCCTCTATAGAAGGACATCTGGGTTCTTTCCAGCTTCTGACTACTATAAATAAGGCTGCTATGAACATAGTGGAACATGAGTCCTTATTACATGTTGGAGAATCTTCTGGGTATATTCCCAGGAGTAGTATAGCTGGGTCCTCTGGTAATACTATGTTCAATTTTCTGATGTACTGATAAAATGATTTCCAGAGTCATTTAATCAGCTTACAATCCCACCAGCAATGGAGGAGTGTTCATTGAAACTAATAGAAAAGAAAGCAGGGAAGACCTTGGAACACATGGGCACAGGGGAAAAGTTCCTGAACAAAACACCAATAGCTTATACTCTAAGATCAAGAATTGACAAATGAGACTTCATAAAATTGCGAAGCTTCTGTAAGGCAAAGTTCACTGTCAATAGCACACAATGGCAACCAACAGACTGGGCAAAGATCTTTACCAATCCTACATCTGATAGAGGAATAATATCCAATATATACAAAAAATTCAAGAAGTTAGACTCCAGAGAACCAAATAACCCTATTGAAAATGAGGTACAGAACTAAACAAAGAATTCGCAACTGAGGAATACCTAACGGCTGAGAAGCACCTAAAGAAATATTCAACATCCTTAATTATCAGAGAACTGCAAATCAAAAAAATCCTGAGATTCCACCTCACACTAGTAAGAATGTCTAAGATCAAAAACTCAGGTGACAGCAGATACTGGTGAGAATGTGCAGAAAGAGATTGGCAGGATTTTAATGACTCCATTTTCTTGTGCAATATGGGCATGTTTAGGTAGTTTACCTGCTCTTGATTTTACTTTGGTATGTGGTGTCTGTCTAGAAAACCATCCATTTCATATAGATTTTCCAGTTTTGTTGAGTATAGACTTTTGTAGTAGGGTCTGACCTTTTGAATTTCCCCATGTATGTTGTTATGTCTCCGTTTTCATTTCTTTTTTTTTTTAATTTATTTTATGTTTTTTTTAATCTACATTCCAAATCATTTCCCCTTTCCCGTTTCCTCCCTCCCCGAAAGTCCCATAAGCCCCCTTCCCTCCCTCTTTTCTCCATTCAACCCCCTCTCGTTTCTCTGTCCTGGAGTTCCCCTACATCCACTCTTTCCAGGACCAGGGGTCTCTCCTTCCATCTTCTTTTTTTTTTTTAATTTACATTCCAAATCACTTCCCCTTTCCCGTTTCCTCCCTTCCCGAAAGTCCCATAAGCCCCCTTCCCTCCCTCTTTTCTCCATTCAACCTCCTCTCGTTACTCTGTCCTGGCATTCCCCTACATCCAGTCTTTCCAGGACCAGGGGTCTCTCCTTCCATCTTTTTAGAAATCTATTGATATGCGGATTGTGTCTAGGGTATTCCAAGATTCTGGGTCAATATCCCCTTATCAGTGACTGCATATCAAGTGTGTTCTTTTGTGATTGGGTTACCTCACTAAGGATGATATTTTCAAGTTTTGACCATTTGCCTAGGAATTTCGTGAATTCATTGTTTTTAATTGCAGAGTAGTATTCCTTTGTGTAGATATACCACATCTTCTGAATCCATTCCTCCGTTGAGGGACATCTGGGTTCTTTCCAGCTTCTGGCTATTATAAATAAGGCTGCTATGAACATAGTGGAGCATGTGTCCTTATTGCATGCAGGTAAAGTCTCTGGGTATATGCCCAGGAGTGGTATAGCCGGATTCTCCGGGAGTATCATGCCCAGTTTTCTGAGGAACCGCCAGACTGCTTTCCAGAGTGGTTGTACCAGCCTGCTATTCCACCAGCAGTGGAGGAGAGTTCCTCTGTCTCCACATCCTCGCCAACAACTGCTGTCTCCTGTGTTTTTGATCTTAGCCATCCTGACTGGTGTGAGATGGAATCTCAGGGTTTTTTTGATTTACATTTCCCTAATGACTAAGGATGATGAACATCTCTTTAGGTGCTTCTCAGCCATTAGATATTCTTCAGGTGAGAACTCTTTGTGTAGCTCTGTACAGCATTTTTTAATAGGGTTACTTGCCTCTCTGGAGTTTAACTTCTTGAGTTCTTTGTATATCTTGGATATTAGCCCTCTGTCGGATGTAAGGTTGGTAAAGATCATTTCCCAGTTAGTTGGTTGCCGCTTTGTCTTTTTGACAGTGTCTTTTGCCTTGCAAAAACTTTGTAATTTAATGAGGTCCCATTTGTCTATTCTTGATCTTAGAGCATAAGCTATTGGAGTTCTGTTCAGGAAATTCTCCCCTGTGCCCATATGTTCAAGGTTCTTCCCTAGTTTCCCTTCTATTAGTTTCAGTGTGTCTGGTTTTATGTGGAGATCTTTGATCCACTTAGAATTGAGCTTAGTACAAGGAGATAAGGATGGGTCAATTTGCATTCTTCTGCATGTTGACCTCCAGCTGAGCCCACACCATTTGTTGAAAAGGCTATCTATTTTCCACTGGATGGTTTTAGCTCCTTTGTCAAAGATCAAGTGACCATAGGAGTGTGGATTCATTTCTGGGTCTTCAATTCTGTTCCATTGATCTACATGTCTGTTACTGTACCAATACCATGCAGTTTGTAACACTATTGCTCTGTAGTACAGCTTGAGGTCCGGGATACTGATTCCCAAAGAGGTTCTTTTACTCTTGAGAATAGTTTTAGCTATTCTGGGTTTTCTGTTGTTCCAGATGAATTTTTGAATTGCTCTTTCTAACTCTATGAAGAATTGAGTTGGGATTTTGATGGGGATTGCATTGAATCTCTGTCTTATGAATATCGATGCAAAAATACTCAATAAAATTCTTGCCAACCGAATCCAAGAACACATCAAAACGATCATTCACCACGATCAAGTAGGCTTCATCCCAGGGATGCAGGGATGGTTCAATATAAGGAAATCCATCAATGTAATCCACTACATAAACAATCTCAAAGAAAAAAACCACATGGTCATCTCATTAGATGCTGAGAAAGCATTTGACAAAATTCAGCATCCTTTCATGCTAAAGGTCTTGGAAAGATCAGGAATTCAAGGCCCATATCTAAACATAGTAAAAGCAATTTACAGCAAACCGGTAGCCAGCATCAATCTAAATGGAGAGAAACTTGAAGCAATCCCACTAAAATCAGGGACTAGACAAGGCTGCCCTCTCTCTCCATATCTTTTCAATATAGTACTTGAAGTTCTAGCTAGAGCAATTAGACAACAAAAAGAGGTCAAAGGGATACAAATTGGAAAGGAAGAAGTCAAACTATCACTATTTGCAGACGATATGATAGTATACATAAACGACCCAAAGAACTCCACCAGAGAACTCCTACAGCTGATAAAAGACTTCAGCAAAGTGGCCGGATATAAAATCAACTCAAGCAAGTCAGAAGCCTTCCTATACTCAAAGGATAAGCAGGCTGAGAAAGAAGTAAGACAAATAATACCCTTCACGATAGCCACAAACCATATTAAGTATCTTGGCGTGACTCTAACCAAACAAGTGAAAGATCTGTATGATAAGAACTTCAAGTCTCTGAAGAAAGAAATTGAAGAAGACCTCAGAAGATGGAAAAATATGCCATGCTCATGGATTGGCAGGATTAATATAGTAAAAATGAGCATCTTACCAAAAGTAATACACAGATTCAATGCAATCCCCGTTTTCATTTCTTATTCTGTCAATTTGGTTACTGCCTCTGGGCCCTTTAGTTAGTTTGGTTTGTGGTTTATCTATCTTGTTGATTCTCTCAAACAACCAACTTTTGTGTTTTTTTGATTCTTTGTATTATTCTTTGTTTCTATTTAGGTGTTTACAGCCCTGAGTTTGACTATTTCCTGCAGTCTACTCTTCTTGGGTGTGTTTGCTTCTTTTTTCTTCTAGAGCTGTCAGGTTTGCTGTTAAATTGCTAGTCTAAGATCTTTCCAGTTTCATTTAGTGCTGTGAATTTTCCTCTTAATTGTGTCCCATAAGCTTGGATGTGATGTATCAATATTTTCATTAAATTCCACAAAGCCTTTAATTCCTTTCTTTGTTTCCTCTCTGACCAAGTTATCATTCAGTAGAGAGCTGTTCAGTTTCCATATGTATTTGGGCTTTCAGTTGTTTTTGCTGTTATTGAAGATCAGCCTTAGGCCATGTTGATCTGATAAGATACATGGTATTACTTCCATCTTCTTGTATTGGTTGAGGGTTGTTTTTGACCAAATACATGGTCAATTTTGGAGCAGGTACCATAAGGTACTGAGAAGAAGGTATATATATATGTATATTTGTTTTAGGGTAAAATGTTCTGTAGATATCAGTTAAATCCTTTTGGTTCATAACTTCTATTAGTTTCACTGTGTCTCTGTTTAGTTTCTGTTTCAATGACTGTCGATTGTTGAGAGTGGGGTGTTGAAGTCTCCCACTATTATTGTGTGGGGTTCAATGAGTGTCTTGAGTTTTAGTAAAGTTTTTTTTTTTTTATTTTTTATTTATTTATTTTTTTTAATTATTTATTTTATTTTATTTTTTTTAATTTACATTCCAAATCATTTCCCCTTTCCCGTTTCCTCCCTCCCCGAAAGTCCCATAAGCCCCCTTCCCTCCCTCTTTTCTCCATTCAACCCCCTCTCGTTACTCTGTCCTGGCGTTTCCCTACATCCAGTCTTTCCAGGACCAGGGGTCTCTCCTTCCATCTTTTTAGAAATCTATTGATATGCGGATTGTGTCTAGGATATTCCGAGATTCTGGGTCAATATCCCCTTATCAGTGACTGCATACCATGTGTGTTCTTTTGTGATTGGGTTACCTCACTAAGGATGATATTTTCAAGATCTGACCATTTGCCTAGGAATTTCGTGAATTCATTGTTTTTAATTGCAGAGTAGTATTCCATTGTGTAGATATACCACATCTTCTGAATCCATTCCTCCGTTGAGGGACATCTGGGTTCTTTCCAGCTTCTGGCTATTATAAATAAGGCTGCTATGAACATAGTGGAGCATGTGTCCTTATTGCATGCAGGTAAAGCCTCTCGGTATATGCCCAGGAGTGGTATAGCCGGATCCTCCGGGAGTGTCATGCTCAGTTTTCTGAGGAACCGCCAGACTGCTTTTTATTTTTTTTTTATGAAAGTGGGTGCCTTTGCATTTGGGGCACAGATGTGCAGAATTTCTCTTGGTTGTTTTCTCTTTAATGAATATGAAGTGTCCTTCCTCATCATTCTTGATAACTTTTGGTTGAAAGTCTATTTTATTGGATATTAGGATGACAACTCCAGCCTTTTCCCTTTGACAATTTTCTTGGAAGACCTTTTACCATCCTTTTACTATGAGATAGTGTCTGTCTTTGTTATTGAGGTATGTTTCTTGTATGAAGCATAATGGTGGATATTTTTTTTTGTGTATCCAATGTGTTAGCTTGTGTTTTTTTATGGGTGAGTTGAATCCATTAATATTGAGAGATATTAAAGACAGATAACTGTTAGTTCCTGATATGTTTGTTTTTGTAGCTGGCTTTATATGCTCGTGGTTCTCTCCATTTGGCTTTGTTGTGGGATGCTTAATATCTTGTCTTTCTTTGAAGTAGATAGCTTCCTTGTGTAGAAGTTTTTCTTCTAGGATGCTCTGTAGGACTGAATTGGTAGATAAATACAGTTTGAATTTGGTTTTGTCCTGGAATATTGTTTTTTCTCCAAAAATCTTTACTAACTCCTATCCAATAGAGGACTAATATCCAAAATATATAAAGAACTCAAGGAGCTAACCACCAAAAATCTAGCAACCCAAAAAAAGATGGAGTTTAGAAATAAACTGAAAATTTACAACAGAGGAATCTCAAATGGCTGAGAAACACATAAAGAAATGTTCAAAGTCCTTAGTGATTAGAGAAATGCAAACAAAACGACACTGAGATTGCACTTTACACCAATCCGAATGTCTTAAGATCAAAACCTCAGCACATATCAGCAAGGATGTGGAAAAAGAAGAAGACTCTTCCATTGCTGATGAGATGGCAAACTGGTATGCTCACTCTGGAAATCAATCTGGAGGTTCCTCAGAAAATTGGAAATAGAACTACCTGAAGACCAAGCGATATCACTCTTAGGAATATACCCAAAAAATGCCCCACCATGCCACAGTGGCACATGTTACACTATGTTCATAGCAGCCTTGCTTGTGATAGCCAGAAGCTGAAAACAACCCAGCTGTCCCACAACATAAGAATGGATACAGAAGATGCGGTTCATTTATGCAACATTATACTACTTAGTTAGCTATTGAGAATGAGGATCTCCTGCATTTTGCAGGCAAATAGATGCAACTAGAAAATATCATCCTGAGTGAGGTAACTCAGACCCAAAAGAACATGCATGGTATTAATCACTAATAAGTGGATATTAGCCAAAAAAAAGTATAGAATATCCAGGATACAAAAAGTTCAACAAGCTGAAGGGCCCAAGTAAGGATGCCTCTGTCCCACTTGAGAGGGGGAAGAAAGCAACCACAAGGTGGGACAGAGGGAAAGAGGGAGGGAGGGAGGGAGAAAGGAACCTGGGGAAAAACATGGATGCAGGGAGAGTGGAACATGATCTGGTATTGGGTGGGGGTAAAAAGACTGAAACTCTGAGGGCCAGCAGAAAGAATGAAAACAGGCAAACTCAGGAGTTAGGAGGTTGAGGGGACCCTCCAGAATGTACCAGAGACCTGGCAGGTGAGAGACTCTGAGGACTCAATGTGAGGGACCTTAGATGAAATGCCCTACATTGGGGAGAGGGAATTTGTAGAGCCCACCTCCAGCAGAAAGACATGGCAGCAAGTGAGGGATGGGGTTGCCATCCCACAGCAAAACTCTGGCTCAAAATTGTTCCTGTCTGAACAACCTGCAGGAATGCAAATAAAGAGGAGTCTGGGCAAAAGAAGATACAGCAATAGGCCCAAAGTGGGATGCAGCTCAAAGGGAGGCCCCAAGACCTGACACTATTACTGAGACTACAATGTGTTCCCCTAAAGGGATCTGTCATGACTGCCCTCTCAAAGACCCAACAAGCAGCTGAGTCAGATGCAGATATTTGTACCCAACTAATGGGTAGAAGCTGCTGACCACTGTGGTTGAATTAGGAAAAAGCTTGAAGAAACTGATGTTCTAATTAATATTCATTAGACCTTATTGAATGACTAGCATATATATTATGACAGAAATATGATCATATTGACAACCATTTCATTTATAGATCTTAGATACATTTCCTAGTATCAGAAAATTTATTAAGAGTACATGTTTTCATTCAGTAAGTTACTTAAAGACTCAGGTATTGAAAATGTTGATGAATGTGAGTACAGAAAGAGCAGAAAATACAAAGTTTCTACTAATCTAATACCGCTGAAAACTGCATACTGTGCTTTACAATTAAATGCTAAATATTATCTAAAATATTCTGGATCCTAATTGGAATTCATAGTAAAGGACAACAGATCTTGTTTTTTTTTTCAAGGTCTCTCCCATTGGCACATGAAGCTAAGAGATCTGTTTACATTAATATAAAGAGCTTTAGGGGGTTTTCAGGAGTAGAATTTAGGCTTACTGATCTTTACTCTTCTTTAACCTCCCACATGTATGAAAATTTTAGATACATATTAAACTTAATGTTTTATCAAATGCCTTGAATCTTACTTATTTAAATGGTCCAATGACAAAACGATATTAATTGTGAAAATCAATGCCTTTTGTAAAATTCTCTGCAACCAATGAACTGTGGCAATCAAGTTTCCAAATTCTTTTTTAAGTGTAAAATGCAAAGTTTGATTACTTTAAACTGTGTGAGTCACTTTGCCTTTTTTTTCCTTTGTAATAGTGAGATAGTGACCAAATGGTACAATATAACAGTTCACTTAGTTTCTGTGTGAACCATACATTTAACATCCTTGATGAAAAACAGCTCTATTAAACTAATGACTTTTCTCTTACTTTCAAATGTCTTTGCTTCTTACAATGAATTTCTAAAAATACTTTTATGCTTCTAAGTTGCTATACATTAAGGATCATTTCATTTGCTTGCACACAGTTCAAGATACACATAAACCATGTTTATAAAAGACATTTAACTGGAGTGTGCAACATAGTTAACTAAGATATATTTTACAACTTACAACTAAAGGTCATCTCTCTATTTAAATTTCTTAAAATATATAAAATTCGACCATGCCAGTATTTAAAGAAAATGTTGTTTAAACACACTGAACTAATTAATAAATAATTTGATATATGAATCATATTGAATTGATTTCCCCATTGAAATACTGAAAGTAGAATCTATATAATGGTAAGCAACTTCAATGATCTGTTCTTCAATGAGATTTTAATCCTTCTTTAAAATAAAATTCTTTCCTTTCTTTTTTTATTGGATATTTTCTTTATTTACATTTCAAATAAAGAAACCTAAACCCTCTAACCCATACCCCTCCTCCTGCTTCTATAAGGGTGTTTTACCACCCACCCACCCACTACCACCTCCCACTCTCGCATTCCCTTATGCTGGAGCATCAAGCCTTCACAGGACCAAGGGCCTCTCCTCCCATTGATGCCAGATAAGGCCATCCTCTGCTACATATTCAGCAGGAGCCATGGGTGCATCCCAGTGCACTGTTTGGTTGGTGAATTAGACCCTGGGAGCTCTGGGTGGGTCTGGCTGTTTGAAATTGTTCTTTCTATGGAGTTGCAAACCCCTTCATCTCCTTCAGTCCTTTCTCTAAGACCTCCATTGGGGACCCCATGCTCAGTCCAATAGTTGGCTGCGAGCATCTGCATCTGTATTTGTCAGGCTCTGTCAGAGCCTCTCAGGAGACAGCTATATTCAGCTCCTGTAAGCAAGCTAAACTAACATTCTTAAATATTGTATCTATGTTTAGTCTTTCTTACGTCAAACTATTCTTTACATTTCTGTATGTACTTTCAAGAAATTTACCACTGTGATAACAAACCACTGACTATAACAATCTGATATCCATGACCTGGCCATATACTCATAGAGAATCCATATGGTATTGCTTACTGGATATTGCAGTTCAGAGCACAAACACTGGCAAAGGTTACTCTGGAAACATCATAAAGTGGCAAAAGAAAATTATTCTGTGCAAGATTCAAAATGCCTGAAACGCTTGCCTTGGCAAATTAGAAATATAATTTTATTATCAATGATTACATTATTCTTGCTTTCACATAATATTTGTATAAAGTAGTTGATCATAAAATTGTTTCCACTCTTTGACATTATTCAGTTTTGAATGAGATTTTATTTCTCTAGATCTGTAATGTTCCTTAACAAATTCCTAGTTTTGTTAAACTTTCAGTCAGTAAAGTTTTATTGATAATGATTCTTGATAGAGGGTACTTAATAGTCATTTCATTAACAAACCAAGCTTGAGAACAGTAGTTGTATGCCTAGGGACTATGACAGAAACTATATCCATTCAGATATCTATTTCACCTAGAAGAAGCTGCATGGGGCTTTGTACTGACTTCATGAAACCATGTATATGCTGGTGTCCCCTAACCTGACAAGTAATATGCTGTTTGTTTGTGAATATAATCTACTTTCCATATCAGCTTCTTTCATTCCCCAAATGCTGCATATTAATAATGTCAAAATAACAATTATGAATGAGGACTCTGAAACCTTATGTGTGATCTTGGCCAGTGTTGGTGTTCTTGTATATAACTTCACCTGACTATTCTTTCAGAACACTTATGGGAAAAAAAAAATGAGCAGTGACTGAAGTAAAAATACCAAATAAGAATTTGTGAGACATCCTTATAAAAAGATTATTTGGACTGAGTGCCCCCAGCTTTGTCATTTCTTCCATATTTGAATCTGTGGAGAGTCAAGGCAGAGAATGGAGTCTTGCTAACCTTTTCCTTAACCTCACAAGCTAAGTTTTCATGTCGAAAGCAATATCATCGTGTCAAACACAGAATATGAAGACTAGACTCTAGGCCAATTAAATCTGTAGCCTTGGGTCTGTTAAGTTCTTGGGATTAGTATCTCATATATCACCATGTAAAATTCAATGTATAGTCAACATTGGTAGCCAGTGATATGAAAGAAAACAAGGGGAAAAATAAAAAGAACATTCGTTTCATTACTTTTGTTCTTGTTTTTGTTTCTTTCTTTCTTTTGTCAGTGGGAGGGGAAGATTGTTGGAAGAGAGTTAGAAAACCTCAAACACCTTGTCTTATTATTATATTACAAATACGAGTAATGATCAAATAGATGTTATTAGCCTTAGGTCTAGAGTGAATTGACCCATGTGCATTCATTTAAAATGTGGTAATAATATAGAGATGGCTTATAAAAGACAGACTTGCCTTTTTAAAATAATCTGATTTTAGAGTGGTTGACTCAGTCATTGACAACAACCTATATAAATACAGGAAGGTCTCCCACTTCTTATAATGCAAGTATTGAAATAGTGAAGTTCTGAAGTGCCTCACTGGTGCAAAACTAAATTAGTGTCAAGTATGTGGCACATGTACCAACTCCAGGGCTTTGGAAGGTGAGATGGGAGGATAATTTTGAGTTAAAAAATCAAGAATATCAGAATGTTTCTATATTCCCAGATAACAAGGAACATCGAATATGAAATGGTTAGTTTGTATGACAACATTGTTGGATTTAAATAAACATCTATAGCAAATAATATAGTCTAAATATAATCAACAACCATTAAACAAAATAAGCACCAACTGTTTTTACCCCTAAAAGTGCAAAATGTATGAATTTCAAAAATTCTGGTACTTTTAAATGGCTCCTACACGATTAGGTAAAGGTCCATATTTAGAAGCACTAGTCACTACACTAAGGAAGAACGGGCATATTAATCTCCCTTCTACTTGTAGAGTTCTAGACACAAGGAAAAATTGTGTCCTGGCTTGGCTACCATCTGGCAAACTGCTGGTAAATATTTGCACAAAGAACTTATACTTCTTTGTGAAATTCAGGGCAATAATTACTTTTTATAAATCAAATAAAGTTCTACCACTGAAATGGAGCGTTGTTATCATGGAAAGTTTCAAAAGATTTATTGATTATGCCAAATGCATAAGTAACTGAATAAAATATAGTGCCACAGAAGCGAAATGCTAGATTTGATGGTGGTGCCTTAAATGATGCTCTGAAAGAAGAAAGCTGAAAAGAAATGGTGGATTATTTTGTGGTTATACATCAACTATTTACTCTTTATGTTATTATCATCCCAAACTCAAACAATGATAGTGCTGCAATTGATTTACTCGGTTTTAGGTACATGATAAATAGGGAAATAATAACAAAAGAGATATGATGTGTTAAGATGTAGCAATAGATGAAAGTTAGAATTGCTACAGCAACATTATTATTTTGATTGAATTGAGTCGATATTTGCATAAAAGTTGAAGTGCATATCAAAGACTCTTATATCCCAAAAGAAATAAATTCTCAAAATTTGTTAGCAACTATGTGTGAACTAAAATGTAAATACATACTCTCACCAGCATTAGAAGTTATCATGTCCAATAAGAATTTTCTTCTAGCTCCAGTGACTGGGAGGTTGGGACAGCCAGGTTCTGAGACAGACAAGCATAATGTCGCTTGGGTCTCGGGCGGCTTGTGTGTGTGCGGCTCCCAGGTGCGGGGCTGATCTGCAGTGACCAGCGCGCCAGCTCTGCTCTGGGACTTCTGCCTGGCAGAGGGACCCCCCGCACTGGGTGGGAGCCTACCAGCTTTCCTTCCACGACCTCTGTTCCCGCAGACTGCGCTGAAGAGACAGATACCCCAAGCTCCCTATCCCCAATATAACATCACTTGGGACACGGCCTGTTGGGGCTTCCATCTGTGCCCGAGAACGGGTCAGCGCTGTGGTCCTCTGGGTGCCAGATCGGCGGGCCATCGTCTCTACAGGGTGAGCGGCGCCACGGAGAGTGCCCTCCGCCATCTTTGCTCCAGTGACTGGGAAGTTGGGACAGCCAGGTTCTGAGACAGACAGGCTTAATATCGCTTGGGTCTCGGGCGGCTTGTGTGTGTGCAGCTCCCAGGTGCGGGGCTGATCTGCAGTAACCAGCATGCCAGCTCTGCTGTGGGACTTCTGCTGGCAGAGGGACGCCCCCTCCCCCCCAGGAGAGATCACACACCCCTGCACAGGGCAGGAGCCTACCAGCCTCCCTTTGGCGACCTCTGCTCCAGGAATCCACTAGGCTGAGCCTTTAGATGTGCAAGGCCTCCCCAATATAAGATCACTTGGGGCAAGGTACATTAGGGCTCCAAAGTCACTCAGGAGCAGGCAGGCCCCAGAAATCGGTGCCAGGGGAATCCTGGTAATCCAGGGGGGGCAGAAATAGCTTTGCAGGCTCACAGGAGGTCCAACCAACAGCCAGTGGCAGCAGGACCAACTAACACCAGAGGTATCCAGATGGCAAAAGGCAAACGTAGGAATGTTACTAACAGAAATCAAAGTAATGTGGGACCATCCGAACCCAACTCTCCAACAGCAGCAAGTCCTGGATACCCCACCACACCCGAAAGACAAGATCTGGATTTAAAATTACTCTCATGATCCTATTAGAGGATCACAAGAAGGACACAAATAAATCTCATAAAGAGTTACAGGAGACCATGAATCAACGGTTAGAAGCCCTTACAAAGGAAACACAAAAATCGCTTAGAGAAATGCAGGAGAACATGGATCAAAAGATGGAGGCGCACAAGGAGACAACACAAAAATCGCTTAACGAGATGAATCAACGGGTAGATGCACTCACAAAGGAATCACAAAATTTGCATAAAGAAATGCAGAAGAATATGGGTCAACAGATGGATGCCCATAAGGAGGCAACACAAAATTTGCTTAAAGAAATGAATCAACGGTTAGATGCCCTTACAAAGGAAACACGAGAACTGCTTAAAGAAATGCAGGAGACGATGGATCAACAGATGGAATCCCATGAGGAGGAAATACAAAAATCGCTCAGAGAAATGTAGGAGAACGTGGGTCATCAGGAAGAAATCCTGAAAGAGGTAATGCAAAAATACCTTAAAGAAATACAGGAAAATACAAACAAACAAGTGAAGGATCTCAGCAAATCCATCCAGGAACTAAAAAAGGAAGTAGAAACAACTAAGAAATCACAAAGGGAGACAACCTTGGAGATAGAAAACCTTGGGAAGAAATCAGGAGTCATAGATGCAAACATCAACAATAGAATACAAGAGATGGAAGAAAGAATCTCAGGTGCTGAAGATTCCATAGAAAGCATCGACTCAACAGTCAAAGAAAATGCAAAATGCAAAAAACGTGTAACCCAAAACATCCAGGAAATCCAGGACACAATGAGAAGACCAAACCTAAGGATTATAGGTATAGATGAGAGTGAAGATTTGCAACTTAAAGGGCCAGTAAACATCTTCAACTAAATTATGGAGGAAAACTTTCCTAACTTAAAGAGAGAGATGCCGATGAACGTACAAGAAGCCTACAGAACTCCAAACAGACTGAACCAGAACAGAAATACCTCCCGTCACATAATAATCAAAACACCGAATGTTCTAAACAAAGAAAGAATACTAAAAGCAGTAAGAGAAAAGGGCCAAGTAACATACAAAGGAAGACCTATCCGAATCACATCAGACTTCTCACCAGAGACTATGAAAGCCAGAAGATCCTGGGCAGATCTCATGCAGACACTAAGACAGCACAAATGCCAGCCTAGACTACTATACCCAGCAAAACTCTCAATCACCATAGATGGAGAGACCAAGATATTCCATGATAAAACCACATTTTCACAATATTTTTCCACAAATCCAGCCCTGCAACGGATAATAGGTGGAAACCTCCAATACAGGGAGAGAAACAACACCCTGTAAAAAATGAGATAATAACCTTCTTGAATCAAACCCAAAAGTAGATAACCACTCAAACATAAAGATATCGTCAAGAATGGCAGATGGCAATAATCACTATGCCTTAATCTTTCTTAATATCAATGGTCTCAATTCCCCAATTAAAAGACATAGACTAGCAGACTGGATATGTAAACAGGACCCAGCATTTTGCTGCATGCAGGAAACGCACCTCAGTGTCAAAGACAAACACTACCTCAGAGTAAAAGGCTGGAAAACAATTTTACAAGCAAATGGCCCCAAGAAACGAGGTGGAGTAGCCATCCTAATATCGGATAAAATTGATTTTCAACCTAAAGTCATCAAAAAAGGCACAGAAGGACACTACATACTGATCAAGGGAAAAATCCACCATCAAGAACTCTCAATTCTGAATATCTATGCTCCAAATGCAAGGGCACCCTCACTCGTAAAAGAAACTTTACTAAAACTCAAAGCACACATCGCACTGCACACAATAATAGTGGGTGACTTCAACACCCCGCTCTCTGAAATGGATCGTTCAGGAAAGCAAAAACTAAACAGGGACACAGTGAATCTAATTGAAGCCTTGGACCAAATGTAACTAACTGATATATATAGAACATTTCATCCTAGAGCTAAAGAATACACCTTCTTCTCAGCTCCTCATGGTACCTTCTTCAAAATTGACCATATAATTGGTCACAAATCAGACCTCAACAGATACAAGAAGATAGAAATAATCCCATGCTTCCTATCAGATCACTATGGAATAAGGGTGGTCTTCAATGGCAACAAAAACAAAAGAAAACCCATGTACACATGGAGGCTGAACAATGCTCTACTCAATGATAACTTGGGCAAGGTGGAAATAAAGAAAGAAATCAAAGACTTTTTGAAAGTTAATGAAAATGAAGGCACAACATACCCTAATTTATGGGACACAATGAAAGCAGTGCTAATAGGAAAATTCATAGCCCTGAGTGCCGCCAAAAAGAAACGGGAGACAGCATACACTAACAGCTTAATGGCACACCTGAAAGCCCTGGAACAAAAAGAAGCAAATACACCAAAGAGGAGTAGAAGGCAGGAAATCATCAAACTCAGGGCTGAAATCAATCAAGTAGAAACAAATAAAACCATACAAAGAATCAACAAAACGAGGAGTTGGTTCTTTGAGAAATTCAACAAGATAGATAAGCCCTTAGCCAGACTAACCAGAGGGCACAGAGATAGTATCCAAATTAATAAAATCAGAAACGAAAAGGGAGAGATAACAACAGAAACTGAGGAAATTCAAAAAATCATCAGATCCTACTACAAAAACCTGTATTCAACACAACTAGAAAATCTTGAGGAAATGGACAATTTCCTTGACAGATACCAAGTACCAAAATAGACCATCTAAACCGTCCTATAACCCCTGAAGAAATAGAAGTTGTCATTGGAAGTCTTCCAACCAAAAAAAGCACAGGTCCAAATGGTTTTAGTGCAGAATTCTATCAGACCTTCAAAGAAGACCTAACACCAATACTCTTCAAACTGTTCCACAAAATAGAAACAGAAGGAACACTACCCAACTCGTTCTATGAAGCCACAATTACACTAATACCAAAAGCACACAAAGATCCGACAAAGAAAGAGAATCTCAGGCCAATCTCTCTTATGAATATCGATGCAAAAATACTCAATAAAATTCTTGCTAACCGAATCCAAGAACACATCAAAACGATCATTCACCACGATCAAGTAGGCTTCATCCCAGGGATGCAGGGATGGTTCAATATAAGGAAATCCATCAATGTAATCCACTACATAAACAATCTCAAAGAAAAAAACCACATGGTCATCTCATTAGATGCTGAGAAAGCATTTGACAAAATTCAGCATCCTTTCATGCTAAAGGTCTTGGAAAGATCAGGAATTCAAGGCCCATATCTAAACATAGTAAAAGCAATTTACAGCAAACCGGTAGCCAGCATCAATCTAAATGGAGAGAAACTTGAAGCAATCCCACTAAAATCAGGGATTAGACAAGGCTGCCCTCTCTCTCCATATCTTTTCAATATAGTACTTGAAGTTCTAGCTAGAGCAATCAGACAACAAAAAGAGGTCAAAGGGATACAAATTGGAAAGGAAGAAGTCAAACTATCACTATTTGCAGACGATATGATAGTATACATAAGCGACCCAAAGAACTCCACCAGAGAACTCCTACAGCTGATAAACGACTTCAGCAAAGTGGCCGGATATAAAATCAACTCAAGCAAGTCAGAAGCCTTCCTATACTCAAAGGATAAGCAGGCTGAGAAAGAAGTAAGAGAAATAATACCCTTCACGATAGCCACAAACCATATTAAGTATCTTGGCGTGACTCTAACCAAACAAGTGAAAGATCTGTATGACAAGAACTTCAAATCTCTGAAGAAAGAAATTGAAGAAGACCTCAGAAGATGGAAAAATCTGCCATGCTCATGGATTGGCAGGATTAATATAGTAAAAATGAGCATCTTACCAAAAGTAATACACAGATTCAATGCAATCCCCATCAAAATCCCAACTCAATTCTTCATAGAGTTAGAAAGAGCAATTCAAAAATTCATCTGGAATAACAGAAAACCCAGAATAGCTAAAACTATTCTCAAGAGTAAAAGAACCTCTGGGGGAATCAGTATCCCGGACCTCAAGCTGTACTACAGAGCAATAGTGTTAAAAACTGCATGGTATTGGTACAGTAACAGACATGTAGATCAATGGAACAGAATTGAAGACCCAGAAATGAATCCACACTCCTATGGTCACTTGATCTTTGACAAAGGAGCTAAAACCATCCAGTGGAAAAAAGATAGCCTTTTCAACAAATGGTGCTGGCTCAGCTGGAGGTCAACATGCAGAAGAATGCAAATTGACCCATCCTTATCTCCTTGCACTAAGCTCAATTCTAAGTGGATCAAAGATCTCCACATAAAACCAGACACACTGAAACTAATAGAAGGGAAACTAGGGAAGAACCTTGAACATATGGGCACAGGGGAGAATATCCTGAACAGAACTCCAATAGCTTATGCTCTAAGATCAAGAATAGACAAATGGGACCTCATTAAATTACAAAGTTTTTGCAAGGCAAAAGACAATGTCAAAAAGACAAAGCGGCAACACACTAACTGGGAAATGATCTTTACCAACCTTACATCCGACAGAGGGCTAATATCCAAGATATACAAAGAACTCAAGAAGTTAAACTCCAGAGAGGCAAGTAACCCTATTAAAAAATGGGGTACAGAGCTACACAAAGAGTTCTCACCTGAAGAATATCTAATGGCTGAGAAGCACCCAAAGAGATGTTCATCATCCTTAGTCATTAGGGAAATGCAAATCAAAACAACCCTGAGATTCCATCTCACACCAGTCAGGATGGCTAAGATCAAAAACACAGGAGACAGCAGTTGTTGGCGAGGATGTGGAGACAGAGGAACACTCCTCCACTGCTGGTGGAATTGCAGGCTGGTACAACCACTCTGGAAAGCAGTCTGGCTGTTCCTCAGAAAACTGGGCATGACACTCTCGGAGGATCCGGCTATACCACTCCTGGGCATATACCCAGAGACTTTACCTGCATGCTATAAGGACACATGCTCCACTATGTTCATAGCAGCCTTATTTATAATAGCCAGAAGCTGGAAAGAACCCAGATGTCCCTCAACGGAGGAATGGATTCAGAAGATGTGGTATATCTACACAATGGAATACTACTCTGCAATTAAAAACAATGAATTCACGAAATTCCTAGGCAAATGGGCAGAACTTGAAAATATCATCCTTAGTGAGGTAACCCAATCACAAAAGAACACACATGGTATGCAGTCACTGATAAGGGGATATTGACCCAGAATCTCGGAATACCCTAGACACAATCCGCATATCAATAGATTTCTAAAAAGATGGAAGGAGAGACCCCTGGTCCTGGAAAGACTGGATGTAGGGGAACGCCAGGACAGAGTAACGAGAGGGGGTTGAATGGAGAAAAGAGGGAGGGAAGGGGCCTTATGGGACTTTCGGGGAGGGAGGAAACGGGAAAGGGGAAGTGATTTGGAATGTAAATTAAAAAAATAAAATAAAAAAGAATTTTCTTCTAATATGAAACTTCTAATCATATTTTAATAGTTAGATCATTGTAGGAATTATCATAGTGATTCAGTGTGTACAGCTCTCTGTAACAGAGGTCTCATTTCCTCATTTCACTTGTTTTACTACCTAAGTTTAAAAATATGGTTTTACTAGAACATAGTTATAAATTTTAGTTTATACAATTTCTACAAATGCATTAATGATGCAAAAGCTTAGGTAATTGTAATAGAGATCTTCATGACCTACAAAACTAATATTTAACAGAAATAGCTATCAATCCCTAATATAGTTTATGAAAATAAGATTTGGTGTTCTGGTCTCCTGACTTTTGGTGGTAAATTTGAAAAATATCATTCCCTTTCTATAGCCATAATACCTATTAGCTACATAGACTGACTATTTGTAGTTATTTGAGTTATTTGCAATATAATTCCTAAAAACTTTACAAAAATTATTTCAGAAGTTCAAAACACAAACTTCCAATTCAAATTTAGAATTTCCTTAATCATGATCAGATTTATTCCAGAGAACTATTGTTTAATCAAAATGGCCATATCTTACTGCTATAAAAGTATCAACAAGATCAATTTAAAATATCAGTTTTCTCAAATCATCCGTTAGTCATTGCATTCTACTTTCAAAAATATATATTTATGCTTTTAACTATTTTAGTTAAGTGATGAGATAATTTGCATTGCTTTTCTTGGTAGCCCATAAATATTGAAACTAATTGTTATGAATACAAATATTTCCCATTAACACCTTTCATTATCTATCTAAAAATCATCAACTCAATCATAAACTACAAGGTATTATGTTAGCATGTACACTTCAGGATTTGCTTCCTTTTGCTAATCCTCGGGAAGGAAGAAATACATCTGTTATTAGTTTAACTCCTTTGATAGAGCCACATTTATATCCTGGGCTGAAAAACTGACGGAAGTTAATGGCACAGTTCTTTTCAGACTTTCATTGGCCCCACTTTCTGTGGCCTTCCTTTCTGACAAGGGAAAAACATTTGGCAATGACATAGTAAATAGCAAGGCTTTAGCATTGCCGGGGGACTGTGTGAGTGCTTAATGAGCCATTTCATTTGGTTAATGTCTTACTCTTTGCTCTGTGATGTTCGATCAGTGGGCAAATTGCAACTATAAACTCTAAGGCTACCAAATACATCTCTGGAAATGGAGTCTGAGTTTTTCTCTTTGAAATCTTATTTTGGAAAGCATTTCCCCTGCCAAATTTCAAGAGAAAATCCTATCACAATGGCGAACGCTGTCTTACATAATGGGTTATTTGAGCATTACTAGTACCGAAAACCTTGTTTTGCATTTTTCTCTTAGCTACCACTTCCCGTTATTCTTATTGCCCTATAACTTATTATCCTTGACAATAGTATGAATTGTTTTTGTATTTCATATGTGAAGTGAGTGAAAAGAATTATATGTATTCTGGGTCGCTAATAATGATAAGAATTTGAGATAAAATTAAATGAATATTTCAGAATTTGTAAACCAATGAGTCAGTGAAGAAGAGTTAAATAACTTGATTCAGTATCAGACTCCAACATATGTATACAGAAGTCATCTCCAATCTACACAAAACCAAACATGAGTCTTCAACTCTGTGGTTTCTTATCTTTCTCATTACCCAGTGAGGTTATGGGGTCCACTGTCATGCAGAAGCATGCTGGAACAATGAAAGTCACATACTTCAGTATCACTTATACTCATTTATACTTGTTATTAGTAGTGAAATTTAAGATAACCTAAATCTCATTTGTGAGTAGAAACTAGTTTATAATACATTAATATATACATGGAAAATGTTTGGTCATTTAAAAAAAGAATTTAATGTTTTAATATATTAAAAACATAAAAATCCAATGATTAGATTAATATTCTTGGCGGGAAAAATACAATGTTGTCCAGTAAAACAAAATACAAACAAATGAATGAGAACGAACACACACACACACACACACCCACACACATATATATATATGTATATAATATATAATACTATATATAATATAGTATAGTATACAATATACATATGAATAAGTATATATACATGTATAGTTATTGAATATGTACACATATATAAATGTGTAAGACATATGTGTAAATATAACTATGTATTTAGTATATTTTATTCTGATCATTTATTGATAGTTTCATACATGACGCATACACACACACATACATTCGCAAACTCACATGCATACACACACACACACTCGCAAACTCACATGCATACACACACACACACACACACACACACACACACACACACCCTGTATCTGATTACTTTCATTTTCCATCCTGTATTATCTCCCTCCTACTCTCTTTCATGGAAGTCATTCTTTTAAAATTATTAATTAAATTAAAATTTATTAATTCACTTATATTAAATAACATAGTACTGTGGTATATACAGGGTAAGTTATGTGTTTTTTTATAGAAATTTATACTGTACAATGATCTGTTCAGCATATTTAAGTTATTAAAGATCTCAAATATTTTCTTTTTTTGTTACTGAGAACATCCATATTATTTCTTTGAAGTCAGCTGTATAATCATGTACTGGTAATCTCAGTCATCACTTGGCAGGCCAAAACAGGTAGATTGTCAAAAACTTGGAGCCAAAGTAAACTGTAAACTGGTGCCTAAAAAAGAAACAACTCATATCAAAATAATCATGCAAAAGATCTTTTTCTAGTTCTATTCATACTGCATTAATTGAAATTATTATGTAATATATGAGAACTTTAATATTTGCATTTTAAGAACACTATCTTTCTTTTGTTAGTATTTAACATGATCACAAGTTTTTGTATGCTATACATATACTTAAGTATATTAGTACTCATAGTGATATTTTTTCTTATGGAATTGCAGTTGATTTTTATTTATATTTGTTATGTTATTGTTATTGCATAAAATGTTTTAAAATATTGTATCCAGTCACTTTGCTAAAGTTGTTTATCAGCTGAAAAATTTCTCTGGTAGAGTTTTTGGGGTTGCTTATGTATACTATCTTATATCATCTGCAAATAGTGATACCTTTATTTCTTCTTTGCCAATTTGTATCCACTTGATCTCTTTTGTTGTTTTATTGTTCTAGATAACACTTTGATTTCTATCTTCAATAGCTATGGAGAGAGTAGGCATCCTTGTCTTGTCCCTGGTTTTAGTGTGATTGCTTCAAGTATTCTCCATTTAATTTGATATTAGCTGTTGGTTTGCTGTATATTTCTCTTATTAAGTTTATGTGTGGGCCTTGAATTCATGATCTCTCCAATGGTATATGGAGATATGGGATGTGGAACATTTGGAGTGTCAATCGGGCAGGGAATAAATTTGTATTTTAAAATAAATAAATAAGTAAATAGATAAGTAAGTAAGTAAAATAAGAAGGAAGGAAGGAAGGAAAGAAGGAAGGAAAGAAGGAAGGAAGGAAGGAAACAAAGAAAGAAAGAAAATGAGAGGAGAAAGAAAAGTGTAGAGGAAAATGCTACATTTAAAATACAAAATACAAAAATGAACTCTAACGCATTCAAGTATATGTAATATGTTCTTGGAAATCTGCCAGAGGCCAATAGTTTATGAACTCATTTTAACCTTTCAACATTAAGTGGTAGCTATTACCCAAGACCTTTGTTCAAACATGGGAAAATAAAAATGCTATAGAAAAATTAATGAAAAACTTTAATGCTATGTAACTATATGACATAAATGCAGTTTCATATACGATAAATATTTTAACATCCAGAAGCATCTTGCCAGTTGGGAGCACAAACAATTGTTCTTTGCCTGGATCTCATATTCACTCCATGGTGTGTATGTGTGAGAAACCATGCATGGCACAATAAATTTGTCTAGCAGCCCAATGCTGGGGATATGTCAGAGACTGATTAGGATGTTGTAATGCTGCTTAAATAAACTGACACACCGTCAAACTACCTTTTAGTCAATTCTCTATGAACAACTTTAGGGAATAAAAAGTATTGTAAGCAATTCTCTGAAAAGTATTATGCTAAGAAAGCTAATAATCTCTCACAATGGAGGGGACACAGTATTTGGGGTTTAAATGAAGGAAGAAAGGGAGAGAGAGAGAGAGGGAGAGAGAGAGAGAGAGAGAGAGAGAGAGAGAGAGAGAGAGAGAGAGAGAGAGAGAGAGAGAAATTTATACCCAGAGACAACTAAAAAATTATAGAAGACATTTGTTCTAAAAACTGGAAAGATTGATCACTGCTAAAAATTAAATTCTTAGGAACCATAGCTGGAGTATCTTTTCTACCACTTTCACTGATAAATTGTCTTGGATTTTAATTATTAAAAATAAAACATGCTTCAAAACCTCTTTTAAAACCTACAAGAAAACAACCTTATAAAGTATGCATATATTGCCATAATAGCATAGAAAGACAAAGACATCATAAAAAAAGAAAACCCTGTGAAACCAATATTTATTGTGATCATGGATGAATAAACCATCAATGCAATACTGGCAAGTCAAATTTAAATCCAAACAAAATAAATAATCATAGCTTCCAACTTGAATATTTCTCAGAAACGCAATGTTGTTTCTACATACAAAAATGCTAATTAACTTAATATGCCATTTTAATAAAGGATAAATACTGAAGAATTGCTTGAGAAGATAAAGAAAATGGATTAGAGAAAATTAAAAGCTTTACATGATGAAACATCCAGCAAACAAGAATTAAAAGAGAACTTTTCCATCAATGAAAAAAAATATATTACCCTGTAATATGGGAAGAATGCAAGCATCTCTCTTAAGGGCAGGTATGGAGCAAGAACACCAATGTTTGTTTGTTTAATTATCTTCTGAAGGAGAAGTTCAAATTGTGGAATATAATTCTATATTTTTCATATTGTTGCAGGAATAACCAAGGCTTTCTCAAGAGAACTGTTCACATGTTAGTAGCCAAGAAGCTTTAGCAAACTCAATGGCAAAAAAAAAATTATATTCTGGGGAGAATTCTAGGATCAATCATAAGAAATGAAGCTATTCTGGAAGAATAGTACACTAAGATTTGTAGGTAGACAATTAAAGAATACCATGTTACAGGTGAGTCAATGATTACTGTAGAAAGATGGATGTTGACAGGTGGTTTGGATATTGGGTTGATAAAAACTTGAGTGACAAGTACACAGAGGTTTTGGAGTCTGCTCACTACTTGGAACATGGGGCTTTGGAAATACAGAAAGTAGATCAGCACAAATTTCTGTTTATTTAGTTCTCTCTGTGAGTATGTGTCTTTGTCTGTCTGTCTCTCTGTCTCTGTCTCTCTGTCTCTGTCTCTCATCTCTCTGCCTCTCTCTACACTGTTTTCTTGGTTTATGTTTGTTTGTTTATTTGTTTTTGTTCATTGGTTGGTTGCTTGCCTCTGTTAGATTTTAGGTATGGTATTTCTCTTTTGCCCTGTAGATATATCTACTTTAATCAAGAATATATATTCCATATAAACATATAAATGCATGAAGCAAAATTATCTAAAGTACCCATGAGTTAAATCCACTCAGATCCTTATCTGTAGTATTAGCCAATAAATTAATTCCAATAAGAATGATAAAAATGATGAAGCAAGAATTCTTTCATAGCAACACGAAGTGTTCATCACAAAAAATGAAAAAATAATTTTGCTCCACTTATTAAGTTTATGACCAGATAAAAATTAAATAATAATTGAAATGACAATTAAAATAATGATGGCAGGGAAGATTATTACTTTTCATCCATGTTTTAGTTCAAAAACTAAGTCACAGCTATACAAGTGAATGTTTTGTAATTATTATTATTATTATTATTATTATTATTATTATTACACATTTTATTTTGTGATCAACATCTACCTCCACTGAAAACTCAATGAGAGCTAAATTGAAAATGATATTTTGTATATATTAAAGTAAAATATATCAATTCAGGAAAAATTAGTCTTCAGAGATTATGATTGATGTCAAAGTGAACAAGTACTTAACTTGCACTATCTTTATTTATATTTAGTCAGCATTCTCAAATGATGAGACATCAATAAAAACAGAAACTCAGCTTATATAAAACTAACTTTGGGTCAAATCTATTTGGCTATGATTTTAATTAAATTTACCCATCATATTTACTTAGGTTAGAATCATTTGAGAAGGGAATTTCAATTGAAGGATTGCCTAGATCACACTGCCTTGTGGGAGTGTCTGTGTGGGCAATTTTCTTGATGTAGGAGGACTTGTCACATTGTTGCTTGCAACGTTTCGTGAAGAGGTGGTTCTGTGTTTTCTAAGAGAGATGGCTAAGTATGAGCCTGAGGGTGAGCAAGCAATAAGTCTTCCTTCATAGTTTCCACTTCACTTTCGTGACTATGAGTTAGTTCTGTGGCAAAAGGTGATAGTATATGCAATAGCAAGTTGACTTGTCTTGGTGTTCCAGCCTTTACTTCCACAGGCAATGAACTGTAAGTTTAAGCTGAAATAAAGCCTCTCTTTTCTTAAGTTTTTTTTATTGGTGTTATATAACAGCCAAAGAAAAAAACTAGAGAAGTTTTGCTATTCCAAGTTGGACTAGCAACATATCTGGTAAAAAAAAAAAAAAGTACTGATAGCTACTATCAAACATCATCCAGAGTGGGATTAATGGAGTCATAAAGCTAAAATAACATGGCATATACAAAGGCTCAAAACAAATAGTAAAAAGCATGCCTGATAATAGCACCTTTGAAACAAAGGGCATGGATATAAAATGTATCAGAAAATCAGCTTGATAAAACCTGTGCAACATTAATTTGATAAATACAGCAATATGTATAGTAAAAGCGGCAAGTACAAAAGTAAAACAAAATAAAAGCAGCCTTAAAGTAAGGAGTACATTAATGCAAAATGACACTTTATAAATGTGGAATTCACTTGAATATTATATGGGTACTCACTACAGGAACCAGTATTCACCAATAATTTCCTAAGGAAGCACCTCTATAAATTGACATAAGTAATTAAAAGTAATAAACAAGTTCTAATTTGTGGTATATACCAATTTTCAAATGATTTTGGCTTCTGTCTCATGTAAGAGCATATAGTAACTGAAATCAAATAAATGGATTGGAAAAGGTTTGCTTTTAATCCTTCCTCATTCCTAAATTAGGGAAACACACACACACACACACAAACACACACACACACACATACATACATACACACACATGTGTGTGTGCATACACAAAAACACACATACACCTGTATGTATAGTCATATGGGACCTTAAAATAATCTTCATAAAATTAAAGAATACTGTAAAATTAACTTTTTAATATCTGATGAACATGAGGATTTAATATGGAATATAAATAAATTATTAATGCTATACTATCTAGTCTGAAAATTAGCTCAAGTACTATTTGTCTGTATAACACATATTAGAATTCTCAATTCTATTGTTAGCTTATCTACTGCTGAAGAAGGGAAGAAAAAAAAACTAGCTGAAACTACAACTTCAAAACTGATTTTCAGTGGGATAATTTACAAAATCCATAAAATTCCCATTACTTTCACTAAAATCCCAGTGTATAAAATTATGTTCATACTTTCTAAATAAAAAGTATTCAGCAGAAAATTTGTAAGAAAGTATCATTACTCACACAAAACAGTAAAATTTCAGGATAGAAAACAGTGATGGTGTCCTAAGCCTTCAATCTGCGATACACAAGCTATCTAACACCAATGATTTTTTTTTCTCACAGAATATCTGAAATATTCATAGGTCCTACACTAGAATAAATTTATTGCTGCTATAAGATATATAAAATGTTGATAAACTGCTTTTCTGACCTTGGAGAACTTTGTTGGCATATTAAGAGACTTTGATACATAGCAGGATGCAGACATACTGTATGATTTGTTGGATGCACAGCACTGGGTCTGCACTATTAGGTACTTAGAAAACAAGGAGCATCTTCAGAGCAGGTAGGGCATGGGAATGAGCCATATTCTTGCTAGCAAATGCATCAAGCAAAAACTCTGGGGATTGTAATGTTAAGCAACTCCATTTAAACACTGCACAAAACCTATTTTATGACATATATTGTTCCCTGTAGTCTGTCTCTGGTTTTCTGCTATCTCTTTTCTTCTCTCTCCAGTAGCATAGCATTTGACCCTTGATACCTTGTTTGCAAAGCACTGCCTTATGCAGCACATTGGGGTGCTAATAAATGACAGCAGTAGCATGGAGAGACTACATTGCAAAGAGTGAAACCGAGCAAAGTGTTCATCACATGAGCCAGAGCTCTTTTAGTACTGTAGAAATGCCCTTGGAACAAAAAGGCTTCAATGACAAACTAAGGGCCAGAAAACAGAGTGCTGAGATGAAATTATATTGAAATAGAAATTGCTAAAATTCATTGTTTGCTTATATTCCCCACCCCAAAGTCTCTTTCTAAAAACCCAAAGCTTCACTACAAGTTTTATACAAATGGTCTTTGGCTTATGTTGTTTTCTGGAATATTTAACACTGAACTTTCATCTGCTTTATTCAATGGATGAGTCCAAGGTTAAAAAGCATACAGGCAACAAAAACTTAATTCAGTTTGTAGGTATTAAGTTGCCAAACATATTTTGTCATGTAATTTAACAAATACTTCATTTTCTTCAAGTAAATTCTATCCTGTGTTACTGATAGTACAATAACAATCCATAAACTAGTTTTTATCCATTTTCCCTCCAGAAATCATTAGGGTAACATATATCTGAGAGAAAGGAAATAATTTAGTTCCTGTAAATTCAGTGAAGCTAGATCATAGTTATATAATTCTTAGCCTAGAATTAGTAAAACAGCAATAAATTAAGTTTCCTTCCTTGCTTTCAAGTTATCTAGTCATATTCTTCAATAGCATAGGTTCATTAAGGAATATATTACATGTACTTACCATTAAAAAAGATCTTGCTTTTCTGGGAATTCCAAGTTCATAATTTTAATGCTATTCTGTTTTCTCCATGTATAAGGTGTATGCAGGTGGGTCCTTGGTGAACAACCAGGAGTGGAAGTTTAGGATTCTTGATTGGTGTCTACATCTGGGGTATAGGCACTTCTTTCTTTAACACTTTGATCCACTTGATAACTGTGCTGTAGAATAAATGTTACATAATCTTATTTAAAAAACAAAATGGAATACCCCTTACCGTAATGTGGATAGGCTATCCTTTTTCTACTAAATTGAATTTCTTATAAATATAATATTTTCATAGAGTTGAGAGTTTAGGAATATGTGTTGCATAACATTTAGAAAATTTAAAGAGATGATATTGCACTGTAGAAATAATTTAAGATTTCATTTGTTCTCTGTTACATCAAATGTATTATTTGTATTCTCTATTCATTGTACATGTACATACAACACATTCAAAATGTTTGTTACAGCAATATGTGTTGTCAGTCAGTAATTGCAGGCAATATTTAGCATTTATATGATTACATCTGTCAGAATTAGAATATCAAGAGGGTCCTGTCCTGCACATAGGATAATTTGTACAAAATTCACCACTTCCCTACTTTTGATACTACCATAAACAATGTACTGTTTCTTTATTTATTAGCCTTCAGACTAAACATAATTAAATTATAACCCTTGAATTTTTCATAGCATACTATATATGTATTTCTACTTGCCTTCCCAAATCTTATCTCCCATCATCTACCTAGCTTCTCCTGAAACTGATCAACATGGATTTCAATAACTTCCTTTTCTTCTACCTTGTGGTTGAACTGGTAATAGAATATACTAATTAGACATTGACTATTAGTGGTGAAAACATGAAGATCTGAAGACATATTGATCGAGCACAAGACTCTTAATCTCAGTGTCATAACTTTGAGTGCCACATTTATTTGCAACCTATAGGCTTTAGTTTTTCAAAATCTACTTTATTTAGGGTACTTAAATGCTTCAACTTCTCTTCTATTCTACTATCCAGAGGTAGGGGAAAAAGAAGGTTAATAGGAAAAAGGGGTTGTGGACCCTTTTAGAAGTAGTTCTTTGGGACAACTCAACTCTTTATTGTCAGGATACTAGCAGTCCAGTTCAATAGCAAAGACCAAATACAAATCAGTAGTGGCAGCTCAATCCATCAGAAATAGCAACACTGTTGAATTGGCAAAAGTCAGTGGGAACAGCCAGAATCAGCCAGGATACCAAAAGTTCTTTGGCAAGTTTCTCTAGGATGTGAGGACCACTGAAGAACAGGAAAGCCTATTGTAGCAATTCAACAGTGTCCTCTCACTGTTTATGGGAATCTATTTACATTCCTTCTAAACATCACACACCCTCTCAGGTATCTGTTTTCAGAAAACATAACATGTGCTTTTACAAGACAACTTCTAGAAAAGCATCACGTGTGACACAAATGAGTTGGTAAATAAAGCAGAAATTTACATTTCTGATGTCCTATTCATGATGAGAGTATCTTTAAAGCAGTTTTGGCTATATCATTTTATTTTCAGTAGCCAGGACTATAATGGCCTTTTAGTCACATATTTCTCACTATGTGGTCAGGAGACTTTATGGCACTGGGCTGCCTAAAGTAATTTCTTAGGTTCACAGTGAGCTTGTTAACTTTTAGTACATTTTACTATTTTACAACTTGTCATCACTGGAACATGCTATTCATTATCACCATCACCATCAACATCACCATCATCATCATCACTACTTGTCTCCTTGAAATGTATCATATTCTCTCTTTGTTTTCTATAACCAAAAATGTAAGGTTCATGGACAACCACAAAATAGTATATAATTTCAAAATATTTGTAGTTTCACTCAGTCAGTAAATTATATATAACTCTTAATGTTTTTATTGCCATTATATACTGAAATGAGAAGCTTTGACTTCAAGATCAACCTATGAAGTCTAAAAATGAGAAAACCAGTAAAACTCAGAGTATCATTGTACATGGGTAATATACAAGTGACATTTATAAAGGTAACTTAGAAACCACAGAAATAATTTTGTTTTTTCAAAGTCACAATTTAGAAAAATTAACATATACTTTGGAGAAATTACACTAAAGAGACAACTGGAATCACTACTGGGTCCAAACTGTTTCAAAGACAAAAAAAAAAATCTGTTTACTGAAAGCTTTTCAATTTAAGTAACATGTTCTTTATGTTATTAAATATTTCATTTCACTATAAAATTTTTAATGCACTGACACACTAAAGAACTGCAAAACCATATAATCTCTTACAGTTTCACAACCAATTTTAATATTAGTTTTAAGCACTATTTTGTTAAATCAACATTTACTTAAAGAGAAATCTCTAACTCAAATAACGAAACTTTCCAGGAATGGTATCTCAAATTGTATGTACCCTGAGTATGGCTAAACAAGGAAATCACTAAAGAGTGAGTAAATGGCTGTAAAATCTAGGGAGTGTAATAAAGAAGGACAATAGATTTTTTTTCCTGTTTCTAGGAAACATGGGGAATTATATTGTGTTTCCTTACTTCATTCCTCTACATGTGTTGACAATATGCTTGGTTAAAAAGCAACACACAAGCTGGGCGGTGGTGGCGCACGCCTTTAATCCCAGCACTTGGGAGGCAGAGGCAGGCGGATTTCTGAGTTCGAGGCCAGCCTGGTCTACAGAGCGAGTTCCAGGACAGCCAGGGCTATACAGAGAAACCCTGTCTCGAAAAACAAAAAAACAAAAAAAAACAAACAAAACAAACAAAAAAAAAAGAATGTTTAAAAAAAAAAGCAACACACAGGCAAATGTAAGTGCATAAACAAAATCAACTATTAATGAAACACCATCCTTGCCTTTTTTTCCCTCTATCATATTTACTTCAAATATCAGCTATGGTCCATAAAATGTAAAATCTAGTGTCAGATTATATGAAAATGAACATGTTCAGCAATCTTTAAAAATGTGTAATTCAAATAAGGTGTCTTCTTTCCTAAAGGTCTAAGATCATAAATATGAATTTTAACACATTGTCTTAATTTATTGTAAGCAACACATTTAAATGGATCCATAGATACTTAATGCTTTCAATCTTATATTTGTATTATTTAGATGATTTAGACGAGCATGTCAGTTAATCACTACAGAAAAAATGTAATACGTATGTGGGCATGTTTTTATGCAGTGACATGTACAATATACATATGCACATGCATATTCATGATTATCATTCTTTCTTCATGAACTGCTGTCTCTGTCTGTAGCTTAACTAATACAGACCAAAAGCCCAGCCTTTTATTTACCTATCAAATATAGTCACAGACAATGGTTGATGTGGAAAGTAGCATATTTTCAAAGTTTCATTACTTGGTAAATTTGTCAATTTAGCTTCTATGGATAAATGTATTTCATGTTTTCATCAACCTCGAGTCCTCCTAACTGTGCTTACATTGGACATATAGTATATTCTAAATGCTGTTTTATATATCATGTGAAGCTGTGAACCCTAAGTCCATGTTTATAATATTATCTTATTTTCTTCATTTGATTGTAGGAAAATTTAGAGCTTAGATTAGTTTTCTCTAACTCACATAACCAGTTCACGGGAAAACATAGTCAAAAATATCAGTCTTCCTAAGTCTATATTTTATACACTATCTTTTATCCTTTTAAAAATATTTCCCTTAAAAAATTATGAAACACTTTAAGTGATTTAAAGATATTGATATTTTCTCTATTTACTTATTTAAAGAAGAACCACTTAGACATGTGACCAAAATTTGGAAATTATTTCAGCTTGGGAAAGGTAAAATCTGCCACAATTAATGAGAATTGCCACAAAAGAGTATTTGACAGTGGTGAAACAAATGCCTAAAACTCACATCGTGGGTCCAAGGTGACAGCCTGTACCTCTTTCTAGAAAAAAAAAAAATCTTAAAGCTCTCTGGATAGTTCATATGTTTTCTGGCCAAAGTCAGAAAAGCTACTAGAAAAAAAATTATTGGATTGTCAAGAAAAAAGTCTAAAAGAGTTGTGCTTGCTTTCTAAGTAATTCTTGAGATTTCTAACCATGGTCAGAAACTCTGTAAATAAAATAAAATTTAGAGATGTATAAGGAATTCTAAAAGAGCTATGTTCATTCTCCATGGGTATTCTAACATAAATCAAAAATCCCATTAGAAAATTTCTAAAAAGAGCTGTCTTTGCTCTCCAGAGACCTCCAGACAGCTCAGCTCTAGCAAAAAAAGGGGGAAAATATTGAACTGCTGTTAGCTCTGTTTATAGCTCATCTAATATAGGACAAAAGCCCAGGCTTTTATTTACATATCAAATTCAGTCATTTACTCCAGGTTCTCTCTTGACCAGCCCATGAATTTGCATTCCATGACCTCAGTTGTTTGATTCATGAGAAAAGGACGAGTACATTTCTGTTTTAACATTGCACAAACATTCAGAAATTTGTCTGCCACAGTTAAGCACAGACAATAAGATACTCTGACCTGAAATTACCATTTCTACCACATCTGGGACTGGACCTAAACTGTATCTGTGGCAGGCTGACCATGAACTCAGGATTCTACCGGCCTTTGTAAGCATAAAAAAAAAAAAAAAAAACAAAAAAAACAAAAGAAAATAAAAGGCTTAGCTCTGTCATCACTACTCCTTAAATATCTTTATCTGCTTCCTTACTATATTTCTGACAAGATGATTCCTAGTGCATCTGCCTCTGTCCTTTTAGATCTGTGAAACTCTTTATGTAATACTTATTGGTCTCTATATTTTGCATAGTAGAGAAATTATGTCTTTTTAAACTCGTATTTTCAGAGTTTTTCCCACAGCCTTAAGGGCTGTTCTGAAAGTCACAACATTTACCATTTGCTAAGGACATAGACAGCCCCTTGCCTCCTGGACTCATGCTTTCTCTGAGTATCATGCAACATTGGCAGGGCTAATATTTCCCAAAGGAGGAACATGAAGTTTTATATATATATATATATATATATATATATATATATATATATATATATATATATATTAGTATATATATATATATATTAGTATATATATATATACTATATATGTATATATAGTATATATATATAGTATAGTATATTATATATATATATTTATATATATATATAAATTTATATATATATAAATATATATATTTATATATATATTAATATTATATATTATATATATAATATATAATATTATATATTATATATATTATATATATATATTATATATAATATTATATATTATATATATAATATATAATATATAATATTATATTATATATTATATTATAATATTATATTATATTATAATATTATATATATATATATATATATATATATATATATATATATATGAGGTAATATGTGTGTGTATGTGTGTGTGTGTATGTGTGTGTGTGTATGTGTGTGTGTGTATGTGTGTGTTAAACAAACTTTATTCCCACTGCAACCATCAACACTTGTGGAGGCCCATGCCCTGCTGACTGTTTCAAGTGCAGGAGCCATATCATACAATCTCTACATTGCCAGTCCAGACTTCCCAAAGAATATTCCACAAGTTTACATTACACTTGGCTTTAGTGATAAATGTGTTAAGTATAAACAAAATTCATTCATTCATTTATTTATGCCACTAATATTCACTGAGTACCAACAGAGCAAAATACTCAGAAGAAACTTAATGAGTTATAGATCCTGTGCCCTAAAATTTATTTTACATCATAATATTTGGCATTTCTACAAGGTAATAGGAATCAATCCAGTGAAAAACTATTTTTCTGTTAAAAATAAATATTAATTAAGAAAATATGACATATATAAGTGCAAAATAAATTGTGCTAGATCTTTCAAATAGGGATTACAGTGAGTAAAAGCTGTTATAGCTTAACTATTGCAGAACTTAGAAGAGAGGAGCAGAGTGTAACAATTTGGCTGCTTGGTAAGGACTATTGAAGATATGTGATTGTCCATACATAAAGCACAAAGGTATCTTTGGCAATTGTAAAATGCAGTTCCAATTAAGGCATTATGGAGAATTCTCATGTAGTAATAGATATATAAATTACCCCTTCTTGAAGAATTTCTTTTTTTTTTATTATTTTTTTTATTTCTTTTTTAATTTACATTCCAAATCATTTCCCCTTTCCCGTTTCCTCCCTCCCCGAAAGTCCCATAAGCCCCCTTCCCTCCCTCTTTTCTCCATTCAACCCCCTCTCGTTACTCTGTCCTGGCGTTCCCCTACATCCAGTCTTTCCAGGAACAGGGGTCTCTCCTCCCATCTTCTTAGAAATCTATTGATATGCGGATTGTGTCTAGGGTATTCCGAGATTCTGGGTCAATATCCCCTTATCAGTGACTGCATACCATGTGTGTTCTTTTGTGATTGGGTTACCTCACTAAGGATGATGTTTTCAAGATCTGACCATTTGCCTAGGAATTTCATGAATTCATTGTTTTTAATTGCAGAGTAGTATTCCATTGTGTAGATATACCACATCTTCTGAATCCATTCCTCCGTTGAGGGACATCTGGGTTCTTTCCAGCTTCTGGCTATTATAAATAAGGCTGCTATGAACATAGTGGAGCATGTGTCCTTATTGCATGCAGGTAAAGCCTCTGGGTATATGCCCAGGAGTGGTATAGCCGGACCCTCCGGGAGTGTCATGCCCAGTTTTCTGAGGAACCGCCAGACTGCTTTCCAGAGTGGTTGTACCAGCTTGCAATTCCACCAGCAGTGGAGGAGTGTTCCTCTTTCTCCACATCCTCGCCAACAACTGCTGTCTCCTGTGTTTTTGATCTTAGCCATCCTGTCTGGTGCGAGATGGAATCTCAGGGTTGTTTTGATTTGCATTTCCCTAATGACTAAGGATGATGAACATCTCTTTAGGTCCTTCTCAGCCATTAGATATTCTTCAGGTGAGAACACTTTGTTTAGCTCTGTACCCCATTTTTTAATAGGGTTACTTGCCTCTCTGGAGTTTAACTTCTTGAGTTCTTTGTATATATTGGATATTAGCCCTCTGTCGGATGTAAGGTTGGTAAAGATCATTTCCCAGTTAGTTGGTTGCCGCTTTGTCTTTTTGACAGTGTCTTTTGCCTTGCAAAATCTTTGTAATTTAATGAGGTCCCATTTGTCTATTCTTGATCTTAGAGCATAAGCTATTGGAGTTCTGTTCAGGAAATTCTCCCCTGTGCCCATATGTTCAAGGTTCTTCCCTAGTTTCCCTTCTATTAGTTTCAGTGTGTCTGGTTTTATGTGGAGATCTTTGATCCACTTAGAATTGAGCTTAGTGCAAGGAGATAAGAATGGGTCAATTTGCATTCTTCTGCATGTTGACCTCCAGCTGAGCCAGCACCATTTGTTGAAAAGGCTATCTTTTTCCACTGGATGGTTTTAGCTCCTTTGTCAAAGATCAAGTGACCATAGGAGTGTGGATTCATTTCTGGGTCTTCAATTCTGTTCCATTGATCTACATGTCTGTCACTGTACCAATACCATGCGGTTTTTAACACTATTGCTCTGTAGTACAGCTTGAGGTCCAGGATACTGATTCCCCCAGAGGTTCTTTTACTCTTGAGAATAGTTTTAGCTATTCTGGGTTTTCTGTTGTTCCAGATGAATTTTTGAATTGCTCTTTCTAACTCTATGGAGAATTGAGTTGGGATTTTGATGGGGATTGCATTGAATCTGTGTATTACTTTTGGTAAGATGCTCATTTTTACTATATTAATCCTGCCAATCCATGAGCATGGCAGATTTTTCCATCTTCAGATATAAGAAGATAGAAATAATCCCATGCCTCCTATCAGATCACTATGGAATAAGGGTGGTCTTCAATGGCAACAAAAACAAAAGAAAACCCATGTACACATGGAGGCTGAACAATGCTCTACTCAATGATAACTTGGTCAAGGTGGAAATAAACAAAGAAATCAAAGACTTTTTGAAAGTTAATGAAAATGAAGGCACAACATACCCTAATTTATGGGACACAATGAAAGCAGTGCTAAGAGGAAAATTCATAGCCCTGAGTGCCACCAAAAAGAAACAGGAGACAGCATACACTAACAGCTTAATGGCACACCTGAAAGCCCTGGAACAAAAAGAAGCAAATACACCAAAGAGGAGTAGAAGGCAGGAAATCATCAAACTCAGGGCTGAAATCAATCAAGTAGAAACAAATAAAACCATACAAAGAATCAACAAAACGAGGAGTTGGTTCTTTGAGAAAATCAACAAGATAGATAAGCCCTTAGCCAGACTAACCAGAGGGCACAGAGATAGTATCCAAATTAATAAAATCAGAAACGAAAAGGGAGAGATAACAACAGAAACTGAGGAAATTCAAAAAATCATCAGATCCTACTACAAAAACCTGTATTCAACACAACTAGAAAATCTTGAGGAAATGGACAATTTCCTTAACAGATACCAAGTACCAAAATTAAATCAGGATCAAATAGACCATCTAAACCGTCCTATAAGCCCTGAAGAAATAGAAGTTGTCATTGGAAGTCTTGAAGAATTTCTAAAGCAATGCTATAGAGGACTATCTTAGTCAGCTGATTTTCATGTTTCTGTAACTCTGTTTTACTTATGTCAAAAAACAAAAGACTGGTGTCTTTATGTCTTCTTGTGATTATCCTGTTAGATGAATAGGGAAAGATGTGCATATATTGTTTTTAGAACAGCTACCTCTAGGTAAATATGAAATCAGCAATAGAGACAGAAAGGAACTGATTTTGTCTCAACACTACCGTCATCACTAAAATAATTTATCATAAATAGGTGCTCAACAATTGCTGAAATCTAGTAGAAGTTCAAAATGGGAATATCATCAAATAAATTTTTCCTTATTAGTAGTCTTCCTCACTTATTCCATAGCTGCCTTAGGAAATATTTGAGAATCCCATTAGCATTGCCATCTATTGTTATGATTGTTAAAATAAAAGAAATCCTGTAGCAATGAATCTATCTTGCGTAGACCTAAATTTAAAGTCATCCAATTTGAAGCTCAGTTGTATGCCAGGGTTAACTTTTTGTTTGTATCCTTGAAAACTGGTGTAGGGGCAACATTTTGAAGTTATTTGCTTTTAAGGACAGCCCCTGGGTTATATGTCATCAGGATAGGCCTTCAGCGCTTCAGATGCAGAGTTGCTCTGGCCTTGATGCAGGGCTGCAGTTCACCAACTGTGTCTCTATGAAAGATATATGACTGCGCTGACCATTGCCCAGTGTTCAGTGCAGGCAGTTAACAGAAGAAATCAATGAGGCGCAACTGTGTAAAATAGGGGTCAAATATGTGCAGCTGTGGCTCCACATATATCAGAGAGCACTGCTTGATTTTCCTCTGGACAGCATCCATTATCAAAATGGGCTTCAGAAGCATTTTATTAAAAACAAATTGATGTTAATTAATTCAGATTGCAGTGGCCATTAGTCAGCTATCTCATTGTAGGGAACTGGATCAAATCAAGTCTGTACTCAAGTCCCAAGGCTTGTTACACTGAAATCCAATTTTAAAATGAGACTTCTATTAAGTCAAAGCAAGCCGTACTTATCTGGATTCTTCTTGATTTTCAGCTAGTTATTTGGATCTTTTACTTCATTTTAAGAACTGATATTAACTTATTTTCCCAAGTATTTACTTATAAAGTTATGTGATTGTTATTTACCCATGTATCATACATGTCTTGATTCAAAAATCATGTATTTCCACTTCAGAACTTCTAGTAGCACAGAAGTGCATTTTAAAGCAAGACTGTTGTTTTACCATTAAAACAATAATACATCCTACACATACAAATGATAGCAAATCAGCTCATTCCATGTTTTAACTGTTCACATCCCTTCCTGTATATTATTCTTTATTCATGCCTTATCTCTTTCTAACATACACAATCATTCATAAACAAAAGAGAATAAATCCTTTCAAAGATTCTTCTTTTTCCCCTTTCCTATAATTACCCTGAATAAGAACCAGTTGAATTGCCCTTATTCTCATTGTCTTGGCCATTTGTCTTTCTGAGTGACTGCAAAATTAGGTGCAGGCAGATATGAATGATGTTTGTTTCTTTTTCCTCAGCTTTTTTAGACTGATGAGCAGTTGGAAGTCAGAATCAGAAAGGAAAATGTCTATAAGCAACATGGGAGAGGAATAAAAGGTACATGCGAATATGTGGGGAAGGGAAGGTGAAGATAAGGAATTTCCAGTACTTTCCAACGACATGAAGGTTATGAAAACATGAAATCATAAGAAGGCAACTTTATATAAGGGGAAGGGATGTATAACTTGTATATGATGTTGTTTTTAGAAACTCCAGCAAGCAGTTCCTAATTGTTAAGGTGTTTACTTCTCTTTGGAATATACTCTTAAAAACTTGCAACTTTATGATCTGGAGACATTTTATAATAGTACAGTATTTTGCTAGCCTGCTCAATTCCTGGTATTCAATTCTTTGCATTAGGGAAACAAATTAAAGAATCAAAAACAACAGTAAATGTCAACATCCTTGTCCATGCTCTCTCAAAAAATCTCAGCTAGTTATGCTACAGTACATAGTACATAACAAACAGACTGTTACCAAAGACTTTGCTATTCAATTGTTGATTTTGTACAATACCTAACATAGAGGAATGATGCCTGTCTAAAACATACCTAAAATGGGGTAGAAGTCCTGGCTTTGAAAATATATGGTTACACCTGATGTGCAACAAGTTCTTCCCAATCAGAACATTTCTACCCATAAAGAGGAGAGAGTTTTATAAAACTCAAGAAGAAAACAAAACAAGATGTACAAGGCTTGAAAACATGAAACTTAGAAGATTCACGACACTCCCACTTCCAAGGGTTGAATAAGCAGAAAATATTTGTTGAGGAGCAGAGACCCTTTGACCTGTCTAGCTGCATGCAAGTTTTGCAGAGCAATTTAGGAGTTCAACTTTAATGAGTCACATATGATAGAGCATAGTTTTTAGTGATGTAAATAACTTTTAGTCACCCATGGTTTGTAAGTCACCACTCACTCATATACCTATCAGTTAGTCAATAAACTCACTCACTGGTTTGGCATGTTGGACTTTGTTGGAATTGTTACTTCTATCTTTTATTTCCATCTGATATAGTAAGAATATGTTCTAGTATTGTTATGAAAATTCATAACTCATATATCATCAGGGTCCTATGACTTATTTGCTAGCTAGTGGTTCTATACTGCTAGGTGAATTATCTTTTTTTTTTTTTTTTTTAGATTCTTACACACACCTTCTATGGAAGCATGTGAATTTGGGCTTCTATGCTGGTTCTGGTATCCTGATTAAGTCTGTAATCTCCCACATCTATTTTTCATCTTATATTCAATGTTGGGGCCTATCCTGGAGCATGTTTGACCAAAAGGTGGTCAGTTTACAGAGAGTATAATTTTTATTTTTTCTAAATACATTCTTGACAATTCTACCATGGTACTAATGGCTCCTACTAATTGGATGACTATCTAATCTCATAATAGTTATAAGTCACAATAGATAAAAGAATATTTCCTGAATGAATAAGACTATTGTCTCTTTTCACATACACTATCATAGACAGGATATTTGATCCACCATGATTTTAAAGATGAAGTATAATTCCCAGATTGATCAAAATGGAAGGCAAGACTAGAAATTTAATTAGATCTAGAAGATAAAGCTCTAAAGAATGGGACTATTATTCTTAAAATTCAGGCCATTCTAAGTTTTGACAACAGTGAACCATATGAACAAACAGTAAGAAGATGGTCCTTTAACCATAGTGATTCACTAAGAAAAAACTCTGATAAACACATAGATCAATTTATTTCTGCTGCCTTAATCAAGGTAGACCCTGTCCCTATGCTCCTAGATAATGATATAATATAGAAGATAAATAATATTTTAAGTGTTAATCAATACAGTTTAGTATTTCTGGAACTACTAAGAAAGAGATTCATTATTTTATTTTTATGCTATAAATTTTCATAAGTTAAATTAACATGACCAGATTCCACATTATTATTTACTGAGACTGCAGTGAGTGAAACTTGCTTTTATGGTTCTTTCAAAAGAGTACCATCCCTGGAGAAAGCCACTGGACAGCAGGCAGGTCTATGAGTAGTGTGATGGATGGTACAGTATTATGAGTAATGATGTAAGGAGCACTAAATAAATGGTATTAGAAAACTCTAGGAGCAAGGAGATCTATATTGTTTCAATATAAACTGGTTGTGAAGAGCATGACATTATGAGTAATAGCAGTGTTGCTACCTTTCTCAAGGTTGGGAATATTAAGTTAGCCTAATAGGAAAGAACAAGAAGAAATGGTTAAGGATCCCAAACAAAAATTATGTGTGGAAACTAAATATGCTCTTTTTTTGCACTGAGTGAATGAGAAAATACCTAATGGTGTGTCTATATCAACTATTTTAAATAGTCACCATTAAATACTAAGCTACAGATGGTGTTCTGATTTTATACATTTAAAATATATTTAAAAAATTTATATCTGTCACTATTTTTTCCTGCATATATTTATTTGTACCATGTCAATGCCTAGGCTCTGCAGAGGAGAACTGGATATCAGATTATCTGGAATATACAAATCATTTTAGTCTCCACCTAGGTTCTTTGAATCAAACACAGACCATGTCCAATAATAGCAAGTCTCTGAACTATCTTTTAAGTTTTAGTTTTACCCATGTTTATGCATAGATAAAAGCATGGCAAGAATTTTCTGCAAATCTTATACATAAGAGAGCAACTCCATTTCACCAGACTATCTCTGATGTTTCCTTATGATTCCTACAGTTATGTATAATGGAATCAAACCTTGAAAGTACAGAAAACACTATACTCCTCATTTCTTATATATATAAATTTTCAAAAGAATGCATTATTCTCCAGATAATGAAAAAACATTTGGAAAGACAGGAAATGACAAAGGAAAATCATGACAATGCAAGAAGTAGAAGCTTCTGTTCTGTTTCATGAGTTTCAAATACTACATTTAAGCCAAACCATAATTCTTGAAGGCAGAATACATGTGCTTCTCATAGAGCAATTTCAAAATTCTAGGAATATTAATATATAGTATTTAGTTCAAATGCATTTATTATTAATGACATATGGAGAATCAAATATAATTAAAATAAATATAGAATTATAATTACAAAATGAGTTTTGGTAACAAATTGAAAGTAGAAATTAATATTTTTTGGACAAAGAGAAGCTTTTTTTACATTTTTTATTCAAAATAAATTCTTATTCAACATATTATAGCCTGATTATGTTTTTCACTGACTCTGCCCTACCTAGTTTCTCCCTAGATCTCCTTCCATCCAAACACTCTCTCATTTAATGTCTCATTAAAAGCATTTTCTGCATACATTCCTCTGTTAAGGGACATCTGGGTTCTTTCCAGCCCCTGGCTATTATAAATAAGGATGCTATGAACATAGTGGAGCATGAGTCCTTATTGCATGCTGGAGAATTCTCTGGGTATATGCCCAGGAGTGGGATAGCAGGGTCCTCCAGTAGTATTATGCCCAATTTTCGGAGGAACCACAAAACTGATTTCCAGAGTGGTTGTACCACCTTGAATTCCCACCATCAGTGGAGGAGTGTTCCTATTTCTCTACATCCTTGCCAGCACCTGCTATTTCCTGAGTTTTTGATCTTAGCCATTCTGACTGATGTTGGGATTGCATTGAATCTGTAGATATCTTTTGACATGATGGCCATTTTTAATATATTTATCCTACCAATCCATGATTCTGAGATCTCTTCTGATATCTTCTGAGATATTTATTTATTTATTTATTTATTTCTTCAGAGATTTGAAGCTCTTGTAATACAGATCTTTCACTTGTTTAGTTAGAGTCACACCATGGTATTTTATATTATTTGTGACTATTGTGAATGGAGTTGTTTCTCTAATTACTTTCTCAGCCTGTTTATCCTTTGAGTAGAGGAAGGCCACTGATTTGTTTGAGTTAATTTTATACCCAGTCACTTTGCTGAAGTTGTTTATCAGGTTCAGGAGTTCTCTAATGGAATTTTTGGGCTAACTTAAGTATACTATCATATCATCTGCAAATAATGATATTTTGACTTCTTCCTTTCCAATTTGTATCCCTTTGACATCTTTTGTTGTCTAATTGCTCTGGCTAAGACTATATTGAATAGGTATGGAAAGAGTGGGTCTTTGAGAAAGTGCCCAGGATTTTCCCCTTCCCTGGGGTACCAAGTCTCTACAGGTTTAGGTTCATCCTTTCCCTTTGAGGCCAGTCAAGGCTGTCCTTGGAACATATATGCCAGAGACCAAGACATTCTGAGGAACTGCGGGATTCATTTCCAGAATGGTTATATCAGTTTGCAATTCCACCAGCAATGAAAGTGTGTTCTTTCTACTCACCCACTTCAGCATGAACTTCCAGTTAAGTTTTTGATCTTAGCCACTGTGATTGGTGTTAGGTGGAATGTCAGGGTCCTTTCGATTTGCATTTCCCTGATAACTAGGGATGTTGAACATTTCTTTAAGCACTTCTTTGCCATTCAAGATTCTTCTTTTCAGAATTCTCTGTTTAGTTCTGTACCCCACTTTTAAAAATGGTTATTTGGTTTTGTGTAGTTTAATTTCTTGAGGTTTTTTTTTTTTTTGTATATTTTGGATATTATTCCTCTATGGGATTCAAGATTAGTAAAGATGGTTTCCTAATCTATAGGTGCCATTTTGTCCTATTGACTGTGTCCTATTTTCCATACTGAAGCTTTTCAGTTTAATGAGGTCTCATTTGTCAACTGTTGCATGACACTCCCAGAGGATCCGGCTATACCACTCCTGGGCATATACCCAGAGGCTTTACCAGCGTGAAATAAGGACACATGCTCCACTATGTTCATAGCAGCCTTATTTATAATAGCCAGAAACTGGAAAGAACCCAGATGTCCCTCAACGGAGGAATGGATTCAGAAGATGTGGTATATTTACACAATGGAATACTACTCTGCAATTAAAAACAATGAACTCACAAAATTCCTAGGCAAATGGTCAGAACTTGAAAATATCATCCTTATTGAGGTACCCAATCCCAAAGGAACACACATGGTACGCAGTCACTGATAAGGGGATATTAACTTAGAATCTCGGAATACCCTAGACACAATTCACATTATCAATAGATTTCCAAGAAGATGGAAGGAGGGACCCCTGGTCCTGGAAAGACTGGATATAGGGGAACGCCAGGACAGAGAAGCGAGAGGGGGCTGAATGGGGAAAAGAGGGAGGGAAGGGGGTTTATGGGACTTTCGGGGAGGGAGGAAACAGGAAAGGGGAAATGATTTGGAATGTAAATAAAAAAAAAAACTTAGAAAATAAAAAAAACAAGAAAGAAAGAAAAAAAAAAAGAACCTGAGCCACTGGAGTTCTGTTCATGAAATTTCTCCCCATTCCTATGCATCAAAGCCTATTTCCCACTTTCTCTTCTCTTAGATTCAGTATATCTGGATTTATGTTGAATTCTTTGATTCACTTTGATTTGAGCTTGGTGCAGGGCAATCAATAAGGATAAGTTTGCATTCTTCTGCATACATATTACCAATTCAACCAGCACCATTTGTTGAAAAGTCTTTCTTTTTCCACTGTATAGTATTTGGCTTCTTTGTCAAAGATCAAGTATCTATAGGTGTCTGTGCTTATTTCTGGATCTTCAATTCCATTCCACTTATCTGTCTGTCTCTGTAACAGTATAATGCTGTCTTATCACTATTGCTGTGCAGTACAACTTCAGGATATTAGTGAGTCCTCACGAAGTTCTTTTATTATTGAAAATTGTTTTGACTATCCTGAGTTTTTGTTTTGTTTTGTTTTGTTTTTCCATATGAAGTTGAGAGTTGCTTTTTCCAGGTCTGTGAAGAATTATAGAATTTTGATGGGAATTGCATTGAATCTATAGATTGTTTTTCATGACTGTCATTTCACCATATTAATCCTACATATCCATGAGCATGGGAGATCTTTCCATCTTCTGAAGTCTTTTCCAATTTCTTTCTTCAGTAACTTGAAGTTCCTGTTATACGGATCTATCACTTGCTTGGTTAATATTATATGAAGATATTTTTATATTATTTGTGGTTATTGTGAAGTGAATTGTCTCCCTAATTTCTTCCTTATCCTTTTTAGCATTTGTACAATGCAGGGACAAAAAGGGAGCAGAGACTGAAGAAAAGGCCATCCTGTGACCTGAGCAACTTGGAAATCATCACATGAGCTAACAACAAACCCTGACACTATTCTGATGCCATGTTGTACTTGCAGACAGGAGCCTAGCATGGCTGTTCTCTGAAAAGTTCTACCAGAGGCTGACTGAGACTGATGCAGATATTCACAGCCTACCATTGGGCTGAGGCCAGGGAATCTTATGGAAAAATTAGGGGAAAGAACTGAAGGGAATGGAACTCCTATAGAAAGACCAACGATGTCAGCAAACCTGAACCCCTGGGATCTCCAAGAGACTAAGCTACCAACCAAAGAGCATATGCAAGATGGTCGAAGATATTAATATTCATGTGTTTTCAAAGTAAAATGTAGAGAGAGAAACCCAAATTAACAAATTCAGAAATTAAAAGGGGACATAAAACTGGTACCTAGGAAATCCAAAGAATTATTAGGCCATGCTTTAAAAACTGTGCTCTACAAAATTGAAAAAATCAAAAAAAAAATAAATATAAAAAAATAAAGACAAAAAGGACAAATGTCTTGATATAATAAATTACCGAAGTTAAATCAAGACCAGGTAAACATTTCAAAAAAACCTTTAACACCTAAGGAAATAGAAGCAGTCATTTAATGTCTCACAAACAAAAAACACCCAAAGGCAACCTTGTTTATGGCAGAATTCTACAAGACATTCAAAGAAGAGTTAATACTAATACTCTTTCAATTATTTTACAAAATAGAAACATAAGGAACAATGCAAATTTTATTATATGAAGCCATAGTCACACCGACACTTAATCCACAAATGAATTAACAAATAAAGAGAATTACAGACCCAATTTCCCCTCATGAGCATTGATGCAAAAACTCTCAATAAAAGACTTGCAAACTGAATTTAAGACCATATCAAAAAGGTCATCCACCATGACAAGTAGGCTTCATCCTAGAAATGCACCTCTGTTTCAATAAATATAAATCTATCAATGTACTCCACCATATGAAAACTTAGAAAGAAAGAAAGAAAGAAAGAAAGAAAGAAAGAAAGAAAGAAAGAAAGAAAGAAAGAAAGAAAGAAAAAAAGAAAGAACCAAACAAACAAATAAACAAACCACAGTCATCTCATGTGGAAAATTCATTTGACAACTTTCAACAATCCATCATGATAAAAGTGTTGGAGAAGCCAGGCAGCAGTTCTGCATGGCTTTAATCCCAGTAGTAGGCAGCCAGTAGCAGGCAGATTTCTGATTTTAAAGCCAGCATAGTTAAGTTCACAGAGTGAATTCCAGGTCAACCAAGACTATACAGAGAAATCCTGTCTCAGATCCACCCACCCCACATACACACGCAAAAAGGAGGCTTGGAGAAATCATGGGTACAAGGAACATACCCAACAATAATAAAATCAATTGAAGTAAGTCAGTAGCCAACATCAAATGAAACAGAGAGAAATTCAGACATTCCATTAGAATCACAAACAGGTTCATTCACTTTTCCCCATATCTCTTTAATATGATACTTGAAGTTATAACTGGAGCAATAAGACAACCTACGGAGATCAAGGAGATTCAAATTGGAAAGAAAGCAAATTGTTGCTATTTGTAGATGATGTGATAGTATACATAAGCCTCAGAAATTCTACCAGAGAATTCCAATAGCTGTTAAATACTTTTAGAGAGGTGGCTAAATACAAGATTACCTCAAAAAGTCACTAACATTCCTATATACAAGTGGCAAGCAGACTCTGAAAGAAATCAGAAAGTAACACTCTTCAAAACAGCCACAAACAATATATAATGTTTTGGGAAAATTAGGCAAGCAAGTGAAAGACTTGTATAACAAAAACTTCAAATCTATGAAGAAAAAAATTAAAAAGATATCAGAATGTGGAAAGATATCTCATGTTCTTGGATAGATAAAATTAACATAGGAAAAAAATAACATTTTACCAAAAGCAATCTACAGATCTAATGCAATCCAAATAAAAATGCCACTACATTTCCTTACAGACTTTGAAAGATCTATATGCAATTTCCTATTAAAAAAAAATAAAACTCAGGATAGCTAAAACAGTCTGGTACTACAGAAAATGTTCCAGACATAACAACATCACTGACTGCAAGCTCTACTGTAGAGCTATAGTAATAAAAACCAAGTAGCATAGGCAAAAAATAAGATAGGTTGATCAAGGAATGGAATAGGGTCTTGTCAGTTTGTGGGGAACTATCTACATTCTTGTCAACAGCCTTTCATATATTATGATTTCTATGGGATAATTTTGGCAAGAACTCAGTTCTCAATACTGGAGCTTCATTTGGTGTTCAGTTGTGGCTTAATCTGCCTTTATTTGGTGATTCCTTTATATTACCTTCATATATGTATGTATTTTGGTAAGCTTCTACTGTATCAGGTTTCTATAATACTCCTGCAATGGATTTGTTGTCTTTTCCCAAAATTATTTCACTTCTTCCTCTCTTTCCTCTACCTCTCCACTTGATTCCATATTAGAACCCTATACCATCCATTCATAACTATTCATATTCATCTACTCCATTCCTCTTTGCTATTTGATTCACATTGTACCTTTCTCTTTACCCAACTCTTTGACTTGAGGGATTGTAGCTTGGTTATCATGGACTAAAAGAGGTAATAATACATAAAAACAAATAAATACTAGAATTGTACTTCTCAATTTGACATACATCAGGATGAGTTCTCTTATTCCATTGATTTGCCTGCAACTTTCAAAATTGCCTTTGTTTGTATTTGTTTTATTTGTTTTTATTCCTGTTATGTTTCATTTTTTCCAAGATCGGTTTTCTCTTTGTTGCCCTGACTATCCTGGAACTCAATTTGTAGACCAGGCTGAATTTATAATCAGGAATACACCTGCCTCTGTCTCCAAATTAAAGCTGTGTATCAGTACTGTTCAGCGTCATTATTATATTTTTTAAATAGTTGAATAGCACTCCACTGTGTAAATGTATCACATTTAATAATGCATTCTTCTGTTGATGAACATTTAGGTTGTTTCCAAATTGTTGCTATTATGAAAATAGAAGCATTATACATTGGTAAGATTGGTTACAGTCTGCTACAATGCTTGGGTGAAACTGGAGATTATATTTGGAGTAGAAGAGGGAGGCCAAGTATATCTATCAAATTAGCATTTGCCTATCTCTTATCTGCCTTACTTGATTCTCTGGCAGGCTTGGGTATTGATTCCCAGTGAATGCCTGATGGAGTTGGTGGCTGGGACAATGGGATGAAGAGTAGGAAAGGTTGGAGGAGAAAGGCTGCATGACATACAGAGAACAGCATAGAGAAGAAGTATAGCAAGTAGTGTGTTATAGCTCTTGGGTGTGAGTGGGGGATTACATTTGCAGGAGAGGAGAAAGAGGCGGAAATCTGCACTTACCCCAACAACTTCCTTGGACCATATGTCTTGCAGGTTCTCAGAGAATGAGCAGCAAAGTTTATATGTGGAGGCCTAGCACGATTTATCTATATTTCAGTTGTGTGATTGTGATAAGTTTGCAAATACTAATGCTGACACCCGTATATTTCTTTTTCTCTGTGACTTAGTGTTCTAATATAGTAAATATGTGTTATTAAAATCTAATTGGCTTTAGTAGTTAATTACAGTTAAGCAAATATTAATTGGTAAATTTATAAAAATTTTCATGAGTAGTAATTTTTGAACAAGGAATATCTACAATGTATGGTATATAATGGGGATTTGGGTCCCCTGTGATCAGTTGTAAACCTGAGTTTTGGCCAGTTGTATTTCTGTAATGAACTCCATCTTCCACAAAACTAGAAGTTTATTTGATAACAAATGTGAAGTACACTTATCTGTGGGTATCAAAATAAGTACTTGGAAGCATTTAGAAATTATATTGACTTAAGGATGTAAAGTAGTAGCTGGACTATGACCTCAGTAGATGTAAATGTTTAGTTGGGTTTATGGTACCAACCATTAATATCATTCTGTTGAGTAGGACTTTGGTGCAATTAAATGGCTATTCGTTACTGCCATTATATGCTTTTTCTGTACCCTAGAAGAAACTCTGCCTGAACTGTTCATCATTGTGATATCTCTAGACATCAATTAATGCAGAGTAGGGCTCTTATTTCCTTTTTCCCTTTGAAACTTGCACAACAACTTCAAATACTATGATAGCTAGTCCTCTGGAAGAGTATTTCAGATAGGTTCTAAGTACCTTACTTTAAGTTCTATCTCGAAAATGTATGGTGTCTGAAGCAATAGGGTTTTACCTGAAGGATTTTGGAGAAAACTAAGAGATAAAGCAATTGAGAATCTCCTATACTGTCTGAAGTGTCTTTGAAGCCCTCTTAAAAACACCCAAGGGAGGCAGTTTCTCATTGCAGCCCCCTCTTCCCAGATGACTCTTGCTATTGTCAAGTTGGCAACAAAAACGAAATCTAATCAGTACCCCAAGTGAAAGAGGACAGAAAGTAAAGAGGGAAGGAAAGGAGATGGAAAAGAATGTGCTGGTGTGTTGGAAGAACTCAAAGAAGCTTGATACGTGCTTCATGCAATGTGTTAGAAGGTCATAGAAAATATGAACAGAGGGGCTGGGAAATATGACACAGTTGATAGATTGCTTGCCTAGCATACACAAATTTTCAAGTTTCATTCCAGCACTGCATAAACCAAGTGGCATGTGCTTGAAATCCCAGCACGAGGAAGTGGCAAGAGGAATGTAAGAATTCACTAGAACTGGAAAGACGTTGCTTCTAAGTAGCATAACTACATTCATACTCTCATTTTGTTTTATCTTCCAATGTTTCATATTGGCTTTTCCGCAGCATTATTTATCTTTCTTCTTTCCCTTCCTATGTTATCCTTCTGTACACTTTCCATTTAATGTCCTTATTCTATTTCTCCAATTGTTCCCTTTATACTCTCTAGAATTCTGTCTTTATTTTCCCTATCCCTTGATTCTTTTCAACTTTCCTGATTTTTCAGTTGTTATCCTTTAAACACTTAAATATAAAGATTTGGAGCTAAGATCTATAAGAGAGAATATCAGACATCATTTTTTTCTGAGTTTCATTAAGATCACTGAGTATAAGATTTTTATACTCTGGTTTGTCTGCAAATTTGATCACTTCACTTTTCTTTAGTTATATAGAATCCTGTAGAATATCACATCTGTGTTATCTATTCATGAGTATTGTGAATAGAACAGCAACCAACTAGTTAGTATCTGTGAAGTATGATATCACCTCCTTGGGCACATGATAAGGACCAATGTATGTGGGTCATATGCTTAATCTTTCAACTCTATGTAGATCCTCACACTGATTTCTACAATGATTACACTAGTTTGAAACCCAACCCATAGTAAGTAAGGGTTCTTTATCCCTCATATCCTCTTGAACATTTGCTGTTAGTTATTTTCAGATGGGGTAAGATGAAAATAAAAAATAGTTTTCATTTACATTTTGCTAATATCCAAGGAAGTTGAAGCATCTTTGAGATATTTCCTAGCTATTGCTTTTCCTCTTTTGTAAACCTTCTATTCAGATTTACATCTAAGAAAGTCAATTCCTGTTCAAAAATTCCTTTCCTCTACCAGTACCTTGTAAGGTCCTGACTATGATTTCTACAAGCAGTTTCAGTATTTTAGGGTTTTGTCATTACCAAGATTTTGGTTCACTTGGATTTGATTTATGGTGAAGGAGCAGAAACATAGGCCTAATTTCATTATCCTTGTTTAAATACTCCGTTTCCCCAGAAAAACTTGTAATATATTTAGTCTTTTCTGATCTGTGTATTTTGAGGATCTTTATCAAACTTCTGATGCTGTAACTATCTGAAATCATATTGGAGTCTTCTATTTTGTTCCTTTGATCTATGTTCCTGTTTTCTAGCCAGTATCAAGCTATTTTTATTAATACAGCTCTATAATACAGCTCTATAACACAGCCTGGAATCTGATATGGAAATCATCTTACCATTTCTTTTTGGCTCAGATTCACCTCTGCTCTGTGCATGTCCCTAGTACTGATAAAGAAAATAAAAGTTACTAATCAAGAGAAAGTTAAATGAATACCAATAAACATACATACTTTAGTCTAAGTAAACCACATATAAAAAAAGTCTTATTTTCTGTCATCAATCTGACTGGACAGGATTCTTCTGTCAGTCAAGTTACTATGACTTTCATAAGCTCAGAGAAAGTTTGAGAGATTTATGTGTCTCACCTATAGGGATACTAAAAACTCTCTTTCTGTTGTTTATTTCTTAACATTTTGAAAGCATTTTTTGAATTTTTTTGCTAAGAATTATTGTTACTAGCTGAGATCAATTCCCATACTCTTAATAATAAGAGGTTAACTCTTCAAAATTAATACTATTTTAATATAATTTTTGATGGAAATTTCTGAACTTTGTACACAATAAGCAGAGTTTTATAATTATTTTATAATACAACTGCATTTTTTTCACAAATACTTATTCTAGCCAGTTATAAAAAGTGAAATAAAATGCAACATATTAAAACAAAGAAGTAAGGTAAAGATAGAACATTTGCTGCTTATCTATTGGGACATTTTTCCTCATCCCCTACCCAAAGACTAACAAGTGATTTTGATAATAATTGAAAACTGAAACACAACATTTTCAGTTGCAGTTTGTTTTTATTTCTAAATAGAGTACATTTTTTGATATGCATGTGTGTGTTTTTATGTGTGCATGTATATTTTCTCTGTAACCCCCCACAGCAGAATGAAAAATCCTTGTGCCCAACCATTTAAGTGATTTCGTTAATAATACAGGAAGAATAACTCCTGAGTTAGGATATTCTTAGTGCATTGTTCCACTGTGTACATTTTAAATGTAAAGCAGGCACCAGTTCTGCCTCTCCACAGGGAGGATTTATGACATGGTACTATTATAAACCCAAAGATTTTATAGTGCACATTTTATGGTCTACTCTGCCTAAAATGACCTAAGGTATAATTTTCCTCCCACTGATAGATGCCATCTACAGAGTGCCACTGCTATTGAAGGGCTGGGCTGAACTTGTAAGGAAATAATTCTCACCTTTATGTCTTTTGCTTCTGAGCCCAGGTGGTAATGAAAGGGTGGTACATCACTAAAAGGTTATTCATTAAATGCCCTTAAGCATATTTGTAAGTACAGGGGACAAGAAAGACTCTCAGAACAATTCTGGGTACAACTTTTGGTCATTTGAAGCAATTATCTAAGGTGGTCACTGTGAATGCTCCTAGAACAAGTAAATTTTCTAAGAGGGGAAATCAAAGTGAGTTTCTAAATAGCTTTTAGATCCTGCAGGGGCATTGTAGCTATTAAACTCATCTTCAGAAATGAAAGCAAATACTTGTTTACCTTTTGCAAACACTCTACATCTGTAGTAGTTTATGTGGGGCCTCCTAATGATCTATTCAAAATTAGAACTTTTTCTGCAGAAGATCCTAGGTGATGTGTGTTTAAGAGAACTTTAGAGAGAATGCACATGCATTCTCAAGTATCAGTTTATAACTATTTTTGACTAAATCTATCACTGAAGATTAGTTTATTTTAATTCTATCAGTGTATTTTGATTTCAGTTCATTATTACAATAACAGAGAGGGCTTCACAAACCTGTGATTAGACTTGAGATTTTTTTATTTTATTTTTAATTACTTTTGGGATTAGCCTATACAGTAGTTAAACATCTCATTATTACCCTTCCATACATAAGTGTAAGTCAAGTACTATCAGATGATACACACCAGCATGATACTAACTGCAGGTTGTTCAGCTTCACCAACGGACCCCATTCTGCTTTTCTCACTCTTGTTTCTCACTGGTCTACTGCTTCTAGCATTTTAGCAGTCTTTCTTGGCTTATAACCATTTGTATCTATCTCATCTTATTTTGGCTACAGGTGTGCCATTGTTTTCAAGTAATAGAATAGTAGGCTGTCTTCTTCAGGATGAGTACAGAGCCTTCTTCCTTTATAACCCCAAAGGAATTAGGGAAGGATTGGTTCATATAATGGGCAAACAATATAGGGAGGAAGAGTTAGTTGCCAATAAGATAAAAAGCATGACTGTGAAAAACAACATTTTCCTTTATGGACTACTTATTTTCCTGCCAGTTGTAGGTAGGAGATAAGGTAGAACACAAACTCATTTTCCAGGGCCATATGTGCATAAGTTCCATCTTCATACATGCAATCAGCTCTTACTGGTACACATTTTTTTTTTTTAGAAAACAAATACGCAGCAACACTTCACCTATATTATTTGCAATGCTGCGAGTCAGTACTTCAGTACTTCAAGGGCTCAGGTGCCAACATGCAGAGATGCCATCCATGTAGGTACAATGGCAACTGTGAATAATTTAAGACAATTTTCTCATTAGAAGAGAGGAAGAAGGTGAGGTTTGCTTAGAGAGAATGAGGCCAGAGAATAAGAAGAGAGAAAGAGATAAGGTAAAAAAAGAAAGTCCTCACATTTTCTTTCTCTCTCTTTTTGTTTTTCTGAGGTGAGTAACTTTTGGGAACAGATTCCTTGCAAAACCACCAAGACATGACATTTTGTTTTTTATAAATATATTGAGAGAATTAAATGATTTTCATTATGCAACAAAGTTAACTCGAACTGTTGCACAAATCTGCATAGAATTACTCTCTTTCTTGGGACTAGTTAGCATATTCTAAAAGAGTAGTCACTAACATTTTATTTATATAGGGAAAAATGAAGTATTGGTGATTTTTTTCCAAGTTAAGATAAAAACCACAACTTGCTAATGATTATAAGAATTACATTTTAGAGTGTGACAGTTTGTTCTTTACCAAGGCTAGTAGACACTAAGTAATAATTCTTTAAATAATTAAATGAAATTAAAAAGGACAAAAAAAAGGCCGTCATTTTCTTATGCCTCTATTGATTTTTCTCTACTTGTTGCTTAGTGGGATATTTGTCTGAACAAGATTAGATGTTGAGAGGTGGTTTATCACAGGTTGTCTTCAGTATTTTAAAGTCAGTTTACAATACAGGAGTGTTTTCAAATATTGCTGAGATACTAAATTTCATAGGCATAAACTTGATACTGTCGATGAATACATTTGAGATTTTCAATGGTTACATGATTAAGTATAATCAGGTTTCATTCTGCTTCACATAGTATAGAGACACCATAAATTATTTTTAAGAAGTATAAAATAAAGCAAATGTTAAAACGGCTGAAAATGTATACAGTCTAATGTCAGGATTTGTCATGTATGATTGACTTAATTTGGTTCAAGCAGGAAATGGGAAATTGCTGTTCTCTCACTACTCATTTGCTTCAGAAAAACAATATTTGCACAAAAATATTGGAATGCCTATAGCTTAGAGATTGTTTGATTTTCTATTTTTACAAAGTTTCTTCTCAAAGTCTGTATTTAATAACTCTGATGTGGAACTTCAGTTCCCATGGCAACTTATTTTATATTAGCGGCACAAAATTGGGGAATAAAACATGTACAGTTTAAGTTAGCAAAAATTAAGTGTAATAAATTTTCTCACAAATATGCTTTTTCTGGACTATAGAACCAATTAGAGATTTTAATAGACTTAAGTCACTTTCTGTAAACATTCATTACAGTTTTTGTAAGAAATACCAAAAGATGATAAATAATAGGAAATAGAAGTGATATTTAATACATATGAACCATATGTAAAATTTTCCATCAGAGATAAGCTCACTGATCTAACAGGCTCATTTCCTTAGATTTGAGTTTTATTTGTTTGTCACTTTTGCCTTTTTTTTTCTTCTTGTGGTTTGTAGTTGTCTGAGAAATTCATACAGTTTATTTTGGTTGCATTCATATTTATCTACCAACTCCTTCTAGGCTGACCCTACATCTGCACAAATTTTGTGAGCCTTTTCTAATAAATGTCAAATAAATTTTGTGAAGCCTTTATATTCTTAGAGGAGTGACATTCCATTGGAATGTGGTTGACATAAATTGGGCAACAGAGTTAAAGAAAACTTGCTCTCCCTCTCTTACAATCATTTGCCAACCAGGCCCTTGCAAAGGGCAATGCTTCCTGCTCACTTCCCTCTCGGTGTGGATTTTGTCTTGCTTAAGCTTGCACAGGTTTTGTGAAAACTTTCATAAAGGCTGTACAGTTATAGGTACAACCCCCTGCCCTGTATCCAGAACGTGTTTTTTTCTTCTAGTCCACTACTATCCCTGGACCTTACACTTTTTCTGACCCATCTTTTACAATGGTTTCTGAGACATGAAGAAAGTAGATGTAATGTAGATGTCCCATTTAGGTGCGGGCATTTTAGACCTTTGTTTTTTCTTTTTTCTTTTCCTTTATTGTGTTTGCATTCTTTTTTTTTAATTAGGTATTTTCTTTATTTGCATTTCAAATGTTATCCCCTTCCTGGATTCCCCTCCTGAAAACCCCTTATCCCAACCTCCCAACCCGTGCTCACCAACCCACCCACTCCTGCTTCCTTGTCCTGGCATTCCCCTATACTGGGGCATCCAGGCTTTTCAGAAACAAGGGCCTCTCCTCTCTTTGATATCCAATAAGGCCATCCTCTGCTACATAAGCAGCTGGAGCCATGGGTCACAACATGTGTACTCTTTGGTTGGTGCTTTAGTCCCTGGGAGCTCTGGAGTTACTGATTGTTTCATATTGTTGTTCCCCCTATGGGAATTCAAGCTCCTTCAGTCCTTTCTCTAGTTCCTACATTAGAAACCTTGCGCTCAGTCCAATGGTTGCCTGTGAGCATGCACCTTTGTATTTGTCAAGTACTGGCAGAATCTCTCAGGAGACAGCTATATCAGGCTCCTGTCAGCAAGTGCTTGTTGGCATCAACAATGGTGTCTGGGTTTGGTGATTGTATATGGGATGGATCCCAGGGTGGGGCAGTCTATGGATTGTCTTTCATTCAGTCTCTCCTCCATACCTTATCTCTGTATCTCGCCCAAGGGGTATTTTGTTCCCCTATCTAAGAAGGACCAAAGTTTCCTTCTTCTTGAGCTTCATTTGGTCTGTGAATTGTATTTTGGATATTCTGAGCATCTGGGCTAATATCCACTTATCAGTGAGTGCATACCATGTGTGTTCCTTTGTGATTAGGTTACCTCACTCAAGATATTTTCTACTTCCATTCATTTACCTAAGAATTTCATGAATTCATGTTTTTAATAGCTGATTGGTATTCTATTATATAAATGTAACACATTTTCTGTATCCATACCTCTGTTGAGAGACATCTGGGTTATATCCATCTTCAGGCTTTTATAAATAAGGCTGCTATGAACATAGTGGAGAATGTTTCCTTATTACATGTTGGGGCATATATGCCTAGGAGAAAGAACTCAAGAAGTTTGACTCCAGAGAACCAAATCACTCTATTAAAAATGGGATGCAGAGCTAAACAAAGAATTTTCCACTGAGGAATACTGAACGGCTGAGAAGCACCTAAAGAAAGGTTCAACATCCTCAGTCATCTGGGAAATACAAATCAAAACAACCCTGAGAATCCACTTCACACCAGTCAGAATGGGTAAGACCAAAAAACTCAGGTGACAGCAGGTGATGGTGAGGATGTGGAGAAAGAGGAATACTCCTCCACTGCTGGTGGGATTGCAAGGTGGATTCTACTCTGGAAATCAGTTTGGTGGTTCCTCAGAACATTGGAGGTAGTATTACTAGAGGACACAGCTAGACCCTTCCATTCACTAAATAGTTTGCAGTCTTTTATTCTCTGAACCTTGTCCACTTGGAAGTCTCTGTGTGACTTGTCATTTACTGGTAAGTTCTTCTCTATGACCTTTGATTTTTCCAGCAGAGGATACTGACCTCAGAGAATGTATCAGTTACGGATTTAACATGTAAAATTGGCTTTACATCCAATCAGGAAGTGGTTGGTTACACCTAATATATTTGTGTAAGTATTGTACTAATGGACATGTTTAATAGACCTCTGCCTATTATACCTAAGAGAATTCAAGGTGGGGTAAGATTAAACCTCAACCATTTATTTCAGTGGCATGTATTATTGCCTTGTACCTTAGAACATTATGAAAGCTATGCAGTAAAAAAGAACATTCTGAATCACTAAGTTTGATAAAATGTGTTCATATACACATTTAAAACTACCCCACCCAGGGATCCATCCGATATACAGTTATAAAACCCAGACACAATTGTGGATGCCCACAAGTGCTGGCTTACCAGAGCCAGATATAGCTATCATCTGGGAGGCTCTCCTAGTGCCTGACAAATGCAGAGGGGGACACTCTCAGTCAGCCATTGAACTGAGCACAGGATTCCCAGTGGGGGAGCTAGAGAAAGGACCCAAGGAGCTGAAGTGGCTTGAAGCGCCACAGGAGGAACAACAATATGAGTCACCCAGTACTCCCAGAACTCCCAGGGACAAAACCATTAACCAAAGAGTACACATGGAGTAACCCATGACTCCAGACACATAGGCAGCAGAGGATGGTCTTGTTAGACACCAAAGGGAGGAGAGGTCATTGTTCCTAGAAAGACTTGATGCAGGAATATAGAGGGATACCAGGACAGTATAGCAGGGGAGGGTAGATTGGGGAAGGAGAGATGGCTTATGGGATTTTCAGGGGAGGGGAGAACCAGGAAACGGGACAACATTTGAAATGTAAATTAAGAATATGTCCAATAAAAAAAAACAAAAAATCAAAACAAAACAAAAAAAGAATTTAAATGGAGCTAACCTATATATAATAGATAGCAAAATGCCCTCATTAAATAATACAGACTAAATTATAAGAATCAAGGGCCAGAAATGGCTTACCTCTTTTACAGTTATTTGTCAGTGAGGTCCCATAGACTCCCTTAAGAGTTACAGTTGATCATAGTGCTCAAATTACCCTCTAGAATTTGTTACCTTAATTTTTGTATATGTTTTGTTAGCAATTTTGTAAAACTTTTCATTTTTGTATATACCAAATTTATCCATCACTCTATTTTGATAGCATTTTCAATCAGTACCTAGCAGATGTGCCAGAAATTAGACAAAATTATCATACTATTTTCTTTTGCATGATTAATTTAAATCAGTAACAAATAAAACCAGTGGTGTTTTGTTTCTAATTTTTCTAATTATTAATTTCTAAAATCCTAAGTATTCATTATGCTTTAAAATTTTTAATTGCTTTCTTCTTGAAGCATATGTCAATTCTTTTAAAACTTATGTAGAGCAATGTTTCTAAGTGAAAAAAGAATACCAGTAAAGCCAACATCAGAGATAGGACATCATTGTAGTTTACTTCCATTTGTGTATGGGTGGTATTCTAACAGTTTTATGTCTGAGTTCCCTGTGGGTCATTCCCATGGAATGAGAAAAGAAAAATGGAAGTAACATGAGAAAACTACCTCTTTTGGATAACCAAACTGATAACACTTAATGTTTCTCAAATCAAGATAATACTTTGAAGGTAAATTCACCTTTTGCTTCATATTTCATTCATGGGGAAAATCTATTTTTATGATTGAAGTGTTAATGATGTTGCATACTGACACTTTGTATATCAGTGCTTCTGTACATGTGTGTGCACGTATGTTTACGTGTGTGTGTGTGTGTGTGTGTATGTGTGTGTGTTCTTGAAAAGTAATTCTCTAAAAGCCCTAAGCAGTTTTTGGTTAGAGAATAAGAAAGTTTACTTGAGATCAAGTGTTCAGGGCACAAGTACTTAGGATTTATGAAAATAACTATTTTTGTTTTAATTACTTCTAAAAATTACTGAAAATGCTGAAGCTAATTTTAATTGTGTTGATATATCTTGCCTTATCCTGTCAACTTTAAAAAAAAAACTGATGCCGGGCGGTGGTGGCGCACGCCTTTAATCCCAGCACTTGGGAGGCAGAGGCAGGAGGATTTCTGGGTTCGAGGCCAGCCTGGTCTACAAAGTGAGTTCCAGGACAGCCAGGGCTACACAGAGAAACCCTGTCTCGAAAAACCAAAAAAAAAACCAAACAAACAAACAAAAAAAAACCAAAACAAACAAACCAAAATACCCTGATGTATCCAGTGAGAACCATACATATTTAATAGCAATTTAAGAAATATAGCTATGAGTTTGAACAATGCAATCTACCTTAGAAGGTTTAGAGGAAAGGAAAAGATGAAATGATATATTTATAGCATAATCTCAAGAAACTTAAAGAATTTTATAGACAATTTGGTAGGTAACGTCAACAGTGGCTCCTGCTATACTATTTCTGGTGTTCAACTTTTTTAATATATATGGAAACTTCAGTTGCTTCTATTCTAAAATCATTGCTGTGATTGAATGTGTGGTTTATAAAAGGGTTACACTAATTTCTCTACAGTTAGTTAAGACTCTATGTGTATAGCTTCCATGTCATTTATAAATGATGCTATTTCAAAGTATGTACCATGGTCTTCTGATTCAAACAATCTTTCTGACTCTTCTCCAGAGGGATCCATAAATTTTAGCTGCTAGGTTGAATCTTAAATATGTTTGAATGGCTGTAGGTTACTGTCAAGATATAAATGCCACTTTTATATCCCTGGAAATTTCTCAGTCAACTTGTCTTTGATGTAATTCTCAGCTATACAGTTCATAGGAATATAGCTTTTTTTACATTCATGGTAGTTTGCAAAGCACCTTAACTATAAGATTTGGTGCTCAATAAGGAGGTTCCCAGGTAGGTTGTAGCTAGATTCTTCTATGACCTGCTTTTGAGATGTGTGGCGTTGTCAAAAATATTGTCTTTACTCCATTTTCAGGGAAGTAACTAAGGACAATTGTAGCAACCTATAATGTTTTGGGGTCTCTTGGGCTGCCTGGCTGACAAAATATAGGTATGTTTCTTGCATTTGACAGTGTATTTTTCTGAGATGGTCTATAGTTCTTGGAATAGCATTATTATCACAAATGATCTACCTTTGTTGAAATATATATTTATATTTGTTGACATAAATATCTTTTGAAAAGTTTTAGTTTGTATGTAAAACATACATCACAGATTCATCTTCTACAATTGTCTAGTGAAGATACCTAGAGGCACATCTTGAAGACTATGACCTAGTCCAACTTGTAGTCTATTCTTTTTCTATCCTTCTGCCCTAAGTTGTAAGCTAATATAGTTGAATATCTTCTATTGTGAGGAATTCATAAAACCTCTCTCAACACAACAGATTATACCCTTTCAAACTGTGTTTTTGTTTAGATAGAGCAAGAGAGAAAATGAAGTTAGGTGTGTATGGAGGAATTGTGGAAGCAGAAATAATACAGCCAAATCTATTGGATTAAAACAAATTTTAGCAACAAAAATAATAAAAGATAAAAATGCTCATCAGGATAAAAGTCATTATGAATACGATGTTTATAAAATTTTGGACAAATTTATGTTAGATTAATATAATACAGAATTCTACGAATTTACTTCATAATAGAATGCAGTTTTAAATGAGACAATAAAAAATTATTCCAAGAATTCTCAAAACCCAAAGAACAAGAAAAGTACATGGAGATTTTCATTTTGGAAATTTTCTATGGTAAACCCTCTCTGGAATCCCAAAACATATGGCATATTCATTTAATACCAAAGCATTGTGATTGAAAACAAGGAAGTGAAAAACTGAAAAAATTAATTCATTTCTTGGAAACAACATTGAAAGAAATGTACTGTTGTTGTTTCTCTTCTCAGAATGACATACAAAATATCCATTATGTATGCATATAGTTTCAAGCAGAACACACATTTTTATTTATTGTGAATTTTAAAAGTTAGCTGGCTTTTCCATTTATCTCATACCTCTTCTTTAGTTAGTATTGTTACTGTATTTCCCTGAAAACTACTGGCTCTCTCAAGACTTTATTATTCACCATTCAATTCTGAAACTCTGTGAGATAGGACACATGGATCAAATCCTGAGACTACAGGGTATATAGAAAAAAAAACAAACGAAATTATTTTGAAGAGAGGTTTTTAACCCTGACAATATTTTTATTGGTTGTTTTATTTATTTAAATTTCAAATGGTACCCCCTTCCCAGTTTCCCTCGACAAACCCTATTTATCCTCTTCCCTCCTCCTGCCTCTATGAGGGTGCTTCCCCACCAGCCCACTCACTCCTGGCTCAGTGGCCTATTGTTCCCTTACCCAGGTCATCAAGTCTCCACAAAACCATGGAGGTACCCTACCAGTGATACCAGATAAGGCAGTCCTCTGCTACATATGTAGCTGAAGCCATGGGTACTCACTGTGTACTCTTTGGTTGGTGGTTTACTCCAGGGAGCTTTGAGGGGTCTGGTTGGTTGATATTATTGTTCTTCCTATGGGGTTGCAAACCCCTTCAGATTCTATAGTCCTTGCCCTAACTTTCCCATTGGGGACCCCATGCTCAGTCTAACGTTTGACTGTATACTTCAGAATCTGCTATGGTCCAGCTATGGCAGAGCCTCTCAGGGGACAGCTACACCAGGCTCCTGTCAGCAAGCACTTGTTGGCATCAGCAATAGTATCTGGGTTTTGTGTCAGCAGATGTGATGTATCCTTAGGTGGGGCAGTCTCTGGATGGTCTTTCCTTCAGTTTCTGCCTCATTCTTTGTCCCTGCATTTCCTATTGACAGGAGAAATTATGGATTAATAATTTTTGGTTAGGTGGATAGCCCCATCCCTCAACTGGGGGCCATGCCTATCCAGTGGATATGGTCTCTACAAGTTCTATCTCTCCTTTGTTGGAAATTTTGGCTAAATTCCTCCCTGTTAGGTCCTAGGAACCTCTAGGACCCTAGAATCTAGGAATTTCAAGTGGCTATCATCATTCCCCCTTCCCCACTGCTTCACACATACTTTCAAATTTCAGACACTCCCCATGTCCTCCCATATCTGAACTACCCCTCTTTTGGATTCTCCTTCCTCTCTCCCTCCCAGATCTCTCTCTCCTTCTACTTCCCAGAGATTTTTCTTTCCCCGCTCCTGAGTAGGACTGTAAAATCGAGACTTAGGTGTGATCTTCTTTCTTCCTGGTTTTTGTATGGTCTTTGAGTTGTGTCATGGGTATTCTGAGCTTTTTTTGAATAAAATCTACTTATCAGTAAGTATAAACCATGTGTGTCCTTTTGTGATTGGGTTACTTCATTCAGGATAATATTTTATAGTTCCATCTATTTGCCCAAGAATTTCATGAAATCATTGTTTTTAAAAGTTGAGTAGTACTCCACTGGGTAAATACACCATATTTTCTATATCCATTTCTCTATTGAAGGAGATTTGGTTTCCTTCCAGCTTCTGGCTATTATAAATATGGCTGCTGTGAACATGGTAGATCATGTCTCCTTTTTCTGTGTTGGAGCATCTTTTGGTTATATGTCCAGGAGTTGAATAGGAGGGTCCTCAGGTAGAACTATTTCCAATTTTCTGAGGAGCCCCCAGACTGATTTCCAGAGTGGTTGTACCAGCTTGAAATCCTACCAGCAATAGAGAACTGTTCTCCTTTCTTCACATCCTTGCCAGCATCTGCTATCACCTGAGATTTTGATCTTAGCCATTTTGAATTGTGTGAAGCAGAATCTCAGGATTTATTTTGATTTGCATTTCCCTGATGACTAAGATGTTGAAAATTTCTTTAAGTGCTTCTCAGCCATTTGATATTCCCCAGTTGATAATTCTCTGTTTAGCTCTGTACCATATTTTTAATAGGTTTATTTGAGTCTCTGGAGTCTAAATTATTGAGTTCTTTGTATATTTTGGATGGTAGTACTCTCTTGGATGTGGGTTGTAAAGATCTTTTCCCAAACTGTGGAATGCTATTTAGTCCTATTGAAAGTGTCCTTTGTCTTACAGAAGCTTTGCAGTTTTATGAGGTCCCGTTTGTTGACTGTTGAACTTAGAACATAAGCCATTAGTGTTCTGTTCACAAACTTTTCCCCTGTGTCCATGTGTTGGAGGCTCTTCCCCACTTTCTCTTCTATTAGATTCAGTGTATTTGGTTTTGTGTGGAGGTCCTTGGTCCACTTGAACTTTGTATGAGGAAATAAGAATGGGTCAATTTGCATTCTTCTGCATGTTGACTGCCAGTTGAACCAGCACCAATTGTTGAAAATGCTGTCTTTTTTCCACCGGATGTTATTAGCCCTTCTGTCAAAGACCAAGTGATCATAGATGTGTGGGTTCTTTTCTGGGTCTTCAATTCTATTCCATTGATTTATATGTCTGGCTCTGCATCAATACCATTTGTTTTTTATCTCTACTGTTTTGTAGTATAGCTTGAGTTCAGAGCCTGTGATCCCCCCAGATATTCTTTTATTGTTGAGTATAGTTTCTGAAATTCTGAGATTTTTGTTATTCCAGATGAATTTGAGAACTGCCTTTTTTATTTCTGTGAATAATTGAGTTGGAATATTAATGGAGATTGTGCTGAATCAGTAAATTGCTTTAGGTAAGATGGTCATTTTTTACTATGTTAATCCTACTGATCCATGAGCATTGTAGTCTTTACTTCTTTTAAGTTCTTCATCAATTTCTTTCTTCAGAGTTCCTGTCATACAAATCTGTCATTTGCTTTGTTAGCATCACAACAAGAGGAAAAGTCATAGCTCTGAATGCTTCCATAAAGAAATTGGAAAGAGCATACACTAGCAGCTTAACAGCACTTCTGAAAGCTCTAAAACAATATAAGGAAATATAACCAAAGGAGTAGACAGCAGGAAATAATCACTCAGGGATGAAATCAACCAAGTAGAAACAAAAAGATCTATACAAAGAATCCAAAAATTAAAAATAAAACAGGAGATAGTTGTTTGAGAAAATCAACAAGATAGATATACCCTTAGTCAGACTAACCAGAGGACACAGAGACAGTATCCAAATAAACAAAATCAGAAATGAAAAAGGAGACATAACAACAGAAACTGAAGAAATTAAAAAAAAATCAGATCTTACTACAAAAGCTTATACTCAACATAACTGGAAAAATCTAGATGAAATTGATGATTTTATAGACAGATACCAAGGACCAAAGTTAAATCAGGATCAGATAAACCATCTAAACAGTCCCATAATGCCTAAGGAAATAGAAGCAGTCACTGAAAAAGTCTCCCAACCAAAAGATCCCCAGGACCAAATGGTTTTAGTGCAGAATTCTATCAGACCTTCAAAGAAGATTTAATATGAATACTTCTCAAAATATTTCATAAATAGAAACAGAAGGCACACTACCTGATACATTCTATGTAGCCACAGTTACACTAATACCTAAACCACACAAAGACTCAACAAATAAAGAGAACTTCAGACCTCTTTCCCTCATGAATATTGATGCAAAACTACTCAATAAATTTTTGCAAACTGAATCCAAGAACACATGAGAATGATTATTCACCATAATCTTGTAGGCTTCATCCCAGGGATTCAGGGATAGATCAATATATGAAAATCCATCAATGTAATGCACTATATCAACAAACTCAAAGAAAAAACACATAATCATTTCATTATATGATGAAAACTCTTTTGACAAAATACAACAACACTTCATGATAAAAATCTTGGGAAGAATAGAAATTCAATGTCCATACCTCACTATAATAAAAGTCATATACAGCAAGCCAATAGCCAACATCAAACTAAATGGAAAGAAATCTGAAGCGATCCCACAAAAATCATGAACAAGACAAGGCTGCCCAATCTCCCCCTATCTATTCAATATAGTACTTGAACTTCTAGCCAGAGCAATTAGGTCACAAAAGGAGGTCAAATGATACAAATTGGAAAGGAAGAAGTCAAGTTATCATTATTTGAAGATGATATGATAGTATACATAAGTAACCCTCCCCCAAAAAAAATCCATGAAAGAACTCTTACAGCTGATAAACAACTTCAGCAAAGTTGCAGGATACAAAATTAAACAAATGAGTAGCTTTCCTCTACTCAAAGGATAAATGGGCTGAGAAAGAAACTAAGGAAATTACACCAGGAGTGGTATGACAATAGTCACAAATATTATGAAATATCTTTGTGTGACAATATTTCTACTAACAAAGGAATCAAAAGGACTAACATGACAATCAGCTAATGAATAGAGAAATAGCATATGGTTTATAAATGTAATGATTGTCCAATCAATAAAGAGAACACTTGGTTATTTAAAAAAACATGTGTGGAACAGAAAGAAATTATGCTAACAGAAATAAACCTGGTATATAAAATACAATGCATAGGTTGATCTTTTCTGTAAAGGATCCTTTTTTTCCCAAATTGTTAAATAAGTTCTACCCATAAAAAAACCTTTGTTAATTCATTGTGTCATAACCTTACCATTTCTTTTCCAAGTATTTTTTATTTGAAAAGAGAATGGACTTCAATTCTTGTCAATTAATTTTTAGATTCTTAATTTGTTTTGTTGATGATTAGTTTCTTCTATCAAATTCTTGATAAGGACTTTTAATACATTAAATAGCTTTATTAATTTCTCTATGCCCCTTAAGGATGAAGTTTGTATATTTGCCCTTTTTAGTGAGAGTTTCAAACATTCATGCTCAACATGCTGGAGACCACACCTGGTATTAGAAGCTTAGCTAACTACTGTGTGCTAGTGAATCTGTGATCACTGATGAGAATCTACAATTGTTAATTTACTAAACCAGCATAATCTCATGCAATGTGCTTTGCTTAATATGGCCCTCATTTATTTTAATCCAATTATTCCATAATCCTTCCCAACAACTTTTCTCTTTCAGTTTCATGTTTTCTCTCCTTTTAATATTTGCTATTTAATTTTTAAGATAATCATATGTTTATATCATTTCCACTTTTACTTCTCTCCCTCAAATTCTCCCATATATCTCTCCTTACACTCATTCATATTCAGAACCTCATTTTCATTAATTGTTAACTAAGTACACATATCTATGTGTATATACACATATACATCCAACCAGGTCAGTTTGTATAATGTTACTTGGATATATCATTTTAAGGCTGATATTTTGGTATCAGATAACCAATTGGTGTACTCTTTATATATTTATGCTGCTCTAAGCATTGTTTAGTTGCCTATAGTTCTTTCTATATGGTTGACACACCGTGATGCTTCCCTGTGTACTTCAGCAGGTTTATTGCTGTTATACTGTTCAATTCTTATTTAGGTGTCATGTTCATGAATTTTTTTTATTATTTATTTTATTTTATTTTTTTAATTTACATTCCAAATCACTTTCCCTTTCCCATTTCCTCCCTCCCCGAAAGTCCCATAAGCCCCCTTCCCTCCCTCTTTTCTCCATTCAACCCCCTCTCGTTACTCTGTCCTGGCGTTCCCCTACATCCAGTCTTTCCAGGACCAGGGATCTCTCCTTCCATCTTCTTAGAAATCTATTGATATGCGGATTGTGTCTAGGATATTCCGAGATTCTGGGTCAATATCCCCTTATCAGTGACTGAATACCATGTGTGTTCTTTTGTGATTGGGTTACCTCACTAAGGATGATATTTTCAAGATCTGACCATTTGCCTAGGAATTTCGTGAATTCATTGTTTTTAATTGCAGAGTAGTATTCCATTGTGTAGATATACCACATCTTCTGAATCCATTCATCCGTTGAGGGACATCTGGGTTCTTTCCAGCTTCTGGCTATTATAAATAAGGCTGCTACGAACAAAGTGGAGCATGTGTCCTTATTGCATGCAGGTAAAGCCTCTGGGTATATGCCCAGGAGTGGTATAGCCGGATCCTCCGGGAGTGTCATGCCCAGTTTTCTGAGGAACCGCCAGACTGCTTTCCAGAGTGGTTGTACCAGCCTGCAATTCCACCAGCAGTGGAGGAGTGTTCCTCTTTCTCCACATCCTCGCCAACAACTGCTGTCTCCTGTGTTTTTGATCTTAGTCATCCTGACTGGTGTGAGATGGAATCTCAGGGTTGTTTTGATTTGCATTTCCCTAATGACTAAGGATGATGAACATCTCTTTAGGTGCTTCTCAGCCATTAGATATTCTTCAGGTGAGAACACTTTGTTTAGCTCTGTATCCCATTTTTTAATAGGGTTACTTGCCTCTCTGGAGTTTAACTTCTTGAGTTCTTTGTATATATTGGATATTAGCCCTCTGTCGAATGTAAGGTTGGTAAAGATCATTTCCCAGTTAGTTGGTTGCCACTTTGTCTTTTTGACAGTGTCTTTTGCCTTGCAAAAACTTTGTAATTTAATGAGGTCCCATTTGTCTATTCTTGATCTTAGAGCATAAGCTATTGGAGTTCTGTTCAGGAAATTCTCCCCTGTGCCCATATGTTCAAGGTTCTTCCCTAGTTTCCCTTCTATTAATTTCAGTGTGTCTGGTTTTATGTGGAGATCTTTGATCCACTTAGAATTGAGCTTAGTGCAAGGAGATAAGAATGGGTCAATTTGCATTCTTCTGCATGTTGACCTCCAGCTGAGCCAGCACCATTTGTTGAAAAGGCTATCTTTTTTCCACTGGATGGTTTTAGCTCCTTTGTCAAAGATCAAGTGACTATGGGAGTGTGGATTCATTTCTGGGTCTTCAATTCTGTTCCATTGATCTACATGTCTGTTACTGTACCAATACCATGCGGTTTTTAACACTATTGCTCTGTAGTACAGCTTGAGGTCCGGGATACTGATTCCCCCAGAGGTTCTTTTACTCTTGAGAATAGTTTTAGCTGTTCTGGGTTTTCTGTTATTCCAGATGAATTTTTGAATTTCTCTTTCTAACTCTATGAAGAATTGAGTTGGGATTTTGATGGGGATTGCATTGAATCTGTGTATTACTTTTGGTAAGATGCTCATTTTTACTATATTAATCCTGCCAATCCATGAGCATGGCAGATTTTTCCATCTTCTGAGGTCTTCTTCAATTTCTTTCTTCAGAGACTTGAAGTTCTTGTCATACAGATCTTTCACTTGTTTGGTTAGAGTCACACCAAGATACTTAATATGGTTTGTGGCTATCGTGAAGGGTATTATTTCTCTTACTTCTTACTCAGCCTGCTTATCCTTTGAGCATAGGAAGGCTTCTGACTTGCTTGAGTTGATTTTATATCCGGCCACTTTGCTGAAGTCGTTTATCAGCTGTAGGAGTTCTCTGGTGGAGTTCTTTGGGTCGCTTAAATATACTATCATATCGTCTGTAAATAGTGATAGTTTGACTTCTTCCTTTCCAATTTGTATCCCTTTGACCTCTTTTTGTTGTCTAATTGCTCTAGCTAGAACTTCAAGTACTATATTGAAAAGATATGGAGAGAGAGGGCAGCCTTGTCTAGTCCCTGATTTTAGTGGGATTGCTTCAAGTTTCTCTCCATTTAGATTGATGCTGGCTACCTTTTTGCTGTAAATTGCTTTTACTATGTTTAGATATGGGCCTTGAATTCCTGATCTTTCCAAGACCTTTAGCATAAAAAGATGCTGAATTTTGTCAAATGCTTTCTCAGCATCTAATGAGATGACCATGTGGTTTTTTTCTTTGAGATTGTTTATGTAGTGGATTACATTGATGGATTTCCTTATATTGAACCATCCCTGCATCCCTGGTATGAAGCCTACTTGATCGTGGTGAATGATCGTTTTGATGTGTTCTTGGATTCGGTTGGCAAGAATTTTATTGAGTATTTTTGCATCGATATTCATAAGAGAGATTGGCCTGAGATTCTCTTTCTTTGTCGGATCTTTGTGTGCTTTTGGTATTAGTGTAATTGTGGCTTCATAGAACGAGTTGGGTAGTGTTCCTTCTGTTTCTATTTTGTGGAACAGTTTGAAGAGTATTGGTGTTAGGTCTTCTTTGAAGGTCTGATAGAATTCTGCAGTAAAACCATCTGGACCTGTGCTTTTTTTGGTTGGAAGACTTCCAATGACAACTTCTATTTCTTCATGGGTTATAGGACAGTTTAGATGGTCTATTTGATCCTGATTTAATTTTGGTACTTGGTATCTGTCAAGGAAATTGTCCATTTCCTCAAGATTTTCTAGTTGTGTTGAATAGAGATTTTTGTAGTAGGATCAGATGATTTTTTGAATTTCCTCAGTTTCTGTTGTTATCTCTCCCTTTTCGTTTCTGATTTTATTAATTTGGATACTATCTCTGTGCCCTCTGGTTAGTCTGGCTAAGGGCTTATCTATCTTGTTGATTTTCTGAAAGAACCAACTCCTCGTTTTGTTGATTCTTTGTATGGTTTTATTTGTTTCTACTTGATTGATTTCAGCCCTGAGTTTGATGATTTCCTGCCTTCTACTCCTCTTTGGTGTATTTGCTTCTTTTTGTTCCAGGGCTTTCAGGTGTGCCATTAAGCTGTTAGTGTACGCTGTCTCCCGTTTCTTTTTGTCGGCACTCAGGGCTATGAATTTTCCTCTTAGCACTGCTTTCATTGTGTCCCATAAATTAGGGTATGTTGTGCCTTCATTTTCATTAACTTTCAAAAAGTCTTTGATTTCTTTCTTTATTTCTACCTTGACCAAGTTATCATTGAGTAGAGCATTGTTCAGCCTCCATGTGTACGTGGGTTTTCTTTTGTTTTTGTTGCCATTGAAGACCACCCTTATTCCATAGTGATCTGATAGGAGGCATGGGATTAGTTCTATCTTCTTATATTTGTTGAGGTCTGATTTGTGACCAATTATATGGTCAATTTTGGAGAAGGTACCATGAGGAACTGAGAAGAAGGTGTATTCTTTAGCTCTAGGATGAAATGTTCTATATATATCAGTTAGTTCATATGGTCCAAGGCTTCAATTAGATTCACTGTGTCCCTGTTTAGTTTTTGCTTTCCTGAACGATCCATTTCAGAGAGCGGGGTGTTGAAGTCACCCACTATTATTGTGTGCGGTAAGATGTGTGCTTTGAGTTTTAGTAAAGTTTCTTTTACGAGTGAGGGTGCCCTTGCATTTGGAGCATAGATATTCAGAACTGAGAGTTCTTGATGGTGGATTTTTCCCTTGATCAGTATGTAGTGTCCTTCTGTGTCTTTTTTGATGACTTTAGGTTGAAAATCAATTTTATCTGATATTAAGATGGCTGCTCCACCTCGTTTCTTGGGGCCATTTGCTTGTAAAATTGTTTTCCAGCCTTTTACTCTGAGGTAGTGTTTGTCTTTGACACTGAGGTGCGTTTCCTGCATGCAGCAAAATGCTGGGTCCTGTTTACTTATCCAGTCTGCTAGTCTATGTCTTTTAATTGGGGAATTGAGACCATTGATATTAAGAAAGATTAAGGCATAGTGATTATTGCCATCTGCCATTCTTGACGATATCTTTATGTTTGAGTGGTTATCTACTTTTGGGTTTGATTCAAGAAGGTTATTATCTCATTTTTTCCAGAGTGTTGTTTCTCTCCCTGTATTGGACGTTTCCACCTATTATCCGTTGCAGGGCTGGATTTGTGAAAAGATATTGTGAAAATTTGGTTTTATCATGGAATATCTTGGTCTCTCCCTCTATGGTGATTGAGAGTTTTGCTGGGTATAGTAGTCTAGGCTGGCATTTGTGCTCTCTTAGTGTCTGCATGAGATCTGCCCAGGATCTTCTGACTTTCATAGTCTCTGGTGAGAAGTCTGATGTGATTCGGATAGGTCTTTCTTTGTATGTTACTTGGCCCTTTTCTCTTACTGCTTTTAGTATTCTTTCTCTGTTTAGAACATTCGGTGTTTTGATTATTATGTGACGGGAGGTATTTCTGTTCTGGTCCAGTCTGTTTGGAGTTCTGTAAGCTTCTTGTACGTTCATCGGCATCTCTCTCTTTAAGTTAGGGAAGTTTTCCTCCATAATTTTGTTGAAGATGTTTACTGGCCCTTTAAGTTGCAAATCTTCACTCTCATCTATACCTATAATCCTTAGGTTTGGTCTTCTCATTGTGTCCTGGATTTCCTGGATGTTTTAGGTTACACGTTTTTTGCATTTTGCATTTTCTTTGACTGTTGAGTTGATGCTTTCTATGGAATCTTCAGCACCTGAGATTCTTTCTTCCATCTCTTGTATTCTATTGTTTATGTTTGCATCTATGACTCCTGATTTCTTCCCAAGGTTTTCTATCTCCAAAGTTGTCTCCTTTTGTGATTTCTTAGTTGTTTCTACTACCTTTTTTAGTTCCTGGATGGATTTGCTGAGATCCTTCACTTGTTTGTTTGTATTTTCCTGTATTTCTTTAAGGTATTTTTGAATTGCCTCTTTCAGGATTTCTTCCTGATGATCCACGTTCTCCTGCATTTCTCTGAGTGATTTTTGTGTTTCCTCCTCATGGGAATTCATCTGTTGATCCGTTGTCTCCTGCATTTCTTTAAGCAGTTCTCGTGTTTCCTTTGTAAGGGCATCTAACCGTTGATTCATTTCTTTAAGCAATTTTTGTGTTGCCTCCTTATGGGCATCTGTCTGTTGACCCATATTCTTCTGCATTTCTTTATGCCAATTTTGTGATTCCTTTGTGAGTGCATCTACCCATTGATTCATCTCGTTAAGTGATTTTTGTGTTGTCTCCTTGTGTGCCTCCATCTTTTGATCCATGTTCTCCCGCATTTCTCTAAGTGATTTTTGTGTTTCCTTTGTAAGGGCTTCTAACCTTTGATTCATGGTCTCCTGTAACTCTTTATGAGATTTATTTGTGTCCTTCTTGTGATCCTCTAATAGCATCATGAGAAGTGATTTTAAATCCAGATCTTGTCTTTCGGGTGTGGTGGGGTATCCAGGATTTGCTGCTGTTGGAGAGTTGGGTTCGGATGGTCCCACATTACTTTGATTTCTGTTAGTTACATTCCTACGTTTGCCTTTTGCCATCTGGATACCTCTGATGTTAGTTGGTCCTGCTGCCACTGGCTGTTGGTTGGACCTCCTGTGAGCCTGCAAAGCTATTTCTGCTCCCCCTGGATTACCAGGATTCCCCTGGCACCGATTTCTGGGGCCTGCCTGCTCCTGAGTGACTTTGGAGCCCTAATGTGCCTTGCCCCTAGTGATCTTATATTGGGGAGGCCTTGCACATCCAAAGGCTCAGCCTAGTGGATTCCTGGAGCAGAGGTCGCCAAAGGGAGGCTGGTAGGCTCCTGCCCTGTGCAGGGGTGTGTGATCTCTCCTAGGGGGTGGAGGGGGCGTCCCTCTGCCAGGCAGAAGTCCCACAGCAGAGCTAGCGCTCTGGTTACTGCAGATCAGCCCAGCACTTGGGAGCTGCGCACACACATAAGCCTCCCGAGACCCAAGCGGTATTAAGCCTGTCTGTCTCAGAACCTGGCTGTCCCAACTTCCCAGTCACTGGAGCAAAGATGGTGGAGTGCAATCTGCACACTCTCCGTGGAGCTGCTCACCCTGCAGCCGTGATGGCCTGCCGATCTGGCACCCAGACGACCACAGCGCTGACGAATTCTCGGGCGCAGATGGAAGCCCCAACAGGCCGTGTCCCAAGTGATGTTATATTGGAGAGAGAGAGCCTGGGTACCTGTCTCTTCAGTGCAGTCTGCGGGAACAGAGGTCGCGGAAGGAAAGCTGGTAGGCTCCCGCCCAGTGCGGGGTCCCTCTGCCAGGCAGAAGTCCCACAGCAGAGCTGGTGCGCTGGTTACTGCAGATCAGCCTAGCACCTGGGAGCTGCATACACACAAGCCGCCCGAGACCCAAGCGATATTAAGCCTGTCTGTCTCAGAACCTGGCTGTCCCAACTTCCATGTTCATGAAATTTTGTTAATTAAGTTTCTGCGTAATTAGAAGATTCATTTCATAGCACACTCACTGATCATCTGGCTCTTACAGTCCTTCTGTATTGTTCCCTAGTTTTAGATTAGTTCTGTAATTTTGTATCTTTTTTTAATAAACCCACTCATTCTATTTAGTTTTTCATGCACATATTTCGAAGAAAGGCAATATATTTTAGAACATTCCTGACAAAAACTGATTTCCCTTCCCCTGTATCTATTAATTCCAATAGCTTTTCTAGGAGATATGACAGAGGAATAATGTTTAGAGTTAAGTTTTTCATAGTCTGTTACTTTCTACATTTTTGCAAATTGTGGGTTTCTCCATTGATCATAATCCCCTCTGAAAAGATGCTTATCTGATGAAGATTGAAACATGGAATAATCCATGGTATAAAATAAGAATAGGGGGTGAGTTTTATATGTCCTTTTAGCATGATGATAGTATTAGGTACTGGTCTAGGTCCTATGAATTAGCCAATCATATTTTGTTGCTGTATTTGGTTGTTGTTTTGGAGGCCCTGTGTTAGGACCAAGCATAATGAGATCAACCCAATAAATAAATAAAATACGAATATTCATTTCTAAAAACACTGATACTTCTAAAGGACTGAACACATTTTTATTACAATTGTTTTAGTATATCAAATTCTGAGCTATATATGAACGAACTTTTATATATTCTATTACTTCTGATCATTAGATTATGTTTAACATTTTGTATCTATTTGTATTCACATGGATATTAAATATGCATGGTTGTCTCCCCAACAAAAAAAATATGCATACCTGTTTTCCACCTTGACGAATGTCGTGGAAGAAGTTTAACCCTGGTAATCTCTGTTTTCTGTAGGGCCATGCCAGTCCTGAATCCCCTAGTCTATATTTCTTTCAGACACTTCCTCCCTAGATCTTTATCCTGAATATTGTTTCTCAGTCAGTAGAAACTATCCCAAGAGAGATATCACATGTACTTTGTAGCTTGACTACTATGACGACCTAGATCACATTTGTTCCTCCTCTAGTCCCTTTAGCTCTTGAATCCATTCATACGTACGAGGTCACATATACTTTGCAAAGTAATGTCAATGTAGTCACACCACAAGCTTTACTATGATAATTATTACCATGTAACTTTTTTCTCAAGATATATTGTACTTAAATATGTCTAAAATAAACTGCCCAGAGTGAGAACAGGACTGAGGGGTGTGTGTGTGTGTGTGTGTGTGTGTGTATGTGTGTATGTGTGTGTATGTGTGTATGTGTGTGTGTGTGTATGTGTGTGTATGTGTGTATGTGTGTGTGTGTGTGTGTGTGTGTGTGTGTGTTAGAGAGATGACCAAGTCACATGATGAATCCCTGGAAATCCAAATCTGGAGACTAGCATCAGAATGAAGATTGAATTTCTTGCCCAGCCCATAATCCTATATACAGTGTTTGAGAGAATCCCAAACCCTAAATCCTTGGTCAATTGTATCTTGCCACACAGTCACTGTGCTCCAATGAAAGCCCTGCCTAATGATGTAATTCAGAAGTAAACAGGGTTGGGGAGATATATCATCAACTGTGAGAACATCTGTGAAGACAGGGGAAGTGGGAACCGCAATAACCTCAGTTCCTTTTTGCTATCTCACTGGTGTGTTTAGAGACATCTTAGATCTAATGCCATGGACAGCAAATCAGGACTCTGAGAAGTCACAGGATCCTTTTGTGCCTCACTCTCCTCCTCACTTATTCCTTTACAAGGATGACTTCCACAGTCCCCAGAGTCAAGTGTCAGACTCTAGATTCTGTATGGTGGTTCTCAACCTTTATACTGCAACAAACAATTAATAAAGTTCCTCATGATGTGATGACCCCCAATCTTAAAATTATTTTGTTAATATTCCATAATTGTAACTTTGCTTCATTTATTAATTTTATTGTAAATATCTGATAGACAGGATATCTAATATATGGTCCTCTAGAGGGGTCAAAATTTAAAAGTTAATAACCACTTGTTTAGAAGTTTTTACCACACCAGATAAGCAAGTCATGTAGAACTGGATTTCCTACTTGTCTCACATGAATCGTTAGTTGACCGGGCCTGGCATTTGCTGCAACCCCACAAAATCTTTCTTCAAGAAAGAACTACAAATGTTTGTTAATGGGAATGATTACATCATTGTTTTACTTTATATTAAAATTCTTTTTTAAAAAAAAAGTTAGAATAGCAAAGAAAGTATTCTATGCATATACTTGGATTCATTTTTATGAAGGTATAGCGTCTGTCAAATATAAAGAAAAGAAGCCACAGGAATTATATAGATAGGATGTTCATATTCTTTAAAACAACTAGAAATAACTGAGACTAAAGTACTAGGTCCTAGTTATGGAAGCATAGAGACAATCTGGAATATTCCAGTTATAATAAATTAGTTCTATCCATTTCTTCTCTCTTTGTTGTGGACAGCTTAATATCCAAAACTCCATGGCAAAATGCCTTTTCCTGAACTTATGTCACTTTTTCTTGGTTACTGAGCCATGACTTAAGAATGTAAGAAGAAACTCCATGTTCTTTTATAGAATAACATTACAAAGCTTAACTCTATTCAAAATGAACAAGAAATAATGGTGCCGGAGGAAGGTGGACTGCTATTTACTAAGTAGAAAAATCATCTGTGAATTTTAATTGGATATTAAAGTATATATTATGATTTTTAAATATTTCTTTTGTGAATTGACATGATTTACAAACTGAATCAGATGTATGTGTGTCCTAAACAAGTCACAAAACATGTTTACTTGTCTTCTAGGAGAACACCTTCATTTTAATATTGGAAGATCATTTGTGTGCATGTGGTAAATGCCCATATATGATCATCAAATAAATTCGAAGACACAACTGTATGTTCACACACATACACATATATATTCACACACACATACACACACATATGAAAATATATTAATGTCAAACAATATTAAATTTGTATGCCTAAAAAATGAAAGTAAAGTAAAATAAAATAAAAGACAGTGGCACACTATAAAAAAAACTTAGAAAATAAAAAAATGAAAGTTATTCTGTTTCCATCAAACTGAGTACAACTTGAGAGTATTATATTAAGTAAAGTAAGACATTTAGCATACCAAAAAAATTAAAAAATGGCCTCTTTTTGTATGTTAACTTCAGTATATCATTGTGATTAACTGAACAGAGGGTTTTAGAAGTACTGACAAGCAAATACTTCATAAGAGGATATTGTATGCAAGATGCAAGATCATAGCACCAAATAAAGGAAATGTTCAGGAGATGGTGACATGTTGATGCCAATTTCTTCAAATTCCTCACATAATAGATAAATGGTGAACAAATGAACTTTCAAAAATCCTGCGAAAAAACAAACTACAGAGAGAAACAATGTTAAAACCACAGATGCAAACATTAGTTCTTAGCTTAATTGCAAGTCCTTTATATTTTCAGAAGCTCAGAGCAAATAATAAGATAACATTTAAGAGAATAGAGCAAAAGGAGTAGTAAAATATTTTGAAATCATACATGTAAATAGCACCACAAGAAATGAAAAAAACATTTTTGTATTTGAAGTCTAGAATCAGCTAGAAATGTGCTCTCTAGGAGGGCAGACTCTAACTAACCAACAATTAAATACATACTTGAATAGGATTAAGTGCCTTAACACGAGCAATGGAGTTTAAAAAAATCACCAAAAACAGTAGAAAAAATTGTTATGTGCTGACTTATTTATAAGAGTCACAAAGAAATAAGCTCTTTCAAACTCTTGAGGAGGTTTAAACAAATATTTCAAAGTAGGATAAACTGACATAATCTTTTGAAAATAAATTGGTAGTGATATGATACATCAAAATTATTTATAAATATAGATATTGCTATAATTTTCAGGTATTTATACTTTCTTACACCATCAAATGAACACTGAAAATAAGACATTCATTATAGTGCAAATGCCCACATGATTAAAATTTCTTATTACTGAAAAAAAATAAAAAGGCAGGTGAGTAACATTGTTACACAAACTATAATGATTAGCTAGGCATACCTTTTTGTAAAATAATATGCATTATTTTCTGAAAATCATCTCTTGTGGATGAGTTGCCTACAGATCTTAGTACTGTAAATATTTTTGTTTGAATTTTAAAGATGGTATCTCTAAATCGATAAGAGAAGTGACCAAATTTTCAATATATTGTACGAAATCAAAATCAATAAAAAATTCTACAGTGAAGAAATACTAAGAAACATTCAGTGTCACAAAAAAATAGAAAATTAGTTGTTAATAGGTGGGTTAGCTACTATTTAACAATGAAATACTTGACCAGAACATTCTAAATAACAACAATATTATCTTATCATGTCTCATAGTCTGAGGGTAGAAGGTCCATTATAATGGGGGCAGCTTGGAAGCAGGGCAATAGAATGCTGTTTCTTTGCACTATAATCAGCAACCAGAAGAACATGAAAACTGTTATTCAATGTGTGTTTTTCTTTTAGGCAATGGGATGGTGCAGTCTACATTTAGGGTAGACATTCCCTCATCCTTTAAACTTCTCTGAAATTCTTTTAAAAATAGTTTATCTCCTAAATGATTCAACCAAACAATCTGGTAATAAATATTACCATCAACAATCCTAAAGAGCTTTTAAAAATTACTTTCAAATATAACTCCTCTTTAATCACAACTTTTCTGGTAGAGTACATCAATAATAAGGTCAATCTGTACTCTTATAAGTCAACCGCTGATTCTATATAACAATGATGTTCAGCCTGTGCTTTGCCTTGGATGACTCTATCCTATAAGAAATATTTGCCTCTATTTTAAGTGCAAGGGCACTCTGCATCTTTTTCACATAAACATTAACACTTATTCTACAATAAAGATTAAGTTTAAAGTTAATCTTAAAAGCAGAAAAGTAGCACCCTACTGATTGATCAAGGAACTTAGAATCATATGAGCACGATTGGTTAAAAAAAAAGAAGTCAATCTTGAGAATTTACTTTACACACCTTATAGAGGACAGTTGCAATATTCTTGCTTAGATTTTGTGAAAAGGAAGACAAATATCGTTGGAATCATGACAACCCCTATCTGATCACCTAGTTAGTGTCAGATAAACAAAGAAAAATATACTTTGTGAAACATCTCAAAGCAGCTCAGTCTCCACTTCTCATATACTCAACTCAAATTGTCACCTGCCTGGATTTAGCCAGTACCTTACTTCTACAGTCTTATACCTTGTCTCTGCAATGCTTCATTCATTCTATCAACAATAAGAATGTGATAACATTTAGTTTCCAGCCTACTATGGAAGCTCTAACAACTCTCCACTTGTATTAATTAACATCTAATCTACACAACTTAATGACTCTTTATCCCTACCAATTACTTTTTCCAGTCTTGACTATCAGCTCTTGTAACTATGTTAACTAGTTGTATATTCTTTAAGACTTTGGTAGTCATACTTATGTAGGTCAGCATATTGGTAGATAGGTAGATGATACCTCTATCTCTATTTCTATCTATCTCTATCATCTATCTACATCTATATTTATAGCTAGATCTTCATATATATGTATATATAATAGCTAGATAGACAAATGATTGATGATAGAAGATATAAATATAAATGATATATAGATAGATATAGATGATAGATAATAGATGAGAGTTAGATTTACTATTATCTGAGAGTTAATATTAGTAGTTGGATTTATAATTGAACATACACACACACACACACACACACACACACACACACACACACACACACACATATATATATATATATATATATATATATATATATATATATATATATACCAACTAGCTATTAAAAGCTGTAAAGACTACCTTAAAAACTGCAGCCAAAGGGACTAACATAGGTTGCTAATGATTATTTTTCAACAAATTTGGGCATTATGGAAAGACACATATTTATGATGCAGTACTCTCACCCAGTCCTTGAAGTGAGAAATCAGCATTGTTCATTCACTGTCAACTTCTCAACTTCTGTTTAAGAAGGAGGACTCCGTTCAATTTCTAAGAGAAAAAGAAATATTAAGGAGGCAATGAATTCCAAGTGTTTTAAAATTCAGAATCAGTTATTTCAAATTTAAATATCTTTATTATTTTATTATATATTATAATTATTACTATGTGCCAGTGATTGTGTGTTTCTGTGTGTGAGTGAAAGAGAGAGAGAGAGAGAGAGAGAGAGAGAGAGAGAGAGAGAAAGAGAGAGAGAGAGAGACAGAGAGAGAGACAGAGACAGACAGAGACAGACAGATAGACAGAGTCAGAGACAGAAAGAAAGAGAGAATGCTTGCATATATATGTACCACATTATGTGTTTGGCGGACAGAAAACAACTTTCTGAATTGGTTCTCTTTTGCTACTTTGGGGTCATCATGTCTTCATGCAAACCACATCAAAAAGCATTTCCAGATTTCAAGACTAAATATTAAGTTTTTAGCTCATTATATTGTGAAAATTTAGAAAGGGCCCTTCCTCTCATTGATGTCTTACCAGGCCATCCTCTGCTACCCATGAGGCTGGAGGCCATGGGCTCCTCCATGTGTACTCTTTGGTTGGTGGCTAAGTCCCTGGGGGCTCTGGGGGGGTTTACTGGTTGGTTCATATTGTTATTCTTCCTATAAGGCTTCAACACCCTTAAGCTCCTTGGGTCTTTTCTCTAGCTTCTCCATTGGTGACCCTGTGCTCAGTTCAATGGTTGGCAGAGAGCATCCCCCTTTGTATTTGTCAGTCACTGGCAGAGCTTCTCACAGAAAACAGCTCTATCAAGCTCCTGTCAGCTAGCACTTGTTAGCATCCACAATAGTGTCTGGGATTGATACCTGTATATGAGATGGATACCCAGGTGGGCAGTCTCTGGATGGTCTTATCTTCAGTCTCTGCTCCACACTTTGTCTCTTTATTTACTCCAGTGGGTATTTTTCCCCTTCTAAAAAGAACCAAAGTATCTACACTTTGGTCTTCCTTCTTCTTGAGATTCATGTGTTCTGTGAATTACATCTTAGGTATACTGAGCTTCAGGGCTAATATCCATTTATCAGTGAGTGCATACCATCCTTGTGTGTTCTTTCGTGACTGGAATACTTCTCTCTGGATGATATTTTCTAATTCCATCAATTTGCCTAAAAATTTCATGAATTCATTATTTTTAATTGCTGAGTATATGGTGTTGGTTCAACTGGAAGCCAGCATGTAAAAGAATGTAAATCAACCCATTCTTATATCTTTGTACAAAGCTCATGTTTAAATGGAACAAAGACCTCCACATAAAACCAGATACACTGAAACTTATAAAGAAGAAAGTGGCAAAGAGCCTCTAACACATGGGTAATGGAGAAAATTTCCTGAACAGAACACCAATGACTTATGCTCTAAGATCAAGAAACAAAAATGGGATTGCATAAGGTTGCAAAGCTTCTGTAAGACAAAGGACACTGTCAATAGGGCAATAAAGCAACCAACAGATTGGGAAAAGATGGTTACCAATCCTACATCAGATAGAGGGCTAATATCCATGTATACAAAGAACTCAAGAAGTTAGACTCTAGAGAATAAAACACCCCTATTTAAAACTGGAGTACAGGGCTAAACAAATAATTTTCAACTGAGGAATATCAAATGACCTAGAAGCACCTAAAGAAATGTTCAATATCCTTAGTCATCAGGGAAATGCAAATCAAAACAATCCTGAGATTCCACCTTGCACCTTTCAGAATGGCTAAGATCAAAAACTCAGGTGACAGCAAGTGCTGAGGACCCTGACACTACTGTGGATTGCAAGGATTGCTTGCTAAAAGGAACCTGAAAATGCTATTTCCTGAGAGGCCCTGCCAGAGCCTTACAAATAGTGAGGTGGATGCTCGCAGCCCACCATTGGCCTGAGCATTGAGTCCCCAATGGAGAAGTTAGAGAAAGAACTGAAAAACCTGAAGTGGTTTCCAACCCCATAGGAAAAACAACAACAACAACCAACCAGATCCCCCAGAGCTCCCAGAGACTAAGCTACCAACCAAGGAATACAAATGGCTCCAGATGCATATGTAGCATAGGATGGTCTTATCATGTGTCAACGGAAGATGAGGTCCTTGGTCTTATGAAGGTTGGATAGATGCCCCAGTGTAGGGGAATGGAAGGTGGGGAGGTAGGAGTGGGTGGATGGGTGGAAGAACACTCTCATACAAGCAGTGGAAGAGGGGATGGTACAGGGGATTTCCGGGAGGGGGGAAAACCCGGAAACAGGGTAACATTTAAATGTAAATAAAAAAAACAATAACAAATGAAAAATACCTGGGAGTTTCTCTGTAACCTATTTATTTGTCTTAAATAATTCTCTACTGAAAATTATGGGGACCCTTACAAATTTCTAAAAAATATTTAGTATTGTATGGAAAATGTTAAAAAGTCAATTGTATATAAATTAAAATTGAATTATAGTACTGAAATAATGAGAAAACTTGCCTGAATTTTAATTCAGCATTTAATAAGTTATATTTTTGCGGTGATCAGCACATATTCTAGTAATATTTTTTTTCATTTTGACACTGTAACATGTTTTTCTTCTCTTTTGCTTAATTCTCAAAAAAAAGATGGAATATGGCAGAGAAAAATGCGGTGTCTTTTATTTTGACTTGAGGTAAAAAGTTAGATTTAAACACTGACTCTGCAGTCTCCAACTCATTGAACTAGAACATGATATTATTTAATTAATCAAGTGTTTTTTCATTTACTCTGTATGTGTATAGTAAATGGATCCTGTCCTGGAGTGTTGTCATTGCTATAAGGATACCAATATATACGGATATAAAGCATAATGAAATGGTTTATTGTTTCATACTAATATTACATCATTATATTTATCAAAGATCAGTGAAAATTCTGCATTTCTCACATCTGTCGATGTTATTTTCTAGCAGTTAAGGAGATTGTAGACATGCAAATGATTATGTTTAATGAAATTATGTGTATTTTAGATGAAATGTTATGATACTCATCATTATATTAGTGTGGTATATATTATTATAGTACATATTGTTTGTGTAATATATACAAATATATTAGTATAGTGTATAGCATATCATTAAATAATACTTGTTTAAACGGGAAAATTGAAAACATGTGATTCAGATTACTAGAATGGTCTATATCTGAACTTGCAATATCTCTGAGTTATCCTTATATAAATCATAAGTCTACCATAATATTAGAACCCAAAAATCAGAAATAATAGTCCATGTCCCTCATAGTGTAGCCAAGAGCTCAGTGGAGCCCTCCTATAGACTTCCCGAAGCTGTAATACAATTACAATTTTTCTTTCATCCATGTTAAATCATGAGAATCATCGCTGCTATCTGACCCCAGGTTCAGTGTACTAGACATAACTAACTTTATTCATTAACTTACTTGAAATTATATTTTCCTTCAGGCCATCTTTTCTGATACTGTTGGTACATATCTTATGGTAAGAGACTACAGTTTTTTCAAACTTACCTAATAATAAGCAATCAAAAATTACATTTGTAAGCATTTACCTTGCCAGAAATTTTCATTGGAACTATAGCACTGACAATACTACTGTATGGAGACTGTGAACAGATTGGGGATAAATTGAGACTACTTGGCATAACTGATGGTGCTATATTGTACACAGTCAAAATTATCATCACCTATTTGATGATGTAGGAAGGACTGTTTTCTTAACTGAGTCATAAAATAATTATTGTTGCAGACATAAGTTCACAAAATATTAAGTAAAGTTTTTAATTGCTGACAGAAAGAAAAAATGTTGATATTCTCAATATAATTATTTTGTTTTTCTCGCTCTCTTTTAAGCTAATGTAAATTAAGACTCAGAAAAAGAATATATTCATCCTAATAAAGGATAAGAAAAATTAAGTTATACTTAAGTTGTGTAATATTTGATATGCCAAGTTGAAAATAAGACTAATCATGTCTGCAACTACTACTAAAGCTTTCTTTAGTAGTAGTAAAACTCCCAGGTTTTACACATATACAGAAATGGGACCTTTGGGACATATTTATGGAAGTTTAAATCTGAAACTAGTGAGTATGCTAGTTATTCACTCTCTAAACACCTTTCCTGCTTTGAAGTTGAGGCAGGATATTTAAATCAATAATTAAGAATAAAATGTGGTCAAGACTCTTTCCCACTCTCTCCTCTATAAGCTTCAGTGTATCTGGTTTTATGTGTAGGTCCTTGATCCACTTGGACTTGAGCTTTGTACAAGGCGATAAGAATGGGTAAATTTGCATTTTTCTGCATGCTGACCGCCAGTTGATCCAGCACCATTTGTTAAAAATACTGTCTTTTTTTCCTTTGGATGTTTTTAGCTCCTTTGTCAAATATCAAGTGACCATACATGTGTGGGTTCATATCTGGGTCTTCAGTTCTATTCCTTTGATCTTCCTGCCTGTCACCATAACAATACCACAGTTTTTATCACTATTGCTCTGTAGTAGAGCTTGAGGTCAGGGATGGTGATTCCCCCAGGAGATCTCTTGTTGTGGAGAATAGTTTTTGCTATTCTGGGTTTCTTGTTATTCCAGATGAATATGAGAATGGCTCTTTCTAGATCTATGAATTGATTTGGGATTTTGATGGGGATTGCATTGAATCTGTAGATTGCTTTCGGCAAGATGGCCATTTTTACTATATTGATCCTGCCAATCCATGAACATGGGAGATCTTTCCATCTTCTGAGATCTTCTATGATGTCTTTCTTCAGAGGCTTGAAGTTTTTGTCATAGAGATCTTTCACTTGCTTTGTTAGGATCATACCAGGTATGAAATATTATTAGGGACTATTGTGAAGGGCATCATTTCCCTTATTTCTTTCTCAGCTTGTTTATCCTTTGGTAGAGGAAGGCTACTGATTTGCTTGAGTTAATTTTATATCCAGCAACTTTGCTGTAGTTGTTTATCAGTTTTAGGAGTTCTCTGATAGAAGTTTTGGAGTTGCTTAAGAATAAGATCATATCATCTGCAAACAGTGATATTTTGACTTCTTCTTTTCCAATTTGTACACCTTTGACCTTTTTTTGTTGTCAAGTGGGGAAGAATCTTGAACACATGGGCATAGGGGTAAAGTTCCTGAAGAGTACACCAATGGTTTACTCCCTAAGAACAATAATCGACAAATGGGACCTCATGAAGCTGCAAAGCTTTTGTAAGGCAAAGGACACGGTCAGTAGGACAAAAAGGCAACCAACAAATTGGGAAAAGATCTTTACCAATCCTACATCCAATAGAGGGCTAATATCCAAGGTATACAAAGAACTCAAGAAGTTAGGCTAAAGAGAGTCAAATAACCCTATTAAAAAATGCAGTACAGAGCTAAACAGGGGATTCTCAAGTGAGGAAACTCGAATGACTCTAAAGCACCTAAAGAAATGCTCAGCATCCTTAGTTATCAGGGAAATGCAAATAAAAGCAACACTGAGATTCTACCTAACACGGGTCAGAATGGCTAAGATGAAAAACTCAGGGGACAGCAGCTGCTGAAGAGGATATGGGGAAAGAGAAACACTTCTCCATTGTTGGTGGGATTGCAAGCTGGTAAAACCACTCTGGAAATCAGCTTGGCGATTCCTCAGAAAATTAGACATAATTAGACCTCAGGACCCAGCTATACCACTCCTGGGTATATACCCAGAAGATGCTCCTACGTGTAATAAGGACACATGTTCCACTATGTTCATAGCTGCCTTATTCATAATAGCCAGAAGCTGGAAAGAACCCAGATATCCTTCAACTGAGGAACGGATACAGAAACTCTGGTATATATACAAAATGGAGCACTATTCAGCTATTAAAAACAAGGAATTCATGAAATTTTTAGGCAAATGGATGGAACTAGAAAGTGTCATCCTGAGTGAGGTGACCCAATCACAAAAGAATGAACATGGTTTGCACTCACTGATAAGTGACTGTTAGCCCTAAAGCTCGAAATAAACAAGTTACAATTCATAGACCACTGGAAGCTCAAGAAGGTGGAGGACTGAAGTGGGGGTGCTTGGGTTCCTCTGAGAAAGGGAACAATACACCTACAGGAACAATAATGGAGGCAAAGTGTGGAGCAGGGACTGAAGTAAAGACCACTTAGAGACTGTTCTACCTGGGGATTCACCCTATAAACAGTCACCAAACCCAACACTACTATGGACGACAAGAAGCACATATCAAAAGGAGCATGCCATGGTTGTCTTTGGAGGGGCCCTGCCAAAGCCTTATACATACAGTGCAGATGCTAGTAGCCAACCATTGGTCTGGGAGTGGGGTCCCCAGTGGAGGAATTGGAGGGCGGTTAGGAGGAGCTGAATGGGTTTATAGCCCCACGGGAAGAACAATGACGTTGACCACCTAGATGCTCCAGGACTCCCAGAGACTAAACAGGCAACCAAGGGGTACACATGGTTCCAGTCAAAAATGTGGCATAGGAATGCCTTGTCGGGCATCAGTGGGAGGAGTGGTCCTTGGTCAGGTGAAGGCTAAATAGATGCCCCAACAAGGGGAAATTGGGGGGGAGTGCGTCGGGTGGAGGGGCATATACTTGGAGGCAAGGAGTGGGAGAAGGGGTTGGGGGGTTTTTGGGAGGGGGGAAACTGGGAAAGCTTTTACCACATGAAATGTAAATGAAGATTATATTCAATTATATATATATATATATAATTATATATATATATATAATTCATATATATATATATATATATATATATATATATATATATATATATATATATGAATGAAATGTGGTCATCAACAGAGCCAGAGTCTTGGAATTTCTCTGTGTACTTTCAGTCATTAGTGGCACGAAGCTGTAATATGATCCATGATATCCTCTGAAATAGGAAACAGGAGACTGTGCAGTTCTCACTACTACTGCCAAACTTGTGAGAAGCATCTTGTAGATTGGAAAAATTTCCCTTGGGAAATGTACTTTTAAAAGCTTCAAAGAATGTTAAAGATTTTCAAATAAATGGACATCTACAGTCCATGCTGTACTTCAGTCAGATGAGGATGGCTGTCATGTCAAATCTCCACAGGCTGATGTTGCTTGGGTTTCCTGGTTAAGAAATTCCAGTCAAGTAGAATGAAACCTAAGCTTTAATATTACAGTCTGTAGAACAAGTGCCAATGACATGTGGCAGATCTTATCACTGGATCTCAATGGATTTGGTTTAAAACAGCTTTTCTCTTGAAATTCAGGTATCAGATAGGAGATTTCTTCAAACAGAAGCCTATTTCCTTTTCAAAGTACAAGCTGCAATATGAACAGTTGTCCAAAATAATCACAAAAGACAGACAAGGATGTTAAAATTACAGAAATTTTATTCAGTATGCAAGGCCGAATAATCTTCATATGAAATATGAAAATAAAACATGCGTCTGGAAGGTTTTTAGTACTATTTGCAGTCAGAGATAAAATACAAACTATACAAGTACTAAATCTAAATGATTGACAAAATAAATGAATACAAATCTTTTAAAATCCATCATACTCAACAATTAAATAATATCTAATATAAAATAAAAGTAAGGGTGAATCTATTGAGGATAATTTGATATGTATATATAAATAAATATAAAATTTGATATATATATATGTTATTGGTACACTATCGTCTATTTCATTCCTTATGAAAATTGTGTAAGTCATAAGCTAATAAGGGAAGAATCTATTTTCTATTTTCTGGGAGTGAAGTAGAATGACAGAAAAGATGTTCACCCTGAATTTGAGATTTCATTTCAAAAGTAAATGATGATGAATTGCACTAATATTTTACAAGAATAGCAAATATCAACATAAAAATTCAAAAAGGTAAATCTTTGACTAAGCTACCAACACTGTGAGGAAAATATATCTCCATACAATTATAGTAAGTGAATTTTTATGATTAAATTTATTTTGATGTTGTATGGACTTAAAAACAAGCAAAACAAGATATATATTATTTCTCTGATCCTTAACTTTTTCAATGTGGACTCACACATAGAACTGTTCAAAATATTTTTACAATTTTCAAACACTTAAAAATTATCTACTCTGCATTAACCATATTTATATAATTCTACCTCATAATATTTACTCATTTCACCATCAAAACAATTCTGTGGAGTAGATGTTGGTATTAATGAAACAAAAGAAGAGAGAAAAGATAGCATAATTTATATCTCAGAACAGTGAGCTCAGTGTCTAGGGTCCAGAGGATACCTCTTAGCTGAAACATGAGTATTGCTGTAGAGAGACCTTGTTTTGCTTTAAATACATTAATTTTCTTTTCTCCTCTCTTTCTTTCCCTCCCTCTTTTTCTTTATTTTTTATTTTAGGTAGCTCATGTTGGTGACCTGAAAATCCTGCCTACACATCAGAGAATTGTATCAAATATATGCTCTTCCTCCCACTACCTCCCAAGTGCTGAGTTCAAGATTGTAAAATCATGTCTGGCTAAAGTTTCTTAGGAATATATTACAACTGAATAAGATAGAATTTTCAGTACTTCTTGCTTACCATCTTATTCTTCAGTTTTTTTTTTAAATTTTTATTCTCTACTTATTTTATAGAATATATTGACAGTTTCCAAGTTATTTGGATAAATATTGAGAGTAGAATCGCTTTTATTTTCAGCCTCTTCAATTTTAGTCTATAGAGTATTATTGCTTTTCATAAGCTGAGTTGTATATTTCACCTTCTACAGCCTCAGGTATCAGTTCCAAGAGACACTTTTTTTTTTATTTATTGTACCTTTATAGCTTCCACATATTAGTCATGCCATCTGTAAGAAGGGATAATTTACCTATTGTTTTCCAATTTTTATGCCATTTATTACTTCCTTTTGCTTAATAATTCTGGCTCAAACTTTTAGTCTTTATTAAATAAGAGTGATCAAAATGGACATCCTCTTAATTCTTCCCATCCCAGAGGAATCAATTACTGGTTTGTGTTGTTTAGAATGATGTTGGCTTTGAGTCTGTCTAATAACATTTAGTATGTGATTATATTCTTTCTATATGTAATTTAAGTGGTTTTGTGATAAATAATAGTAAATTTTATTATTTGATCTAACTACAGATATTGCTATAGTCATAAACCATAATCTATTGTGCTGTATCATGCTGATAGCTAAACTGTTATTTTTATCTTTGTGCGAATATTTTTAAAAAATTTATTGTTTAAAACAATTTTAAACTTGAATATATCTTGATAATATTCTTTTCCTACCCCAAGTCCTTTCAAATGATCTCTCCCTCCTTACCAATCCAACTTTAATTTTTTCTGAAAAATAGATAAAAATCCCCCCCAAAGTCCTAAACTCTCCCAAACAAAGCACTATCTAAAAATAAAAAGCAAAAAATTCAGACTGTAATTGTAAAAAAAATTTACCAAATAAATGGGTGCACACACACATCCACACACCCACCCCCCCCACACACACACACAGAGACACACATACACAATGGAGTCATTATATGTTGGTCAACTACTCTTTATTATTATTATTATTATTATCATTATTTTATTTTCTATATTCTTTATTTACATTCCAAATGATTTCCCCTTTCCCAGTTCCCCTCTCCCCGAAAGTCCCATAAGCCCTCTTCCCTCCCACTGTTTTCCATTTGCCTAAGAATTTCATGAATTCATTGTTTTTAATTGCTGAGTAATATTCCATTGTGTAAATATATATGGAAAATATCTCTGAAAAAATTGAAGAAATATATAGAAAAACACGTTAAGATAGACTATTTCATGGAAAAATTATACCGATAAAATGGTAGGCATAAAAATATTCCTAAATTGATTGAGAGTAGAAGTAAAAACATTTTCTGATAAAATTGAGGATTTACCCATGTGGATAATAAATGCCAAGATGAATAGAGAACAAGTTATTTGAATTCAAATGTTCACTGGGCCTTGATTGGAACTGAATGGGGGAAGCACTATACTGTGCTATCATATGATTTATCCAATGCTGAGTTTTAAATGGCTGCCAACAACAGTATATGGCATATTTGAATTATCAAATATCCCCAATTACGATGAAGTTGAACAGACTACCTGTAAAATCTTAGATTATTCTAATGGTTATTATAAATGTTACTTCATACAAAGCAATGTTTTTAAACTTTATTGAGTACTTTTATATATCTATAATGAAATGGGACTAGACAAAGAAAAAAATTAGAAGCTTACATATTAGTAATGAGGGAAATAATAAAAAATGAGGAATGGTAAGTATCTGAATATTGAAATAAATGAATGTAATCCCAACTGCTCCAGAGTCTGAGACAAGATACTCAAATGTTTAAGGCCAGACTAGGCAACTTACTGAAATGCTATCTCAAAATACAATGTAAAAGGCTTTGGGGCTTTATCTCTGTTAGAGTGCTTAGATAGTGTGTGTAAGGCTCTGACTTCAGTTATAACAGTAGCAAAGAAAGAAAAGCAGAGTCCTGAAAGCAGAAGCAGTAGATCGCTTCACTGTGCTGAAACAGACAAGAAGTCTTGTGTATTGTGAAGCCAAACTTTTACATGCACAATGTAAGTGTGGCCTCTATACAGTAAATGTGTAAGATATTGTAAGAGAACTTAAAGTGAAATAAAAGTATTCTCAAGAGACATTTGAGGTTTGTCTTGAAAGGAAACTGCTTGTACTTATAAGTGACGGGGAGGGGGCAAGAGCAAAACTGAAATATAAAAGGGAAGGGTTATTTTAGGAGAATATTGTGTTTGAGGACAGACAGAAATAAAATATAAATCAGAATGTGGACTAGTTTTAGAAGCACAAAGGTAAGCTATAGCCTGATTCTTTACAGCATTCTTCCTTGCTTTATGATTACTTCATATCCAAAGGTTTGTTCAGGACTGGGTGATAGTAAGAAACATTACTTGGGTTGGTTGAGGTAAAACTTTTGATTAAAATATGAACATGATTTGTCAACACTTGAGAACCAAGCCTAAAATTGAAACATCATATGAATATATCATAAATATATTAATGTACATATTAATATTAAATTATTTTTTGCATTTATGACCTACTCATATCATGAAAACTTATTTCACAAAATTTGGAAGGCTTAGCTGAGTTTAGAAGTAGTAAATAGTTAGCAATGCTTATTACAGTGATGTTCTGTTACTGAAAATATATTCTTGCCTGATACAATACATCCCAATCACAATTTTCTCTCTTGCCACTCCTCCCCACTTCTCTTCATTCCTCTCCACTTCTCCTCTCTCTCATATTCACTTCCCCCTTTGTTTTTCCTTGAGAAAAGAGCAAGCCTCCAAAGAAAACAGCTAAACAGAACAAAAGCATATACACTAAGACAGGACAAAAGTCCTCATGTCAAGTCTGGAAAAGTCAACCAAACAGTAGAAACGGGGTCTCAAGAGTGGGCTTAAGAGTCAGATATTGTTAGGGCATGTCATCAAAACGTCAAGCTAACAGCCATAATGTAAGCAAAAGGCACGGTGCTATCCTTTACAGTCTCTGTGAGTCCATATGAGCAAAGATCATTTTATCAGTGAGCTGTGTCTCACTCAGAAGACTGTCTTGTACAAAGCCTTGACTCTCAACAGGGTAAGCTTATTGAATACTATTTTCCATATATTTATCTTTTATTTACTGTTAAATAAGGTTGAAATATATGCATGGACATATATATAAGCATATGCATGTGTGTGTGTGTGTGTGTGTGTGTGTCTTTCTGTCTGTCTGTCTGTCAGTCAGTCTGCCTGTCTGTCTGTTTGTGGATGAGTATAGATACCTGTGGAGGCCAGAAGAGCTATAATGTCCTAGAGGTGATTACATGAGATTGTGAGTTGCCTATTATGGATACTCAGAAGTAAATTCTGATCATTCCAAGAGAAGCAAGGAACTATTAACTGCTGATCCATGATTTAAGCCCCTACCTTTTAAAAATTACCACTTTCCACTTATTACTTCCATCTGTGCTCTCTCTCTCTCTCTCTCTCTCTCTCTCTCTCTCTCTCTCTCTCTCTCTCTCTCTCTCTCTCTCTCTCTCTCTGTATGTGTTTATACAGGCTTGTCTATTTGTCTATGGGAATGGGTATGTTTATGCATGACCCACATCTATATGTAAGAAGACAACTTTTTCCAATTGCTATTCAATTTTCCTTCTGTTTGTGATTAAATCTCCATTCCAGTGAATATTCCAGGCAAGCTAGATCCTGAGCTTCTGTCTTCTTTGTCCCCTTTATTTCCCATAGAGGTTCTGAGCTCGCAGACCCTTGAGCATCTGCATTCAATTTTATGCATATTCTGATCATTCAACTTTAGTTCTCAGAATTTCATGACAATTACTTTTACCCACTGATCTTCCAAGCTGGTTTTAAGTGACAAGCCTCAATATTAAATGACCTTTCATTATACTCACAGCGAAAAACATTGTGAGGAAACTATGGAGAATAATCTTATAGACATAAATCAAAATGAAACAAAACAAAACAAAAAATACAAACCAAACCACCAACAATAATGACAAACTTTAAAATGCCACCAAAATCCTCAGAAATGAAATTGCATAACTCTCAAAATATCAGTTATTATTTCTTCATATCTAATTCCACACATTTATAGGAATGAAGTCTATTCTCTCAGGAAAGTTCTATATCTTGCCAACTGAACCCTTGATAGCCTTTTGATTTATTTTCTAGTTTATTGTATTTAAGTATTTCTTTTTCTATTTAACCATAAGAAGTTTGATTCCTGGATCAGAAGTCTATTCATTTCTTTGTAAAGTACCTTTGACTTGTATTTCATATTGTTGACTTTATTTGGAATTGGCACAACACTAGCTATAATTACAATTCTTCTAAAGAAATTAAGAGTTCATCATGTCAAACAGTCTCAGATAATGAACGTATTTTATGCTACATTGGAGTAGTCACAAGACAGCAAGGAATACAAGAACCATTGTTCAAATATCAAATGTGATCTGAGATAAAATAATAATTTTATTCATGACATCATTTAAAATTTAAATCATTTCCAGGAATATTATAGGATACTTTCTCTGACTGTGACAATATTCAAGTGCAAGTCTCATAGATCTGCTCCTGGACAATCCTTGTGATTATATGCTCTGCTCTATCTTGGTGGGGGAAGGGAAACAAAGCTGCCCATACTCTGTGCCTGACCTACAGAGCACTTCCTAATTTTTATGTTCTAGTGGTACTTCTGAGCAAGCCAGATATTCCCCAACTACTAATTCTTTTGAACCACCGTGGCATAAAGTTGCTTTTAAGCAAATTCAATACCAAAGAGAGGAATTTAAATAAGAGCCACTGTCCCATGTGTTTCTATCTAGGAACCAGTAATAATGACCCCAATGAAGTCCAGAAAGAATAGAGGCCATGACAATGAAGATTCTTTGGAAGACGACCCATTAGAAACATGCCAAAAATATGAAGTATAGGAACATCCAATAATATTTCTGAATTTCTTAATTATTGCCTAAATAAGCAGCAGTGTAGAAAGGTACAGACTCAGCACTACTAGCAAAAGGTGGTGAAGCTGAACAAAATCTGTCCCATATTATCAATAACTCTTTGCAATCATCCATTTTCCACTGAATTAATTTTATATCTACTTCGTAAAAAATATTTTAAAATCACTGCCTTTGAGGAAAGAAAGGGTATACTGACAAAACATGGAGATGTTTCACCAGTTAAGTACTAACAATTCATAATATGTTTAAAGGATGTAAGGCTCTCTATTGCCAGATTATTTACATTTTGATTGGTTGCATCTTAGTATTTTCTTTTTTTTTTTTTTTTTTAATTTAATTTTATTTTATTTTTTTAATTTACATTCCAAATCACTTCCCCTTTCCCGTTTCCTCCCTCCCCGAAGGTCCCATAAGCCCCCTTCCCTCCCTCTTTTCTCCGTTCAACCCCCTCTCATTACTCTGTCCTGGCGTTCCCCTACATCCAGTCTTTCCAGGACCAGGGGTCTCTCCTTCCATCTTTTTAGAAATCTATTGATATGCTGATTGTGTCTAGGGTATTCTGAGATTCTGGGTCAATATCCCCTTATCAGTGACTTCATACCATGTGTGATCTTTTGTGATTGGGTTACCTCACTAAGGATGATATTTTCAAGTTCTGACCATTTGCCTAGGAATTTCGTGAATTCATTGTTTTTAATTGCAGAGTAGTATTCCATTGTGTAAATATACCACATCTTCTGAATCCATTCCTCCGTTGAGGGACATCTGGGTTCTTTCCAGCTTCTGGCTATTATAAATAAGGCTGCTATGAATATAGTGGAGCATGTGTCCTTATTGCATGCAGGTAAAGTCTCTGGGTATATGCCCAGGAGTGGTATAGCCGGATCCTCCGGAAGTGTCATGCCCAGTTTTCTGAGGAGCCGCCAGACTGCTTTCCAGAGTGGTTGTACCAGCCTGCAATTCCACCAGCAGTGGAGGAGTGTTCCTCTTTCTCCACATCCTCGCCAACAACTGCTGTCTCCTGTCTGAACAGAACTCCAATAGCTTATACTCTAAGATCAAGAATAGACAAATGGGACCTCATTAAATTACAAAGTTTTTGCAAGGCAAAAGACACCGTCAAAAAGACAAAGCGGCAACCAACTAACTGGGAAATGATCTTTACCAACCTTACATCCGACAGAGGGCTAATATCCAAGATATACAAAGAACTCAAGAAGTTAAACTCCAGAGAGGCAAGTAACCCTATTAAAAAATGGGGTACAGAGCTCCACAAAGAGTTCTCACCTGAAGAATATCTAATGGCTGAGAAGCACCTAAAGAGATGTTCATCATCCTTAGTCATTAGGGAAATGCAAATCAAAACAACCCTGAGATTCCATCTCACACCAGTCAGGATGGCTAAGATCAAAAACACAGGAGACAGCAGTTGTTGGCGAGGATGTGGAGAAAGAGCATCTTAGTATTTTCAAGCAAAGGAAGTGTTTGCTTTATTACCTTGGTTTCTATCTGTAATTTTGTAAGACTTTCTTTCTCAAGAACAACTTCTTCATCCTTTTCTTATCCTTACAATATCAGTGCCCACCATGAAATCTTAAAAATAATAACAACAACAAAAACAAAAACAAAAACAACCAACCAACCCAACAACAACAAAACACTTTTGAGCACACCTATGATTCATTGTGAAGGAACTCTGAGCCTACATTTCTATTAAAAAACATTTTGGGACTTCACTTCCTCCCTTCTTCCAATAGAATTATACTTTCCCATATCTTCTGAATGATTGTACATACCTGCCAAGCCTCATTCTTAGTGAAGCATAACTCTGATGCCTAGATAACACTTATCAGTTCACACAGATTTTTCAGATAGATTAGTTATGAGGCACATTATTTAAGTTAGTAAGCATAAACAAGACAGAAATAATATATTTTCATCCTTGTTTGGTAACAGTTTAGAGGGTCTTTATTAATTATGTTATCATCCAGAAACTTAGAAAATGTTTTAATAATCTCATAGGTATGAATTGCAAATGTAATCACCCATATGATAAAGGTTCAAAAATTTAGAATTTTCTAGCTGTGTTGCTTTGGCAAACAAGAGCTTCATTGTTCATAGAAAAAAGACTCAGCTTCTTGTTTGATGTGAAGAGGTAGGGATAGAGAAAATTTTTTTAAAACCATATTCTCAATCTGTAGTTTGGTGATTTGTCTTATTGACTATGCCCTTTGTCTTACAGAAGCTTTCCAATTTCATGAAATCCCATTTGTCAGTTCTTTATCTTAGTGCATGAGCCATTGGAGTTCTGTTTAGGAAATTTCCCCCTGCTCCAATGAGTTCAAGGCTCTTTCCCAATTTCTCTTCTATCAGATTCAGTGTATTTGGTTTTATGTTGAGGTCCTTAATCCATGTAGGCTTGAGCTTTTTGCAAGGTGACAAATATAGGTCTATTTTCATTTTTTTCTGCATAAAGACAGCCAGTTAAACCAGCACCGTTTATTAAAGATGCTTTCTTTTTTCCATTTTATATTTTTGGCTTTTTTGTCAAAGATCAAGTGTGCATAAATATGGGGTTTTATTTCTAGGTCTTCGATTCTATTCCATTGATCAACATGTCTGTCACTGTACCAATACCATGCAGTTTTTATCAATATTGCCCTTTAGTAAAGCTTGAGGTCAGGGATGGTGATATCCTCTGAAGTTCTTTTATTGTTAAGAATTGTTTTCACTATTCGTACTTTTTGCCTCTCCAGAAGAAATTGAGAAATGCTCTTTCCATGTCTTTGAAGAATTGTGTTGGGATTTTGATGGGGATTGAATCTATGGGGATTTGATGCATTGAATCTATAGATTTGCATTTGGTAGGATGGCCATTTTTGCTAAGTTAATTCTACCAATCCATGAGCATAGGAGATCACTCCATTTTCTGAAATCTTCAATTTCTTTTTTCAGAGACTTGATGTTATTGTCATACAGGTCTTTCACTTGTTTGATTAGCGTTACCCCAAGATATTTTGTTATTTGTGGCTATTGTGAAGGGAGTTGTTTCCCTAATTTCTTTTTCAGCCTAACTTATCATTTGTATAAAGGAAGACTACTGATTTATTTGAGTTAATTTTATATCTGGCTACTTTGCTGAAGTTGTTTATCAGATGGACAAGTTCTCTGGTAGAATTTTTGGGGTCACTTATATGTATTATCATATCATCTGCAAATAGTGATACCTTTATTTCTTTGCTAATTTGTATCCCCTTGGTCCTCTTCTGTTGCGTTATTATTCTTGCTAGCATTTCAAGCAGTATATTAAATAGATAAGGGGAGAGTGGGAATCCTTGTCTTGTCTCTGATTTCTCTGGAATTGCTTCCTTCATGTCTTCATTTAATTTTATATTGGCTGTTGGTTTGCAATATATTGCTTTTATTATATTTATGTATGGGCCTTGAATTCCTTATCTCTCCAATACTTTTAACATGAAGGGGTATTGTATTTTGTAAAATGGATTTTCTGCATCTAAAGAGATGTCCATGTGATTTTTTTTCCTTGAGTTTGTTTATATAGTGGATTATGTTAATGGATTTCCATATACTAAATCAACCTGGCATCCCTGGGATGAAACCTATTTGATCACGGTGAAAGATGGTTTTGATGTTTCTTGGATTCGGTTTGCAATAATTTTGTTGAGTATTTTTGCATTAATATTCATAAGCGAGATTTGTCTGAAGTTCTTTCTTTGGTTGGAACCTTGAATGGTTAAGGTATCAGTGTAATTGTGGCTTCATAAAAGGAGTTAAGTAGTGTTCCTTCTCTTTCTCTTTTATGGAATAATTTGAGAAAAATTAGTATTAGGCCTTTTTTTGAAGGTCTGGTAGAATTCTGTATTAAATCTGACTGGCCCTGGGCTTTTTTTGGTTGGGAGGACGTTAATGACTTCTTTATTTGCTAGTGCAATATGGGCCTGTTTAGATAGTTTACCTGCTCTTGATTTAACTTTGGTATGTGGTATCTGTCTAGAAAACCATTCATTTCATCTAGATTTTCTAGTTTTGTTGAATATAGGCTTTTATAGTAGGATCTGATGATTTTTTTCAATTTCCTCCATTTCTGTTGTTATGTCTCCCTTTTCATTTCTAATTTTGTTAATTTAGATACTGCTTCCCAGCCCTTTAGTTACTTTGGCTTGTTACTTCTCTCAAAGAACCAGCTTCTGGTTTTGTTGATTCTTTGAATTAATTTTTTTTGTTTGTATCTATTTGGTTGATTCAGGCACTGAGTTTGAATATTTCCTGCCTTTTAGTCCTCTTGGGTGAACTTGCTTCTTTTTGTTCTAGAGTTCTCAGGTGTGCTGTTAAATTGTTAGTGTAAGATGTCTCCAGTTTCTTTACCTGGGCACTAAGTGCTGTGAATTTACCTCTTAGCACTACTTTCATTGTATCCCATAAGTTTGGAGATGATGTGCCAATACTTTCACTAATTTCCAGGAAGCCTCTAATTTCTTTATTTCTTCCCTGAACAAGTTATCATTTAGTAAAGAGTTGTTCGTTTTCTACCTGTATCTGGGCTTTCTGTACTTTTTGCTGTTATTGAAGACCAGTCTTAGACCATGGTGATCTGATAAGATGCATGGTATCATTTCAATCTTCTTGTATTGGTTGAGGGTTGTTTTGTGACCAATTATATGTTTGATTTTGGAAGAGAAACCATGAGGTGCTGAGAAGAAGGTGTATTCTTTTGTTTTAGGGTGAAATGTTCTGTAGATGTCTGTTAAATCCATCTGGTTCATAACCTCCCTAAGTTTCACTGTGTTCTGTGGCCTTATTTGTGATAGCCAGAAGCTGGAAACAACCCAGGTGTCCCACAACAGAATAATGGATACAGAAAATATGGTTTATTTACACAATGGAATACTACTCAGCTATTAAGAATGAGGACAACCTGAGTTTTGCAGGCAAATGGATGGAACTAGAAAATATTGTCCTGATTGAAGTAACTCAGACCCAATAGGACATGCATGGTATGTACTCACTAATAAGTGGATGTTTGTCAAAAAAAAAAGACAGAGTACCCCGACTGTGTGGAACAGTCTGAGGTGGACAGGGTTGGGGGGGATAAAAACGGAGCGAAAAATAATTAATGAAAGAAAACCTATAAATAATAATAATAAACTATATTCAATGCAGAATAAGCATTATTTCAGTCACTAAAATAAAAAGCATGATAAATTGTGTGTCCAAGGAAGAGACTGGGATTGTACATCTCTGCAGGCTATTGCTTCATTTGGTGGCTCATTTTATCTTGCAGTCATTCCTAGCCAGGCTCTTAGAGATTTAATTGATGTATATTGTGTAGAGGGAACCAAAGGTCTCTTGTTGTAAAATATGTTGTTTATTGTGCTCAATAAAAACAGGTTCATAACTCATTGGACACTACTTGCAATGGATGCCTTTAAGTTAGCCTCAAAAGTAGACTCACATGAGCAAATATGCTTGATTTTCTATATTTTCTTTTTCATCTAGGACTGACAACTAGAATCTCTAGAGTCATTGAGAATATAAACATGACTAGACCGATGTGTTCATGTATACCTTGGTTAAAATGATATCAAATACGAAATAAACCCTGCCATTGTAATTCAGTCCTGATTCTGATCTCTAAACACTGTTCTGGCCTTAAACTGGGTAAGATCAATTAATATATATATATATATATATATATATATATATATATATATATATTATACTTTTAATGTATATGTGTATGTGCATATGTGTACATGAGTACATGTGTATATGTGTATATATGCATATATACACACTGTATACATACATATACACATATATACATATAACACACACACATATATATATGTATATATATATATATATATATATATATATTCAAGTTTTACTCTCACCCTAAACTCCCAAAGATTATTAAATATAATTTTGATTGATTATTTTATTATAGCTATTATTTAGATTTCCATTGAGTTTTTTTCTTTCCAAGCCCAAAGTGAGAAATATTTAGAAATTTAAGTTGCATAGGTTGAATAATAAGAGGACAGTTTATTATTTCTTAAATAGCATCTTGCAAATTCATTTGACTATTATCTAACTCCTTTGGGATGATAAATAATACTGGGTCCACAACTCCACCTGTACCCGCAGAAGCTCAGCTTGCCCACTCCCCTACACCACAGCTCTGCCTGTCTTACAGTAGGTCTGCTCTAAACTAGAGGCATGGAAGCCAGCTCTAACAAGAGATAAAGCAATGCCTATCTCCTGGAAGGTCTGCTCTAACCCAGGAAACATAGCTTCACATGCCTCTGGAAAGGTCTGTTCCAATCACGAACACCCAGTCCAGTTTACTCTAGAGATTACCAGATGGCAAAAGACAAGCACAAGAAAATAATCAACAGAAGCCAATGTAATTTGGCACCATCAGAATCCAGCTCTCATACAACAGCAAGCTCTAGATACTCTAAAACACCTGAAGATTCTTGTTTATAATAGTCCGGAACTGGAAACAACCCAGATGTACCTCAGCATATGAATGTACACAGAAAACATGGTTCATTTATACAATGGAATAGTATTTAGTTATTAAAAACAAGGACAACATGAATTTTGCAGGAAAATGGTTGAAACAAGAAAATATCATCCTGAGTAAGGCAATTCAGACTCAAAAGGATATACTCCTTGATGAGTGAATATTACCCAAAAAGTACAAAATACCTATGACATTCTCCATAAAGCCTAAGAAGGTAAACAAAGGAAGGCCCAAGTGAGGATGCTTAAATACTACTTAGAAGGAGAAATAAAATAGTCTTGGGAAATAGAAAGAGGGAGGGACCTGCTTGGGATAGGGAAGGGGTAGGGAATAGGGGGCAGGAATAGATATAGGGGGGATATGAGGGAGAAGCCCAGAAGGCCAAGAGAATGAATGGAACTATGGAACTGCCATGTCTAGAGGGAATGTGTGTGACATTAGCATAAATACCCAACAGTTGTGATATGGAACCTGAAGACACCATCTCCAGTAGTGTAGACATGACAACCAGTGTAGTGATGGGGCCACCAAACCGCCTACCAAACAACTGATGAAAAATGGTTCCTGTTTATAAGAAATGCAGGGACATCTAGGTTTTCTCCAGCTTCTGGCTATTATAAATAGGGCTGCTATGAACACAATGGAACATGTGTCCTTATTATATGCTGGAGAATTCTCTGGGTATATGCCCAGGAGTATTATAGAAGGGTCCTCCAGTAGTATTATGCCCAGTTTTCTGAGGAACTGCCAAACTGATTTCCAGAGTGGTTGCACCAGCTTGCCATCCCACCAGTGGAGGAGTGTTCCTCTTTCTCCACAACCTTTCCAGCACCTGCTGTCTCCTGAGTTTTTGACTTTAGAACTCAAGGAGTTGAAGGGGTGTGCAGTGCCACAGGAGGAACAATAATATGAGTCACCCAATACTCGCAGAGCTTCCAGGGAAAAAAACCATCAACCAAAGAGTACACATGGAGTTACCCATGGCTCCAGACACATAGACAGCAGAGGATGGTCTTGTTAGACACCAAAGGTAGGAGAGGCCCTTGGTCCTGGAAATACCTTGATGCTGTAGTGTAGAAGAATACCAGGACAGGAAAGTGGGGGAGGGTTGATTGGAGAAGGGGAGATGGCTTATAGGATTTTCGGGGAGGTGGGAAACAGGAAAGAGGACAACATTTGAAATGAAAATAAAGAATATATCCAATAAAAAAAGAAAAAAACAAAAGAAATGCAGGGATGAAAATGGAGCAGAGACTGAAGAATGACTCACCAGTGACTAGCCCAACTTGAGACCCATCCCTTGGACTGTCACCAGTCCCTGTCACTATTACTGATGCTATGGTGTCCTTGCAGACAGGAGTCTACTAACATGTTTTTCCTATGAGGGGCTCTACCAACAGTTCACTGAGATAGACACAGATACAGCCAAGTGATGGACGGAGGTTGAGGACCTTGTGGAAGAGTTAGGGGAAGGATTCGAGGAAGTAAAGGAATGGCAACCCTATAGGAAGACCAACAATTTCATATAATGTGGACCCCTGGAAGCCTTCAGATACTCAGCCACAAACCAAAGAGCTGGTAAGAGGACTCTAGCATATATGTTGCAGAGGGCTGCCTTGTCTCTCTTCATTGGGGAAGGATGCATCTAATCCTGCAGAGATTTTATACCCGAGGGTAAGGGGTTACCCAGGGGCACCTTCTCAGGGCAAAGGGGAATAAGGATGACGAGAAGTACTCTGTGAGGGGTGACCAGGAAGGGGGCAACATTTGCATGGTAAATAAATAAATTAATTAAAATTTGAAAGATTATTATTATTATTATTATTATTAAGAAAGAACAATAAGTAGGACTAATCTAAGTAAGAGTACCCTGCTGAGATCAACTCCACATATCGTAATTGCATACTAGGATTTTAAATGAAGAAGGTGTGAGACACTTACCCACTGCATGTCTGCTAACACGGCTGTAAAATGAGGTAACCTTTGTTGGAACCTGGCAGAGTAGCTATTTAAGGATGATTAACAACATAAAAAAATACAAGTATTGAAAACTTCAAGGAGCCCACAGATGAATACATACAACTTCTCGTAAGAAGAAAGGAAAATATTCTCATGAAACAAATGATGGAACTGACTATACCCAATTCACTAGTAAACCACCAAGTAGAGTACACATGAAGGGGCCCATGGCTCCAGCTGCATATGTAGCACAGGATGACTGTCAGACATCAGTGGTAGGAGAGGTCTGTGGTCTTGTGAAGGCTAGTGTAGGGTAATGCCAAGGTAGGGAGGCAGGAGTGGGGGAGGGGAGGAGCACTCTCATAGAAGCAAGGGAAGGATGATGGGATAGGAGGTTTCTGGGGGGGAAACCTGGAAAGGGGATAATGTTTGAAATGTAAATAAATAAAATATCCAAAATAAAAGGTGACTGAAATATATAGATGGGTTCATGGATATAGAGATAGAGATGGAGGAGGGAGAAAGGGAAGGAGAAAACACACACACACACAGAGAGAGAGAGAGAGAGAGAGAGAGAGAGAGAGAGAGAGAGAGAGAGAGAGAGAGAGAGAGAGAGAGAGAGAGAGAGAGAGAGAGAGAACTTGCCTAGTCATATTCTTCTCTTCTCTTCTCTTCTCTTCTCTTCTCTTCTCTTCTCTTCTCTTCTCTTCTCTTCTCTTCTTCTCCCCTCCCCATCCCCTCCTCCCTCCCTCCCTTCTCTCTCTCTCTCTCTGTCTCTCTCTCTTCCCTTCATTCTTTCTTTCTTTTTACCTTTCATTCTCTTTCCTTCCTTCTTTCTTTCTTTTTTGTGCTTTGTTTATTCTCCATGGCAAAGTACTCAAGTTTTCTCATCTCCAAAATATATTTTCTAGTGAAAAGAGCATAAGAGTTCTTCAAACAGTTCTTGGACAGAGATCCTGATAGCACTTCCAGTAATGTTTTTGGTTTTTTGCAGTTTTGCCCTTGCTGGAGATTAAGAATTCCACAGGGAATTTTGATCTCTGCTTACTGATTATGTCTCCTGTCATGTGATCATCCTTTCATGGAATCTATCAGGATGTGCCCAAAATGTAGAGGAGGGTCATAGACAGCTCAGAGTTGGACCAACTGAACTGAACAGCTGTTCATGACTCACAGAAATTCCTGCTATCAGCTCTATGCAGACCTGAGACTAACAGTTCAACAGTACCCTCTCCCCTCCCCGTATTTTTTTCTTTTCTTTTCTTTTTTTTTTTTTTTTTTTGCAGCCTGCTTGTGCTATACAGGTGTTCTGCCTTCTTTCTGTCTCTTAAGCACTTTGAAAAAAACAACTTTTTCCTAAATGTATTTTTCCTTTGACCATGAATTTTGCCTTTGCATCATTAGACAAAGAAATCAAAAGCTACAAGTTGCTTTAGTGACTGATTATTTGACTGAGTCCTTAGAACTGTTGTTATACTCTCCTGGGTCAAGAGTGAAACCCACACAAATACACCCACTCTTTTGAAGCACTAGGCAGGCTTTCATTATAGGGTCACTCATGTTATCTTAAAAATGAAATGTTTATTTTAGTGTTTTGTAAGGTGTACTTTTGAGTAAAATATTTATAAGACACTTTATGTAACAAAAAAGAAATAAAAAACAGATATATTTTCCCTTGTTTGAAAATAACAGTACTTACTTGAAATACTGATGTATAAGAAGTTGGTAGGAAATTAGAAAATGAAAATAGGACTAGAAACAGTTTTTGTTTCTGGATAAAACATTCAGCATATCTAACTTATCAATAATTAAAATATGAAATATAAAGTGAAAACAAAGCTTACAATCAACATAAGTAAAAACAAGTGATCTGCCTACAAATTAATTAAGCAATAATGCAATGAAAATATTTTTTTCTTTTGCCAACAACATTCACTTACATTGTTCTATGTGGGGACATAAATAACAGATTTTTTAAAATATTCATTTTGTTATTTTAAATAATGGAATTATATCAGTAGTGTCCAGGTGCTGAATAGACGGAAGTACACTGATGCTGATGGCATCCAAAGTTTTACCTTCGGAACAGAGGAGAAATAGACAGGCAAAGGAGAGATGTAAGAGAATCATGTGGTGCTGTCATTTTTTGAATTGTCAACTTGAAAACGTTATATGTTTTATGTAGTTCTACATCTATTTATGCCTACTTTTCAATTGTTTGAAGATATTCTCTAATGTTTATAATTTGAGCATTTCAACTTAAACCCAAGAAACTGATAACTAGTGAGGCCAGGCTCTCATGAATAGATCGCTGTTATTGTAAGACTGTGTAAAGTGAAAGTGTACCTAACCTATCTTAATCCTGGTCTTTCACACTGATCCCTATTTCTCTTTGCTGCTTATTACCACAATATGACCCAGCATAATATCCCTGACATATACTTGGATTTGTCTTTGCTGTCACAGCTTCTGAACTCATAAGTCAAAGAAATATTTGTTTTTATGTTTACCAAATATTTGGTTACTTGTTAAAGAAGAGCCCTCTATAATCTGTCGCTCTGTCCCTCTTCTATCTGTCTGTCTGTCTGTCTGTCTGTCTGTCTATCTATCTATCTATCTATCTATCTATCTATCTATCTATCTATCTATCTATCTATCTATCTATCTATCTATCTGCCTATTATACATACATAATGCACACATATACATACACAAATACATACATACATATATACATACATACATATATCTTAATCATCATGGAAATCGTCATAATCTTTTGATTTATCTTCTATCAATCTGTCATTTATCTATCTCATCTCTCAGTTTTCTTAAATGAAAGTGATCAGAAGCAAGGGCAATTTGTCAGCAATAAATGTATCTAACACACTTATTTTAAGCATAATAATTTTCTGTCATTTTCAGTTTTTACTGAAAAGAACTAGAGCCTTAAAAAGATGGTGATTCAAAATCTTTGTCACAGATGTACAAAATGGGCTTTGACTATCATGCTGTTTTAGAAAATAAAATATTCAAGTAATAATAAACCTACATTGAATATAATTTTAAAATTGGTTTACAGAGAGTATGTTGGCAAGATCTGAGATTGGAAAAGCACAAAATTTAAACAGATAAATAGATTCATCATGTTTATGTTTATATATGTGGGCAAGTATGTTTGTGCATTTGTATCCAAATATTAGAATAAGAGCCTGTAAGTACTGTTCTTATTTGTTTTTAAATACTCTACGCCTTTTCACTTCATGAGACTATACCTTTAACAACAGTTACATGATCGCTATTACCAGAGTCATTTAAATGAACACATGAAATGAAATAATATTTATGTTATCTAAATAATATTCTCCAGTTTCTCCATTGAAAAAGTCTGATAAGGTAAGATTTATATACCTTTTCAGATTATGAAGTAGTCTGTGTTTAGTCCCTTTAATGTGATATAATTTTATTAAAAGAATATTAGTTTAGATTTTTAGAATCAATCCATTCCTTAGGTAAGATAAAAATTACATTCAAAGATTACATGTGTGAGTGTGTGTGTGTGTGTGTGTATTTAGATTTAATATGACTTCATCATTCCTGTATTATATTTTTCTAAAGACTACACTTTCTCAGTAAAAATGCCTTTCTACGTGTCTAATAAGATTGACAGCTTGAAGCATTTGTTACAACGTATCAAGTGTTCTTATAAAAATTTTATTTCTGTTCTTAAAAATAATATACTATTTTTCTCAATATGTATTGAAAGAATAGTTAAAAAGCACATCTGTCTTTTAATGATTTACTTTTACTACAGTATAGCATACTAAATATTTCTGTAGGTGTGTATGGGTGCATAAGCATAATGGCATATATTCACACACACACACACACACACTCACTCACACACACACACACACACACACACACTCACTCACAAACACACACGTCAAAAGGAGAAGGGAAAGCTGGTGTTAGTTGGAAGTATTGTAATGTATATGTTTAATCCATAATTTGTTGTGTTGGTATTAAAAATATATTGATATAAAATCACAGAGTTTTAGGCACTTATCCATATAGCACTAAACTGTAAATCTGAAAGTAATGGTTTTGTTGCAAGACCATTTGAAGCAAACAGCCTATTTTATTCTAAGTGTAGCAACTTTGAAAGAAGCATTAATGTGTGAGTATTCTTTGATCAAATTCAATCATTTTGATGTAAATACAACAAACATTGAAACCTCTTCAATCCTGGACAGTAGTCAATCAACATTATTATTGTTTTTATGCATCTTATTTATTTGTATAATATCCTTGTGTCTTCCATTACATTTCAGATATGGAGTTTTCTTCATAATATTTTCAACCAGTTTCATGATTTGTGAAGTATCTTAGGACTTCAATAAAATATTTGCTGTTAGCCACCAGAAAACCAACAAAACACAAAACCCTTGTAATTTATATTCTTTAGTATTTATTTCATGGAAGTTTCATGTTCAAATAAATAACAAAAAAATTTTCAATCTTTTAAATCTTCTACAAAAATCTGAAACATAATTTACATCTTATTATCTATGATCTTAGGAATAATGGCAATAAGCAATATATCCACTAAGCATTTGTCTGATGCCACAGACTGTGTTTAAATGATTAGCATCTTATCTTATTAATACTAAGCAGAGATAACACACAACACCAATTTTAATCTGAATTATCAGAGTAAGTTTGTAGATCTTCATTCCAGATGTAAATTATCCTCATGCTGAAAAGGATATAGAAAGTTATATTTAAAAATCAGTGATTGGATGAAATCACATCTGGAAAAGAGACACTGTATGTACAGCTTGAAAAGGGGAGAATAGAAGGGAAACTAGGGAAGAACCTTGAACATATGGGCACAGGGGAGAATTTCCTGAACAGAACTCCAATAGCTTATGCTCTAAGATCAAGAATAGACAAATGGGACCTCATTAAATTACAAAGTTTTTGCAAGGCAAAAGACACTGTCAAAAAGACAAAGCGGCAACCAACTAACTGGGAAATGATCTTTACCAACCTTACATCCGACAGAGGGCTAATATCCAATATATACAAAGAACTCAAGAAGTTAAACTCCAGAGAGGCAAGTAACCCTATTAAAAATGGGGTACAGAGCTAAACAAAGAGTTCTCACCTGAAGAATATCTAATGGCTGAGAAGCACCTAAAGAGATGTTCATCATCCTTAGTCATTAGGGAAATGCAAATCAAAACAACCCTGAGATTCTATCTCACACCAGTCAGGTTGACTAAGATCAAAAACACAGGAGACAGCAGTTGTTGGCGAGGATGTGGAGAAAGAGGAACACTCCTCCACTGCTGGTGGAATTGCAGGCTGGTACAACCACTCTGGAAAACAGTCTGGCGGTTCCTCAGAAAACTGGGCATGACACTCCCGGAGGATCCGGCTATACCACTCCTGGGCATATACCCAGAGACTTTACCTACATGCAATAAGGACACATGCTCCACTATGTTCATAGCAGCCTTATTTATAATAGCCAGACGCTGGAAAGAACCCAGATGTCCCTCAAAGGAGGAATGGATTCAGAAGATGTGGTATATCTACACAATGGAATACTACTCTGCAATTAAAAACAATGAATTCACGAAATTCCTAGGCAAATGGTCAGATCTTGAAAATATCATCCTTAGTGAGGTAACCCAATCACAAAAGAACACACATGGTATGCAGTCACTGATAAGGGGATATTGACCCAGAATCTCGGAATACCCTAGACACAATCCGCATATCAATAGATTTCTAAGAAGTTGGAAGGAGAGACCCCTGGTCCTGGAAAGACTGGATGTAGGGGAATGCCAAGACAGAGTAACGAGAGGGGGTTGAATGGAGAAAAGAGGGAGGGAAGGGGGCTTATGGGACTTTCGGGGAGGGAGGAAACGGGAAAGGGGAAGTGATTTGGAATGTAAATTAAAAAAATAAAATAAAATAAATAATAAAAAAAAAAGAAAAGGGGAGAAGAGGTGTTATTGGAAAGGACTAGAATCCTCAGAAATTGGCTTATGTTTGACAAGCTGTTTCCATTGCTTAAGTAAGAAGTGGGCTGTATCACAGATAAATGTTACAAAGACAAAGTGTATTAGAAATGCTATGATCAATGGTTTATGGAAGATTTGTGATACAGTCTTGGAATGCATGCTCACTAAATCATGCCAAATGGTTGTGGAAAACTAATTATGTTTAGATGAAATGGAAAGGCAAACTGGATACATGAAAATTTGCAGGATTAAGCAAAATCGAACACAACACTAAATAAACACACACAAAGACTTGGGTAATATTTTGGATTTTTATTTAATACCATAGTACTTGTTTTGGTGGGTAGAAAGTATCAGTGATCAAGCACCTCAACATAGGACTCTTGGAATTTTGACAGTGAATTACATGCTGGGGTATAACTCCTGCTTTTTTAGCTATTCAATAAATCAATGCCCACTGTCAGTGATAAAGGCTGCTTTACAGATTGTAAATCACAGCTAGCTGCAACTGAAGCAGTACTTAAATTATGTGCTTACTACAATCATGCCAGATTTTAGAATTTTGCCCTGGCTAGGGCAAATGTTTGCATACTATGGCATAAGGGTAAAGGTCAATTTTAGAGAATGTTTTGTCTGAGTTGAATCAGTTCTCTCTTCTTGTGTATTCTGTGGATCAAACACAAGTGTCCAGTTTGGGAAAAACACTCTTACCTGACAAGCCACATGTTCTTATGTCAGTTTATAATAATATATGTCAGTTGAAAATAATTCTTTAGAACACTAATCAGTTTATAATAATATATGTCATTTGAAAATAATTCTTTAGAACACTAATAACAGATGAACTTATTTTTTTAGGACAGGAATCTGGAAAGTCAAGTAGTAGATCAAGCATAACAAACTAACTTTATAGGGTATATTCAAAATTCCATTTGATTTTGAATATTATGTTAGAATGATCAATATTCTATAAAATTCTTATATTTTTCTTTTAAGAGAATGTGTAACATCTATAAAAATAAAATCTTTAATATATCACATTTCTTCAGAGAACATGTAAGGAGAACTTTATTTTTATTGGTTATTTTATTTATTTACATTTGAAATGTTATCCCCTTTCCATCTTCCCCTACACAAACCCCCATCCCTTCTCCCCACTACCTGCCTTAATGAGGGTACATTCCCAGCAGCCCACGCACTTCCATCACAATGGCCTAGCATTCACCAAGGTACTCCCCTCCCATTGATGCCAGACAAGGCAATACTCTGGCAAGCAGAACTTTAAAGATTGTAAATTATCAATATAACTATGTAAGATATCAACATAAAAATGTCAGAGCATAATATGGACTAGTAGTCATAAGAGTATTTTCAAAGTACCTTACTTATGTTTAGTACATTCATGATATATTTGATATCATTTTATTATTGGAGTGGTTGAGTAGCATCTTCTTATTGGTTATGTATTGATAATGTTTTAATAGTTTTTCTTTTGAAAGAAATCTAAATGTTACATCTTACATTTTATTATTAGAGATGTAATATAAGTACTGAAATAGATAATGCAAAATACTACGTACAATTGTTATGTTAATAGTCAATTGCTCTTGTTTAAATATTCATCCCTATTGTTTAAATGGGCAAATAACATTTCTATCAGGTATTTTATATAAGATTTTCAATCAATGAACAAAAATTAACTGAACGATTTAAGACACAATATGTAGAGTAGACTAAGCAATGTTCTTAGATGCAATTACACCCAGATATATATATGTCTGTAATTATTCTGCATTTGGATATATCATTCTAAGTTAGTCATTGTGGACCTATACACTTTACAGGTAAGTAAGACTTCTATCTACTTTTCTATCTTGGCAATGTGAATAGTACCTTCAGATACTATGAAAGATTTCTAGCTAAGTTACAACATGATTATTTCAGGTTCTATGTCTATTGTTTATGATATTTTCGAAGAGTTGGGTCTTTTTTTTTTATTTTATTTTTTTAATTTACATTCCAAATCACTTCCCCTTTCCCATTTCCTCCCTCCCCGAAAGTCCCATAAGCCCCCTTCCCTCCCCCTTTTCTCCATTCAACCCCCTCTCGTTACTCTGTCCTGGCGTTTCCCTACATCCAGTCTTTCCAGGACCAGGGGTCTCTCCTTCCATCTTTTTAGAAATCTATTGATATGCGGATTGTGTCTAGGGTATTCCGAGATTCTGGGTCAATATCCCCTTATCAGTGACTGCATACCATGTGTGTTCTTTTGTGATTGGGTTACCTCACTAAGGATGATATTTTCAAGTTCTGACCATTTGCCTAGGAATTTCGTGAATTCATTGTTTTTAATTGCAGAGTAGTATTCCATTGTGTAGATATACCACATCTTCTGAATCCATTCCTCCGTTGAGGGAAGAGTTGGGTCTTATGTTCAACTTCAAGATAGCAACCAAAGGCAAATGCAATAGCATATATTGTCTCTTGGATTCTTTTAACTAGTAACATAGGGAGGTTTCCTATCCCTGGCACCAGTGGTTTTTGAGGGAGGAGTGCATTATTACTCCTATTGTTTAAACTTCACTTAAATTATTTATATTTATTTTGCATACATTATTATGCTTTAAATATGTATTTGAATTGAACATAACATAATGTTTCCTAATGGTTTATCAATCATCCTTAATGTTCTTTTTAAATGTAAAGCTCCTTAAGGACATGCAAAATCTTGTGTCATGTTGGATATCTGGCCAAGTCCCACTGCTAGAGGAATAGCTACAGATAACTAATATCTGCTAAGAGAGGGAGAATTAATATTCAGTGCAGACAAACACACTGGTTAGCATTCAGTACTAAATACACATACATATATATGTACACGTCCACGTGCATGTGCATATATACAAAACATTACATGGGATCAGCAGATTTTATACACACACACACACACATACACACACACACACAATAATAATAATAATAATAATAATAATAATAATAATGATAATATAGAACATGAATTTCTGAGGGAGTAGAAGAGACATGAGATGAATTGGATGAGGTAGAGGATAGAATGAAAATGACATAAATACAGTATTGGCATTCTTTCTGCTCACTTCTCTGTCTTTGAATAATTGTGTGAAATGACCTTGAAGCAGCATATAAACATTTGTTACTAATTTTTACTTAGATCACTTTGACACATTCTCTGGTATACCAAGTTAAAACAGTGTTTACTCCCCCCTTAACTTGGATAAGTTGTTTTTTTGCTTTTGCCTATTTGTTTTGTTTATAGAGATTGAGTCTGTTGTAACCCAGGCTAGCCTTAAATAACTCTACATAGCCACAGATGACCTTGAACTGCTGATTCCATTACTCCCTGCCTTCACATCTTGGATGCCAGCCATAAATTTTTTAGATGTTACATTTTCATTCCCCTTTTTATTGTCACCCCTGCCAAGGTAGATATGTACAGTTATTTACATAAGTTCAATTAAAATTAAGGAAACATGAACACAGATTGTACTATTAAAAGTGTTATGGAAAATAAAATGTGTAGCTTGAAATGTAAATATAGATCTACTGTTCTATCTGTACCCAAGATAAAAATATTCACTGCTATAAAAAATTATTCATTTGCATTTTCTTCATTAGTCATTTGCATTCATGTATGTCTGTGCACTACTTGTATTCCTGGTGATGGTAGAGGTCAGAAAATATTGAATTCCTTGGACCTGGAGTTAGAAATGATTGTGAGCTACTCAATAGGTGTTAGAAATTGAAATTGAATTCTCTGGAAGAAAACCCCACTCTTAACTACTGAACCATCTTCCTATTATCAACATCCCCATTTATTTATTTATTTATTTATTAATTTATTCATTTATCATTTGTTTAATACTCTTAATATACAATAAGGATAAAAGATAACAATGTGTCTTCATAGTTAGTTTCTTTGCTAAAGCCTATAACTCCAAGACAGCAGAACCATGTTGTGGGAATTCTTGAAATTTGCAATGGAATGAAGTAGAATTTAAGATCCAGCATGAACCTAGAACACAGTCTTTTTACTCTGCTAAGTGGATCTTTGAGGCAACATGTACTTGTTGTTGCTGCTGCTGGTGGTGGTTTTTTGTTTTGTTTTTAGAGAGAGAAAAAGAGAGAGGCAGGGAGAGAAAGAGAGTGAGAGAGAGAGAGAGTGTGTGTGTGTGTGTGTGTGTGTGTGTGAAAGAGAGAGAGAGAGAGAGAGAGAGAGAGAGAGAGAGAGACAGAGACAGAGACAGAGACAGACACAGAGAGAGGCGGGGAGGAAAAATAGATAAGGAGAAGGTTATGAACTTAGAGAAGTTGTTAGAGAAAAGATGAAGCTGTATTTTGTGATTTTTTTAAAATTAAATATAAGCTTCTGAGCCCTCAGTGTGCAAAAGGTTGTGTCACTGCCTTCCCTATTTATGATGAAAGAATAGAAAACCAGAAATGGAATAGAGTTGAGATTTCCTAAAGGTAGGTTTGTTGGCTCTATTTTCTTATTTTTTGCCACACCACAGAAGAGTATTAGCACATAAAACAGTTACAGTAAATATTTTTGTAAGTAAACTAAATATGTAGCATGTTGTGAGAATAAGGAAACAGTATTACAATAAAATGAAATTAGGAAATAGAATATAAGTTTATCAGCGTTATTATTTCTGGCCCATTTCTTCCTACAAATTATTCCTTCCATAAGTGAGGGAGCCCTTTTGTTTTAAACCTTGCTTTCTCCAGACAATCCCATCTCTACTTTTGGCTTGTCTTTTGAAAATGATTGATTGGTTTTTAAAGTCCTACTAACAGATTTACCATGAATTTACAAGATACAGTATGGTGTTTTGATTCCGACATGTTGGGCAGTGAATAGTTCAGTGGAGTTACGGTATCTGTGACATACTCCATTTCAAATTGTTAAAAGATTAAGAATCTGTTCTTTAGCTCTTTTGAGACACAATGCATTATTATTCTTGGTGTTTCCCTGCTATGCCATAAAACAAATTTGTTCTTCTACTCTAAGTCCTCCTTTCTCCATCTCTGTTATCCTCCCTCCCCAATCTCTTTTAACCATGTGTCTACTATTTATTTTTATGAAATTACCTATTTTAGAGGTGATTATATATTATCTGTATTTCTGAATATGGCTTATTTTTGTTAAGCTAATGTGCTCTATACCTGTCAATGTTGTCATATGACAGGATTCCAAGCATATTTATGGTTAAACAGTATTCTATAAAACCCATTTTCTTTGTCTATTAATGCCTCTCCTGATGCTTTCTTTTTGTGTGTGTATATGGGCATATACACACTACTGTTAGGACTCAATTCCAAAGTAGTTAACACTTTCAAACATAGAAATGGTAAAAATTTCTAGCATTTAGAAATAGTTTCTAATTGCAACATTGAAAATCAGTTATAAAAGATCTACTTTGTTTTTAGTCACTGATTGGTGTTTTTATAACAATTTTGTCTGCATGCACTCTAGCTTATTTCTCTTAATACTGTATGTGACTCAGATAATCTTCACCCCTTAATGTTCAGATTTGCTTTCTGGTGTCTGAAAATCTTGTGTTCAATATAATGGTAGTGATGAGTAGAAGATATTAAAGAGGCACATAGGACTTTGGAGATCCACTGTCATTAAAAGACTAACACGATGTAACTTGAATTCTTTGTCCACTCTGTAGACTAATGATTTTCTGTGCATGACCTTCCCATCTATTCCACTGCTATATAAGAGGCAGTGCATGGCTTTCACCAGAAACCAAACAGTTTATGAATCATTCCCTTCCATCATTAGTACTGCTCTCCTCTTTATTTATGGTCCATTCACCAGTATCTAATAATCATCATCGGAAAAAATATAAGAGGATAAAAAATTCAGGAACATAAGAAATACCATGTGTGTGTGATGAAAGAGGAGTTTGTGATTTTACTTTTCTGTGTACCAAAGTAGCAAGAAACATTTATTTTTACATTCCAAAGTATTTCAATGTATATTTTAATTGTGATTATGAAAATCCAGCTGTTCCTTTAATTCTATTTATCATTAGTACATTAGGAATGAGACAGGACTAGTTATTGGAGTCATTTGTTTCATCAACTCATTTGGGAAAAGTAATTTGCTGTTGTTTAAATTTGATCTAAAGGGAGGGGTTCTATAAAACCTATTTTTTTCTTTCCCTTATGGTTAAAGCTATATGAAATCATTTTATTTTAATGTCCCTTAATATATAAATCATATTGTTAGTTGTAGAATCAATTCATTAATATAGATTAATATAATAGGAAACACTGATATGGTTAAGCTCAATTATGGTTATGGTGTGTTGAGTTATTATGTTTATACATATTTCCCTAACGTGAACTGGGAAGAGGATAGTGATGACTACTTCCTGATGCGCATGTGCAGATGTGTGTGTGTGTGTGTGAGAGAGAGAGAGAGAGAGAGAGAGAGAGAGAGAGAGAGAGAGAGAGAGAGAGAGAGAGAGAGAGAGAGAAAGGGAGAGGGAGAAAATGAAAATCTTTAGATGCCAATCTTCTCTCTAGACCATGACTTTCTTAATCACATCCTTTGAGGCTGTTCTTCCCAAGCTTCCACTTACACAGCTTCTAGCCACTTCAACACAATAGATTATAAAAAAATAAAAATTGGTTCAACCAGTATGGAGACAAAAATAAGCAGAACAGGCACATAGGCACCAGTGAGTGCAAATTTAAGACGGGGTTGGGGGGAATCACCCTACCTTAAAAGCATCCCAAATGATTCAGAATGCAACTGAGATAATGATATGCTGTTTCACATAAAACCAAATGGTTCTAACATGAGAATCTAACTGAAATGAATGGTCCTATTAAAATATGAAAATCACTGAGGGAATTTGTAGGAATAAGCCAATCTTAGCAGCACCACTTAATGGGTATCACTTGGTTCAAAGACCAGTAAAGGTCAAGGACTTCCTAACTTGTATGAAATCTGATCATGTGCAGATTGCTGTAACTCTCCCTTAGCAAAGCTGAGCAAAGATACAGAAATGAGACTATATACCATCATACTGTTATATGGTGGTACTGAATCCAAATTAAAAACATTAACAGTCCTCTAACATGAAAGACTAATTAATAAATATAGCTTCTAGGCATACAGAAATTAGATGTCAGAGGCTGTAGAGGTGGCTCTGTGGTTAAGAGCACTGGTTGTTACACCAGAAGACCAGGGTTCTATTCCCAGTATCACCATTGCAACTAACACCTATCTGTAATTCTAGTTCCAGGAGATCCAACAACCTCACCTAGAAATGTATGCAGACAAAATGTCAATGTACATAAAATAAATAAATCATTACAAAATGATGTAGTGGTATATTATCTTGAGATCTGGGATTTTGACAATCTTTACATGACGAGTCTTAGAAATTTCAGATATTCCTTTGATAGAATAAATGAATAAGTTGTATTTCTTGAGCATAAAACACATCAATATCTTTTCTTCTTTTAATTAGCTGGCTTCTTAATTTATAATCCTTTAAAGGTGAGCTCATGTTACTTGATCCTGATCAATGGAAGTAAGGTAGAATAGATTATGGAAATGTCAGTTGGTCTGGCTACTTTTACACATAATCAAAGTGGGGAGCACTTTGTAAAGTCTGAGCTCTGAAACATTGAATGAGATCATGAAAAATACGATCTCATAAGATTTAAGAATCATCTGGCCACACTAAATTATTATGGCTTGGTGGAACTTTAAGGTGGCAGCTATGTCACTGAAGACTTATCCAGGGGATATTTACATAGCAGGCTCTCCTTTTTGTTTCTTTCTATCTGCCATAGGAAGAATTAGCTTCTTTTGGCACATTCATCTCCCGTCATGTGCCAAGCCCCAAAGCATTGAGGATAAACTACTATGGACTGAAATCTCTGAAATCATAAGCTAAAACAGCTCTTTCCTCTTTACAATTATTTTCTAAGGCTTTATTTTACAAGGCTCAGTAAAGTTTCACAAAGTTGGCTAACATAGAAGATATCAGAGCTTGTGATTTAGAAGGTATCAGACCATCTTGTTTAGTGTCCAAAATAAAGCAAACAAAATTGAGTTTATTCTCTTGATACAAAATGGTGCATTTTAAAAAATATAATTCCTGATCAAATTTTTAAGTTTCATTGTATAATTAACAGTTTTATAATACAGGTTTGAGGGAATGAGATTATTCATCACTGTAGAGTGCCTGGTGCTCTTGCATAGGACTGGATTTTTATGTCACACATTCAGATCAGGTGGTTTACGACATTCATAACCCTGACTCCAGAAGATATGACATTGTCTCCTGGCGTCCACAGGCATCTATATACATGAGGAATACTCATATACAGACATAGACATATGCACAAAAATACAAAGATTAAACCCAAATTTAAATTAGAATGAATGAGTTGAACATGATGATTTCTTTTCATTTTTTTTGCTTGATTTTGAACCCAAATCTCAGGAAACAGCACAGGTTTCTCTAAGCATAATCTTCTTGGACCAGCCTACCAGCTGCTCTGTTTCTCCTATTTAGGCATGATTATTTTAAAATACTTTTCATATTTACAATGTAATGAACATGACATCAGTCTCCCTATGCAATAATGTTTGTACCATAATATAAAAAAGTCAAAAATAGTTTCATGCGGAGACATTATTAATGATATTATCTGTAAAAACAGCAAGAGTGTAATATATTCTGGATGGAGTTTAACATGATCCATATGAAACAAGTGTCATGAAGTCTTTGCCAGCATAAAATTTGACAAGCAAAGCAAATTATCAGAAACTCAAATTCAAGTAAATCTTTAATAGACATCTTTTATTTTATCAATAACCTTATGAGTTTATTTAATAAAATTAACAGATAATATTGTGACACTTAAAAATGTATGGGAATCACCTCATTCACATCCAAATACTATGGACTCTATTATTGTCTGTATGTTTAAAAACTGGGTTATTTATTTCTAACCACAGAACAGGTATGTTTTAGCCCAGGAATTCAGATACTTCCTTCTGTGCTTAACATTAAAGATTCAGTTCCACATCAGACACTGTCACTTAGTTTTTATTGAATTCAAGCTTGGGATTAGGTTTAGATGTTTCTGAGATCATTCTAATACCTAATATTAGGATCAAGGATAAAGTAATTTTTCATATTTCTAGACTCTGAATATCATCAGAATTTATTTGAAAATGTTTAATATTTTGTTGATATGTTTTGTAGTAATACTTGAGAAAGAATAACAACACCATTCCACATTCAACATCTAAAGGATAGAAGTTTCTGAGCAGTGCTGATAGCTCCAGTCAATCTGTATGGCAATCATGACTGTTATTTACTTGGAATAGAACCAAATGCAAGATCAAGGTCAATCAAAAAACTTTTTAGTCATTTGAATCAAGTGTCACTCATGACTTCGTTTTATCTGAATAAAGTTTACCTTAAGATAAACCATTCATAGCACTGTTTATAATATGGGTCTTTTCCTTAAATTATATTCAACAATTAATTATGACATAGTCAAAAACTTAGCTGTTATTGCTTAGCCTATTGTAGGGTTAGAAATTTTCAAAATGTGCCAATTTGTTCCAGCAATGTTACAATTTTTAGAAGACACTTTAATAAAACATCTCTCACCATTTTTTGTGTAATTTTGTCCTTTTCTAACAATGTGGCATTTCTCTTTTGACCTTACCTCAGCAGAGACAGGATACAGTAAATCAGTCAGACCTCCCTAGCCATGCTTGAGTGTGAGCACATTGATACATCTCAGAAAATAACTCCCTCAGCTGTGATTAAGTAGCAGAATTTGGGTCTGTGAACAAACTCCCTGTGAAAGAGTTAGATCAGGCTTATGCTAAGAAAAAACAAAATCATTTGTTTATGACTTTGAATTCATTATCTTTGTGAATGTCTCTAGAAATATTTATCATGATTGTAAACATGTATAAATATTTTGAACCTTTTTAACTGCTTGAGTAATTTTATCGAGGTAATGTCCAAAACTAATTAACCAAGTAATAATATTGCTGATATGACAAATTTTTCTCTGAATATTTATTTTGAAAGTCAGTTAATTTTATCTATATTTTATTTTTGTAGAAGAAACCTATTAAGATTTTAAGAAGATTCTTTCATTAGTGTCCTTTATTCAGAGAAAGATTATATATGCATATATACATATACACATACACATATGCACATATACACATAAACACATATACACATGTACACATATGCATATATACACATATACACTTATACACATACGCTTATACACTTATACACATATAGACATAACATATATGCACATATACACATATACATACATACCTTTATACCTATATACCTATATACCTGCATATCTACATACCTATATATCTATATATCTATATACTACATACCTATATACCTATATATCTAGTTTAATTTTGACCAACTTTTTGCCCAGGAATAATGTGGTGTCTTGGTGTTAAGGTTCAAGCCTAGATTCCTATACATGTTGAACAAGTACATGTAGAAAGTTGATCATGTTTTCCTCCAAACAAAGCATATCCTTATTTAACTCTTAAAGAAGGAGAAGGGGGAAGAGGAGGAAGAAAAGGAGGAGGTAAAGAAGGAGGAGGAAAAGCAGCAACAATTTAATAGCAAAAATGTAGCAAGGAAAAATGTAAGTGTATAGAGTTGGAGAATTTCTAGATTACATTGGGGCAATGTATTTACGCATTCCTTTTGTTAGAGAGAAATCCTGTGTTACAGAATGTTAAAGTGAACACAGAGTTGAAGAAGAATACTTAATATTTTCCTCAACTTTTTAAAACTTCAGACTGACTGTTTTTTGATTCAAAGGGAGGATTCTCACCTCCCTTTTTTTAGTTAGAAAACTAGATTTTCTTTCTTTTTTCTTCTTCTCTGCCCCATTCTTGCAATCTTTACCACCTAAAACTATCTTTGAAAACCTGAGAAACATATCCTTGAAATATAATTATCTGTACATTTGGGGTTCCTTTCATTTGGTTTTTCTGAGTGCCTGAGTTCACTTGTGCCAATTAATAAGAAATAATGTTTTTATTTCCTTGGCTGTCCACCATTGTTGGGTGCTGTTCACAGTTTCCAACCTCAAACATGCCTTCTGATTGAAGGAGTTAAGTTCACTTCTCTATTGTAATCCTTCTGAATGAAATTTTCCTGACTTTTTATTTTTAATTTTTAACAATTTTGCAAATATAACTTGATACTTTTCCTCTTATCTCCAACTCCTTCTAGATTTTTCCTTTTTCCTTATCCAACCAACCTTATATTCTCCTTCTCTCTCTCTCTCTCTCTCTCTCTCTCTCTCTCTCTCTCTCTCTCTCTCTCTCTCTCTCTCTCTCTCTCTCTAACTCTCTCTCTCTTCTTCTTCTTCTTCTTCTTTTTCTTCCATATATCCCTCCATCTCCTCCATTACCTTCTCCCTTCCTTTTCCTCTCCCTCTCAAATAAAACAACCCCCACATAGCCCAAAGATAATTTTTAATGGAATCCATTGTTGCACCGAACAATTATAAGTTCTATCTTGAAGTGTAGTTGATATATCCAATATCAAATGACAATCCATTAAAGAAAACTATTTTGTTATTGTTTTGTTTTCTCTCCTAGCAGTTATCACTTACAAATACCCTCTTGGTTAGAAGTGGGACTTTGTACCACTTCTTCCATGCTGGGATTTTCTTTCTTGTACGTTTATAGGACTTGTGTATGCTGTCATAGTATATATAAATCATTCCTTTTGTATCTGGAAAATGATAATTCTAATTAGATCTCTGTAATCCAATAAACATAATCCATCAGATAAACTAACTTAAAAGACAAAAAGCCTATAATCATTTTATTGGATTCCAAAAAGGCCCTTGACAAAAGTACATCTCTTCAAGATGAAACTCGTGAAGCAACTATACACATATCTCAACATAATTAAGATACTTCAAAACAGGCCCATAGTCAAATAATCTTAAAGGATTAAACACAAAACATTTCAACTAAAGTCAGACAAATGACAAGACTGTGTTCAACACAATGCATGAAGTCTTAACTAGAGAAGGAAGGCAGCTGAAAGGAGGTTAAGGGCAAACCAGTATAAAATGAAAAAACAAATTTCAAACTGTCCTCATTGAGAGAAGATACTTATTTTATACAAAAATAGATCATGATGACAACACCATGAAACTTTCAGCAAAATAGCAGGACACAAAATTTCATAAGATCTCTTTATACAAACAACAGACAAATAGACTGAAAATAAAGTCAGAGAAAGAATGCCTTTCAGTGTAGCTTCAAAAGAATCTTGTTTCCTCCTTGCATATAGTCCATATATTTTTTGATAGTCAATATTATCTTTCTGCTCATCTCAAAAAAACCTACACTCACATAATCATCAATTTTTATATGTCTCTGTGTATTTTGTTTTTAAATAGATTTTCCCCTCTATCTAAAAAAAAGCTATGTGGAATGTTGAATTCGTTGGTGAAATTACAGGTAAATTAGGAATAATAGTATGCTTCAGGACTAATCACCTCAGTTAATTATTTTAAGTAACTCAAATTACCTGAAAAGTTTTCATGTGCACCGAATGTGGTTTAGAAATAAAATATTAAATATTTTGCACAAATTTCTTAAATATTTGAATATTTCATGGTTTAAGACTAAGGCACTATATTTTTCAAATCCTTAGCTACCTGTTATATAAAACTTCATTTGTAAATGCAAGAATATATTACCACCTACTAAGTTTTAATCATTAAGACTGTGATGGAGAGTATAGTCTGCTAATTTATGTAAAATGCTACAATTGCAGAGATAACTAGCTCCTTTTAACATTTTGTCATTAATTAAAATAGATTTTTAATTACCAACAAAAGGTTTTGCAATTAGTAGCATCTAGCTATTTAATCAGTGACCCCAAGCTTTCTAATTGACATAACAACTAAAAATTACTCAAAGCTTGTTGTAGTGTTGTTTCATGTCACCAAATCATGCCCCAATCCCACTTGCTTTAGAGTAGACGAATTTGTGAAGTCTTTCAAGGATGGTCTGTGGTTCAATGTTTTTCATACACTTTCATCAGCCTTTGTATCTAATAGTAAAAAGAGGTTGACGAAGAAGAGTTTGAGAAGCAAATTATCACGGTATATAGGATCCCTGATTGGGGAAAGAAGCAAATATTTTCATGTATTTTATATATCATATTTTTATCCTAATGGAAAATTATAAACCATCAATTTTCAACAGCAATTCATTTTCAATGATAGATATAGTAAGTTTAAACATCTGGAATTTGACTTTTAAAAGAGCTGCACATAATAGTTTTTATTAATAATCCTAGCTCTTAAGAAGCTAATGCACAAGAATTATCAAGAGTATAAGGCCAATATAGACAGCGAATTCAGAATATGCCCTTCTCTTAATTACTCCACATTGTATTTGCAACTGCCCTTTAATGCTAAGCTTTCCCCTGAGATAACACAGCTTACACCCAGCATTTAACTTTATTTTGACTGCAAACATAGAGGAAGGATGCGTATGTTCTGTGATGGGAACTATTCTATCTCTCTGGCATGTTCTATGACTCACAGACTGATAAATAACTTAATTCTTAAAATAAAAGGATGTCACACTAAATTTTATTTAAAGAATTTGGAATATTTGAGTACACGCGTGTATTAAAATCACAGCAACAAAACCAGGCTGAAAACATAATGAACCCACTAGACAAGGAGAGCAACCTCCAGATGAAGCTATAATACTGTGATTATGATGGGCCACATCAAACTGTCACTGTATCACCTGGTGTGTGTTTCACAGGACACAAGCAGAAATTTTGACTGTCCCAGAAGCTTCAGGAAGGCTCTGTCTTCACTATTGTTATGAATTATAGAACTTGTTTTCCATCCATCCATCCATCGCTTCTTCTGTCCTGTGTTGACCATTGCCTTTTCACTGGAGTTGACTGATAATGCCTGTGCCATTTGACTGAAGAAAACCAAATTTCCCTCTCCTAGCACATATCACTTTTAAGTATCTTCTTGGCTTGGGTGGAAATTAGGACCCACTTATTCTACTCACTGCTTGGGTTTTATCTGTTTGAGCTTATGCTGGTTTTGTGCATGCTGAAAATTTCGAAACAAAGTAAAATCCTTTCTGCCATTAGACTTCACTAATGGCTCTTGGGAATACCTGATATTCCACTGTCACCCCTTTACCTCTTTTGGGGCTGTTCTGTAGTCTGTATACCATATTTATTTGGTCCACAGTTTATCTTAGAATATCAATCATACAAGTTTAAAATTTGGAAATTAGTTCCCTGATTTTTGAAAACATACCTAAATCGTGAGTTCTTTTGCTTTATTGCTTTAATATTTTTCTAATGAATTGCTTTTGTCTTAAATTTTCTATTTTGTTGCCATCATAATGACTATTATAGGAGATAATATCTACTAAAGTATATTATTCTCAGAAAAGTGTGTGGCTCATAGCAAACTCTGGTACAAAAATGAGATATGCATTTAATAAGGCTTTCATTGAACAAATAGAAACATTTTAAATTATTAATACTTCTAACATAATTGTAGGTAATGTAAAGATGTTAATATTTAGCTAAATTTATCTGGAAACTTTATGTGTATAGCTTAATATTTCTATTAGGTACGGCTTCCTCTTTACAATATTTTGTTGTGATGAATATATTTTTAACAGAGAAAAAGCATATGTTATGCACATGCATGTGGCTAGAAAGTATAATATTACATTTGTTAGAATGATTCATAAGTAGGAACCTCTTGACCATCAGGTTTAGTGTAAAAGGTGGTAAGTACCCAAATCTGAAAATACTGGCTTTTAAAGCACACAAGGGAAGCTGTAAAAATCTGGCTTCCAGGTGGGAGAACAGCAATTCAAATATGTATTAGTCTAGCTTTCTAACCTCTGAAATTTTAAAGGAGAGTTGTGCTATTTAATGTGTTTTTATTTTCCTCAGTAGGAAAGTACATTCTGCTATCACAGAAACTCAAGATTTCCTACAAAATTCCTTTTTGTGCCCAGCATAAGTCTGATACTCACACTTCCATAAGAGAATATGTGAAGCAAGAGACCAATTTTTGTGTATAAAGAATTGTTTCTTTTATGGAGAAAAATATTTTAAAAGAACCACTGGATGCATGTCACCATGTTAAGTTCTGTTAGCACAAGAGTTCTCTGTCATTTTTTAATTATTAAGGCAGACATGGGTCCTATTGATCACTACTATATGCCAACAGATGTTCTAGATATTTTTTTCATTAAAATATTTGAAATATCCTTCAAGTATTGCCTAGTTACCTCCTTTATTCAAGATGAACCCAACATGCTAAAAAATCATTGTCTTTAAAGTGCATTTTGTCCTAAATAATATTGAAATAAAATATGTACATGGCTTCAAACATGGATTGTGAACTAAGCCACCTGTAATCATACATGTTTTATCGTAGTATTAGTTAAATACAGTTAAGAGATCTTAAGTCATTTAACTGAGATTGCAGTTTGAAGGAGAGATTTTATAAAGATAATATAATTCAGCAAATAGAACTGTTATTTGAAACTATGAGAGCCATGCATTTAAAATTATTTGAAAACAAACATGGTTTGCTAGCTAATAGAAAGAATATACCACATTATGCTAGATTTAAAAAAAATTCATCAGTTTTGTTCTTATATTAGTCATTTTTAAAAGTGATGCAGATAAATATGTAAAAGTGATGACAGAAGTGTTAATCAAATAGTTTATTGATAAGCTATTAACACAGACAATCCTAGGAGAAGTTAGCTTTTGAATTTATTTCCTTCAGACCTTATTTGGTTTTAAAGTTCACAAAATATATGGACTTCAATTTTTGCAAATTATATGGAAAGTATGCTTCACATTCTTATTTTTAAAACATTGCTATTTTTATCTCTTACGATTATTTAGCACCCAGTCTTCCAGATATATAGCTCATATTTATTACCACCTGTACAATGGAACTCCTACTTTGATCAAGACCAGTATCTTGATGAATGTATCATTGAGAAAGTTTCTATTGCTGCTTGACTTGTCTCTTTTGTTTAAAAACTGGATATTTATTTATCTTCATTCTCACACTCAGAAATTGAAATGTGTACAATATTAAATATAAACTCTATGGAATGCCCAGGCTACATGAATTAAGATGTTAAGGAGAAATTTATATGTACCATCTAAGATTCATGCAGTGGTGAAATTAGAATCACTCTATGTCTTAGTTAGGTTTCGATTGCTGTAATGTAGCACTATGAATAATAGTAATTTTGCCAGAAAAACACTTTTTTGAACTTATGTTTCTCTATCACATGGCATCCGTAAAGGAAGTTAGGGTAGGAACCCAAATAGGGCAGGAACTTGAAGGCAGGGAAAAACAAAAAAAAACAAAACAAAACAAAACAAAAAAACAGAGGCCATGGGATAGTTGGGCTTACTGGGTTGCTCTCTCTTTTGATTTGTTCAGCTTGCTTTCTTCTAGAGCTAAGGAACAACAGCTCAGAGTGGCAACATCACCTATGGGCAGGACACTACCACATCAATCATTGTTTTTAAAAATGTATTAAAGACTTGCCTATAGGCCAATCTCTATTCAGTCTTAGGACATTTTCTCATTTGATAGTCCCTCTAAACAAATGACTCTAACATGTGTCAAGTTGACATAAAAATAGAAAACATACTGTAGAAAAGAGAGGTTTAGATTCATCTGGCAAAAATAGAAACTGGAATGTCATCCTCAAAAATGGTGAAAATTACATTCTGATTTGAATGTTAACAGTTTGGGCTACAACTTTCTATTTCAATTAATATTAGATTAATTTATACTTTTTAAGTATGCATACATTATCTGCATCATCTCCCTGACACTTTTAAATTCATGGATACTTTTCCTTAAATTGACATTTTGAAACAACATTAATATCCTTTAATTATTCTCATCTTTCCACTTCTTCCATATTGCTTACTGATCATCCTTTCCATGTCTTTTTGGAATCACTCCAAAAAGCTAAAATTTAAGCAACATATATTAGTTACACAGAAACCAAGGAATCAATATGTCCAGCTGATGTCATTTTAGCTTTTGGTTAATTTTATGTCATGGTAAAAATTGCAAAATAATGTGAACAAAACGTTCATTTTCCTTAACTCATTCTTTGGCTAATTCTTAATTTTGCAACTGATTAATTACAGTATTCAAGACCAGATATAACTTATTCAGAAACGATAGTACAATATACTAAACTATGGAATTGTCTTTATAGTGGGATATGTTTCAGTGTGGACACAAAAATAGTATACACTAACAGCAGATAACTCAAGAAGCAGTCACACACACAAATTTATGCACAGTGCTTTGCAAACAACTTCCTTATATAATTTCATTTTTAGTTTTTTATAATTTCATACATGAATATTGTATTGTGGGAGGCTGTGAAGATGAAGCCTGGATTGTGTTGGAGATGCCAAGATGTTAAGTTCCAGAATCATGAAATATCTGCTTCACAGGAAGTGGAAAACCCTAAGGAGAGGAATGTGCTGTATTTAGAAAAGCTGAAAGGAGGGAGCTATCTAAGTTACATGACATTGTACATTAACAGAGATACAGTATTTGGAGTATTCCAGTCTTTCTTTGCTCTGGTATTTTGTTATTATGCTTAAATCCCTCCCTTCTGGAATAGTACTGTAACTTCTCTGCTCCCATATTTTGGAACTATGTAATTTGTTTGTTATTGTATAAAGACTTACATCTTGTATTTACCTGCATCTTAAAAGACACTTTGTGCTTTTAAGGTGCTGAGGTTAAGATGCTGATAATAAGGGAATATGGGAACTTTTAAGGTTAGACTAAATGCATTTTGCATTTCCATATGGCCATAAGCCTCTGAGTGCCAGGATATATAATATAATGTTTTGAGTACAAATGGGCCCATGGATCATATATTTGAACACTTAGTCACAAATTGCTGGTGATCTTTGGGGAGGCTTGGGAGGTTTGACCTTGCTATAAAAGTATGTGAATTGGGTCAGCTTCCCATTAGCGAGCAACCAGTTTTTTGCTCAAGTTTCTATACTTGCTTGCTCCCATATTTTCTTACAGTAAGATGCTCATCCACATACATGTTAATCAACCAAAACAATAAAATGTCTATCATTATATATCATTAATTGATAAGCAATCTACATTTGTTTGGACAAATCTCACTGGCACCTGAATAACAAATAATTCCTGCTTTAGAAAAGGGTGAATTAATTAGTATGAACTCAATAGTTCATTTGGATAAAGTCTTAAAATTATCAATGTAAAACTTTATTGAAAAAAATTAAAAAGTGAACAGTATCTTCAAATAATTGCAATAGAGAAAAATAACACAACTGAATTCAACTCTAATAAGTTGAAGTGAGAAATTCATAGTTTTTCAATCTAAAACTAAGCTTTTCCTGTTTTTCATAGGCCAAAGACTTATAAATGGTGTATTAAGGATCCCCTTACTAAAAAGTCCAAGAGATATGGATATGTTCTCCTTCAAGATTTGTATTGAGCGATTAAGTGATTCCCCTCATAAAGCTTTGGGAAAGTCTGCTGTTAGCAGTGATTTTTTTGTTCAGTTTTTTTCTTATGTTGGTGTTACAGCATGACATATCTCCACTGGGTCATTTAGCAATTGGAATGTGGAAATAAACTCAGGATAGTGCCTTTTTCATAGGCAATATTCCTGTGAATTTACTTTGGTTACTGACTAAAGATCTCTAATGTCAAAAGTCGGGGTGGGAGCCACTGTTTATACTACCAGTCCTGGCAAAAATATTAAAAATACTGTGTCAAGCTGTGAATGGCATGGATTATATTGATTAAATACATACAGTGACATGGGTATCTAACATCTCTAGGTCTCATTTCTCACAAAGACTCCGAGGAATGCTAGATAGTTGATTTTTATTACGAATATAAAATACATACATCTTCAAAATTCTATAAATGATTTGACAATAGTCATCCACTCTTTGAAACCTGCTAGCCTACTTGGAGTTATAAGAATTTAATTTGTATTACTTAGAAAATAAAAAGTATACAAATATAAATACACACATATATGCATTTTATATGATATTAATGCATATATTCATTCATATCCCATTGTATATTTTATATGTACACACATATGGGTCTATATGAGACAGAAAGGAGTAAGAGAGACTTAGCAAAAGAAATTATATTTTAAGTCTGTGTTTTTTTTTTAAATAATTACATCAAAAACTCCCTAGGACTCACTGTACAGCTCCAAGTGGGCTGGAGATCAAAATCCTTCCTCCTTCTTTTCCCATCTGCTGGTAACACAAATATGAACTACCATGCCTTGAATAGAGCATGCACTTTTAACAATTGAAGAAAATATTTTCTTTCATTAATCATACAGTCAAGGATTTTAATTACTTTATTAACTAAGGTTTACATTTTTAGTGTATCTCATATGAATCTATCTAACTATGACCATACTTTCTTTGTAGTGAATTATAAATAATGGGGTAATTTTTCTCCTTAGAATTTTAGGCATCAGAGATAAATATAATTGTAACAAAACAGAAGAGAATCTTTACTAATATATAAGGATTTAGTTTTCTACTCCTCAATTGATATTTGTGTTTCTATTCTCGTGAGAAGTTACTTAGTTTTATATTTTTCTCATTTTGTTACTGGCATTTGAAAGAGTGGTGTTTGAGAGGGTCAAACTCCCAGCCTCCACATAACAACAATTCACTAGCTTTGAGGAAGCAAGTGCAGTGTAGTGTATCGTGACAGTGTGAAATGGAATACAACGCATCTGAAGGTAAATTTCCCAGGCGCACTAATGCCAACTGAAATAACTCATTCTTGACTGCTGCTGCAGAGAGTGTCAGTCTGTATCTCAGACTGTAACCATCAAGCACTTTGCACTCAGGCCTGCGACAGACACATAGAGATCTTGAATTAAAAAGAACTTAATGCATTTTGTTCAGGGGACTCACAGAACAGTTTCTGATTCACCAGTTTTTTCTACTAAAATTGCCTGCTTCAAAATCAGTACAGGTTCCTGTTTGTTAAATTGGGTCTTTTTTTCTGTTGCAACGTATTATATTACTGTTTTCTATTTTATGAGCAAACTATATTTTTGTATCTTATACTTTTCTTCCATGAAAATAAAATTAGAAAATATACTGGACAAATTTGATAGGATTTCAAAATTTCATGATAAAAATTCAAATAGTAAACGTATTATTTGTTAATTGCCTTATAATTTAATGTCTTTAAGATTGGTCTAATTACTGATTTCTCTCCAAAATGCAAGAATTATATTTCTCCAAATAAGTCAAAATTTTCACTCTTTATACTTGGCTTCTAATGAAAGAGAGAGAGAGAGGGAGAGAGAGAGAGAGAGAGAGAGAGAGAGAGAGAGAGAGAGAGAGAGAGAATACACAGTCTGCTGCTTTCATTGGAGTTGGATTTTACTGTCCCTTGAAAGCCAATTATGCACAAATCTTTTGAAGTCCCTGATCAATGATGTCACTTTAATAGCTTTAGTATGTCTCAGTGAAAATACTTACAGAACTGAAATGTCAAGATGGCAAATTCCCTTACCAGTCCAAACCAGGTAATCATTTACTAGTTTACCCTGGAGATTATAAAATCGCCTAAAGTTCAGTCATGTAATACCAGTCAGGTTCTACAGTTGATTAATATAATCTTAGAAGGAAGGTAACTTGCCTAACCCTTTTCCTACACTGCAGTCAGATGACAAATAATAAGGCAAGATATTTTTAGTTTAGATTCTGTCAAATTCACATGCACAAAATGGAAGAAATGAACTGATCACATGATCATTTTGTGTAGCCTCAGTAAGGGTCTAACTGTGTTCCTCTTTGCAGAGATACTTCAGCATCACTCTTCTTTTAAATACTTGCCTTCACCATGGTACATAATGAAGATTTAACCTAATTCCAGCAAGTCATTTGAGTTTGCAAAATCCATTTTGATAATTGGTGAAAATCACATTCTATCCACTCTGAAAAAAATCCTTATTTCCAGACCATGCTATGTTATTATATCTATTATATTTAAGAAGTCTAATAGCACAATTTTTTCAGTAAATCATGTATTTAAACAAGATCCACACCAAAACTTCTTATGCTATAATAATTAACATCTTTCTACATAAAAATTTCAGTAATGAAATATGCAGGACTCATATAACTGCTTCTGAAACAGTGCTCCTTGTTAGGGTGCAAGAAACTATAAATCCAACTTTGTATTAATATAAGTATACTAAACCTTCAATCAAATAATAATAAGGGAAATCATCATGTATAAAACATGGTATGATGCTAAACCCAGAAACAAATCAAGGAAATATGACAGTTCTGCCTATTGCAAGACAATTCTATCCTCTTTCTGTATGTCATATAAGCTTTTACTTTTATACTATCTTTTTTGTTTTATTTTGTTTTTAATTTGATATTTTATTTATTTGCATTTCAAATTTTATTCTTTTTCTTAATTTCTCGTTTGCAAACCCCCTATCCATACCCTCTTATACTGCTTATATGAAGGTGCTCCCCCACCCACCCAACCACTCCTGCCTCACCACCCTAGCATTCCTCAACACAGGGGCCTCAAGCCTTCACAGGACCAAGGGCCTTTTCTCCCATTGATGCCAAATAAGGCACCTTCAGCTGCTTCAGTCCTCCCCCTAACTCCTCCACTGGCGTCCCTCTGTTCAGTCTGAGGGTTGGCTGCGAGCATCTGCATCTGTATTATTCAGGATCTGGCAGAGCCTCTCAGGAGACAGCTATATCAGGCTCCTGTCAGCAAATAATTCTTGGCATCAGCAATAGTGTATGGGTTTGGTGTCTGCATGTGGGATGGATCACCAGTTGGGGCAGTATCTAGATGGTCTTTCCTTCAGTCTCTGCATCACTCTTTGTCCCTACACTTTCTTTAGACAGGATCAATTCTGAGTTAAAATTTGGGAGATGGGTGGGTGGCCCCATTCTTCAACTGTGCTGTGGGTGCACATGCCTATGTGGATATGGTCTCAACAGGTTCTCTCTTCCCTTTGTGGGATATTTCATCTAATGTCATCCCTATGAGATCCTGAGAGGTTCTTGCTTTCCTGGCATCTGGGACCTTCTGGTTGCTACCCCCAGTTATCCATCCCCAGTTGCTACACACCTCTGTTCAATTTCCTGACCATTTTTGTGCATCTCATCCATCTACTCACATACCTGATTGTTCCCCCTCTTTTCTCCTTTTCCCTCTTCTCTCCCTCCTAAGTCCCTCCTACCCTCTGATATCTTATCACTGATAATTTTACTCTAAACTGTCTTTGAAGAAAAGGCATTGCATAGCTCTAGAAGTGAGTATAGCTTTGTTCATGACATGGGTAATAAATAAACTGTCAATTTATCTGATGTTTCCTTACAAAATTGGACAATTGTTAATCTCAACTTTCTGAAATTTTGATATAAACCAACAGTAGATGAAATAATAAACAGGGCTTCTCCTGTGGACTTGAAAGCCAAGAGTCTTGAGGTACCAACTACTCCACTTTAAAGAAGTCACTGGTTGTCCTTTTGTGCAGTTTATTTTCAACTTATATCCATGAAATATTAAAAGTCAACTAATTAGATTCAAAAGTATCCAAAATCTTAGAACCTTCAAGTGTCCAGGCAGAAGACAGATAAACAAAGAATCCTGTTTCAGAAAGTATAATTAACCATTAACATTTACAGATAACACATTAGGAAACTGTTTACAAATTAATTCACTAATTACAATTTTAACTTTATTATTTTTTACTTTTTGGATATATTGAGCATAAAGAAAATTTAAAACCTATTATTGAGTGTAAGATCACCTTTATTATTACATTCCTCATGCTAAACTATTTTTAAAATATAGCAAAAACTTTTTAACATTAAATTTTTCACTTTAAAGTGTTTGTTTAGTAAAACATTGGTCTCACTAGATATATTTTGTAGTTTAATTAGTAGTTGTTAAAACTAACAAAACTTTATAAGTTTATTTTCACTATGTGTACTATTTTAGAATTTATATTTCCATATAATGTGTTTTGATCAAATACACACTAATTTTCTCTCCTTCAGTTTATTCCCATCTCTCCCTATAAATTTCTTTAACAACTATATTTGCTGTTTTTTTTGAGAATATTATGTTATTAAATTTCTTCCTCCAAACAATGCTATAATCCTTTTCTATTATTCCAAATTCACACCCTCTTTTTAAATTATTGTTACTGTATGCATATATGCAAATAAATATATTTCTAGATATAACCTACCCAGCCCATTTAATATACTTGAATGTATATTTTCAGTGCTAATCCTTTAGCACTAGACAACCAACTGATATACTCATTTTAAAACTTCTGAGTAGACTCAGTGTAGGCTATGCATTTTCGTGGGACCATTCACTGAAGAACAAGGACCTTCTTAAAGTTCCTATCACCAAAGAAAATTACATCTCACTTATTTTAGTAACCATCACTTGCTCATAACTCCTCCTTCATCTATACTGCGATTTTGACTAGCTTGTACAGAAATTAAGCATTTGTCACTGCCACTGTGAGTTCAAGCATTCAATAGACCAGTTATCTCCAACAACAAGAAAACCTGTTTTAGTTGCGGACAATCAATTGCTTCTTATTCTTCTTACAATCTTGCTATCCTCTGTTCTGTTATGGTACCAGAGTTCAGAGGAGAGATGAGGAGAGAGCAGAAATAAGAGAGGGGAGAGAAGAACTATGCAACAGATGTGCAATTTAGAGCTGAGTATTTCATGTCTCACTTTGACCAATTTTGGGTCTCTGTATTAATCACTACAATAAGAATATTGTCTAATCAAAGTTGAGAAGTAGACCAATATGTGGGTATAAAAGTAAGAATTTATGGATCATTTTATTACTGTATCTTTTAGCAAAATAATAAATATTATGAGTATGCTTTCCCAAAAACCTATGACCAAGACAACACAAGATTTTGGTCCATTTAATAAGAGACATATTTAATTTTGTCGAGTGGGCTTTGAGTTTAAGGAGAAATTACTTAATGACTCTCAGTACCAGTGAGTCTGGTTTCACAGATAAGTTACTTATTTATGGTGGTTTGAATATGCTTGACACAGACAGTGACACAATTAGGAGATGTGAACTTGTTGGGGTAGGTGTGGTTTTGTTGGGAAGTGTGTCATTTGGGGGTGAGCTTTGAGACCCTTCTTCTACCTGGAAGCTGCTCTTCTATTGGCCTTCAGAACAAGATGTAGAATTCTCATTTCCTCCAGTGTCATGCCTGACTGAACACTGTAATGATAATAATGGACTGAAACTCTCTGGACCTGTAAGGCAACTCCAATTAATTGTCATCCCTCAGAAGAGTTGCCTCTCTATACCTCTTTATGGCAATAAAACCCTAACTAAGCAGAAGCTGGTACCAGGGACTGGGGTGTTGTTGTTATAAGCCTGGTATGGTTAAAAGCCATACTTTTGTTGGAGGATGTGGAACTTAGAAGTTTAGAAACCAGGGAAATGTGTTAAGTGGGGTTTAATGAGCCAAACTAGTAGGAATATGGAAGATATTGGTGTTGATGGTGATTTGAACACTGGGGTCTGGCTCAAGAGTTTTCAGAGGAGAAGAATTCCAGTATGCTTCCTAGAGATTGTTTTTGTTATATGTTGATGAAGACTTGGCAGTTTTTTGTCCTGGTATGAAGATTTTTGCCTGAGGCTAAGGTGAAAGGATTCATACTCAACTCAACCACATTTAGAATGCATATTGTGGTTCTCACTTATGAGAAGAATTTGATTAAATGTAACAAGCTTAGAAAGGAAAATATACAAAATATATTGTTCAACTATTAAAGGGACATTATGAAATGGAATGGATCTAAATCCCGTGTTCAAGGAGATAATCAGATTAAGGGAATGGGGATCTCAGGGCTTGATTCAACCCAGCTAAGCTTATTGTTCATGTTTGCAGTTGAACAAGGGATGAGTATATCTAGGCATTCCTATTACTTAGCTATATTTTTCATTTGGACTTTTAATCTGGGATGAACTATAATCCAGATATGGGGCACACAGTTTTTTGATCCTTATCTTGAAAAATAGGGGTCATGAAAATCTTAAACCCAGGCATAATACTACACACCTTTAATCCTGAGAGACAAAGGCAGCAGATAGCTGAGTTCAAGGCTAATCTTTTCTAGGAAATTTCTAGATGGAAAAAAAGCTTAAGTCCAAGCATAGTGGTACACACTTTAATCCCAGCATTCAGGAGAGCCAGGCAAATTTCTGAGTTTAAGGTCAATCTACAAAGCAAGTTCCAGAACAGTCAAGCTTAGACAGTAAGGAGATGAAAAACCAGGAGCTGATGGTAATGTAATAGAACAAGGGGCCATGTTCTAGTTTGAGCAAGCAGCAGGAGTCAGCATCGTTTGCCATGTGGCTTTGGATTTAGAGTCAAAAATAGAAGGAACTACTGGAAGCTAAGAAATTAGTGGTTATGAAGAAGAGACCTGAATCCCTGAGATAAAATCTCCTGGGACATGTTTTCTAAGAGCACAAAGAAGCTGAGTTCCAGAAATAGCCAAGATTATACCTTGTGCTGCTGCTGGACTTGGTAATGTTTAAGAACACTCAGGTGGTACTGGTTTTGAAGTTATGAAGAGGTCGTGAAGAGCAGCTTGGCACTGTAAGAGTCCAGGGAAGGCCAAGGGTGAAGGTGCAGCCTCAGTTGCAGTTGATGGCCCAGGACAGAAAAGGTCATGGAAGGAATTTGCGGGTAGGTACCGTGAAGGGGGCCTATGAGAGGCTATTCTTGTAAGCCTAGTTGCAGTGGAAGACCCCAGTGTATTGGAGATGGCAGTACAATAGGATCACCACCAGTGTAGTGAAGTCATCCAGAGTCTAAAATGTACAGAGGGAAGAGATGAATAAGTGAGCATTGGAGGAGCCCAGAATATTATGTATGAAACCCTGACATTGGATCAAGAAGCTGTGAAGTTGAAGGTGCCTTGGATACCCCAAGATATTAGAAATGCCAGAATATAGGGTAAGGTTTGTCTGTGTTTATAACATAGAGCAAGCAAAGATCCCCTATACATTTTGCCCTACAGGGGCCTACATTGTTCAGCTAACTCACTCAGCTTTGAAAACTGTACCATTTATGTAAAGAAAACCACATACAATTATTATGCTAAAGAAATACACTAATATAATTACTCATAATGATCTTCTGTGGTACTCATAGGTTATATTTTTTCAGTCATTCCTGGTACCCATTTCTGTCCTAGTAAGGATAATCATTGCAATCATAAATCACCATGCATGACCAAAGCAACAAAGGGAAAATATTTATTTGGCTTATGCTTTAAAATCATTGCTCATCGCTGAGGAAATCAGGAAAAGAACATAAACAAAGCAGAAACCTAGATGCAGGAGCTGAAACAGGGGTCATGGATTTTTTTTTCTGGTTTGTACCCTCTGACTTGCTAAGTTTTTCATTTATAGAACCCAGGACCTCAGGGATAGTGACACTCAAAATGGCCTGCCCCCCTCATTAATTACTAATTAAAAAATATACATGTTTGTATATAGCCTTATCTTATGAAGGCATTTTCATAATCGAGTTTCCCTCCTCTCAGATAACTTTAGCTTGTTTTTGGTTGACATATAACAATCCAACATGGCCATCATCAGAGAAGCTTCCACCCTGAATCAAAGTGAACAAATTCAGAAACCTACAACTGGGCAATGTGCAGAAAATTGAATTACTGAATTCAAATGTATGTCTGCATCAAGCCTCTTCCCTCATGACATAGGAAACTTGGCAGAAGATGAGACAGTAAGACTAATAGAGCCAGGGAGGCTGGAAGATCCCTGGATCCCAAGTAGCTTTCAGCCACAATATGGTAGACACACATGAATCACAGAAATTTTGACAGCATGCACATGGTCTACACAAGGCTAAGTCATAAGAAGTACCAGCACTAAGAGGGGGAAGTATGTTGTGGGAAATATCAAAAAAGTTGAATTGGAAGCTCTGGGGGTTGGGGTCTGGTTGGTTAATATGCTCCCAGGGACTAAGCTACCCTCTGACCATCTGACACACGGCTCTGACTGCATATGTAGCAGAGGACAGCCTTGTCAGGCATCAATGGGAGGAGAGGTCCATGGTCCTGTGAAGGTTTGATAGATGCCCCAGGGTAGGGGAATTGAGGATGGGTGGGTGTGTAGAGGAATATCCTCATAGAAGCAGAGGGAGGGGGGGATCGGAGAGGGTTTCTGGAAGAGGGGTAAACTGGGTAAGGGGATAACACTTGAAATGTAAATAAATTGATATAATAATAATAATAATAATAATAATAATAATAATAATAATAATAATAAAGAAAAAAATTGAACTGGCACATCCCAGCACTTGTGCCTGTGCCCCAGTGACCTGGCTGGCCATATACTGGTGGGCAATAACAAACCTGTTTTTATCTCATGGAGATTCACTGACCCAGAGCTCTTGAAACATTTCTACCCAGCTTACTAGGTTCCCAGAAGCAGATCACCACCACATCAACCCTGTACTTCAAATCTCCCAAGACCTTTGTGATACACATTTGGCAAACCCATGCTTTGCCGCTGGTGACTTTCTTTTCTTATTTTTATTTTTTAATTAGATATTTTCTTTATTTACATTTCAAATGTTATCTATCCCCTTTCCTGGTTTCCCCTCCAAAAACACCCTATTCCATCCCTGCCTCCAGTACCTTTCTTGAAGGAAAACACAACACAAACTTAGTTCAGAAACAATGGTAACTCAATCTCTGGCTGCAACAACTAAAACCTAATCATGTAAGTCTTATTAAAATTTGATTCCTCTGGTGGAGAATTCTTGTGGATCCACCATGATAGTGGGAAACTCTAGCAGCTACATCTTAACCCTCTGCTGTCCCACTTCCTAAAGTAACTAACTCTCTCCTGCTTCCTCTATTCCTCCATCCAACCTGGAAGTCCAGCCTGCTTGCCCAGTGATAGGCTCCTTTATTCATTAGGGAACTGGTTCACCAGTACATCTCCAGGCCCATCCACAACAGAAGTGGACATGTTTTAACATCTGGAACTAAGAATCTCTCTTCAATGCAGTTTCACTAGGTGTGCAAACAATAATTAAGGGTAAGATAATACCCATAAGGGAATGAACAACACAGACCAAACTCAGTGGCATTATGGGGAGTTTTCTGTTTGTTTTTGGCTCATATTGCTTTTGACTTGGGCATTTTTAACCCTGCCGGACATTTGCTTATATATTTTATATTCAGATTTTGTAGTTTTATGGGGATTCTCTGGTATGTTTGTTAGTTGTTTATTAGTATGCTTTGTTTTTGGTTTATTTATTTTGCTTCCAATAATTTATTTATTTATTCACTTAACATTTTGGTGAATCACAGATGCTCTCCATCCAGCCCCCTATCACACTGCCTCTCAGCTATCTCCCCCTTACCTTCACCTCTGAGAAGGAGCAGGTTTCCTCTTGGTACCAACCCACTCTAACACATCATGTCACTGCAGGACTAGGCACATATATCCTTTCCCACAGAGACTAGACAAGTCAGCCCAGTTAAGGTAACAGGATCCATAAGTAGGAAAAAGAGTCAAGGTAAGCTCACTCTTCCAGTTGTTGGAGGACCCACATAAAGACCAAGCTGCACATCTGCTACAAATGCGCAGGAGGCCTAAGTTCAGTTCTGTTTATGTTCTTTGGTTGGTGTTCCATGTAGTTTTAAAATACATTCTTGCTCATTGCACAAGGCAGGCAATGGCCATCTCACCTAGCTCCCATGGCTAGCTTCGCTAAGCCTCTAACAAGCACCCAGTCAGTGTCCTTTCACAATCCCACCTGAGTTGCTGCAGATGGAAAACACCAGGCAACCTTTATATTTTAAAACCAGCCAGATAACTCAATGGCTGGGCGAATAATATCTTGCCCTAGCCTGTCCAGCTTCCTGCAGAGGCTACAAACTATCGGTTAAGTGTCTGCTACTTCTTATTCGATCCACAGCCTTATCCAAATCCCTCTCCCTCTCTCTTCCTTTCTCCTGATAGCGAAAAATCCCACCTTTTCCTTTGTTTTGCTGTCTTTATTGACCACTTAAAATAAGGAGAAGGTTCACATGGAATCACCTGAATACTTGATCCACTCCTGGTAGAGACAGTCTCTCTTGAGGAAGCAGAATTAGCATAAACAGCATGAGGGCAAACCACAGCATTTTGGTGGTTCACTTTCTGGAAATACACAAGAGTTCACGTTAGTTGACACTGTTGGTTTTCTTGTGGAGACCATATGCCCTCCCAGTTCCTCAGTCCTTCCCAAAACTCTGCTGAAAGATTTCCCAAACTCTTTATAATGTTTATCTGTGAATCTCGGTATCTAGCTGCTGTGTGGAGTCTCTCAGAGGACAGTTATACTAGGCTTCTGTCTACAAGGATAATAGAGTAACATTAATAGTGCCAGTGATCAGTCATTGCCCATGGGATAGATCTCAAGTTGGGCAAGTTTTGGTTTGCCGTTTCCTCAGTTTTTGCTCCATCTTTGTCCCTGCACTTCTGGCAGGGAGAACAAATTTTGAGTGGAAGGTTTGGGGCTGAGTTGGTGGTCTGATCCTCTGGGAGTCCTGCTTGGTTATAGGAGGTGAACAATTCAGGTTCGATATCCCCCACTGCTAGGAGTCTCAGCTATACTCACCCTCATAGAAGTCCTGGAACCACCCCATCCCAGGTACCTGACAAGTTCTAGAGATGCTTCCTCACGTCCCCATCGACACCCAGTGGTTTATGTTCATTCTCCTAGCCCTCTTTCATCGGCTTTACCTACGCCTGGTCCTGTCACCATTACTTTCACCATTCCCTCTCCCACACAGTCCTCCCCACCCCCGTCAACCTCCGATGACTGTTTTACCTCCCTCCAGAGTGTGGCTCGAACATCCTGCCTTGGTTACTCCTTGTTATTTAGGTTCTTTGGACGAATGGATTATAGGGTGGGTATCCTGTACTTTACTCACTTATCAGTGAGTACATAGTAAGCATGTCCTTTTGGGTCTGGGTTATCACAGTCAGGATATTTTCTAGTTCTATTCATTTGCTGGCAAATATCATGATGCCATTGTTTCTAATAGTTGAGTATTATTCAATTGTGTTAATCAACCACATTTTCTGTGTCCATTGTTTGATTTTTCTAAAGAGAGAGAGTAAGACTCGGAAAAGGAAGATCAGGAGATTGGGAGGATCTGGAAGGAGAACAGTGTTGGGAAAATATGAAAGAATATATCTTGTGAAAAAATCTATTTTAAGAGCAAACAAAACAAAACTGTTTAATTTTTTCATTGTTTTTCAAATTAGAGTTCAATGTCTCCTCCTAATTGCAAGAGTCTTAATTAAAATCTCCTTCCCTAGTTTACCTAAGGTAGAATCCCTTTGATAAAAATCTTGAAAAATCAAAATGCCTTATAAAAATTATTTTATATGATTATGAATTTAAATGATCATATGATTCATGTGATTATATAAATTTATGTAAATATGTGAATGTTTATTTTCTTTATATGATTTTAAATTTAAATTTTAAAATTTTTTTACCAGTTTTGTAAATTTATAACAGTGAAGCATAAAGAGGAATAAATTACTTACCTTCAATATCTATAATGTCTTTTGACTCTTTAAAAAATAATGTGCTTATTTAACAGTCACTTATAGACAAACTAAAACAAAAATTATATATGAATATGATTTATTTAAACTTACAAAGGATGGTTTTTATTAAGATTTTATGAAAGTCCATTAACAAAATCAATGAAATCATATGGAGAAAACTCAAAGATTGATTATAAGATAGATTAAAAAGGGAAAATATAATTAGACAATTCTAAGAATACAAAGAATTTGTCAGTGGGGTGCCCGATGGGTCAATATTACATACTGCAAGTCAATTTATATCTAACACTGTTATAATCAGAGGGGATATTCATGCTCTGGTTACTTGGGACTTCTTAAGATCTTTAGAAATACTTAAAGCACATAAATAATTAGTTTCTGGGTAGTAAATGAAGCATAAGCCAAGAGCAAACTATGCCATATTAAAACAATCAGCTTAAGCTACTTACATTCACTTTGAAGTCCGAAATTAGTTGCAACCTTCCAGAAAATTGACCTTAATAATATCAAGAATTTTCAATCATAACATCTCAAAGGCGAAAAAAAAAAGCTCACTTAGTTACATTAACCATCCAAAGACAAAAGAATTCATCTTTGACCACTTTAGCCATGGTCAAATAACAGGCTGAGTCTGATAGATGAGTGCTGTTAAAACTATTTCATAGCTAACATATGACCTAAATTGAAGAAGCCACTCTGACAATTTTCTATGTTCAGAACATAAACACAAAACCTTCCTTTATGCAAATGAAAATGGTAGGTATTGGCAATTAATTAATGTACCTTATGATATTTTGAAAAATTAGATGACTAAGCTTTTCAGTTTTGGGAGAAATTACAGGTTGATATAGAAGACTGGAAAATATTTTAGTTACCAAAATTTTAGGGCATTAGAAACATCTTATAAATTTGTAAATCACATTGTTATATTGAGAAAACAAACATGCTGTAAAGTAATAGTTTCTTAAAGATAGATTTACAGAGTTATATACTGAGATTAGATTATTAGTTACAATTATAATTACCCAGAATTTGAACTTTTCTATTAAAAAGATTGTCTGAATTCTATCCTAGGATATTAACTTGTGATAAACAAAATAATGGATATTGATTGAAGAAGGAAACATTGTCTTTCAAATGTTTCATATAAGCTAATTGAAATTGTGTCCACTTTCTTAACTAGAAAATCTTAATACAGAGAAATAAACACAGGTCATCTGGAGATTACTGTGACCTTAGTGATTTAAAATTCCTATAAATGGAAGAGCCATAGCTGGGGTAATTGCACTGAACATTGCATCAAATATATATCTGGATAGTTACCAATATTAATATTAAATTATTTGGCTTATTTAAAACACTGTATTCATTAGCTGTTTACTTTTTTTTGTTCATATAAATAAGGCATGGTACAATGGGAACTAAATTAAGACAGGTGATGTACTAGGAATTGCCATTTGAAAGTAAATGCAAAATAAAAAAAGCATAATGAAATCCTCTTAGATGCCTTTTGCCTGCTCTTGCACATCATGGCCTTTTGATCTGACATTTCTGTATGAGGAGTCATTCCAGTTCATTTATATTTAGTTTTCTAAAGTTCCTCTCTCAAGTAGCTAAATATTTAGAAAGTCTACCTGTTTCTACCATCTGTTGAGGCCAAAACCTAAGACGCCCATGAAAAGAATAGGTTTTCGTGAGGCAAAACCTGGGCCATGATACTCAGGGTGTCAAGGACTAAAATGAGAGAGAAAAGGGGGAATCATATTAACAAATATCAAATGCCTAGCTTTGTTGTAGTATGGAATATTAGTATTTCCCTTAAAAATAGGCAGAATGTATATCTGTTTTCTTAATAAAGCTATTTATCCATTTTCTGCAATCCTATTGCATAATATGAGTATTCTTGTTGCCACTGAATTATAATGTTAATGCAATTAACAGATAAAATCTGATGCAATGTATATGTAAATGCAATAAATATGTATACTTATGTGTTTTATAAAAAGAAATATTAACACTGGAATCCATACCCTTTTATTTTCTCACGATAGGTTGAGTTTCTCTTCTCTAAGAATTGTTTTGAATTTCAATTTTCATTCTCTCTCTCTCTCTCTCTCTCTCTCATTTTTAGGCTTTAGAGTAATCATCTATACCTTATAAAATATACATGAAAGAAGATATACAGGTATTTTAATCCAGAAATACAGATGCTCTGCCAGTGGATCATATCCAAAGACTTTCTAGATATGTGTGATCTGGCTGGAATACAGACATGCCCTTAATACCCAACTTTAATCCTAAAGAATGATGGTAAAGTTGGTTTGTAGATGTAAACAACCATGTTTAAAAGTGATGTCTAATTGAAGGATAAAGTGGCAAATCAAAGAAAGATTTGACTGAGTGAGTCAGAGATAGGATACACCCAGCTCTCATGAGAACAGCAGTAGAAAGAGAGGATACTTAAGAAAGCAGAGATAACACAAATAGATGGATAGATAGATAGATAGATAGATAGATAGATAGATAGATAGATAGATAGATAGATAGATGATAGATAAAAGAAAGCAGTTTTACTTTGAAAGCTTTACAGAGATACGTTGCAGGTGAAGACAGAATGAGTCAGAGAATAAGAAGGAGCCATAAAATAAGAAAAAAAAAGGTCAGAATTAGTTTGAGCTCAAATAGAGCAATTCAGTGAGAAATCAAGAGAATCCCTATTGAATCAATTACTTTGGAGAAGACTTTGAGCCAGAACAGTTGAGTTGAATCAGTCAGCCAGAATTCAGAGATGTATAAAGGGTAAGTATACTCAGCAGTAAGCCTCCTAGATGACAATTATACCTGGTGAATAAAGCAGTCTGGCGGCTCCTCAGAAAACTGGGCATGACACTTCCGGAGGATCCGGCTATACCACTCCTGGGCATATACCCAGAGACTTTACCTGCATGCAATAAGGACACATGCTCCACTATATTCATAGCAGCCTTATTTATAATAGCCAGAAGCTGGAAAGAACCCAGATGTCCCTCAACGGAGGAATGGATTCAGAAGATGTGGTATATTTACACAATGGAATACTACTCTGCAATTAAAAACAATGAATTCACGAAATTCCTAGGCAAATGGTCAGAACTTGAAAATATCATCCTTAGTGAGGTAACCCAATCACAAAAGATCACACATGGTATGAAGTCACTGATAAGGGGATATTGACCCAGAATCTCAGAATACCCTAGACACAATCAGCATATCAATAGATTTCTAAAAAGATGGAAGGAGAGACCCCTGGTCCTGGAAAGACTGGATGTAGGGGAACGCCAGGACAGAGTAATGAGAGGGGGTTGAACGGAGAAAAGAGGGAGGGAAGGGGGCTTATGGGACTTTCGGGGAGGGAGGAAACGGGAAAGGGGAAGTGATTTGGAATGTAAATTAAAAAAATAAAATAAAATTAAATTAAAAAAAAAAAAAAAAAAAAAAAAAAAAGTTACTTATATAAGAATGACTAGAGAGATGATTCAGTAGAGGAGAGCCTAAATTGCTCTTGATGAATACAAAAGTTCTGTTCCCAAGATTCATATTAGGGGGCATACAACAATTCAAATCCAAAGGGATTAAATCTCCTTTACCTTCTAGGCATCTGCATTCACACACACACACACACACACACACACACACACACACACACACTCACACACACGTGATTGAGCTTATTTTTAATCTTTCCTTTTCCTTCTCTCTCAACACCACATCTCTCTCTAAATACTTTTTTCATTACAATATGCACCTACCTACTTTGATTTTATTTGAACCAAGAGCACAAATTTTCTTAAGGTGGAACACGTATCTGTTGCTACAACACTAAAGAAATATAACATAACATCCCCAAGTACTCATTAAATATCTGAAGTACTTCGGTGAGGCATTGGGCCTCAGTAGTCTCTCCTTCATGAATAAGAGAACAGTGATGATTCCAGTATTATAGAAGACATGTGCAGTAACGACAGCCAATACACCATTTCTCAACATTCATCCCCACCCTCTAGTTCTGAAAATGATGATTTTCAGATCATCATTTATGATGTTTCCTGATCTTTGCAGTGGGGCATTGAGATCGGCACTTCACAGTCATTTATTTGCTGCAATTTTATCAGATGTGTACCTTTTTATTAATGAACATCTACTTGTAAAGTTAGATTCTCTGAGGAAGATGGGAAGAACCACTCATCTATGGCTATAAACCTGAACACTCAGATAAAATTTAATATCATTTCCAGTCAGTACAATAATACAAGTAGATTATCCCATCTTATCAATTACTTCATCAATCATGACCTTCATAGTTCTTTGCCCCCTTCTGTAGATTGGGCCCAAAGTTCCAATTTAAAAGAAGTTGGTCACTAGTATAAAAGTCATCCCACAATTACAACAGTAGGCATACCTTTACAAGCAGCTATTTAATGCATCATGAAGGAATGAAACAGAAGTAGGGCCTATAAGAAATTTTCAGCCCCTGGAAGATTGCATTACTAATTCTGATAGTATGAAAGCCAGCCAGGTGGAAGAACACTTTGAAATCTCTTTAGGTTTGACTTCCTATGTTGTGAAGAACAAGTATGTCGTGTATGAATTTTTTAAGATCCATTTTTTTCTGAGCATAGCATTGTCAACCTATGAATAACACCTCTATTAATATTTTAATTGCTGGAGAAGTTCAGTAATGTATATAATGTATTTTTTAACATATATATTCTCCTTCAGTCCCCTCCAATTCTTTCCCTTCTCCCACAATCCTTTTGCTTCTCTTTGTATTCAATTCATTGAATCTAGTTAAAGGCACTCATAAGCACATGGCAACATTTTAAAAACACATATTTGTAAAGGGCTTACAAAGTACTAGGTTTTCTTATGACTTTTGGGCAACCTTCTTTATGTTAACTATCCCTGCCCCTATCCCATCTTCCCTATCACCTCTTGCCCCATCCTTTTTTAAAATTTTAACCCAAAGTAGTCCCCCCTTTTCATTTTCTTTAAATCTTTTTTACAGTCCAGACTTTATCCCTTCCCGTTTCATGCTCTGACTATTGAAAGTTAGCTTCTTGAGTTCTTTATATATTTTTGCTATCAGCCCTCTATTGCAGTGGGGTAAATGAAAAATTTTCCTAACATATAGGTTGTCAATTTGTCCTTTTGACTGTGTATTTTGATTTACAGAAGCTTTTCAATTTCATGATGTCCCCTTTATCAACTCTTGATCTTAGAGCCTGATCCATTGGGGTTCTGTTTAGGATATTTCCACACTTAGCAATGATTTTGAGGTTCTTTCCCACTTTCTCTTCTACTAGATTCACTATGTCTGGTTTTATGTTGAGGTCCTTGATCCACTTGCACTTGATCTCTGTGGAAGATGACTGCCAGACTAGCACCATTTATTAAATATGATTTTTTCCATTGTATATTTTTGGCTCCCTTGTAAATGATCAAGTGTCCATATGTGCATGAGTTTATTTCTGGGTCTTCAGTTCTATTCCATTGATAAATCTGTCTGTTTTTTATCAACACTATATCATTTTTAATCACTATTGATCTGTAGGACAGCTTGAGGTCAGGGATGGTAATTTCCTCAGAAGTTCTTTTATTGTTAAGATTTATTTTTGCTATCCTGGATTGTGTTATTTAGAATTTTACCACTGTGGACACACATCATGACCAAGTCAAGTTTTAATATGAAAAAGATTTATTGGAGCTGGATTACAGGTTCAGAGGTTCAATCCATTATCATCAACATGGGAGCATGGTATCATCTAGGCAGGCATGGTGTAAGGAAGAGCTGAGAGTACTCTATCCTCATCTGAAGGCTGCTAGCAGAATACTGACTTCCAGGCAGCCAGGATGAGGGTCTTAAAGCCCATATCCACAGTGGCACACCTATTTCAACAGGGCCACATCTTTTTTTTTCATTTTCTATATTTTTTATTTGCATTTCCAATGATTTCCCGTTTCCTGGTTCCCCCCTCCCTGAAAGTCCCATAAGCCCTTTCCCCTTCCCCTGATCCCCATTCAACCCCCTCCCGCTTCTCTGTCCTGGTATTCCCCTACACTACTACATCCAGTCTTTCAAGGACCAGGGTCTCTCTTTCCTTCTTGGAAATCAATTGATATGTAAATTGTGTCTTGGGTATTCCGAGATTCTGGGTTAATATCCCCTTATCAGTGACTGCATACCATGTGTGTTCTTTTGTAATTGCGTTAGCTCACTAAGGATGATAATTTCCAGTTCTGACCAATTGCCTAAGAATTTCATGAATTCATTGTTTTTAATTGCAGAGTAGTATTCCATTGTGTAAATATACCACATCTTCTGTATCCATTCCTCCGTTGAGGGACATCTGGATTCTTTCCAGCTTCTGGCTATCATAAATAAGGCTGCTATGAACATAGTGGAGCATGTGTCCTTATTGCATGACAGGAAGGCCTCTGGGTATATGCCTAGGAGTGGTATAACAGGATCCTCCGGGAGTGTCCTATTAAAAAAATGGGGTACAGAGCTAAACAAAGTATTTTCACCTGAAGAATATCGAATGGCTGAGAAGCACCTAAAGAAATGTTCAACATCCTTAGTCATTAGGGAAATGCAAATCAAAAAAACCCAGAGATTCCACCTCACATCAGTCAGAATGGCTAAGGTCAAAAGCTCAGGAGACAGCAGGTGTTGGCGAGGATGTGGAGAAAGAGGAACACTCCTCCATTTCTGGTGGGATTGCAAGCTGGTACAACCACTCTTGAAAGCAGTCTGGTGGTTCCTCAGAAAACTGGGCCACACCTTCTAATAGTGCCATTCTCTGGGCCAAACACTACAAATCATTACATTCTACCCCCTGGCTCTGATGGGCTTGATCTAAACATAGCTGAATAGGTTCTTGCCCCCAAAGTCCCATTCACTTAATTTGTCAGGATTCAGCTCTATTTCACTTCCTGGTACCCCTTTAAAACTTGAACCATATATTTTATACTTTTCATTTCTCAGCTGGATATGTGTGTTTAAAATGTTCTTCATGAGACTGAACCAGAGAACAAAGTCTATTATGGGCATTTCTGAGGTTTACTTTTTCAATGAAATTAATCTGAAACTCTTCACCTTAGCCTAAGTCAGAATCTTCTGACAAGGACAAAAAGTAGCCACATTCATCATCAAATATCACAAAACAGTCTTTATGACACATACTGAAATTCTTCTCCTCTGAAACCTTTTGTGCCAGTTCAGCAAAGTTCAAATTACTCTCAGCAAGGACATCTTCCATTTTCCTACTAGCATGGCCCATTATGCCCCATTTAAAGCATTCCCCTGCTTTCCAAAGTCAAAGTTCCAAAATCCACATTCTTCCAAACAAAAGCATTATCAATCCTATCACAGCAATTCCTCAGTAACTGGTACCAATTTCTGCCTTAGTTAGGTTTTTACTGTTGTGAACAGACACCCTGGCCAAGGCAAGTCTTAATAAGAAAAACATTTAATTGGGGCTGGCTTACAAGTTCAGAGAATCAGTTCACTATCATCAAGGTGGGAACATGGTAATATCTTGTTAGTCAAGGTGCAGTAAAAAACTAAGAGTTCTACATCTTCATCTGAAGGCTGCTAGCAGAATACAGGCAACTAGGATGAGGGTCCTAAAGCCCACACTCACAGTGACACACCTACTCCAACAGGGGCACACCTACTCCAACAGGGCCACAGCTTCTAATAGTGCCATTCCTTGGACCAATATACAAACCATCGCAGGGGATTTTGATTTTTCCATGTAAAATTGAGAATTGTTCTTTCCATGTCTGTGAAGAATTATGATGGAATTTTGATGAGGATTGCATTTAATCTGTAGATTGCTTTTGGTAGGATGACCATTTTTACTGTGTTAATCCTACCAATCCAAGAGCTTTGAAGATCTTTCCATCTCCTGAGATACTTGAAGTTCTTCTCATACAGATCTTTCTCTTGTTTAGAGCTATACCAAGATATTTTATTTTATATTATTTGTAACTATCATGATATTAGTTGTTTCCCTCTTTTTGTTCTCAGCACCTAATCTACCTTCTCCAAAATTGACCATATAAATGGTTACAAAACAAGCCTTGCAATCCCATAGGAAGAGCAATAATATCAACCAACCAGACAACCCTCCACAGAGCACCAAGGCACTAAACACATGGAGGAACCCATGGCTCTAATTGCATGTATAGCAGAGAATGGCCTTATCTGGAGTCAATGGGAGGCGAGGCATAGGTTTTGTGAAGGCTTAATGCCCCAGTGTATGGGAATGCAAGGACCATGAGGTAGGAGTGGATAGGTTGGGATGCTTCCTCATATAAGGAGGTGGGAGGGGTGGGATGGGAGTTTATGGAGGGAAAACCAGAATGAGGGATAACATTTGAAATGTAAATAAATAAAATAAGCAATAAAAATTAAAAATACACTTGGTTCATATTTTCTATTAGTTTCACTGTGTCTCTGTTTAATTTCTGTCCATTAGTGAGAGTGGGGTGTTGAAAACCTGCTATTATTGTATGAAGTTCAATGTGTGTTTTGAGCTTCAGTAAAATTTCTTTTACGAGTGTGAGTGCCTTTGCATTTCAGATACTGATGTTTATAACTCAAATTTCCTCTTGGTGGATTTTTCTTTGATGAATATGAAGTGTCCTTCCCCATCATTTTGGATATCTTTTGGTTGAAAGTTTATTTTATTGGATCTTAGAATGTCAACCTCCCCTTCTATCCTGCGACCATTTACTTACAAATTATTTTTCCAGCTTTTAACTCTGAGGTAGTGTCTGTCTTTGTCATTGAGGTATATCTTGTAAGCAGTAAAATGCTGGATTCTGCATGCATATCCACTGTGTTAGCTTGTATCTTTTTATTAGGGAGTTGAGTCTGTTGATTTTGAGAGCTATTAATGTCAGAAGATTGTTAGTTCCTGTTACATTTATTGTTGTAGGTAACATTATGTGTATGTAATTCTCTCATTTTGGTTCTCTTGTGAGATGATTCATACCTTATTTTTCCTTTTAGAATCCTCTGTAGGGTTGGATTGTTAGAGAGATACTGTTTAAATTAGGTTTTGTCATGGGATATTTTGCTTTCTCCATCTATCATGATTGAGAGTCTTGCAGTGTATTGTAGGCTGTGCAGGCATTTGTGTTCTCTGAGAGTCTGCAGGATATCTATCCAGGATCTTCTGGATTTTAGAGTCTCAGTTAAGAAGTATAGTGTAGTTCTAATAGGTCTGCTATTATATGTTATGTGGCCTTTTTCCCTTAAAACTTTTAATATTCTTTCTTTGTTCTGTGCATTTAGTGTTTTGATTCTTATGTGATGTGAAAATTTTCCTTTCTGGTCCAATCTCTTTGGTGTTCTGTAGGCTTCTTGCACCTTTATGGCTATCTCTTTCTTTAGATTGTGGAGGTTTTCTTCTATGATTTTTTGGAGATATTTTCTGGTCCTCTGAGGTGGGAATCTTTTTGCTTTTCTATTCCTATTATTTTTAGGTTTGATCTTTTCATTGTACCCTGGATTTCACAGATGTTTTGGGTTAGGAGCTGTTCATGCTTTGTATTTTCTTTTACCTTTATGGTATCTTCTACACCTGTGATTCTCTTCTCTAAACTTGTGTTCTGTTTGTGATGCTTGTATCAGTAGCTCCTAACCTCTTTCCTAGAATTTTCCATTTTCCAGGTTTGACTCCATTTTTTATTACTTTGTTTCTATGTCCATTTTTAGGCTTTGAATCACTTTGTTCAATGATTACATGTGTTTGATTGTTTTTACCTGTATTTTTTAAAGTGTTTTTTTTCCTCTTTAAGTGCTTTTACCTATTTAACTGTGTTTTATTGTATTTCTTTAGTGAGTAATTCATACCCTCCTTAAAGCTCTCTAGTATCTTCATGACATGGGATTTTACCTCAGCATCACACTTTTCAGGTATGTTGGAATATTCAGGACTTGTTGTGGTGGGAGAACTAGGTTCTTCTGATGGTGCCAAAGTATATTTATTGACTTCTGTAATTTATGTTAATGTGCTTGATTCTTGACATCTGGTTTATCTCTGGTATTGACTGGCCTTGATGTCTGTCTGGAGCCTGCCTCGTGTGTTCCTGGTTTCAACAGATCTCCTGGGAGACCTGCAAACTGTGCAATGTTGAGAGAGGCTTACATGTTGATCTGCTCCAGCAGTGGTGCAAACTAGAAGACAGAGAGGGTTCAAGCAGAGGGGAGGGGTGTCTCATGTCTGCTGGTCTTGGAAATCACAGCTAATGCACTTACTTGGGCAGGTGTCTTACATGTTACCCTGGCTACAGCAGATCCCCTGGGAGATTTGCTAATTGTGAGATGTTGAGAGGGGTAGACATGTCGATCTGCCCTAGCGTAGGTGCAATTTACTTTCTCTTATTATCCTCAGACCCTGGGAACAACATCCTTCTCTCAAATTCTATTAGGAAAACTGTTTCAAACAGTATATATTTCTTTAGGAATATATACATATTTTTACTATTTTTTTTCAGTTGATGTGAGCTAAGACTATTTGAGTTCCTTGACATTGTCATATATTTGAATGTACATGTTTCTAGCACACAGTTTACTTCCACTGGGGCTATTAAAGATATTTTGGTTCAAATTTTAAGTGTTTTAAAAGACCTCCATATTGGTTTGTGTAATAGCTATACTAATTACTCTCCTGAGAAACCTAAAATGATTTTCTTTTCTTTGTTCTATATGGTCTGCTTTCTTTCCTTTGATCTTTTATAAAATAGCTATCCCTAATGAAGATGAAGTAATGTTTGAGTTGTTTTGACAAGATGTTTATTTGTATTGAGCAAATTTTCTCAGTAATTTTTGTCTCTTTTAATATCTTCCTTAGTAAATTATGCTATTTTATAACTTCTTTACTTACAATATTTTTTAATTCATGTAATAATATAGCCCCATTATATTTTACCTCCTCTTATGAAGGGTATGCATTTCATAAGAAGTGAGAGGTCCTTTAAGACCTATTTACAGGATCATTAAAATGTATTTTAAAAATACTATAGCTGGAAAATCACCATAATCACTGTCTTTGAACAATTTACCTCAAGTATATTTTTTAATGTCATATGCTGTTTTTTTTTGCTTTCTATTGTTTCACAAAAGGCTTCAAAATATTTCAAAATAGTCTTTAAAACTTGCTACAATTATTACAGACTATTTTGCATTCAATAAGCAATGTAGGGCAAGATTTTGTGATTCTTTATTTGACTGATTCAGTAAGATGTTTAATTTTCCAGTTGATTTGTGAGAAATAGAAAGTTCAGCATCCTTTTCCACTGTCTATGCATCAGACAGATTTGTCCCTAATGTAACCTTTCATATTTGTTATTCACTGATCTTGGATGTCAGGATTCTGTAATTTTAGGCAATGCTATTAAGTGCACATTCACATCCAATACTTTCTTTTTCAAAATATTTTAATGTGTATGATTAGTTTAAACAGTTTTTGCCATAAAGAAGACAAAATAATAGTGTTCTAAAAAATTCAGTTCATATGAAGTAAAATATGACTATAATAAATGACTATAATATATAAATATGACTATAATATATAATACTTGTAGTTTCCATATTTAAATTTGCATTTGCACTATTCAAGGGATATAGCAGATTGAGCATTACATTGGTACTCTGTAATGGAGTCTCCCCTCCTCTACATGGCTTCCTCTGTTCTCTTCCTCTTCTCAACTTTCCCATAGTTGTGTCAGAGTTTTGATCACACTCTGTTCAGATAGCAACTGAGTTAAAAAGTATGCCACATTTGTTTCATGTGTGAATGAGCTGGGTGGATGCCTACGGTATTTGACTTAGTAGTGCATATATGGTATTTGGCTTAGTAGTGCATATATTTCTTGTCATAATGAACAGAAATCCTTCCCTTCATTTAATTTCAATAATCCAACCACTGTTTTAAATTTCCATTTTTCTTGTTCCATTTTACACATTTGTGCATCACCATTTAAATGTGAGATAGTCTCAATCAATAAACTCTCAGTGTAAACATCATGATCTGTGGCCTTGATTCTATCAAATTAAAGGAACCAAAGGTAACTAGAAAGATACTAAAAGAATAGAACTAGAAATATTTTATTTTGATTTTGTGTGTGTATTTTTTTATTATTTATTTTATTTTATTTTTTTAATTTGTGTGTATTTTCTATTTTCTTCTGACATTATTGTTTTGCTTTGTAATCTAAAACTTCACACAAATAAAGCAAATGTTATATTGCATTGAGCTTTAATTGAACTAAATGGTAGAATCATACATTTAATCAATGGGAAAATAACATTAGAATATATAACTCAGATGAGTACAATTTAAGCATGTGGTGCAAGTTTGTAATTACCTTGAAAGTCACAAAAATGAATGATATTATTTACTTGACTAAAAATACATGTGTTTGATAAGTGTCTGTACTTTACCTCCTTTAAAACATTAATTCAGAGAAGTTATAATGTTCAAATGAGGTAACTATTTTTAATTAAAAGTAAGAAACATTCAGCAAAAGAGAGGCAATGAATAACTAGATTGCTCATGTAAGAAAAGACACTAATTATTAATCAGCATGTGAAAACTCTAATTTCAAGTGAAATAAAAAACATGCAAATAGAAGAAATGAGAAACATTTTTAATCTGTGAATGATGAAATTTGAGAAGTATGCTTATGATATTTTGGACTATACATATTACTGTTAAACTACCCCCTGTTGATTCTATTAATTCTATGTGACAAATGTTTATCCATTTTTCCATCTATGACATTTCTAAAATATACTTTAATAAAATAACCTAAAATAGATCAAAATGAAAAATTTGAACCTTTTTGTGTAAAACTACTTTCTCTACATGTGTATTTACATTTCTTATATATGGTTATATATAATATATACAGATATAAAATTTGTCTACTACATCTTTTCATTTGTCACTATAGCTGTCAAAAGTGGATGGAAAATAATTCAGTTTAATGGGAATGAATTGTTAACTCAGTGGCTATTTCTGTGTACTGTTCTTGCATAGAGTCTGTGTTCAGTTCCAGGCCACTCATATCTCCAGTTCCAGGGTTTTAAAATCCTCTTCTTGATGCCATGGTCATCTGTACTCACAAGCACACCTAAGCACAAACACAACACAAACACACACACACACACACAAACACACACACACATGCACACACACATGTAAAAATATAGGACAAAAATTAAATGCATACAGTTATAATAACATTCTTTTAGGCTAATCCACATCATGGATAGTTGACCAATCCATGATTTTTAAATTTTAATTTAATTAGATGAATATTTAACCAATTTTAGAACAGTTACAAAGAAAAATTTGGCAAAGTATATAGAGGCTTTCCCTTGTATTATAGAGGTTTGAGGTATATGATCTGTTTATTTCATTGTAGAAGGAAAACGGTATGACTCACACAATACAATAAATGCAACCCAGTATGCTTTCTCAGGGTATATCAGCAGAGATACTACTGTTCGGAGAAAAAAGAATTATGGGTTGAGTTGCCCTCGACTTGTTAAGAGAACTCTAATGATCCAGTTTCATTGAGTTTACATCCTTGCTTAGTGTTGGCATTTTGATGTTGGCATTTTTCCAGGTCATTCATATTTTTCTAAGTAACTTTTCCCCAATGATTCAATAATTGATTTAAATAAACTTAGTGGGTTAAAATGTTAAAGGTGGATGGAGTCATTTCTTTGTAATGCCAATGTTGTCTTCTCTGGGATGAGCTGGTTTACAGCTTCCAAGAAAAATTACACAGCACATACAGTTATACTGCAAACTTTGCTGATCCATTTATATATCTGAAGTGACAAAAAAGGGCAGTTAAGCATAGGAATTTTCCTTAAGTGATATGTGAGTTGATAGGCTGAAGCTACAGTTGTGGCTATGATTTTGTAAAGTAATGTGTGTATGTGTGTGCATGTAGATGTGTATGTTTTATAGATAGTAATAGATTCAAAATTTAAGAATTTTCATTTATACATATTTATACATATGATTTTATGTGTGTGTGTGTGTGTGTGTGTGTGTGTGTGTGTGTGTGCGCTAAAAGAACAGAAGAGCATGTCAGAATGTCAGATTCCCTAAAATTGGAGTTACAGAAGGCTTTGTGACCTACCAAATGGATGCTGGGAAAGAAACCCAGGTTCTCTGGAATAGTATCAAGTTCTATTTAAACTGAGGAGCCAATGCCTCAAAACATAGTGTTTGACATCTCCAAACCTACTAGATGAAAACACTTCAAAAATTTAGGATGGTATTATTCTCGTGAAGTGGATTGGAATTTCAGTGAAGTCTTGTAACACATTGCTAATGAATAATAATAATCTTAATTTTAAAGTGTTGAGGAAGGCTTTGTTAGATCTTGTGTTAGATGTTACGAGTATAATAACATTTTTATCCATGTAAAGCATATAATTTAAGTTTTGAAAATAAAGTACTTTTCTTTTTATTATTATTTTAGTTTTTCATTCATTATATTTTGGTAACTTACTTTCTCATTCTCATCATAGAAAGGCACTCAACTACCCAACTTCATACTTTCTGTCATCCTAAAAGCCTCCTTATATACTATAATAACTCACTTGAGATAATTATTTTAATGAACTCTTGGATTGCATGTGCCAAATAAAAAATTCATTAAAAGTAATAATCTTTGTTAAACTTGGGTTTTAAAGTTAAAACAAATTCATGAAAATAATTTAGAAGAGTTTGTCAGTTTGGCTCATCAGTTCACATAGCATTTGCTACCCTTCCAGAGAACCTGGGTTTGTTTCCCAGAATCAATACAGTAGAGAACAAAGCCTCTTGTTACTCAAGTTTTAGGGATTCTGGCAGTCTCTTCTAAATTTTTTCCATTCTTAAAAATCTTTACAAAACCCAGACACTGTTGTGGATTCCAACAAGTGCTTGCTGACAGGAGCCTGATATAGCTGTCTCCTGAGAGGCTCTGCCAGAACCTGACAAATACAGAGATGGATGCTCCCAGCCAACTAATGGACTGAGGACAGGGTCCTCAATGGAAGACCTAGAGAAAGGACCCAAGGAGCTGAAGGGGTGTGCAGCCCCATAAGAGAACAACAGTATGAACCAACCAGTATCCCCAGAACTCCCAGGGACTAAACCACCAACCAAAATGTACGCATGGAGAGACCCATGGATCTAGATGCATATGTAGTAGAGGAAGAACTTGTCAGACATGAATGAGAGGAAAGGCCCTTGGTCCTGTGAAGGCTCAATATCCCAGTGTAGGGGAATGCCAGGACAGGAAAGTGGGGGAGGGAGGGTTGGTGAGCAGGGGGAGGAGAGAAGTGATAGGTAATTTTCGGAGGAGAAATGAGGAAAGGGGATAACATTTGAAATGTAAATAAAGAAAATGTCTAATAAAAATAATTCTGGGTTGTAAGAATTTTAATTGTGAACTTGACACAAGAGTATCTCAGTGAGAGATTTATATTGGTCTCTCCTGTGAGGATTTCTGTAAGATATTTTATAATTATGTTAGTTGATATAAGAAATTCTAACCCACTCTAGGCAGAAACAGTTCCCAGATAGCAGATTAAAATAAAATATAAAATAAAAAAAATAAAAAGTACAAATAAAACTGAGCACTGCCAATCAGGCAGAAAGCTTGGATGCATTCATTTTTTCTGATTATGCGTGTAAATGGGTTGTGAATCATTTATTAAAGTTTGTGCCTGAGCTTTCCTAAAATTCCAACTTGTAATATGGAATTATAAGGCAAATATTTTCTTCTAAGTTGCTTTTGTACAGGGTATTCTATTACATATAAATGATAGGTAGTAACATAAATGAAACTAGAACGATATGTCACTAAAACTATTTAAGTTCTTAAATCTTTCCTAGAAAAGGCAATAAAGCAAACAAACCTGATGTCATGTCTTTGGTATTGTCGTTTTGATTTACTTTATTTATTTTGCCTGTCTGCTTGTTTTAAGACAGTGTTAATATATAGCATTATGGCTTGGACTTGGTTATATAGACCACAGCAGCCATGAAGTAACAGAGCTTTTCCTGCCTCTGTATTCAGTTGTGGGTTAAAGGCATGCATTACCCCACTCAATGCCAGATGCCATTCTAAGGAACATATGTATGAAACTGTTTATTTTATCGTATGGAGTTGGTATTCAGAAATCACTTTTAGTGAGAATATTTTGACTGATTCTACAGGGAACAAAAAGCAGATGTTACCAAATAACTATTAAGTCATATTGAATCTTCAGAAAATTAGTGAAATAATGAATTAACCAACATTGAAAGAAGGTGGAGAGAAAAGGGTGCTTTCAGAGGAAACCTGTCACTTGCAGTGAAGAGCAAACAGTTTAATAGGTAGGTCATTATTTTTTCTAGTGTGACTTAAAGCACTTCATCCACATTAAGTCTATTGTCAAAGTCAACCTTTTACTTTCATATACTGACATATATATATGTGTGTGTGTGTGTGTGTGTGTGTGTGTGTATGTATATGTATATAGTGTGTGTGTGTGTGTGTGTGTGTGTGTGTGTGAATAGGATGTGAGGATGTGAGGAGTATGAATAGAAATGAATTTTACCTACTCATATAGACCTATATTCTATTCCATAGAATTTCCCTATCTTAAAAAATGTGGTTAATAATAATTGAAATTTTCTTCATACCAAAAGTTGGAATAAAGGTCATTCTATCCCAAAGGAGGTGATATGCCTTTCAGAATTTGCTGACACTTTTCCTGATGGTCAATATCATACAATAATTATATATAACTGATAATTCAGGACTATATTCAAGAGAGAAAAAGGTTTGTATCCAGAATGTTTGATGCAAAATATCTACCAAGTAATAAGAGGAAATGTGGGTATATGTTTTGAGGTTATGCAATCAACGGGGTCTGAATATAACAATAGATCAATGAGCAAATTAACCACTAAGGCGTTACAGAAAACTTCATGAAAAACTCGTCCATTCTAAGTCAAGTAGAACTGCCTAAGGTATTCTGAAGGATAACAAAAGAAAAGATCAAGTACTGAGAAGTATGAGTATGGTAGAGAGCATATACTGTATGACATCAGAATCATGAGAATTAGGCCCCCTATTTGAGCCATAATCATCTCATGGATGACACATAAGAAATAATGCACAGATAAAGGCACTAATTTATTAATTTCAAGTCTTGTAGTAAAGGAGATGACTGAAGATTTGGGATAATTAATCTCAAATTAATTTAAAAGTGTATATGAAATACCTGAATACAGTTGCGAGAAACCTATGGGAGACAGAAACGCTTGACCTGGATCATAATAGTGGAAGACCAGTCTCTGTTCCTCACTGTCTGCAGCACTCTGGAAAGCAGCAGGGTAAAGCTGGCACTAGTTTCAGGGTGACTGGGGAGTCAGCCCCTGAGGGTCTGGCATCTGGAAAACTATGGGGCATAAAAATTCAGATACCACTCAGACCAGGACACAGGGCTTAAAATTAGCCCACCACAACATCTAACCCATTGATGACCTGCTGGAATACGTGGTCATACAGGATCTTCAATGACAGAGGGTAACAGCAGGATATCTGAGAAGAGTCCCAGTAAAGGTCCCATATTGATAGATTAATAGAAGCCAGAGGGCTCATTCCAGTCCAATGAGTCATTTCAATGAATTCTACATGTAAAGAAGTTTATACAAAGGGTGTGTGGCATACTTCAGCTTCCACAATGAGATATTGTGTCTCTTGATTAGGGGGTTACAAGGGTGAAGGGTGGGTTCAGGGAGGAGGTCAAGATGAGTTGGATTGTCATGAATGGTGTACCATTCACAAAGAACTAATAGAATGTTTTTAACAGGAAGAAAAAAACTAGGTAGTATAGGAAAAATTGCTTGAAATTTCTGATTTAAAGTTCTTAAACTTCTAAGCTAGAGACATACCAATGAGCAGCATAATTGCAGGGAATGCTGTAAAAATCTCAATTCATGTTAAAGAAGAATGATGGCAAGTTAACAGTGGCAACAATAAATTTGTCATCCTCTCACTTCATAAATAGAATTGACTTTTTTTTTTCCTAGAAAGTTTTGGTGGTTGGTAAGTGATTTGGTGGAGTGTTTGGTGTAAGTAGCCATTTTTCATTTCAGAGTCTAACTCTGTGTGTGCTTATAATTTGTATCTTGGTCTTTTAGAGACCACCACTTAAGTATGAGTAGCCTGAGAACATTCTGTGTGATGATAGAAGTACAGAGAGAGAGGAGGGGAAGCAACAAAATGGCAAATATGCATGGAAAAATTTATTACCACAGTGCATCCTCATCTCCTACAATTCCAGTGGATATCACATGGGCCACCTACTAATCATTGACCCAGCCCTCTTTCTACTTCTGAACAAAAACATTTAAGAATACTATACTATTTGTTTTAATTCTTCAATGTTTAGTGGTTTCAAGCAGCAAAAGATAAAGGAACTAGTTAAAACGTTCTAATCAAACCCAGCAATGTAAGGGAAGATTAAAAATTTGTCAAGTAAATTCATTGAATTTTGTTTTTATACCAAAGGAAACAGCATAGTTTTCACAGAATTTGTTAGCCAATAATTCGAAGAAAAATGAATTTAAGCTCTGGCTTTGTTGCTTGTTCAATACCACTACATAATTCAAAGTTAATGTGTTTATTAGCAGAGAGAGGAATTGCTTTTAAGTTATTGTTAATATATATGATAAAAACTGTGAATTTTTAGGTTTAAATCAGTACATAAAGGCATGTTGTAGGAATTAAAGATGAGAATGAGCACAAGAAGTTTCAAGAAAGAAACAATGACAGGCTTTGGTGAATGCTGTTATGGAGAAGTTAGTCTTAGAAATCCAGCCTTGTGATTCAGGATAACAGAGACTTCAAGACACACTGATCATATGATAGTTAAATGGATAAATATGTAATAGAAAATCAATAGATAGACAAATGGATATAAAAATATGAAGATAGATGTTAGAGAAATTTATGGAAGATTTCCTGAAAGTCACTTTCATTTTTTCTACCATTGAACTAGCACTAAGGAATTCATTGAATTTTCAGACTTTTGGTGTTATTAAAAAATAAGTTGTTACCAAATTAGTTTTGTGTCTATTGTCATGACTTCCCGTATCAAAAGATTTCATCGAACATAAATGGGCACTTATCATGGACATTTAGAATAAAATTTAATGAGTATCTAGGTCACACAATATAAGACAGAATTAAGAAATATAACCAGGCTATGCATGGATTGAAAATTATATTTTGTTGCCCTACCAAAGGTTAAAGAGGCAAGAGAGTAGAACTTTTTTTATGCTCCAGTTATCTTTTGGAAATTCTTTGGACAAACCTAAACAGAAGGAACAAGCTAGAAGGGTCAGAAACCAGACATGTCTTAAGGTTTCATAGGAAAGCAGATAACACATAACGGCATCAATGTCTAAGGGACCATTCCCAGTGCACTGCAGATTGTTGACTTAGTTGATCAGAACAAAAAATGGCTTGTTAGGATGTCAGATAACTGACAAGTCTACTTGTTGTATTTTCAGCATATTCTGCTTCTCAAGTCAGCCTTCATCAGAAAGGCATAGAAAGGAAGTCATATTATATATATTTTATTGGAAGCTCCAAATGTTATTTCAGTGGTAATTAACTGACAAAAAATACAGAATGTTATAATGTTAACCATATATTCTATATTATATAGAACTCACTGTAATGAGTTATGCTTTAGTTCAAGCCAATCCAAATGAGAACTATATCAAGACTTACAAAACACTAAATGGAAGTATGTGCCCTGAAGAATTCTCCTATTCTGTTAGTGAGAATAGAATTTTTTATATAAAAAATTAAGAGTAATGTAATCTACCATAGCAGTTTCCTCCAGTTCCTACTGAATAGACTTGGACACACTATCTAAATAGAAAGGACCAGTCAGCACTCTTGACTAGATTAACTCTGTATGGGAATTTTGATCAATGAGATTGGCAATTGATGCTAAACAGAATCAAGTACTCTTCTCTACAGCTGTTTCCACAGATGGGATCTTTTTATTCCAGAAGCAGTAAATTCAAACCTGAATTTCTACTTTACATTCTGAAAAAAAAAACCAACATGAATAGAAAAAAATTATTGAATTACTTTGACTTTCATGGCAAAATTCAGAGATGAGTTTGTCAGAGAAAGGGAGAGACTCTTGTCTCTCTGGAGTATAAGTTTTAATTAACAGTCCTCATTTGGAGGATTGGCAGGATTTTCTTAATTTGGTTCTGTTTTCTGTGTTTCTTCAACAATTTTAAAGAATTATTTATAAGGGTGAAAATAAAGGGAATATTATTTAATGTGTTTTCTTATTAAAATAATTTAAAAACTTTACAAAGAAGCCATTTTGTGAAAAAAATGGGATATTCCTGAGTGTAGTAAGTTAACAAAGATAATTTGTTAACAGAGACATTCAACATTTTATAGAAATATAAAGTGGGAATTTAAATGAGGGAAGAACGCTTGTGTAGCAAGTGTAAGGTGAAATGTTTGAACTGCCAAATCAAACACAATGGAATTTTAAAAAAGAGCATAGAGATTCAGCTTTATGAAAAAACATCTTATTGAATGATAATTAAGTTGTTAATGTCTTAATTTTTAATCTAACAATGTTGCCATAAATAATATCTAAAACCTTTATTTGTTTAAATTGAATTGGGAGCTTTTTTCAAAGGCCTATGTAGTAAGGGTTTTCAACACAATAATACATTTTTATATTTAGATGTCAAAACATCAAACTTTGGGTTTAGTGGTAGGGTTTTAATTACTGGTTACTTGATTTTGAAAACGGCATTTGGGATTTCAATTTCTCTTTCTTCCTCTTTAATTTTCTAACCATAATATGAACAGTTGTCTCTAAGATATACTTGATCATAGTTGATGAACTACCATAGATCTGAAGCAATCTAAACTACTTATTATGTGTAAAAGCCCCAAATTTACTGAAATCAAACCCTTTCATGAGATAATTCAGTACGTGAAGTACTTGCACAAGCATGAAGACCTGAGTTCAGATTTCAGCACTATATAAAAGTCAGGTGTCTTGGTATGTGTCATTAATTCCAGTGCTGGGAGACGAGGCAGAATTAGAAGATCCCAGGAACTTCCAGACAAGTGAGCCTAGGAGACTCACTAAGCTCTAGCCAGGCTCAATGAGTGACCCTGTTTCTGGGAAATAAGGTACATAACAATAAGGGAAATAGATAAATAGTAATAAAGATACTACATGTTGATCTTTGTCTTTCCTTTCCCCCATACAAGTGCATGCATACATGAGCATGAATACAGCATGGAACATACACAAAAAGCATATAAATTAATATTTTCTACTTGTAAGCTAGTTATTTCAAATATCTGCTATCCTAATAGAAAGCTAATACATACATAGTGTCTGAATATTTTAAATTTAACAATCCTTGTTTTCTTTCTTATTTTATTAAATTTCTCATTCAGCTATTAAATTAATCTGATGAAATTTAAACATGTAATGTGTACAATAGTACAAGATAACATTTCCAGTTTTGTCATAATTCTCACTGAGTTGAAAAGACAATAAATGGTTTCTACTAAAGTGTGTATGTGGAAGCTTGAGGGAAGATGTGGAAAATTATATTGAAAAATTTTGATTTTGCTTAAATATGTTAAATGACACATTTAGATATTGGATTCTGGTGGAAGTCAGTGATTGCTAGCTCAGAGGATAGACAACATTCTTAATGGAATGTACAAAATACATTCCTATAGATGCACATACTTCCAGGGTGTCTGTAGTGGTTTGAATATGCTTGGCCCATGGAAAGTGGCACTTTTAGGAGGTGTGGTCTTGTTGGAATAGGTGTACCCTTGCTGGATAAAGTGCATTACTGTGGAAGTGGGATTTGAAGCTCTGCTCAGGGAGAGATAGTCAGTTTTTCCTGGCTGTAGTCAGAACAAGATGTCATAACTCTCAGCAACACCAGTGCCATGCCTTCGGGGATGCTGGAGAGCTTCCTGCCAAGATGATGATTGACTGTACCTCTGAAGTTGTAAACCAGCCTTGATTAAATGTTGTCCTTTATAAGAGTTGTCTTGATCATGGTGTCTCTTGATAGCAATGGTAAGCCTAACTAAGACAGTGACCCTGATGTTTTGGGGAGGCCATGGCAGAGGTGTTCTGTCTTTGGCTGTGAAATAGTATAGCATTAAGTTCTCAGCTGCCTCACAGGGCAGCAACCATCTTTGGCTGTCAGACCCAGAAGGTCTGGGAGATTTTGCTGTGGAGCTTGGAAAAACTGGCCTAACTTGGTAAGGCACAGTGGGGTTGTCAACGCCAAAATGCCCACAGTCTTGGCAGTTTGGGCATGACCCTGTTTTTGGTCGATCTCCATGGCCTCTGTATCAGAGCCTGCCTCCAGCATCCTGCCCTGTTTGAGTTCCTGTCCTGATTTCCTTCAATAATGAAAAGCAAAGTTGAAATGTAAGCCCAATAAACTCTGCTGCCACCCCTCAAAAAAGATTTCAAGTTACATAAAAGAGTACAAGTTGAAGTATCATTAATGCAAATCTGATGATATCCTTAATACAAAAGTAAGGTAATTTAGTGGGAAAATAATAGTCATTAAATGCACTGAAGATTTTCATATAACAGAAAAATATTTAAATCAGTTTAATTTCTCAAAAATAACCAATTATGGTTGCAGGTGACATTTTCTGTAGGAGTTGTAACAACATAAAATTTTAGAAGTCATGAGGAAGAGTTTGAATCTCTTTGAAAATAATTATGAACCCCCATCTGTAGCATAAATTTTGCTGAGAAACACAGCTAAATGGGAATTCTGAGTTTACTAAAAGCTCAATTATTTTTTAACATCTTCTATGCTTGTGTTGACAAAAGCATTAGGTAATATATAGAAGGTGAATTCTGTATAATCTGGTAAGCATTTCTGGGGATTAGAAAATGCTGATCTAATTAATGTTCCTTGGAGAATGGCGATAAGTTTATTTTTGTTCTCTAATAAATACAAATTTTTTTCAGATAAGCTCGAATAAAAGCACATCTAACAAAAAATTTGGCTGCTAGATATTATTATATAAGCTCATTAACAGGGTACTAAACATAAAAGTGAAAAGCAAATAATGTGGTTCAAATGCTTTCGATTTCTAGTTTGGAAAACTGGAAGCTATTTTACAATAAACTAGAAATGAGCCCCATTAGTACCATATCACTGCTACCGTCTGCAAGAGACAAAGCTGTTTAATGAACATACATTATTCTGAAATTAATTTCCTATCATTATCAAATGTTAGGCCAGCAAAATTGTTGGCCTTGTCATCACATTAAATTTCATAATGTGACAAAAAATTGATCTCTAAAGTAAATGATTGATTACCTAGCACTGCTTCATTGATGTTACTTGTAAAATCATGATTATATCTAACATGAAAGCCTCTTTTCTGTAGGCTAGCTTCCATAATACCATAAAATACTATCCCAGGAACTCAATAATGGTCCTCCCCAATGTGACACTTATGATCTGTATAGTGACTAGCATGAAAAATTATTCCTAAAGGTGCAACATTGATACTCATATGACGGTGGTAACCAACAACATCTATGTGAACTTATTATTTACTCAAATGCTTGAGAATCCAACTGGTGCTAGAAATCCAACTAACTATCCAGGGCTTACTGAACTTGTTGATATTAAAACAGAATCTATAACTGCCTCTTTGTTAGAATAGCATAATTTCTAACTCTGTCCTAAGGCTTAGCCTTCTACTATCTGATAAGAGTGGATACCTCCCCTCGTTAAAGAAGCTTTCATCAACAACAAGTTGAGATAATTATAGAAACCTACAACAGAATGCAATATGGAGATCTAAGAAGTATGGGGAGCCCAATCTCAAGGTACAGTTTTATAGCACAAACTTCTGCCTCCATGCCTTAAGGAATATCATGGGAGAAGGAATGAAAAATTTGTAACAACCAGAATGCAAGACATTGTGCTATAAGACTTCCTCTCCTTGAAGTGGTCCCATAACCAACACTTTAACAATGACATTATCAGTTGGCATGCACCAGTACCACCAGTAGAGAAAGAGCTACAGGTCACCAATAACTGAAGACAGATGGAGAATTGACCTCTCCTGGGGAGGAGCCTCTGAGTTGGTTATACAATGTATTCAGTCCTGAAACCATGTAAACATAAAAAGTTAAATGAACTCAGATGATTGTATTTTCAACTATATAATAAAATGAAAGGGGGCTATCCATTTAAGAGTAAGTAGGAAAACAGGAGAAGGTATGAGGTCAAAGGCCTGTTGGGGCTAGAAGAAAGAAAGAGAAGGCATAAGTGATATAGGTATACTTTAAGTAAATTTTAGTAATTAATAAAAATAAAAATTACTGTGTATTAAAAATTAATATAAGTATGTATTTTATTTCTACAATAGCATATTCAAAACAATGATGGCTTAATGAATATGCATGTATGAAATTTTGACTTTTTCCATCTAGATGGAAAATTTGTAAATTTTGAGATATGTAACACCATACCTAATCAATTGACAGCTTTTCCATTCTCATTATTTTAATAACAAATACTTTAATTTGTTGCAAAAGCTTACTTAAGAATAATTCTACACTGTCTTTTTTATTTCTGTTGTACTCCAAATGGTATAATACTCTACACAGGAAATGGAAGACTCCAAAGCATTCTGGGATCTTAGATGTACTTGTCATTTTTTGCGGGATACAATTTCCTAAAGAAATTCAATGCAATAAAACTGGGAAAGAAAAGAGGTGAAATCTTTGAGAGTTTGTTGTATATGACCAGATGTTGGTGAAAAAGCATAGCAACTGCATTAAGATTGGAAGCTGCTTTGATAGTACTTTGGCATTTGTCTAAGCTACCAGCATTTAATTGTCACTAATTAACCATTTTCCATTTGTACAACTCTCTTACTTTGTAGCCAACAAGAGGTTTTAGCTTAAATCAATGCTTGTTGAGTGTTCCTAGAATTTGCAAGTTTTCTATTAGTCAAATTAGAACAAGGCACACATATTTTAAATTTATATAGAAAAGAATGAAAAAATAGAAATATTTTATATACATTAAATATGTATGCATGTTTGACATAAAATGGTTTAGTTGTCATAAATGACAACTAAAACTAGCAATATAGAGGTAACATTCAAAATAAAAGAAATGCATTAGAACAACCCAAGTGTTTACTGACTCTATGCAGAAAAAGAAACAATCTATGACTATGTATGGGTTACTACTGTACCGCCTAAATTTTTTGCCCCACTGGAAACTCAATGTGTGATCATAATTTAGAAGGAGAACATTTACAGGTGACATGAATTGACATTGACTTGAGTAAGTCTAATTCCTGGTACTCATGCAAGATAAATAAAAACATCTGGAAGAAGGACATTGAAATGAAATAGATGCAAACAGCAGAATTCTATACACTGCCTGGGAACCAACAGAAGTTAGAAGAAATAAAGAACTATCCTTTCCTAGTCTCTTTTGAAAGAAATCTAAAACGTTTTTATTTTCATATAAATTATTATTAATTATTTGACAGTTTCATACTATGTATTTTCCTTATAATCATCAAGCACTCCTTACCCTAATTTCTCCTGGATCCACCCACTACCTGTTCATGAAGCAAACACTAATAGACTTAAAGGTACAGACTATTATCAATTCAGTAATGTGAGTGACTTCAGTACCTTACAGTCTTACCATTAGGAACACCTTGATTTTGAGCACACATTTGCTAGAATATAATAGAATTGTTTGATATGTTAAGCTATTTAGCTTGCTTAGCCTCCAGAAACAAAGAAAATTAAAAATATACAAAATCCTTTAAAACATCCAAAAATTCATATATGGACACCAAAAGATATGTCAATGTTACATGACACAATGTAATACATGTAAATATGAATGATGAAACATTCAGAGAAAAAACATTTGTCTAAGATAATCACATTCCATACAATGTTGCTAAGACTTGACCTTGAATGCATAGCAGTAACCATGGTCATAGAGCAAGTTCTCTCAAGTTGACACATGTGGGTTCTGAGTTCCCTCTGCATTATTGTCTTAAAATCTACTAAAAAATTTCCTGAAAATATTTTAACTCGGGGAGCTATCAATAATAAAAAAGAATAATCTGTCTTAAGGGAGCAATCTCTATTTGAAAACTTCCCAAGTACTCTTTTATTATCTCCATCAATAGAATGTTGCCAATGCAGCACAGGAAATGGAATCTCAACTCCTACTCATTGACTGTCAAGGAGGAATGGGAAGTTTGGTGATCAGCAAGGGAGGGTGTTACATGCATCATTCACTTGTTTACATTCATACTTTTAAGATTAAGTAGGTGAATCTTTGGGAACACGGTAGTCTTCAAACTGCTCTTAATAAAAACCAATGTACAATACATGTTAAACATTAGTGAGAAAAGTATTTTGCTTATTGAAATATAATTTAAAAAGGCAGTTTTTCACTTTAGATTCATCCATGTATGTAGCTTTTTGTCCATCTGTGACACAAACAGAATTGTGTACATTGATACTGTAGACTTTCATTGGCAAAAGTATTGTCAATAGTGTTGACTTTGAGACAAATTATTGATGAAATTGTCTGAAAACTGCAAGCAAATGAAGAAGAATCTGCTGTTCTCAAATGAGACTCTAGGCCATTTAAAAGTAATTTGTTTGAAGTTCTATTTTCTATTTTTCTCTGTTGTATTTGTTCTCATCAGGAACAGGGCAATCTTAGTTTATACTTATTAATTACTTGGTTAGCAGCGCTGGTACCAGTGCCCAAGTGAAGCCTTTGTTCTGCTATAATAACAAGTACTACAGGCTGGTTAGTGTTTCAACTCTGTGATAATGACAAGAGAGATGCAGGAAGGAGGGAACTTGATTTTGTAACCACTGGACTTGGTTAAATGTCATCTATATGCATCTCTTGAGCTTAAGGATGGCAAAAACATCAGGAAAGAGAGAATATATAAGACAAAGCAATTAACCTCATTGAGGACTAGAAACCGAGATAGTCAGTGATAGACAAGATATCTTCTTCATACTCACACCTCCAATGATCTGCTTCATTCAATCATACTCCACTTCTTTTTAATCCATTGATGATGTTGCCTATATTATAATCTAATCATGCCTAAATAATGCTACCAGGATGATATAATAAGAGACCAAAGCTTTTGAATTCACATGAGCATTTGAGAGGAATTTCAGATTCCAGTAGTAATATTAGTAATCTATGTATAGGTGAGATTCGCTTCTTTTCAATTAGAGTCTAAGTTTAAGATGTCTGATGTCTAGGAGAGTCCTCATTTATTTCTGCAAAATAGTTCTTGAAATTGTGTATTAACAAGTGTTGAAGAACAGAACTTGAAACCTTTAAAACAGTTTTTTCTCAGTTCATTAGTGAAGTTGCCTTTTAAAATCTCACAGCCTGATAACAACAAAATGAAGACGAAGTTTTAATACATAAATTTTGAGGGCCATTCATACATAGCAAATTGTAGTTTGCTTATAGTTGCTTTTGGAAAATAAACATTGAAATACAGTGTGGTTTATATGGCATAATACTATGCCAATATAGTTCATAAAAAGCAAAGAGCTCATATTTCAAGATCAATCCTTCCATTAGAATCACACCTGTCCATCCTTTATATAATAATTTAATCTTTTAGTATTAATCAATATAAAAAACTGAGAAAAATGAAAGGAAGGTTATTTTAGGACCAAAAATAAAAGTTGCTATGAGTATATTGAAAAATGTAGTTCCTTGTATGGTTCAAGTGGAAAGTTCAATCATGGGAGTAGAGATGAATAACACAGTAGGCACATGTGGTATTAGGGAAAATGTTTTCTTAATTTGAAACTCTTTCATAATATAAAGATTTTTTCTCAAGCAAAGTAATTTCTCCTTGCTTCTGATATTCTGTAATATCTGTCTTATGGTTTTACTGCTGTGAACAGACACCATGATCAAGACAAGTCTTATAAATGACAACATTTAATTGGGGCTGACTTACAGGTTCAGCGGTTCAGTCCATTGTCATCAAGGCAGAAGAATGGCAGCATCCAGGCAGACATGGTGCAGGAGAAGCTGAAGGTTCTACATCTTTATTCAATGGAAGCCAGGAACAGAATGGACATCCTAATGCATCTAGGAAGATCTCCAAGCCCAATCCCCCAGTGATACACTTCCTCCAACAAGGCCAAACCTTCTAATAGTGCCACTTCCTGGGATGAGCATATACAAACCATCATAATCTCTTATCTCTGAAAGATGCACAAACTTTCCTCTGACTGCACAATGTCTGATCACTTTCTTCCCATTTACAACCTCAACCCATCCACTGTGTCTCCACCTGAGCATACCTGTCTTGGCTACACTGACAAATAAAGAATAGGAATTATTCACACTTACCTAAAATAAGTTATTACTTCAAATAAAGTCCAGAAAATTGTTAGAATATATCTTACAAAATGACTATTACTCAGAACCATTTGAGTTAATCCAATGGATGTTTACTAAGTAGGTCAGATCTGACTAGAGGATCATATAAAATAATGTAGGACAAAAGGGACTCCTGTCTTTTATGGAAAGAGGGTAGATGTAATAAATGGTCTTTGGAGGGGATAAAAGCCTCTGCCCACAGCAATTGAAAATTGAATTCTATCATCAAATGTAATGAGTTTGGAAAAGGGCTGTGAATTGCATCCCCTTCAATACCTTGATTTCAGTCTTTTGTGAACTTGATTTCAGGCGTTTTGCAGACAAACAGTTCATTTGTAACTAAACTCTTGATCTACAGATCACGAATGTCTGCTGTTGTGTTACTGTACTTTTCACAAACCTTTGCTAGACACTTCCTCAAATATATGTGTATATATATATATATATATATATATATATCAGTAGTCTACTCATTCTGCTTTTTGAACCATTGCTACAAGATTGATGTCTTGAATACCATATGTGCTCAATAAATATCTTCACCTAAAAAAGACATGGGAAACCACTTAAAACTTATATATACTGCAATTAAAGAGAAAAAATATTCCAACAATAATTATAATAACCAAGTTCGTTCATGTGTATTTCTCTTCTTTTTTTTCTTTCATTCAAGATCTTTTTTATTGGATATTTATGTATTTGCATTTCAAATGTTATTCCTTTTCCCAGTTTTCCCTCCGGAACCCCTCTATCCCAACCCCCTCTCCCTGCTTCTATGAGGGTGCTCCCTCTCCCATCGACCTACTCCCACCTCCCTGCCCTAGCATTCCCCTACACTGGGTAATCAAGCCTTCACAGGACCAAGAGCCTCTCCTCAAATTGGTGCCAGATGGAAAAATCTCCCATGCTCATGAATTGGCAGGATTACTATAGGAAAAATGGCCATCTTGCTGGAAGCACTCTGCAGATTCAATGCAATCCCCATCAAAATTTCCACTCAATTCTTCATAGAATTAGAAAGAGCAATTTGCAAATTCATTTGGAATAACCAAAAATTAAGGATATCAAAAACTATTTTCAACAATAAAATAACTTCTGGGACAAAGAGTATCCCGGACCTCAAGCAGTACTACAGAGCAATAGTGATAAAAACTGCGTGGTATATTTTTCTTTTTATAGTTTCTCCGATTATGTTCTTTTTATCCCCCTGTGTTCTACTTGCACATAGAAGTTACAGTATAGCATTCCCTGTTAGTTCTGCTTCCTGTAGGTGTCATGTTCAGTATTATCAGATAGAAACTTTAAACAGGGATCAATGAGTCCTACTCCAGGCTTAAGAGCTATTAACAATTAAGGACCATTGGAAAGGTATATACACTTTTCATTGAGGCTATGGCCATTGGCACACTACTCACATGTCAGTAGATGTTCCCATAGCTCTGAGACTATTGGCAGCAATGATTTAATTTCATTAAATGGGATATAAAATTAATAAGAAATGAAAAACTAAATTTGGAGCAAAGCTATGTAGGGGACTTTGTATTGGTGTATGTGGTATGTATACACATTCATATATATATATATATATATATATATATATATATATATATATATATGTGTGTGTGTACAAATAATAATTTTTGAAATTAAAATAAAAATTGTAAAATAAAGAATGCTCTCAAATTTGTTTTAGACTACAGTGGTGTTTCAAACTGATACTTGATTCTGAAATTACACAAAATGAAATAGAATCTTCATGCTTGCTTCACATTTTAACCATCCACTCAGCAATCAGAAACATCAATATTGAAATCCAAACAGAAAACTTTAATTAAATACTTGTAATTTGAATTCAGATATCAATTAGTTCAATGGCATTTTCTTAGATCGGATTTGTAGACTAAATATTTTCCCATCGATTTCCCATCCTATGAAATATTTGATTTTGTTTTATTTTTAAAATAGTAAGTATATGCTTAACTCTGAACTTGTACATATTGTGGGTAAATTTCAAGATGCGACACTTTACATTAGTTGTCCTTTCTATACCCTTAAAAATCTTATGTAGTGGGGGAAATATAATTTACTCAATATGATTTACCCATTTTCCCATTCCTCATTCCATTTTTCTTTCTTCATTAAACATTTCTTTCTTTTGTGATTTCGAAAATAGTACCACGAAAATATTATATAGCAAATAACCCCTAGGGTGAAGGCTTATTGGCTAATAATTTCTGGAGAAGTGGTGGGTCATGAGACCCTTTCAGATAGTCATCAGAAAGTGAACACAAAATGAGCCTATATTGTTAGTGAATGGAGCCCTCTGAGAGCTATTGTGGTTACTTAACTTATATTGTGCTCACATTCTTTAATTTAAGTTCAGCTAGAGTAGTTATTGGAAAGAGGAATCTGAAAATGAGAGAGGTGTATATTTTTAGTCTCTTTCTGTCCCTCTCATTTTTCATACAATCACACACATTCACATGCATACATCAAATCTCATTTATAATGTAAAATATTGACTCTCACATTCTATGTCTATTACTCTATGATCAGAAAGCCCCAAAATGCATTCATTCATGGAATAAGGTTTTGTTAAATGAGAGATTATACAGAAGCCAAGTAACATAAGATTTTTCTAAAGGGAAAATTCCATAGCCTAATAAACTAATTTTGAAACAAAATTGCTACATTGTAGCATATATAGCTAAAAGCAGTGAATGATACTGCATGCTATGTCAATAATTTATGGAATTGGAATCCTATATCATTTATTCATTTGAACATTCATATTATATCTGTAGTGGTGAATTGTTAATCCACTCTTAACTCACAGCAGGTGATCGCACTTCTTGTCACCCACCAGATTTCTCTGAATTTGTGAATGAAACACACACACACACACACACACACACACACACACACACACACACACACACTCACATGACCTTTATATTTTGATATGCCTTGACATGTCAGTGGCTGGGCACTTACAAATCCTCTGTGGCTAGCACACACTCCCTTCCCGTATTCCTGAGTCAACACTTTCTAAATCTGTATTTTATTTTTGCTGCCCTGTTTCCTTCTGGGAAGCCTTCCCATGGGGCCACTTTGCCTTTGCATCTACATTTCTTTCCTGGAGCTATAAATCTTATTTCTCTGCTTCCACATCATGGTGATTTTTTTCTTTTACTCCTCTGTGTTTCTTAAAAGTTCTGCTCTTTCACCTTGCCTAGTCATTGGCCATTGGCTCTTTATTGATTAATTAAAAACAACTTGGGGACAGGGACCCTTAGTATCTGGACATGCAGAATCCTGTATGATATGGGGAGGTGAATTAAGACAAAGCATTAGGACCAATCCCGAACATATATCATTTAATGACTATGTCAGAATGAGTTCTTACATACAGAATAGTTAACTCTAGAAAAAATAAGAATTGTTATACTGGAAACAACCTTATGTCCATTTACTTTATTTCTTGTTTGCATCATGCTTCAATATAATACATACAGGTTTCTGTATGTAAATTTTTTCACTGTATCGGAAAAGGCAACAAGGCTTAATAACACATATTTTTCAAACTTATCCCTATGATAAAGTATGATTCAACCATAAAACAAATATATACTATATGACCCATTTTGGTAATTCTATGAAAATATTTTTGTTAAAGAATATTTGTCATAGAAAAGAATTTACATGAAATTTACATTAATCCAATCATAACCACTTATAAAGCACTTTTATTCATAAAGACTCAAGAAACATTATTTATTATACTAATCATTAATAATAGTGATTTGCATCAGCAACAGAATCCAGAATCAAAATGTGCTTGGTAAGACCTTATCCCCTTAACCTAGCCGACTTCATGTGTTCTGACCAAGGAGGCTCAGTGAAGATAAGAGATAAGAGGTCCAAGATCCTTGTGTATCTTCAGTACTTGTCTTTGATATATGTTGTGGTTGAAATTTTTAAATGTAGTTTGAAACTAATTTCTATTCTTAGAATTTTTTGATGGTATAGGAAAATTGGCTGAAATTTATACAATTTGTTCCAGGATATTTGATTATTTTGTGAAACCTGAGACTAACATTGTGTTCTTTACTGGAAAAGTCTGTTTCTAGTTTTGGTATGGCTCAGCCTTATCACATACCTTTAATCGCTCTAGCTGAAATACAGACATGCCTTTCATGAACATTTAAAACCCAAACAATAAGGTTAAACAAGTTTGTTGAAGGAAGCTGCCATGTTTGTAAGTGATGTCTACTTGAGCAGTAGACAAAGTGATGAATCAGAGGAAGATTTGACAGAATAAGATATGCCAAACTCTCATGAGAAGAGAGGAAAGGGAAGCTACTTGAGGTACAATGCAGAGGGAGAGAGGCAGTTTTACAGGGAGAGTTTTACAGAGCCAGATTCAGAAAAAAATCAAGTCAAACATAGCTGGAAACAGGTGAGTCATAGAGTGAGGAGCCAGAAGATTAGAACAGGTTATCAGAGTTAGTGTGAGGCCAAGCAGAGCAAAAAAGTCAAGGCCTTAGAGAGAAGGCTGATTGAGTCAGTCAGCTTGGAGATGAGTTTGAGCCAGAACAGCTGAGCTGACCAACCAGCCAGAGTTCAAAAATGGTTAGAATTGGTGACCTTACTGAGCAGGAAGTCTTAGATGTGAAAACATTCTAGGTCTAGATAAGATAATACAGAAGCTAGAAGCTCCCAGGACTAGGACTATTTTAGCAGACAGAGGCAATAAGCCATTGAGATGACAATTACAGCAGGCAAATAGAAGATACTCATGTCTTTTTTTATCCAGAGATATTGACTAAAATCTTCTGCCTATATTAGCATTTTTCCTTTATGCATTTGCCTACTAAAGTAAACTTGAAATAAATTTGAAGTTATATTTTTTAAATTAATGACTATTAACCAGCTCAGTAGAGTTCAAAGTGAACTAAAAGTAAATTTCTAGCCATAGTCAAAATATATCTATGTATTTCTCTCTAAATTAAGCTTTCTATATCATCAGTGAAGGAAACATTTCAATTTTCAATTGTAAAATTACACATTTATTGAGAAAAATATATTAATATTTGTATTTTACTGATTATATTTAGATATAGAAAAATAATCTTTATCTTCTTAAACTGTAGTGGCAACTGGAGAGGAATTTTAATGCAACAACATGACTTCTCTGGCAAGAGATCTCATGCAAAAACCTTCTAGCTCTATAGGATATGGCTGGAATGCAGACACAGCAGACACACCCTGAATTACAATATAATCTACCTGGAATACAATGACACCTAATTGAGAGCCAGACAAAGTGATGAATCAGAAAAAGACTTGACAGAAAGAATCAGAGATAAAATACATCCAACTCTTAGGAGAACAGGAATAGAAGTACAGGGAGAGTTGGGTTTTGTTCAGTCTGGTTCACTTGAGTGCAGTAAAGCTCAGCTGACTTCGGTTCCTACAATCAATGCAGACTGTGCAGTTCAGTTTGTGCGATTCAAAGGTAGTTTTTCTAAGCAGACAAATTCAGACAGAGGCTGAAAAAAAAGCAATATAAAGTTAAATTTTGATAGAACTCGAGAAATGCAATGAGGTCTTATTAAAATCATAAAGAAGATTTTATTAAAATCCTAGAGTAGATTAAGTGTGTTTATTCATGAAAAGTAGAAGGAACACAGGGCTGTCCTTCAAAGGCTTTTCAACATATTTTACATTGGTGGTGGGATCAGGGGTTAGAGTGTATTGCAAGATCATTCCCTGAAGTCAGTTTTCTCTTTTCTTACTTTACATGATTTCTGGGGATTTTACTCAGGTCACTAGACTTTAGTAAAAATCACTTAACATTTTGAGTGACAAATGGCATGTACACACATTATAATATCATGGAGTGGTACAGTTAAATCTTACAGTCTTGATATTGTATGGTAATATACATTTTATATAATATACACCAATAAACAAATAGACTTCAGAATTTCAAAAGCATGAAAAATAAACACCAATTTGAGGAAAGATTTTAGAGTAAATCCAAGTCTTGTGTTTTATTATTAGAACTGCAAAACAGTACAAGAACTTTCAAAGACAAATAGGCAGGTTTTTTTATTATTTATTTTATTTTATTTTTTTAATTTACATTCCAAATCATTTCCCCTTTCCCATTTCCTCCCTCCCCGAAAGTCCCATAAGCCCCCTTCCCTCCCTCTTTTCTCCATTCAACCCCCTCTCGTTACTCTGTCCTGGCGTTCCCCTACATCCAGTCTTTCCAGGACCAGGGGTCTCTCCTTCCATCTTCTTAGAAATCTATTAATATGCGGATTGTGTCTAGGGTATTCCGAGATTCTGGGTCAATATCCCCTTATCAGTGACTGCATACCATGTGTGTTCTTTTGTGATTGGGTTACCTCACTAAGGATGATATTTTCAAGATCTGACCATTTGCCTAGGAATTTCGTGAATTCATTGTTTTTTTTGTTTTTTTATTTTATTTTATTTTTTTAATTTACATTCCAAATCACTTCCCCTTTCCCATTTCCTCCCTCCCCGAAAGTCCCATAAGCCCCCTTCCCTCCCTCTTTTCTCCATTCAACCCCCTCTCGTTACTCTGTCCTGGCATTCCCCTACATCCAGTCTTTCCAGGACCAGGGGTCTCTCCTTCCATTTTCTTAGAAATCTATTGATATGCGGATTGTGTCTAGGGTATTCCGAGATTCTGGGTCAATATCCCCTTATCAGTGACTGCATACCATGTGTGTTCTTTTGTGATTGAGTTACCTCACTAAGGATGATATTTTCAAGATCTGACCATTTGCCTAGGAATTTCGTGAATTCATTGTTTTTAATTGCAGAGTAGTATTCCATTGTGTAGATATACCACATCTTCTGAATCCATTCCTCCGTTGAGGGACATCTGGGTTCTTTCCAGCTTCAGGCTATTATAAATAAGGCTGCTATGAACATAATGGAGCATGTGTCCTTATTGCATGCAGGTAAAACCTCTGGGTATATGCCCAGGAGTGGTATAGCCGGATCCTCGGGGAGTGTCATGCCCAGAAAACCCAGAATAACTAAAACTATTCTCAAGAGTAAAAGAACCTCTGGGGGAATCAGTATCCCGGACCTCAAGCTGTACTACAGAGCAATAGTGTTAAAAACTGCATGGTATTGGTACAGTAACAGACATGTAGATCAATGGAACAGAATTGAAGACCCAGAAATGAATCCACACTCCTATGGTCACTTGATCTTTGACAAAGGAGCTAAAACCATCCAGTGGAAAAAAGATAGCCTTTTCAACAAATGGTGCTGGCTCAGCAGGAGGTCAACATGTAGAAGAATGCAAATTGACCCATTCTTATCTCCTTGCACTAAGCTCACTTCTAAGTGTATCAAAGATCTCCACATAAAACCAGACACACTGAAACTAATAGAAGGGAAACTAGGCAAGAACCTTGAACATATGGGCACAGGGGAGAATTTCCTGAAGAGAATTCCAATAGCTTATGCTCTAAGATCAAGAATAGACAAATGGGACCTCATTAAATTACAAAGTTTTTGCAAGGCAAAAGACACTGTCAAAAAGGCAAAGCGGCAACCAACTAACTGGGAAATGATCTTTACCAATCTTACATCCGACAGAGGGCTAATATCCAATATATACAAAGAACTCAAGAAGTTAAACTCCAAAGAGGCAAGTAACCCTATTAAAAAATGGGGTACAGAGCTACACAAAGAGTTCTCACCTGAAGAATATCTAATGGCTGAGAAGCACCTAAAGAGATGTTCATCATCCTTAGTCATTAGGGAAATGCAAATCAAAACAACCCTGAGATTCTATCTCACACCAGTCAGGATGGCTAAGATCAAAAACACAGGAGACAACAGTTGTTGGCGAGGATGTGGAGAAAGAGGAACACTCCTCCACTGCTGGTGGGATTGCAAGCTGGTACAACCACTCTGGAAATAGGCAGTTTTAACATTCAAGCAGCTAGAGTAAATTTACCATATGAACCCTGCAATCATAGCATAGAGATTTATTCAATGTGCATAAAACCTATGCTCACATGAGGAATCATATTTAAATTTTTATAATAGATTTCTTCACAACTTTCCAAAGCTGCATATGATGCTAATGTCACTCAAACTGGACATACGTAAATAAATTTATCAATGTTCACCCAAAGGAATAGAGCTTAATAACAAGACAGAAACTGGTTATTGAGAACATAGAACAAAATGTGTACCTATCAAATGTTATTCTCTTTGTAAGAAATCAGACTCAAAAGTATGTTATCCTGTTTATATAGAATTTAATTAAGTATAAAGTTATAAGGACATCAAAAGTAGTCTTTGCTTTAATAGGCATAAGAGATAGTGAATAGAATGATTATTTGCCTTTTGAGGGATTAGGGAATATTGTGGAACAAAGATATGTTCTCTAAGATGATTTTAGTACAAATAAATTTTATGTACATAGTCTGCAGAAATTTTAAGTAATCATTTTCTATATTAATGGAGGAAAATATATTTTAATAAAATTGGAGGAAGAGTTAAATTCTAGGAAGTCAAAAATATAAAAGGAAAACAGAGCATAAGCCACTGATGTTCTGTTCAGGAAAATTCCCCCTGTGCCAAGGAGCTCAAGCTTCTTTCCTACATTCTCTTCTATTAGATTCATCTTATCAGGTTTTATGTGGAGGTCCTTGATGCACTTGGACTTGAGTTTTATACAAGGAGATAAGAATGGATCAGTGTGTATTCTTCTAAATGGCTTATGTTCTAAGATCAAGAATTGACAAATGAGACCTCATAAAATTAAAAATATTCTGTAAGGGAAAGGACACTGTCAATAGGACAAAACAACAATACACAGATTAGAAAAAGATCTTAACCAACCCTACATCCAATTGAGGGCTAATATCCAAAATATACAAAGAACTCCAGAAGTTAGACTCCAGAGAACCAAATAACCCTATTAAAAATGGAGTATAGAGCAAAACAGAGAATTTTCAATGGAGAAAGCTTAAATGGTTGAGAAGCACTTAAAGACAATTCACATATCAATAGATTTCCAAGAAGATGGAAGGAGAGACCCCTGGTCCTGGAAAGACTGGATGTAGGGGAATGCCAAGACATAGAAGCAAGAGGGGGCTGAATGGGGAAAAGAGGGAGGGAAGGGGGCTTATGGGACTTTCGGGGAAGTCTGTACTGTTTCCATCAGGCACACCAGGGAAAATACATCACAATCAATAAAGCAATGGTTCTTTCAGTGATTTCCAGTCCTATATATTTTGTATTATTGTAATTTTATAGACATACTTAACCATAATATATATGTTCAAGAAATGCAATAAAACTAATAAAAGCATATTTTAAAATTGCATAAAATAATTATACATCAAAATAAAGCATATTGGAGAACTCAGATTTAAACCACTCATGATTCATGGACAAAAGAACTGACTCTGCATATCATTTAAATTATAAATTTCTGTGTAATACTGTCAAAGTAATGGAAAGATAAAACACAGTGTGAGGGTGGAAATGCTTGCAAAAACAATATGTGTTATAGAACTGTTAACCAAAATATGGAAATAACTCTTTAAAATGAACATTAAAGATATTGTCTAAGCTTTTAAAGTGAAATTTCCAACAATCTTGAAAAAACAGCTTATAATAAAGGTTTCTAGAAAGCAATACACAAATAAATGAATATGTATCCCACCTCATATGACATTTTAAAATTCTAAAGTATTATCACAGTGAGATAACACTGCAATACTGCATGTTTACTAGAAAGGTCAACATCAGAGCACTGAGTTTAAGATTTTTGTTATAAAAGTTATTTATAATTTAAAAAACATAATTATAATTTCCTGGAATCAGTTTGTTTTGCATTTACTGATGGAAACTCAAGGCTTAGCTCTATATTAAAACCTGTTTTTGAGTGTTTGTAGCAACTTTGGTCATCATTTTGAAAGTTAGAATTAGTGGAGATTTCTTTAACAGATGGATGCATATGTAATATCATGTAATATTTTGCAGCAGGAAAAATGTCTGTTTATTAAGAGCTGAATTAATATATTACTTTCCATGTAAACTGAGGTGCTGAATTCTATCCCCATCACTTACTTAAAACTCTCACCAAGCTCATTTTTCTAATTCCAATGTTGGAGAATGGGCAGGCAGGACTATCCCTGAGGCTTGCTGTCCAGCCATTTGTGCTAACTTAATTAGCAAGCTCTAAATGCTAGTGAGAGATTCCATCTTTTCCAATTATGGTCCAAGCTTCCTGAAATTTGAGGTGTGAACTTGACCTCTGCTACCCACATGTGTGTACTCAAATCATGAGAACTGGCATATAAACACAAGCAAGTACCTTTGCATGCTCACATGCACAAATGTCTAAAAAAGACATCCAGAAAACTTAAGATCCTTATTTAGTAAAATGATTCCATATGACATATGAGCATGCTATATTCTTCCAAATGTAGGACATTCCAGGAAGCAACAAATATGGCAATTGTTTCTCTGAAGTTTGAATACAAAGAAGAATTAATGCAGACAGAAGAGAATTTCACAGAGAAGGAAAATACCCTACATAAAAGTCTTATGATGAATGAAAATTATTACATATGCGCCAAACTCATGTGTGGTACAATACGCAGAGTCAATCATAATTGGAGAATAGACTTTGCGTGATTATATGTCAAGGTAAGTTTACCAAATTTAGCAAATGGACCACTGCTGTTACTTGTAACAAATGAGACTCCAAATAACTTTATATAGCCCATTTCCACCAAAATGTCATATTTGTTTGGAACTACAGAAAAAAATGTTCAAAATAATGAAAACGATAAGTGTATGTATAAAGAAATTCTAATGGATCACTGTCAAGAAATTATGTCCTTTCCACCTGTGATTATATAACAGTAAGCACTGATCTTGCCCACAAAATTCCTGATTGATCCTTTCCCTATAACATACTGTACCTTAATTCACTTAAGGTAGTTTTCTAATGATAGCACATTTCTCATACTTCTCCCCCAATATTCAATTCACTGAACCTCTCAAATTCTCGGAACCTTTATGTCTTTTCAAAGTTATCTACGCCTTTGAAAAAAGGCTCTTAATTCTTGGCTGGTATTGTTACCATGCCTTGCAGATGTTGCAGCCTCATTTATCTTATTTTTCACTGGAGTAGTACAACCAAGAACTGTCACACCCACCTATTCTGATCTATCCATAATTGTGTTTAGAGCTGTAATGCAACTCTAAGTTCCTGCTGTCTGCTTCATTCTCATTTTCTCTTGGGGGTAAGATGGAGAGGAATACAGTCAAGAATTCATTGAACCAGGTACGTGTCAATTTTTTCTACAATGCCATAAAATTCAAAATGCAGTTTCCAAATCCCTTATGCCTATGATTAGAAATTAGAGATTAATAAGGATTGACATGAAAATTTTGTAAAGAATCTGTAATTATGTCTGAACAAATGAACAGGAGGGAAATTTTTAAAAAGAGGCCAATAGATTCTGAGGACAGTTAGACCTCTCTGAAAATTACACAAAAAAATTTTCCTATTTCATTATGAAAAACTAATAAAACAATTCTCTATTGGAAAGAAATCCAGTGTCAGTACATATGCAGGTTTACAGTCTGCCAGTAACATGTGACACCCACACACACACTCCATGCAAACCTTGGATTTTGTATTTTTGATTGGTATGAACTGTTATTAAATGTGAAAAGGCTGAAACGCATGAATAATACCTATTAATTATCACAATTTATTAAATGAATAAAGGCAGCTGGGACCCCAGTCTATCCCTCATACTACACAGATGAAGCCATAGATGAATGTAGAAAAAAAAGGTTATTTCGAGTTGCTTTGAAGAGCTTTTATTACAATTCAATGTTTTGTAGTCCTATTTTTGTGATTTGTAGATAAATTTTCTATCCCTAGAGCACTTACCAATTTCACATTTACAAGCAAATACATAAAGTTCACCCAATCTCCCATTTGCACTATTCTTTGCTTGCATACTCTTAAATTTCAATGGGTGGATACTGAGTGTTGGTTTTAGAAGGCTTCATTTGTAAACTGGTCTTTGTATAATTTCATTAGTGCTTGTTTTGGACTTTACTGAATATTATCTAACACTCTATAAATGGAACCAGAAATAAGAACTGAGCAGCTTTGATTTATATAACAATAATTAAATGAATTAGGTCTTGGATTTAAGTGAGACCAAGGGGGTAGATGGAAGAGGTTGCCCAAAAATGGGAGGACAGAAATGGTATAACTATATTTTAATACCAAAAACTATATTTCTTTTAAAAAGAAATGCTCAGATACTTTATACAACCACAGACACACTTGTTCATCCAAGCTTACTGCTACTTTATTCATAATAGGAGAAGTTGGAAACAACCCTTTATTCCACAGAAGAATGGATAAAGAAAATGTGTTACATTTACACAGTGCTATATTTGTCAGCAACTTAAAAAACATGAAATTCATAAAAAATTGTATGGAACTAGACAAAAGTAATTCTTAGTGAAATATCTCAAGACCCAGAAAGAAAAATATGGTATGTATTAACTTATATGAGGAAATTAGCATTTAAGTAAATGATAGTCAAACTTATACTCTGTATAACCTAAGAGGTTAGATATAAAGTAAGGAACTAGGGAAACATATAGATCTTGTTAGGAAAGTGAAATCAAAAAAAGATGTGTTGAATGGATTGGTGGCCGAAATAGGAAGAGCAGGTGGAGAGGGTTAGAGAAGAGGAAGATAAGGAATGGAATAAAAAGACAGACAGCAAAAACTAAGTGGAAGTTGAGGGGTAGTATGGAAACCAAATACAGTAAAAACATTCCTTTAGTCTATCTATATATGAAGGCAATCTAAATGAGAACTTCCAGATAATGGGGAATCAAGAGTACCAACTGGACATTTCTTGTCAAGAAAGAAAGTTTCCAGTACTGGTACTGGGTTAAATCTAATTGAATTATTGTCCAAAGGAGTCTCATGGAAATCTCCAAACAATGCAGGCAGCTTTCTCCACAAACTGTCAGCAAGGCCCTATTGTTTAAAACAGCACCTACACATACGATTAAAGAGGGAAAGGGATTGTGTCTAGGGTATTCCGAGATTCTGGGTCAATATCCCCTTATCAGTGACTGCATACAATCCGCATATCAATAGATTTCTAAGAAGATGGAAGGAGAGACCCCTGGTCCTGGAAAGACTGGATGTAGGGGAACGCCAGGACAGAGTAACGAGAGGGGGTTGAATGGAGAAAAGAGGGAGGGAAGGGGGCTTATGGGACTTTCGGGGAGGGAGGAAATGGGAAAGGGGAAATGATTTGGAATGTAAATTAAAAAAATAAAATAAAATAAATAATAAAAAAAAAAAGAGGGAAAGGGACTCCGCCATCTTTGCTCCAGTGACCAGGTAGTTGGGACCGCCAGGCTCAGAGACAGATAGGCATAATATCGCTTCGGTCTCAGGCAGCTTGTGTTTAACCTTCTCCAAGAGCTGGGCAGATCTGCAGTAACCAGCGTGCCAGCTCTGCAGTGGGACTTCTGCCTTGCAGAGGGATCCCCCCCCCTGCACTGGGCGGGAGCCTACCAGCTTCCCTTTGGCAACCTCTGTTCCAAGATCTACCGCACTGAGGAGACAGGTATCCAGGTTCTCCCCAATTTAACATCGCTTGGGACACGGCCTGTTGGGGCTTCCATCTGCTCCCAAGAACTGGACAGCGCTGTGGACATCTGGGCACCAGCTCTGCTGTGGGCCATCCCCCCTGCAGGGTGACCTGCGCCCCGAGAGAGTGGAGAGTGCACTCTGCCATCGTTGCTCCAGTGTCCAGGTAGTTGGGACCGCCAGGCTCAGAGACAGACAGGCATAATATCGCTTCAGTCTCAGGCAGCTTGTGTGTAACCTGCCCCAAGAGCTGGGCAGGTCTGCAGTAATCGACGCGCCAGCCCTGCTGTGGGACTTCTGCCCTGCAGAGGGATGCCCCCTCGCCCCACCCCCAGAGAGATCACACACCCCTGCACAGGGCAAGAGCCTACCAGCCTCCCTGTGGTGACATCTGCTCCGGGAATCCACTGCACTGAGCCTTTGGATGTGCAGGGACGCCCCAATATAACATCACTTGGGGCAAGACACATCAGGGCTCCAAAGTCACTCAGGAGCAGGGCAGGCCCCAGAAATCGGTGCCAGGGGAATCCTGGTAATCCAGGGGTGCCAGAAATAACTTTGCAGGCTCACAGGAGGTCCAACCAACAGCCAGTGACAGCAGGACCAACTAACACCAGAGGTAACCAGATGGCAAAAGGCAAACGTAGGAACGTTATTAACAGAAATCAAAGTAATATGGCAATATCCGAACCCAACTCTCCAACAGCAGCAAGTGATGGATACCCCACCACACCTGAAAGACAAGATCTGGATTTAAAATCACTTCTCATCATGCTATTAGAGGATCACGGGAAGGACACAAACAAATCTAATAAAGAATTACAGGAGACCAGGAATCAAGGGTTAGAAGCCCTTACAAAGGAAACACAAAAATCACTTAGAGAAAAGCAGGAGAACATGGATCAAAAGATGGAGGCCCAAAAGGAGACAACACAAAAATCGCTTAAAGAAATGAATCAACGGTTAGATGCACTTTCAAAGGACTTACAAAAATTGCATAAAGAAATGCAGAAGATTATGGGTCAACAGATGGATGCCCATAAGGAGGCAACACAAAAAGTGCTTAAAGAAATGAATCAACGGTTAGATGCCCTTACAAAGGAAACACGAGAACTGCTTAAAGAAATGCAGGAGGCGATGGATCAACAGATGGAAGCCCATGAGGAGGAAACACAAAAATCACTTAGAGAAATACAGGAGAACTTGGGTCAACAGGCAGAAATCCTGAAAGAGGAAATGTAAAAATACCTTAAAGAAATACAGGAAAATACAAACAAACAAGTGAAGAATCTCAAAAAATCCATCCAGGATTTAAAAAAGGAAGTAGAAACAACTAAGAAATCACAAAGGGAGACAACTTTGGAGAGAGAAAACCTTGGGAAGAAATCAGGAATCATAGATGCAAACATCAACAGTAGAATACAAGAGATGGAAGAAAGAATCTCAGGTGCTGAAGATACCATAGAAAGCATCGACTCAACAGTCAAAGAAAATGCAAAATGCAAAAACCATGTAAACCAAAACATCCAGGAAATCCAGGACACAATGAGAAGACCAAACCTAAGGATTATAGGTATAGATGAGAGTGAAGATTTGCAACTTAAACGGAACTAACAGATATATATATAGAACACTTAATCTGAGAGCTAAAGAATACACCTTCTTCTCAGCACCTCATGGTACCTTCTCCAAAATCGACCATATAATTGGTCACAAATCAGACCTCAACAGATATAAGAAGATCGAAGTAATCCCATGCTTCCTACCAGATCACTATGGAATAAGGGTGGTCTTCAATGGCAACAAAAACAACAGAAAACCCACATACACATGGAGGCTGAACAATGCTCTACTCAATGATAACTTGGTCAAAGTGGAAATAAAAAAAGAAATCAAAGACTTCTTGAAATTTAATGAAAATGAAGGCACAACACACCCTAATTTATGGGACACAATGAAAGCAGTGCTAAGAGGAAAATTCATAGCCCTGAGTGCTGCCAAAAAGAAACGGGAGACAGCATACACTAGCAGCTTAATGGCATACCTGAAAGCCCTGGAACAAAAAGAAGCAAATACACTAAAGAGGAGTAGAAGGCAGGAAATCATCTAACTCAGGGCTGAAATCAATCAGTAGAAATAAATAAAACCATACAAAGAATCAACAAAACAAGGAGTTGGTTCTTTGAGAAAATCAACAAGATAGATAAGCCCTTAGCCAGACTAACCAGAGGGCACAGAGACAGTATCCAAATTAACAAAATTAGAAACGAAAAGGGAGAGATAACAACAGAAATTGAGGAAATTAAAAAAATCCTCAGATCCTACTACAAAAGCCTGTATTCAACACAACTAGAAAAACTCAAGGAAAATGACAATTTCCTTGACAGATACCAAATACCAAAATTAAATCAGGATCAAATAGACCATCTAAACCGTCCTATAACCCCTGAAGAAATAGAAGTCTTCATTGGAAGTCTTCCAACCAAAAAAAGCACAGGTCCAGATGGTTTTAGTGCAGAATTCTATCAGACCTTCACAGAAGACCTAATACCAATACTCTTCAAACTGTTCCACAAAATAGAAACAGAAGGAACACTACCCAACTCGTTCTATGAAGCCACAATTACGTTAATACCAAAAGCACACAAAGACCCGACAAAGAAAGAGAATCTCAGGCCAATCTCTCTTATGAATATCGATGCAAAAATACTCAATAAAATTCTTGCCAACCGAATCCAAGAACACATCAAAATGATCATTCACCACGATCAAGTAGGCTTCATCCCAGGGATGCAGGGATGGTTCAATATAAGGAAATCTATCAATGTATTCCACTATATAAACAATCTCAAAAAAAAAAAAAAAAAAAAACAACAGCACATGGTCATCTCATTAGATGCTGAGAAAGCATTTGACAAAATTCAGCATCCTTTCATGCTAAAGGTCTTGGAAAGATCAGGAATTCAAGGCCCATATCTAAACATAGTAAAAGCAATTTACAGCAAACTGGTAGCCAACATCAATCTGAATGGAGAGAAACTTGAAGCAATCGCACTGAAATCAGGGACTAGACAAGGCTGCCGTCTCTCTCCATATCTTTTCAATATAGTACTTGAAGTTCTAGCTAGAGCAATTAGACAACAAAAAGAGGTCAAAGGGATACAAATTGGAAAGGAAGAAGTCAAACTATCACTATTTGCAGACGATATGATAGTATACTTAAGCGACCCAAAAAACTCCACCAAAGACCTCCTACAGCTGACAAACAACTGCAGCAAAGTGGCCGGATATAAAATCAACTCAAGCAAGTCAGTAGTAGACTTCCTATACTCAAAGGATAAGCAGGCTGAGAAAGAAGTAAGAGAAATGATACCCTTCACGATATCCACAATCCATATAAAGTATCTTCGTGTGACTAACCAAACAAGTGAAAGATCTGTATGACAAGAACTTCAAATTTCTGAAGAAAGAAATTGAAGAAGACCTCAGAAGATGGAAAAATCTGCCATGCTCATGGATTGGCAGGATTAATATAGTCAAAATGACAGTATTGCCAAAAGCAATATACAGAATCAATGCAATCCCCATCAAAATCTCAACTCAATTCTTCATAGAGTTAGAAAGAGCAATTCAAAAATTCATCTGGAATAACAGAAAACCCAGGATAGCTAAAACTATTCTCAAGAGTAAAAGAACCTCAGGGGGAATCAGTATCCCAGACCTCAAGCTGTACTACAGAGCAATAGTGTTAAAAACCGCATGGTATTGGTACAATGACAGGCATGTAGATCAATGGAACAAAATTGAAGACCCAGAAATGAATCCACACTCCTATGGTCACTTGATCTTTGACAAAGGAGCTAAAACCATCCAGTAGAAAAAAGATAGCCTTTTCAACAAATGGTGCTGGCTCAGCTGGAGGTCAACATGCAGAAGAATGCAAATTGACCCATTCTTATCTCCTTGCACTAAGCTCAATTCTAAGTGGATCAAGGATCTCCACATAAAACCAGACACACTGAAACTAATAGAAGGGAAACTAGGGAAGAACCTTGAACATATGGGCACAGGGGAGAATTTCCTGAACAGAATTCCAATAGCTTATGCTCTAAGACCAAGAATAGACAAATGGGACCTCATTAAATTACAAAGTTTTGCAAGGCAAAAGACACTGTCAAAAAGACAAAGCGGCAACCAACTAACTGGGAAATGATCTTTACCAACCCTACATCTGACAGAGGGCTAATATCCAATATATACAAAGAACTCAAGAAGTTAAACTCCAGAGAGGCAAGTAACCCTAATAAAAAATGGGGTACAGAGCTAACCAAAGAGTCCTCACCTGAAAAATATCTAATGGCTGAGAAGCACCTAAAGAGATGTTCATCATCTTTAGTCATTAGGGAAATGCAAATCAAAACAACCCTGAGATTCCATCTCACACCAGTCAGGATGGCTAAGATCAAAAACACAGGAGACAGCAGTTGTTGGCGAGGATGTGGGAAAGAGGAATACTCCTCCACTGCTGGTGGGATTGCAAGCTGGTACAATCACTCTAGAAAGCTGTCTGACAGTTCCTCAGAAAACTGGGCATAACATACCCGGAGGATCCGGCTATACCACTTCTGGGCATATACCCAGAGGCTTTACCTGCATGCAATAAGGACACATGCTCCACTATATTCATAGCAGCCTTTTTTATAATAGCCAGAAGCTGGAAAGAACCCAGATGTCCCTCAACGGAAGAATGGATTCAGAAGATGTGGTATATTTACACAATGGAATACTACTCTTCAATTAAAAACGTTGAATTCACGAAATTCCTAGGCAAATGTTCAGAACTTGAAAATATCATCCTTAGTGAGGTAACCCAATCACAAAAGAACACACATGGTATGCAGTCACTGATAAGGGGATATTAACCCAGAATCTTGGAATACCCTAGACACAATTCACATATCAATAGATTTCCAAGAAGATGGAAGGAGAGACCCCTGGTCCTGGAAAGACTGGATGTAGGGGAATGCCAAGACAGAGAAGTGAGAGGGGGTTGAATGGGGAAAAGAGGAGAGAAGGGGGCTTATTGTACTTTCGGGAGAGAGGAAACGGGAAAGGGGAAATGCTTTTGAATGTAAATAAAAAAAATTAGAAAATAAAAAAAAAGAGGGAAAGGTACCCAAAATAGAGCTTCACCCTAAAATGATGAATCTTTTGTACAGGATATTACTCTACATGCTAACAAGAGCAACAACAACAAAAATCATAAACACCAATGTAGCACAAACAATTTTGTCTACAACAATGTCTTATCTGCAAGATAGTCTAGTGCAATGTTGTCATGATGCTTGTGACAGCAAGAAACAAGTATCTGATTTGTCTTTATGCCCACTCCATGAGAAGAAACCCATATCAGACACTGCTAGAAGAACCTGGAACTAGATAGCCAAATGTCACTGACCATCACTAAATTGTGCAACTACTGATTAAATGGTGGCAAATTGTCATACTTGCTCTTAAAATTGGAAAAAGTATGTGACTTATACTAAATCTAATATTTTATCAAATTTTCAGTATTATATTTTTGGTAACAATAACAAAGAAATATATCTGAGAAGTCTTACATCATGGTAACACATCAGCAAATGCTTAAATATTCAGAATCACCCTATTATTTTTACTGTAGTAAATGTGAAATATCATTAAAGAAAAACAAACTTTCAGCTCTACTTCCTAAAATCTGAATGGGATCAAATAACTCAGTGCTTCTTGGAAGATTGAAGCATCTTTCCTGAACCAAGCTGAAGTGTTGGTGGGAAGGTGAGTACAGTCCCCGATGAATGTGAGATTAGAAGTCACATGTTGAATACAATTTTCAGGCATACCCCATCTGATGCTGAATTTCATATTCTACACAGTGAACTGAAAATCCTTCAGTTACCAAGCAGTGTGAAATTTGTTAAAATTTTAGTGTTAATGTAAATATTACAGTCTTTCTTAAATTTATACTTGCCTAAAGAACATTACATAAATTGGCAGTGATTTGAGTTAGTGATTTTAACATTATAATGTTAAAATCGTAAATAAATACTAATTTGCATAAATTTTTTTATTATTTATTTTATTTTATTTTTTAATTTACATTCCAAATCACTTCCCCTTTCCCATTTCCTCCCTCCCCGAAAGTCCCATAAGCCCCCTTCCTTCCCTCTTTTCTCCATTCAACCCCCTCTCGTTACTCTGTCCTGGCGTTCCCCTACATCCAGTCTTTCCAGGACCAGGGGTCTCTCCTTCCATTTTCTTAGAAATCTATTGATATGCGGATTGTGTCTAGGGTATTCCGAGATTCTGGGTCAATATCCCCTTATCAGTGACTGCATACCATGTGTGTTCTTTTGTGATTGAGTTACCTCACTAAGGATGATATTTTCAAGATCTGACCATTTGCCTAGGAATTTCGTGAATTCATTGTTTTTAATTGCAGAGTAGTATTCCATTGTGTAGATATACCACATCTTCTGAATCCATTCCTCCGTTGAGGGACATCTGGGTTCTTTCCAGCTTCTGGCTATTATAAAAAAGGCTGCTATGAACATAGCGGAGCATGTGTCCTTATTGCATGCAGGTAAAGACTCTGGGTATATGCCCAGGAGTGGTATAGCCGGATCCTCCGGGAGTGTCATGCCCAGGTTTCTGAGGAACCGCCACAATGCTTTCCAGAGTGGTTGTACCAGCCTGTAATTCCACCAGCAGTGGAGGAGTGTTCCTCTTTCTCCACATCCTCGCCAACAACTGCTGTCTCCTGTGTTTTTGATCTTAGCCATCCTGACTGGTGTGAGATGGAATCTCAGTGTTGTTTTGATTTGCATTTCCCTAATGACTAAGGATGATGAACATCTCTTTAGGTGCTTCTCAGCCATTAGATATTCTTCAGGTGAGAACTCTTTGTGTAGCTCTGTACCCCATTTTTTAATAGGGTTATTTGCCTCTCTGGAGTTTATCTTCTTGAGTTCTTTGTATATATTGGATATTAGCCCTCTGTCGGATGTAAGGTTGGTAAAGATCATTTCCCAGTTAGTTGGTTGCCGCTTTGTCTTTTTGACAGTGTCTTTTGCCTTGCAAAAACTTTGTAATTTAATGAGGTCCCATTTGTCTATTCTTGATCTTAGAGCATAAGCTATTGGAGTTCTGTTCAGGAAATTCTCCCCTGTGCCCATATGTTCAAGGTTCTTCCCTAGTTTCCCTTCTATTAGTTTCAGTGTGTCTGGTTTTATGTGGAGATCTTTGATCCACTTAGAATTGAGCTTAGTGCAAGGAGATAAGGATGGGTCAATTTGCATTCTTCTATATGTTGACCTCCAGCTGAGCCAGCACCATTTGTTGAAAAGGTTATCTTTTTTCCACTGGATGGTTTTAGCTCCTTTGTCAAAGATCAAGTGACCATAGGAGTGTGGATTCATTTCTGGGTCTTCAATTCTGTTCCATTGATCTACATGTCTGTTACTGTACCAATACCATGCAGTTTTTAACACTATTGCTCTGTAGTACAGTTTGTGGTCCGGGATACTGATTCCCCCAGAGGTTCTTTTACTCTTGAGAATAGTTTTAGCTATTCTGGGTTTTCTGTTATTCCAGATGAATTTTTGAATTGCTCTTTCTAACTCTATGAAGAATTGAGTTGGGATTTTGATGGGGATTGCATTGAATCTGTGTATTACTTTTGGTAAGATGCTCATTTTTACTATATTAATCCTGCCAATCCATGAGCATGGCAGATTTTTCCATCTTCTGAGGTCTTCTTCAATTTCTTTCTTCAGAGACTTGAAGTTCTTGTCATACAGATTTTTCACTTGTTTGGTTAGAGTCACGCCAAGATACTTAATATGGTTTGTGGCTATCATGAAGGGTATTATTTGTCTTACTTCTTTCTCAGCCTGCTTATCCTTTGAGTATAGGAAGGCTTCTGACTTGCTTGAGTTGATTTTATATCCGGCCACTTTGCTGAAGTCGTTTATCAGCTGTAGGAGTTCTCTGGTGGAGTTCTTTGGGTCGCTTAAGTATACTATCATATCATCTGCAAATAGTGATAGTTTGACTTCTTCCTTTCCAATATGTATCCCTTTGACCTCTTTTTGTTGTCTAATTGCTCTAGCTAGAACTTCAAGTACTATATTGAAAAGATATGGAGAGAGACGGCAGCCTTGTCTAGTCCCTGATTTTAGTGGGATTGCTTCAAGTTTCTCTCCATTTAGATTGATGCTGGCTACTGGTTTGCTGTAAATTGCTTTTACTATGTTTAGATATGGGCCTTGAATTCCTGATCTTTCCAAGACCTTTAGCATGAAAGGATGCTGAATTTTGTCAAATGCTTTCTCAGCATCTAATGAGATGACCATGTGGTTTTTTTCTTTGAGATTGTTTATGTAGTGGATTACATTGATGGATTTCCTTATATTGAACCATCCCTGCATCCCTGGGATGAAGCCTACTTGATCGTGGTGGATGATCATTTTGATGTGTTCTTGGATTCGGTTGGCAATAATTTTATTGAGTATTTTTGCATCGATATTCATAAGAGAGATTGGCCTGAGATTCTCTTTCTTTGTCGGATCTTTGTGTGCTTTTGGTATTAGTGTAATTGTGGCTTCATAGAACGAGTTGGGTAGTGTTCCTTCTGTTTCTATTTTGTGGAACAGTTTGAAGAGTATTGGTGTTAGGTCTTCTTTGAAGGTCTGATAGAATTCTGCACTAAAACCATATGGACCTGTGCTTTTTTTGGTTGGAAGACTTCCAATGACAACTTCCATTTCTTCAGGGGTTATAGGACGGTTTAGATGGTCTATTTGATCCTGATTTAATTTTGGTACTTGGTATCTGTCAAGGAAATTGTCCATTTCCTCAAGATTTTCTAGTTGTGTTGAATACAGGTTTTTGTAGTAGGATCTGATGATTTTTTGAATTTCCTCAGTTTCTGTTGTTATCTCTCCCTTTTCATTTCTGATTTTATTAATTTGGATACTATCTCTGTGCTCTCTGGTTAGTCTGGCTAAGGGCTTATCTATCTTGTTGATTTTCTCAAAGAACCAACTCCTCGTTTTGTTGATTTTTTGTATGGTTTTATTTGTTTCTACTTGATTGATTTCAGCTCTGAGTTTGATGATTTCCTGCCTTCTACTCCTCTTTAGTGTATTTGCTTCTTTTTGTTCCAGGTCTTTCAGGTGTGCCATTAAGCTGTTAGTGTATGCTGTCTCCCGTTTCTTTTTGGCGGCACTCAGGGCTATGAATTTTCCTCTTAGCACTGCTTTCATTGTGTCCCATAAATTAGGGTATGTTGTGCCTTCATTTTCATTAACTTTCAAAAAGTCTTTGATTTCTTTCTTTATTTCCACCTTGACCAAGTTATCATTGAGTAGAGCATTGTTCAGCCTCCATGTGTACGTGGGTTTTCTTTTGTTTTTTTTTTGCCATTGAAGACCACCCTTATTCCATAGTTATCTGATAGGAGGCATGGGATTAGTTCTATCTTCTTATATCTGTTGAGGTCTGATTTGTGACCAATTATATGGTCAATTTTGGAGAAGGTACCATGAGGAGCTGAGAAGAAGGTGTATTCTTTAGCTCTAGGATGAAATGTTCTATATATATATCAGTTAGTTCCAGTTGGTCCAAGGCTTCAATTAGCTTCACTGTGTCCCTGTTTAGTTTCTGCTTTCCTGAACGATCCATTTCAGAGAGCAGGTTGTTGAAGTCACCCACTATTATTGTGTGCGGTGCGATGTGTGCATTAAATTTTTATTTCACACGTAAGAAGCTACTGTGCAAACATGAACATATGGATGAGTTTACATATACTTATATCACATACCTGTGGTTTTTCTCTTTAGAAATGAATATGTGAGAAAAAATGGCTATTACATGAAATTCTTAATAAAAATTTTACATAATGACACATTATAAATGGAAATGTCATTTTATATGAAAATTACATGGTATGCCTAGTAAATGAATAAAACGGGTTGATGAATGACACATATTATGGTACTAGTATTGTAAAGAAATACTGTACAATTGACAGATACATGATTATTTTCCTATGGCTACACTCCTATACACATACAGGTAAAATTACAGAGTTTACACGTTAAAATGCAGTATTATAAGTCCTAGAAGTAGTGTAGTTATTTGTGTAATGAATAAACACTTAGAAAACACACGACTGAGAAGCTGGGGTGAGAGGATTGTTTTGGTAACACATGGGCCTGTGAAGTTCAAAGACCTGAGATCCTTCTTCAGAACTCAAGTAAGGATGTCAAATGAATTTGCTCAGACTGGAATTCTCAGCACTGGAGATGTGGTCACAGGAAGATCTCTACTCCTGACTTCCACACTTTCACACACTGTCTTCTCTCATATACAAAAGCACAAAACAAAACAAAATAAAAATTTGGAAATAGATTTACTGGTTATTCTATTTTTAAAATTTTCATAATATTTTAGGTTACTTATCTAAATTCTTTGAAAATAAAATCAAACATATCATACATGATTACTCTTAGGGCAAAGAACAAAATGAGTGATCACAACAAAATAATTTCTTTTTTTGTTGTTCTTTAATTTATTTTCTATATTCTTTTTTTATATTACAAATGATTTCCCCTTTTACTGTTCCCCCCCTCCCCAAAAGTCCCATGAGCCCTCTTCCCTCCCCCTGTTCACCATTCAACTCCCTCCCTCTTCTCTGTCCTGGTATTCCACTACACTGGTCCAACGAGCCTTTCCAGGACCGGGGGCCTCTCTTTCCTTCTTCTTGGGAGTCAATAGATATGTGAATTGTGTTTTGGGTATTACAGGCTTCTGGGCTAATATCCACTTAGCAGTGACTGCATACCATGTGTATTCTTTTGTGATTGGGTTACCTCACTAAGGAAGATATTTTCTAGTTCCAACCATTTGCCTAAGAATTTCATGAATTCACTGTTTTTAATAGCTGAGTAGTATTCCATAGGGTAAATATACCACATTTTCTGTATCCATTCCTCTGTTGAGGGACATCTGGGTTCTATCCAGCTTCTGGCTATTATAAATAGGGCTGCTATGAACATAGTGGAGCATGTGTCGTTATTGCATGCGGGAAGTCCTCTGGGTATATGCCCAGGAGTGGCATGATAGGGTCCTCCAGAAATGTCATGCCCAGTTTTCTGAAGAACCACCAGACTGATTTCCAGAGTAGTTGTACCAGCTTGCAGTTCCACCAGCAGTGGAGAAGTGTTTCTCTTTCTCCACATCCTCGCTGCTGTCTCCTGAGATTTTGATCTTAGCCATTCTGACTAGTGTGATGTGAAATCTCAGGGTGATTTTGATTTGCATTTCCCTAATGACTAACTATGTTGAACATTTCTTTAGGTACTTCTCAGTCATTCAATATTCCTCAGGTGAAAATTCTTTGTTTAGCTCTGTACCTAATTTTTAATAGGGTTATTTGGCTCTCTGGAGTCTACCTTCTTGAGTTCTTTGTATATCTTGGATATTAGGCCTCTGTCGGATGCAGGGTTGGTAAAGATCTTTTCTCAATTTGTTGATTGCAGTGTTGTCCAATTGACAGAGTCCTTTGCCTTACAGAAACTTTGTAATTTTATGAGGTCCTATTTGTCAATTCTTGATCTTAGAGCATAAGCTATTGGTATTCTGTTCAAAAAATTGTCCCCTGTGGCCATGTGCTCAAGTCTCTTCCCCAGTTTCTTTTCTATTAGTTTCAATGTTTTAATGGAGATCCTTGATCCACTTGGAATTGAGCTTAGTGCAAGCAGATAAGAATGGGTCAATTTGCATTCTTCTGCATGCTGATCTCCAGTTGAACCGGAAACATTTGTTGAAAAGGCTATCTTTTTTTCCACTGGATGGTTTTAGCTCCTTTGTCAAAGATCAACTGACCATATGTGTGTGGGTTCATTTCTGGATCTTCAATTCTATTCCATTGATCTACCTGACTGTCACTGTACCAATACCATGCAGTTTTTAATACTATTGCTCCGTAGTACTGCTTGAGGTCCAGGATACTGATTCCAACAGAAGTTCTTTTACTCTTGAGAATAGTTTTAGCTATCCTGGGTTTTTGTTATTCCAGCTGAATTTGAGAGTTGCTCTTTCGAACTCTATGAAGAATTGAGTTGGGATTTTAATGGGGACTGCATTCAATCTGTATTTTGCTTTTGACAAGATAGCCATTTTTACTATATTAACCCTCCTAATCCATGAGCATGGAAGATTTTTCCATCTTCTGAGGTCCTCTTCAATTTCCTTCTTCAGACACTTGAAGTTCTTATCATACAGATCTTTCACTTGTTTGATTAGAGTCACACTAAGTTACTTTATATTGTCTGTGGCTATTGTAAAGGGTGTCATTTCCCTAATTTCTTCCTCAGCCTGCTTATCCTTTGAGTATAGAAAGGCTACTGATTTGCTTGAGTTGATTTTATATCCAACCATTTTGCTGAAGTTGTAGGAGTTCTGTGGTGGAGATTTTGGGTCACTCAAGTATACTATCTTATGATCTGCAAATAGTGATAGTTTGATTTCTTCCTTTCAAAATTGTATATCTTTGACTTCCATATTTTGTCTAATTGCTCTAACTAGAACATCAAGTACTAAATTGAAAAGATATGGAGAGAGAGGGCAGCCTTGTCTGTTCCCTGATTTTATTGGGATTGCTTCAAGTTTCTCTCCATTTAGATTGATGTTGGCTACCGGTTAACTGTAAATTGTTTTTACTATGTTGAGATATGGACCTTGAATTCTTCATTTCTCCAAGACTTTTAACATGAAAGAATGCTGAAATTTGTCAAATGCTTTTTCAGCATCTAATGAAATGACCATGTATTTTTTTTCTTTGAGATTGTTTATGTAGTGGATTACATTGATGGATTTCCTTATATTGAACCATCTCTGAATCCCTGGGATGAAGCCTACTTGATCATGGTCAATGATGATTTAATGTGTTCTTGGATTCGGTAGGCAATAATTTTATTGAGTATTTTTGCACAGATATTCATAAGGGAAATTGATCTAAAATTTTCTTTCTTTGTTGGAACTTTGTGTGGTTGTGGTTTCAGCGTAATTGTGGCTTCATAGAACGACTTGGTTAGTGTTCCTTCTGTTTCTATTTTGTGGAATAATTTGAAGAGTACTGGTTTTACATCTTCTTTGAAGGTCTGATAAAATTTTGCACTAAAAATATCTGGTCCTGTGCTTTGTTTGGCTGGAAAACTTTCAATGGCCACTTCTCTTTCTTTAGGGGTTATGGGACTATTTAGATTGTCTATTTGATCCTGATTTAATTTTGGTATTTGGTATCTGTCTAGGAAATTGTCCATTTCCTCCAGATTTTCCAGTTGTGTTGAGTATAGACTTTTGTAGTAGGTTCCGATGATTTTCTGAATTTCCTCAGTTTCTGTTGCTATATCTCCCTTTTCATTTCTGATTTTGTTAGTTTGGATACTGTCTCTGTGCTCTCTGGTTAGTCTGTCTAAGTATTTATCTATCTTGTTGATTTTCTCAAAGAACCAGCTCCTAGTTTTGTTGATTATTTGTATGATCCTATTTGTTTCTACTTGATTGATTTCAGCCCTGAGTTTGATGATTTATTGCCTTCTACTCCTCTTGGGTGTATTAGCTTCTTTCTGTTCTAAAGCTTTCAGGTGTGCTATTAAACTGCTAGTGTATGCTCTCTCCTGTTTCTTTTTGGAGGCACTCAGGGCTATGAGTTTTCCTCTTAGCACTGCTTTCATTGTGTCCCATTAGTTAGGGTATCTTGTGACTTCATTTTCATTAAATCCTAAAAAGTCTTTGATTTCGTTCCTTATTTCTTCCTTGACCAAGTTATCATTGAGTAGAGCATTGTTCAGCTTCTATGTTTATGTGGGATTTCTGTTGTTTTTGTTGCTATTGAAGACCACCCTTTTTCCATTATGATCTGATTGGAGGAATGTGATTAGTGTGATCTTCTTATATATGTTGAGGTCTGTTTTGTGACCAATTACATGGTTGATTTTGGAGAAGGTACCATGAGGTGCTGAGAAGAAGGTATATTCTTTTGCTTTAGGTTGAAATGTTCTGTATATATCTGTTAAATCCGTTTGGTCCAAAGCTTCAATTAGTTTCACTGTGTCCCTGTTTATTTTCTGTCCATTGCGGAGAGTGGAGTATTGAAGTCACCCACAATTATTGTGTGAGGTGCAATGTGTGCTTTGAGCTTTAGTAAAGTTTCTTTTAGGAATGAGGGTGCCCTTACATTTGGAGCATAGATGTTCAGAATTGAGAGTTCTTCTTGGTGGATTTTTCCTTTAATCAGTATGAAGTGTCCTTACATGTCTTTTTGGATGTCTTTAGGATAAAAGTCAATTTTATTCAATATTAGAATGGCTACTCCAGCTTGTTTCCTGGAACCATTTGCTTGTAAAAAATTTTTCCAGCCTTTTACTCTGAGGTAGTGTTTGTCTTTGACACTGAGGCGCGTTTCCTGTACTCAGCAAAATGTTGGGTCCTGTTTATGTATCCAGTCTCTTATTCTATATCTTTTTATTGGGGAATAGAGACCATTGATGTTAAGAGATATTAAGGAATAGTGATTATTGCTACCTGCTATTTTTGATGTTATTTTTATGTTTGAGTGGTTATCTTCCTTTGGGCTTGATGAAAGAAGGTTACTATCTTGGTTTTTCCAGGGTGTAATTTCCCTCCTTTTATTGGCGATTTCCACCTATTTATTATCCTTTGTAGGGCTGGATTTGAGGAAAGATATTGTGTAAATTTAGTTTTATCATGGAATATCTTGGTCTCTCCATCTATGGTGATTGAGAGTTTTGCTGGGTATAGTAATCTGGGCTGACATTTGTGTTCTCTTAGAGTCTGTATGAGATCTGCCCAGGATCTTCTAGCTTTCATAGTCTCTGGTGAGAAGTCTGATGCAATTCAGGTAGATCTTCCTTTATATGTTACTTGGCCTTTTTCTCTTACTGCTTTTAATATTGTTTCTTTTTTTAGTACTTTTGGTGTTTTGATTATTATGTGATGGGAGTTATTTCTGTTCTGGTCCAGTCTGTTTGGAGTTCTGTAGGCTTCTTTTTATGTTCATGGGTATCTTTTTCTTTAGGTTAGGGAAGTTTTCTTCCATAATTTTGTTGAAGATATTTACTGGCCCTTTAATTTGTAAATCTTCACTCTCATCTATAATCTATAATCTATATGTTTGATCTTCTCATTGTGTTCTGGATTCCTGGATGTTTTGGGTTACAAAATTTTGCATTTTGCATTTTCTTTGACTGTTGTGTCAATGCTTTCTATGGTATCTTCAGCATCTGAGATTTTTCTATCACTTGTATTCTATTGGTGATGTTTGCATCCATGACCCCTGATTTCTTCCCAAGGTGTTCTGTCTCCAAAGTTGTTTCCCTTTTTATTACTTATATTTTGTACTTCCTTTTGTAGATCCTGGATGGTTTCGCTCAGTTCCTTCACTTGTTTGTTTGTATTTTCCTGCAATTCTTTAAGATATTTTTGTGTTTCCTCTTTCAGGACTTCTGCCTGTTGACCCAAGTTCTCCTGTATTTCTTTATGTGATTTTTGTGTTTCCTCTTTATGGGCTTCTATCTGTTGACTCATATTCTCCTGTATTTCTTTAAGCGTTTTTTTGTTTGTTTGTTTGTTTGTTTCCTTTGTAAGGGTTTCTATCTGTTGATTCATGTTCTCCTGTACTTCTTTAAGAGATTTATTTATGTCTTTCTTGAAATCCTCTAATAGCATCATGAGATGTGATTTTAAATACAAATCTTGCCTTTCTGGTGTCTTGGGTATCCAGGGCTTTCTGTTGTTGGAGAATTGGGTCGGATGTTGCCATATTGCTTGGATTTCTGTTAGTAACGTTCCCACATTTGCCTTTTGCTGTCTGGTTAACTCTGGCGGTAGTTGGTCCTGCTGTTACTGGATGGTGCTTGAGCCTCCTGTGAGCCTATAAGGCTGTTTCCTCACCCCTGGATTACCAGGTTTCCCCTGGCACAGATTGCTGAGGGGCTGCCCTGCTCCTGGGTGCCTTTGGAGACCTTGCCCCAATCATTGTTATATGTAACTGGATGTCCCTGTCTGGTCAGTCACCAGAGCAAAGATCGTGGAGGCTGCAGGACTCCCTCCAGGCGCGGGTCACCATGCATGGCAAATATCCCATGACAGGGCTGACACACAGACAACCACAGAACTGCCCAGCTCTTGGGCGCAGGCGGAACCCTAGTGGGCTGTGTCCCAAGCAATGTTATACTCAGGATATCTCTGTGTACCTGGTTTCCACTGTCTGGTCCGTCAACGGAGCAAAGATGGTAGAAGCTTCAGGACCCCTTGCGAGCGTGGTCACCCTGCAAGGCCATGTACCAAGGCAGGGCTGGCACACAGACAACCACAGAGCTGCCCAGCCCTTGGGCGCAGGTGGAACCCTAGCAGGCTGTGTCCCAAGTGATATTATACTCGGGATATCTCTGGGGACCCAGTTGTCCCTGTCTGGTTCCACCACCAATATAATTTCTTACACTCCATTGTTTTTTTTAATTTTTTAAAATTTATTTTATTTATGTATTTGGCTGATATAGGGACTCTCCATGTAGCTCTGGCTTCCAGAAACTCACTATATAGTCAAGGCTGACTTGAAATTTATATATATCTGTCTGCCTTTGCCTCCCAAGTGCTTGATTGAAGGCATTTGCCACCATCCCAGGCCATTCTTCCATTGTTAACAATGAATATTCTTCAGGAAACAAGTAAACAGGAAAAAAATTTGTATCTCTGAAGTATAAAAAATAAAAATTACTTTCTATTTGATTGAAAGGTTTTTGATCATGGGAACAACAAATTTTGTTTTCCTTAAATGTTTCACGCATGCACTACACTAAGTTCTGGAGAAAAGCTTGAATAATCAGAGCTTTGAGAGATTCTGACCTATTCTAATTTCTCTGAAGGAAGTTGCCAGAAGCTTGCTAGTATGGCATTTGCACCTCAGTTAATATTGCACTATTATTTATTCTAACACTACATGTATATATATATACTATAAAATGATGTACAGAAATTGGCAGCAAAGTGGTTTGCTTCCTTTAAAGGCAAAATATTTGTGTTTTATTGAAAATCTCTTTGCTTTGCATGTGCTGCCTTTTAAAAACCAAAAGTAAGCTTTAAACAACTCATGCTTGACACAGAGGAAATGAAGTGCATTTAAATGACCACAGTGAAGAAAAATAACTATGAATTTCTTCCAGTTTTTATTTTAAGTCAGGGAAAGGACCATGGATATCATATTTGTAAAAACATACTTTATCTCTTTATATAAAGATGGTTTTGAATTGAGAGACAAATTACTTAAGATACTAGAAAATTGACTATCATCATCATCATCATCAAAACAAATAATTGCTTCTTCTCATTTCATATTTTACAGAATTTACACGCCTCTTAATATTATAGTTTACCAATAAATGGATCTAACTACAAAACATTATACTGTGTAAGGTAACCCAGAAAGCAAACTGTTGAAGAACCTTGTTATTAAGTTAGCAGTCCCCATGCCCAGATTGCTTTTGTAGGTCAGCAAAAAATAGGAGGCTGTCTTTCTCACTATAGATTCTTTCAGCCTCTGTCTGCACAGTGTCTTTTGTCAGGAGAGTGCCCTAAACACAGGTAGCTGGAATTGTCTGACCATGTCTGAAAAATGACCTTGTACAGAGTACTAAGTGCCCTGGTAAAGAAACTGGAGAGATCCTACACTAGCAACTTAACAACACACTTAAGAACTTTAGAACAAAAAGAAGCAAACACACCCAAGAGGAGTAGACTGCAAAAAATAGTCAAACTCACAGCTGAAATCAACCAAATAGAAACAAAGACAACTATACAAAGAATCAACAAAACCAGGAGCTGGTTCTTTGAATCACCAAGATAGATAAACCCCTAGCCAAACTAACTAAAGCACCCAGAGACAGTATCCAAATTAACAAAATCAGATATGAAAAGGGAGACATAGCAACAGAAACTGATCAATTGATCTTCACTGAGTGCCTCAGTCAAAATTTGTATAGATTCATAAGTGTTAAACCAATGCCTTCTATGTCTCTATTTTTTGTACATGCATTTTTCAGATGTCTTAAACAAACAAAACCATTCACATACACAAATGAATGTAATTATTTGCTCAAAGTATAAAGACCCCAACAAAAATATTTTTAAAACTTAAAGAATAAATCCAAAAGGACAGAATTTTCTGTAGCTTCCTGATACAAAGATGCTAAGGAAGTTTTTCAAAATGCTTAAATTCAACAGTGTATCTTCTGCTTTGAAAGTAAATAGCTCATTAAAATTTAACTCCTTTTATTGAAAGCCCACACCTAAGCAAATACCCTTTCCTTGTGCCTTTATTCATTCATCTGCCATCAAATTAAGAACAAAAGAAACTTATTTGATTAATGACCCCCGCTAATCATTTCAGCAAAGCACATGAAGACACTTTTTAATTTTATTTCACTAACAAATTAAGTTTGTGTTATTCATAAATGTCACTCATATGCAAATTATGCATAAATATTCGGGGCGATCTATATTTTATCAGTTATAACAGAAAGCTTGCCAGTCAGTGTGGGTTTAAACAAGTAATTAGTGCATACGTTATTAAACACTTTAAACAAATGGGCTGTATCAAACCCAAATTTAGAGTTCAAAGAAATTTCATAGCATCTTGATTGCACAGGTGTCTGAGCCACTAAGAATTTTTGCATTCATAAAGGATAATATGTTAGTTTACATACATTATAATTCTTTTTGAAACTTTAATGTCATCACAATCATTTTTAATAGTACTACTCTTAACTCCATCTTTGCTCTCATATGTTTTTTGATGTTTAGCTTCTGAGAAATTCCAGTAAATAGAGCCAAAAGGGAATCAACTTCTGAACTAGAAAGTATAAACTAGGATTGTTTAGGTCTCCCATTTAAATCAGGGTTATATCTCTTAGATGAACTTGGAAGGCACAAGGGAAAATGGGATTTGAGGAATGCCAGAACTATATAAAAATCACACTCAAAATTTAACTTTCGAGTGTTTCTTTTTTTTTATTTTATTTTTTTAATTTACATTCCAAATCACTTCCCCTTTCCCGTTACCTCCCTCCCCGAAAGTCCCATAAGCCCCCTTCCCTCCCTCTTTTCTCCATTCAACCCCCTCTCGTTACTCTGTCCTGGCGTTCCCCTACATCCAGTCTTTCCAGGACCAGGGGTCTCTCCTTCCATCTTTTTAGAAATCTATTGATATGCGGATTGTGTCTAGGGTATTCCGAGATTCTGGGTCAATATCCCCTTATCAGTGACTGCATACCATGTGTGTTCTTTTGTGATTGGGTTACCTCACTAAGGATGATATTTTCAAGATCTGACCATTTGCCTAGGAATTTCGTGAATTCATTGTTTTTAATTGCAGAGTAGTATTCCATCGTGTAGATATACCACATCTTCTGAATCCATTCCTCTGTTGAGGGACATCTGGGTTCTTTCCAGCTTCTGGCTATTATCAATAAGGCTGCTATGAACATAGTGGAGCATGTGTCCTTATTGCTTGCAGGTAAAGTCTCTGGGTATATGCCCAGGAGTGGTATAGCCGGATCCTCCGGGTATGTTATGCCCAGTTTTCTGAGGAACCGTCAGACTGCTTTCCAGAGTGGTTGTACCAGCTTGCAATTCCACCAGCAGTGGAGGAGTGTTCCTCTTTCTCCACATCCTCGCCAACAACTGCTGTCTCCTGTGTTTTTGATCTTAGCCAACCTGACTGGTGTGAGATGGAATCTCAGGGTTGTTTTGATTTGCATTTCCCTAATGACTAAGGATGGTGAACATCTCTTTAGGTGCTTCTCAGCCATTAGATATTCTTCAGGTGAGAACTCTTTGTGTAGCTCTGTACCCCATTTTTTAATAGGGTTACTTGCCTCTCTGGAGTTTAACTTCTTGAGTTCTTTGTATATATTGGATATTAACCCTCTGTCGGATGTAAGGTTGGTAAAGATCATTTCTCAGTTAGTTGGTTGCCGCTTTGTCTTTTTGACAGTGTCTTTTGCCTTGCAAAATCTTTGTAATGTAATGAGGTCCCATTTGTCTATTCTTGATCTTAGAGCATAAGCTATTGGAGTTCTGTTCAGGAAATTCTCCCCTGTGCCCATATGTTCAAGGTTCTTCCCTAGTTTCCCTTCTATTAGTTTCAGTGTGTCTGGTTTTATGTGGAGATCTTTGATCCACTTAGAATTGAGCTTAGTGCAAGGAGATAAGGATGGGTCAATTTGCATTCTTCTGCTTGTTGACCTCCAGTTGAGCCAGCACCATTTGTTGAAAAGGCTATCTTTTTTCCACTGGATGGTTTTAGTTCCTTTGTCAAAGATCAAGTGACCATAGGAGTGTGGATTCATTTCTGGGTCTTCAATTCTGTTCCATTGATCTACATGTCTGTTACTGTACCAATACCATGCAGTTTTTAACACTATTGCTCTGTAGTACAGCTTGTGGTCCGGGATACTGATTCCCCCAGAGGTTCTTTTACTCTTGAGAATAGTTTTAGCTATTCTGGGTTTTCTGTTATTCCAGATGAATTTTTGAATTGCTCTTTCTAACTCTATGAAGAATTGAGTTGGGATTTTGATGGGGATTGCATTGAATCTGTGTATTACTTTTGGTAAGATGCTCATTTTTACTATATTAATCCTGCCAATCCATGAGCATGGCAGATTTTTCCATCTTCTGAGGTCTTCTTCAATTTCTTTCTTCAGAGACTTGAAGTTCTTGTCATACAGATCTTTCACTTGTTTGGTTAGAGTCACGCCAAGATACTTAATATGGTTTGTGGCTATCGTGAAGGGTATTATTTCTCTTACTTCTTTCAAACTGTTCCACAAAATAGAAACAGAAGGAACACTACCCAACTCGAGTGTTTCTTAAAGGAGAAAAAAGTGCTCTATTAATAATAGAAACATATGTTCTAATTTTTTTTTATGTTAGAGAAATTTGTGAGGAGGAGATGATTTAAGAGTCAGGTACTCTTCCTGCTTTCATAAATAGAAAGAGTTTGGATTCCAATTTGCAATTCAGGCAGCTCACAAAATCCTCTGCTCTATCTCCAAGGAAGCCACCATCTTCTTCTGCCCTCTGCAGACATTCATACACAGAGGTATGCATATATTCAAACACTTTTACACACACACACACACACATTGATTCTAAAAGAAATACTTAATTGTTAGAGCAATAAAGCTTTAACACAGTTCCTTCTCTATTGCTGTCATAAATCACAAAGAAACTTATATTTTAAAAAGATTAATTTGGGTTTTATACTTTCAGAGGGTTAGAGGTAATGATCGTCACCAAAGCAGTAGGCAAGCTGGCATGGAACTGAAGCAATAGTTGAAAGATCACATTCACAAGGCTGAGAGAGCTCACTGAGAATGGTACAAGTCTTGAGAAACCTTAAAACCCATTCCTCAGCGTCATACCTTCTCCAACAACACCACAACTTCTAATCCTTCTCAATGAGTTCTACCATCTGTGGAGCAAAGCAGTATTCAAATATATGGCCTATGAGGGTATTATCATTCAAACATATTCCACACTCTGGCCCTCACAGGCTTGTTATCATTCGCTAATACAAAATGATTTTAGTCCAACTTCAGAAGTCCCCATGCTCTTTACCAGGTTTAACACTGTTTAAATGAGACTAAAGGTAATTTCTTCATTGTAGCTTTCTGTAAAATTCAAAAGGGAATCACATAATCCCGGCATACTATTGCAGTGAATATATATTTCCATCCCAGAAGGGAGAAATAGACCTACAATGAAAAAACTGTTGAGCAAAAGTGAGACAAAAAAAGAAAGAAAGAAAGAAAGAAAGAAAGAAAGAAAGAAAGAAAGAAAGAAAGAAAGAAAGAGAGAAAGAAAGAAAGAAAGAAAAATACCTACGGGGAAAGGATCAAAAGACTGATGGTTATGGGTTTAGATGTTTCCATCCTCTCTCTCTGGGAATAGTCCCACTCCTTGTATGTAACTCTGTTTGGAAGATGACTCATCACTCTGTCATATCCAACATCATAATTTCTCCAAATGAGTAGAGGCTTTACTTTCATGGCTTCATGCGTGGACTCTTGTCCTCAGCATAGAATTCTTTTTTTAACTCAGTGTTTCTTCTTAACCACAGAAAAAAGATTCTATAACCCCTTTACTCATGTATCCTTCACTACTCTAGACCAAGAAAAAAAAAACATGGATGCCACTGTCAAATTTGAGAAACTACCTGGGATGGAGCCTGGTACCCTCTCTGAATTATATTTTCAGAAGCTTTTCCATGTAGTTTCTCTCTAGGAAGAAAAAAATTACTTAGGCCTTTTTCATTTTTAGATGTTGGAAGGTTAACTGGAGGGGGACATTTTAACTAAGGGAATCTATATTTTTTTAACTTATTTTGTAACAGGCTTTCCTTCAAATTTCTCATTCCATTCAGCAAAAACTTGGAATCTAACATTAATTTTCCTTATTGTATTTAAGCTTGATCACACAGCTCCAGATGAAAGTCTGAATCAAATCTTTGTGTTGGAACATGGTAATGATTTCTAACCAGGATTTTCCAAAGAAATTTTTTATGTATTGTGTTTCAATAAAGCAAAGCCTTAACAACAATTCCCCTGGGAAAATATTTTTCCTATAATTTGTTGAAATATGCAATAATAAAAAACATATTTTAAAAATTGTAAGAATTTATATAACATAAAAAACAAATTTTTATCTTGATATTTTAATTTTGACTGGTTGTAACTTCTACTATATCAAAAAGCAGAATAGAACATTTACATACACATCTGCAAACTATTCCTGGACTATTATGTAGGAATAGGGGTAAAAATCCATCTATATTAGATTCTCACAAAGTATAATAGATTCTTATTGTCTCTATAGTTGTCCATATACTTTATCACACTTATTGTCAAATTCTAATTCTATTAGATAAGAATAGGTGTATTCTGTCCCACATGCTACAGCCTGCATGCCTCCCAGGAGTTCTGCAGTAACTAAAGACAGAAGTGAGAATCTAGCCAAAATACCCACACCAACTGGGACAGCCACAGAGCTCAGCTGAAGTGGGACCTACCCCAAGTCACAGCTCCATTTTCCTTCCAATCTGCTTCCTTCTTGGTCCAGAACAGAGACCCAATACCCGTCCATATGCTATAGCCTGTTGGCCTCCCAAGAGGTCTGCAGAAACCAAACACACAGCCTATCTGCCTCCTAGGAGGTCCACAGTAACCAGGGACACAGACTATCTGCCTCACAGGAGGTCCACAGTTACCAGGGATACAGGAAATCTGCTCTAACCATAGACACCAGAGGCCCATCCTTGCCAGAGGTGGCACTGTCTGCTTCCAAGAAGAATGGCTCTAACCCATGTCACAGAGATCTACTTGCCTCCAAAAGAGGCCAGCTCTAGTCAAAGACACCCAGACCAGCCAACACCAGAAATAACCAGATATTCAGACCCAATTGCAAGATCATTAATGATAGAACCCAATGTGATTTGGGACCACAAGAACCCAATTTCCCTACTACAGCAAGCCCCGGACAACATAACATGCAAGAGAAGCAAGATAATGACCTAAAATCTCATCTCGTGAAGATGACAGAGACCTTTAAGGAGAAGGTAAAGAATTCCCTAAACAAAATAGAGGAAAACACAGGCAAAAAAGGTAGAACCCCTTAATGAGTAAGCAAATAAATCCCTTAAAGAAATACAGGAAAAAACAATCAAGCAGGTAAAGGAATTGAACAAAATAGGCCAAGAACTAAAAATGGAAATAGAAACAATAACAAAAGCACAAAAGGAGGCAAGCCGGTAGATGGAAAATTAGAAAAAGAAGATCAGGAGCTATGGGCATAAAGCATCACCAACAGAATACAAGACATAGGAGAGAGAATCTCAGGCATAAAAGATACCATAGAAAATAATGGACCAATCAGTCAAAGAGAATGCAAAGTATAAAGTTCCTAACCCAAAATATCCTAGAAATTCAGGACACAATGTAAATATCAAACTTAAGAATAATAGGAGAAGAGGATGAAAAAAAAATCTCAGCTGAAGAGGTCTGAAAATATTTTCAGCAAATTCATAGAAGAAAATGTCCCAAACCTAGAGAAAACGAAGGCCATAGCTATACAAGTCTATAGACCACCAAATAGATTGGACCAGAACAGAAAATCCTATCATCATATAATGATGAAAACACTAAATCCACAGAACAAAGAAAGAACATTTAAAGCTGTAACGAAAAAAGCCAAGTAACATATAAAGCAGACAGATCAAAATTACATCAGACTTTTCAAGAGAGACACTAAAAGTCAGAAGATCTTGGACAGATGTCATCCACACCATGAGAGAACACAAATGGAAGCCTAGGATACTATACCCAGCAAAACTTTTCACTCACCATAGATGGAGAAACTAAGATCTTCCAGTACAAAACCAAGTTTAAACAATAAGTTTTTACTAATCAAGCCCTACAGAAGATACTGGAAGGAAATCTCCAACGAAAGGAGTGTAACTGCACCCAAGAAAACACAAGAAATTAAACATTTCACAATAAAGCCCTAAAAAAGAGAATCATACACACATAGCATCACTTCCAGCAACAGAAATAAAAGGAACTAATAATCATTTGTTTTTAATATCTCTCAACATCAATGGATTCAATTCCACAATATACATAGACTAACAAACTGGATATCTAAACTGAATCTGGCATTTTGCTGGATACAAGAAACATACCTCAGTGAAAAATATGAACACTAACTCAGAGAAAAAAAGCTGGAAAAATGTTTTCCAAGCAAGTAGTTCCTAGAACTAAGTTGCAATTGTCATTCTAATATCCAATAAAATAGATTTTCAAACAAAAGTTATCAAAATGATAGAGAAGAACACATCATATTCATCAAAGGAAAAATTTGCCAAGAAGGTGCCTCATTCTGTACATCTATGCCCCAAATGTAAACACACAAACATTTGTAAAAGAAACTTTAATAAAGCTCAAAACACACATTGAAACCAACACAATAATAGGAGGAGACTTCAACATCCCACTACCACCAATGAGCAGGTCCTTGAAAAAGATATTAAACACAAACACAGTGAAACTAACAGAAGTTATAAACCAGATTGATTTAACAGAAATCTAAAAAAAAATATTTCACACCAAAACAAGAGAATATACCTTCTTCTCAACACCTCATGAAATCTTCTGCAAATTTGACCATATAATCAGACATAAGACAATAATCAACAGATACATGAGGATTGAAATAACTCCATATAATAACTGCAAAAACTACATAGAGTTAGAAAGAACATTCTCAAATTCATCTGGAATAATAAAAAACCCAGGATAGCTAAAACTATTCTCAATAGTAAAAGAATTTCTGGGGGAATCAGTATCCTGGACCTCAAGGAGTATTACAGAGTGATAGTGTTAAAAACTTCATGATATTGGTACAGTGACAAGCAGGTAGATCAGTGGAACAGAATTGAAGACCCAGAAATGAACCCACACACCTATGGTCACTTGATCTTTGACAAAGGGGCTACAATAATCCAGTGGAAAAAAGATAGCCTTTTCAACAAATGTTTCTGGTTCAACTGGAGATTAGCATGCAGGAGAATGCAAATCGATTCATTCTTATCTCCTTGTACTAAGCTCAATTCCAAGTGGATCAAGGACCTCAACATAAAACCAGACACACTGAAACTAATAGAAAAGAAACTGGGGAAGAAGAGCCTTGAGCACATGGGCACAGGGGAAAGTTTCCTGAACAGAACACCAATAGCTTATGCTCTAAAATCAAGAATTGACTAATAGGACCTCATAAAATTACAAAGTTTTTGTAAGTCAAAGGACACTGTCAAAAGGACAAAACAGCAACCAACAAATTGGGAAAAGATCTTTACCAACCCTGTATCCGGCAGAGGTCTAATATCCAAGATATACAAAGAACTCAAGAAGTTAGACTCCAGAGAGCCAAATAACCCTATTAAAAATGGGGTACAGAGCTAAACAAAGAATTTTCTTCTGAGGAATATTGAATGGCTGAGAAACACCTAAAGAAATGTTCAACATCCTTAGTCATGAGGGAAATGCAAATCAAAACAACCTTGAAATTTCACCTCACACCAGTCAGAATGGCTAAGATCAAAAACTAAGGAGACCACAAGTGCTGGCAAGGATGTGAAGAAAGAGAAAAACTCCTCCACTGCTGGTGACATTGCAAGCTGGTACAACCACTCTGGAAATCAGTCTGGCGGTTCCTCAGAAAATTCGGCATAGTACTTCCAGAGGACCCTGTTATACCACTCCTGTGCATATAACCAGAGGATTCTCCAGCATGTAATAAGGACACATGCTCCATTATGTTCATATCAGCCCTATTCATAATAGTCAGAAGCTGGAAAGAACCCAGATGTCCCTCAACGGAGGAATGGATACAGAAAATGTGGTATATTGACACTATGGAATACTACTCAGGTATTAAAAACAATGAATTCATGAAATTCTTAGGCAAGTGGGTGAAACTGGAGAATGTCATCCTGAGTGAGGTGACCCAGTCAAAAAAAAAAAAAAACAAAAAAAAAAAACCCATGGTATGCACTCAGTGATAAGCAGATATTAACCCAGAAGCTTAGAATACTAAGAAATAATTCACATATTAAATGATGCTCAAGAAGAAGGAAGAAGGATGCCTTTCCTGGAAAGGTTCAATGCAGCAGTATAGGGGAATACCAGGATAGGGAATGGGGAAAGGGTTGATTGGAGAACAGGGGAAGGGAAGAGAGGTTATGGGACTTTCAGGGAGGGGGAATCCAGGAAAGGGGGAAATCATTTGAAATGTAAATAAAGAATATATCTAATAAAAAAAGAAAGAGATAACCCCATGCATTTTATCAGATCACCATGGATCAAAGCTAGACATTAATTACAACAAAAATAACAGAAAACCCACATACTCATGCAAATTGAACAACACTCTGCACAATGATAATTTGATCAGGAAAAGATCACACATGGTATGAAGTCACTGATAAGGGGATATTGACCCAGAATCTCAGAATACCCTAGACACAATCAGCATATCAATAGATTTCTAAAAAGATGGAAGGAGAGACCCCTGGTCCTGGAAAGACTGGATGTAGGGGAACGCCAGGACAGAGTAATGAGAGGGGGTTGAACGGAGAAAAGAGGGAGGGAAGGGGGCTTATGGGACCTTCGGGGAGGGAGGAAACGGGAAAGGGGAAGTGATTTGGAATGTAAATTAAAAAAAAAAATAAAATTAAATTAAATTAAAAAAAAAAAAAAAAAGAAATAAAGACAAAATCAAGGCTTTATAAACTTCAGTAAAAATGAAATCACATCATACACAAACATATGGGACATAATAAAAGAAGTGGTAAAAGGAAATTCCATAGTGCTAAATGCCTTCTTCAAGAAACTGAAAATATCCCATTCAAGCAAATTAAGAGCACACCTGAAAGCTCTAGAACAGAAAGAAGCAAACATGCCCAAGAGGAGTAGACAGTAGGAAATAGTCAAATTCAAGGGTAAAATCAACAAGTTAGAAACAAACAAACAAACAAATCAACAGTTGGTACTTTGAGAAAATCAGCAATATACATAAACTCTTAGCTAAACTAACTAAAGAGCACAGAGAGAGAATCCAAATCATAAATGAGAAGGGAGATATAACAGCAGAAACTGAGGAAATTTGAACAATCATCACAAATTAATACAAAACACTATACTGGAAATTTTAAATGAAATGTACAATTTTCTAAATTGACACCTCGTATCAAATTTAAGCCAAGGTCAGGTAAACTATTTCAATACTCTAATAACCCCAAAGGAAATTGAAATAGTCATTAAAAACCTCTTCATCCTGAGTTAGGTAACCCAGTCCCAAAAGAACACACATGGTATGTACTCACTGATAAGTGGATATCAGACAAAAGAAGCTCAGAATAGCCACAATACAACTCATAGACCATATGAAACCCAAGAAAAAAAAATCACACCAAAGTGTTGATGCTACAGTCGTACTCAGAAGTGGGAAGAAAATAATCTCTGGGAAGTAGATGGAGAGAGGGATCTGGGAAGGAGAAAGGATGGGGAGGGTAAAAGCGTGGGGGTTTAGATATGGGAGGAGATGGTGGAGAAGTATAAATGGTCAGGAATTTGAAAGGAGGTATGTAGCAGTGAGGGAGGAGAAACTTGGGGTAGCCACTAAAAAGTCTTAGATGACAGGGACACAAGAAGTACCCAGGAACCATCAGGGAGATCATTAGTTGAAATATCCAACGAAGGGTAGATAGAACCTGTAGAGACCAAATCCAGTGGATAGGAAAGGCCCCTGGTTGAGTAATGGGGCCACCCACCCACCTCAAAAATATTAATCCAGAATTCCTCCTGTCAAAAGGAAATGCAGGGACAAAGAATGGAGTAGAAAATGAAGAAAGGTCATGCAGAGACGGCCCCACCTAGGGAATCATCCTATACTCAGACAACAAATACAGATATTATTGCTAATGACAAGAAGTGCTTACTAACAGAAGCCTGGTATAGCTGTCCCCTAAGACGTGTTGCCAGAGCCTGATCAATATAGATGTGGATGTATGCAGCCGAGCATCGGAATGAGAATGGGGACTCCAATCGAGAAGTTAGGGCAAAGAAGAACTGTAGGAGATGAAGGGGTTTGCACCCCATAGGGAAAACAACAATATCAACAAAGCAGACCCCCCTAAAGTTCACAGGGCATATACCACCAAACAGAGTACACATGGAGAGACCCATGGTTCCAGCTGAGTATGTAGCAGAGGATGGCCTTATCTGGTATCACTGGGAGGAGAGGTACTTGGTTCTGTGGAGGATCGATGACCCAGCGTAGGAGAATGATAGGGTGCTGAGGCAGGAGTGGGTGGGCAGGTGGGGGAGTACTCTCATAGAGGAACATGTAGGGGAGAAAGGATAGGATGCTTGTGGTGGTGAAACTGGCAAAGGGATAACAATTGAAATGTAAAGAAATAAAATAACCAATAAAAATGAAAAAACAAGCAACAAAAAACAAATGAACACAAAAACCTCCCAACTGAAAACAGCCCAGGGCCAGATGCTTTAGTTCAGAATTCTAGTAGCCCTTCAAAGAAGTGTTACTATCAATACTCTTCAAACTATACCTCAAAATAGAAACAGAAGGAACACTACCTAATTCACTCTATGAAGCCATAGTTATTCTGATACCTAAACCAAATACCTAACAAAGAAAGAGAACTTCAGACCAATCTTGCTAATGAATATAGATACAAAAATACTCAATGAAGTTCTCTCAAACCAAATCCAATAGCACATAAAAACCATCATTCAACAAGATCAAATAATCTTCATCCTAGGGATGTAGGGATTGCTCAATACATGAAAATTCATTAACCTAACCCTATATAAACAAACTCAATGAAAATCCACATAATCATCTTATTAGTAGTTGCTGATAAAACCCTCGATAAAATGCAACAACCTTTTATGATAAAGGTATTGACAAGGTCAGGAATTCATGGCACATACCTAAACATAATAAAAGCAACATATAGCAAACCAACAGCCAACATCAAATTAAATTGTGAGAAACTAGATGCAATTCCACCTAAATCAGGGACTAGACAAGGTTGCCCAATCTCTCTCTACCTATTTATTCAATATAGTACTAGAATTTCTACCTACAGCAGTAAGACAACAAAAGGAGATCAAGGGGATACAAATTGGAAAGGAAAAGTCAAAGTTTCAATAATTGTTGATGGTATGATAGTATACATTAGTGACCCCCAAAATTCTAAGAGAGAAATTGTAAAGCTGACAAATAATTTTAGCAAATTGGCTGTATATAAAATTAACTCAAGTGAATCAGTAGGTTTTCTTTACATAAATGATAAGTGGACTGAGAATAAAATTAGGGAATAATTTTATTCTAGTAGAATAGACACAGTAGCCACAAATAGTATAAAATGTCTTGTAACTATTACCAAGCAAGTGAAAGGACAAGAATTTCAAATCCCTGAATAAAGAAATGAAGAAGACCATAGAAGATGGAATAATCTACTATGTTCATGGACTTTTAGGATTAACATAGTGAAAATGGTCATTGACCAAAGCTTCCAGAGACTGAGCCACCAACCAGGAGCATACAAGGGCTGTTTTCGAGGACCCTGGCAAAAATATAGCAGAGTACTGCCTGGTCAGACCTTAGTGGGAGAAGATGTGCCTAATCCTGGAGAGACTTGAGGCCCCAGGGAAGGGGGAGCCCTAGTGGAAGGTGGGTAACCCTCTTGGAGGCAAGGGGAAGGAAGAACAGGATGAGGAACTGTGGAAGGGGGGCCAAGAGGGAGACAATGATAGGAATGTAAATAAATAACAATTTTTTGAAAATATCAAAAAAAGAGAAAGATTCAAGGAAATCTCCCAAAACAATATATTGATGTTTTAGGAAGCCAATTATGGTAATTTTTTATCATTCTAGTGAAGCTTCTGGAGGAGCCTAGAATCAAACAAGGAAGGAGGGAAATTAAGATTAAAGAACTATCAAAAATTCTAGATAATCTAAGATTTTTATATTCCAAGAAGAGTAATTTGAGGTCATGGAATAGATGTTCCTAGTGGTTATAGATATGAGGTGGAAAATGAAAGGTACTGTAGTTGATTGAATGAAGAAAATCAGCTTATTCTTAAAGTTGTCCTAAACTTAAACTATAAAATGTATTTTGAAAATCAAAATAAAGAAGAAAAAGCAAAATAGCATACATAAATGAGATCTAATCATTGCAATGTCAAAGAAGCTTAATTTTCATCTCTTACTGTTGGTTTCTATTATGAAAAGATATTTAATGTTTCTATATATACAAAAATAGGAGAGGTATATTCTAATTGCTTCCTTGTTTCTAGTTTATCAATTACAAAACCCAATCCAATTATTTTAAAACATTGACATGAATATATAACATATTTTAAGATATATCTTTAACTATTTATGATTGAATTTTATTTTTTCATTACAAAGCTCATTTATTTTTATTTTAAAAGTTTTATATATTTTGAATATCATTCCTCTCCCTTAAATTCTCCTCCATCTTCCCTTTCCCAAACCCCTCTTCTTTGTATTTTCTTTTCTTAATAAGCAAAACAAAAGCAAATAACAAAGGAAGATTTAAAAGACAAAGTAGACAAAAGTAACAATAACAACAAATGCACGCATTCAAATGTGAAGTTAGGATGATGTTGATTTCTTGTGCATGAAGATTGCCCTGAGTGTGGTTGATATTCCCTGGTGAAACTTTATTCGGACAAATTTATTTTCCCTTCCTCATCAGTCATCAGTTACAAATAGCACCTTGGTCAAATGTAGGATTTTTGCCTATTTCCACTTCTCAGGGATAAGCTCCCATCTGGCTTGAACCTGTACAGGTCTTCTTAATGATGCCTATCTTAGATAGGGTTTTACTGCTATGATCAAACACCATGACCAAGGCAAGTCTTATAAAGGACAACATTTAAATGCGGCTGGCTTATAGGTTCAGAGATTCATTCCATTATCATCAGGGTATTTCTCATCTCTTAAAAAAAAAATAAATTCAGTGGGTACTACAGCTACTCCACAGATTACCATAGTAAAAGGTAAACACTGACCCAACTACAAATTTTTCCATATACAATGGTCACCATCCTGCAAGGTACACTACTGCAATAGTGACAAATAGCTTGTAACATAAGCAACCATTATATGATTAGATTTAAGGTCAAATTCATTATATGGAATCCATGCCCTATAGTGTTCTTGGTAGCCAAGAAACTGACTAATTAGAGAGGGCTGGGACCTAGTCGAAAACAAATATTACTGCTATGTTACAGCAATATAGCAATAAAATGATTCATAATGAAATTAAGCTATATCCATACATTAGAGTTTCATCCAACATCAACGTAGCTTCCTCAAGCAGATGATGTGAACAAGAACAGAGACTCACAACTGGGCAATGTGCAACATTTCACTCCTAAATGGAATGTCTCCATCAAATGCAATAACTGGGGGCTTAGGGAAATCTGCAGAGGAGATGCACAGATTTTAAGAGTCAAAGGAGATGGAAAATGTCAAGAAAATGAGGCCTTCAAAATGTGAAAGGACTGATAAGCATACAGAGGTAGAGGCATGTACGAGGCTTGTACAGGTCCAAGCCAGATTAAGGTTCCAGTGCTGAGAGGGAAACTGGTCATAAGTACCCACTCCTTACTCAGAAGTTAACTCCAATTGACAACCATTCACAAGTGAAAAATTAGTTTTGTGCAATAGATCTCACAAACCACTCTTAAGGCCAGGTCACATGCTCCAGTAGTAGATGGCCAATTAAATGAAGTCAATGGCACTTTTGGAGACTTTTCATAATACTTTGTTGGAATTATTTTTTTCTTTCCTTACTGGTCCTTTGCACACACACAGACACACACACACACACACACACATACATATATATGCATATATATTTATATATTATATATATAATTTCTGTAATGTGTTAGGTTGTGAGAAGCTCTGTTTGGGCTATAACTTAAAAAATTGGAAATAAATAAATAATAAAAAATTATTTCAGTGAGTTAAAACTGGGTACAATGTGATCACTCCAAAATATAGGAAGTACTGCAGAGACAGACAGAGAGAGAGAGAGAGAGAGAGAGAGAGAGAGAGAGAGAGAGAGAGAGAGAGAGAGAGAGAGAGAGAGAGAGAGAGAGAGAGAGAGAATAGATATTTGCTTTTTAATTTTCCCAATTTCTAAGATCTTTTTCTCCTAATGATACCTTAATTTCTGAATTTGAGTTCTTTGAATATTATGAAATTTCTAGTCTGTCTCTTATTTTAAGCTATGTATATCAAAATACAATCAAATAAGATATGCAGAGTTTGTAAACTGAAATGCACTTTTTGTCCAGTTTTACAGAAAGAATTCCCAAGATAAATATGATGTAGGAAGCACATGTGTTGATTAATTAAGTTCACTCTTGCTATGTCTATTCTTTCACAATTTAAATGAAAGCCAGTTTTCTCAGAAACATTTATAAATATAATAAATACCTTTAGTATGTATGCTAATGCACTTATATGAATTATTCAATTGACTCTGAAGCTCCAAGTTCTATCTCAGAATAACAAACCACGAAAGGAGAAAATGTAAATTTGGCTAACTCTAAAAACAAAGCTAGTTCTCTCTTCTTTATTAATGTATTTTTGTTATATCCTGAATTGTTTGAATTTGAAACTAAAATGTGTCTGGATGAGAGGAAGTAAAAAGAAAGGGAAGAGAAACTAAAAGACATGGGATAGGAGAAGGTGAGGTGATGGTAAAGAAAAGTGGGATTTTCTATGCAGGACATATTCTATGTGAGCAACACTATCTTACGTTAGTGGTAACAAATATGGTAAATAGATGAATGGATCTAATATCTGCAATGTCAACTATATAATTTTTATAAAGACTGACATTTTCTTCACTATCAGAAGTAATGAAATTATAAATGAAATTTTTTATCTTTACTTTCAATAATGTTATTACACATAGATTATTTGATTGTGTCCATTGAAAATGACAAGCAAGGAAATTCTAGAAGAAAATTTAGTACATTGTTTTCTAAAAAATTAAGTGAAGTTTTAAAACTGTATATAAAGTAAGGATTTTAATGAAAAATTCAAAATTCAAGTCTACTGAATGAAAGTATATTACTTACTTGAAGATTCTGTGGAACAATTTATTAATGTGTTTATTAGCAGATGCTATTTTCTGAGTTAGTCTTCACTATATCAACAATGAAACATTTTTGTGTGTTTAGAAACATAGTAATATTGGAAGGCTTATTTCAAGTTATTAACTCTCAGAAAAGTGTCCATGACCAACATGAGAAAACAGTCTCTTCATGCTTTTCAATGCTCAAAACATATTCAAATGTAAAAACCCAATAATTTAATTGCAATAACAAACTCACTGATGTGTGTTTATCTTGCTTTTACACACAGGGATTTACTAGAAATCACCTTATGGAAAAGTAGTTCTATGTGCTAAAGCCGGACTCAATGGAGCACTACACATAAAAGTTATTAAAAATCAAATGGTTCTTTTAAACTTTAAATTTAAAACCAGAGCACTAGATAATCCAAAAAATAATGGAAACAACCTGCTGTAAATAGTTCAACTAGTGAATTTTTAGGAAAATGTTAAGTGATAGAAATTCTTCAAACAAAAAGAAATCCTACATCTTGGTGTGGGCTATCTTTGTTCCTGTGCATTGGACTACATAAGTACAATAACATTTGAAAATTTAATTTGAAGACAAATATTTAAATAAAAAAATGGTATTCACGTTTGTCCCTTTTGTAATGTCAATTGTATAATGAAATACTTTTCAATAACATTACGTATGAGCTAGTTTTTCACAATAATGGATAAGAACATTATAAAAAGTATCTTTTATATTAAATATGGTCATAAAAAATTGTATATTTCAGGGACGCCATAAATTTTCTTTCAAAGTTATCATTTTAGTAGCAGATAATGAATACTTTATAAAAATATCTTAATATATAACTTTCATATATAAAATCATTTTCAATTCAAACATATACTTCAACTTTTGAAAACTGCTTTACATACTTTAAAAATACTATGACACTTTATTCTACTACATACACAAATAGTAAATATTCTTATATATTTTGAAAACAAAGCTTTGTAATAAGAATGTAACCCAGTCCCACCAACTATATGTTAAAATAACTCCTCAAGTAATTTGGTACCAAAGAAGTAATTAAATATAAAAATTATAATAAGTTCCTAAGAAGCATAGTAAGTTCAGAGATTTAAATATTGTGACATTGTTCAAATATTATAAATAGTACAGGATACAGAAACAAATATAAACCCTACTGTTCCTATAATTTAATGATAAATATAAGATTTTATAAACTAGGAAGGTATCTCTCATGTAAAGAATTCTTTGAAATTTTCATTTTTACTAAAGTAAATTCTAAATGGATTCAAAATATTGATGTAAAAGCTGTAGAAATCTGCAAATGAATATAAATTTATATTCATAGCATTAATGTACAGGTGATTCCTTTCTATGCGATGAAAGAAATCACTGAGGGACTTCTAAACTGTTTTAGACATGTGCCATGTAAATCTCTGTATTAGAAGCAGATCCTTAAAAAAGAAAATAATTAGTAGCTTTCTCCTTTTTGGGTGTCAAAACAATAGAAATATATAAATAACCAAACATGTTTTCTCTTTGAATACAAGCACAGAATATAATATATTAGTCAAGATGAGTGAACTAGGTTTATAGGAAGCAAGTACCATGTTGGAAAAATAGTTTATTGGATGAACTTAAAAGGCTATAAAAGAGATATTATTTAAGTAACTACAATGCATACAGATATGAAACAATTGTTTGTATAAAATATATTATATGCCTGAGAACATTACACCAACTTACTTTTTAGTTATATCTGTAGAAGGTATAAAGACTAAAAACATGAGGAAGTAATGATGGCAATAGTATTAATATTTACAATATTAAAAATAAACATTTCCATATCATCTTCTAGGTAAGACATAGCCCCTGAAACAAATTCACAGTAGCTACTGGTGTCTATGCTGGATATCACAGCAATGAGCCTGTGACGATTCAGAGATGGATGAAGAAGGGATTCAGGAGTCTTTACTTATCATTGCTGAACCATTTGATATATTCAAAATTAGGTGAAATTTCTGGGTTCAGCTGTTTACCCACTACCACAACTCCCAACACACACACACACAAACACACACACACACGCACGCGCGCGCGCACACACACACACACACACACACACACACACACACACACACACACGGCCAAATAAACAGTTCTAGTCCAGTGTTCACAGACAGATCCTACTTTACGTAAATGAGTCACAAACCAAAACTGAAAACCATGAATGTGAGAAAGGTACAAGTTGTCATGAAGCACATTTCACAGGAATTGGGACAAAAAGTAGGGTGACCAGGAGAGGGTAATTGATGCCTTATATTTATGCATGACATTGTGAAATAAAATTAATCAATAAAAATGAAAAAATATAAAGAAAATATGACAAGCAATTAGAAAGCATTGTTCATTTGTTTTGCCTAACAGCCCATCAAATACTAGTTAAATATATTGATATTGAACTACTTTGTTCATTGTCACTGTATCTACTATATTTGGTCACAGCAGGATTATAAGTTTCTGATTTAACATATTAGACTTCACCTGAAAGGTAGGAGGATGTGCATTCTGATATTTTTATTTAAGTTTAAGAAAAACTGGAAAATATTAAATTATTTTAGACAAGCCATCTCTCTTGAATAGTACTAGCTCTATTATTGAAAGTTTGCTTTCAATTTCTAATAGCAAACTGACATTTTCTGAATTGATTGGACATTAATGGATCAATAATACTTGTGTCAGATGCTTCTGGAACACAGACTTCTTTTTTCTTTCTTTCTTTCTTTCTTTCTTTCTTTCTTTCTTTCTTTCTTTCTTTCTTTCTTTCTTTATTTATTTTATTAGATATATTCTTTATTTACATTTCAAATGATTTCCCCTTTCCTGGATCCCCCTCCCTGAAAGTCCCATAAGCTCTCTTCCCTCCCCCTGTTCCCCAATCAATCCCTTGCTGCTTCCCTGTCCTGGAATCACCTACACTGCTGCATTGAGCCTTTCCAATGCTAAGAGGAAAACAAGTGAAAGAACAGACTTCTTTTTAAGCCTAAAAAATGTGTTAGTTATTTGCATTACTCATAATTAAGTTGCTCTACCTTCTATAAACCAATAGATATAATGTGCTCAGTCATTGTTCTCCTTTAAAATTTTGTGTATTTTATTTATTTATGTTTTATGTATTTGCCTGTATATATTTTTGTGTACTATGTGTGGTCAGAATAGGGCATCATATCTCCTGAGACCAGGGTTATATATGGGTGCAAGCTGTCATATATGGTTGGAATTGAACTTGGGTCCTGTCTGCAAGAGCAGTTAATGCTCTCAACCTGAGCCACTTTCCTCCATACTCAATCATTTATCTGTCCCTGTTTAAACCTATTTTAAAACTGATGTAACACCAAGACTTTATTTAGAATTTATATGATGTTTGATTTATAAGTTATAACCATTTCTAAACCATGTGCTATTTAAGGAAAATAAAGTCTGTAAAAATCATGTATTTACACTCATTTTTTTCTGAAAAACAAAGTTAATCAGTTCTCAAATCAAATATGGAACAATCACCATTCTTATACTCTAACAACCCAAGAATGTATGTGGTTAGAAACATTTTTCCTATGAATACATGCTGCTCATACTTTGTGAAAACTTGTCTAGGAACTTTTTTTTTTACAGATAGAATTTGGAATAGCTAAATAAAACATTTATCTCAAAAGCTGTTTTATGTCAAAAGATGTGCTTTTATCAATAGTGATAATAATGGTAGAAAGTGACTGAGTACAGAGGGTTTACACTTAACTGCTTCTGTAAATCTTGTGACTGAGCCCAGTGCCTTATATATTGCTAGATTAATGTTCTACCCGTGATGTCTACTTCTGATCTTTTATTTATTTGTAACTTTAATTTTTCAAACTTAATTTTAATGATGGGTCTTAAATGCTTTAACCTCCCTTGTAAACCACTATCCACCAGGGGTAGTTGAAAAGAAAAGATATGGGTGAAGTGGACTTATTTGGAAAGGTTCTTTGGAGCAGCTCCCATCTGTGTTGTCTAGAAATCAGAAGTTCAGTTCCAAGGTTAGCAGCAGCGACAGTCTGATCTTCATGGATACTCTAGCAGTCCAGCTAGGTAGAGTTGGGATACAAATCAGCAGCAGTAGCCTGACCCAGCAGAGACATCCAGACCTCATCCTGAGTCAGCAGGAGAGACCAGGAAGGACACTAGAAGTTCCCTCTCTCAGGGAAGTGAAGATCAGCAAAGACTCAAGACCCACAAAGTTTGCACAGCTTGCTCTATAAACAAGCTGAGCTCTGCCTTTATCACTGTCCGTCCAAACATTGTCTGTCCTTATACATGCTTGCTTTAGATAAACATCCTTTCACCAGTGTCTACTTTAGCTAAACATTCCTTCATGATTCTGCCTTAGATTTTCACCTGTGTTCACTTCAGGAAAACACTCTTTCACATTTTGGCCCCACCCAAACACCATCCAACTGACTTTCCAAAGAACCCTTAAGTTTATACTTCATTTGTTTCCACTTTATTTGTTCTTTTATTTCTGCTATAGCTTGAAAAATTTATGAAATGTCAACACAATACTTTGAATATTTATAGTTTGCAATCATATGATGTAGAGGATTAAAAAGTTAAGGACTTTATTAATTTTCCAAAGCTCATATTATAAAAAAATTTTTTCTTCTTTCAAAGTTAGATATTTTTAATTTATTTTTAAATTATTCACTTTATATCCTCCTAACTGCCACCCTCCCAGTCACCCCCTGCCACAATTCTTTCTCCATGCTCCCTTGACTTCTCTGAGCAGGTGGGACCCTCTTGGATATACTCCACCCTGGCACTTCAAGTATCTGGGAGTTTAGTCTCTTCCTCTCCCACTGAGTCCAGAAAGGCAGCCCACCTAATAGAGCATATCCCATGTATAGGCAACAGCTTTTGGGATAGCCCATGTTCAAATTGTTCAGGATCTACTTGTAGGTCAAGCTGCATATCTGCTATATATAAGCAGGGAGGAGTCAAGTCACCTCTGTATGTTCTTTGGTTGGTGGTGCAGAATCTGAGAGCCTCAAAGATCTAGGTTAGTTGACTGTTGGTCTTCCTGTGAAGTTCCTATCTCCTCAGGGTATGTAATCTTTCCTACTATTTTTCCATAAGAGTCCACAAGCTTCTTCCCCTGTTTTCCTGTGGGTCTCTGTATCTGTCTGAGTCAGTTTCTGGTTGGACCCTTTCAGAGGCCAGTATGCTCCTGTCTACAAGCATAACAGAGTATCATCAATACTTTTAGGGATTGGTGCTTGCCTATGAGATAGGTATCAAGTTGGGCAGTTATTGGTTGGCCATTATCTCAGTCTCTGTTCCCTCCCCAGTGCCTATATTACTTGTAGACAGGATAAATTTGGGGTCGAATGTTTTGTGGGTGGGTTGATGTCTATATTGCTCCACTGGGGTTCCTGACTGCCTACAGAATGTGGCCTCTTCAGGTTCCATATCTCCAGTGCAGTCACAGCTAAGGTCACCCACATTGATTCATGGGTGCTTCTGATATCCCCAGTCTCTGTCTCATCCTGGAGATGCTCCCACCTCCTCACCCCTGTCAGTTGCAGGTTTTCATTCATTTTCATGGCCATCTAGCCATCTCTCCTGTCCTTTCTCACACCTAATCCTGAATCCACCATTCCTGTCCCTAACCCCCTGCCTCCCAGTTCCCTCCCTCCACCTGCCTCTTATGACTATTTTATTTCCCCTTCTAAGTGAGATTCAAAGTTTCTTGCTTGGGCCTTCCTTCTTGTTGAGATTCTTTGGGTCTGTGGTGTGTAACATGGAAACTACATTTTATGGCTAATATCCACTTATAAGTGAGTGCATACCATGCATGTCCTTTTGGGACTAGGTTCCTCACTCAGAATGATATTCTCATGTTCCATCTGTTTCCTGGCAAAACAGAATTCTCAACAGAGGAATTTCAAATGGTTGAGAAACACTTAAAGGAATGTTCAGAGTCCTTAGTCATCAGGGAAATGCAAATCAAACAACTCTGAGGTTCCATCTTACACCCATCCGAATGGATAAGATAAAAACTCAAGATATAGTACATGCTGGCAAGGATGTGGAGCAAGGGGAACACTCTTCCAATGCTGGTGGAAGTGCAAACTTGAACAACCACTTTGAAAATCAATTTGGCATTTGCTCAGAAAACTAGTAATAATTCTACCTCAAGCTCCAGCTATACCACTCCTATTCATATACCCAAAAGATGCTCCAAAAACTCACAAAGATGCTTGCTCAACTGCTTGTTCTTAGCAGTTTATCCTTAATAGCCAAAATCTGGAGGCAACCTAGATGAACCTCAACTGAGGAATGAATAAAGAAAATGTGATACATCTACACAATGGCATATTGTTTAGCTTTTATTTATTCTTAGTAACAACTGTCTACAGTGTGCATGCTATACTCTTTAGCCAAAAGATATTTAACTAATGTTATATATTAGTATCATTATAACAGATATTTAATAAGATAATAAGCCTGAATCTATTACCTCTTTTTAAGTGTGTGAGCGAAAAATTGTATATAAATCTGAATGACTGGAGTATAAATAATATACAACAAAGTTGCAGATTAATATGTTAGTGGCCACAAATAAAGAGTTTTTTTGAATTCTTGCCTTTGGTTTGCATGTGTTTTATCACTAGAGAATCCATTTTAACGAATGGCACAATTTAAAAAGCCTAAAATATCCAACACATGCCTATTTACATAATGGACATAATAGATGCATAATCTAGTACAGAATCCCCAAAGTAGGTACAGAGCTGAGAATCAACCAACTTCTGAGTAACATGACTGTCCAGGTTAAATAACTTGGATATAGGATGTGTTAGGCTTTCCAGTGTCAGTATGCACACAGTCTAAGGCATATAAACAAATATACATACAAATGTGTACATAAAATATTTTTGAGATCCCCTGCTATAAGTTAGCTCTCAGGGTTTTTTTTTTTTTTTTGATCAAATTATAGGCATTTCAAAGATCAAAAAGGAAAGAGATTGAAGATAAGCAGGGGTAAATTTGTCTTGGGTAGAAAGTTGAGGGTAAGATTTCTATTCTTTATCAGTTTTATTTTCTCGGTAGTATAGTTTCAGATGGAAGAATGTAAGTTTGTGGTAAACAGTGTTGTGCTCAACAAGTTTGTAAATCTAAACAAATCATATCTCCAAGTGTAATGTTTTATCAGCTATGAACAGTGGTTAATAGTGCTCTTGGTAAGATTAAGATGTGTAATAAAATTAGCACATTTCATTTTTTTCATTTTTAATCAGTTATTTTATTTATTTACATTTCAAATGCTATCCCCTTTCCCACTTTCCCCTCCAGAAGTCCCCATGCCTTTCTCACTCCCCCTACCTACCCATCCACCCACTCCTGCCTCAGCAGCTAGCATTATCCTATTCTGGGTCATCAAGCCTCTACAGGACCAAGGGCTTCCCCTTCCTGTGATGCCAAATTACGCAATCCTCTGCTACATATTCAGCTGGAGTCAGGGGTATCCACCTGTGTACTCTTACGTGGTTTAGTCCTTGCTAGATTGGAGGGGTCTGGTTAGTTAATATTACTGTTCTTCCTATAAAGTCTCAAACTCCTTCAGCTCCTAAAGTCCTTGCCCTAACTTCCCCATTGGGATCCCCTTGCTCAGTCCAAAGTTTGGCTGTATACATCCACATCTGTATGTTCGGCTCTGGCAGAGCCTCTCAGGGGACAGTAATACCAGGCTCCTGTCGGTAAGCACTTCTTGGCATCAGCAAGTGTCTGAGTTTAGTGTCTGCAGAAGGGATGGATCCCTAGGTGGGGCAATCTCTGGATGGCCTTTGCTTCAGTTTCTGCTCTACTCTTTTTCCCTACATTTCCTTTTGACAGGGGTTTTGGATTAAAAAATTGAGGTGGGTGGTTGGCCCCATCCCTCAACTGGAGGCAGTGCCTATCGACTGAATATGGTCTCTATCGGTTCTCTCTCCCCTTTGCTGGGTATTTTGCCTAAAGTCCTCCCTTTGGGTCCTGGGAACCTCTTGGGTCCCTGGCATCTAGGACCTTCTAGTGGCTAGCCCCAGTTCCCCTTCCCCCACTACCACACACCTACATTCAAATACCGGACTCTCTGTACTACTCCCCCCTCTCCTCTCATATCTGAACTTCCTCACCTTTTCCCTCCCCCTCCTTTCTCTCTCCCAGATTCCTCTCTCCCTCTACTTCACAGAGATTACTCTCTTCTCCCTACTGAGTAATACTGTAGCATCCACACTTTGATGGGATCTTCTTTTTTTTTTTTTTTGGATTTCATATGGTATCTGAGTTGTTCCGTGGGTATTCCAAGCTTCTTTTTGGCTAATATCCACTTATCAGTGAGAACATATCATGTGTGTTCTTTTGTGACTGGGTTACCTCACTCAGGATCATATTTCAAGTTCAATCAATTTACCTGAGAATTTCATGAAATCGTTTTTGCTAATAACTGAGTAGTGCTACATAGTGTAAATGTACCATATTTTCTGTATCCAGTCCTCTATTGAGGGACATCTGGGTTGTTTCCAATTTCTGGCTATCATAAATAAGGCTTCTATGAACATAGTGGAGCATGTGTCCTTGGTATATGTTGGAGCATCTTTTGGGTATATGCCCAGGAGTGGTATATCTGGGTCCTTATTTCTTATGAAATTTGAATGAAATAAATTAAAATTTCTTATGAAACAACACTGTCTTTCAAGAAGTAATTACTTGAGACTTTTCATGATTTTGTTTGATTTATGTCTTCTTGAAGAACAAAAGAAGAAATATAAAAAATAAAAGATTAATGCAATTACTGTTAAAGATTGCAGTAAGGTATGTTTGTAACCACACTGGTTAGAGTATAAACTACTTACTGAATGTTGACTTGTATGTTACCCTCAATTGTAGAATAAAAAAGTCCTAAGCCAAGGTAATGTCTGAAGAAGTGCCATATTCCAGGATTCTTTTTGTGATTATATTGGAAGCATCAATCTAAATGACATCTCTGTCAGATTTCAAGGATTTTCATAACAAACTATCATGAATGTACTTTATAATATAGAAATGTAGTTTTAGTATTAGAGGTTTGCAGTCCAAAATCATGGTTGCTTCGATTTTTAGTGCTGTATGTTACATACATACATAGACATATATATATATATGCATATTTACATACATATATATGTATATATATATATCATAATGCTATATAATGCATATTATATAGTATTTCATGGATACATTATATTATTACATTATATTATATACATCGTATATACGAAGTATCTGTATATATATAAATTTGCTTTATATATGTATATATATTCAGGTGTACATATGTATTTGTATATGTGTTTGTATATATTCACATATATGACTAACCAACTAGAGACCTGAATACTATCGAAGTCTGAGAAGGTTGATGCTATAATGGTGGGAGCTTAGTTTACTGCCCATCAAAATAAAACGTAATAGTGGAATAGGATAGTTCTTCAGAATAACCATGATGCCAAGGCAAAGATAAGATAGGGGATGTTGTTGGTCAAGGTAGTTTTGTTAATTCACCAGGTATGCAAATCTCAATGTAGACTGAAAATGTTCAAAATGGGCCATGAAAACTTTTCTACCTAACCAGCTATCTAATCTTCTCTGTGCTCAAGCATTATCAGGAAACTTTAAAAAAAGAAAAGACAGATGACAGGTCAGAAAACTGATTTTACCCTAAAATGCCACTCTTAAAATCACAAAAGCTTTGATGCACTCAGCATGCTACATAAAATATGTAGCAATTTACTCATTGTATTTTAATGTAGATTTTTTAAATTTTCTATTTTTTTTAATTTACATTCCCAATGATTTCCCCTTTCCCTTTTCCTCCCTCCTCGAAAGTCCCATAAGCCCTCTTCCCCCCGACCCTGTTCCCCATTCAACCCCCTCCCACTTCTTATTGAAATAACTGCATTATCAAAAATGTTGTGTTGTGTTTTAAAAATACTAGTATGGAATTGAACTCTATTTAAGACCAAACACCATAGCAAGGGGCTAGAGAGATGTTTTAGCTGTTGTATCTCTTATTTTACCTGGGACTCAAAGTTCAGTTCCCAGCACTATGTCAAATATTTCACAATGACCTGTCCACTTCCAATGGATCCAACATTTTCTTCTATATTGATAGGTACTGGTATGTTCAACACACACACACACACACACACACACACAAACTCACACACAAAAATACTTACACTTATACATGTACTCATTCGTACATATGCATGTATGAACATATATAAAAAGAATAAAATATTAACTATAAAAAGACACTGTGAAAGAAAAGTACATCATATGAAACTTTTATATTAGAACTTGTTTAAAAAGTAAGCTGAAAAACCATCCTGTGATGTATATATTTATTTACCTATGGTTTAGCTTATGGGTTGTTGACTTTAGTTCATTATTGTTTTAGTAATATTTTTGTGAGTGTATTTGAGGTTTTCAAGATAGTTAGAATGTAAGATGTCACCACAGTTTCATGCATTTGAATATTTAATCTCCAGCTGATTGCATTTGGGGAGGTTGTAGAGTCATTAGAAGGCAGAGGCAGAGTATAACTGGGGGGTAAGGCTTTGAATTAAAACTTGCTTTTATTCTGATTGTGGGTCAGAAAGACATGAGCAAGTCACAGCATGCTCTTACCATCAAGAACAAAATCTCGTTCTGCCATCAGGAAAGCATCCCCAATTTCCCTAGCAAAGCACTATGAGTTAAAATAAAACTGGCATTTGCTAATGGGCCTCTGGTAGATATTTCCTTGGAAAGATAAAGTAACTAATACAGGTTGTTTTGTTATTTGAATTTTCCATTTTGTATTTCTCAAACTAGAGGTACTGTGTTTTACTAAATGTAGTCTTCTTTTTTTCTTAATAAGTCTAAATTTCTCTCCTGAAGCTTGTATAATGAGATGTCCTGTTGAGCAAGGCAGGAAAAATTGCCAATTTCATAGTCATCAGTATGTCTACCAAGTGAAAAGAAGATTGGAGTTCACTATTAGAAGCTAACTGCTTTTAATATGAGAGAAAATCAGTTTATGAGGTCATTTACTCAAGCAAATTAAAAATACAAACTCTCCATTGTCCTTAGAAATTTTGAGTGATCTGTAAATAAACCAAGCAGATAATTTGTAGATATGTTTGACGTTATTCTTCAGAATTAAAGTAGGTGAAAATAGAGCAGAAAGGTAGATGCTTCAAGTTACATAAAATGACATTCATTGTCATTGTGTTACTTCCTATTAAGGTATCCTATGCCTACCAATTGCTGCTTATTGTCACAAAATGTTTCAATTACTGACAGAAGATTGTCATAGGGATTCCTGTATAGTTCAGACTAGTCCTATCTTCCCTTTACATAGATATGTAGGAAGAGGAGGCCTGAGAAGCATGGAGTATGGACATAAAGTCCACAAAGCATACTGTGATTTGATCACTCGCATTTTTGAATCTCATTAGCTAAATGAAAGTTTTTTTCCACTCTGAAACAAGTAATCAAACAAAACTTTTATACTAAAATAATAGGATCTCCCTAAAAATAAAATATGGCCTTTCTGTGAAAGATCAGATAAGAAAAGGAAAAAAATGGGGTACAGAGCTACACAAAGAGTTCTCACCTGAAGAATATCTAATGGCTGAGAAGCACCTAAAGAGATGTTCATCATCCTTAGTCATTAGGGAAATGCAAATCAAAACAACCCTGAGATTTCATCTCACACCAGTCAGGATGGCTAAGATCAAAAACACAGGAGACAGACGTTGTTGGCGAGGATGTGGAGAAAGAGGAACACTCCTCCACTGCTGGTGGAATTGCAAGCTGGTACAACCACTCTGGAAAGCAGTCTGGCGGTTCCTCAGAAAACTGGGCATGACACTCCCGGAGGATCCAGCTATACCACTCCTGGGCATATACCCAGAGACTTTACCTGCATGCAATAAGGACACATGCTCCACTATGTTCATAGCAGCCTTATTTATAATAGCCAGAAGCTGGAAAGAACCCAGATGTCCCTCAACGGAGGAATGGATTCAGAAGGTGTGGTATATCTACACAATGGAATACTACTCTGCAATTAAAAACAATGAATTCACCAAATTCCTAGGCAAATGGTCAGATCTTGAAAATATCATCCTTAGTGAGGTAACCCAATCACAAAAGAACACACATGGTATGCAGTCACTGATAAGGGGATATTGACCCAGAATCTCGGAATACCCTAGACACAATCCGCATATCAATAGATTTCTAAAAAGATGGTAGGAGAGACCCCTGGTCCTGGAAAGACTGGATGTAGGGGAACGCCAGGACAGAGTAACGAGAGGGGGTTGAATGGAGAAAAGAGGGAGGGAAGGGGGCTTATGGGACTTTCGGGGAGGGAGGAAACGGGAAAGGGGAAGTGATTTGGAATGTAAATTAAAAAAATTAAATAAAATAAATAATAAAAAAAATAAAAAGAAAAGGATAGGCATAAAGAGTAATATGCTCGTTGCAAGGAGTAAAACCTGTGTCTCCTTTGGAGACATAGACTCAGTGTTTCTGAAATCCTAGGAAATGAGATGTTTAAGAATCAGGAGGAATGGAAATATACTTCTTCATCATTGAGGATGGACTCAGAAGTTTGCTTTCTGTTGTGTAGGAATTTTCTCCAAGACAAAAACTGACATTTTTTTTATAAAGCAGGGTTATTAAGGAAAGGTGAAACAGCAGGATGTTAATGGGGAGGTGAACAATGGAATATTCTAAGAAGACATAAATTCTTCTATTCTACTAGGAACCTCATTAAGCTTAAAAGGTAAACAACTCAAGAGCTTCAGAAAGTACCCCAAGCTGATCATATTCACTAGCCCAATCGTTCTCTAAGATAGTTAAAAGAACTAATTAAGAGACATCTTAGACAAGAAGAGTAATCTAGAAGAAGCTCAGACCAGACAAGCTACATAACAGAAGCAGAGATACATGGAAAGAACAGAGAGCAGCTAAGATGCCTGGAAAGGGCAAAGAACTGCTCCTTAGAGCCAAAGACAAGTTGCAGTGCTTTAAAAAAAGAAAACAAACAAACAAAAAAAAACCAACACTGCAATGTGCAGAGCTATATGCAAGATATGCAGTGAGCTTCAGATCCCCAACATTCATAAATGTTGGGGAAAATTCATAAATTCCCAACATTCTTAAAAAAAATCCCACACTGGTTTGGATGACTCTGGTACAGTTAAGATATTTCTGCTACTGCAGGTAATTGTTCATCCATAGTCCTGTAAGCCACTCCTATGAAACTCATACATTCACCAAGCTAGACTTTGATGGTGTATAGAAACTGTGTCACAAATCACTTGCACACTGTAGAATAGGCTTTAATGTAAGGTTATGACTCTTACCACTTTAAAATGATGTTTAAAGTCATCATTCAAGTTGCCAAATTATTTGTTTAAATAAAGAAAAGAGAACTACTACTTATAAAATTGTAAAGCTCAGAGACCACATGTACCAGTGTAAAAATATCACTGTGGCTTAGAGAATTGTTTGAATTTCTCATGGCCTTCTCTAAAGATTAAAGAAAATGGTATTTCAATGGGGAAAAAGGGTGTATATGCTAATTCTCAGGAGTAGAAAATTTTTAATGTAGAATTGAATCTAATTACAATGAAATATTAGAAAGAGAAGAACCATAACCAGTATAGAGTATTTTGGCCTCAAATTCTCTGTATATCATCCAGAGAAAATTTCATTTTATATAACATGGTCTTCTTTTTTTAAAATTTTCTATATTTTTTATTTACATTCCCAATGATTTCCCCTTTCCCAGTTCCTCCCTCCCCCAAAGTCCCATAAGCCCTCTTCCCTCCCCCTGTTCCCCATTCAACCCCCTCCCGCTTCTTTGTCCTGGTATTCCCCTACACTGTTACATCCAATCTTTCTAGGACCAGGGGTCTCTTATTCCTTCTTCTTGGAAATCAATTAATATGTGAATTGTGTCTTGGGTATTCTGAGCTTCTGGGTTAATATCTCCTTATCAGTGACTGCATACCATGTGTGTTCTTTTGTGATTGGGTTACCTCACTAAGGATGATCTTTTCCAGTTCTGACCTAAGAATTTCGTGAATTCATTGTTTTTAATTGCAGAGTAGTATTCCATTGTGTACATATACCACATCTTCTCTATCCATTCCTCTGTTGAGGGACATCTGGGTTCTTTCCAGCTTCTGGCTATATATAACATGGTCTTAAAGAATACAGTTCTCAGAGTTTTCATATGTCTTTTGTTAATAGTGACTACAAATGTCTTTGCACAAAGATAGTATTTTAGCTCCGCCATCTTTGCTCCGGTTACAGAGCATACAGGGCCTCAGGTTCAGAGATATCCCTAGTATAACACTGCTTGGGACACAGCCAGTCAAGGTACAGCCTGCACCCAAAAGCTGGGCAGTTCTGTGGTCATCTGGGTGCCAGCTTTGCTGTGGAACATCTGCCCTGCAGAGTGACCCGCGCCTGGAGGGAGTGCAGCAGTCTCTGCCATCTTTGCTCCAGTGACAGAGCAGATAGGGACTCCAGGTTCAGAGATATCCCGAGTAAAACATTGCTTGGGACACAGCCAGCCAAGGTGCTACCTGCACCCAAGAGCTGGGCATCTCTCTGGTGATCTGTGTGCTAGCTCTACTGTGGGACATTTGTCCTGCAGAGTGATCAGCACTTGGAGGGAGTGGAGCAGCCTCTGCCATCTTTGCTCTGGTGATAGACCAGACAGGGACTCCAGCGCACCATCTCCAACTGGCACAGGAAGCCAGCCATCTACCCAGCTGCAGGGAGGAGTCAGTTAACACAGGAGAGACCTGCATTGCAGAGTAGAGGAGCCATCTTCTGCCACTGGGTACCATATCCAAGGGACACAAGGAGGCAACTAACCACTCAGGAATGCAGAGGCACAGTGGTACAATAGGACTAGCCCTGCTGCTAAGAGGAATCAGCCTGAAAACCTGAGGACACTAGAGCCTAGGAACAGACTGGGACAGGAGTCTTCTGATTACCACCTGCACCCAGAGTTGACCTGGGCCACAGAGGTACATACCAAATAAAACTATAAGAGAGTGTGTCTTGCAGAAGTACTAACATATCATTGTACACAGAGAAAACAGGCCTCCCAGGAGCACAGAGAAACCACAGTCAGAGACAGCAACACCAGCTAAAACCAGAGATAACAAGATGGCAAAAGGCAAATACAAGAAAACCAACAATACAAACCAAGGCAACATGGCTCCATCGGAACCAAGTTCTCCAACAACAGCAAGTCCTGGATACCCCAACACACCAGAAAAGCAAGAACTGGATTTAAAAGCACTGCTCATGATGCTGATGGAGGGCTTCAAGACAGACTTAAATAACTCCCTTAAAGAAATACAAGACAGCACAAGTAAACATGGAGAAGCCCTTGAAGAACTAAGGAAAAACACAACAAAACAGGTGAAGGAAGTGAACAAAGCCATCCAAGATCTAAAGATGGAGGTAGAAACAATAAAGAAATCGCAAAGGGAAACAACTCTGGACATAGAAAACCTAGGAAAGAAGTCAGGAGTCATGGATCCAAGCATCAACAACAGAATACAAGAGATAGAAGAGAGAATCTCAGATGCAGAAGATACCATAGAAAGTATTGATACAACAGTCAAAGAAAATGAAAAACACAAAAAACTCCTGACCCAAAATATCCAGGAAATCCAGGACAAAAATGAGAAGACCAAACCTAAGGATTATAGGTATAGAAGAGAGTGAAGATCTCTAACTTAAGGGGCCAGTAAATGTTTTCAACAAAATTATAAAAGAAAACTTCCCTAACCTAAAGAAAGAGATGCCATTGAACATACAGGAAGCCTACAGAACTCCAAATAGATTTGACCAGAAAAGAAATTCCTCCCCTCACATAATAATTAAAACACCAAATGTACTAGACAAAGAAAGAATATTAAAAGCAGTAAGGGAAAAATTTCAAATAACATATAAAGGTAGACCTATCAGAATTACACCAGACTTCTCACCAGAGACTATGAAAGCCAGAAGAGCTTGGGCAAATGTCATACAGACCCTAAGAGAACACAAATGCCAACCCAGACTGCAATATCCAGCAAATCTCTCAATTACCATCTATGGAGAAACAAAGGTATTTCATGAAAAAACAAATTTACACAGTATCTTTCCACAAATCCAGTCCTTCAAAGGATAATGAATGGAAAACACCAACAAAGGGAGAGAAACTATACATAAGAAAAATCAAGAAATTAATCCTATTCCAACAAACCCAAAAAAAGATAACCACACAAACATACAAATTAGATCAAAAATAGCAGGAAGTAGCAATCACTTTTCCTTAATATTGCTTAACATCAATGGGCTCAATTTCCCAATAAAAAGATATAGACTAACAGACTGGATACATAAACAAGACCCAATATTTTGCTGCTTACAGGAAAGGCATCTCAGTGTCAAAGACAAAATCTACCTCAGAGTAAAGGGCTGGAAAACAGTTTTCCAAGAAAATGGTCCCAGGAAACAAACTGGAGTAGCCATTCTAATATCTGATAAAATTGACTTTCAACCAAAAGTCAACAAAAAAGACAAGGAAGGAAACTTTATACACATCAAAGGAAAAATCCACCAGGAAGAACTCTCAATTCTGAACATCTATGCTCCAATACAAGGGCACCATCATTCGTAAAAGAAATCTTACTAAAGCTGAAGCACACATCAAACCCCACACAATAATTGTGGGTGACTTCAACACCCCTCTCTCCTTAATGGACAGATCAGGGAAACACAAACTAAACAGAGACACAGTAAAACTAACAGAAGTTTTGGATTAAATGGATTTAATAGATATCTATAGAACATTTCATCCTAAATCAAAAGAATATACCTTCTTCTCAGCACCTCATGGTACCATCTCCAAAATTGACCATATAATTGGTCACAAAACAGACCTCAATAGATACAAAAAAAATGGAACTAATTCCATGCCTCCTATCAGATCCCTATGGAGTAAGGGCAGTCTTCAACAGCAACAAAAACAGAAAGCCCACATACGCATGGAAGCTGAATAATGCTCTACTAAATGCTCTTCTACCTTGGTGAAGGAAGAAATAAGGAAAGAATTCAAAACCCTTTTTAGAGTTTAATGAAAATGAAGGCACAACACACCCAATTTTATGGGACACATTGAAAGCAGTGCTAAGAGGAAAATTTATAGCTCTGAGTGCCTCCAAAAAGAAGTTGGAGAGAGCATACACTAGCAGCTTAACAGCACACCTGAAAGCTTCAGAACAAAAAGAAGCTAATACACCCAAGAGGAGCAGAAGGCAGGAAATCATCAAACTCAAGGCTGAAATTAACCAAGTAGAAACAAAAAGAACTATTCAAAGAATCAACAAAACCAGGAGTTGGTTTTTTGTGAAAATAAACAAGATAGATAAACCTTTAGCCAGACTAGCCAGAGGGCAGAGACACAGTATCCAAATTAATAAAATCAGAAATTAAAAGGGATAAATAACAACAGAAACTGAGGAAATTCAAAAAATCATCAGATCCTACGACAAAAGCCTATACTCAACACAACTGGAAAATATGGAGGAAATGGACAATTTCCTAGACAGATACCAACTACCAAAGTATAATCAGGATCAGATAGACAATCTAAACGACCCCATAACCTCTAAAGAAATAGAAGTGGTCATTGAAAGTCTTCCAATGAAAAAAAGCACAGGACCAGATGGTTTTAGTGAAGAAATCTATCAGACCTTCAAAGAAGACCTAACACCAGTACTCTTCAAACTATTCCACAAAATAGAAACAGAAGGAACACTACCCAACTCATTCTATGAAGCCTCAATTTCACTGATACCAAAACCAACAAAGATCCAACAAAGTAAGAGAAATTCAGACCAATTTCCCTTATGAATATAGATGCAAAAATACTCAATAAAAATATTGCCAACAGAATCCAGGGACACATCAAAATGATTATACATCATGATCAAGTAGGCTTCATCCCAGGTATTCAGGGATGGTTAAATATAAGGAAATCCATCAATGTAATCCACTATATAAACAAACTCAAAGAAAAAAAAAACCAAATGGTAATTTGATTAGATGCTGATAAAGCGTTTGACAAAATTTCATGTTAAAGGTCTTGGAAAGAACAGGAATGGAAGGCCCATACCTAAACATAGTAAAAGCAATATACAGCAAACCAGTAGCCAACATCAAACTAAATGGAGAGAAACTTGAAGCAGTCCCACTAAATTCAGGGACTAGACAGGGCTGCCCTTTCTCTCCATATTTATTAAATATAGTACTTGAAGTTCTAGCTAGAGCAATTAGACAACAAAAGGAGGTCAAAGGGATACAAATTGGAAAGGAAGAAATCAAACTATCACTATTAGCAGAAGATATGATAGTATATATACTTAAGCGACCCAAAAAATTCCACCAGAGAACTCCTACAGCTGATAAACAACTTCAGCAAAGTGGCCGGATATAAAATTAACTCAAGCAAATCAGTAGCTTCCTATACTCGAAGGATAAACAGGCTGAGAAAGAAATTAGGGAAATGACACCATTCACAATAGCTACAAACAATGTAAAGTATCTTGGTGTGACTCTAACCAAACAAGTGAAAGATCTGTATGAAAAGAACTTCAAGTCTCTGAAGAAAGAAATTGAAGAAGACCTCAGACGATGCAAAAATCTTCCATGCTCATGGATTGGCAGGATTAATAGAGTAAAAATGGCTATCCTGCCAAAAGCAATATACAGACTCAATGCAATCCTGATTCGAAATCCCAACTCCATTCTTCATAGAGTTAGAAAGAGCAATTATCAAATTCATCTGGAATAACAAAAAACAAAACAAAACAGGATAACTAAAACTATTCTCAACAATAAAAGAACTTCTGTTGGAATCAGTATCCTGGACCTCAAGCAGTACTACAGAGCAATAGTATTAAAAATTGCATGGTATTGGTACAGTGACAGCAATATAGATCAATGGAACAGAATTGAAGACCCAGAAATGAACCCACACACCTATGGTCACTGATCTTTGACAAGGGAGCTACAACCACCCAGTGGATAAAAGATAGCCTTTTCAACAAATGGTGCTGTTTCAACTGGAGGTCAACATGCAAAAGAATGCAAATTGGTCCATTCTTATCTCCTTGCACTAAGCTCAGTTCCAAGTGGATCAAGGACCTCCACATAAAACCAGACACACTGAAACTAATAGAAAAGGAACTAGGGAAGTGCCTTGAGCACATGGACACAGGGGAATATTTCCTGAACAGAACATCAATAGCTTATGCTCTAAGATCAAGAATTGACAAATGGGACCTCATAAAATTACAAAGTTTCTGTAAGGCAAAGAACACTGTCAAAAGGACAAAACGGCAACCAACTAATTGGGAAAAGATCTTTACCAACCCTACATCTGACAGAGGGCTTATATCCAAGATATATAAAGAACTCGAGAAGGTAGATTTCAGAGAGCCAAATAACCCCATTATAAAAACAAAGAATTTTCAACTGAGGAATATCGAATGGCTGAGAAACACCTAAAGAAATGTTCAATATCCTTAGTCATTGGGGAAATGCAAATCAAAACAACCCTGAGATTTTACCTCACACCAGTCAGAATGGCTAAGATCAAAAACTCATGAGACAGCTGGTGCTGGCGAGGATGTGGAGAAAGAGGAACACTCCTCCACTTGGTGGGATTGCAAGCTGGTAAAACTACTCTGGAAATCGTTTGGCAGTTCCTCAGAAAACTAGGCATAATACTACTGAAGGACCCAGCTATACCACTACCGGGCATATACCCAGAGGACTCTCCAACATGCAATAAGGACACATGCTCCACTATGTTCATAGCAGCCTTATTTATAATAGCCAGAAGCTGTAAAGAACCCTGATGTCCCTCAACAGAAGAATGGATAGAGAAAATGTGGTATATTTACACTACGTAGTACTACTCATCTATTATAAACAATAAATTCATGAAATTTTTAGGCAAGTGGGTGGAACTGGAGAAGGTCATCCTGAGTGAGATGTTCTGTTCACAAAAAATCACACATGATATGCACTCATTGATAAGCGGATATTAGCCCAGAAGCTTGGAATACCCAAGGAACAATTCACATATAAAAGGATACCAAGAAGAAGGAAGGAGAGGCACCTGGTCCTGGAAGGGCTCAGTGTGGCAGTGTAGGGGAATACCAGGAAGGAGAGGCGGGAGTGGGTTGGTTGGGGAGCAGGGGGAGGGAAGAGAGCATATGGGACTTTTGGGGAGGGGGGAGTCAGTAAGAGGGAAATCATTTGAAATGTAAATAAAGAATATACCTAATAAAAAATTAAAAATGATGGTATTTTAGCATTACTTGTTTAGAATATACAAATTATCATTAATAGAAATAATGCTGAATATCTATTATATGTGGTCTTACACTAAAATGTCTGAAAAGAAAATAATCAATAGAAGGCCAAAATGTTATATTAATCTAGTTCATGATCTAAACTGGAAATGATTTTCACTTGTTTTAATATAATAGACTGCCAATACAGTACTACAATGGTTGAATGGTAGTACCTAGATGGATTTAAGGAGGTAGGAAGGACCCAGGGACACATTTTAATGTTTTTTTTTTCTGTTTTTGAAAACCCATAAAGCAGGTGAAAAGGCAGACTTTTAAAACCTGAATCAAGGAAACAAAACTAATTTACTATTATTATATAGTATGTTAGTGGTATAAGGTAGCCACTAATTAACATATTTTGTCTGCATCATTATTTTATTTTGTTGGATAAGTATAGTACAGTATCTAAAAGAGTGATTGTTTCATATAAATAACAAGTCTAAATGATTGTTATTTTAAAATGATTGTTATTTTAAAATCATAAGCAAAACTAGTAGAAAAAGTTTATAATTTCCTGTGCTTTTAGAACTATGTTTTTCATTCTAGTATTATGAAACATCTGAGAAAAGGAAAGAAAATATCATTGGAATAACTGGAAATTGGCAAGAAGTAACATTTTATTTATTGGTACCATCTACTTATTGTTTATAAAAATATTCCAAAACCATTACTTGAAAAATTTCATGCAAAACACTGAACACTAGAATATTACAACTTCCTCTGACATATTCAGATTACCAAGTTCTGAGGGAAATCATCTGGGGAAAAAAAACCTGAAAATATAGGTCCCTACTGGAAAGGTAGATGCTTTTACCTGCACATTGAACAGATTCATAATAAGAGTGCAGGGAAAGTCATTCGTGATTTCTCTGAAGTTACATATGTACTTCCAGGAGAGTGGACATCCCCTCAAGACATCAGACACAAAAGCTATCAGGATTACCCTGAAATGTTTTCTCTCTATGAACCCCATGAAAATTCTACAAGTAAGAGTGATAAAAGTTCAAGACATCTTTTATAGTTCAAACCTGAAATAGCTGAGCTGAAGGGACATGAATCTGATTGGGCCCCTATTTCCCTCCCTCTGTGGGATAATAGTATTTTTTTTAGGCAGACTGACCACACTGTGATCAGATTCAAAACATCTGTGATAGAAGCACATACACACAACCAAATCTCTCTGCCGTGGAGGAGAAGGACAGTGTGCAGATCTCAGAATCACAGATGTCTGTGGAAACCACATCCTCGTCATGTAGGGGAAAGTACATCTATGAAACTTAATGAGAACTTCAGAGAATTCTCTCTCACTATACCCACTTAGCAAATAGAATCAAGCATAAACAATATCATGTCACTGTTAAGAGAATGTCAGAAAAAGACTGTCTCTCAGTTACAAAGAATTTCTGTAACTAAGCTGGGAGAAGATATTTAAGAGACTGCACTTAGTAACCTACCATGAGGAATAGCTCATAGATTTCAAATTCTGTTTTCACTGAATGTGAGAATAATGCAAAGCAAACTCAAAATCAAATTAAACCCTGAGAATGTTAATAAACAATCTATCAATCAAACGATGTTGTTTCAAAAGCTAGCAAAATTGCACCATTCTATATATAAACTATATCACTCTAACATCCTGAACCAAATCATCTAAAAAGGAAAATAAAATCACAAGATTAATGAAAAGGCCAAGGAAAACAACATAGTCACAAAATCAAAAGTAATTAGAAGAATAGCATCCCAGTCTTTTAAAAAAGTTACATTTATTTCTAAGACAATGATAGTGGAAGAATAGATAGCATACTGTAGGTAGTTTTATCAGAAACTATGAAAACAAAGACAAACGGAAACCTGGGAGAAGGCTAGTGACACAGATGAGTATTTTCTTCCATCTATTGGGAAATCAAATGCAACAAGGAAGGAAATAGACATATTTCAACTCAATATTGAACTGTTAAAACAGAAACTGGGAATTAAAACAGGCATGATAGAAACGAAGATAGTCTACTGATACTAATGATATATTATAACTCTCACCCTTACTATCCAAATATTGAAACAATAGACTATAAAAAAATGACTGTTTACCAAGTATATTGTGCTGAAAGAACAAGACACGAGAGGAGATCTTCTCTCATAGGAATGAATTTCATACATGTAACAAACCCAGGTTATGATGGTGACTGGGAACACATCTTGAACTGGGCTGCTTAGGTGTTCATATACTTACACCTTGATCTCATTTAAATAAAGCCCAAGACAGGCTGAGGGAGCGTACTGAATGTGTTGTTTGAAATACCAACGTGGATACTTTGAATAGAATTTCCTTGTTATGCTTTCTGTATTTCTTTTGATTCTTTAAGTTGGCTTCTTTAGGATAAGTGGCTTAATCTGATTTGAGATGCAAGTTGTGACCCGCCCCACCAAGTTTAATAAAAAAACAACAAAAAAAACCTCTGAATATATGATAACAGATATTATACATCTAAGAATTGTGAGATAAGCTTTGAGCAAGTCAAGTTTATGCCTAATTAGAATTTCAGAAAATGTATTTGCTACTAAAAGAAACTAGTAAAAATTTTTTAAAATTATAAAAAAGTGTTGAAAGACAATACTAAAGAAAAATATTAAATAAAATTTTCAGAAGCAATGAGAAAAAATTCAGAGTTCATCAAGAAGCTTGAATTTTCCAACACATGGGGCATGCACATATGCTAACATTCATATACATATATATGTATGTAAATAAAAACACACATATACAAATATAAAAACACTACACAGAAAAAAATAAGCATATATATATAATATATATATATATACATACTAACACACAGAGACACACACATACAAACACACATGCACACACACAACACACACACACACACACACATACTCATAATGTAAAATTACTGGAAGGAGCAGCCAAAGAATATGTAATAAGGTGCTCAATTCAGCACCACATATACTAAAATTGGAATGATACAGAGAAGATTAGAATGGCCCCTGCGCAAGGATGACATGCAAATTCGTGAAGCGTTCCATATTTTTAAAGGTCTTGGAAAGATCAGGAATTCGAGGCCAATATCTAAGCATAGTAAAAGCAATGTACAGCAAACAGGTAGCCAACCTCAATCTAAATGGAGAGAAACTTGAAGCAATCCCACTAAAATCAGGTACTAGACAAGGCTGCCCTCTCTCTCCATATCTTTTCAAGATAGGACTTGAAGTTCTAGCTAGAGCAATTAGACAACAAAAGGAGGTCAAAGGGATACAAACTGGAAAGGAAGAAGTCAAACTATCACTATATGCAGAAGAATGGTAGTATACTTAAGTGACCCAAAGAACTCGACCAAAGGACTCCTACAGCTGATAAACAACTTCAGCAAAGTGGCCGGATATAAAATCAACTCTAGCAAGTCAGTAGCCTTCCTATACTCAAAGGATAAGCAGACTGAGAAAGAAATAAGAGAAATGATACCCTTCACAATAGCTACAAAGCATATAAAGTATCTTGGTGTGACTCTAACCAAACAAATGAAAGATCTGTATGACAAGAACTTCAAGTCTCCGAAGAAAGAAATTGAAGAAGACCTAAGAAGATGCAAAAATCTTCCATGCTCATGGATTGGCAAGATTAATAGAATAAAAATGACGATCTTGCCAAAAGCAATATACAGAATCAATGCAATCCCCATCAAAATCCCAACGCAATTCTTCATAGAGTTAAAAAGAGCAATTCAAAAATTCATCTGGAATAACAGAAAACCCAGGATAGCTAAAACTATTCTCAAGAGTAAAAGAACTTCTGAGAGGAATCAGTATCCCGGACCTCAAGATGTACTACAGAGCAATAGTATTAAAAACTGCATGGTATTGATACAGTGACAGGCATATAGACCAATGGAACAGAATTGAAGACCCAGAAATGAATCCACACTCTTATGGTCACTTGATCTTTGACAAGGGAGCTAAAACCATCCAGTGGAAAAAAAAAATAGACTTTTCAACAAATGGTGCTGGTTCAACTGGAGGTCAACATGCAGAAGAATGCAAATTGATCCATTCTTATATCCTTGCTCTAAGCTCAATTCCAAGTGGATCAAGGACCTCCACATAAAACCAGAAACACTGAAATTAATAGAATGGAAACTAGGGAAGAACCTTGAACATATGGGCACAGGGGAGAATTTTCTGAACTGAAGGTCAATAGCTTATGCTCTAAGATCAAGAATTGACAAATGGGACCTCATTAAATTACAAGGTTTCTGAAAGGCAAAGTATACTGTCAAAAGGACAAAGCGGCAACCAACTAACTGGGAAATGATCTTTACGAACCCTACATCCTACAGAGGGCTAATATCCATTATATACAAAGAACTCAAGAAGTTAGACTCCAGAGAGGCAAGTAACCCTATTAAAAAATGGGGTACAGAGCTAAACAAAGAGTTCTCACTTGAAGAATATCTAATGGCTGAGAAGCACCTAAAGAGATGTTCATCATCCTTAGTCAATTAGGGAAATGCAAATCAAAACAACCATGAGATTCCATCTCACACAAGTCAGAATGGCTAAGATAAAAAACACAGGAGACAGCAGTTGTTGGGGAAGATGTGGAGAAAGAGGAACACTCCTCCACTGCTGGTGGGATTGCAAGCTGGTACAACCACTCTGGAAAGCAATCTGGCGGTTCCTCAGAAAACTGGGCATGACACTCCCAGAGGATCCTGCTATACCACTCCTGGGCATATATTCAGAGACTTCCCTTGCATGCAATAAGGACACATGCTCCACTATGTTCATAGCAGCCTTATTTATAATAGCCAGAAGCTGGAAAGAACCCAGATGTCCCTCAACAGAGGAATGGATTCAGAAGATGTGGTATATTTACACAATGGAATACTACTCTGTAATTAAAAACAATAAATTAACGAAATTCCTAGGCAAATGGTCAGAATTGGAAAAATATCATCCTTAGTGAGGTAACACAATCACAAAAGAACACACATGGTATGCAGTCACTGATAAGGGGATATTAACCCAGAATCTTGGAATACCCAAGAAACAATTTGCATATCAATAGATTTCCAAGAAGATGGAAGGAGAGATCCTCTGGTCCTGGAAAGACTGGATTTAGGGGAATGCCAGGACAGAGAAGGAAGAGGGGGTTGAATGGGGAACAGAGGGAGGGAAGGAGGCTTATGGGAGGAAACATGCAAGGGGAAATGATTTGGAATGTAAATAAAAAAACTTAGAAAATAAAAATAAAAGAAAAAAGAATATGTACTAAGGTATGTACAGGATAAAGACTTATATGTAGACAAAAACTTATGGAAAATATCACATACTTTTTATGAGACACCCAGGAAGCCAGAAAACAAAGAAATGACACAATTTAAAAAAAAAAAAGCTAAAATATATCAAACCAGAATTTTTTTAAATGGGGCTTATTTTTTAAATTTGTTATTTTAAGTATTTTCATTTCAAATGTTATTTCCCTGTCTCAGTTTAACCTCCACAGCCCTTCTATCTCCTCCTCCCTGCCCCCTGCCTCTATGAGGAAGCTCTCCCACCCACCCATCCACTCCTGCCTCGTGCCCTAGCATTCCCCTATCCTGGATCATCAAGCCTCCACAAGACCAAAGTGGCTCCCCTCCCAGTGATTACAGATAAGGCAGTCCTCTGCTACATAATCAGCTGGAGCTGTGGGTAACCCCTTGATACTCTTTGGTTGGTGGTTTAGTCCCTAGGAGCATTGATGGGCTCTGGTTGGATGATATTTTTGCTCCTTCTATGGGGTTGCAAACTTCTTCATCTCCTACAGTCCTTTCCCTAACTTCCCCCATTGAGGTTCCTGCACTCAGTTCAATGTTTGGGTGTGTACATCTGCATCTGTCTTGGTCCTGCTTTGCCAGAGACTCTCAGTGGTGAGTAATACCATACTCCTATCGGTAAGCATTTCTTGGCATTAGCAATAGTGTCTGGGTTTGCTGTCAGCAGATGGGATGGATCGCTAGGTGGGGCAATTTCTGAATGTCCTTTCTTCTCTACTCTTTCCATGCATTTCTTTTTTTGTTTTGTTTTGTTTTGTTTTTTTATTTTATTTTTTTTAATTTACATTCCAAATCACTTCCCCTTTCCCGTTTCCTCACTCCCCGAAAGTCCCATAAGCCCCCTTCCCTCCCTCTTTTCTCCATTCAACCCCCTCTCGTTACTCTGTCCTGGCGTTCCCCTACATCCAGTCTTTCCAGGACCAGGGGTCTCTCCTTCCATCTTTTTAGAAATCTATTGATATGCGGATTGTGTCTAGGGTATTCCGAGATTCTGGGTCAATATCCCCTTATCAGTGACTACATACCATGTGTGTTCTTTTGTGATTGGGTTACCTCACTAAGGATGATATTTTCAAGTTCTGACCATTTGCCTAGGAATTTCGTGAATTCATTGTTTTTAATTGCAGAGTAGTATTCCATTGTGTAGATATACCACATCTTCTGAATCCATTCCTCCGTTGAGGGACATCTGGGTTCTTTCCAGCTTCTGGCTATTATAAATAAGGCTGCTATGAATATAGTGGAGCATGTGTCCTTATTGCATGCAGGTAAAGTCTCTGGGTATATGCCCAGGAGTGGTATAGCCGGATCCTCCGGGAGTGTCATGCCCAGTTTTCTGAGGAACCGCCAGACTGCTTTCCAGAGTGGTTGTACCAGCCTGCAATTCCACCAGCAGTGGAGGAGTGTTCCTCTTTCTCCACATCCTCGCCAACAACTGCTGTCTTCTGTGTTTTTGATCTTAGCCATCCTGACTGGTGTGAGATGGAATCTCAGGGTTGTTTTGATTTGCATTTCCCTAATGACTAAGGATGATGAACATCTCTTTAGGTGCTTCTCAGCCATTAGATATTCTTCAGGTGAGAACTCTTTGTGTAGCTCTGTACCCCATTTTTTAATAGGGTTACTTGCCTCTCTGGAGTTTAACTTCTTGAGTTCTTTGTATATCTTGGATATTAGCCCTCTGTAGGATGTAAGGTTGGTAAAGATCATTTCCCAGTTATTTGGTTGCCACTTTGTCTTTTTGACAGTGTCTTTTGCCTTGCAAAAACTTTGTAATTTAATGAGGTCCCATTTGTCTATTCTTGATCTTAGAGCATAAGCTATTGGAGTTCTGTTCAGGAAATTCTCCCCTGTGCCCATATGTTCAAGGTTCTTCCCTAGTTTCCCTTCTATTAGTTTCAGTGTGTCTGGTTTTATGTGGAGATCTTTGATCCACTTAGAATTGAGCTTAGTGCAAGGAGATAAGGAGATGTTCTGGATTAATAATTTTGAGGTGGGTGAGTGGCCCATCCCTCAAATGGGGCTGTGCCAATCCACTGGATATGGTCTCTACAGGTTCTATGTCCCCTTTGTTGGGTATTTGGCTCAAGTCCTTCCTGTTCGGTGCTGGGAACCTCTTGACTCCCTGGCATCTGGGACTTTCTAGTGGCTTCCCTAGTTCCCCCTTCCCTGTTGCTACACACCTGTTTTCAAATTCCTGACCTGCTGTACTTCTTCCCCATCTCTACCATTATCTGAACTGGCCCCTCTTTTTCCCTCCCCCTCCTCTGTCCCTCCCAGATACCTCTCTCCCTCTTCTTACTAGAGATTGTTCTCTTACCCACACTGTGTAGGACTGTAGAATCCACACTTCTTTTGGGCTAATAGCCACTTAAGAGTGAGTACATACATGTGTGTTCTTTGGTGTTATCCAAGGTAAGTGCCTTTAAAAATAAGGCAGAAACATAGCCTTCCTCTAACAATAACAACAATAATTTTGTAACCAATCCTTGTATACAATAAGAAAAACTTCCTTTAAAACTTTATGTCACTAGAATTAGTGACATCTTTGCAATACCACTGGGGAAGACAAGCTTAATGTACTTCTTAAATGATATAGCTGAACAGTTGAAACCACTCTGGGTGCAGAGGACTTAGAATGAATGCTATGCTAACAAGCATAAAACCTATATTAATTTCAATGTTCATCTCCTTCAGAGCCCTTAGAAGACCATACATATGTTGATAGGCAATAACATTAAAAAGAATTTATATTCACAGTAGGTCTCAGCAGCAGATTTAAGTATTTAGCTATGCTATACACAATTGTGCTGTCAGGCTTACAGTCCAGTTTATGAGGTCCAGACAGAATAATATCTTAAGAACATGAGATCATCTTACAGAGCAAATGAATATTGATATCAACATATTGACTCCTAACAAGAATGTTAGCAAGCTCTTTGAAGTTTTGAAGCTTTGTCTTGATATGTGTACAGTTATGAATTTGATAATTGTCATCTTCTTCAGGAAAAGTGTGGCTGCACTACATGGAAATGGATTGTTTCCTGTATTGACTTTTAACAATGATCTTAAATAGAACTTTTGGAAACCTCAATCTCCTGTACCAGCACTTTCTGCTTCCATTTCTGTCATCGTGTCAGCACCATGGCTTCAATCCTGTGAATTAGTCTTGGTAGGTTTCTAGTTCCTTTATGCAGGTTCCTTGTGTTTTTCAACCTTCTGCGAACTAACGAGATCCAGTCTGTAGAAAGCAATGGGCTGGACTTCAGCATGTGGACTTGCAAATACTTTGATCTTCTAAGCAGAATGTTAAAACTGTCTCCATGTCAAAGTCAAGCTATTTCAAATTTCCAGTAGCCCTGTGTCCACTGGAGTATCATTTTTTGTTTGCAAGAACTTTTCCTTTAAAACCACTACTTGTAAATATTTGCCATAAGAGGCCTAAAGTTCAGTTTATCTCAGCTTTGGGCACTTCTTTTGTGCTGAAGACCCTATTCCAATCCTCCCACCCTCTCATCACCAACCCACCAACTCACGCTTCCCCGTCCTATGCTGGGGCAACGAGCCTTCATAGGACCAAGGGCCTCTCCTCTCATTGATGTCCTACAAGGCCATCCTCTGCTACATACGCAGCTGAAGCCACAGACTGCTCCATGTGTACTCTTTGGTTGTTGGTTTAGTCCCTGGGAGCTCTGAGGGTACTGGTTGGTTCATATTGTTTTTCCTTCTATGGGGCCGTAAACCTCTTCTTTTTGCTTGCTCCTTTCTCTAGCTCCTCCACTGGGGATCCTCTGCTCAGTCCAATGTTTGGCTGACATCATCAACCTCCATATTTGTCAGGTACTAGCAGAGCCTCTCAGGGAACACTATATCAAGCTCCTGCCAGCAAGTACTTACTGAAATTCACAATAGTGTCTGGGTTTGGTAATTGTATATGGGATGGATCCCATGTGGGTCAATCTCTGAATGGTCTTTTCTTCAGTCTCTGGTCCACACTTTTTCTCTGTATCTCTTCCCGTGGGTATTTTGATCCCACATCTAAGAAGGACCGAAGTATCCACACTGGTTTTCCTTCTTCTTGAGCTTCAGGTGGTCTGTGAATTGTATCTTGGGTATTCCAAGCTTCTGGACTAATATCCACTTATCAGTGCATGCACACCATGTGTGTTCTTTTGTGATTGAGTTACCTCACTCAGGATAGTTTCCAGTTCCATCTCTCTAAGAATTGCATGAATTCATTGTTTTTAATAGCTGAGTATAGTACTCCATTATAAATGTGTGTAAAGTCAACATTTTCTATATCCATTCCTCTGTTGAGGGACATCTGGATTCTTTCCAGCTTCTGGCTATTATAAATAGGGCTGCTATGAACATAGTGGAGCATGTGTTCTTATTACATGTTGGAACATCTTCTGTGTATATGCCCAGTAGTGGTATAGCTGGGTTCTCATACAGTACTATATTCAATTTTTTGAGGAACTGCCAAACTGATTTCCAGAGTAGTTTTAAAAGCTTGCAATCCCACCAGCAGTGGAGGAGTGTTCCTCTTTCTCCTCTCCATAATCTGCTGTCCCCTGAGATTTTGATTTTAGTCATTCTGACTGGTGTGAGGTGGAATCTCAAGGTTGTTTTGACTTGCATTTCCCTGATAACAAAGGATGTTGAACATTTCTTTTTTTTTTTAATTTACATTCCAAATCACTTCCCCTTTCCCGTTTCCTCACTCCCCGAAAGTCCCATAAGCCCCCTTCCCTCCCTCTTTTCTCCATTCAACCCCCTCTCGTTACTCTGTCCTGGCGTTCCCCTACATCCAGTCTTTCCAGGACCAGGGGTCTCTCCTTCCATCTTTTTAGAAATCTATTGATATGCGGATTGTGTCTAGGGTATTCCGAGATTCTGGGTCAATATCCCCTTATCAGTGACTGCATACCATGTGTGTTCTTTTGTGATTGGGTTACCTCACTAAGGATGATATTTTCAAGTTCTGACCATTTGCCTAGGAATTTCGTGAATTCATTGTTTTTAATTGCCGAGTAGTATTCCATTGTGTAAATATACCACATCTTCTGAATCCATTCCTCCGTTGAGGGACATCTGGGTTCTTTCCAGCTTCTGGCTATTATAAATAAGGCTGCTATGAATATAGTGGAGCATGTGTCCTTATTGCATGCAGGTAAAGTCTCTGGGTATATGCCCAGGAGTGGTATAGCCGGATCCTCCGGGAGTGTCTTGCCCAGTTTTCTGAGAAACCGCCAGACTGCTTTCCAGAGTGGTTGTACCAGCCTGCAATTTGAACATTTCTTTAGGTGCTTCTTAGCCATTTGGTATTCCTCAGTTGATAATTCTTTGTTTAGCTATGTACCCCATTTTTAATAGGGTTATTTGATTCTCTGGAGTCTAACTTCTTAACCCCAATATGTTGGTTGCCATTTTGTCCTATTGACAGTGTCCTTTGTCTTTTAGAAGCTTTGCAATTTTATGAGGTCCCATTTGTCATTTCTTAATCTTAGATCATAAGCTATTTTAGGAATTAGGCATAAGCAGGATTGAGGATGGGAAGGAAGATGAAAATATAGTGGATCCTTGGAGAAATAAAAACATGCACAACACTTACCATATTGATGCTCTGTTCCTGTTTGACAGTGAAATGTCCCCAAATATGTGCACATGTTTGAATATTTATTTCTTAGCAGTAGAAAATTATTTAGGAGGGTTGTGAGATTTTTGGAGGTTGAAAACTACCTGAAGAAGGTGAATCACTTGTGAGGTTCCATATACCACTCTGTTCTACTTCTTGTTTTCTCTCTGCTCTTGCTCTAAATTTCACTCAGTCTCTGCTTTATGTTCCTTTGATGCAATGTGAGGAGCCAGCCTCCTTCTCTCACAATCATGTCTTACCTGCACACTACTCTGTCTTCTCTGCCATGAAGGACTATACCCCATAGTAATTAGCATCTGAAGTAAAGCCTTTTTCCCCTAGGTTGATTTTGTTGAAAATTTTTATGGTGGGAAAAGAAAATTAACTGAGACATTTTTATACATGGGTACAGTTACTGATGGCAGTAACATTAATGATCCATTTCATATTTTCCATTGTAGAAATAATGATGATGATGATTGAAATATTGTAAGATTAACCAAAATAGCATAGAAAACCATGAATTCACTGCAGTCTATTAGAAATGGTTGTTAACAGAACCAATGAAATTAGGATTTACAAAACTTTATTTGGTAAAACATGAAGCATCCGTAATGTGCAATTAATTTTAATTCACAGTTAATGAGCAATGTCTATATTATGCACTGAAACATTTAGGCAAAAAGAATTAGATCTGAAAACTTTAACTCTTTAACAAGAGAATTGGTATAAAATCTTGGTCTCAGTAATGTTCTGAAATTAGTAAACACATAGAATTACTTGTCAACATAACAACAGTGGTAAGATATTTGAAATTTGTTTACAGAGCAGATAAAAGTATACATAAATAAACATTGATAGGTATAAAAAGACTGTATTCAGCTGTTCTATTATTTTTATGGAGGGTATTATTTTAACTCATATTTCATATAAGATGATATATTATGGTCGATGTATTTATAGACATACATAGTGGTATATATTTGAGCAATTCACTCTGTGTACATTTATACATATTTTCTTATGTTGAAATTACTTCATCTTATTCTTTTGCTTTATTTGTGTATATCCTTATTTAGTTACTGTTTGAAGCTGTTGGTTGAAGCCAGGGGCTTGCACTCCATGCTTTTCTTTACACTGCTTGTTGAGGGATGTTATTGAAACCCTTTTCTTGCACTAATGTGTTGTATAAATAAAAGCTTTCTTTATTATAGGAAAAACTTGCAGATAAACAAAACCATCACACACAAAATACCTGCAGGAAAGTATTAGGGACAGATTTTGACTCATTCAATTTGGCCTAAAAGTAAATAGAAATGAGTAAGAAGTAATAATTGGATAAAAACTTATAACTAGTTACCAAATATTAGCCTTGAGTGGTTCATACTCAAACCACCAAGCATTGGTTCCTACAAAATTGATTTTTTATAATAGTTTTAATGTTCAACTTGGAATTATTTGTGCTTACCACGAAGCCCTTACCTTTTGTTTTTCTAGTTATCAGATCCTATTAATTTATTGTATATTGTATTTAAATAAGTTGATATAATATTTTATTCTCTAAAGAGTTCTTCGGAGAAAATGTAAACATAATAATAATTCATACATTTTTCATATTTTGAAAAATACTGTTGGGGAATCCTGCTAGTAATGTTACATTCTACCATGTCCAGATAGTTCTTTGAGCTCAGTGTGAAATGGACAACTCCCTTTCTCCATTGACCTTGTTTGGAGAATGTCTATGAGCCTAGATGCCTGAACTCATTTAGAGAATGTCCCTGCACAGAGGTTCCTGCAAGTGCTGTATGACTCAGAATATAAGCACAGCTCTTTCTTCCTGCCCATATGATAATTAGATGCCGTTTTAAAACAAACCAGCTCTTCCTGTCTATAGGATAATTAGGTACTGTGTTATAACCAATCAGACCTCTCTAGCCCATGCCCTTAGATCCTTTATATACCTCACCTCAGCAATCAATAAAGTGAGCTGGCTTTCTAAATCTGACTCCCAGAAGTTTTCTTTCATGCCACGGCTGTCAGAACCATGCTTGCTTCTTCTGCTCCTTTTTGCCTTGTGGGCCAATGGCCAATGGCACATGAGAAGGGAGGCTCACAAACCACAACAAAATATATAAATGTATGCATCTGGAATAAAAGAAAAGGCATCTTCAGTCAATATATGCTGCTGTTTTGAGTACTGACTATCATATAATTCATCCAGAGTCCCCCATAACATTGTCAGTAGAGTTGGTCATTTACTAGGTACATAATCATGGGGTTTGTTCCTATCCCTGTCTATCCCTCCTTTCACTAATGATGACCCTTTTAGTGTTACTTTCTGTTGCTGCATCTGTAATCATTTATATAAAAACAAACAAAAAAGCAAAGAGACCACTGCAATCAACAAAACTTAATGACTTTATCAAGTGACAGGAAAGTAAATCTATGTGATTTTTGTGATGATTTTGACAATACAAGTAAATCATTAAGCTAAAAAAATAAATTATATGTGGACTTTTCTTCATTATATGTATATAGGACAGCACAATTATTAAGGAGAATGTTTTTATCTTTATGGATTTGGACCATTGTTTTGTGTCCCATTGTTTGTCAGGCTCTGTTCAGAAATCGGAAATAAAATAGGACTCAAGCAACAGCAAAATTGAAAGGGGAAAAACACAGTCCTGAAAATAATAATAGATAAGTGTTTTGTGAAAATAGGTTATAGGTTTGTTATTAATGTCAAAGCTGCAGTTCAAAATAAGTGGGTACAATTTAAAATAATAATTACCATAATTACATACATATAGAAAACTTTACCATATCCAATAGTCTCAGACTAGAAAATATTGAAATCACAATTTAAATAAGAGCACACTTCAAAATAGGGCAACCCTTTCACTGGCAATTACTCATACTAAATGAGATTCAATCAAATTGCTGTTATCCCACACAGAACAGTGACTTCACCTCAAATCCTCACTAGAAATACAAGAATTCTATGGTATAAACTGAGTTGTGAAAGATAGAGAGAACCACAATTCTTTGCACAGCTCTCCCCTCCCCAAAAGTCCCACAAGCCCTCTTCCCTCCCCCTATTTTTAAAGGTAGAAAAAGTGACATTTACAGTTGAGCAGTGATCTTCAGCTATGTCTTTAAAGAAGTTTTGATTTTAGCAATTATGACATCTCTAAAACAAGTGAACAAAATTATTGTAAGTACAGTTTAAAATGATGGGGAAAGTAATAGAAGCAATATAGGTCTATGTCTGTGTCCATAGACACATTATTTCTATTTAGTTAAATATAGACTATTTCTATTAAATTAAAAATTTCTAATGTATTTTCTGTGTTGCCATACAAATTAAAATGCACCAGTGGCTTAAACATAAGTTCTAAAGATAAAAAGCATCTGTTAATTGTTCTTTTCCATGAATTAAATGTGACATACTGGAAGAATTGAGCTCCTTTCTTGAGGTTCCAGGGGAGAATCTCCTTTTATAGTCCTGCTTGTCTGATCAGTTGTAGAATTCACCTCTTTGTATCCGTAGTATCGGAGCTACTAATTTCCAACTGTTTAGAAACAGTAGGTTATTAGTAACCTGTACAGAGTGCTCACATTTCTTGGTACCAGACTTTTCTGTATCTTCAGAGTCATCCATGAGATGGACCTCTAGAATCAATTCCTTTACAAAATACAGTTCTCCGTCTTACTCATCTGTATTCACTTGTAAGAATTCAGGTGAACGTACTGTGATCATTGGGGATAACCCAGGTTAAAAATAATTTGCCTGTTGACATGTTATGAGCAGCTTTATTTCCACCTGTAACATCCATCAATTCTTTTTGGCATCTAGCATTATTATTTCCAAAATATTTATATTCTGGAAGATTAGCATGTGAATTTGGGGATGGTATCTCACTGCTGGACACATGCTTTCGGAGAACAAGTGTCCACTTTGGGCATGTCCAGTATTGAATTTCTTATCTTCATCCATCATCACTCTTTGGAATGCTCTTCATTTATTTTTAGTGCCTATTTTCAAATAGATAATAAAATGTCAAGGTATAAGGAAGTTTTTCTTTGTTATACCAGCATTATCAATGAATTCGGTAAGGAGAATTTTTCATATTTTTTTAATTATGTGTACATGTGCCTTTCATTGTGACGATGTGTGAAGATGCTTCAGAGATGCGAAGCATCAGATTTCCCTTGTAGTTGGAGTGTAGGCAGTTGTGAGTTGCCCAGCATGGGTTGTGGCAATCAATCATGGGCTCTCTCCAGGAGCCATCTGATCTCAGATTCATCTCCTTGCTTAAGGAAAATGTAAAACATTTCCTCAGCACTCTTAGGACTCATCTTACCTTGAATACACTTATTTTTTAATTCAAACTCATTTCCTTAAAACTCATTTAAATTTTATACACTATCCAGTCATTAAACATGAATTATTATTTTATGGTACTATTTTTTCTAGTTAAATAAATTAATTTAGTTTGTCCTTTCTACTAGGATCAGTATCATTTTATGATAACTGCTCACCTGATACTTTTCTTCCCCTTCTTTAATTAATTCTTATTGAATAATTAAATCTTGGGTTGTCTGGCATTTCTTTCAATAAGGGGGGTTATATTTTAATGGTAGGTGAAGGATGTCTCTTCATTTCTTAATACTACCCTGCCATACCTGTTTTATAGTATTTGGCACACAATATTTGTTACCAGCTCTCCTGAGAGTTTCTACTAATGGTCATGTTGATGGAATATTTCTAGAATAAGCTCTCTGTCATCAGTGAGAGTGCAAGAGAGGAAACGTTACTAGTGGGCCAAAACCAATATAGCTACTGAAAAGTTTTAATCCTGAGTTGAGTTGGTATTGTAATTTTATACTCTATAATTACATGCAAGCAAGCAAGATTTTATAGACACACACCTGGCAGTAAGCAAGCTATTAGCAAGTGAGATCATGCTTGGCAAATAGGTAGTGTAAGCAAATCACCAAATAAATTAATAAATTAGTATCTAATACTTTAGCTCTTTTACTTCTATTGCAAAGTCCTAGAAAACAACAGTATTTGTTTGTCTCCTTGACTCTTCTAGACTAGTTTACAGTATTTGAAGTCATAAGTATTTAATAAATATTTGGAATATAAATAATGAACAAAGAGTAAAAAGTATATCTGTCTTATCTATATTATCCTTGAGAGAAATGGCCAGGTAAATTAAGATAAACAGTCTATTTGAAATAAGAGGGTACAGACAGGGAAATACTACATGGCATATATATATATATATATATATATATATATATATATATATATATCCCCAAAATAAGCATACATACTATATATGTTATATGTAATATATTTATTCATAAAATACAAAATATATTCATTTATAATTATGAATATATATTTCACAATGTATAATATATAGATGTAATGGAGAGATTTAAGATACTGCTTAGAAAGTAGCAGAGACAGACAAATACGTCCAAATATGCAAAGTATAACATAGGGGTGATAGTTAATAAAATTGCACCATAGTTCTGATTCTGACCAAGTAAACATTTGAAGTGTCTACAAAAAAAAATAATCCTTGGTAACTATATGACAAGATGATTATTAATGCTTCATAGTAGCAACTGCTTTAAACAGCTATTCTATAAATTCATTTGGGGTATCAATCATTATTGTATAATTTAGTAAATACATTAATAAATAGACATGTTGGGGTTCAGCCTCGACATAGGATTGGAGTTCTCAACTGGAAGCAGGGATATCTGGAAGGCATATAATAAATATACACAGACTACTTTTTGGGTACAAACTGACAGGCAACTTTTCAAGGCTAAAAGTTTCTCTCTCTCTCTCTCTCTCTCTCTCTCTCTCTCTCTCTCTCTCTCTCTCTCTCTCTCTCACACACACACACACACACACACACACACACACACACACACATGCATTCTTCTTTCACTCACTCACACTCTCCATGCAGACCTCACATTCTCTCTCTACTCACTCTTTACATTCTCTCTTCACTCACTCTTCACTCACTCTTCTCATGTGCTCTCTCTCTCTCTCTTCATTAACTCTCCACATTCACCTCACGTACTTCTCACTCACTCTCTACATGCTCTCTTGACTTTCTCTTGCCCCAGTCGTTTAAAAGCAGACAAAAAAGACATTGTATAATCATTGCCAAATCAAATTCAAAAGAATAACCATGACTCCAAAGAATCAAGAAAACAATTTTTTCCCAAAGCTTCAGGCTTCCCTATTCCCAGGCTTATAGCCAACATAATAATGATTGCAAACTTATCGTTATTTAAACTTCAACTTTAACTTATTATACTTCCAACCTTATAGCTCGGAGGCCAGCTACTTGCATTTTCTTGTGAAGGTCTAATGACATGGGCAAAACTCCCAGGCAGGGGCCAGAAGAATCAAGTAAACCCTAATTTAGTACTTCCGCTAGCTTTCTGCTTCTGCACATTGTACACAATGATTCTCCTAAGAATCCCAGTGTTTTGACTTAGTTTTACTAATATAAGAATTTGCATATTCTATACTTGCTTATCCAGGAACCACTCTCAAATGTTGTGCAAAACTTATTTCATGACTTTAATAGATTTTTCCTTTCTCAGGGTCCCCATGTTGGCTCTATTGCATTTTCTAATAATTTTGTCAAACTTTCTTTGCAAGTCAAGCATTAATCTAGAACAACTATTGTGAAATTATTACATTGTTTCCAAGGTGAGAACACATAGCATGTACTTAGGTCATTAGGACTCTGCTGTGCTGTGCTGTACTGTGCTGTGCCCCATGCCTCAATTTTTAATTGTTTAAGAATCATTACATCAGGGAACATCTAGTTTCACAGAATTTGCCAGAGCAGAAGGAGAAAGAAGTTTAAAAGTCAGGTATAATAGAATAATTATGCACACCAAGGTCAACTGAAAAGCAATCATGTATGAATGGAATCTATACAGCTGTTTTCCAAGGCTAAGGTTAAGAGAAATGGGATCAACAGTTTTTGTTACAAAGAACTGCCGTGGGCTACTGAGATGTCTCCATCCAGGCCTACTGCAGGTAGTCCCTCATTTCAGATGGTAGGTCCCCTGGAGGGATGTGTCTCCTGCTACTCAGGGCCTCAAACACTATCCATTTCTACAAGGAGCTACTGCAGGTTTTTGTGATGTCTCCATGATGGCCTACTGCAGGCAGTCCCTGTCCTTGTATATTGTTCCCAGCATAGAAGTAGAACATGGAAAATATATTTGTAACATGAATAGCATGTCCATTCACACTTATATATATTAACAAATGTTGTATAATAACAAATGTTATTAAAACATTTATAATATACAACAAAAATCAATAACTTTGAATGAACCTCATCTTGGTAGATCTTTAAGTAAGAAAAAAGCAAATATTCTAGAAGCTTATTTAAAAATTCAGGAATGTTCACTATCTAATAGTGTTAAATTTTAATGAATGCACAGAATTCTGCTGTATTTAACCTAAGGTTTTTTTCTCATGGTCACAAGTCTTCTCCAATACTAAACTATGGATCCTGTAGAGAGAAGCTTGCTATTTTTATTGACATCTCATTCTGATTAATTTCATAGTTGAATGAATACCAGCTAGAAATCAATGAATATTTCCTCTTCTGTGTTTTAATCAGATCCTATCTCTAAGTGTTAGCTGTAGGGATAAGTAACATAAGAGCATGAATAAAAATATCTTGTGACTTGTCCTCATTCAAAGCACAAAAGATCTGTCTTCCTATTAAAGTATTTTTTCTAGTCTGATCAGAAAATTAAGTTGCATAACAACCTGTCTAATATCTTAAAATTTAATGCAGGAAAAAACTATTATAAAATTTCTTGGTATTTTATTTCAATAGATCCCACTCATGATAAAAGAAAGGTATCTTATTTTAATGGGTATTGATTTTTACTTCATTTTTTGACAGGTATTCACAGGCAGACCTACTTGGTAGCTAAGCTGGTAGAATGATTGCTATTCAAGTTGGTTTTATGTTTTGTCTTGTTTTCGTTTCTTTTATTTTCTCACTTTAACTGATTGGATTTATTGGAGAAGGGACAACAGTTAAGAAAATGTCTCTGCAGATGGGCCTATAGGCACGTTTTAATTATGGATTGGTGTGAGAGACAGCAGCACATTGTAGGTGGTGATATTTCTGGAGCAAGCCATGAGAAGCAAGTTACTAGCATTCCTCTATGATTTGCTTCAGTTTCTGACATCAGGTTCCCAATCTGAGTCCTATGCTTACTTCCTTTCATTGTGGCCTATAATATGGCACTGTAAACTGAAAAGAAACCTTTCGGCCCTGTGTTGGGTTTTGTCATGGTGTTTTAGCCTATCAATAGAAGCCCTAATTAATTGTTCTATGTCACAAAATTCTAGACTTAAACAAAACATAACAACCATATATGACAGTGTATTCCATTACTCCCAGAAATCAGAAGATAATACTGTAGAATTGGAATTTCCCTGTGCTATGTAGAAAGCATAGAGACAACCTGGATTCCAAGAAATATTGACTATTTTTTCGATCAAAGCCACAATTATTATGTTTTTTTAATTTTAAGTAACAAAGATATATCAACATTTTATATAATGAGTGCTAAATGAAGTAAAAATTTTAGCTATAGAGAATTCTAAGAAAATATCTTAATATATAAGTATGTTAATATTTTAAGAATTTCTCCTACATTCTCTATAAATTCTAAATTAGAAAAACTAAATAGTTGTTCAAGAAATCTTTAAATACTCAGATATGTCTTTTAATTAGAACATTAATATTTGCATTCTGTAATGAATTCCTAAACCCTGGTAACTATTACCAATAAATTTTTTCCTCAATAACGAAACACCACTTATGCAGTAGTGAAAGATATAAAAATTATATCACAAAGATGCATGCAGAAAAACTCTGATTATGTAAAATACTAGAAAAACCTATATGGTTAATTAAAAAAATAATTTCAAAGAAAAGTAAAATAGACACATGTGACACATGATAGTAAAATGTCTAAAATATAGTTTGGGAACTACTGTAATTTTGAAGCAGCATTCCAGGGATCTGCTGAAAAAGAAAATTACTTTCCCTCTCAGAATGAATGAAAAAAATATCAGAAACACACAGAGGTAAGACAACTTAGAAGTATGAAAAAGAAGCGTGACACAAAGAAGAAAATAATCTGAAATAAGGTCTATAAAACCTTCTACAAAAAAAAAGAAAAAAGAAAAAATAGACAAAAGTAGCTTCTAACTGATTTCTAGCAAATCTATGCAACTTATTCTGGGTCTGGAGTCAGTGGTAGCCACCAAGTAGGTAACATCTTACCTTAAAAGCGATACTATAAAAAAATGAGCAGGGGAGCCACATTGACTTTAGACATATGTGAAGAGTCTGTGTACAATTAGAGAGAAAATTGGCAGGAGAAACACTGAGCATTGTAGTTGTGGTAGACATGAAGCATGGAATCCTAATTCTTACTCTACTTACCTATTTAGTGGGTATATATGCTTTCACTTTTGCATTGCATTCAGCATTACATTATAACTAAGCTAATTTATAAAAGGAAGCATTTAATTGCAGGTTTGCTTACAATTTTACAATTTGCATTCTGTACCATCACAACAGAGAACATGGTAACCGGCAGATGATACTTGAACAGGGGGTGAAGATGTATTCCTCATCCGCAAGTTGGAGGAAGAGAAAAAGAGAGAGAGAGACAGAGAGAGAGAGAGAGAGAGAGAGAGAGAGAGAGAGAGAGAGAGAGAGAGAGAGAGAGAGAGAGAGAAGTGGGGAGAACTAGGAGTCCTGGTATAGGCTTTTGAAACCTCAACGTCTACTCCCAATAATACCACCCCCTCAATAGGGTCACACCTACCAATCCTTTCTAAAAATGTCCACTTACTGGGAAATAAACATTCAAATATGTGAACCAGTCATAACTATTCTCATTTCAACCACTACAATAAATTTTCAAAAGCAACAAGACAGTAGACTACAAATGGGAGGAGTAATTGGGCAGGTCTAAAAGGAATCACAGAAAAAAATGAGAGCAAATAGGAACATATTTAAGTGTGTACATATATGAAATTCTCAGAAATGAAGAAAAGATACTTTAAAGGAAAGGTTGAAAAATCAGTAATTGGTAAAAGAAAATTAAAGTAAGGTAAAAAAAAATTGTAAGTAAGAAAGAAATGATTTTTTTCTAAAAATGAAACAGCAATTTCAGAAATAGGGTAGCATGCAATTAAAGAACTTATTCAAGACTATTATCACCAGACAAGGCCAAACAGAAGAATGAGCTCAGCAATGGAGACAATTTTGAGACAATAGTACATTCAGAGTTATTTAAGAAAAAATAAATATGTAGTCAAAACCAAAATATTTCAAAATTCTTTGATATATTCAAGAAGAAAACTTGATTACATACCGATTTGATGAAGAGGCTAAAATAAACACATGGACACTGATAATCTATCCAACAAAATTACTACAGAACAATTTCTAAACCTAAACAAAGTGATAGAAATGGAATCAGATGAGGCAATTTGAGGTTCAAATGCATACAACCAGAGAAGAATCTTTTCATACTAGTAAAGATATCAAAAATACAATGCAGCTATATATATATATATATATATATATATATATATATATATATATATATATATTAAAAGTTGCTTGTCAACTATATAAAATAACAACATATTTCTTGACAGCAATCCTAACATCAGGGAAGCATGAAATAATGTTTCAAATTTAGAATGGAATACCCAAATACCATTTTTATATCCAAGTAAGCAAAACTTTAATATTAATGGAAAATAAAGAAATTTTAACATAAACTAAGGACATTAATAACAATCAAGACTCATGTAAAGATGCACCCAAGAATATATGTGAAGGATAACTGCTCTTTGAAGGTTTATAAAAGAGATAGTCACAAAATGTAGTGGCTGGAAACAGAAGTACATCTTGTAGGACTAGGGAAAAGAGGTGAGTAAAATTAAAAAAAAAAAAAGAAAACCTGTTGTGAAACTATCAAAGAAACAAGAAAAAAATGAAATTAGTCCCCGAAAAATTAAAAATAAGAGGCACCATATAAAATTTGTGATTATACCAGGAATAAAAAAGTGATTCTGCATGTACAAGTCAATAGATGAAACACACAATACACACTGGTAAATGTAAATCACATTATCTTTTCAATAGAACAGAAAAAGGCACTGAAAATATAAACATCCCTTCATTCCATAGCCCTAAAGAAACTGGAAATAGATGAAATACTGCTCAACACAACACACGAATAATGAATTTTCAAGAAAAGATATGAAGCAATCTTTAAAAATAGAATTTAAAGTTATTTACTAGTAAAAACTAAAATAAAGCATAAAATGTTAAAAACTTCTACAGTGAAAACATTTAAACACTAAGAAGAGAAATTATAGAAGATACTAGAAAATGAAAAGATCTTCTAATCTTATGTATTTGGTAAAATTACGTACATAAATAATTTCTATTGTTAATGTGGCTATACTCACAAAACCATAAAGCATCTTTCTAAAACTCATAAGAGTTCTCTCCCGTACATACACACATACATACACATACACACACACACACACACACACACACACACGCACACGCACACACACACCAAATAACTTAAGCCAATTTTTGTAAAATGATTAATGTAGAATATAAAGTAGAGAAAAAATGAAATCCATAATCAAAACAGAATTTTATGAGCATTAAATAAAAATGAAATAATAATTTCAAGAAAAAGTGTGTATGTGTTTTTGTTATCGTTGTGTTGTGCTGTGCTTTATTTTAGGTACATATAATAATGTTATTTATCTTTCATCCCTCTTTCTCTTTCTGCATTGACTATTTGTCCTCCTCAGTTAGATATCCTCTGTGTTATGGTTCCTCCCATATTACATCTCTTTCATCCTTCTGCTTTACTACCCCACTAAATGTTTGCCTCTGTTTTACTTTCCTGGTTTCTGCAGTTAATTCATGTTGGGTACTATCCTGTTAATATGTAGAGCTTAGGCCCACGACTAAAAAACATGAAAATAATATCTGGTACTAAAAATCTACTTCATGGGGCACTGCCACTTTGCTACACTAGCATAATTACTCACCACACTCTAAATATAAACCTTATATTCATAGATAACTGTAGCTACTAACTCATCACCTCATCAAAGAAACTTTTATTTTCTGAAGAATGGAGACAACCACAGAAAACAGCAACTTCATTTAACACAGAGATGAACACGTTGTTCAGAGCCCAGCTACAACAAATACTTTCTACATCAAAGCGCCTATATCTATGACTCAATAAACTTTGCAGATGATAGGGCAAAAATGTGTGTGTGGGGGGTAGGATGCAACAAAAACAAAGAGAAAAAGGTATCAACTTAATAGCACAAGGAAGAGTTTGAGGGAAAATAGAGGAGAGGGGCTAGAGGATGAAAGTTGAAGTGCGAAAGAGATGCAATTATACTTCAATTTAAATCATATCTTAAAAGAGGGAACAAATGGAATGAATGGAGGGAAGAATGGAATGAACATGAATACCTGTAGAGGGGAGAACTACGTGGAGGGAAGAAAAGACCAGTTAAGTGGTGGCCTAGAGAGACAAAAGAATATACTCAAGTACAAAGCGTTATAAGAAAAATGAAGAAATGAAGAGATATCCCAGTGTGTAAAAACACTTGCTTCTCTTCCAAGCATCTCAAGTTTAGTTTCTAATAACAATATCAAGGGGCTTACACAGGATTATAACACTATCTGTATATTATCTAACATCCTATTTTGAATGCCATGAGCATCCTGACATTTGTGGTATCCTCATATTACACATAATTTAAAATAAACATTTACCTTGGGCATGAACTCTGCAGTCAGTCCCATAATACCCAGAGGAAGCTCCACTTCCAGGTGCTCCAACACACCCAGGATCACAGGATCAGAGATGAGGAGGACATAACATCTGTTTCAACACCACTGGCATGACTGGGACCAGCGGGATCCTGGGACACAGGAACCCCACCTGACTAGTGGCACTGGTACTTTCCAGTCTGGGCTGGTTTACCTTGGGCGCAACCTCCAAAGCCAGTCCTGCAACACCCAGAGGAAGTTCCACTCCTAGGTGCTCTAACATCCCCAAGTTCACAGGATCCCAGGATCCCAGGATCCCAGGAGCTTGGTCACACCAGGATCTTAGGGCCCAAGAGGCAGCTTGACTTCCAGGAGCTCTGGAATACCCAGGATCTCTGGATCACAGGATCCCAGAATCACGGGACTACAGAGACAGCTGGAGTCTGAGGAATACTGACACAACCAGGATGACCAGAAGGAAAGGCTCCAGTAAAATATAGCTACTGCAGGTGGCACTAGAGATAATCAGATGGCAGAAGGCAAGCATAAAATCATAAGCAACAGAAACAAGGGTAACTTGGCATTATTAGAACCAAATTCTCCCACCATAGTGAGTCCTGGATAAACAATTACACCAGAAAAGCAAGATTTGGATCTGAAATCACTTCTCAGGATGATGATAGAGGACATTAAGTAGGACATAAATAACTCTTCAAAAGAAATATAGGAGAACACAGGTAAACAGGTAGAAGCCATTCAAGAGGAAACACAAAAATCCCTTAAAGAATTATAGGAAAACACAATCACACAGGTGAAGGAAATGACAAAGAACATCCAAGATCTAAAAATGGAAATATAAACAATAAAGAAATCACAAACAGAGATAACTCTGGACTTAGAAAACCTAGGAAAAAGATCAGGAGTCATAGAAACAAGCATCACCAACAGAATACAAGAGATAGAAGAGAGAATCTCAGGTGCAGAAGACACCATAGAAACATTGAAAAAACAGTCAAAGAAAATACTAAAAGCAAAAAGCTCCTAATCAAAAACATCCAGGCAATCCAGGAAACAATGAGAAGACCACACCTAAGTTGTAGAAGAGAGTGAAGATTCCTAACAGAAAGGACCAGTAAATATCTTCAACAAAACTTCCTGACTTAACTAGATGCCCATGAACATACAATAGGCCTACAAAACTGCAAATAGATTGGACTGGAAAAGAAAATCCTCCCATCACGTAATAACCAAAATACCAAATGCACTGAACAAAGAATACTAAAAGCAGTAAGGGAAAAATGTAAAGTATCATATAAAGGCAGAACTATCAGAATTACACCAGACTTCTCGCCAGAAACTAGAAAAGATTCTGGGAAAGGTGTCATGCAGATTCTAAGAGAACATAAATGCCAGCTCAGGTTACTATACCCAGCAAAACTCTCAAATTACCAAAGATGAAGAAAACAAGATATTCCATGACAAAACCAAATTTATCAATTTCATTCCACAAATCCAGCTTTACAAAGGATATTAGATAGAAAACACCAACACAAGGAGGGAAACTACACGCTAGAAAAAGCAAAAAAGTAATCTTTCAACAAACCCCAAGGAATATAACCAGACAAACATAATTCTACCTCTAACAACAAAAGTAACAGGAAGTAACAATCACTTTTCCTTAATATCTCCTAACATCAATGGACTCAATTCCCCCAATAAAAAGACATAGACCAACAGACTGGATATATAAACAGGTCTCAGCATTTTGCTGCATATAGGAAATGCATATCATTGACAAAGCCATACACTACTTCAGAGTAAAAGTTCGGAAAACAATTTCTAAGCAAATGGTCCCAAGAAACAAGCTTCAGTAGCCATTCTAATATTGAATAAAATTGACTTTCAACCAAAAGTTATCAAAAAACATAAGGAAGGACACTTCATACTGGTCAAAGGAAGAATCTACCAAGATGAACTCTCAATTCTGAGCATCTATGCTCTAAATACAAGGGCACCCACATTCACAAAAGAAACTTTACTAAAGCTCAAAGAACACATCGCAACTCACACAATAATAGAGGGAGACTTTACCATCCCACTCTCAGCAATGGACAGATCATGGAAACAGAAACTAAACAGCCACAGTAAAATTAACAGAAGTTATGAACTAAATGGATCTAACAGACATTTATAGAACATTTTATCCTAAAGAAAAAGAATATACCTTCTTCTCATTGCATCATGGAACCTTCTCCAAAATTGACCATATAATTGGTCACACAGATAAAAGAAGATTGATATAATCCCATGCACCCTATCAGATCACTACTAACTAAGGCTGGTCTTAAATTCCAACAAAAACAACAGAAAACACACATATTCATGGAAGCTGAACAATGTTCTACTCAAAGATAAACTTGGTTAAGGAAGAAATAAAGAACTTAAAGACATTTTAGAATTTTATTAAAATGAAGGCACATCATACCAAAACTAATGGGATGTAATGAAAGCAGCACTAAGAGGAAAGCTCATAGCTCCAAGTGCCTCCAAAAAGAAACTGGAGAGAGCTTACACTAGCAGCTTGACAGAACACCTGAAATCTCTAGAACAAAAAGAAGCAAATATATCTAAGAGTAGATGGCAGGAAAGAATCAAATTTGGGGCTGAAATCAACCAAGAAGAAACAAAAAGAACTATACAAAGAATCAACATAACCGTGAGCTGGTTCTTTGAGAAAATCAACAAGATAGATAAACCCTTAGTCAGACTAACCAGAGGGCATAGAGACTGTATCCAAATTAACAAAATCAGCAAAGAATAGAGAGACATAGAAACAGAATCTGTGGAAATTCAAAAAAAACATCATCAGATCCTACTACGAAAGCTTATTTTCAACAAAATTGGAAAATCTGGGTGAAATGGACAATTTTCTAGACACATACAAGGTGCCAAAGTTAAAACAGGATCAGATAAACCATCTAAACAATCTCATAACTCCTAAAGAAATACAAACAATCATTAATAGTCTCCCAATCAGTAAAAGCCCAAGACCAGATGGGTTTAGGGGAGAATTTTATCAGACCTTCAAAGAAGACCTAATACCAATATTCTTCAAACTATTCCACAAAATAGAACAAGAAGGAACACTACCCAATTCGTTCTATGAAGTAACAATTATCCTGATACCTAAACCACACATAGACCAGACAAAGAAAGAGAACTTCAGACCAATTTCCCTTATGAATATTGATGCAAAAAATACTCAATAAAATTCAAACCAAATCCAAAAAAACAAACAAACAATCATTCATCATGATCATGTAGGCTTCATCCCAGGGATGTTGTGATGTTTCAATATATGGAAATCATCAACAAATCCACTACATAAACAAATTCAAAGGAAAAAAAACACATGATCATGTCATTAGATGGTGAAAAAGCATTTGAAAAAATTCAGCATCCTTTTATGATAGAAGTATTGGAAATATTAGGAATTCAAGGCCCATACCTAAACACAGTAACAGCAATATACAGCAAACCAGTAGCCAATTTCAAAGTCAATGGAGAGAAACTGTGGGTAGACAAGGCTGCCCACTCTCTCCGTATCTATTCAATATAGTACTTAAAGTTCTAACTAGAGCAATTAGACAACAAAAGGAGGTCGAAGGGATACAAATTAGAAAGGTAGAAGTCAAAAAATGTCACTATTTCTTGATTATATGATCGTATACTTAAGTGACCCCAAAATTTCCAACAGAGAACTCCTAAAGCTGATAAACAACTTCAGAAAAGTGGCTGGATATAAAATTAACTCAAACAAATTAGTAGCCTTCTTCTGCTCAAAGGATACACAGTCTGAGAAATAAATTGGAGAAACAACACGCTGCACAATAGTGACAAATAATATTACATACCTTTGTCTGACTAAGCAAGCAAGTGAAAGATCTGCATGACATGAATTTCAAGTCACTGAAGAAAAGAAATAAAAGATGATCTCAGAAGATGTAAGACCTCCCATGCTCATGGATTGGCAGGATTAATACAGTAAATATGGCCATCTTGCTGAAATCAATCTACAGATTCAATGCAATAACCTTCAAAATTTGAAATCAATTCTTCATAGAGTTAGAAAGAGCAATTTGAAAATTCATTTGGAATAACAAAAAAACAAATATAGTGAAAACTATTCTCAAAAATAAAAGAACTTCTGGGAGAATCACCACCCCAGACGTCAAGATATATTACAGAGCAAAAGTGATAAAAACTACATGGTTGTGGTATAGAGAAAAGCAGGAAGATCAATGGAATAGAATTGAAGATGCAGATATTAACTCACAAACCTATGGTCACTTGACATTTGACAAAGTAGCTAAAACCATCTAATGAAAAAACAAAACAGCATTTTTAAAAAATGGTTCACTGGCAGTCAGTATGTAGAAAAAGGCACATCCATCGACCCATTCTTATCTCCTTATACAAAGCTCAAGTCCAAGCGGATCAAGCACCTCCACATAAAACCAGATACAATGAAACTTATAGAGTAGAAAGTGGGGACAAGCCTTGAACACAGGAGTATAGGGGAAATTTTCCTGAACAGAAAACCAATGGCTTATGCTCTAAGATCAAAAATTGACAAATGGGACCTCACATAATTGCAAAGCTTCTGTAAGGCAAAGGATACTGTCAATAGGACAAAACAGCAACCAACAGTTTAGAAAAAGATATTTACCAATTCTTCATCCTATAGAGGGTGAATATCCAATATATATAAAAAAGCTCAAGAAATTAGATTCCAGAGAATCAAATAACCCTCTTAAAAATGGGGTACAGAGCTAAACAAAGAATTTTCAAATGAGGAATATCAAATAACCAAGAAGTACCTAAAGAAATATTCAGCACCCTTAGTTATCAGGGAAATGCAAATCAAAACAACACTGAGATTTCACCTCACACCAGTTAGAATGGCTAAAATCAAAACCTCAGGAGGCAGCAGATGCCAGAGTGGATGTAGAAAAAGAGGAACACTCCTCCATTGCTGGTGAGATTGCCAGATGGTACAACCACACTGGAAATCAGTTTGGGGGATTGGACATAGTACTACCTGAGTACCAGCTACCACTCATGGGCATATACCCAGAAGATGCTCCACTATGTTCATAGCAGCCTTATTTATAATAGCCAGATGCTGGAAAGAATCCAGATGTCTTTCAACAGAGGAATGGATATAGAATATGTGGCATATTTACACAATGGAGTACTACTCAACTATTAAAAATGATGAATTCATGAAATTCTAAGGCAAATGGATGAAATATAAAATATCTGGCTGAGTGAGGTAACCCAATCACAAAATAACACACTTGGTATGCACTCACTGATAAGTGGATATTAGCCCTATAGCTTGGAATACCCAAGATACAATTCAGAGACCACATGAAGCAAAAGTAGAAGAAAGATCAAAGTGTGGATGCTCCTGTTCTGCTGAGATGGGGAACAATATACTCTCAGGAGCAAATATGGAGATAAAGTGTAGAGTAGATACTGAAGGAATGGCCATCCTGAGTCTGTCCCACCTGGGTATTCATCCCATATACAGTCATCAAAGCCCGACACTATTGTGTATGCCAAGAAAGGCTTGCTGAAAGGAGCCTGATATAGTTCTCTCCTGAGAGGCCCTGCCAGATCCTTACAAATATAGAGGTAGATGCTCACAGCCAGCCATTGGAGTGAACATGGGGGTTACCAATGGAGGAGTTAGAGAAAAGACTGAAGGAGCTAAAGGGGTTTGCAACCTTAGAGGAAGAACAAAATATCAACCAACCAGACCCTCAAGAGCTCCCAAGGTCTAAGCCATCAACCAAGGAGTACTCATGGCTCCAGGTACTTATTTAGTGGAGGATTGCCTTGTCACGTATCAATGGGATGAGAGGTCCTTGGTTCTATGAAGGTTTGATAGATACCCCACTGTAGGGGAATCGAGGGACGGGAGGTGGGAATGTGGTGAATTCACAAACATACTCATAGGAGCAGTGGGAGGGAGGACAGGATATGGGGTTTTTGGTGAAGGGAGACTGAGAAAGCAGATAACATTTGAAAGTAAATATCCAATAAAAATAAAAAAAACAAACATTTAAAAAGGAATTTAAAAATTACTTAATGACATATATATTAAATTTTTTATATTTTATGCTAAATTTAAAATACTAATTCTAAGATAAATTCTTTAAATAATCACAATCAAAATAATCTTAAGGCATAAAATGCAGCCTATAATATGTATATATTGATCTGAAAAATTAATTTGATTTTGTGAGACCAAGAGTAATTTAATATGACTTGACTATGTGGACTGATAATGTGGACTATTGCTAATTTAATCCAAGCTTTAATTTTATTCTTAATTTATTATTTGTTAAGACAAAATCTATTTATCTTAATTTATTTAATTTTACTTAGATACTATTTTAGGAATGCATATTTGAATAATTATATAAGAAAATAAAATATGCAATATATTTGGTTTAATGTTTTTTTTAATTTTTTTTTATTTAACCTTATTTTTACACTCCAGATTTTATCCCCCTCCCAGTCCACCCTCTGACTATTCCATATTACAAGCCTCCTCCCCTCCCCTGTCACCCCCTTCTCCATGAGGATGGCCCCCCACACCCTCCCTGGACCAGAACTCGATACTTCCTAGGGGCTTAGTCTCTTGAGGGTTAGATGCATCTGCTCTGACTGAGTCCAGACCAGGCAGTCCTCTGCTGTATATGTGCTGGGTGCCTAACATCAAAAGGTATACAATGACTGGTTGGTTGCCCAGTGTCTGAAAGATTTCGGGGTCCAAGTTAGTTGATACTGCTGGTTCTTCTACTGGGTTGCCCTCCACCTCATCTTCTTCCAGCTTGTCCCTTATTCAACCACAGTGATCAGCAGGTTCTGTCCATTGGCTTAACAAAAGATCTGAATGCTCTTTCAGCTGCTTGTTGGGTCTTTGGGAGGGCAATCACGATACACCCCTTTTTGTGAACATTCCATAGCCTCAGTAATAGTATCAGGCCTTGGGGCCTCCCCTTGCGCTGGATCCCACTTTGGACCTGTTGCTGGACCTCCTTTTCTTCAGGCTCTTCTCCATTTTCATCCCTGCAGTTCTTTTAGACAGGAACAATATGGATAAGAGTTTTGACTATGGGATTGCAAAGGAGAGGGGTTGGGAGGGAGACACTTGGGTGGGAAACCGGACAGGGAGGGGAAGAGGGGAACATGATCAGGTATTAGGTGGGGAAATGGACTGAATTCCTGAAGGCCAGCACAAAGAATTGAAACAGGCAACCTTGGGAGGTAGGAGGTGGGAGGACCCTCCAGAATGTTCAGAACAGTTGGGAGGTGAGAGACGAGAAGGACTCAAAGGGAGAAACTTTAGATAAAGGGAACTTGGTTTAATATTAATATACTGAGAATATATATGGAAGAATTAATAAATATGCTTTGACTACATACTACTTTTTTGTCTTGACATTTTTTCTCTCTCATTTTTGTTATTTATTAGAGGATTGTATATAATAAATTTTTATCATATTCCTTCAACTTCTCCTAGGTCCAACATTTCCATTTCCATCTAACTTTGACTATGTGTGTCCTCTTTCTGTTGTTGTTGTTCTAACCCACCAGTTGCAATTATTTGTGCATGGTGTCGTCTAAAAGATATATGAAAGTGACCTATTTTGCTTTCATTCTGGTTTTTTTCCCTTGATGCCTATTACAAGATATAATCCATTTTTATATTTCTCACTTTCTTTTACTAAATAAAGTCAGAGATAGGGTAAAAATAAATTCTATCATGATTCAAATTATAAGAGTTTTTAGATATTTCAGTCTTTTATTTTGGAGCAAATAAGCTAAAAAGCTAAATCTCTAAGAAAAGCAGCATTCAGCAAAAAGTAAACAATGAGTGAATTCTCCAAATCACACCTACTGAGACATCTCATTCTCTCAAAGTCTGATAGTTTGAAGTTAAATTAAACATAATTTAGAACTCTCTACTGTAGTCAAAGTGAAGAACCACTTTATTAATAAAAGGTTAAGACCTTATATATAATTTCAACTTTAAGTCTCTCTCTCTCTCTCTCTCTCTCTCTCTCTCTCTCTCTCTCTCTCTCTCTCTCTCTCTCTCTCTCTCTTACAAGTGAGATTTAGTTCATATCTGAAATGTCATACAACCCTTGAAGGTCATTTATTTATATCTTAATTATCATAATTACATATAAGTCATTAAAGTCTGTTTCTCAATTATTTGAAGTTCCAGGGAGATTTTCCTTATCACTCCTTAGAGAATATTTGGCATTGTCTGTAGATACTTTTTACAATCATACCTGGGGTAAAATTACTGATATATACTAGGTAGTAGTAGCCTTCAGTTTTCCTTTATTTTATGCAATTGATGGCTTTCTACAGAAAATAATTTTTAAACTCATGTCAAACATTCCTCAGTTTAGAAGTTCTACTGGATTATAATGGCAGTTTTCAGGACATTTTTGTAACCTATCTTGGTTAAAAATGTAAATTGAATTTTTAAACATTAATTTATATGCTGATTTCTTCACACTAAGATCATTTGCTCCCAGAGAGACTTTCAAATGAAAGATTACAAAATACCTATTTTTTTAAAACTAAATGTGCTTCTAAAATTTATTTTTCACTAAACAGATATGTGATGATTAACCTTGATTATCAGCTTAATAAAATATAGAATTACCAAGAAAATAATCCTGGCTCTTTGGGTGTCCCTCTCTTTCTTCCCATAGGTGATCTTGCCTCTCCTTTTCTCTTCCCCATCCCCTTCTCCCTTCTATGCACACCACTGTCAATAGGTTTAATCTTCAAACCATAAGCTCTGGCCCTTCATAAAGATATCTTCGCTCAGTCAAGAAATTCTCTCTGGAGTTAGTCAGATTGTTTGATCCTTTGACAAAGTGTAGTTATTCTATACCACTGGAAACATGGGGACTGAAGCTAGGAATCACGTAGCCAAGTTACATATTAACAAACAAAATCCCATAAATGTATTTAAATATCTTTCACATCAAGAGCAGAGCGTTCGGAGGACAAGTGTGCCTTTTCATTTTATAAATGTTTGGATATGTGTCAAATTGAGATATCCATCTTTCCCAGGACTCTGGGACTCCTGACAATTCCTAGAGACTTTAAGAATATGTGATATGATTATCATGAACTTTGGCAGTTAAACATAATGAAGTCAACAAAGAACTCTCATCTAAGAGTTGTGTCAATCACAGAAGTAATCTATGCCAATGTATTCCTAAGAAGATTACAATTCTTCTTGCATCCGTTTTCTCTTTTACCTTACTGTTATCCTCTTCTTTCTTTCTCCAGACAACTTTTGTGCCTTTAGCCTCTCTCTCTGATTTGTGTTCAGCCTCATCTTCAGGTTTCCTGCTGTGTTGCAGCATGCATGCCTATTGGGTGAAGGCCGTACTTTATTGCCTTGAGTTATGTCCAAGATGTTATACAAATTTTTAAGGCTATGACAGGATTTGTGAGATTGATCTAAGGGAAGAGTTTGAAACAGAACTGAATGAAACTGGATCAGAGTCCCTTGAGAGACTTGTAGTCATATTTTTTGTTCTTATATTCTTCTACACTTTCATCATAATCTTTTATTTCCCAATCATAACATTGGAAACGTCATCAGAATTAGGCTTCCCTTTTGTAGACACAGCTTTTTGCCTCTCAGGACAATTAAAATTCTACCATAATCTGTATTTTATATTCTTTGCCTCTTGTCTGGTTGAAGAAGTAAGAGTAGACATCTGCATTCTGGTTTTTTGTTTTGTTTTGTTTTGTTTTGTATTTTAATCTGTGACATTGCTGATTGTGCTGCTTCCTGGGTTGGGTTCACAATAAAACACAGGTATCTCCTTTCTCATACCCCCTCACAGCAATCTCCATATAACTGCTCAGAAATGACAGAGGAAAAGAAAGCACAATGCCAGAGAATGTTGCATGCTTCTTTCAGAACATAACAGCATGAATAATTTTGGGAAAAAAAAAGGAAGTATAATTTGGAAGGAAATTGTTAGCTGGAATGTATAATTGTAAAATTCTAAAATCAGGACAAATCAAGAAATGATATATTTTGGGTCAAACAGATAACACCAATATTAATGTTAACTTTGGATCAGGAAATAGCAGAAACAGAAGAAATTAATTTTCTGCTATTTTTTCATCAAATGACTGGCATATTCATTTCTCTTTCCATCTGATGCCACAAGTAACAACTATACAGTACTTTGTAAACTTTATGTATTTTATTCTAAACCACAGCATATATATTGTTTCTAAAGACTCATAAGCAAAAGCTTGAATATTTGCATTTATGCATCCTAGTAAAATACAAAAGAGAAAATTTGGAACCAAAATTTTATAAATTGGAGACTAGACTTTTCATGAAACAATCATAAATTTTCAGATTGTATGTGGCTTTATGCCAACAACAAGTAATCTTAAAACCGATTTTTTGGTATTGTGTATGGGTATTTTACCTGCCCACACGTCTATGCAGTCGCTCCAGAAGAAAGCATCAGATTCCTTGGAACTAGAATTACAAATTGTTTTTAGCTGTCATGTGAGTGCACAAAACATAACTCATATTTTCTGGACAAGCAGTCAGTGTTCTTATTGCTCGAGCCAATCTCAAGTACCCTATATTTGAAACTTAGGTTTGTGCCAGAAATTATTAGGCATAGTTGTTTTTATTAATTTTTGACATATTACAATAAATAGTTCATTGTATATTTAAAAAGAAATCTAATAAAATAATGTTCCCCTATTTTAATTTAAACAATATTCATCCTTATCAAATAATATATTTGTATCAAAGAGAAAACGAGAGTAAGAAAAATCAAAAATTTTAAAGATACTCTAATTAAACTATCAGGTAGCCACAAATCCCAAGTTGAAGATGACTAATTAGACAGTTAAAGATTAATAAATTTTTTCTCTTGTGTGAAATTAATTACAAAGAATTAATGACTATGAAACCATTATAGTTTTTAATATCTCTGAATCTCCTAACAATGTAAAATTAGTGCATCTTTTCATAAACTATTTCACATTCAAAGGTCTTTATACATTTAAAGGTTTCACTCAAAAGAAGAATTATCTAACTGCATTAGTGAGGACACATGCACTGCAATTATTAAGATAAGACAAAGTATGAATGTGTTGTCTCCTAAGAAAAGTAACAATCCATTCACATTTACTGTAAACAATATTTTCTAGATAATTGAAATCTTAGATTAGCACTGAAATGTCTAGCACTGGAAGAGTATTCATTTCCAACAATAATTGCATCAAATAAATGTAATTGTTGTTACCAGGTTGAAGTAGAGTATGGGTCAGAGATGAGCAATAGCAGCCAGTGATAATGGCAGTATGCCTTGGTCCCAGTCACAGAGTAGTTAGGAGGAAGCCATATCATCGTGTCATTAATGTAAATCATTTTGTGTTTTCTGCTTTACCCCTTGGAGCAGTTATTTTTTTTATCCTCAAGTTTTGCTTATGCTCAAAAGGGCTAAAATGCCAGGCATCACATGTAAATTCAATCAGAAAATCTGATGAATTAAAAACAGTCTCCAGGTTGGTAGTGTGTGCTTTCCACGATGAAGGAGCATCCCCAATGTTTGTCATGTATTTATGTATTTCACTGGACAGTAGAACCAGAACTGCCAATATAATCTGTGTACTTCATATTTTATTGTGTCTTCTTTTCTTAATTGAAGAAGGTAATGCAATGGAGTAGATCATTAGCTGCATATTTTCTTTTTCTGGAGATCATTATCAGGCATACATACCAATTTTCAGAATGTCAAAGCCTTCATGTACCCATTATACTGACTCAAGAATTTCAATGGTGAATACTATTGGTACTAATATACCAAACTCCTATACTTTGGAAGATGTTTTCATATATATAATACAGTAAAATCATATTTTTCTGTATTTTTAATATTGTAAACTATTTCTTAAGAAAAGTTATATACCATAGTAGAATATATTACATTACTTCAGTTTTAACACTATTTTTTGGGATTATTTTTCAAAAATCAGCTACACTTGTGAATATAGAAATTTGTTTTACTTTGGAAAAGCACAATGTAATATAAATCTTTTAGATTTAGCACAAATATTTACAGATTCATTGTTCTTGCTAATAAGTATAACTGCAATTTAATTTAACTATGTATTCGAAAAACTTGACCTGTTCAAAATATCGTTTGCGAAAGTGATCACTCTTTATTCCCAAAAGTGAAGGTAGCCCTTGAGATATAGCTCAGTGCACTTGTTTAAAACACAGGAGATCCAGGTTTGACCAATAGCTGAATGAAACATAATTCTATGTAAGAAATGCTGAAGATTCTAATTGTGGAGTAAGAAGAGAATGGCATAAGCTGTGTGTTCACTCTATTAGTCTCTACTTGCCGCACAGACAAATTTTTCTTGTAAAACTAAGTTCAGGATCTTTCACTTCCTAGTTGTTTTTGGTCAAAATTGTTACATTGCAGACAGTGCCTTGTTTTTTCTTGGCTTAGCTATCTGTAAAAATGGATACAGAAAATGTGGTATATTTACACAATGGAGTACTAGACAGTTATTAAAAATAATGACTTCATGAAATTCTCAGGCAAATAGATTGAACTAGAAAATTGTGGGTTAAAATGGTGGCCCAAGTCTGTCACAGGGCTTAGGATGCTTGTTGAGGCATGATGAGGGAAGCTTTGACTGCTTGCATCCTATGCTACTGCTACTATGAGAAGTCACAGGATCCTGCTCTGGGGTTGGGAAGCAGTCTGAGGTCCCCAGGGAACTGCGGAAGTTGGCTAGGGTCCAGGTCTGCACTGAGGCCAAGATGATGGGTTCTCAAGGTCTTGGGCACCTAAGAGGCCACTGGATGCCTCGGAAGAGCTGAGAAGGAAGTGGGGGCCTAAGGGCTGGCTCTAGCCACAGACAGTAGGGAAAAGAGTGTGTTGTTGGAGGTGGGGGCGGGGGGAGAACTCTGGCTGGGTCCCACAGGGACAAGGGTATCCTAGGCTTGCTCAGTGGGTGGCTTGGCTTGGTGGAGACCTTGGCTGAGAGTGCAGGGAGTTCTCTTGCGGGAGATTAGATGCAGCTCTTTAAAGGGAGACCTGCTCCATTGTTTCCTCAAGGCTGATCCCTACAAGATGAGAAGAGGCAGTTTACAGCTTTAAAGCATTTATTTTCCTGGCTGAGAGTTGTGGTGAGTGAAACCATACCCCACTTTCTCAGGGTGGGCTTGACCTTAAATACCTTTTGCAGGGGTTAAATGTCTTTTGCATGGAGGAGTGTCAGGAAGAAGAACTTAATTGCCTAAGCCCTTCAGGGCTCTATGTACCTCATTAAAATGGAGATCTGTCTTCACACTTGTGACTGATGGCCACAGACCGAAGGAGTGGGGAGGTACAGTCCCTTGTCAGTAGTGTCTAGGAAAGTGGAAAATGCCTGCCTTTCTTTGCAGGATTATGTCCTGCTGAGTCACCAGAATTTAAAGCTAGCTCAACCAGAAAACAGTCTGCCTTTCTTTTTTCTTTTTTTCTTTTTTTTTTTGAATATATTCTTCATTTACATTTCAAATGTTATACCCCTTCCCGGTTTCCCCCCTCCCTGAAAACCCCCAACCCATCCTCCTACCTCCTGCCTCCAAGAATATGCCCCTCCACCCAACCCACTTCCATGACCCCCCACTCAATTACCCCACACTGGGGCCTCTATTGAGCCTTCACAGAACAAAAGACCTTTCCTCCCACTGATGCCGGACAAGGCATTCCTTTGCCAATCTTTTGGTTGGAACCACATATACCCCTTTGTTGATGGCTTAGTCCCTGGGAGCCCTGGGGCATCTGGTTGGTAGACATTGCTATTCTTCCCATGGGTCTGCAAACCCCACACTCCTCTAGCTCCTCCAGCTTGCCCTCCAACTCCTCAATAGAGAACCCCAAGCTCAGACCAATGGTTGGCTGCTAGTATTCACCTCTATATCTGTAAGGCTCTAGAAGGGCCCTCCAAAAGACAACCATAAATGGCTCCTTTCAGTACACACTTCTTGTCATCCATAGTAGTTTCTGGGTTTGGTGACTGTCTATAGGATGAATCCCCAGGTAGGACAGTCTCTAGGTGGCCTTTCCTTCAGTCTGCCTTTCATAGTCCCACAGAAAATACCATCCTGAGCGAGGTAACCCAGTTACAAAAGAACACACATGGTATGTACTCACGGATAAGTGGATATTAGACCAGAAGCTCAGAATACCCATGATACAATTCACAGACCATAAGAAGCTCAAGAAGAAGGAAGATCAAAGTGTGGATTCTTTCATCCTTCTTAGAAGGGTGAACAAAAAAAATCACAGGAGGTAGAGGGAGGGATTTGGGAGGTACACAAGAGGGGGAGGGGAAAAAAGGGGGGCAGGTTCAGGTGTGGGAGTAGTACAAAGAGTCAGGAAATTGAAAAGAGGTATATAGCAGTGGGGCATAGGGAACTAGATTTAGCTATTAGAAAGTCCCAGATGCCAGGGACCCAAAAGGTTCCCAGGACCCAATGGGAATACAGTAGCCAAATTACCCAAAAAAGGGGAGATGGAACCTGTAATGATCATATCCAGTGGATAAGCAGGGCACCAGTAGAGGAATGGGGCCACTCACCCATTTCAAAAAATTGAACCCAAAAATGAAAGGACAAAGAGTAGGACTGAGACTGAAGTAAAGGCTATACAAAGACCTCCTCATCTAGGGATCCATCCCATCTGCAGACTCCAAACCCTGACATTATTGCTGATGCCAAGAAGTACTTGCTGACAGAAGCCTGGTATTACTCTCCCTTGAGAGATTCTGGCAGAGCCTGACCAATACAGATGATGCACACAGACTGAATGTGGGAAACCCAATGGAAGAGTTAGGGGAAGGACTGAAAGAGCTAAAGGGGATTGCAACCCCACAGGAATAACAACAATATCAACTAACCAGGTGCCTCAGAACTCCGAGGGACTAAACCATCAATCAAAGAGTACACATGGAGAAACCCATGGCTCCAGCTGCATATGTAGCTAAGGCTTTCCCAATTGGCATCAAAGTAAGGGGAGGCCCTTGGTCCTGTGGAGGTTTGAGGCCCCAGCATAGGGGAATACTGGGGCTTTGTGGTGGGAGTAGGCAGATAGGTGAAAGTGCATTCTCATAGAGGCAGCGGAAGGGGGATGGGATAGGGGGTTTGTTGAGGGAAAAAACTGGGAAAGGGGGACAAGATTTGAAATGTAAATAAATAAAATAATCAACAAAAATGTATAACACTATGAAAAAGCAGCATGGAAAGCTTTATTTCATGTTACAGGTTAAAATTCATTACTGAATAAAGTCAAAGAATGAGGTCATGCAAGACAGAAACTCCAGCAAACAGAAACTTAGGGCAGAATTCATAAAGGAATGCTTGATTGTTTTCTCCATACCTGCTTTCAGCTACTTTTCTTATCACAGTCTCTGCCACTTCCCTAAGCATACTGCCACACCCAAGGAGCTGGGATCACCTGTATAAATTATCAATCAAGAAATCATCCCCAAAGATATCCATAGGCCATGCATTGAAGGCAGTCGCTCAATTGAAGTGCCTTCATTGAAGACATGTCAAAAATCACAACCAAGATTGGCTATTAGGAATCCATGATTCATTATTAATGCTTGTGAGAAGATGTGCTTATTTATCCCATGATAAGCAATAAACAACATACGTTGTATTCTTCAAAAGATGATTCTGGGTTGAAATTTGAATGTTTATCCAAAATCCAACAAATATTTATTCTCAGTCAAACAAATGTTCCACCAGAGACAAACCCTTAGTCCTTAAGTAGCAAATTCTGCCTTCTGATTATCTTTTCAATAGTTTGATAGAAATTCTTTTTAGAGATGTAAGAAGCATAATTGGCTTATGACAGTCCCAAAGCAGGCAACCCTTAAATCTGGGGATCTTTCTTTTCCTGGGGAGAAAATTAAGAGTAGCCGTTGCTGAGGTAGTTGAAATCTGGCTGAAATTGATAAGTGTGTATTCACTCTGATTCTCAGCCCCCCACCCCTTGCTGAATTCAGTGACTTAGTATAATGGTATGTCAGGCTATTATCCATGAAGAATTGAGATCAAGAGTTCATAGCATTGTTTTCTACCCTGTTTCAGTTGCCTGGAATATTCAATCACAAAGGAATTTTCTAGATCCCACACAGTCATCTTCCTTCATTTTATAACCTTTCTATGTTCTCTTAATGGCCAGGTTATTTATTTATTTATTTATTTTGCCTGACACTGATACTGATTTCTCTTTCTTCCACAGACAAAATGAGATGTATTTGACACATCAACTGTAAGTTATAATGCAGCTGGACTTTATATTTTTCTTGGTTAAATTCTGTGTCATTGGCGACTGCAATTCTACCTACTAAGAGCCCAGGATTTCAATGGCTTTGGATCTTCCTTTTCAAGTGAGTCATTGAGAAAGAAGTAAGTAGAGCAAATCATGTCTGAAACTTTTGAATCAATGCCAGTGTATTTTCTTTACAAAGAACACAATTCCATGTTAAACACACACACACACACACACACACACACACATACACACACATGCATGCACACACACACTCAGACCCACAGACAAACTCATGCACATACAAACAAACAAAGCAAAGTCCATTTCGAAAAGAAAAAGGACAAGTTAGGGACAAGCAGGGGAAAGGAGGGAGATGAACAAACAAATATGAGTAAAGTACAATGATATGCACATGAAAGGAAATTCATTATTGGTATTTTTACTAAACATTATGAGAGACAAAATGAAAAAATAAATAAATAAATAAAATGTGTACATGTTCATTTATTATAGAGAACTCAGGTGGATGAAATTATCTTCTCTATAGAAATGGTGAATAGTTTGTACTTTGAAAGATGACATCCCGTACTTGTACTTACAGGGGTTCCTTTGAAATTAGCAATTTAATTTCACATTCAGCAGCCATTGCAATATACTATCAAGTGAGCAGTATTGATGGAGTAGGATCTGACTCCTTGAGTGGCAGCCATGGGCATGGAGTTATTCTTGTTCTTTCTGCAGGATCTCAGAGAATTGAGAACAAAATCTTCAACATACTAACTATAGATTTTTTTGTTTCATTCAAAAGTGTTTGACCATAAAATAGGGATATACATATGGGAACTTTCCTTTAACTGATTTTGAAAGTGGCAAAATTAGGTAACAGAATTTCCAAAGGTTGGCATGAAATGAAAATGCTTGTACACAGCAAGGAAAACAATCAATTTAATCAGCAGAGTAAAGAGACAGTCCACTAATGAGAAAAGGAGGTTCCTAACAAGACATCTTACACAATGCCCAGGCACATGTAAATAAACAAAGCAGAGGCCATTTGGAAAAGAAAACGGACAAAGTAGGGATGAGAAATGGAAATGAGGGAGATGGACAAGCACATATAAGCAAAGTTCAATGATATGCACATGTAAAAATGTCAAAGGGAAACTCACTATTGGTATTTTCACTAAAAATTATAAGAGACAAAATGAAAAAAAAAGGTGTACCTGTTCATTTATTACAGAGAACTAGGGTGGATGAAATTATCTTCCCTATAAAACTTGGGTAATATTCTGAATTTTGTAAAAGTGACTTTAGAGTTATTTATAACAATATGCACATGCTGCAAAATAGTTTATCTTTCCCTGTCCCAAAGCCTGAACACTTGTCGTAAACAGTCTTGACTCTCTTCCTTTAAACACTGCCCCTGTGCTTATCTGTCCCCACAATCCTTGGAACCTCAGCCACACTCAGAACACTTAGTCTAATCATTTCTCCCAGGATTAGGCACTACTGAGCCATGTCCACCCAAGAGTCAGCTGGGACATCTCAGCTGGCTTCTCTCAGCATCATTGAGCAAAGCTGCTCTTACAGGGTGGACAGACTATCCACCTCAGGGCAAGAGGCTTTGGGTGGTAGGATAATCACATTTCTTCTTCTTTTGAGCTTATCACTTGATCTTGGCAGCCTTAACTGTCATTACAATTTCAGATTTAAAACCTAAAATGTAACTGCACCATGAAATGCTGCAAATATCCCTCCATGGTGACTCTATCCCTGTTCTAAAACCTCAAATCATACATTAAATTACTTTAGAGAAAACATGGTAGATGAGAAATACTAGAGAAGTAAACTCTGAATGACGATAAACCCCGGGGAGTGGGTTAGTCTAATGATTTTTACATTATAAATAGAGATAGATCTCTGAAATTTAGGTATTTGTGTTTTCATTATTTTTTTATTTTTTATTTAAAAAGGTACTGAAAATAACCCTGTTTCTAGACAACTGATCTTAATAACTACCATATGGCATAAAATCACACTAATCTCCTTCACATATTTACACATAGAAAGGTTTCCCATCAAGAGAGAAGACGGATATGTGTTTGTTGAGTGAAAATGGACTTCCAGTGAAAAGAATGTTGACATTTTAAAAAGAAAACAGTAACAACAAAAACATTAGTTTCTATGTTAATAGTCTGTGGTGTGAATGTTACTTCTCATTCTAACTAGTTGTGGCACAATATTTCATGCTTTTAAATTACAAATTTCTTATCATTCAGAGGACAAAATTCAGTTAATTTTTCCAAACGCATTTTCTGACTCTAAAATTAAAGAAGCCATTTTAAGGTATAATTTTTTTCTTTCTGGCCATTAATGTTTTATGATAATTGTCATGATTCCTATAAGTAACCATTCACATATAAGTAGGAGTGTACAAGAGCCATAAAATCCATATCTAACTTTACATAAACTGCAGTCATCTTAAGACAGTTTACAGAAGAATCAGTATTTGTATGGCACTTTTTTTTTTGCTTTTTTAAAGATTTATTTATTATCATATATAAGTACACTGTAACTGTCATCAGACGCACCAGAAGAGGGCATCAGATCTCCTTACAGATGGTGGTGAGCCACCATGTGGGTGCTGGGATTTGAACTCAGGACATTTGGAAGAGCAGTTGTTGCTCTTACCTGCTGAGCCATCTCTCCAGCCCCATATGGCACGTATTTTAATGTTTTCACATACTATATTTTACACTGTATTTATCATTTACCTGTGTAGTATCTCTGATGATTTCAATAGAATAAGACTTATAGTTTTAAACTGTCATTAGTTTTGACTACTGACCACAATATTATAACGATAGGATCTCGCAGGTTTTTTTTTTCATTTTAAAATTATTTTCAATATTAAATAAGAATGTTTCACTCAATGTTTCAGTCCATGCTTTAGAGAACTATGCCCATTTTGACCTGAAATATTTATCATACTTGATGGATATAATTTTTACATTTGCTGTTTAATGGTAACTTGATAGGTTCTTGTAAGTTACAAAGGGAAAAAAATGGTTTACCTTAAATACATCTAAGGAATCCTTTATTAAATTTAATTTTGCCTTTCTTGGGTGTTAATCAATCATCCCTGTTTATAAACATGCTAACACTCTGATGATGAGAACAGAGGGCACGCCCACAGGGGCAGTGACGACTTGGACAGTGGCAGTGATGGTGGTGGCCAGTGGAGCTGCAGTCAGAGCAGGGGTCTTAGAGTGAGTTCCACCCCTTCCCCTGTGGCAGTGAGCACTCAGCTCAGGAGGATGGCCGTGAAGCTGCAGCTTCCTATTCCAGTGAAGATGACAGTGACAGCGACTGAGCCGTACCTCCTTCTAACGAGATCAGCACAGATACCATTCTTAGGGCAGGGAAGCACATTTCTAGTTATCTGTTTTGTGAACCTATGTCCCTACCCCTCAATCTTTGCTGTTAATAAATCTAACCTCTCGTGACTTCAAAAAAAAATGTTAACAAACAAATCTCAAGGAATGATAAACATTAGAAAATTTTTACCTTAGTCCTACATGCTTAATTTGTTTATTAATGCACACATGTTTATGTAATTATACTTTACTCTTTAAATATTTTCCTATTTGTATTGTTATTTATATCATTCAGACTAAAACAAATATGCTTTTCTTTTATGTATATTTAGCAATAATAAGTATACTTACAAGACACCTACTAAAATAGCTGAGAAAAAAAACCTTAGACCAGAATTTTTTAAAGATAGATGAAGTAAATAATTAATATTATTGGATATGTCATTAAAAAAAAAAACCCTTACAAATACATGGTAATTTTTGGTACAGAATGTTTTTTTTTAATATTATCATCTATTAATAAAATGTTACTAATAAACCTATTTAAGCCTTTACAGTAAATGATGACCTAAAACGTTTATGTAGGAAAACTTTCACATTGTCCACAGAAAATAATCTTTTATTTAATTTTATGGGTTATTTTATTTTTTCAGTTTTCAGGGTTTTTTTGACTTTTTTATTTTTTAATGAAAAAGGAAGTAAAAACATTTTATGATAAAATGAAAGATTAGGCACTCCGCCATCTTTGCTCCAGTGGCTGGGAAGTTGGGACAGCCAGGTTTTGAGACAGGCATAATATCGCTTGGGTCTCGGGCGGCTTGTGTGGATGCGGCTCCCAAGTGCTGGGCTGATCTGCAGTAACCAGCGCGCCAGCTCTGCTGTGGGATTTCTGCCTGGCAGAGGGACCCCGCACTGGGCGGGAGCCTACCAGGCGACATCTGTTCCCGAAGACTGCGCTGAAGAGACAGGTACCCAGGCTCTCCCCCCAATATAACATCACTTGGGACACGGCCTGTTGGGGCTTCTGTCTGCGCCCAAGAACGGGTCAGCTCTGTGGTCGTCCGGGTGCCAGATCTGCAGGCCATCGCGTCTGCAGGGTGAGCAGCGCCACGGAGAGAGTGCAGAGTGCACTCCGCCATCTTTGCTCCAGTGGCCGGGTAGTTGGGACAGCCAGGCTCTGAGACAGACAGGCATAATATCACTTGGGTCTTGGGTGGATTGTGTGCACGTGGCTCCCAAGAGCTGGGCAGATCTGCAGTAACCAGCATGCTAGCTCTGCTGTGGGACTTCTGCCTGGCAGAGGGACGCCCCCTCCCCCCCCCGGAGAGATCACACACCCCTGCACAGGGCAGGAGCCTACCAGCCTCCCTTTGGCGACCTCTGCTCCAGGAATCCACTAGGCTGAGCCTTTGGATGTGCAAGGACTCCCCAATATAAGATCACTTGGGGCAAGGCACATCAGGGCTCCAAGTCACTCAGGAGCAGGCAGGCCCCAGAAATCTGTGCCAGGGGAATCCTGGTAATCCGGGGGGGGGGGGGCAGAAATAGCTTTGCAGGCTCACAGGAGGTCAAACCAACAGCCAGTGACAGGAGGGCCAACTAACATCAGAGGTATCCAGATGGCAAAAGACAAACATAGGAATGTTACTAACAGAAATCAAAGTAATGTGGGACCATCCGAACCCAACTCTCCAACAGCAGCAAGTCCTGGATACCCCACCACACCCGAAAGACAAGATCTGGATTTAAAATCACTTCTCATGATGCTATTAGAGGATCACAAGAAGGACACAAATAAATCTCATAAAGAATTACAGGAGACCATGAATCAAAGGTTAGAAGCCTTTACAAAGGAAACACAAAAATCGCTTAGAGAAATGCGGGAGAACATGGATCAAAAGATGGAGGCGCACAAGGAGACAACACAAAAATCGCTTAACGAGATGAATCAACGGGTAGATGCACTCACAAAGGAATCACAAAAATTGCATAAAGAAATGCAGAAGAATATGGGTCAACAGACGAATGCCCATAAGGAGGCAACACAACAATTGCTTAAAGAAATGAATCAACAGTTAGATGCCCTTACAAAGGAAACACTAGAACTGCTTAAAGAAATGCAGGAGACAATGGATCAACAGATGGATTCCCATGAGGAGGAAACACAAAAATCGCTCAGAGAAATGCAGGAGAACGTGGGTCATCAGGAAGAAATCCTGAAAGAGGTAATGCAAAAATACCTTAAAGAAATACAGGAAAATACAAACAAACAAGTGAAGGATCTCAGCAAATCCATCCAGGAACTAAAAAAGGAAGTAGAAACAACCAAGAAATCACAAAGGGAGACAACTTTGGAGATAGAAAACCTTGGGAAGAAATCAGGAGTCATAGATGCAAACATCAACAATAGAATACAAGAGATGGAAGAAAGAATCTCAGGTGCTGAAGATTCCATAGAAAGCATCGACTCAACAGTCAAAGAAAATGCAAAATGCAAAAAACGTGTAACCCAAAACATCCAGGAAATCCAGGAAACAATGAGAAGACCAAACCTAGGATTATAGGTATAGATGAGAGTGAAGATTTGCAACTTAAAGGGCCAGTAAACATCTTCAACAAAATTATGGAGGAAAACTTCCCTAACCTAAAGAGAGAGATGCCGATGAACATACAAGAAGCCTACAGAACTCCAAACAGACTGGACCAGAACAGAAATACCTCCCGTCACATAATAATCAAAAAGCCTAATGTTCTGAACAAAGAAAGAATACTAAAAGCAGTAAGAGAAAAGGGCCAAGTAACATACAAAGGAAGACCTATCCGAATCACATCAGACTTCTCACCAGAGACTATGAAAGCCAGAAAATCCTGGGCAGATCTCATGCAGACACTAAGACAGCACAAATGCCAGCCTAGACTACAATACCCAGCAAAACTCTCAATCACCATAGATGGAGAGACCAAGATATTCCATGATAAAACCAAATTTTTACAATATCTTTCCACAAATCCAGCCCTGCAACGGATAATAGGTGGAAACCTCCAATACAGGGAGAGAAACAACACCCTGGAAAAAATGAGATAATAACCTTCTTGAATCAAACCCAAAAGTAGATAACCACTCAAACATAAAGATAGCGTCAAGAATGGCAGATGGCAATAATCACTATGCTTTAATCTCTCTTAATATCAATGGTCTCAATTCCCCAATTAAAAGACATAGACTAGCAGACTGGATACGTAAACAGGACCCAGCATTTTGCTGCATGCAGGAAACGCACTTCAGTGTCAAAGACAAACACTACCTCAGAGTAAAAGGCTGGAAAACAATTTTACAAGCAAATGGCCCCAAGAAACGAGGTGGAGTAGCCATCCTAATATCAGATAAAATTGATTTTCAACCTAAAGTCATCAAAAAAGACACAGAAGAACACTACATACTGATCAAGGGAAAAATCCACCATCAAGAATTCTCAATTCTGAATATCTATGCTCCAAATGCAAGGGCACCCTCATTCGTAAAAGAAACTTTACTAAAACTCAAAGCAAACATCGCACCGCACACAATATTAGTGGTTGACTTCAACACCCCGCTCTCTGAAATGGATCGTTCAGGAAAGCAGAAAATAAACAGGGACACAGTGAATCTAATTGAAGCCTTGGACCAAATGGAACTAACAGATATATATAGAACATTTCATCCTAGAGCTAAAGAATACACCTTCTTCTCAGCTCCTCATCGTACCTTCTCCAAAATTGACCATATAATTGGTCACAAATCAGACCTCAACAGATACAAGAAGATAGAAATAATCCCATGCCTCCTATCAGATCACTATGGAATAAGGGTGGTCTTCAATGGCAACAAAAACAAAAGAAAACCCACGTACACATGGAGGCTGAACAATGCTCTACTCAATGATAACTTGGTCAAGGTGGAAATAAAGAAAGAAATCAAAGACTTTTTGAAAGTTAATGAAAATGAAGGCACAACATACCCTAATTTTTGGGACACAATGAAAGCAGTGCTAAGAGGAAAATTCATAGCCCTGAGTGCCGCCAAAAAGAAACGGGAGACAGCATACACTAACAGCTTAATGGCACACCTGAAAGCCCGGAACAAAAAGAAGCAAATACACCAAAGAGGAGTAGAAGGCAGGAAATCATCAAACTCAGGGCTGAAATCAATCAAGTAGAAACAAATAAAACCATACAAAGAATCAACAAAACGAGGAGTTGATTCTTTGAGATAATCAACAAGATAGATAAGCCCTTAGCCAGACTAACCAGAGGGCACAGAGATAGTATCCAATTTAATAAAATCAGAAACGAAAAGGGAGAGATAACAACAGAAACTGAGGAAATTCAAAAAATCATCAGATCCTACTACAAAAACCTGTATTCAACACAACTAGAAAATCTTGAGGAAATGGACAATTTCCATGACAGATACCAATTACCAAAATTAAATCAGGATCAAATAGACCATCTAAACCGTCCTATAACCCCTGAAGAAATAGAAGTTGTCATTGGAAGTCTTCCAACCAAAAAAATCACAGGTCCAGATGGTTTTAGTGCAGAATTCTATCAGACCTTCAAAGAAGACCTAACACCAATACTATTCAAATTGTTCCACAAAATAGAAACAGAAGGAACACTACCCAACTCATTCTATGAAGCCACAATTACACTAATACCAAAAGCACGCAAAGATCCGACAAAGAAAGAGAATCTCAGGCCAATCTCTCTTATGAATATCGATGCAAAAATACTCAATAAAATTCTTGCCAACCGAATCCAAGAACATATCAAAACGATCATTCACCACGATCAAGTAGGCTTCATCCCAGGGATGCAGGGATGGTTCAATATAAGGAAATCTATCAATATAATCCACTACATAAACAATCTCAAAAAAAAAAAACCACATGGTCATCTCATTAGATGCTGAGAAAGCATTTGACAAAATTCAGCATCCTTTAATGCTAAAGGTCTTGGAAAGATCAGGAATTCAAGGCCCATATCTAAACATAGCAAAAGCAATTTACAGCAAACTGGAAGCCAACATCAATCTGAATGGAGAGAAACTTGAAGCAATCCCACTGAAATCAGTGACTAGACAAGGCTGCCCTCTCTCTCCGTATCTTTTCAATATAGTACTTGAAGTTCTAGCTAGAGCAATTAGACAACAAAAAGAGGTCAAAGGGATACAAGTTGGAAAGGAAGAAGTCAAACTATCACTATTTGCAGACAATATGATAGTATACTTAAGCGACCCAAAGAACTCCACCAGAGAACAGCTGATAAATGACTTCAGCAAAGTGGCCGGATATAAAATCAACTCAAGCAAGTCAGAAGCCTTCTGGAGGAAACGGGAAAGGGGAAATGATTTGGAATGTAAATTTAAAAAAATAAAATAAAATAAATAATAAAAAAAGGAAAAAAAATTAAAGATTTACATGGAAAATGTTTCTAACAAAACTGAAGAAACATATAGAAAAACATTAAGATTGACAATTTTCCTGGAAAATTAATGAGTAAAATGGTAGACATAAAGACACTGCTAAATTAATTGAAAAAGGAATCAGAAACATTTTATGATAGAATTGAAGATTTGCGTGGGAAATATTTCTTTTTTATATATATTTTTTATTTTTTATATTTTTATTTACATTCAAAATCATTTCCCCTTTCCCATTTCCTCCCTCCCTGAAAGTCCCATAAGCCCCCTTCCCTCCCTCTTTTCTCCATTCAACCCCCTCTCGTTACTCTGTCCTGCCGTTCCCCTACATCTAGTCTTTCCAGGACCAGGGGTCTCTCCATCCATCTCCTTGGAAATCTATTGATATGCGAATTGTGTCTAGGGTATTCTGAGATTCTGGGTTAATATCCCCTTATCAGTGACTGCATACTATGTGTGTTCTTTTGTGATTGGGTTACCTCACTAAGGATGATATTTTCAAGTTCTGACCATTTGCCTAGGAATTTCGTGAATTCATTGTTTTTAATTGCAGAGTAGTATTCCATTGTGTAAATATACCACATCTTCTGAATCCATTCCTCCATTGAGGGACATCTGGGTTCTTTCCAGCTTCTGGCTATTATAAATAAGGCTGCTATGAACATAATGGAGCATGTGTCCTTATTGCATGCAGGTAAAGCCTCTGGGTATATGCCTAGGAGTGGTATAGCCGGATCCTCCGGGAGTGTCATGCCCAGTTTTCTGAAGAACCGCCAGACTGGTTCCAGAGTGGTTGTACCAGCTTAAAATCCCACCAGCAGTGGAGGAGTGTTCCTCTTTCTCCACATCCTCGCCAACAACTGCTGTCTCCTGTGTTTTTGATCTTAGTCATTCTGACTGCTGTGAGATGGAATCTCAGGGTTGTTTTGATTTGCATTTCCCTAATGACTAAGGATGATGAACATCTCTTTAGGTGCTTCTCAACCATTAGATATTCTTCAGGTGAGAACTCTTTGTTTAGCTCTGTACCCCATTTTTTTTATTATTTATTTAATTTTATTTTTTTAATTTACATTCCAAATCACTTCCCCTTTCCCGTTTCCTCCTTCAGGTGAGAACTCTTTGTTTAGCTCTGTACCCCATTTTTTAATAAGGTTACTTGCCTCTCTGGAGTTTAACTTCTTGAGTACTTTGTATATATTGGATATTAGCCCTCTGTCGGATGTAGGGTTGGTAAAGATCATTTCCCAGTTAGTTGGTTGCCGCTTTGTCTTTTTGACAGTGTCTTTTGCCTTGCAAAAACTTTGTAATTTAATGAGGTCTCATTTGTCAATTTTTGATATTAGAGCATAAGCTATTGGAGTTCTATTCAGGAAATTCTCCCCTGTGACCATATGTTCAAGGTTCTTCCCTAGTTTCCTTTCTACTAGTTTCAATGTGTCTGGTTTTATGTGGAGGTCCTTGATCCACTTGGAATTGAGCTTAGTACAAGGAGAAAAGAATGGGTCAATTTGCATTCTTCTGCATGTTGACCTCCAGTTGAACCAGCACCATTTGTTGAAAAGGCTATCTTTTTTCCACTGGAAGGTTTTAGCTCCTTTGTCAAAGATCAAGTGACCATAGGAGTGGGGATTCATTTCTGGGCCTTCAATTCTGTTCCATTGATCTACATGCCTGTCACTGTACCAATACCATGCAGTTTTTAACACTATTGCTCTGTAGTACAGCTTGAGGTCCGGGATACTGATTCCCCCAAAGGTTCTTTTACTCTTGAGAATAGTTTTAGCTGTCCTGGGTTTTCTGTTATTCCAGATGAATTTTTGAATTGCTCTTTCTAAATCTATGAAGAATGGCATTGGGATTAGGATGGGGATTACACTGAATCTGTATATTGCTTTTGGCAAGATGGTCATTTTTACTATATTAATCCTGCCAATCCGTGAACATGGCAGATTTTTGCGTCTTCTTAGGTCTTCTTTAATTTCTTTCTTCAGAGACTTGAAGTTCTTGTCATACAGATCTTTCACTTTGGTTAGAGTCACACCAAGATACTTTACATTGTTTGTGGCTATTGTGAAGGGTATCATTTCTCTTACTTCTTTCTCAGCCTGCTTATCCTTTGAGTATAGGAAGGCTACTGACTTGCTTGAGTTGATTTTATATCCGGCCACTTTGCTGAAGTTGTTTATCAGCTGTAGGTGTTCTCTGGTGGAGTTCTTTGGGTCGCTTAAGTATAGTATCATATCGTCTGCAAATAGTGATAGTTTGACTTCCTCCTTTCCAATTTGTATCCCTTTGACCTCCTTTTGTTGTCTAATTGCTCTAGCTAAAACTTCAAGTATGGGAAATATTTCAAATAAAATTATGGAAAAATACAAATTAACATTAAAATTGAAGATTATCATGGAAAATTACAGATAAAATGGTAGGCATAAAATATTTCTAAGTGGATTGAATGTGGAATTTGAAACATTTTCTGATAAATTTGAAGATCTACATGGAAAATATTTCTGATAATATTCAAGAAATATATAGAAAAACACATTAAAATTGACTATTTCATGGAAAATTATACAGATAAATTGGTAGGAATGAAAGTATTCCTAAGTTGATTGAAAGTAGAATTATAAACATTTTCTGATAAAATTGAAGATTTACATGAAAAATATTTGTTACACTATGTTTTTTTTGAGAAATTGTGTCCATTGATATTATAAGTTATTAAGGAATAGTGATTGTTGCTTCCTATTGTTGTTGATGTTCTTTTTATGTTTGTGTGGTTACTTTCTTTTGGGTTTGTTGGAAAAAGATTACTTTCTTGCTTTTTCTAGGGAGTAGTTTCCCTCCTCTTGTTGGTGTTTTTCATCTATTATAATTTGTAGGGTGGAATTTGTGGAAAGATATTGTGTAAATTTCATATTATCACGGAATATCTTGTTTTCTCCATCTATGGTAACTGAGAGTTTTGCTGGGTATGGTAGTTTGGGCTGCCATTTGTTTTCTCTTAGGGTCTGTATGAGATCTGCCTAGGATCATCTATCTTTCATCGTCTCAAGTGAGAAGTCTACTGTAATTATGGTAGGATTGCTATTATAGGTTACTTGACTTTTCCCCCTTACTGCTTTTAATATTCTTTCTTTGTTTAGTACATTTGGTGTTTTGATTATTATGTGCCGGGAGGACTTGGTCTGATGCAGTCTGTTTGGAGCACTCTAGGTTTCTTGTATGCTCTTGGACATCTCTTTCTTTAGGTTAGGGAAGTTTTCTTCTATAATTGTATTGAATATAATTTACTGGCCGTTTAAGTTGGAAATCTTCACCCTCTTCTATACCTATAATCCTTAGGTTTGGTCTTTTCTTTGTGTCCTGAATTTCCTGAATGTTTTGGCTCAGGGGCTTTTTGCATTTTGCATTTTCTTTGAGTGTTGAGTCAATGTTTTCTATGGTATCTTCAGCACCTGAGATTCTTTCTTCTATCTCTTGTATTCTGTTGTTGATGTTTGCATCTATGACTCCTGAATTCTTTCCAAGATTTTCTATCTCCAGAGATGTCTCACTTTGTGATTTCTTTACTGCTTCTACGTTCATTTTTAGATCCTGGATGGTTTTGTTCAGTTCCTTCACTTGTTTGTTGGTATTCTCCTGTAATTCTTTAAGGGATTTTTATGTTTCCTCTTTAAGGGTCTCTACCTGTTCACCCATGCTACCCTGCATTTCTTTCAGGGATTTTTGTGTTTCCTCTTTAAGGGCTTTTACTATTTGACCCATGTTCTCCTGTATTTCTTTAAGGAAGTTATTTATGTCCTTCTTGATGTCCTCTCACAACATCATGTGATGAGATTTTAAATCCAACTCTTGCTTTTCCGGTGTGTTGGGATATCCGGGACTTGCTGTGGTGAGAGAACTGGGCTCTGATGTTGCCAAGTAGCCTTGGTTTCTGTTGGTAGGGTTCTTGTGCTTGCCTTTTGCCATCTGGTTATCTCTGGTGTTAGTTGGTCTTGTTGTCTCTGGCTAGAGTTTGTCCCTCCTATGGGCCTGTAAACCTGTGTCTGTACTCCTGGGAGATCACTCTCTCCTGGCGGGGGATAAGCACAGAAGGCTTTGGAGCTGCCTAGTTCCCTGCTGCATATGGAGGCTGGAAGGAAAGACTCCTGTCCCAGCAGCTCTACTGATCATATGCCCTGTGCCCTCCTAGCTGTACCCCTCCAGAGAGAAGGTAGAGATCTTACCTCTGCAATCAGATGTGAAATCGCTGATGGGAGATCACTCTCTCCTGGTGGGCTAAGCACAGAAGGCTGTGGAGCTGTCTGGTTCCCTGCTGCAGATGACAGCCGGAAGGGATACATTCACTTTTCAAATGTTATCCCCTTCCCAGTTTTTCTTTGTAAACTCCCTTTCCCATCCCCCTCTCCCTGCTTCTATGAGTGTGCTCCCCCACACATGCACCTACTTCACACTCACAGCCTAGCATTCCCCCATGCTGGGGCATCTAGCCTCCACAGGATCAAGGGCCTCCCCTCCTTTTGATGGCAAATAAGGTCATCCTCTGCTACATATGCAGCTAGAGCCATGGGTCCCTCCATGTGTACTCTTTGGTTGATGGTTTAGTCCCTTGGAGCTCTGGAGTGTCTTGTTGGTTGATATTGTTGTTTTTCATATGGGATTACAAATCCCTTCAACTCCTTCAGTCCTTCCACTAACTCCTCCATTGGTATTCCCATGCTCAGTCCAATGGTTGGCTGCCAGCATCCACCTCTGTATTTGTCAGACTCTGGAAGAGACCCTCAGAGGACAGCTGTATCAGGTTCCTGTCTGCAAACAGTTTTTGGCATCAGCAATAGTGTCTGGGTTTCATGCTGCAGATGGGATGGATCCCGAAGTGGGGCAGTCTCTGGATGACCTTTCCTTCGGTCTCTGCTCCACTCTTTGTCTCTGCTTTTCATTTAGAGAGAAGCAATTCTTGGTTAATATTTTAGATGGGGGGTGCCCCATCCCTCAACCAGGGGTACCATGCCTAACCACTGGATATGGTCTTTACAGGTCTATCTCCCCTTTATTGGGTATTTTGGCTAATGTCATCACTGTTGGGTCCTGGGAACCTCTTGCTTCCCTGGCAAATGAGACTTTCAAGTGGTTACCCTCAGTTCCCCATTCCCCACTGTTACACACCTATGTCTAACTTCCTGATCCTCTCTGTACTTCCCCTTCTCCTTCCACACTTGATCCTCCACCCTTTTCTCTCCCTCCAGAACCATCCCTCCATCTACCTCCTGTGATAACTACTCAGCTCTTCAAAGCAATGGTTTCACGAAATTTACTGGCAAATGAATAGAACTATAAAATATCACCCAGAATGAGGTAACCCAACAAAAGAACACACATGATATGTCCTCACTGATAAATTGATATTAGCCCCAAAGCTCTGAATACCCATGGTATAACTCACAGACCATCTGAAGGTAAAGAAGAAGAAAGATCAAAATGTGGATGCTTCAGTCCTACTCAGAAGGGGAAGGGAAATTAATCCTTTAAAAAATTAAAAATATTTTTGTGCACCATACACATAGATATACTTTTGATTCTTCCTGTGCAGCTGGTAATGCAAATGATTAAGGTTAAAAATATAAAATATTTAACTGTGTTCTTACAAGTATCTAGGGAATGACATCTTAAATAGCTGTTAAAAGCTGTCAACAACATTTATACTTAGGAGCTTATGTTACCTGGACTTTAGATTGAAATACAAGCAGATAAACATGTGAGGTTAAAAAAAGGTAATGCCTTGCAAAGGATGCTTCTTTCTATTTTTATTTGCTACTTCCTTGGGAAAGGGATAATTAAACAAAAATAATTGAGCAAAGATGCATTTTGCTATGTATATACACATTTCTAAATTACTTCAATTAGAAATTTAAGTCACTTATTTTCAGTTATGGACATAGCACTGTATGAAATACTGCTGTAGGTATAATAGAAATGAGAGACCTCTCAAATGCTTCTATCTATATGGCTTAGTATCACAGACTGCCTCATTTTGTGGAGTTATTTGAATATATGCTTAAGCACAATTGATCAGACATTTAAGTGAAGCATATAAAACATATCAGAGAAATATATTACAGAAAGAAGTTTAATTCTTTTGCTAATTTTTTTAGACTTGGAACTAGAGTCTCACATAGGTAGACTATAACACAGAATCTTCCCATCTTAGATTAAAACATTCTGATTGTATGGTACTAAGCCTGAGTAACTCAATGATTTTAAACACAGCTCCGCTTGGCAATGAGAGATTAATAACAGAATAAAATGAACTGAATGACCTAAAAATAAAATCTTCTTGAGTCCGGTTCTATTTTCTTCTGTACTCAATATGAATGAAAAGCATCTAAAATTTTAGAGGTCCACATCATATTATTATAACCTGCTAGAGAAGAAACAATCTTAAATTGCTGGGTCAATATTCTAGTTGGTTTATAAGCTTCCTTAATAGATGACAGAAGAATATTGTTGCTACTCATGTTTGAATAGGAATCACTTTAACATTCAGAGGCAGGTTTTTATGCTATTTCCCCTATCTGCTATGACTAACCTGACTGGATTTCCCATCCTCTCATTTTCAAACCACCAAATAAGTTCATATCATTATCTACCCTAGATCTGAGGTTTGTTATAATTTTTCTCTAAATCCTATTTACACAGAAGTAACTAGTTTATGGTTATTCTTTTACACTTCTGATTTTAGTATGCTTTCAAGTTACAGATTGTGAACCATATTTTCCCAATGCTTTTTACTTAAGCAAAGGGATCATATGAATTCTGAAAGCATCTGTGATTCGGCCACACCTGACAAAATTATTAATGAACATGATGCTCATCTTAGTTTATTAAAAAGTAATCACTTACCTTCAACTATACCTTAATCATCAGGAAAGTCAAGGAAGTACTCTGTGTAGAATGATTTATATTCTTCCCATTTAAAAGAAAAAATATATATATTTGAAGTGACAAGTCTATCTTTTTAAAGATGTGATAAAGAAGAAATAAAAAAAATGAAAGAAATTCATAAAGTAGAAAATTCATTTTGAATTGAAATTAAGGGATGTATGGAAGGTAATGTTATTTTAGAATCATAAACATACAGAAACACACACACACACACACACACACACACACACACACACACACACACAGACAAACATACTTGTTTTACCACAAAGTCTTCTAACACATTTGACAAGTTCCCAAAAAGTTGGAAAGGAGTAATTAAACATCATCCAAACAATGAGCTGACAACAAAATGGCAAAAGAGAATAATCACTAGAAACTGGTCATTTCATTATTGGTGACAAGTTAAATTAATATATATTAATTTTATTATCTCTGGAAAATACATAGAATAATTTTTTCATTTATTTATTTATTCATCTTACATTCCTCTGCTCCTTACAGTGTCCCCCCCACAAAGGTCTTCTCTCCGTTACCCCTCCCATTCCCCTCTTAGAAAAGGGAGAACACTGCCCCCCCCCACACACACACACATAAAATCACTGCAGGACTAGGTCCATTCTCTCCAACTGAAGCCAGAAAAGACCTCCCAGTTAGGATCCAGAGGCAGGCAACAAATTCAGGGACAGCCCCCACTACAGTTGCTGGAAGACCTACATGAAGACCAAGCTCTACATCTGCTATATATGTGAAGGGAATCTAGGTCTAACCCATGCATGCTCTTGATTTGTGGTTCAGTCTCTGGGAGCACCCAATGGTCCAGGTTAGTTGGCTCAGTTGATCTTTCTGTGGAATCCCTATCTTTGTTGGGTTGCTCAATCCACCTCCCACTCTCTTCTACAAGACTGAATGAGCTCCATCCATTGTTTAATTGTGGGTTTCTGCATCTGTTTTGGTCAGATGGTGGTTGGAGCCTCTCAGAAGACAGCTATGTTAAGCTCCTTTATACAAACATGAGAGAATATTAATAGTGTCAGGGATTCTTAACCATGGACTGAGTCTTAATTTGGGCCAGTCAGTGGTTGGCTATTCCTTCTATCTCTGCTCTTTCTTTGTAGACATGACATGTCCACCCACTGCAGATTTCTGTTGTCTTTCTCCTGCTTTTCCTACCGGAGATTCTCATTCCTCTTCCATGCTTCTCTCACCATCCCTTGTCCCATCCAGTTCTGTCACTCCTTCCACTTCTGATATCTATTTTATTTCCCCTTCTGTGAAGGATTCAACTATCCTTCCTTGGGCCCTCTTGTTATTTGGTTTCTTTGTGTCTGTGGATTGTAGTCTGGTTCTCCTGTACTTTATGGCTGATATCTACTTATAAGTGAATACTTAACATACATGTCCTGTTGGGTATGGGTTACCATACTTAAGACAATATTTTCTTGTTCCATGAATTTGCCTGCAAAATTCATGATGTCCTTGGTTTTAATACCCATTGTGTAAATGAACCACATTTTCTGAATCCATTCTTTAATTGAGGGACATCTAGGTTGTTTTCAGTTTCTAGCTATTATAAATAAAGCTGCGCTAAACAGAACTGAGTGTATATTCTTGTGTAATGGTTGAGTTTCTTTTGAATATACATCCAGGAGAGAGAGAGTTGGGTCTTGGTGTAGAACTATTATCAATTTTCTTTGTTTTTAATTAGATATTTTCTTTATTTACATTTCAAATATTATTCCCTTTTCTCATTTCCCCTCTGAAAACCACCTATCCCATCCCTGCTCCCCTTGCTCACCAACCCACCCACTCCTGCTTCCCTGTCCTGGCATTCCCTTACACTGGGGCATTAAGCCTTTACAGGACCAAGGGCCTCTCCTCTCATCGATGTCCAAGATCTCAGAAGATAGAAAGATCTCCCAATTTTCTGATAAAAGGCCAATTGATTTCCAGAGTAGTTGTACAAGTTTGCAATCTCAACAACAATAGAGCAGTGTTCCTCCTTGCTATACATCCTATTCAGCATGTGCTCTCTGTTTAGATTTTTTTTATCTTAGCCACTCTGATGGGTAATGACATGGAATGTCAGAGAAATTTTGATATGAATTTCCATGAAGTAAGGACATTGGATATTTCTTTAAGGGTTTCTAGGCCATTAGAGACTATTTTTTTTTAGCTCTTCACCCCCCACCCATTTTTAATTGAGTTATGTGGGTTGTTGTCATTTTTTTTTAGTTTTTTATATACTTGGCAAATTAGTCTTCTGTCGGATGTAGGGTTGGTAAAGATATTTTTCTAAACTTTAGGGTGTCATATTGTCCAATTGATGGTATCCTTTAACTTATAGATGCTTTTCAGTTTCATGAGGTCTCAATTATTAACTGATGAACTTAGTGAATGAGTCATTGGTATTCTATCCAGAAATTTGTCCCTTTATGAATGAATTCAAGGCTCTTCTCCAATTTCTGCTGTATTAGTTTTAGTGTATCTGATTTTACATTGAGGCCTTTGATACATTTAGAACAAAGTTTTATGCAGGATGATGAATATGGATATATTTACATGTTTCTACAGCAGACATCTAGTTAGACCAGAACCATTTCTGGAGATATTCAAGTTTACAGAATATCAAATAAACTGGACGAAAAAAATATTTCTGCCACATTATAATCAAAACACTAAACATACAGAACAAAGAGAGAATATTAAAAGTATAAAGGGATAAAATCAAAGTAGCATATAAAATAGACATGTTAGAATTATACTGGAGTTCTAAACAGAGAGTTTAAAAGACATCAGAGATTGGACAAATGCCATACAATTTCTAAGAGATGAAGTATGTTAACCTAGACTTCTATACCCAGCAAAACTTTCCATCACCGTAGATGGAGAAAGATATTCCATGAACAAAACAAATTTAAACATCTTTCCACTAATCCAGCCCTATAGAGTATACTAGAAGAAAAACTTCAACACAAGGAGAGTAACTATAATACAAAAAATACAATACATAGATAACTTTATGCCAGCAATACCAAGGAAAAAAGACACATATACACACACACACACACACAGAGAGAGAGAGAGAGAGAGAGAGAGAGAGAGAGAGAGAGAGAGAGAGAGAGAGAGAGAGAGAAAGAGAGAGAGAACCATCATCAGTATCAAAATTGTAGGAACTCATAATCATTGGTCATTAAATTAATATCTCTCAACATCAATGATCTCAATTCCCCAATTTTAAAAAAAAGCACAGTATATGAAAAAAATGAAATGGAATATACTGACTGTGATACAATCAAATTTCAATTAAGTATTTTCAAGTAAAAAAAATGGCTTGAACAAAATAATGTTCATTTTCCCACATGGCAAGAAAACACAAATGAGGATGATGTGGACATGCTGAAATCATATCCATTCTTTCAGTGCCTCTCTGGTCTGTAGTTATAAAATATAATGATGCTTTTCATAGTTGAATCATGTGCATTCCTAGTCTGGAAAATGATAATGCTGTTATCAAACTAGCAATCACACATATTTGAAGAAAGTACAAAATAACCAGAATCCACAGAAATAAAGAAGGTTAACAAGCAAAAGGGCCCAAGGGTGGGTGCCTAAATCCCATTTGGGAGCAAGAAGAAAACAATCACAGGAGGCAGAGGAAGGAAAAGACCTGAGTGGGAGAATGGAAGGGGAAGGGAAAGGGGGGACATGATTAGGTATTTGGGTAGAGGATATAAAGGATAGAAGCCCTGAGAGCCAGCAGAATGAATGAAAACATTCAACATGGAGGGGTGGGAGATAGGGTGACCACTAGAAAGTATCAGAGGTATGGGAGGTGAGAGATTTTTGGGACCCACTTTTCCCCATTCAATCCCCTCTCGTTTCTCTGTCCTGGCGTTCCCCTACATCCAGTCTTTCCAGGACCAGGGGTCTCTCCTTCCATCTTCTTAGAAATCTATTGATATGCAAAAAGTGTCTAGGGTATTCCGAGATTCTGGGTTAATATCCCCTTATCAGTGACTGCATACCATGTGTGTTCTTTTGTGATTGGGTTACCTCACTAAGGATGATATTTTCAAGTTCTGACCATTTGCCTAGGAATTTCGTGAATTCATTGTTTTTAATTGCAGAGTAGTATTCCATTGTGTAAATATACCACATCTTCTGAATCCATTCCTTCGTTGAGGGACATCTGGGTTCTTTAATATCTTCATTTTATATGAGTTGGAATAAAGTAAATTTAAACTGTTTTTATTGGTTATTTTATTTATTTACACTACAAATGTTATACCCTTTCTTGGTTTCCCCTATACAAACCTACTATCCCATGTTTCCTCCCCCTCTGACTCTGTGAGGGACCTCCTTCACCCACCCATCCCCTCCCTCCTCACTGCCCGAGCATTCTCCCACATTGTGGCATTGATTCTCCACATGACCAAGGGTCTCCCCTCCTATAGTTTTTACATGCGTAAAATATTTCTATTAACTTGTTAGGATCATGGTAAGTCATGCTCCTACTTAACAGAAACTCCTAGACACTCTTAGAATTTGTTTCTACACTAGAAATTTGGTAGTATAATTTTCCTTATGATACAGTAGAGATTTTATTCCTTTGTTTAAGTGAAATATGATCATCTTTATTAGGGTGCTCAATAATGAATGTGCTATCACTTTCTTCATGTGAGGTAGAATACACCTCAGTCATGCTGTGGAAGGAACAGGATAAGGGCTCCCAACATGGGCGCCAAACGTCTCCACAAGAAATCTCCATTTACCAAGGAGAGGATGCTTCCTGCTAGCATTGTCTCTGTTGTAAGTTCCAGTCAAATAGCCACAATTTACACAGAATACTTTTGAGCTGTCACTGTCTCAGATATGAGGAATATAAGGTTACATACATCAAAAACACACACAACATTAATAAATGGCACCAAAACATAGGCCTGTCCTTTTTTTTTTTGAGTTTCTCAAAAATCATTATTGATAAAGAAATAAAATATCACAAAAACTATAAAAATTAAGATTTTCTCATAAATACTCAAGAACAGTGAGAATAGACTAGAATTTTTATGGGTCAGGCACTTGCGTATCACTAGCCCTTGACTGAAATATTGAACATTATGTAGATTTTAGCCAATAAGGCAGAATATACTGACTCTTGATAGAAAAGAGTGGTACTCAGACACTAACATCCAGTTACCTGCTGTTATTTGTTTCTAAGAACTATGCATGCATTCACATAGAACTTATTTTTCTTTCTTTTTTTATTTTTTATATTTTTAAATTTACATTCTGAATGATTTCCCCTTTCCTGGTTCGTCCCTCCCTGAAAGTCCCATAAGCCCTCTTCCTTCCCCCTGTTCCCCATTCAAACCCCTCTCACTTCTCTGTCCTGGTATTCCCCTACATCCAGTCTTTCCAGGACTAGGGGTCTCTCCTTCCATCTTCTTGGAAATCTATTGATATGTGAAATGTGCTTGGGTATTCCGAGTTTTTGGTTAATATCCCCTTATCAGTGACTGCATACCATGTGTGCTCTTTTGTGATTGGGTTTCCTCACTAAGGATGATATTATCAAGTTCTGACAATTTGCCTAGGAATTTCATGAGTTCATTGTTTTTAATTGTAGAGTAGTATTCCATTGTGTAGATATACCACATCTTCTGACTCCATTCCTCCGTTGAGGGACATCTGGGTTCTTTCCAGCATCTGGCTATTATAAATAATGCTGCTATGAACATAGTGGAGCATGTGTCCTTATTGCATGCAGGGGAAGCCTCTGGGTATATGCCCAGGAGTGGTATAACAGAATACTCTGGGAGTATCATGGCCAGTTTTCTGAGGAACTGCCAGACTGCTTTCCAGAGTGGTTGTACCAGCTTGCAATCCAACCAGCAGTGGCCTATCATTTTCAAATTTCTTCAAATGATAATGGGTGGGATAGACTGCTACCCAAAGGAAGTTCCTCAGGGACGGTAACATTTTTGGAGGTCTTATGTCAAAAACACAAGAGACCAGTGTTACTGTCATACTATCCTGCCCAGTGGAATAAGTTTGCAGATGAAAGTATTTACTCTCCCTGGTTTAAGATTCTTCTTGTTGTTAAATGCTTTTCACCTGTCTTAGCTATCATTTCACTTTTTTTAAGACTTAAAAAATGGTAGAAGAGATGTGGAAATGGTGAAAAAAACCTAAAAACCAGAGAGGACAAAAATAAAAACACAAAAACCACATGTACTACAAGATAATAGAAACTGACTGAAAATACTACATGCCAGAAGACAATATGATACACAAACAGGGTGGGAGTAGACAGGAAAGGGCAGAATCCACAGCCTACATCAAGAGCCTTCAATAGACTGCTGAATGGACAGGATCTTCTGCTTTAGTTGAGAGCCTTCTTTAATGGTAACAGAACAGGAAATGACTGTCATGGAGTCACCACAGGCTTGACCAAAAGCCTGCTTGGAGCACACAAATATGTAGGGAACACTCTTGTTTTCACACAGCAGAGGTAGGTGCAAGATGATCTCCAAGGGCTCAGCATCTGCTACCATCACAATGAACTCAGAGATGCCTCTGTTGAGGGTTTTGGTGGCTTCATTCTTTCCTTTCTGAAGCTATTTATAGTTACATGACTGCTGAACAAGGTCCAGGAGCTTCTTGGTGAGGTGGGCATCTGCAAGCAGATACGCCCCCAGAGTCATATCGGCCTCCATCATGACTGCGATGACAACAGCCCACCTCAGATAGACTGAAATGCCCAGCCTAAAAATGAGCAGAAAATCGAGGTTTTATTGTTAAATCAAATGTATATTGCTAAAAATGTTAATTCATTTAAAAGAACAACTTAAATAATAGAAACAAGAAGAGAGAATAAAAATTGTAAATTTGCACTCATATCTCTGGAAGGAGAAAAATAGTTGGCAATAGTGGATAACTCTCACTGGAAGATAAAATTTCATCACTGTGCACCCGTGATCCTTCTACTACTGATCTATTCCTTATTATGGTTGTTGATATTACCAAGCATACAGTCATGTTTTCAGTCCTAGTCATATAGTTTTCCATGAACTGTTCTCAAAAGTCACAAGTATGGAGTCTTATCACTGAATCAACCTCTTTATATTTGTCTATTATGGCATATTAACATGCATATATTTTTCTTGAGTTACCATTCCTAATTTGTTCATCTTCTGCTTAAACCCTAATTTTTTGGCCATGTGTTACAATTCAAGATGTGCCTCTTGTCTACTCACATGATATCTTCAAAGATGCTTATCTAAAACCTAATTCTGATCACATCATATGGTAAAAGTCTTTGTCAATTTTTACTGTCTGCAAAGCAAAATTCAAACTGTTTTCCTCTTCTAAATGCAGCACAAACCAGACTTTTAAACATCAACAGAAGGAGAGAGGTGGTCAGAGAAGGAAGAAGAGGAGGAGATGGAGGAGGAGAAAAAGAAGGGAAGGAAGGAAGGAAGGAAGGAAAGAAGGGAAGGAAGGAAGGAAGGAAGGAAGGAAGGAAGGAAGGAAGGAAGGAAAGAAGGAAGGGAGGGAGGAAGGAGGGAGGGAAGGAAGGAAGGAAGGGAAAAAGACCACTACTTATGAAAGAAGTGGCTTTCTTCTCTCTTGTATCTCCTGAAAAACTTCCTCCCCTTAAAGCACAGTTCAGTTGCTACCCTTCCTTTAATGTCCTCCATATCTCTTAAAGACAAATTTCACCCTCCATCCATTTGTATTATTCAATTACCTTCTGTGTTGTTATAGAGTTCCAGTATTTGAACTTTAATATTAATGCTTATCTCCCCTTTTATTATTGTATTCTACATCATATTCATGATAGGAAGTAAAATATATTGATTCATATCTAATATCCTGTGGTCAGGAAGACCGAGTTACCAAACATTGTAATAAATCCAATATTTTGGAAAGAGTTAGATGATGTTGAGTAAGATTGAATGATCCTAGCAACATCTCATGTATCTCTATATCAGAAATATACTTCTCCTTTGAATGGACTAGTACAGCATTTGAAGATGTTATTTCTTCCTACCTTTTAACAAATTAATGGCCTGAAGTATACTAAACTGAATGGACTGAGGAAATCAATATAACAAGTGCCTCTTCTACACAATTTGGCAAAGGGTTCGTTGATAAATAAACGAGTCAGATTACACCATGTGTGCTCCCTCTCCCTTACTTTTATACATTCTCTGACCTCAATGGGCATATCTTTGATGTGTGGTAAGGTTATGTTTAACCATGCTTTCTATAGATTTTTATGACATCATTAAAATTGTAATTGTGCATCATCTAATCGTCATGTAATTATGTCATTAACACATATAAATTATATGATTAGAGCTATTTACATTAAACATGCAATTAGATCAAATTATGCTAATAGGAAAATGCAGCATAATTAACTAAAATTAATCTTAAAAGCAGAGAAATTAACTCAGACAAACTACAGTTAAATTCCATTCTATATTTAAAAGTAAACAAGGTAAATATTGCAGTTTAATCTGCACTGTGTTAAATTCCAATCAACTTGTCTTTCTGGTCCCATCATTTTTAGGCGAAATACTGTAAGTTAATAGTTACCTTGTCTAAATGGATGGAACTAGAAAATCCAGTGTGATACCCAAAAGCACATCCATGGTGTGGACTTACTTATATGGAGATATTAGCTGTAAAGTACAAGGTACCCATACTACAACCCACAGACCTAAAGAATCTAATTAAAAAGGAAGAAACAGGGGAAGACGCTTGAATCTCACTCAGAAGCAGAAGTACAATAGGTGTGAGTGGATCAAGGGAGTGAATTGGGTGGGAGCCATGGTGGGGAAAGGAAAAATGAAGATGAGGTGTAGGGAAACTTTGGAGAGAGGAACTGGAAAGTAAATGAACATCAATGGCTGGTGGGTGGTGAAGAGGGGGCATTTCTAGGACATCCCAGAGTCCTGGATGAGGGAGATTCCATGAAGCCTTTGAGGGTAACTCTAGGTGAGACTTTTAGCAGTGGAGGACACTCAGCCTGATGCAGCCACTTCCTGTAGCCAGGCAGGACTCTAAGGGATGCATGAGGACACTAATTCATCCATAAAACCTAATTTGTTCTGCTACTATAAGTTCAGAGACAAAGATTGAACACAGTCTGAGGGAATTGTCAACCAATGACTGGCCCAAATTGAGACCTATCTCATGGGCAAAAAACAATCTCTGACACTGTTAATGATACTGTTCGGCTTGCAGACAAGATCCTAGCATAACTGTCTTCTGAGAGGCCACTCAGCAGCTGATTGAAACTGATGCAGAGACACACAGTCCAACACTTGGCAGAGTCAAGGAGCCTTGTGGAAGAGTTGGGAGAAGGATTGAGGGAACCAGAGGGGATAGGGACTCCACAAGAAGACCAAGAGAGTCAAATAAAATAGGATTCCAGAGACTGAACCACCAACCAAAGTGAATACATTGACTGGACCAAGCCCTCCCCCACCATCCTGCACATATATAGCAGATGTGCACTTTGTTCTTTACAAGGGTCTCTTAACAACTGGAGCAGGGTCTGTCCTTGACTCTGTTGCCTGCCTGTGGATCCTGTATCTCTAATTGGGTTGCCTTGTCTGGCTTTAATGGTTGCTGATGTGCCTAGTCTTATGGTGGCTTAATGTACCAGGGTGTGCTGGCACCCACAGGAGTCTTTCCACTTCTCAGAGGAGAAGGGAATGGGGGATGGGGGAGGGACTATATAATGGGGAAGGGGGACTGTGATTGGGAATGAATCAATGAATGAATAAATAAATAAATAAATAAATGGAAAAAATAATTACCTTACCTAAATGTTCATTTGCTCATCCATCACTTACTATACTTTTTACAATCATATAATGGGAAGTTAGAGAGGTGACTCCTTTGGTAAAGTACTTACTTTACAAGCATGAGTACCAGAGCTCAACCCCAGGAATGCTGGTGGTCTGCTGTTTTCCCAGATCTTGAAAGATAAAAACATAGGCTTCTTTGGCATTCTCTGGCCAGCTAGTCTAACAAAATTTGTGAGGACCAGTTTCAATAATAGATCCTGTCTCAAAAAAATAAGATGGGAGAAAATTGCAGAAGACATTTGATGTCAGCATCCACCTTACACATGCACAACCCATGCAAACCTCATGCACACATATGTGCAAAGACACATTAATGCATACATGAATTCATATAGCCACAGGAAAAAAAGCCAACTGCAGTGCAATCAGAACTTTGTCAACTGTATCTATAATATCAGCAGTGGGGAAGACAGACCAGAATGATTATTAATTCAATATTAGCCTGAACGGCATGATGAGTTGCAAAACAACTTGAATTGCATATTGAGATCTTGTTTCACAAAACGAATAAATATTCCAACACCCAGTAGCATGCTGCCCTCATTATAAACTATCTGAAATTCTTCTTAGTAGTAGAAGTGATGCTGCTTTTCTACAATTCCTGTGATAGTTTCTGATGAATTATAAAGGAAAACAATGAGGCAAAAGGTGAACATGAAATATTATCTTTAATGTGGAAGTATAGTGTTAGCACTTTCCACTGCTTCAGTTGAATCTTAGATACTTGCAATTGGCATTAAATATCTTAGACTAATTGTCACTACAGAGGATTATGTCTTTAAATTAAGTCTGAATAACTATGTGTTAAGCTTTTAGTTAAATACATGGAACCATTTATTCATTCCTTTTTATGCCCTAATTAGATATTTCTTTAATATGAATATTACAAAGAGATTTTTCTAGGTCCTAGATATTACCCAAGTCGAAGCTCACATCTACATATTTAGAAGCTAGTTTCACCAACATTTCAGAACTAACTCAACATATATATATCTGTCCATAACTCTTCCTCAGTGGCAATGGCACAAAGGGATTTTATTGGTTCTTTGCTTCTAGGAACATCATCATATTTATGTCTTGATTTCACCTAAAAATTTAAACATACTGTTCTAATATGAATTTTGAGAGAGAAGACATAATTCAGTCCATCGATAAACTCATTTATTAGTTCTAAGTGAGAATCTAGTTTAAAAAAAGAACAAAAATGCCAGTGCAGGCAACTATTCCCAGAAAAACTCTCAATTACCATAGAGGGAGAAACCAAGATACTGCATGACAAAACCAAATATAACAATATTTTTCTACCAATCTAGAGGATAATAGCAGGAAAACTCCAACATGAGGAGGGTCACTACACTCACGAGAAAGAAAGAAAGTAATCTTATAACAAACACAGAAGAAGAGAACCACACAAACGTAATTCCAATTCTAACAACAAAAATAATAGGAAATAACAAATATTGGTCCTTAGTACCTCTGGACATCAATGAACTCAATTCCCTAATTACAAAGAAATAGACTAACAGACTGGATATATAAACAGGACCCAGCATTTTGCTGCATACAGGAAACACACCTCAGTGAAAAAGACAGATAAAATTTCAAACTAAAGGCTAGAAAAAAATTTCAAGCAATGGTTCCAAGAACAAGCTGAAGTAGCAATTTTAGTACCCAATAAAATAGACTTTCAACCAAAAGTTATCAAAAGATGGGGAAGGACACTACATATTCATCAATGGAAAAATCAACCAGGATGAACTCTCAGTTCTGAACATCGATGCTCCAAATGCAAGGGCACCCATGTTTGTAAAAGAAATATTACCAAAGCTCAAAGCACACATTGAACCTCACACAATAATCGTAGGAGATGTCAACATCCCACTCTCATAAATGAGATCTCACAGATCAAGGAAACAGAAACTAAACAAAGACACAATGAAACAAATAGAAGTTATGAATGAAATGTATTTAACAGATATCTGCAGAACATTTCACCCTAAAACCAAGTAATATACCTTCTTCTCATCACCTTATCCAAAGTTGACAGCCTAATTGGATACAAAACAAGCCTCAATCACTACAAGAAGATTGAAATAATGCCATGCTCCTTATCAGATCACCTTGGACTATGGCTGATCGTCAAGAACAACTAAAACAACAGAAATCCCACATACACATGGAAGCTGAACAACTCTATTCAATGATAACTTGGTCAGGGAAAAAATAAAGAAATTAAATACTTTTTAGAACTTAACAAAACTGAAGGTACAACATATGCAAACTTATGGGACACATTGAAAGCAATGCTAAAAGGAAAACTCATGGCTCTGACTGAATCCATAAAGAAATTGGAGAGAGCATACACTAGCAACTTGACAGCACACCTGAAAGCTCTAGAACAAAAAGAAGCAAATACACCCAAGAGGACTAGATGGCAGGAAATAATCAAACTCAGGGCTGAAATCATCCAAGTAGAAGCAAAGACAACTATACAAAGAATCAACAAAACCAGAAGCTGTTTCTTTAATAAAATCAACAAGACAGATAAAACCTTAACCAGACTAACCAGAGTGCATAGTGACAGTATCCAAATTAACAGAACCAGAAATGAAAACAGAGACATAACAACAGAAACTGAAGAAATTAAAAGAATTATCAGATCCTACTACAAAAGTCTATATTCAACAAATTGGAAAATCTAGATGAAATGGATGATTTTCTAGACAGTCTTCAGGTACCAGAGTTAAATCAGAATCAGGTAAATCATCTAAACTGTCCCATAACACCCAAGGAAATAGAAATCAGTCATTAAAAATCCCCCAAATAAAAAAATGCCCAGGACCAGAGGGTTTTAGTGCAGAATACTATCAGAACTTCAAAAATTCCAATATTTCTATAAACCCACAGTTACATTAATACATAAACCAAACAAAGACCCAACAAAGAGAGAACTTCAGACCAATTTCCCTCATATACATTGATGAAAAATTACTCAATAAAATTCGTGCAAAGCAACCTAAGAACACATTAGATCTATCATTCACCATGATCAAGTAGGCTTCATCTCAGGGATGCAGAGATGGTTCAATACATGGAAATGCATCAATGTAATACACTACATAAACAAACTCAAAAGAAAACCACATGATCATCTTATTAAATGCTGAAAAAGCTTTTGACAAAATACACCACCACTTCATGTTAAAAATATTAGAGATATCTGGAAATCAAGGCCCATACCTAAACATTATAGAAGCAATATACAGCAAAAAAAAAAAAAAAAAAAAAGAAAGAAAGAAAAGAAAGAAAAAAAGGAAAAAAGAAAAGAGAATTAGTCAAGCTCAAACTAAATGGAGAGAAACTTGTAGTAATCCCACAAAAATCAGGAACAAGACAAGGCTGCCCACTCTCTTCCTATCTATTCAATATAGTACTTAAGTTCTAGCTAGAGAAATTAGGCAACAAAAGTTGATAAAGGGGATGCAAATTAGAATGGAGGAAGAGAAGATATCACAATTTTTTTTTGTTTTTTTTTAATTTACATTCCAAATCATTTCCCCTTTCCCGTTTCCTCGCTCCCCGAAAGTCCCATAAGCCCCCATTCTTCCCTCTTTTCTCCAATCAACCCCCTCTCATTTCTCTGTCCTGGTGTTCCTCTACATCCAGTCTTTCCAGGACCATGGGTCTCTCCTACCATCTTCTTAGAAATCTATTGATATGCGAATTGTGTCTAGGGTATTCCGAGATTCTGGGTTAATATCCCCTTATCAGTGACTGCATACCATGTGTGTTCTTTTGTGATTGGGTTACCTCACTAAGGATGATATTTTCAAATTCTGACCATTTGCCTAGGAATTTCGTGAATTCATTGTTTTTAATTGCAGAGTAGTATTCCATTGTGTAGATATACCACATCTTCTGAATCCATTCCTCCATTGAGGGACATCTGGGTTCTTTCCAGCTACTGGCTATTATAAATAAGGCTGCTATGAACATAGTGGAGCATGTGTCCTAATTGCATGCAGGGGAGGCCTCTGGGTATATGCCTAGGAGTGGTGTAGCCGGATCCTCCGAGAGTGTCATGCCCAGTTTTCAGAGGAACCGCCAGACTGCTTTCCAGAGTGGTTGTACCAGCTTGCAATTCCACCAGCAGTGGAGGAGTGTTCCTCTTTCTCCACATCCTCGCCAACAACTGCTGTCTCCTGTGTTTTTTATTTTAGCCATCCTGACTGGTGTGAGATGGAATCTCAGGGTTGTTTTGATTTGCATTTCCCTAATGACTAAGGATGATGCACATGTCTTTAGGTGCTTCTCAGCCATTAGATATTCTTCAGGTGAGAACTCTTTGTGTAGCTCTGTACCCCATTTTTTAATAGGGTTACTTGCCTCTCTGGAGTTTAACTTCTTGAGTTCTTTGTATGTATTGGATATTAGTCCTCTGTCGGATGTAAGGTTGGTAAAGATCATTTCCCAGTTAGTTGGTTGCTGCTTTGTCTTTTTGACAGTGTCTTTTGCCTTGCAAAAACTTTGTAATTTAATGAGGTCCCATTTGTCTATTCTTGAATTTAGAGCATAAGTTATTGGAGTTCTGTTCAGGAAGTTCTCCCCTGTGCCTATATGTTCAAGGTTCTTCCCTACTTTCCCTTCTATTAGTTTCTGTGTGACTGGTTTTATGTGGAGATCCTTGATCCACTGAGAATTGAGCTTAGTGCAAGGAGATAAGAATGGGTCAATTTGCATTCTTCCGCATGCTGACCTCCAGCTGAGCCAGCACCATTTGTTGAAAAGGCTATCTTTTTTCCACTGGATGGTTTCAGCTCCTTTGTCAAAGATCAAGTGACCATAGAAGTGTGGATTCATTTCTGGGTCTTCAATTCTGTTCCATTGATCTACATGCCTGTCACTGTACCAATACCATGTGGTTTTTAACACTATTGCTCTGTAGTACAGCTTGAGGTCCGGGATACTGATTCTTTTACTCTTGAGAATAGTTTTAGCTATTCTGGGTTTTCTGTTATTCCAGATGAATTTTTGAATTGCTCTTTCTGACTAACCAGAGGGCACAGAGATAGTATCCAAATTAATAAAATCAGAAACGAAAAGGGAGAGATAACAACAGAAACTGAGGAAATTCAAAAAATCATCAGATCCTACTACAAAAACCTGTATTCAACACAAATAGAAAATCTTGAAGAAATGGACAATTTCCTTGACAGATACCAAATACCAAAATTAAATCAGGATCAAATAGACCATCTAAACCGTCCTATAACCCCTGAAGAAATAGAAGTTGTCATTGGAAGTCTTCCAACCAAAAAAAGCATAGGTCCAGATGGTTTTACTGCAGAATTCTATCAGACCTTCAAAGAAGACCTAACACCAATACTCTTCAAACTGTTCCACAAAATAGAAACAGAAGGAACACTACCCAACTCATTCTATGAAGCCACAATTACACTAATACCAAAAGCACACAAAGATCCGACAAAGAAAGAGAATCTCAGGCCCATCTCTCTTATGAATATCGATGCAAAAATACTCAATAAAATTCTTGCCAACCGAATCCAAGAACACATCAAAACGATCATTCACTATGATCAAGTAGGCTTCATCCCAGTGATGCAGGGATGGTTCAATATAAGGAAATCCATCAATGTAATCCACTATATAAACAACCTCAAAGAAAAAAACCACATGGTCATCTCATTAGATGCTGAGAAAGCATTTGACAAAATTCAGCATCCTTTCATGCTAAAGGTCTTGGAAAGATCAGGAATTCAAGGCCCATATCTAAACATAGTAAAAGCAATTTACAGCAAACCAGTAGCCAGCATCTATCTAAATGGAGAGAAACTTGAAGCAATCCCACTAAAATCAGGGACTAGACAAGGCTGCCCTCTCTCTCCATATCTTTTCAATATAGTACTTGAAGTTCTAGCTAGAGCAATTAGACAACAAAAAGAGGTCAAAGGGATACAAATTGGAAAGGAAGAAGTCAAACTATCACTATTTGCAGACGATATGATAGTATACTTAAGCGACCCAAAGAACTCCACCAGAGAACTCCTACAGCTGATAAACGACTTCAGCAAAGTGGCAGGATATAAAATCAACTCAAGCAAGTCAGAAGCCTTCCTATACTCAAAGGATAAGCAGGCTGAGAAAGAAGTAAGAGAAATGATACCCTTCACGATAGCCACAAACCATATAAAGTATCTTGGCATGACTCTAACCAAACAAGTGAAAGATCTGTATGACAAGAACTTCAAGTCTCTGAAGAAAGAAATTGAAGACGACCTCAGAAGATGGAAAAATCTGCCATGCTCATGGATTGACAGGATTAATATAGTAAAAATGAGCATCTTACCAAAAGTAATATACAGATTCAATGCAATCCCCATCAAAATCCCAACTCAGTTCTTTATTAGATATTTTCTTTATTTGCATTTCAAATGCTATCCCCCTTCCTTATTTCCCTTCCAAAACCCACATTCTGTCCTCCCTCCCCCTGCTCACTAACCAACCCACTACTGCTTCCCTGACCTGGCATTCCCCTAACACTAGGGAAATGAGCCTTCACAGGTCCAAGGGCCTCTCCTCTCATTGATGTCTGACAAGGCCATCCTCTGCTACACAGGTGGCTGAAGCTGTGGGTTCCTCCATGTGTACTCTTAGGTTGGTGATAAGTACCTGTGAACTCTGGGGTTCTGGTTGGTTGCTCTTTTTCTTCTTTCTATAGGGATGCAAACTCTTTCAGCTCATTTCTCTAGTGCCTCCATTAATGACCCTGTGTTCAGTTCAACGGTTGGCTAAGAGCATCCCCCTCTCTATTTCTCAGGCACTGGCAGCGTCTCTCAGGAGACAGCTATATATATCAGGCTTCTGTCAGCAAGTACTTATTGGCATCCACAATAGTGTCTGAGTTTGGTAGCTGTATATGTGATGGATGCCCAGGTGGGGCAATCTCTGGGTGACCTTTCTTTTAGTATAAATCTCAAGTCCAAATGGATCAAGGACCAAAATCAGTTATGGTGATTGTAATAGAAGAGAAAGTGAGGAAGAGCCTCTAGCACATAAGCACAGGGGGAAATTTCCTGAATGAAATACCACTGTCTTATATTTTAATATCAACAATACACAAATGGGGCCTCATAAAATTGAAAACCTTCTGTAAAGCAATGGACATCATCAATAGGAAAAAAATAGCAACCCCCAATTTGGCAAAAGATCTTTATGAACCCTACATCTGACAGAGTGCTATTTTCCAAAACTATACTAGTCAGATTAGTCAAGATCAAAATCTCAGGTAATAGCAGATGTTGGCAAGGATATGGAAAAAGAGGAACTCTCCTTCATTGCTGGTGGGATTGAAAACTGGTACAACAACTCTGGAAATCAGTCCAGGAGTTCATCAGAAGATTTGTAATAGTTCTGAATGGCAACAGGGTAACTGGGACCTCCAGAAACAGGGACAATCAAGCATAATATCGCTTGGGTCTCAGCCAGCATGTGTGCTCCTTGCATTGAAGAACTGAGCAGATTTGCGGTCACCTACACGCCAGCTCTGCTGTGGGAAATCTGCCCTGCAGAGGGACCCCCACTCTGGGAGAGAGCGCACCGCACAGGGCGGGAGTATACCAGCCTCCCCTTGACGACCTCTGCTCCAGGGATCAACTGCACTGAGCATACAGGTACCCAGGGACACCCCCAAGATACCATCGCCTGGGACACAGCCCGTTGGCTTCCATCTGCGCACAAGAACAGGGCAGCTCTGCAGTCATCTGGGAGCCCTCTGCTCAGCAGAGTGATCTGCCCTGAGAGAGTACAGAGTGCACTCCACCATCTTTGCTCCAGCAACAGGGCAACTGGGACCTCGAGACACAGGGACAATCAAGCATAATATCACTTGGGTCTCAGCCAGCTTGTGAGCTCCCTGCTCCCAAGAACTGGGCAGGTCTGCAGTCACCTACGCGCCAGCTATGCTGTGGGACATCTGCCATGCCGAGGGACCTTCACACTGGGAGAAAGCACACCCGCACAGGGCGGGGAGCATACCAGCCTCCCCTTGACTACCTCTGTTCCTGGGATCCACTATGCTGAGCCTTTGGATGTGCAGGGATTCCCCAATATAGCAGCACTTGGGGCAAGGCACATCAGGGCTCCAAAGTCACTCAGGAGCAGGGCAGGCCCCAGCAATTGGTGCCAGGGGAATTCCAGTAATCTGGGGGGTGGGGTGGGGGAATAGCCTTGCAGACTCACAGGAGGTCCAAACAACAGCCAGTGACAGCAGGACCAACTAACACCAGAGGTAACCAGATGGCAAAAGGCAAACGTAGGAACGTTACTAACAGAAATCAAGGTAATATGGCACCATCCGAGCCCAACTCTCCAACAGCAGCAAATCCTGGATACCCCATCACACCCGAAAGGCAAGATCTGGATTTAAAATCACTTCTCATGATGCTATTAGAGGATTTCAAGAAGGACACAAATAAATCTCATAAAGAAATACAGGAGAACATGAATCAACGGGTAGAAGCCCTTACAAAGGAAACACAAAAATCACTTAGAGAAATGCAAGAGAATACAGGTCAACCGATGGAGGCCCATAGGGAGGCAACACAAAAATCGCTTAAAGAAGTGAATCAACGGGTAGATGCCCTTACAAAGAAAACACGAGAATATCTTAAAGAAATGCAGGAGACTATGGATCAACAGATGGAAGCCCATGAGGAGGAAACACAAAAATCGGGAGAATTTGGGTAAACAGGCAGAAATCCTGAAAGAGGAAATGCAAAAATATCTTAAAGAACTACAGGAAAACACAAACAAACAAGTGAAGGATGTGAGCAAATCCATCCAGGATCTAAAAAAGGAAATAGAAACAACTAAGAAATCACAAAGGGAGACAACTTTGGAGATAGAAAACCTTAGGAAGAAATCAGGAGTCATAGATGCAAACATCAACAATAGAATACAAAAGATGGAAGAAAGAATCCCAGGTGCTGAAGATACCATAGAAAGCATTGACTCAACAGTCAAAGAAAATGCAAAAGGCAAAAAATGTATAACCCAAAACATCCAGGAAATCCAGGACACAATGAGAAGACCAAACCTAAGGATTATAGGTATAGATGAGAGAGAAGATTTGCAACTTAAAGGGCCAGTAAATATCTTCAACAAAATTATGGAGGAAAACTTCCCTAACCTAAAGAGAGAGATGCTGATGAACATACAAGAAGCCTACAGAACTCCAAACAGACTGGACCAGAACAGAAATACCTCCTGTCACATAATAATCAAAACATCAAATGTACTAAGCAAAGAAAGAATATTAAAAGCAGTAAGAGAAAAAGGCCGAGTAACATATAAAGGAAGATCTATCTGAATCACATCAGACTTCTCCCCAGAGACTATGAAAGTCAGAAGATCCTGGGCAGATCTCATACGGACTCTAAGAGAACACAAATGCCAGCCTAGACTGCTATACCCAGCAAAACTCTCAATCACCATAGATGGAGAGACCAAGATATTCCATGATAAAACCAAATTTACACAATATCTTTCCACAAACCCAGCCCTACAATGGATAATAGGTGGAAACCACCAATACAGGGAGAAAAACTACACCCTGGAAAAAATGAGATAGTAACCTTCTTGCATCAAACCCAAAAGTAGATAACCATCAAACATAAAGATACCGTCAAGAACAGTAGGTAGGAATAATTACTATTCCTTAACCTCTCTTAATATCAATGGTCTCAATTCCCCAATAAAAAGACATAGACTAACAGACTGGATATGTAAACAGGACCCAGCATTTTGCTGTGTGCAGGAAACGCACCTCAGTGTCAAAGACAAGCACTACCTCAGAGTAAAAGTCTGGAAAACAATTTTACAACCAAATGGTCCCAGGAAATGAGCCAGCATAGCTAGCTATCCTAATATCAGATAAAATTGACTTTCAAACTGAAGTCATCAAAAAAGACACAGAAGGACACTACATACTGATCAAAGGAAAAATCCACCAAGAAGAACTTTCAATTCTGAATATCCATGCCCCAAATGCAAGGGCATGCTCATTTGTAAAAGAAAGTTTACTAAAGCTCAAAGCACACATCTCACCTCACACAATAATAGTAGGTGACTTAAACACCCCGCACTCTGAAATGGATCTTTCAGGAAAGCAGAAACTAAACAGGGACACAGTGAATCTAATTGAAGCCTTGGGCCAAATGGAACTAACAGATATATATAGAACATATCATCCTAAAGCAATAGAATACACCTTCTTCTCAGCACCTCATGGTACCTTCTCCAAAGTTGACCATATAATTGGTCACAAAACAGACCTCAACTGATATAAGAAGATCAAACTAATCCCATGACTCCTATCAGATCACTATGGAATAAGGGTGGTCTTCAATGGCAACAAAAACAAAAGAAAACCCACGTACACATGGAGGCTGAACAATGCTCTACTCAATGATAACTTGGTCAAGGATGAAATAAAGAACGAAATCAAAGACTTTTTAAAATTTATTGAAAATGAAGGCACAACATACCCTAATTTATGGGACACAATGAAAGCAGTGCTAAGATGAAAATTCATAACCCTGAGTGCCTCCAAAAAGAAACAGGGGAGAGCATACACTAATAGCTTAATGGCACACCTGAAAGCCCTAGAACAGAAAGAAGCAAATACACCCAAGAGGAGTAGAAGGCAGGAAATCATCAAACTCAGTGCTGAAATATATCAAGTAGAAACAGATAAAACCATACAAAGAATCAATGAAACTAGGAGTAGGTTCTATGAGAAAATCAACAACATAGATAAGCCCTTAGCCAGACTAGCCAGAGGACACAGAGACAGTATCCAAATTAACAAAATTAGAAACTAAAAGGGAGATATAACAAAAGAACCAAGGAAAATCAAAAAATTATCATATTCTACTACAAAAGCCTGTATTCAACACAAATAGGAAATCTGGAGGAAATGTAAAATTTCCAAGACAGATACCAAATACAAAAATTAAATCAGGATCAAATAGACCATCTAATCATCCTATAACCCCTGAAGAAATAGAGGTCTTCATTGGAAGACTTCCAACCAAAAAAGCACAGGTCCAGTTTGTTTTAGTGCAGAATTTTATCAGACCTTCAAAGAAGACCTAACACCAATTCTCTTCAAACTATTCCACAAAATAGAAACAGAAGGATCACTACCCAACTCACTCTATGAAGCCACAATTATGCTAATACCAAAATCACACAAAGATCCAACAAAGAAAGAGAATCTCAAGCCAATTTTTCTTATGAATATCGATGCAAAAATACTCAATAAATTCTTGCCAACTGAATCTTTCTTGCGAACCGAATTCAAGAACACATGAAAACGATCATTCACCATGATCAAGTAGGCTTCCTCCCAGGGATGCAGGGATGCTTCAATATAAGGAAGTCCATCAATGTAATCCACTACATAAACAATCTCAATGAAAAAAAAAACACATGGTCATTTCATTAGATGCTGAGAAAGCATTTGACAAAATTCAGCATCCTTTCATGCTAAAGGTCTTGGAAAGATCAGGAATTCAAGACCCATATCTAAACATAGTAAAAGCAATTTACAGCAAAACGGTAGCCAGCATCAATCTAAATGGAGAGAAAATTGAAGCAATCCCATTAAAATCAGGGACTAGACAAGACTACCCTCTCTCTCCACATCTTTTCAATATAGTACTTGAAGTTCTAGCTAGAGCAATTAGACAACAAAAGGAGGTCAAAGGGATACAAATTGGAAAGGAAGATATCAAACTATCACTATTTGCAGACGATATGATAGTATACATAAGCGACCCAAAGAACTCCACCAGAGAACTCCTACAGCTGATAAACAACTTCAGCAAAGTGGCTGGATATAAAATCAACTCAAACAAGTCAGTAGCCTTTCTATACTCAAAGGATAAGCAAGCTGAGAAAGAAATAAGAGAAATGATACTCTTCACAATAGCCACAAACGATATAAAATATCTTGGTGTGACTCTAACCAAACAAGTGAAAGATCTCTTTGACAAGAACTTCAAGTCTCTGAAGAAAGAAATTGAAGAAGACCTCAGAAGATGGGAAAGTCTTCCACGCTCATGGATTGGCAGGATTAATATTGTAAAAATGCCCATCTTGCCAAAAGCAATATACAGATTCAGTGTAATCCCCATCCTAATCCCAATGCCATTCTTCATAGATTTAGAAAGAGCAATTCAAAAATTCATCTGGAATAACAGAAAACCCAGGATAGCTAAAACTATTCTCAAGAGTAAAAGAACTTCTGGGTTAATCAGGATCCCAGACCTCAAGGTGTACTCCAGAGCAATAGTGTTAAAAACTGCATGGTATTGGTACAGTGACAGGCATGTGGATCAATGGAACAGAATTGAAGACCCAGAAATGATTCCACACTCCTATGGTCACTTGATCTTTGACCAAAGGAGCTAAAACCATCCAGTGGAAAAAAAGATAGCCTTTTCAACAAATGGTACTCGTTCAAATGGGGGTCAACAAGCAGAAGAATGCAAATTGATCCATTCTTATCTCCTTGCACTAAGCTCAATTCCAAGTGGATCATGGACCTCCACATACAACCAGAAACACTGAAACTAATAGAAAGGAAACTAGGTAAGAACCTTGAACATATGGGCACAGGGGAGAATTACCTGAACAGAACTCTAATAGCTTATGCTCTAAGATCAAGACTTGACAAATGGGACCTCATAAAATTACAAAGTTTCTTTAAGGAATAGACACTGTCAAAAGGACAAAGCAGCAACCAACTAACTGGGAAATGATCTTTACCAATCCTACATCCGAGAGAGGGCTAATATCCAATATATACAAAGAACTCAAGAATTTAGACTCCAGAGAGCCAAGTAACCCTATTAAAAAATGGGGTATAGAGCTAAACAAATAGTTCTCACCTGAAGAATATCTAATGGCTGAGAAGCACCTAAAGAGATGTTCAACATCTTTAGTCATTAGGGAAATGCAAGTCAAAACAACCCTGAAATTCCATCTCACACCAGTCAGAATGGCTAAGATCAAAAACACAGGAGACAGCAGTTGTTGGCGACGATGTGGAGAAAGAGGAACACTCCTCCACTGCTAGTGGGATTGCAAGCTGGTACAACCACTCTGGAAAGCAGTTTGGCAGTTCCTCAGAAAACTGGGCATGACACTCCCGGAGGATCCTGCTATACCACTCCTGGGCATATACCCAGAGACTTCCACTGCATTCAATAAGGACACATGCTCCACTATGTTCATAGCAGCCTTGTTTATAACAGCCACAATCTGGAACGAACCCAGATGTCCCTCAATGGAAGAATGGATTCAGAAGTTGTGGTATATTTACACAATGGAATACTACTCTACAATTAAAAACAATGAACTCATGAAATTCCTAGGCAAATGGTCAGAACCTGAAAATATCATCCTTAGTGAGGTAACCCAATCACAAAAGAACACACATGATATGCAGTCACTGATAAGGGGATATTAACCCAGAATCTCGGAATACCCTAGACACAATTCACATATCAATAGATATCCAAGAAGATTTCCAAGAAGATGTAAGGAGAGACCTCTGGTCCTGGAAAGACTGGATGTAGGGGAATGCCAGGATAGAGAAGCAAGAGGGTGTTGAATGGGGAACAGAGGGAGGAAAGGGGGCTTATGGGACTTTCAGGGAGGGAGGAAATGGGAAAGGAGAAATGATTTGGAATGTAAATAAAAAAACTTAGAAAATAAATAAAAAAAAATTGTAGAGCCCATATCCAATCAATAAGAACAGCTCCTGGTTGAGGAATGGGGCCACATACTCAACTCAAAAATATTAATCAAGAATTTATCCTGTCAACAGGAAATGCAGGGACAAAGCTTTGAACAGAGGCTGAAGGAAAGGCGATCCAAAGACTGCCATACCTAGGGATCCATCCCATCTGCAGACACCAATCCAGGTACTATTGCTGATGCCAAAAAATGCTTGCTGACAGGAGCCTGGTATAGCTGTCCCCTGAGATGTTCTGCCAGATACAGAAACAGATGCATGCGGTCAGATGTCCAACTGAGCATGGGGATATCAATGGATAAGTTAGGGCAAGGACTGAGGGAGCTGAAGGAGTTTGGAACCTCATAGGAAAAACAACAATATCAACCATCCAGACCTTAAATTCCCAGGGACTAAGCCACCAACCAAAGAGTACACATGAGGACACCCATGGCTCTAGGTGAGTATGTAGCAGAGGATTATCTTATCTGGCATCAATGGGAGTAGAACTCCTTTGTCCTGTAGAGGCTGGATGACCCTGCATAGGGGAATGCTTGTGCACTGAGGCTGGAGTGAGTGGGCAACAGTGAGAGGGAGCACCCTCATAGAGGAAGAGGGGAAGGGAATGGGGGTTTGTGCAGGGGAGATTGGGATGTGTGATAACATTTGACATGTAAATAAATAAAATAACCAAGAGGATATAGTTTATTCAGGGTTTCCTAATAAGATTATTATATCATTTTTGAATGCAGCTACTCTTGTTAAAAATCTCTATAAAATTCAGCATAACAAATAAAAATTCATACAAGGTAAATAATGCAATTTTGTTTATACACAAATCTATATGAATATTGCTATATCAGTTTTAGAATTATATTATTACTTTCAAAATAATTTCTTATTCTATAGTTATCACTACACAACATTCTATGCTCCCTTCTTACACACACACACACACACACACACACACACAAGCACACATACACTGACATATATATATATATATATATATATATATATATATATATATATATAGTGAATATATATTCAATTTTTTTAAATTTTATTTTATTTTCTAAGGTTTTTTTTATTTACATTCAAAATTATTTCCCCTTTCCCGTTTCCTCCCTCCCCAAAAGTCCCATAAGCCCCCTTCCCTCCCCTTTTCCCCATTCAACACCCTCTCGCTTCTCTGTCCTGGCATTCCCCTACATCCAGTCTTTCCAGGACCAGGGGTCTCTCCTTACATCTTCTTGGAAATCTATTGATATGCGAATTGTTTCTAGGGTATTCCGAGATTCTGGGTTAATATCCCTTTATCAGTGACTGCATACCATGTATGTTCTTTTGTGATTGGGTTACCTCACTAAGGATGATATTTTCAAGTTCTGACCTAGGAATTTCATGAATTCATTGTTTTTAATTGCAGAGTAGTATTCCATTGTGTAAATATACCACATCTTCTGAATCCATTCCTCCATTGAGGGACATCTGGGTTCTTTCCAGCTTCTGGCTATTATAAATAAGGCTGCTATGAACATAGTGGAGCATGTGTCCTTATTGCATGCAGATAAAGCCTCTGGGTATATGCCCAGGAGAGGTATAGCCGGGTCCTCCGGGAGTGTCATGCCCAGTTTTCTGAGGAACAGCCAGACTGCTTTCCAGAGTGGTTGTACCAGCTTGCAATTCCACCAGGTTTTTTTTTGTTTTTTTTTCTTTTTTTTTTTTTTTTGTTCCTCAGAAAACTGGGCGTGAATATATATTCTAAACAGTCATTTTTTTACAAGTAAATTTGTCTGTTCTAGAAATTTCATAGAAATTGAATCAATTTGGATATATTTGTGACAAAATACTGTGTATAATATTTTGGAGTGTATTCATGTGCTACCAAATATCAACAGGTTTTCATTTACATAGATAAAAAGTGTCTATTGTTTCCACATTCAAGATGTTAAGTAGTAAAATATCTCCTTTGTCAAGAGAATCTCTTCAAACTTGTCTTTTAAAGATTCTTTCCATTTCCATATAAATTTCAGTATTTCTTTGGCAGTTCTGTAAAAAACATACCACTGATATTATATTTGAGGTTCTATTAAGTAAGTAGGTTGCTTTGGGTAGTACAGACATTTAACATTAATGCTTCTTTCAACCTGTGACCCCAGGATTTTGTATATTGTGTATGAGCATATATTTGTGTAAGCTTGTACTTTTCTTTTTTATAAAAGCTTTATAATATCAGGTGAAAAGAAATCTAACCTCTAGTTAGCTATGTTATTATTAATATCAGCAGTGACAGTACTAGTGGTAGTAGTAGTATTAGTAATGTGAGAAAATAAATCCATGCAATCCAGGACAGCCTTCAACTTACTATGTAGCCAAGGATAGACTCAAACTGCTAATTCTCTTGTTTATTCCTCACCAGTATTACAATTATAGCCACACTCTCACTTCCTGATTTGTTACAATTATTCTTAGCTGATGTTGTAGCTATTGTAAATATCATTGCTTTCTCAGTTTCTATTTTAGATAAATTGTTATTAGTGTCAGACAATGCTCTTGATTTTTGCATGTGGATTTTGAGTTCTGCATCAATGCTAAATTTTCTTATATTGTTTTTATGTGGCGTGTTTAGAGTTTTTATGAAAAAAAATAATGTACAAACTATTTGAAAACTTTCTGTATTAGTTAGAGTTTTACTGCTATGAACAGACACCATGATCAATGCAAGTTTTATAAAAGGCAGCATTTACTTGGGGCTGGGTTACAGGTTCAGAGGTTCAGTTCATTGTCATCAAGGCATGACGCATGGCAGCATCCAGACAGACATAGTGCAGGAGGAGCTGAGAATTCTACATCTTTATCCAAAGGAAGCCAAGGACAGACTCGGCACCCTCAGGCATCTAGGAGGAAGATCTCTAAGCCCAACCCCACAGTGACACACTTCTGCAACAAGGCCACACCTTCTAATAGTGCCAGTCTCTGGGACAAGCATATGCAAACCATCACACTGTCTTTCCAATGTGGATGCTCTTCATGTCCTTTTTCAGCCTGGATACTCAAGTGACAGTTCTCAGGACCATGGAGAATATGAGTCTGGAATGTTTCTCTTACTCTAGATCTTAAGGAAAATGATTTAAGTTTCCCTCTTCAGCCTAGCATTAGCAGAGTGATTATTATATATGACTTTCACTATAATAGTTTATATGAGTTATAGCTCTTTCTTAAGCATTATTTGATTTAATATTTGTCAATGTACATGAGCATATATTTTTCTGCTTATGCCTATTTGATTTGGATATTCTTAGCATTGTTGTGTTTGCAAATGTATTGTTAACATGTAAACATTTAAAATACTTTTGTCTTATTTATTATTTGTCATATTTTTCATATGTGATATCTAGCTATAATTCTTTTCATCCAATATCAATAGGACTAATCCAAGACTTGTCTTTCTTTTGGTATTTGTGAACTGTTACTTTTAAACTGTCTACATTAGCATTGGTGAAGTGAATCCCCTTTATACACCCATTTCTACCTTGCTTGTTCCCCTTCCTTTATGATTATTTTTATTGCTTTGCTTAGCAAAATTATGCTAGCTGGAACATTTAGGGTTAGTATTAACACATTAATTTTGTTTCTTTTTTCTATTGTTTTCAATTCACCTTTGAAATTACTTTGTTATTTTTATACTCATAGATTTTGTTCTCATAATATCTTTTGTAATTTCAATTGCTGAGTTTCTGAAGACTTTTAGTGACCATTTCAGAGTTTCCATTTTTTTAACTTTCTTTTTTTTATTATTTATTTTATTTTATTTTTATTTTTAAAAGACATCTTTTTTATATTTATTTTATTTTATTTTATTTTACATTCCAAATCATTTCCCCTTTCCCGTTTCCTCTCTCCCCGAAAGTCCCATAAGCCCCCTTCCCTCCCTCTTTTCTCCATTCAACCCCCTCTCTTTTCTCTGTCCTGTCGTTCCCCTACATCCAATCTTTCCAGGACCAGGGGTCTCTCCTTCCATCTTCTTAGAAATCTATTGATATGCGGATTGTGTCTAGGGTATTCCGAGATTCTGGGTCAATATCCTCTTATCATATCTTTTCAATATAGTACTTGAAGTTCTAGCTAGAGCAATTATTTTATTTTTTTAATTTACATTCCAAATCATTTCCCCTTTCCTGTTTCCTCCCTCCCCGAAGGTCCCATAAGCCCCCTTCCCTCCCTCTTTTCTCCATTCAACCCCCTCTCGTTACTCTGTCCTGGCATTCCCCTACATCCAGTCTTTCCAAGACCAGGGGTCTCTCCTTCCATCTTCTTAGAATTCTATTGTATGCGGATTGTGTCTAGGGTATTCTGAGATTCTGGGTCAATATCCCCTTATCAGTGACTGCATACCATGTGTGTACTTTTGTGATTGGGTTACCTCACTAAGGATGATATTTTCAAGATCTGACCATTTGCTTAGGAATTTCGTGAATTCATTGTTTTTAATTGCAGAGTAGTATTCCATTGTGTAGATATACCACATCTTCTGAATCCATTCCTCCGTTGAGGGACATCTGGGTTCTTTCCAGCTTCTGGCTATTATAAATAAGGCTGCTATGAACATAGTGGAGCATGTGTCCTTATTGCATGCAGGTAAAGCCTCTGGGTATATACCCAGGAGTGGTATAGCCGGATCCTCCCGAGTGTCATGCCCAGTTTTCTGAGGAACCGCCAGACTGCTTTCCAGAATGGTTGTACCAGCTTGCAATACCACCAGCAGTTTAGGAGTGTTCCTCTTTCTCCACATCGTCGCCAACAACTGCTGTCTCCTGTGTTTTTGATCTTAGCCATCCTGACTGGTGTGAGATGGAATCTCAGGGTTGTTTTGATTTGCATTTCCCTAATGACTAAGGATGATGAACATCTCTTTAGGTGCTTCTCAGCCATTAGATATTCTTCAGGTGAGAACTCTTTGTTTAGCTCTGTACCCCATTTTTAGTAGGGTTACTTGCCTCTCTGGAGTTTAACTTCTTGAGTTCTTTGTATATATTGGATATTAGCCCTCTGTCGGATGTAAGGTTGGTAAAGATCATTTCCCAGTTAGTTGGTTGCCGCTTTGTCTTTTTGACAGTGTCTTTTGCCTTGCAAAAACTTTGTAATTTAATGAGGTCCCATTTGTCTATTCTTGATCTTAAAGCATAAGCTATTGGAGTTCTGTTCAGGAAATTCTCCCCTGTGCCCATATGTTCAAGGTTCCTCCCTAGTTTCCCTTCTATTAGTTTCAACTTTCAATAACTTAAACACACAAGTTTGCTACTTTAATGTTAATAGTAAAATATTAGAACTTTTTATTTTTCCTTAATCTCTCAGATATCATATCAACTATACCTACATATGGTTATATATTTTTTTTAATTTTATTTTATTTTATTTTTTTAATTTACATTCCAAATCACTTCCCCTTTCCCGTTTCCTCCCTCCCCGAAAGTCCCATAAGCCCCCTTCCCTCCCTCTTTTCTCCGTTCAACCCCCTCTCATTACTCTGTCCTGGCGTTCCCCTACATCCAGTCTTTCCAGGACCAGGGGTCTCTCCTTCCATCTTTTTAGAAATCTATTGATATGCTGATTGTGTCTAGGGTATTCTGAGATTCTGGGTCAATATCCCCTTATCAGTGACTTCATACCATGTGTGATCTTTTGTGATTGGGTTACCTCACTAAGGATGATATTTTCAAGTTCTGACCATTTGCCTAGGAATTTCGTGAATTCATTGTTTTTAATTGCAGAGTAGTATTCCATTGTATAAATATACCACATCTTCTGAATCCATTCCTCCGTTGAGGGACATCTGGGTTCTTTCCAGCTTCTGGCTATTATAAATAAGGCTGCTATGAATATAGTGGAGCATGTGTCCTTATTGCATGCAGGTAAAGTCTCTGGGTATATGCCCAGGAGTGGTATAGCCGGATCCTCCGGAAGTGTCATGCCCAGTTTTCTGAGGAGCCGCCAGACTGCTTTCCAGAGTGGTTGTACCAGCCTGCAATTCCACCAGCAGTGGAGGAGTGTTCCTCTTTCTCCACATCCTCGCCAACAACTGCTGTCTCCTGTGTTTTTGATCTTAGCCATCCTGACTGGTGTGAGATGGAATCTCAGGGTTGTTTTGATTTGCGTAACAGGACCCAGCATTTTGCTGCATGCAGGAAACGCACCTCAGTGTCAAAGACAAACACTACCTCAGAGTAAAAGGCTGGAAAACAATTTTACAAGCAAATGGCCCCAAGAAACGAGGTGGAGTAGCCATCCTAATATCGGATAAAATTGATTTTCAACCTAAAGTCATCAAAAAAGACACAGAAGGACACTACATACTGATCAAGGGAAAAATCCACCATCAAGAACTCTCAATCCTGAATATCTATGCTCCAAATGCAAGGGCACCCTCATTCGTAAAAGAAACTTTACTAAAACTCAAAGCACACATCGCACCGCACACAATAATAGTGGGTGACTTCAACACCCCGCTCTCTGAAATGGATCGTTCAGGAAAGCAGAAACTAAACAGGGACACAGTGAATCTAATTGAAGCCTTGGACCAAATGGAACTAACTGATATATATAGAACATTTCATCCTAGAGCTAAAGAATACACCTTCTTCTCAGCTCCTCATGGTACCTTCTCCAAAATTGACCATATAATTGGTCACAAATCAGACCTCAACAGATACAAGAAGATAGAAATAATCCCATGCCTCCTATCAGATCACTATGGAATAAGGGTGGTCTTCAATGGCAACAAAAACAAAAGAAAACCCACATACACATGGAGGCTGAACAATGCTCTACTCAATGATAACTTGGTCAAGGTGGAAATAAAGAAAGAAATCAAAGACTTTTTGAAAGTTGATGAAAATGAAGGCACAACATACCCTAACTTATGGGACACAATGAAAGCAGTGCTAAGAGGAAAATTCATAGCCCTGAGTGCCACCAAAAAGAAACGGGAGACAGCATACACTAACAGCTTAATGGCACACCTGAAAGCCCTGGAACAAAAAGAAGCAAATACACCAAAGAGGAGTAGAAGGCAGGAAATCATCAAACTCAGGGCTGAAATCAATCAAGTAGAAACAAATAAAACCATACAAAGAATCAACAAAACGAGGAGTTGGTTCTTTGAGAAAATCAACAAGATAGATAAGCCCTTAGCCAGACTAACCAGAGGGCACAGAGATAGTATCCAAATTAATAAAATCAGAAACGAAAAGGGAGAGATAACAACAGAAACTGAGGAAATTCAAAAAATCATCAGATCCTACTACAAAAACCTGTATTCAACACAACTAGAAAATCTTGAGGAAATGGACAATTTCCTTGACAGATACCAAGTACCAAAATTAAATCAGGATCAAATAGACCATCTAAACCGTCCTATAACCCCTGAAGAAATAGAAGTTGTCATTGGAAGTCTTCCAACCAAAAAAAGCACAGGTCCAGATGGTTTTAGTGCAGAATTCTATCAGACCTTCAAAGAAGACCTAACACCAATACTCTTCAAACTGTTCCACAAAATATGGTTATATTTTTAAAGAATAAATTTGTGATAGTCTGGACGTATAGAAAGATCATCTATCTTTTATAAGATTCATAATAATTTTAATAGAGTATATTAGGAGAAAGAAACTAGAACAGAACATAAACGTGTAAAGACAAAGAGCCCATAAAAACATTGTATTCAAGTCAAATATGCATGTGACATTTCTTAAAATTAAGGAGAAAAGTACATTTATCATATTATATTTCGTATTCATTATTGACTCATCATTATCTTATATGATAAAATACTGTATGCACAGCAAAAGAATTGTTTAGTCAAATTGATTGTGAGAAGTTTTCCACACTGTTTCCAGGTTCCAGACGTTTTCTATTCTCTATAACAAAGCATTCCTTTGTTCTGAATGCAGAATAACATTTTATAACACTGCCCATGCTGTTTTTATAATACTGCATGGGGTTCAGTGTTATTTAATGAGGCATTTCTCTTCATCAATCTGAGAAGCTCAGAAATGTTTTCATGCTGTGCACAAAGATGAGAGTTTATAGAATATGCTTGACTGTAAAATTTCTCTATTTTTATGCAAACATAAATCAATAAACTTGTGAAGTTGATGATCTACTTAATGTTTGGCTCACAGTTTGCGAGCAAGTATTAGGTGAAGTAGTGAGAAAAAAATACTCATGCACTATTAATTAGATTTGATTTTTTCTCATTATGTAGATCCCCTCCTTTTTTCACTAGTACAATTAAGAAAAGAGTGAATAAGTTATTTTTGCTTTTGATTTTCTATTCTACATAGACTTTTAGTTCTTGTTTTTTTTTTTAAATACTATTTTCCCCTTGGATTTTATCTACATGATGAAGAATATATTAGTAGGATAGCATGATGCTATAGTATGTGCATCTATAAATTCCATTATCATAAACCATGAAAAAGAGAATGGCATAGCAGTTAAAGGTTCAAGCTGTAACATTCTAATAAAACATTGCAATTTAAGGCTGTTCCTGTCTCATTCATAGCTATCCTGGAGTGCATGCAGGCCCTTCACTGAAGGTTGAACATGACTGAATACAGTTTTAGATGCCACATGTTACCATTAAATCAGCTGTTGTATAATCCCCAGCATGCTAGATTAAATTTGCACTAGCTTTTAACTGATTGAAACACCCAATGGAAACAGTTATGACATAGAATGACTTGTATCGTACCTTTGTATTTACATACTTATGGAGTTTATTTCACAATACCTTTGATTCACCTAACTTCCTATCGTCAAAATAGAGCACATTCCAAAGCTTCACCATGTCCAGTGTTGGAATCCTTGTCTGATGCAATTTGCTTCTTGAAGCATCTTGTTATGACCAATGTAAGGGTACTATCCAGGACTGATTTGTATGCATTACCTTATTTTTCCACTCTGAGTAGATCTGAACTATACTTAGAATTTTGTACATAATTTGGGGTTATTTCTTAGGAATCAATCAAAACATAAAGACAGATTTATATTTTCAGCATATAAAAATAGCAAACAGGGGACTTTTTAATAGCATCTGCTTTGTTGAATTTCTAAACTGCTTCTTAAACCGAAGCAATGAAGTTACATCTTAATAGTTAAGCCAAGAATTCTACTTGTGGTCAAATGATTCACTCATTACCATTAGCATACATATGTGGGAAATTTGGCCATTGTGTTCCCAGCTGGCAGCTTTTACTAACATCTGGGTTATTAACATCAGAATCAGCAATCTAGAGAATTGTTCTTCTAACACATCCAGCTAATCCCAGGACCAAATTAGTTCTTTTTCAAACCCACCTGCAGTAAAATCTAGCCATTAAGCAGTTTATCCTTGCAGAGAGTTTCTGGAATTATGTATAAGAGTACATTAGTATTAAACATGTCAGAAAAACTGAGGCTTAATTTAGAAAGCGAAGGTCAAAACATCAATAATCTGTACTTGTCCTTTATAAATTCCAGTGAAGGGTCAGTGATCCTGCCCACTATATTGCCCAAAATACTGGTAGAAATTAGAGAAAATGTATTCATAATTTAAATAGTATCTTATCATATATATAATTGACAAGTGTGTATATTGAAAATAAATATTTAAATCAGTCCTCCCATGTAACAACAAGAATCTGCAACATTTTTCACATGCAAGAGACTTTACAAACCATGAGAAAACATGAGAAAACAATATGAGAATGTCCAAAACTAACGAAGAAAAATATGTAAATTAATTTTTTTCTAAAAATAAGACACTAACATGAGAAATTTTTATTATTTTGTGCACAAAGGGTTTTTTAAAAACCAAAAATGATTTTGCTAGAATGTCTATGTCAATAATAGCTAGCAAATGGTTCATATTTCCAAGGCAGGTGATTTTATTAATTATTTTATATTAGTTAGGAAAAGATTTATCTTCTGAAAATTTTAAACGACTTAAAAATTTTAAAAATGTTAATTGGTGTGGAAAGGTGAACTGAGTAATATCTAAATGTGTCACGCAATAAGATTAGAAATCATCTGGGATTCTAGGCATTTCCTGAGAAAAACACAACTTGTAAAAGTCTGTTCAGAATATATTCCAGAAAAATCTTAAAGCATGAATGGAAGCATCAGCACTGATTCAAGCAGAATGTTGTGTTTAGAATCTCATTTGTGAATTATGTGTTTGGTGGACATATACATGCACATCCCTTTATTTATCAAAGATGGGAAATATAAAAAGTTATTTTTTTGGCAATCACCAAACATTTGAGCATTCTCTGAATTTCTTCAATCAGATTAATTATTGATATCACAGGAAATAAAGCTATGCCATTTTTATTACAACTGCTTCATGGTGAAACTACTCTTGGAACTTTGAGGAAGATTTTGTTGTACTTCTACACAAATAGTCATTTAGTTCACTTAGCATTTGATATAAATGTGTTTTTTCGTATTAATTCTACCAATGGACTGTAAGCATTTGAAGAAAGAGGTTAGGATAAGATGACCTCTCTAGTGTCTCATTAGCACCCACCATGCTTCACTCATAAGGGCATTAATAAAACTTTTACAATAAATGAACAAATACATCTTCAAGCAAAGTCTGGCTAAATTCATAAAAGGAGAACTGAAATTGTTCTGATTAAGTTTAATTATCAAAGACTACTTCAAGTTAAGTTAAATGCCACAGGTATTTAATGAATTTCTACCTCTTAAATTAAAACAGCTCATCCAGAACCATGCATACTGTGAGCCCTCAATTACTATTGATTGAGATAATTCTATGAGAGGCATGAGTTCAGTCAGTAAATGGCAGAGACTCTCAATTGAAGCAAATGCTTTTAGTATATACCAAATATCAACTTTTAGTAATAAAAAGCCTTATGTATCTTAAAATGATAACAAAAATGAAAAAGATGATTTCTGAAAAATGCTTTTGATTCCAAAGATCAATGTATGTAAGTTGAAATATTAGTATTAAAATTTCATTTCAAGAGAAAAACCATAAGGAAAGTGGTGTTTATGTGCTTTCTCTGAAGGTCAAGAATGTGGATAAAAATATAATTTAAATATATATTTAGTGCTATAAACTTTTCAAAATCCCTATACTATCACATTTAGTAACTCCTACTCTATAATGTATAATGCCCAAAAGAGATAGATGGTAACAGCTACAACATGTTAAATTATAAAATAAAGTGAAGGTCACACTATTTAGAAACCTAAAATACAAAGTCAAAATCACAGGCACTGCTATTCCCTTACTAAAAATTAAGCAAAATAAGCCCACCCAGGAAACCTTCACCTCTTAAAGAGAGATAAAGAACAATCATTGAGTTATGTTTATCCTCTCTCTCTCTCTCTCTCTCTCTCTCTCTCTCTCTCTCTCTCTCTCTCTCTCTCTCTCCTGCTCCTTCCCTTCCTCCCTCCCACCCTCCTCTGCCTCTGTCTCTTTCTGTCTCTCTCTTTTACAGGAAGCGAAATAAAACTGTCCTTGACTAACGCGCTTATGTGGTGATACAAACTTAGGTATATTTTACTGTTGTTTTTGATAATATTCAACACAGTTCTATGAGAATCTCAATGAACTGAGAAATCTGGTTTGTTGAAGTGCTAGCTAGCTCTTCTAATAAGAAAAGAAAGTGTGTAAGAAGGACAGGACAGCATTTTAGAATCATCCAGGAAAGGCGGTAAGCCATGTGTAAGTTAAGTTTACAAACTGCAATACATAACACAAACTGTGATCTGATGAACTATCCCACCAAAGTAGACATAACTTTCTTCAATCAAACATTTCAATGTTTTCAAAAGATGCCTTTCAAATCTAAGCATATATATATATATATATATATATATATATATATATATATATATATATGCATATATCAAAAATCTTGATTAAATTGTTGAAATGAGAAGTTAGACTAGTTACCCTCCTAAGGAATGTACTAAAATAAATAAGTAAAATCAACTTTTTAAAAAAGAATGCAGTGTATATAAGTCTGGGTAAAACAATTTTAAGTTAATGGAAAAACCTTACAAAATAATTTCAGATAAATATTGTCATTCTTAGATGTGTCAACATTTATACTTGGGGACTTAAGTCAGTCCAACTACCTAAAGAATGATTTTGACAGCATGCCATACCCAAGTGGCTCAGACAGACAGCTTAACTACCCAGGAGTGCAGAGAAACAGGCCTGCATAGGTAGAATCACACCTGCAGCTCAGAGGTTCACACCCAGAAACCTCTGGCTGAAGACCTCCAGTTTCAGTCTCCAGCTTGAGTCCATCCTCTGGAACAGCATGCTATATCCAGGTGGTGCAAAGAAGCAGCTTAACCACTCAGGAGTGTGGAGGGGCCCGCTTGCACAGGTAAAACTGCCCCTGCCAGAGGATTACACCTGGAACCCTCTGGCAGAAGTCCTCAGGTTTCCTTCTCCAGCTTGGTGCCACCCTCTGCCACCACGTACCATCTCCAAGTCACTCACGTAGGTAGCTAGCCACACAGGAGTGCAGAGAGGCCAGGCAGCACAGGTAGGATCATCCCTGCTGCTCAGAGGAAACTGTCAGAAACCCTGAGGACACAAGAGCCTAGGAACAACCTAGGATAGGAGTCTTCTGAATACCGATGACTGCCTGCACCTAGAGTTGATCTGGGTCACAGAGCTACATACCCAAATACAACCACAAGAGGAGTAGGTCTTGCAGGAATACCTACAAACGGGTGTACACAGAGAGAACAGGTATCCCAGAAGCACCAATACAGAAGCTTGCATGACAGATAAGCCACAGGCAGATATAGCAATACCTGCTAACAACAGAGATAACCAGATGGCAAAACACAAATGCAAGAACATCACCAACAGAAACGGAGGCAACAATGGCACCATCTGAATCAAGTTTTCCAACAACAGCAAGTCCTGGAGACCCCAACACACTAAAAAAACAAGACCTGTATTTAAAATCACATCTCATGATGCTGAAAGAGGATTTCAAGAAGGACATAAATAACTCCCTTAAAGAAATACAGGAGAACATGGGTCAAAACATAGAAGCCCATAAAGAGGAAACATAAAAATCACTTAAAGAACTACAGGAGAACATGGGTCAACAGGCAGAAGTCCTGAAAGAGGAAATGCAAAAATCCCTTAGTGAATTACAAAAAAACACAAACAAACAAGTGAAGGAACTGGGCAAAACCACCCAGGATCTAAAAATGGAAGAAGAAACAACTAAGAAATCACAAAGGGAGACAACTTTGGAGATAGAAAACCTTGGAAAGAAATCAGGAGTCATAGATGAGAACATCAACAACAGAATAAAAAACTAAGAAGAAAGAATCTCAAGTGCTGAAGCTATCATAGAAAGCATCAAAGAAAATACAAAACGAAAAAGCTTATTACCCAAGACATCCAAGAAATCCATGACACAACGAGAAGACCAAACCTAAGGATTATAGTATAGAAGAAAGATTTACAACTTAAAGGGCCAGTAAAAATCTTCAACAAAATTATTGAAGAAAATCTCCCTAACCTAAAGAGAGAGATGTTCATGAATATTCAAGAACCCTCCAGAAATCCAGACAGACTTGAACAGAACAAAAATACCTCCCATCACATAATAATCAAAATACCAAATGTACAAAACAAATAAAGAATACTAAAAACAGGAAGAGAAAAAGAATAAGTAACATATAAAGGAAGACCTATCAGAATTACACCAGAATTCTCACCAGAGATCATGAAAGATAGATGAACTGGGGCATATCTCATACAGACTCTAAGAGAAAACAAATGCAAGGTCATATTACTATACCACAGAAGGAGAATCCAAGATATTCCATGATAAAACCAAATTTACACAATATCTTTCCACAAATACAGCCCTAGAAAGGAAAATAGAAGGAAAACACCAATATATGGAGGGCAACTACACCATAGAAAAAGCAAGGTAGTAATCTTTTTTCAACAAACCCAAAAGAAGATAACAACTCAAGCACAAAAATAACATCAAAAATAACAGGAAGCAACAATCACTATTCCATAATATCTCTTAACATCAGTGGACTCAATTCCCCAATAAAAAAGACATAGACAAACAGACTGGATATGTAAACAGAACCCAGCATTTTGCTGCATACAGGAAACATGCTTCAGAGTAAAAGGCTGGAAAACAATTTTACAAGCAAATGGTCCCAGGAAACAATCTGGAGTATCCATTCTAATATCAATTAAAATTGACTTTCAACCAAAGGTCAAAAGACAAGGAAGGACACTTCATACTCATCAAAGGAAAAATCAGCCAAGAAGAACTCTCAATTCTGAACATCTATGCTAAAAATACAAGGGCACCCTCATTTGTAAAATAAACTTTACTGAAGCTCAAAGCACACAATGCCCCTCACACAATCATTGTGGGTGACTTCAAAACTCCACTCTCCTCACTGTACCAATCAGGGAAACACAAACTAAAGAGAGACATAGTAAACTAATTGAAGTTTTGGACCAAATGGATTTAACACATACATACATACATACATACATACATACATACATACATACATACATACATATCATTTCATCCTAAATCAAAAGAATATACCTTCCTTTCAGCACCCCAGGGTACCTTCTCCAAAATCGACCATAGAATTGGTCAGACCTCAACAGATATAAGAATATCGAACAATTCCCATGCTTCCTATCAGATCATTATGGAGTAAAAGGTGGTCCCACATAAACGAGGAAACTGAACAATGCTAAACTCAATGATACCTTGGTCAAGGAAAAAACAAGGAAAGAAATGAAAGGATTTTTAAAATTTAATGAAAATGAAGGCACAAAAAACCCAAAGAAAGTAGTGCTAAGAGGAAAACTCATAGTCCTGAGTGGCTCCATAAAGAAACTGGAGAGAGCATACACTAGCAGCTTAATGGTACACCTGAAAGCCCTGGAACAGGAAGAAGCAAATACACCCGAGAGGGATAGAAGGCAGGAAATCATCAAACTCAGGGCTGAAATCAATCAAGTAGAAACAAATAAAACCATACAAAGAATCAACAAAACTAGGAGTTGGTTCTTTGAGAAAATCAACAAGATAGATAAGCCCTTAGGCAGACAAGCCAGTGGGCACAGAGACAGTATCCAAATTAACAAAATCAGGGAGATAAACAAAAGAAACTGAGGAAATTCAAAAAATCATCAGATCCTACTACAAAAGCCTGTATTCCACACAAGTAGGAAATCTGGAGGAAATGGACAATTTCCTAGACAGATACCAAATACCAAAATTAAATCAGGATCAAATAGACCATCTAAACCTCCCTATAACCCCTGAAGAAATAGAAGTCGTCATTGGAAGTCTTCCATACAAAAAAAAAAAAAAAAAAAAAAAAACCACACAGGTCCAGACGGTTTTAGTGCAGAATTCTATCAGACCTTCAAAGAAGACCTAACTCCAATACTCTTCAAACTATTCCACAAAATAGAAACAGAGGGAACACTACCCAACTCATTCTATGAAGCCACAATTACACTAATACCAAAATCACACAAAGATCCGATAAAGAGAGAGAATCTCTGGCCAATTTCTCTTATAAATATCGATGCAAAAATACTCAATAAAATTCTTGCCAACCAAATCCAAGAATAAATCAAAACGATCATTCACCACGATCAAACAGGCTTCCTCTCAGGGATGCAAGGAATGGTTCAATATAAGGAAGTCCATCAATGTAATCCACTACATAAACAATCTCAAAGAAAAAAACCACTTGGTCATTTCAGTAGATGCTGAGAAAGCATTTGACAAAATTCAGCATCCTTTCATGTTAAAGGTCTTGGAAAGATCAGGAATTCGAGGCCCATATATAAACATAGTAAAAGAAATTTATAGCAAACCGGTAGCCAACATCAATCTAAATGGAGAGAAAATTGAAGCAATCCCATTAAAATCAGGGACTAGACAAGGTTGCCCTCTCTCTCCATATCTTTTCAATATAGTACTTGAAGTTCTAGCTAGAGCAATTAGACAACAAAAGGAGGTCAAAGGGATACAAATTGGAAAGGAAGATGTCAAACTATCACTATTTGCAGACGATATGATAGTATACATAAGCGACCCAAAAAACTCCACCAGAGAACTCCTACAGCTGAATAACAACTTCAGCAAAGTGGCCAGAAATAAAATCAACTCAAGCAAATCAATAGCCTTCTTATACTCAAAGGATAAGCAGGCTGAGAAAGAAACAAAAGAAATGATACTCTTCACAATAGCCACAAACAATATAAAAATATGCTCATGGATTGGCAGGATTAATATAGTAAAAATGACCATCTTGCCAAAAACAATATACAGATTCAATGAAATCCCCATCAAAATCCCAACTCAATTCTTCATAGAATTAGAAAGAGCAATTCAAAAATTCATTTGGGAATAACAGAAAACCCAGGATTGCTAAAACTATTCTCTAGAGGAAAAGAGATTCTGGAGGAATCAGTATCCTGGAACTCAAGCTATACTACAGATCAATAGTGTTAAAAACTGCATGGTATTGGTATAGTGACAGGCATATAGATCAATGGAACAGAATTGAAGACCCAGAAATGAATCTACACACCTATGGTCACTTGATCTTTGACAAAGGAGCTAAAACCATCCAGTGGAAAAACGATGGCCTTTTCAACAAATGATGCTGGATCAACTGGAGATCAACATGCAGAATACAAATTGATCCATTCTTATCTTCTTGCACTAAGCTCAATTCCAAGTGGATCAAGGACCTCCACATACAATCAGAAACACTGAAACTAATAGAAAGGAAACTAGGGAAAAATCTTGAACATATGGGCATAGGGGAAAATTTCCAGAACCGAACACCAATAGCTTATGCTCTAAAGTCAAGAATTGACAAATGGGACCTAATAAAATTACAAAAGTTCTGTAAGGCAAATGACACTGTAAAAAGGACAAAGAGGCAGCCAACAACCTGGGGAAAGATCTTTGCCAACCCTACATCCGACAGAGGGCTAATATCCAATATATACAAAGAATTCAAGAAGTTAAACTCTAGAGAGCCAAATAACCCTATTAAAAAATGGGGTACAGATCTAAACAAAGAGTTCTCACCTGATGAATATCTAATGGCTGAGAAGCACCTAAAGAAATGTTCAACATTCTTAGTCATTAGGGAAATGCAAATCAAAACAACCCTGAGATTCCACCTCACACCAGTCAGAATGGCTAAGATCAAAAACACAGGAGACAGCAGTTGTTGGCTAGTATGTGGAGGAAGAGCAACACTCCTCCACTGCTGGTGGGATTGCAAGGTGGTACAACCACTCTGGAAAGCAGTCTGGCGATTCCTCAGAAAACTGGGCATGACACTCCCTGAGGATCCTGCTTTACCACTCCTGGGCATATACCCAGAGACTTCCCCTGCATGCAATAAGGACACATGCTCCACTATGTTCATAGCAGCATTATTTATAATAGCCAGAAGCTGGAAAGGACCCAGATGTCCTTCAACAGAGGAGTGAATTCAGAAGACAAGGTATATTTACACAATAGAATACTACTCTACAATTAAAAACAATGAATTCACAAAATTTCTAGAAAAATGGTCAGAAATGGAAAATATCATCCTTAGTGGGGTAACCCAATCACAAAAGAACACACATGGTATGCAGTCACTGATAAGGTGATATTAACCCAGAATCTCAGAATACCCAAGACATAATTCACATATCAATAGTTTTCCAAGAAGATGGAAGGAGAGACCCCTGGTCCTGGAAAGACTGGATGTAGGGGAATGCCAGGACAGAGGAGTGAGAGGGGGTTGAATGGGTACAGAGGGAGGGAAGGGAGTTTATGGGACTTTCTGGGAGGGAGGAAATGGGAAAGTGGGAATCATTTGGAATGTAAATATAAAAATACAGAAAATAAAAAAAAACAAACTCAAAGAAAAAAACCTCATGGTCATTTTATTAGATGCTGCATAAGAATTTGACAAAATTCAACATCACTTGATGCTAAAAGACTTGGAACGATTTGGAACTCAAGAACCATATCTACACATAGTAAAAGCAATATACAGCAAACCAGTAGCCAACATCAAACTAAATGGAGAGAAACTTGAAGCATTCCCAGTAAAATCAGGATCTAGACTAGGCTGCCCTCTCTCTCCATATCTATTCATATAGTACTTGAAGTTCTAGCTAGAGCAATTAGACAAGAAAAGGAGGTCAAAGGGATACAAATTGGAAAGGAATAAGTCAAATTATAACTATTTGCAGATGATATTATAGTATAATTATGTGACCCAAAAAACTCCACCAGAGAACTCCTACTGCTGATAAACTACTTCAGCAAAGTGGCTGGAAATAAAAGTAACTCAATCAGTACCCTTTGTATACTCAAGGATAAACAGGCTGAGAATGAAATTAGGGAAACGACACTCTTCAAAATATTCAGAAACAATATAAAGTATCTTTGTGTAACTCTAACCAAACAAGTGAAAGATCTGTATGACAAGAACTTCAAGTCTCTGAAGAAAGAAATCGGAGAAGACCTCAGAAGTTTGAAAGATCTCCCATGCTCCTGGATTGGCAGGATTAATATAGTAAAAATGGCCATCTTACCAAAAGCAATATACAGATTCAATCCAATCCCTATCAAAATCCACACTCAATTCTTCATAGAGTGCGAAAGAGCAATTCTCAAATTCATCTGGTATAACAAAAAACCCAGGATAGCTAAAACTATTCTCAACAGTAAAAGATCTTCTAGGGGAATCAGTATCCCAGACCTCAAGCAGTACTACAGAGCAATAGTATTAAAAACTGCATGGTATTGGTACAGCGACATGAAGGTAGATCAATGGAATAGAAATGAAGACCCAGAAATGAACCCACACACATATGGTCACTTGATCTTTGACAAAGGAGCTAAATCCATCCAGTGGGCAAATGGTGCTGGCTCAACTGTTGCCTAGCTTGCAGAAGAATGCAAATCGAACCATTCTTCCTTGTACCAAGCTCAAGTCAAAGTGGATCAAGGACCTCCACATAAAAGCAGACACACTGAAACTAATAGAAATGAAACTGGGGAAGAGCCTTGAATAAATGGGCACAGGGGAAAATTTCCTGAACAGAACACCAATAGCTTATGCCCTAAGATCAAGAATTGACAAATGGTACCTCATAAAATTAGAAAGTTTCTGTAAGGCAAAGGACACTGTCAATAGGACAAAACAGCAACAACAATTTGGGAACAGATCTTTACCAACCCTACATCCGAGAGAGGGCTAATAGTCAATATATACAAAGAACTCATGAAGATAGACTCCAGAGGACCAAATAACCCCATTAAAAATGGGTTACACGCCGGGCGGTGGTGGCACACGCCTTTAATCCCAGCACTTGGGAGGCAGAGGCAGGAGGATTTCTGAGTTCGAGGCCAGCCTGGTCTACAAAGTGAGTTCCAGGACAGCCAGGGCTACACAGAGAAACCCTGTCTCGAAAAAAAAAGAAAGAAAAAAAAAATGGGTTACAGATCTAAATAAATAATTTTCGCCTGAGCAATATTGAACGAATGAGAGGCACCTAAAGAAATGTTCAACATTCTCAGTCATCAGGAAAAGCAAACAACCCTGAGATTTCACATCACAAGGGTCAGAATGGTTAAGGTAAAAAACTCAGAGAACAGCCAGTGCTGGAGAGGATGTGGAGAAAGAGGAACACTCTTCCACTGCTGGTGGGATTGCAAGCTGGTACAACCACTCTGCAAAGCAGTTTGGTGCTTCCTCAGAAAACTGAACATAATACTGCTAGAGGACCCTGCTACACTATTTCTGGGCATATGCCCAAAGGATTCTCCAGCATTTAATGAAGACACATGCTCCACTATGTTCATAGCATCCCTATTTATAACAGCCAGAAGCTGGAAAGAACCCAGATATCCCTCAACAGAGGAATGGATAAAGAAAATGTGGTATATGAACCCAATGGAGTACTATTCAGCCATTAAAAACAATGAAATTCTTAGACAAATGGATGGAACTGGAAAATTTCATCCTAAGTGAGGTAACCCAATCACAAAAGAACACACATGGTAGGCACTCACTGATAAGTGGATATTAGCTCAGAAGCTTGCAATACCCAAGACACATTTCACATATCATATGATGCCCAAGAAAGAGGAAGAACAAAGTATACATACTTGAGTCCTTTGTAGAAAGGGGAACAAAATACCCACAGAAGGAAGTACTGAGACAAAGGTGGAGCAGAGTCTGAGGGAAAAACCATTCAGAGACCACCCCACCCAGGGATCCATCCTATGTACAGTTGCAAACCCAGACAGTTTTATTGATGTCCACAAGTGATTGCTGACTGGAGCCAGATATAACTGTCACCTGGGAGGCTCTGATAGTGTATGAGAAATACAGAAGGGAACACTCTCAGCCAGCCATTGAACTGAGCACAAGGCCCCAATGGAGGAGCTAGAGAAAGGACCGAGGTGCTGAAGGAGTTTGCAATGCCACAGGAAGAACAACAATATGAGTCATCCAGTACTCTCAGAGCTTCCAGGGACAAAACCACCGACCAAAGAGTACTCATGGAGTTACCCATGGCTCCAGATGCATAGGTAGCAGAGGATGATCTTGTTAAACACCAAAAGGAGGAGAGGCTCTTGGTCCTGGAATGACTTAATGCTATATTGTTGAGGAATTCCAGGACACGGAAGTGGGGGAAGGTTGATTGGGGAAGGGGAGATGGCTTATGGGATTTTTAGGGGAGGGGGAACCAGTAAATGGAACAACATTTGAAATGTAAATAAAGAATATATCTAACTAAAAAAGAAAATATAAATAAAAATAAAAAAAAGAATCATTTAAGACAGATGTGTAAGAAAGGAAGGACTGAGTTGGCCACTTCAGATATTTCAAAAGTTTCTTTACAAACTTCCAAAATCTTGCATCCTATCATCTTTTAAATGCACATCTCAACAAAATTCTTAGTTTTAACCAGTTATGAACTTTCTAGTTTTCTAAGTGTATGAATGTATAAATGTGTATTTCCTAATATCATAATCAGGAATATGAAAATAGTCCACAACACAGCAAAAGAAAATGTACAGGAATTTTCCCTTAATTCACTTAATTGACTGGCAACACTGTAGATGTGCCTTAACAGAAAAAAATACCATTTAGGACAAGACCTCATGAAGCAGAAAATTCAGAATTCTGAGAATGTTTGCTTTCAGCATAGGGACCTGCATATGTAATTTCAGACTCAGGGTTAGAAAATTCTTGAGAATTCACTCTATAAACCCAGTGTCATAAAGACTGGCATATATGTGCCTTTCCCAGTTTGGTGTATTCAAAAGACATAAAAGATGAACGGAATATTGGTCTTCATCTGTTCAGACAAATTACAGATGATTTTTATTTGTTGTTGTATTCTTCGAAATCTAGATGAGCTAGAATTTTGTTTAATATGATACATCAGAAAAAAAGAAAGAAAGACATCAGGATATAAGGCATTCACTGATCATCTATTTTTTTTAACTTTCAATTTAGGGTTTTTTTAATGTAATTTAAAATGGTTTAGTTTATTTTTTTTACAGCCCCCTTAAGAGTGATAATTGGCTAGTAAGTTGAAGGAAAAGCATTTACTTGAAATTATACTTATTTTTGTTATTGGATTATTTTACATATTTACATTTCAAATGTTATCTCTTTTCCCAGTTTCCCCTCCAGGACACCCCTCTCCAATTCCCCCTTTTATATGAGGATGCTCCCACTCCCACCCACCCACTCTGACCTCACTCCCCTAGCATTCTCCTACACTGGGGATTCAAGCCTTCAAAGGACCAAGGGCCTCTTCTCCCATTGATGTCCAATAATGTCAACCTCTAATACATATGCATTTAGAGCTCTGGGTCCCTCCATGTGTATACTTTGGTTGGTAGTTTAGTCCCTGGGAGCTCTGGGGACACCTCACACAATAATAGTGGGAGACTTCAACACCCCATTCTCATCAATGGACAGATCATGGAAAGAGAAACTAAACAAAAACAGTGAAACTAATAGAAATTATGAACCAAAAGTATTTAACAGGTATCTATAGAACATGTCATCCTAAAACAAAACTTCTTCTCAGCTTCTCATGGTAACTTCTTCAAATTTGACCATATAATTGGTCACAAAACATGTCTCAACAGATACAAATGATTGAACTAACGCCATGTTCCTGACAGGTCACCACAGAATAAGGCTGGTCTTCAATGGCAACAACAACCAAACAAAACAAAACAAAACAAACAAACAAAAAAAACACCAGAAAGCCCACATACACTTGGAACTTGAACAACACCCTACTCAATGATAAATTGGTTGAGGAAGAAATAAAAAAAGAAATTAAAGACTTTTTAGAATTTAACAAAAATGAAGTCATGGCATACCCAAACTTATGGGACATAAATGAAAGCAGTGCTAAGAGGAAAACTCATAACTCTGTGTGCCTCCAGAAAGTAGAGAGAGAATTCACTAGCAGCTTGGCAGCACACCTGAAAGCTCTAGAACATAGAAAAGCAAAATACCCAAGAGGAGTAGACAGCAGGAAATAATCAAACTCAGAGCTGAAATCCATCAGAAGATACAAAAAGAACTATACAACTAATCAACAGAACCGGGGGTTGGTTCTTTGAGAAAATAAACAAGATAGATAAACCCTTAGCCAGATTAACCAGAGGGCACAGAGACAGTATCCACATTAATAAAATCAGAAATGAAAAGGGAGACATAAAAACAGAAACTGAGGAAATCCAAAAAAATCATCAGATCCTACTACAAAATCTTATACTCAACAAAATTGGAAAATCTGGATGAAATGGACTATTTTCCAGACAGACACCAAATACCAAAGTTAAATCAGAATCAGATAAACCTTCTAAACAGTCCCATATCCCCTAAGAAAATATAAGCAGTCATTGAAAGTCTTCCAACGAAAAAAAGCACAGGACCAGATGATTTTAGTGCAGAATTCTGTCAGACCTTCAAAGAAGACCTAATACCAATACTCTCCAAACTATTCCACAAAACAGAAGCAGAAGGAATACTACTCAATTTGTTCTATGAAGCCACAATTACACTTATACCTAAACTACACAAACACCCAACTTCAGACAAATTTTCTTTTTGAATGTCAATGCAAAAATACTCAATAAAATTCTTGCTAACTGAATCCAAGAACACATCAAAACGATCATTCAACATGATCAAGTAGGGTTCATCCCAGGGAAGCAGGGATGATTTAATTACTTCAAATTTTAAATGTGTTTGTGTTTGTGTGTGTGTGTGTGTGTGTGTGTGTGTGTGTGTGTGTGTATTATAGTGTACATATGTGCGTGCATGTCCTTGTGGTTATGTGTGTATGCATGTACATGAACAAATGACAGCAGAAGGAAGTATGTTCCTTCATTGACCTCCTATGTATTTTTTGAGACAAGTCTTCCACTGAGCCTGAAGATCTTGGATTGGCTGGCCCCAGAACTTTGTGGCTAGAGTTGCTTATTGCCATACTCACTTGTCAGCTAGGATTTTTTTAAACAGGAATTCCAACAAAAATAAGAAAAAGCTCTTTAACACTTATATTACAGTTAGAAAGGAAGCATCTAGTAACTTTCATATCTCAGAATTTAGTCAAGGAACCCTTTAGCTACCTTAGGAATGTGTGAACTTAAACTACATTACTTTGAATACTATTGATGGGTGCAAATCAGTATTTATTCTCTTTCTTCTGAATATCTAGAATGCCTACCAAGAACTAAAAATCTCTTCCAGTTGATGCTGTTCTCCAAACCACCTGTGAAATGATCCCACTGACCTCTTGCTGGTCTAAGACCAAGAACTATGTCTTCAATGTATTGAATTAACTACATAATACTAATAAATACCATTAGCTTACTTTTGGTTCTTATCTAAACACTACCTTAACCTTGTGTTCAGTGCCATTTGGGAAGGTGAGCAATGATAGTCAAAGTTTATAAGAAGTTAATTTTTTCTCTATTATTCTAGAGATCTGCTACAAGATCTTACTCTTGGACACAAATGTTTTAGAACCAGATGAGTCTTATGGTTACAAGTTTCATCGTTAATTCTAGATAACAGCTGGAACTCCACCTCATGGGGAAGAAAAGGGAGTGTAATTTACTTGTGACTCAGAGAGAACAAAGGACATCCATGAGTCACTCTTGGTCTAATGCCCAGTTTAGTGTGAATAGTTAACTATTTCAGCACCTGGAAGAGTGGGGCTATGTAAAGTATACTCCTGCTGATGTTTAAGGAATAATTCATCAGCACAGTAGTAATTTTGATTATTTTTATCAAATGTCCAGTTTCTAATGGAATAAAAACTATTCAGCCATTCTGAAATTTTGGTCATTTCTGAGAAAGTATCTGTGTAGAATCTGTGTCAGGCATTATTATAATGGAGGCATTTCATTCTAAAGAAGAAGAAGAAGAAGAAGAAGAAGAAGAAGAAGAAGAAGAAGAAGAAGAAGAAGAAGAAGAAGAAGAAGAAGAAGAAGAAGAAGAAACCAACTACAACTCACTGGAAGGGAATGTTAAAATTGTGAGAAATTTTACATCAATTATCATAAATATATCAATAGTTAAAGATACAGTTGACTTTAAAATAGTAATATTTTAATGGCAGGAAAGTTCGCCTGAGTCACCTTAACATATCTTTTGGATATTCCATGATGTCACAAAGCAATAAGAAAACAAACAAACAAAAAACCTTGTCCAAGAAGTAGAAAATAAAATAAAATAAAGTAAAGCAAAATAAAATAAAATAAAATAAAAGCTCTGATTTGTATGTGTTTGATTTTGCAGTGAGTCTGGTAGTGGCTCATCTGAGTCTACTATAATTATAATAGCTTTTCAGATAGTTACCTTTATCTGTGTATAAAGTTATAGAATCCTTTGGGCATATTTCCAAAAGTGGTACAGTTAGATCATATGATTTTAGATTGCTGAGAATCCTCCACACTGATTTTAATATAGACTGTTAGTTGACAATCTTACCATGAGTTCACATAGCTCTCCTTCCCCACATACTTTCCAGCATTTGTTATCATTCAATTATTTTTAATTTTGTAGGTGATTCCAGTGAAGAGATTGTCATGAGTGTCAGAAAAGACTTTGAATTTTGAACTTAGACTTTTGTAGACTATAGTGACTTTTGAAGTTGGACCGAGTGCATTTTGCATTGTTATAGCTAAGAGCCTATGGGTGCAAGGAAGAGAAATGTAGTGGTTTGAGTAGGAATGGTCCCAATAGACTCTATGTTTGAAATCTTGGTCTATAGGGAGTGGCACTACTGGGTGGTTTGGTCTTGTTGGTGTGAGTGCAGTTTTGTTGGGGAAGTGTGTCAATATAGGAGGGGGTCTTTGTGCTAGATCTAGTGGCTCAGTTCTCTGCCTGTTCCATGACAATCTGATACAAAACTCTCAGCTGCTGCTCCAAAACACAGTCTGCATTCATGAAAGCATGCTTCTTACCATGACAATAATTTACTAAACCTCTGAAACTGGAAGATAGTCCCAATTAAGTGTGTTCCTTTGTAAGAGTTGCTGTGGTCATGATGTTCCTTTACAGCAATAGAAACCCAAACGTAGTAGAACAGGCTGGGACAGCAGATTGCATACACAACTTTCAATGATCTGAAGGCACATTACTAAACACTAGTACTTTTTATTGTTTTGTGTTTTGTGTTTCAATGTTATGCTAAATGTCTACCCAAAAGGGGTGAATTGGCCTGAGACAGGCTGACTCCATGGCAGGCTGAAAACTAGCAGTTCAGGAGACCAGGGCTGAGTTTCTACTTGCCAAAACTAGGCAAATAAGTTACTGGAACAACTGCAGGCTTACATAAATGAGACCTTTTCCCAGATTGTAAAAGAACAGTTAGCCAAACTTGCAGCCAAGAGGTTAAGAGTTTTCCCTCCCCAGATTGGAAAAAAAAACAAAACAAAGCAACAACAACAACAGCAACAAAAAAAACAGCAAAACTGTGAAGCTTGTCGTAAAGAGGTCAAGCTTTACTCATCCTTGGAATGAGTAATAGTTCATCTGAATCATAGCATCAAACAGACTCCCCAGAGATAGAACCCACCAATTAAGATATAGATCACCTATCCTCCCTAATGTTCCTCTTTTTTGTCTTTAAAACTGAATCTATGAATTCAGTCAGGGTCCTTCCGTCCTGATAGAATTGGGACCCCACATGCAGGAATAAATGCTCTTTGAATATCCTTGAGTCTGGGGTATCATTCTTTCTCAATTCACAGACCCTAGCATAACAAAGACGTTATGAATTTGCATTCAGGCCAGCTTGTTGCTTGGAATGAGATACTAGCATGGGATTTTGTATTTTGATTCTTTTGCCTTTACCCTTCGTTTCTGAAATTTATTAAAGAAATATTTTGAAATTTCAATTTTGTATGCTATGATGAAAGGCATCTCAGTAATGCTTCCAGTACAATCTTTTGAATGTGTAACTATTCTGGTATTTCACTGTCACTGACTTACCTCAAGTTCCTCAAACATTTTCTTCCCAATTTCCTTAGGATCATCTATCTGACATAATATATTTCCCATATACAACCATCACCAAGCATAGATGCAATATTATCAATGGCAGAAGCAATCTTATGAATTTAAGATATTTATAGGCTACAAAGTTCACAGAACTCAAAGAATGATGCATCGAGTCCATTAATATGTAATACAATTAAAACTTATTTCATGTTTTTTTGAAATATAACTTTCTCTGTGCTGCAAACTAGATAGGTACCCTTAAAACTCAGAATGTGTGCCTTTGGTCATCCCTTTAGCATTGTGTGCACATTTTAATGAATGATTTAAAATTAATTATTTGTAAACTGAATGTGATTCATGCAGATTTAAAATTCATAAGGAAGGGTACCTAAAACCCTCCTTGTGGACCATTACTTTATTCTTGTGTTTATAATTCTTCCTGTCACATAGTGATGCCAATAAGCCATTATTGGGTATAGTAAATTTAGATTCTACTCACAAATTGATTGAATAATTTTAAGCTCTCATCTTTCCAAAATTACTCTTAATTTATCATCTATAGGTTTTCTATTTCTAACTAGTGTTCTGTGGTTGTTTTCAATCTTCTTTCTTCTTCTTCTTCTTCTTCTTCTTCTTCTTCTTCTTCTTCTTCTTCTTCTTCTTCTTCTTCTTCTTCTCCTCCTCCTCCTCTTCTTCTTCTTCTTCTTTTCTTTTTCTTCTTCTTCTTCTTCTTCTTCTTCTTCTTCTTCTTCTTCTTCTTCTTCTTCTTCTTCTTCTTCTTCTTCTTCTTCTTCTTCTTCCTCTTCTTCTTCATTTTCTTCCTCTTCCTCTTCCTCTTCTTCTTCCTCCTCCTCCTCCTCCTCCTCCTCCTCCTCCTCCTCCTCCTCCTCCTCCTCCTCCTCCTCCTCCTCTTCTTCTTCTTCTTCTTCTTCTTCTTCTTCTTCTTCTTCTTCTTCTTCTTCTTCTTCTTCTTCTTCTTCATCTTCTCTTGTTTTCTTCCATTATTGAAGGTACTGCATATACTATTACTATGACTACAATGAGAAGAGCTGTTTCGAACACCAACCCTGTATCAAATTATGTTACAGGCATCTGGCTTGCACAGTCACCATCACAGTGACCTTTTTATTATTGGATATTTTATTTGTTTATATTTCAAATGCTAACCCCTTTCCTAATACCCCCCCCAGAAACCCCCTATCCCATCCTCCCCCCTTCTGCTTCTAGGAAGAAGCCCTCACATTCCCCTACACTGGGGCATTGTGCCTTCATGGGACCAAAGGCCTCTTCTCCCATATAGCTCAGTCCAGTCTACTGTGCATCACATGGGCCTTTAGGTTTTAAGATAAGACTTTCAGTTTCTGTTCTCAAATTACCCATTGGATGTAGGACTCTGAATGTATCTGTTAGTAAGCATGTCTCACAGGCCAGAACCTACATTGCGCATATTTCCTCATTGCTTCATAGAGATTTATCTAAGAAACATTTTTGCAAGGTGCCTTGGAAGTTCCACAGAAAAGAGAAGTCAATTGCTTATAAAGATAGCTATCATTAATTGGACTGGTTCTCTCCCTGCTTTATTCCCAGTATCTCTTCTCAAGATTCTGGGCCTATAGATAAGTTTCTATTTCATTTTCTGCCCTGCTGGAACTCATGTATAGCAGTGACATGATCATATTACCTGCTAAGGCAGCACTTAAAGCAACAGACTTCTAATAGTCAACAAATGTGGGAAGAATGTTCATGTTTATGTAAGTTTCAGTCACAAAATCTTGCCTTTCACAAAATTATCTCTTGCATTGCAATAACTTCGTAAACTTAATTGGATATATATATATATATACACATATATATATTTCACTTAATTACCATATTAATACCAATTACATTGCATTTTAAATTTGCATTTATGAATAAAAGCTATAATGGTGATTGTATTTGCTCTTTTTGTTTTTTTTTATTTTCTAGTTTTTTTATTTACATTCCAAATCATTTCCCCTTTCCTGTTTCTTCCCTCCCCAAAAGTCCCATAAGCCCCCTTCCCTCCCTCTTTTCCCCATTCAACCCCCTCTCGCTTCTCTGTCCTGGCATTTCCTTACATCCAGTATTTCCAGGACCAGGGGTCTCTCCTTCCATCTTCTTGGAAATCTATTGATATGCGAATTGTGTCTAGGGTATTCCGAGATTCTGGGTTAATATCCCCTTATCAGTGACTGCATACCATGTGTGTTCTTTTGTGATTGGGTTACCTCACTAAGGATGATATTTTCCGGTTCTGAACATTTGCCTGAGAATTTCATGAATTCATTGTTTTTAATTGCAGAGTAGTACTCAATTGTGTAAATATACCACATCTTCTGAATCCATTCTTCCATTGAGGGACATCTGGGTTCTTTCCAGCTTCTGGCTATTATAACCAAGGCTGCTATGAACATAGTGGAGCATGTGTTCTTATTGCATGCAGGGAAAGCCTCTGGGTATATGCCCAGGAGTGGTATAGCTGGATCCTCCGGGAGTGTCATGCCCTGTTTTCTGAGGAACAGCCAGACTGCTTTCCAGAGTGGTTGTACCAGCTTGCAATCCCACCAGCAGTGGAGAAGTGTTCCTCTTTCTACACATCCTCATCAACAACTGCTGTCTCCTGTGTTTTTGATCTTAGCCATTCTGACTGGTGTGAGATTGAATCTCAGGGTTGTTTTGATTTGCATTTCCCTAATGACTAAGGATGATGCACATGTTTTTAGGTGCTTCTCAGCCATTAGATATTCTTCAGGTGAGAACTCTTTGTTTAGCTCTGTACCACATTTTTTTTAATTATTTATTTTATTTTTTTTTAATTTACATTCCAAATCATTTCCCCTTTCCCGTTTCCTCCCTCCCCGAAAGTCCCATAAGCCCCCTTCCCTCCCTCTTTTCTCCATTCAACCCCCTCTCGTTACTCTGTCCTGGCGTTCCCCTACATCCAGTCTTTCCAGGACCAGTGGTCTCTCCTTCCATCTTCTTAGAAATCTATTGATATGCGGATTGTGTCTAGGGTATTCCGAGATTCTGGGTCAATATCCTCTTATCAGTGACTGCATACCATGTGTGTTCTTTTGTGATTGGGTTACCTCACTAAGGATGATATTTTCAAGATCTGACCATTTGCCTAGGAATTTCGTGAATTCATTGTTTTTAATTGCAGAGTAGTATTCCATTGTGTAGATATACCACATCTTCTGAATCCATTCCTCCGTTGAGGGACATCTGGGTTCTTTCCAGCTTCTGGCTATTATAAATAAGGCTGCTATGAATATAGTGGAGCATGTGTCCTTATTGCATGCAGGTAAAGCCTCTGGGTATATGCCCAGGAGTGGTATAGCCGGATCCTCCGGGAGTGTCATGCCCAGTTTTCTGAGGAACCGCCAGACTGCTTTCCAGAGTGGTTGTACCAGCTTGCAATTCCACCAGCAGTGGAGGAGTGTTCCTCTTTCTCCACATCCTCGCCAACAACTGCTGTCTCCTGTGTTTTAGAAGATAGAAATAATCCCATGCCTCATATCAGATCACTATGGAATAAGGGTGGTCTTCAATGGCAACAAAAACAAAAGGAAACCCACTTACACATGGAGGCTGAACAATGCTCTACTCAATGATAACTTGGTCAAGGTGGAAATAAAGAAAGAAATCAAAGACTTTTTGAAATTTAATGAAAATGAAGGCACAACATACCCTAATTTATGGGACACAATGAAAGCAGTGCTAAGAGGAAAATTCATAGCCCTGAGTGCCGCCAAAAAGAAACGGGAGACAGCATACACTAGCAGCTTAATGGCACACCTGAAAGCCCTGGAATAAAAAGAAGCAAATACACCAAAGAGGAGTAGAAGGCAGGAAATCATCAAACTCAGGGCTGAAATCAATCAAGTAGAAACAAATAAAACCATACAAAGAATCAACAAAACGAGGAGTTGGTTCTTTGAGAAAATCAACAAGATAGATAAGCCCTTAGCCAGACTAACCAGAGGGCACAGAGATAGTATCCAAATTAATAAAATCTGTACCACATTTTTTAATAGGGTTACTTGGCTCTCTGGAGTCTAACTTCTTGAGTTCTGCATTTGTTTTTTTTTTTTGTTGTTGTTGTTGTTGTTCTTGTTGTTTTTTGAGATATAATCAATATAAGTGCATGATACAAGATTATGTTAAAGTAGATGCGAATTGTTCCCTGTACTTAATTCACATTCTCTTGCAGCCTATTTTTTCTCCTGAGCAGTCTTTATTAATGATTCCAGAGGACATCAAGAGCAAAAGAGAACGGCAAAGAGGACTCCCTTTAAAAAGACCTATTTAGATCAGCCATACATGGTATCTTTTTATTAAATGCTATGCATGAGTATAGTAAAAGATACAAATTTTAACATTTAGCCTTAAAACGTTGAACAATTTCTAAAATGTACTTTATTTCACAAAACACACATTGAAGACAAAGAATAAGAACTCTGGTGTATCCTTGCTGTCTCGTGGTAATAATTCTAGCACTATGCTTTGGTTGAATTTTGTTGACTTGATAAAACACTGTGGCCAAAAGCAGCTTAGGGAAGGTAAGGATTTATTTGTTTTACATGTTCAGGTAACCGTCCTTTCTTGATGGATGCCTTGACAGACTCCCAGGCAGGACGTTAAGTAAAATCCAAGGAGAGATGCTGCTTGCAGTTTCTCAGTCTCACTTGCTGGCAGGTTCATGCTGAAGTGGTATCCTTATAAAGCTCAAGCTCACTTGTCCAGGGAATGATCAAGCCATAGTAACCTGGGATCTATTACATCAATGAAAAATCAAGGTAATCCTGCACAAATTAGTCCACAGGCCAATCTGGCAATCTTTTGACTGATTCTCAATTCTTAAGTTACTTAGCCTGTGTCAAGTTGACAGCTTCTGTGAACTAGAATATACTAGCTATACAAAGCTAGTATTTCACGTATTAGTTATTACCCTTGAAGAGAAAACACTTTCCATTGAGGTCTGTATTTAGGACTATGTTTATCGTGACATTTCAACATGATTCTATTATTTTAATTCCCAATATATTTTTCTCACAACACCAATTTATCCTTTCTCTCCTTGTGCCATTGCCTTAAAGGAGAAAACTAAATGTATATTGGATATTTTTGCATTTTCTTGAGTTGAATTAGATGGCTGTGAAAATTTGTTTTGTTTCCTTTTGAAAAAGTGAAATTTTAATGACATTATTAGTATCATAAATATAAAATCCAAGTAAAGTGAGGATATAAGCAAATCAAAGCATCTTGTCACACTTTGATAGTTCAAAATGTATTAATTTGAAATTTAAAAGTCCAAAATCATTACACAACCAATTTTTATGATGAAAGCAAATATTTGTAATCCAAAATTCCTAACTCTGATTTACAAAGGGAATTCTTTAAAGGAACAAATCCAAGTTCAGTGTATAAATATACATGATATACACAATGTGGGGGAACCTTGGCGTTTTACTTGTGGTCTTACTTTAAAAAGCCGTTTCCATTTCTAGCTCTTGAGTCAGTTGCAACTTGCTTCATTTCATGGGTGATTTGTCTGTATAATGCCTGCCCACAGCTGAGAGCTGACAAGGATTGGACACTCAGAAGCTATTGCACAGTAGGGTACCATCTCCTTATGTCATTCTCCCAGCCTCCTTGCTATTATATTACTTGTGGTTAGTTTCATGCTGAGCACATTCTCTTTCACGTTAACACTCAGTTATTTTTCAAGTGGCTTTGCACAACAGATGTTCTTAAGTGAGTTTCCATCTCTGTTTTTGTACTGACATATTTTTTCCAGAGGACTTCCTTGCCATTCTTTTTTTAGTTCAGAAAGTATTGGGTAGGAAAGAATACTTAGTTGATGCTAAATTTTTGTTTCCAAGATATGTTCCTATTCCATTAGCTCCTTTGGAACACACTTGTCTTAAAATTCCCATCCCTTTTTCCAGCTCCAGGATCTAGCCAGGTGATCCCATGTACATATATTTTCCATAATTCATCATACCTAGCCTGGCTCACATATCATATGCCCTGGCCTACTCTAGAAACTCATACCCATACATCCTTTAAAACCTAGGTTTTTACAAGTTATATTCCAGATGGCTCAAACTCACAGGTCCTTTACACAAGCAGATCCTCTACATGCTTCTATCTGGAAAAGTCTACTTGTTCTTCTCTTACACACACACACACACACACAGAGAGAGAGAGAGAGAGAGAGAGAGAGAGAGAGACCCTCATGTCCAGATCTCAACAACAACAAGAACAAAAAGCCCATACTATTATCATGAGATCAAGGAAGTATTCATTCCCACTCTCAAATCCTCCAGGCTTATAAACATGTTTGCTAAAGAGGATTTTACAGAAGAACCCATGATACAAAATGTTTAAGAAAAAGTATAAATGTTATTAAAAAATTCAAGGAGTATGTAGAAGACACAATGAATCAGCTCAATAAGCTTAAACACCTTAATTATCATAAAAAACTAAAACAAAAAACCAAAAATAAACAAAAACAAAAAAACCCTAATGCTGTTGGAAATGGTAAGGACAATCCAGGATTTGAAAGCAGAATTAAATAAAGATAAATATAGAAGTGGACTTAAGCTGAAATGAAGATAGAATTGAAAAACCCAATAACTCAACTAGCAAACCTGAAGTCTTACAAATGTAATAAATGCAGAAGAAGATACAATATCAGTATTCAAAGTCGAGGATTTTGACATAATAAGGAAAAAAAGGAATGAATTTAAAATACAGGAAAGGACCATGTAGCAAAGGTGGGATACCATGTAAAGACCAAATTCTTGAATTATAGGAATAGATGATAAAGAAGATGCTCTGCTCAGTGTCCTAGACCAGCTCTTCAACAGACTTATAGAAGAAAACTTCCCCAAACTAAGGAAAGAAATATGCAAATTGATAAATGAAGCACAAAAGACTCTAAATACACAAGTCCAGAAAAGAAACTCACCAAGGCATATCATATTTAAAGTACTGCATTAGATAAGGTCTCTAAGGAAACAAGAGCTGTTGATATAGATATATTTGGTATTTATATGCTGTTATCTGAGTAGAACGACAATGGATGTCTCTTAATGAAAAGGCCAAATAGCTAGAAGTTGTTCAGTCAAAAAAACGTTGGATATCTCAACAGTCCCAACATGGTGTTTGCATTTCAGGGATGACTACAGAGCTGCCTGTGTTTAGTCAGTGTTAGAATGCAGAAGAAGTGAATTTTTATACCAGTGAGTGTGTGCTTTAGGAACAGGCTATATGAATGCCTCCACAAGAGTAATGATGGCCAGGAAAGTCTCAAAAGCTTCCCTTTACCATGTGCTTTAATGTAGGCTCCAAACAGAAGTTATAGCCCAGTGTTAGTGTGAGTCTTTTCATCTCAACTGATTAAGAAAATCTCTCACAGCTTTTTTTTTTTGTTCAGTTTTTTTTTCTTTTCTTTTGGTTTTTTTACCTGATTTCAGATATAGTAAATGGAAGATATAGATTTAAAAAGATTTGTATATAGCAAATAAAAAGTCATCACAAACACAACACATACAGAATATACAAAAAGGAATGAAAGCTACAAGAGAAAAAAAAACACAATAAAATATACAAAGGAAAACCCATCAGTATTGGAGCTGATTTCTCAGTATGAACTCTGAGAGCCAGAAGGGCATGAAACAACATATTTCAAGTTCCCAAAGACCATAAGGGCCAATCTAAGCTACTGTAGAAAAATTGTCTGTCTTAGTTGCAGGTGGAAAAAAAGAAAAGAAAACAAACTTTCATAATATAAACCACCTGTAAGAATTGATATCAAACAGAGCAAACCTAAAGAAAACATGGTAAACACGAGTCTATGCTAAAAGGAGGAATGAGTGTTTCCAAGAGACTATTAAAAACAAATACAAACTGCAACGACTAAAAACACAAAGTACCACTGAGCACACAAACACCACCACCAAAATAAAAATCAACAAGAAAATGACTATAATCAACACATAATTTTCAGTAATGAATATTAACTCTCATGTTCTCAATTATCAAAAAGAGACATTGGCTGGTGGAATGGGTCAAAAAGAGACAACCCTATGTTGTTCTATTGTGAGAAAATGTATATCTTAGCTTTAAAGACAGGTAGCACCTTATAGATAAAGGGTGGAATAAATTACTCTTATCAAATGGAAATAAGAAAAAAGCAGGCATTAGTATACTAATATCTGACAAAATAGACTATGAATTTAAAGTAATCTAAAGAGATAAAGGAAATTTCATTCTAATCAAGAGAACAGTTAAGCAAGTAGACATCACTATCCTAAATATAGGTGCATCAGACTTTGATGCACCCAAGTTCACTATTTTTCTATTATATTATATTTAAATACAGATTGACACCAATCCTTTCATGGTAGGAGTGAGGTGATTTCAATATCTCACTTTCTTCAATACATAAATTATGTAGACAAAACTTAAACAGAGAAATATTAGAAATATTGTCATTGTGAATCAAATACAATTAATAGATATATACAAAATATTCTAGCCAAAGAAACAGTATTTACATTCTACTAAGTAGCACATGGAAGCTTCTCTAAAATAGATTGCCTCCACAAAGACACATTCACTGTGAATTCATAAAGACTGAAAAAATGGCACATATTTTATCTAACTATAATGCAATAAAACATAAAGCTTACAGAAAACAAATTTCTAGTAAAAATAAAAATTTATGGAGACCGAACAACTCATTCCCAGGTGATGAATGTGTCAAAAAAATAAGAAAAAAAATAAAACTGGAACTAAAGGAAAAAGAAAATATAACACAAGACCATTGGGATAAATTGAAAGCAGTCTAATGAGGAAAATTAATAGCCCTAATTGAAAAAATTAGAAAGAGGACATATAAATGACTTAATAATGCAAACTAAAAATCTTGGAAAAACAAGAACAAACCAAATTCCTATCCAGTAAATGACAAGAAATTTACAAAACTCAAAGTAGAAAAAACTGAAATAGAAATAAAAAATAATGCAAAATATGAATTTAAGAGCTTACCCTTTGAGAAGATAAACCATACTGACAGACTATATACCTAACTAACCAACAGAAAAGAAAGGACCAAAATTAATGGAATCAATAATGAGCAGAGAAGGATTAAAAACAGATATTCAGATTATTTTAAGGGAGCACTTTAAAAATCTGTACTACTTTAAGGTAGAAAACCTAAATGAAATAAATGGATTTCTGAATTTACTCAAACAACCAAAACTAAATAAAGAAAACCTAAACAGACACATATAAATATAGGTACATGGACAGATGGATTCAGAGAAAATATCAACCAGATTTTCAAAGATCTATGACCAATAATTCTTCTTATACTAATAAAAAATTATATTTACTTAGAAGCATTCAGAATGTCAACAAAGAAGACACCTACTTCTGAATGCAACCATTTAATGTTTTACAATGATGCCAAAAACAGATGTGTAGAAGAGAAAGCATGTTTAACAAAAGATGCTGAGAAAACTGGGTATCCCCAATTAGAAGAATGAAATTAGATTAATGTCTATAACTTTGTACAAAAAATAACATCAAATTAATGAAAGTCCTAAATATGAACTCTGAGAAACTGAAACTGTTATAATAAAACAGGAAACCCTACACAATATGGATGTAGGAAAGGACTTTCTGAATAGAACCTCATTTGGTCAAGAGTCAAGGCCAATACTTGACAGTGTCTCACAAAATTAAAAAGCAGATAAAGTAACAATCAGTTGAGTGAAAAGGAAGACCACAGGAGAATCTTTTTCATCTATGTATTATAGGCTGTTGCTATTCCTTGATTGCATCCTAGAGTTGGGATATAAATCCCTCTTGCTGTAGATGCTATACGTTTTAGAAAAAGGACCCAGATAACCCAAGTTGTGTCAGACCTGAATGCTTCAGCCCTAAGTTTTAATTATACAAGAAGGTACCATCAAGGCTTCCAAGAGAGTGAAACATTAGTCCTACCAGTTATAATGCCTATTAATCACAGCACTATCAATAACCAGTAGAACATGATAACTCTACAGGTAATATAGTGGCACACATTCTTAGCGATAACTAACTGCTCTCTAATTGGTCTGAAGACCTCTTTACCAAGAGGAAAAATAATGCTTAATAATGGAAACCTAGGCATCTATCAAGAGAGAGTGAGGTCATGAATCTTGGGAAAACTTAACTGCCAGTTTTATGAGCCAGAAACAAACAAACAAGCAAAGAAACAAACAAAAACCCCTCTTAACTCCATTTTTAATGTTTATCTTATACCTATGACAAGTATAGTTCTTATCTCAAATCAAGAGAACTTCTCTTTGCAATATAAAGAAATTATTAAGTAAACCTGCTAAAAAAAAAAATAAAAACAAAGCAGAGTTTTGAAGCCCAGTCCGAACTAATGTATCTGTAGCCAAAGTTTACAATAAGACTCAGGTATCATTGAGGAAGAGCAAAAGAAATATTGTGAGGTCCAGAGAAACAGTGAGCATGCTGCAAAATTGTGTATCCTAAAAATGTTCAGAGAAGCAATCTCAAGGAAGCCTCATCACAATGGCAACTAACCAAGACCAGAATAAGAAAGACTCCAATGGACCTGTTAATGTGCGAGAGGGAAAGCTGATGGGGCCTCAAAACTAGACAAAGAATTACAGGCAATTGAGGAGCTCAGAAAGTGAGAGAAATAGTTTTCCTGGGGGAAGATCCTCAAATTTGGTTTTCTAAGACCAAATGGTCAGCTGTAACAGACAAGTATGAATTTTATAGATTTTGGAAATTGTTTTAGGAAGTATATATGGATAAACATATATGCATACACACATGTACTCATGTACACACATATATATGCTACAAGAATCAAAGAAAAAGAAACCATGGACTTGAGAAATATTAAAGATCATATATGAAAAGAGAGTAGGGGAGAAATTAAAAGGGGAAAATGATAAAATTATAATCTCAAAAATAAAAATATATTAAAATAGCCTGAAACTTATATACTATTATGATTATTTTTAAATAATGTTTAGATAGATGTTATACAATCCTTCTCAAGTGATATGTAGATTTTCACTTTTTACTTTTACAAAAGACAATGATCATATATTAATCTTAAAGATATTTAACATTTTCATCCTTTACTAATGTCTTTATACTACTCTTTGATTAAAGTTTAAAGTTATTTGAAGCTAGTGCTACTCTCTGCCGCATGTTATAGACTTTTATTCTTAAATTAATGCCAAAGTAAGAAATTCTGTGTGCAGAGCTAAACTGCTCTTATACCCCCATGTGTTTAAAATGTATCCATTGGGAAAAGATGTATAACATAACTTCTTCAACTTTTGAAATATTTTCTCCTGTTTCTACAATAAATATAACAGAAAGTCTAACATAGAGAGTTTAAGGGGCATAGGTGTTGGCTACAGCCATTGGTAGTTGTTTAGCCAAAGGTATGCAACTTATATTGAAATATACACATATCTGTCTTCCATAATGCTAAGATTAGAGCCAGTATTGATTTTTTTCAGCACTAAAATGAAGCCTCTAAAACCATTTTAGCATCTGTGTCAAATACTTTGTCATTAATTCAAAGAAATGGTCAGACATTCTTATTTTCATGAGGTGCTTGACTCCACCTTTGTTTTATTGTCTCTGATCTTAGCACATTTAGCGAGTATTACAGGGTAGAAAGGAAAAAGCTTGAGTGTCAAATCAGAAGTCCATCAAATTCATACATTGTGGTTAAACTCATATCTTCTTTCTTCTCCCCTTCTCCCTCTTCACACATATACCACACACACACACACACACACAGAGAGAGAGAGAGAGAGAGAGAGACAGAGAGAGAGAGAGAGAGAGAGAGAGAGAGAGAGAGAGAAGAGAGAATAATAGTGAATTATTCCACTACAATAAAATTTGATTCTAAAAGAAATTTTAAATTGCAGAGAAAAGTTTTCCAATATATTACAAACCAAACCTCTATTAAATATTTAAATACTTCTCATTAATTATGTTACTTGGAATCTGCTGTCATTTTGAAATGACAATTTACATGAGAAAGAAACAAATCACCAATCTCCAGTCTTTGCTAGGCCACCATTAACCCAAGTCTTTTGCCATGAAACATAATCCTAGCCTCTCTCTACCTGAGCTGAAGTGATGCCTGCTGTTAATGTTCAGTTGCCATTCACACACATAGCTGTTAAGTAATTGGGGAGAAGGGAACCATTAGTCTGTAATTCCTAAAATTTTGCATCCCCTGTAATTTTCAGTGAAGGCTTTGCTTGCTTGGCCTCTAAATTAGACTAAACCACAACCAGCTCTCTCAGTTCATGGCATTTTCCTAGAGGGAAGGCAGACAGCCTAGTTAGCTATTTCAATATCCCAAAAGGAGGCATGCTGTTTTCCATCTCAACTCCCTTACATTGGTCAAATAACAGAAATTTGTTTATCCCATCTGCCTCCTTTAATGATCATGAACAGTGACAGATCCCAGAGAGAATGCATACTACTTTCTGCTTCCCAGAGCCCAGTGTTATTCTCTGTCAGGAAAAATTTACAAGTTGGCTTTCATGTTTATAAAGTTCAATTCCCAGAATAGCAGGCTATAAATAGTCAATGCCATAAAATACCCCACATCTAGATAGTGTTCTCAGGAAGAGAGTACGGTATTTTAGTACTGACTATTTCTATATTATTTCTGGAAACACACAAATATGATATAGCAGTTCTTTTTACTTAGCAAGTTCATAAGAATGTAGATATTTTATGTAATGGAAGGAAAGTACTGACTGGATTTCCGCTGTGCAGCTATAAGTAAAAGAGATTTTTCTGGGATCTCTGGGATTACCTTAAAATTTAAACACATTATATAACAGGTATATTAACTCTACTCAGTGGATATGAGTTCTAAATTTTAGTGGCTTTAACAAGGAGAGCTGGGCTGTTTCACCAATCCTAGAAATGCACATGTCCTTATTTCTTTTATTTTTATCTATCTATCTATCTATCTATCTATCTATCTATCTATCTATCTATCTATCTATCCATCTCCCCTCTATGTATCACCTATCTAAATATGTTTGTATATGATGATTGATATTTATTGTTTTTTTTTAATTTTTTATTAGGTATATTCTTTATTTACATTTCAAATGATTTGCCTCTTACTGGTTCCCCCCCTCCCCAAAAGTCCCATACGCCTTCTTCCCTCCCCCTGCTCCCCAACCATCCCACTCCCAGCTCCCCTTCCTGGTATTCCCCTACACTGCCACATTGAGCCCTTCCAGGACCAGGAGCTGTTCCTTCCTTCTTCTTGGTATCCTTTGATAAGTGAATTGTTCCTTGGGTATTCCAAGCTTCTGGGCTAATATTCGCTTATGAGTGAGGGCATATCATGTGTGATTTTTTTTTTGTGAACAGGTCATCTCACTCAGGATGACATTCTCCAGTTCCACCCACTTGCCTAAGAATTTCATGAATTCATTGTTTTTAATAGCTGAGTAGTACTCCTTTGTGTAAATATACCACATTTTCTGTATCCTTTTCTCCATTGAGGGATATCTGGGTTCTTTCCAGCTTCTGGCTATTATAAATAAGGCTGCTATGAACATAGTGGAGCATGTGTCCTTATTGCATGTTGGAGAGTCCTCTGGGTATATGCCCAGGAGTGGTATAGCTGGGTCCTCCAGTAGTATTATGCCTAGTTTTCTGAGGAACCGTCAAACTGATTTCCAGAGTGGTTTTACCAGCTTGCAATCCCACCAGCAGTGGAGGAGTGTTCCTCTTTCTCCACATCCTTACCAGCACCAGCTGTCTCCTGAGTTTTTGATCTTAGCCATTCTGACTGGTGTGAGGTGAAATCTCAGGGTTGTTTTGATTTGCATTTCCCTGTTATCTAAGGATGTTGAACATTTCTTTAGGTGTTTCTCAGCCATTCGATATTCCTCAGGTGGAAATTCTTTGTTTAGCTCTGTACCCCATTTTTTAATAGGGTTATTTGGCTCTCTGGAATCTACCTTCTTGAGTTCTTTGTATATCTTGGATATTAGCCCTCTGTCAGATGTAGGGTTGGTAAAGATCTTTTCCCAATTAGTTGTTAGCTGTTTTGTCCTTTTGACAGTGTCCTTTGCCTTACAGAAACTTTGTAATTTTATGAGGTCCCATTTGTCAATACTTTATCTTAGAGCATAAGCTATTGGTGTTCTGTTCAGGAAATTTTCCCCTGTGCCCATGTGCTCAAGGCATTTTTTTCTTAAATAAGAACTGTAATTACAATGAATTTTAAGTGCAAATTCTAATAGCGTTTGACACAATGGGTTTTACCAACTTGAGCTTTCATTTTGAATTCATCCTCCAAATCTCATTCTATTATGACTGTGCAAAACAAATTACATGTTAGATGGTTTTACTATACTGTTTTTGTTCATCTGTTTACCTTTAAACTTATTTTCCTTAAAAGTGTGTGTGTGTGTGTGTGTGTGTGTGTGTGTGTGTGTGTTTGAGTGCATGCAGTTTGTACCTCATTCTGTTAAATCAAATGTAATGTTTTGCCTTCATTAGCATTTTTGATCACAAAATTAACAGCAATAACTCATGAAACTGGCATTATGCTGAACAGTTGAGTCATATAGCAATCATTATTAAATACCTTTTTCTAATATTAGGGTTACCACAGAGATGATCTCTGGAGAATTCAGTTTTTTTGTTCCTCCATGTTCCTTATATTGTATACACAGGGATGTGTATATGTGAATCAGTTGAAAACCTAACAGAACTGAGTGAACTATAATCTTCTTGGTCTGTTCCTCTGGAAGCATTCATCCCCCAAAATCTTGCATAGCACGACATTTTTTTCACTACACTGGGTTATATGATTGGGAGATAAGCCCTAAACACTAGTGGGAATAGACATGTCTTCCAGAGCTTCGTAGCAGTTGATTTGAATAATTTTTGAGTTTTCTGTCCATATTAACTTTTAGGTTCTGTGAAAATAAGAATGAAGATGGTATGGAAGGAGAGATGGGGAGGAGAAGAAACTGGAATAATAGAAATTGAGTTTAAAATGCACACAAATCTGCCGTTTCTGCTTGATAGCCTGTAACATTTCCATGTAGTGCACTTTGCATGGCAGAGTAGCTACTGGTAATAGAATTCTCTCACAGTGGAGGTTAATTACTTTTCAGCTATAGCAAAATAAATTTCCTGCCAAGTTCATGGACAGGAATATGCCAGTATCTCCTTTTTTAAACCTGCAGTTTTAATTCAATGTTAATACCTGACAAATACTTCCGTTTTGTGGGCTGTTCCTTTAACAGTAGAAGCCAAAAGATATATTGAAGGATGCCAGTAATAGAGTATCAAGCTATTTGTGTAAAAGAAAGTGACTCTCATCTCCCGGGGAGGACACCATAAAGATGAACTGACCTGTCACTACTTTAGGAAACTGGGGTTATATTCCTTGTGAAGTGAGAAAGTGCAACATCACACAAGAGATGGAACCAGCAAAGCCGACATTTTGCAGTCCACAGAGCAGCAAACTTGATCCCTGCTGCTCTCAGACTGGTAACAGGGGCAATCTGCGTTATTCATGTTTCTCTATCTTCTCTTAATAAAGCACAGCCCACTAACAGCGTGTGTTGATCTTTGAGAGCAATGAACCAGCATCTTTAATTATCCACCTCAGTAGCTCAGTTTTAACCCCAAATGCTTGGCATCTTTTCTCTATGACCATGCCCTGTCATTGAGACAAGCACAGTGATAGACACTTGAAGAATCCATGCAAATGTTGCAATTCTGATGACCAGAGAGAACAATGAAGTGAACCTGTATCTTTCACCCCAGGATGTACAGCACTCAGGGGAACCCAATACAGCATGAAGAATCTAAGTGCTACTCCATCAAAAGATAACACTTCATAGATAAAATATTTATGACTATGAACAGGAAAAGCTAAAACATGGAAAAGTAGCCACACACATTATTAATTCTGTGCTATAACTCTTAATTTTAAAATCTTCTACATTTTATTGTTTCTCATTAAAAGCCTATAATTCTATATATTTGAGCAGTCAGCATATAAAAGATACCCTGATTTGATCATCTCATTTTGCTTTGAAATACTTTAGCAATCTGTTTTACTCTCTCCTGTGGCACTTCTTATGCTGTCTCATATTATAGTTTTAATGTAATTTTAACCACTTCTTTTTCAATTACATTGCAGGTATTTTATGACTTGGTGTTTTATTTTGCTTTTAATTTACTGCATCTTCTAGTATGATGTCCTGCATCTCATGAATCCTCAATAAGTTACTTGTGAAACTGACTTGTTATTTGTTATCTGTTAAATGCTAGACAAATTGGATAAAGGGAACTTCAGTATGTTAGTAGTTCTCAGCTTTTCTCTCATTGATGCTTTTCATTGAACACTTTCTAAATTCAGAATTCTTATAGAAATGCTCAGGTATTGGTTTATGATTACAAAAGTACTAAAGATGATTAACAAATACTTATGAAGGGATTGAGGATTTAAAATCCAATATTGGTTACTAGTCTCTCCTCACACCCTCCATGTCCACACATAGTCAAAATGAAACAGGCAAGGCAATTGACTTAGAGAAACAGAAGTCCCATTTTTAGTAAACGTAAATGGGATAGTGAAATGTGGCTAAGACACTAGGTGAGCTCAGATTCACAACTACCTCATTCATGACAAATCTCTGCATGTCCTGAAGGACAAAATTTGTTTTTATCCACATAAATACTATGATGGATAAATAGACAACCATGTGCTCTCGGCACAAATGACCCAGTATGTGAGCCTGGCACTTTAACTTCCTCCTCTACTCTATATCATAGAAGGGTACTCCTCCTCAACAAAATGACCAAAAAAAGTTGTAGGAGGGGAAAGAAGTACCACAGAAAAACTGAAAGCATGATTCAAGTGATCTCTGACCATAAGCACAAAAAAAAGATGAGGGTGAATGTGGAGTTCACATTCCTTTTGTTCCTGTGTTGATTACTCTCTGTAATGATGACAACCAACACCATCTGCATTTGCCATCCATTCTGAAATATATGCATGTGAGATGAGGTTCTGGAAATATTGCCCACCATAAGCATTTAAATATTTTTGGAAGTGTGAGAGAATCTTATGGACATGTAGGGAAGATTCCTTCTCTGTCTATAACTGCAATCTTTGTCTATAGCTATTGCAGAAGAAAAGGAATCATGAGTCATCAAAGAATGGTCAAGCACAGTGATACATTTTCCCAGCCTTCAGTAGGCACAGGCAGGATCAGAATAAGTCAGATTAAAAAAAAAATAGGAAAGAAAAAAAGGTAACACAAACAAAAATTGCTAAGGAAAATTGCGACGCATTCCTAATAACTTTCACCTTGGAATTTTGTGGTAGTTGTCCAAATCATTTGTTTAACAGTCCAGGAAATTGCTCATCAGAGAGGTTTTGAACTTTAAAATATCTTTCACCTTCATCCTTTTCTACTTAGAGAAGAAATTAAGCATGGAACAGAAGGAACAAACAACATGAGTATAGGTATAATTGCCCCCAGGGTGAAACACTCTACTTTATAAACTTAGAGGTCACTTCACTTTCTGTCAAAAGCTAGAGAGAAAGAAATTTGGTTCTTATAGTTAATATATAGCTTAAAATAGCAAAAATTCTTGAATGTAGCTGTAGGTACATGAAAATAACTGAGCATGATCATATCAAATATTCTTTCTAGACTACAAAGTTGAGTTGATCTCATTTTACATACTACATTTTTATTTGGACTTTTGTTAACATTTCTGAGACTTTAACCTACATGGGTGGATTTGGCTTTCAGACAATTGCACAAACCATTCTAACTTAATTATCACTTCCCTACTATGAAAGAAAATAAAATAAGCTACTGTTACCATTTCTCTTCTTTATAATCTTGTTTTAAAAAGTATATATTTTTTAATTATGTGCATCTATGTATGCCTGAATGAGTTTATGTGCACCATGTGTATGCAAAGGTTAGAGAATGTCAGAACCCCTGCAAAAACAGTGGGTTATGACATGGATTTTGGTAACTGAACCAAGGTCCTCTGCAAGTCCAGTAAGGGGCCTGAACTACTATATAAAAATTCTCTCTAGGCCCTTTTATACAAAGTTATATAGCTAGTTTTCTGAATTTTTGCTACTAGACCAGTATCTTTAAAATGAAGATTTTGAAAAGCTAATATCTCTGAGTTTTTTTTTAAGTCTGCCAAGAGAAGAAGTTGAACATACATTGTGATAAGGACACCCAACTATTCTGTTGTTCATTTGGACAGGGCTTGAGCTAATGGATTTAGAAGAAAACAGGAAAGGTCAGAGAAAGTGCCCAGTTAGTTATAGGACTTTAAGGATACGTCTAATTTAAGGCCACGGATGGGACAAGAAGCCTTACAATGGCTACCCAATTACTTGAAAAAATGTTAAGCAAAGGCAAACTGGTGACATTTACCTTCCTGCTTATTTCATGAAAGGGCAAAGAAGTGCACTTGTACCAGACAGCTTCACTATGTTCTCTGAGAACTAAAACTAGAGGCTTTTAGGGGGGCTTCACTGGCTCAAACTAAATTTATCTGACAGCTTCCCACAGGTATCACATTAAGAGAATCATCCAGTTGGATATCTGCCTGAAGTATGGAAGCACTATATACTCATTTCTTTTATCTCAAAGATGAAACTTTTTTCACTTTCCTAGATCTTATTCTTTGAATTATTTTTATTACATTATAAACATTTTCTTTTTAATTTTTCATTTTGTTTTGCTTTTCAACACAGTGTTTCCCTTCGTAGCTCTGACTTTGCTGAAACTCTCAATGTAGACCAGGTTGGCCTTCAACTGAGATATCTGTCTGCCTCTGCCACCAGAGTTAGGATTAAACTCATGAACTACTACTGCCCAGCACAAACATTTCCTTAGTCACTGACACAGGTTCATCTTTTGCTTCCATCTACTATCTATGGAATAAGCTGCTGCCAGTTATCTGTAGTATTCTCCTAAATGAATAATGGTAATATTAAAATTTAGATTTCCCACACTTAATTTTTTTGTAGTAAAGAAGTTATACATTTTCTTTTGCTTTTAACTGTTTTATTATATGTTTGTTTGTTTATTTATTTATTTTTTATCAAAAACATTAAAACACATTTCAAGCACAGGAAAAATATTTCTTTCTGTTTTTCTTAAACAGATCCTTAATAACACCTAAGTCCATATCCTGTATTGGTCATGTTTTAGATTTCCTATTACTTGTCTGTTTTTCTGTTCTTAAAACTAAAACCAATGAGGAAATAGCATTCCACTCATTATCATCTGGTATGATTCTTAGTTCATTTTTGTTTCACTCTGCCAGGTGCTAGGTAATTGCAGAGAGGGAGACAGAGAGAGAGAGAGAGAGAGAGAGAGAGAGAGAGAGAGAGAGAGAGAGAGAGAGAGAGAGAGAGACAGAGAGACAGAGACAGAGACAGACAGACAGACTGACAGAGGTAGACAGAGAGACAGTAGTGTACATTACAAACTCCAAGATTATAAGCATGGGGTCTTTAAAATGTGATCACTATTAGCTGCTAGAACATCGTCTGTAAAATTTGAAGTAAATCTATTTTTTTTTCTTTTTTGTTTTTTATTTTCTATATTTTTTTATTTACATTCTGAATGATTTCCCCTTTCCCGGTTCCTCCCTCCCCAAAAGTCCCATAAGCCATCTTCCCTCCCCCTGTTCCCCATTCAACCCCTTCTCGCTTCTCTGTCCTGGTATTTCCATATATTCAGACTTTCCAGGACCAGGGGTCTCTCCTTCCATCTTCTTGGAAATCTAATGATATGTGAATTATGTCTTGGGTGTTCTGAGATTCTGGGTTAATATCCCCTTATCAGTGACTGCATACCATGTGTGTTCTTTTGTGATTGGGTTACCTCACTAAGGATGATATTTTCCAGTTCTGACTATTTGCCTAAGAATTTTGTGAATTCATTGTTTTTAATTGCAGAGTAGTATTCCATTGTGTAAATATACCACATCTTCTGTATCCATTCCTCCATTGACAGACATCTGGGTTCTTTCCAGCTTCTGTCTATTATAAATAAGGCTGCTATGAACATAGTGGAGCATGTGTCCTTATTGCATGCAGGGGAAGTCTCTGGGTATATGCCCAGGAGTGAAGTAAATCTCCTTAGTTGTGCTTATAAAAACCTCTAAATAATTAAGAAACTTAACCAGTCTAGCTATGCTAACATTTTAAATTTTGTGTTTCTTAAATAAACATTTTGCTTTAAAAAGAAGAAAGTCCAGATACATATGCAGCAAAGGATGGCTTTGTTAGACATCAAAGTGAGGAGAGGCCCTTGTTCCTAAGAAGGCTATTGCCCCAGTATAGGGGAATGAATGCCAGGACAGGGAATCAGGAGTGGGTGGATTGGTGTGCAGGAGGAGGGAGGATGGGTTAGGGGGGGTTCGGGGAGGAAACCAGGAAAGGGGACAACATTTGAAATGTAAATAAAATATATATCTAATAAAATTTTTTTAAAATGTAAAAAGAAGAAAGTCAATAATTTTACAAATTGACAACGAACTTCAATCTGTCTTTAAATTTGTTTTAATTAACAAAAGAATGGGAAAGACAGTGAAGTATCAATACACTTAAAAATGCTCAGATTCTCACTGATAATGTAGGATGAAGAATTTCTGAATAGTACATGTCCTATGACTCTGGAACTTGCATGAAAATAATGTCCAAGAGACTGTTATTGAAAGGTTGTTAAGGTTCATAGAGTAATTCTATGTGCACAACTTACCTTGGGTTTATAACTTATACAGGCTCTGCTGTTCACTTTTTTCACCTCAGAGAGTCACTAATGAAAAAATGTTGTCTACAAAACAAAGTAAAATTCTATTCATTGTCCTGTGCATGCTCTCATTTTGTGGTCTACTAAGTTTGCTATGTTTAACTAAATGGTTAAATCTAGACTCCATAAAGAAAAATGGGTCAGCTTCATTGACGACCTATAGAACTGGCTTCCTGGGCAGTTTTCTGACATTTCTTTTCATTTTGTATATTACTTATGATTATCAAAACTAATGCTATGGAATGAAGAAAAATTACAATCCATCAGAATTCTTAGTTTGACTTTATATTTAAAACAACTATTACTGTTTTTAAAATTATTGTAAAGAAATATGCCAATAAAAATTTTCTTCCTCTTGCCAATATTGTATTGGCAACTATAACAACTGAATGCAAAGCATAAAAGATGTATGCAGGACAAGGGAGATGATTCAGTTAGTAAGGGCATCAATTCAAAGGTTGAAAATCTGAGTTCAAGTCCAAGAACTTTGTGGTGGAAGAAGAAAATGACGTTGTCCACTAACCTTCACATATATCCACTGACAGGTTATAGCCAACACTCAAAACACATAGAAGAGCATGTGCGCGCACACACACACACACACACACACACACACACACACACACACACACAGAAGCACACATGTGTACGTATTAGAGACAGACAGACAGACAGAGGAGAAAGAGGAGGATCAAAGGTAAATTAGTAAAATATCAAAATGTCTTTGTCTCTCCATGAGGATTATTTCACACACATGTCCATAAATAAGATGAAATCATATTTAATATTAAAAAGAAGGAAAGGAAAAAGAAGGAAACATTGATACTTTCATAATTGTGTCTGTATACTAATAAATTTATACTCCAGGGAAACCAGCCAAATTCTTACATACCATATGTTTCTATTTTATGCCATTTTTGAAAATTTATTTTATATGTATTAGTGATTTGACTGTATGTATGTACGTGTGCTGTGTGTATTAAATAACCATGGACATCAGAAGAAGATATCCATTTAATCTTCTGCAATTGGAGTTTCAGGTGATCATGAACTGTCATGCTGGAAATAAAATCCAGATACTCTGCAGGAATTACAAACGCTCATGAACTGAGCTCTCTCCCAAAGTCTGTATAGTATCACTGATATGGCAGTTATACAGATAGAGGACATGTTGCTCTCAATAGAATCTGTGTGTAGGTGAGGTGATAGAAGGATATGAATATTGTTACAATTGGGAGCATAATAGATTTGTCTCTTGCCAAAATTGCTCTGTCAATTTGTAAAGCATTGATTACAGAAATGATTGCAAGTCAAATCTGAATGTGATCAAAGGATTATTTCAAGGTCAGTCTCTTACATTATATATATGCAACAATTTACCAGTAGGAGGACTCAATGAAGGTAGCAATTTATGGTATTTCTTAATTGTAGGGATTCATCATTTATTTTTAAATCAAATTAAAATGAAAATAAAGATGTTGTAAGAAGTAATACTTGTATTATCAATCAATTCATTAACTTGATGATTTTCCTATCATGAGATAATTGAAGTGTTCTGATTATTATATTTTGTACTTTGATGTCTAGGATGTATATGGTTTGATATTATTTGCTCTGCTATATAATCTCAGTAATGTTAGGGCTGTCTTGTTTTGCAAACTCCAATAATATTTGAATGTGGTAGAATAATTAGGACTACAGGAATTACCTTGCAATGCATTAGTCATAACTCTCAGTAAAAGGAAAGTTGAACTTCTGACATGGTTATAAAACATGCCCAGAAGGCTGCTGTTCAACATAATCTGACTCTTGGATTCAATTTCTGAGCACTTTGAAGTCATTTTATGCTACTTGACTCAAATCATTCATCTAAGAGAAAATTTGTTAGTTAAATGTCAGCTCCTTGGTGTTAGTCTATAGACTTCACAGAGGGGACGAAGGCTGCCTAATAATATTTGAAAAGATACTTTCAGCTTAGGCATCGTGCTGAACCACAGAGGAAACCCTGTGCTGCAGAAGATCCTAGCTGTAGGGGTAGCTTTGCTCTCTGTAAATACACCAACAGGAAATAACACATGCAGCAGTCCAAATGAATTGTATCATAATCCCTGTTGAGAAGAAAATCCTTGTGATTTATTGTAAATACTTTAACATTCTTTCTTTCCCAGTTCTAAATGGCTTATTTAGTAGAATTGATTTGAAAATGTCTTATTTTTTTTCCTTCCAGTAGCCTTGTATGTGGTGTGGTTTCTCTACTGAAGATACCACCATTTTATCAATCATGGCTTATCATAAGTATTAAGTACGAAAGCAATACAGGCAAAATTATTTACAAGTACATCTAAATAAATGACATACTGCCTTGGAAAGTTGCATTGGTTTATATAGAAAAAGAACAGCAGACCACAAGAACAAGTTAACATCTTTGGAAGGATCCTGCTGATAGTTTTAAAACATCAATAACTTACTCTTTTAGGAACAAAAAAAAATCCCTTTTCTGGTTAAAAATATAGCAAGCAAGTATGTATTTAAGATTATCATGAGCTCATGTGTAATGACCCAAATAGCATTCATATTTGAACAGTACCAAAATATCACCATAACTGCAATGAAAAGAACTATTTGTATCATACTATCACATAATAGTAGGATAATTAACATGTTCTTACATTTAATTTTTATCATCTCAGAATTCTGAAAAGACACACACTCTCCATACATTCCAGTGTTCCTTGTTATGTTTATTTCATGGGGTATTCAAACATCTTGGAAAAGTACTTTGCCACTGAAATGTAGCCACAGGTGTGCATCCATTTTCAAAGGCAGTAACACCTTTGATATGATTGGTGACTGAAAATGTAGGGACACAGCTTATTAAGGAGGAAGTAGTAATTAGAGAGAGGTAACTTTTAGATTTGTGACAATAATAAAACTAAAGACTTCTTAAAACAGATCATGACAGTATCATTTAGAACGACTAGTGGTTCTGCTGTCATTCTCTACATGCTTGCATTCCTTCCTCCAATACACAATTATTAGCAAAACTTTGTCTTCTTACCTTGGCTGCCTTAAAAATTATCAGCAGGAACAATTTATCATCATATTTCTTATTAAAACTTGGAAGAAACATGACACAGCAGTGGATCTTAGAAGTGGTAGCAGTGAGGAAAACCAGTTTTTGTTCTTTTCTTACCTATTGTGTTCAATGTTAAAATTAATTACTTTTACAAGATTAGCCTGTACTTTAATTACTAACTTTCACAGATACAGTTACTTAGAATTCTATTCTTGTCATGCAGGATTATCCTTAATTGTCCCCTCCCTTCTTTATTTCTGTTTTAAAGAATTCAGGTTAGTGCTTCATGTTACTTTGTAGGTGTCCTGAAAAGTCATCTCCCTACAAAAATTCATGGAACAGTCCTTATATTTAAGGAAAACAAATGCTTGTCTAGCTGAAGTTTACAATATAAGCATAATGTGATTTATTCCTTTCTTATTTATTCTTTAACTATTTGTTCTATTTACTAAGGAATCTTTAGGTATATTTATCTTCCATATTGTCTCTTTTAAGGGAAATTTTCTGACAACTACTTGATCCTTGATTTTCTTTCTTGAAGAATTGGTAATATAATTATTGAGAAGAACTAAAATACAACATCATCTCTTATTGACCTGATCTCTTCTGATCCTACAAGTTGCATTGAAGAATAAGAACATAGACATTCCCTCTACCATTTTTAAAGCTCATCTTATTTTTAAACAATATGTCGGAGTAGTTCTTTAATAAAACACAAATCATATATATCTACTCATGTTAAAAGTGCACATGGATGCATTCCTTAACCAATGCTTATTGATGAATGTCATAGTTGTTCACATTTTCTTTTATGACATGTTGCTATGCTTCAATAATTGTGTATACATTGCTTTTGTCTTAAGTAGATATGAAAGATAAATTCCTGGATAAAATAACTTTATTATGTATATTACTTAATTTATCATCAATAATATAAAACTAATCAAAGGTAAAAATTTTTAACAGTAGCATTATTAAACTTTTTGACCAGATACTGTTTTTAATGGAGCATTATATTATTCATAGTGCAGGATGTTTTAGCAAAATTCCAGATCGGGCATACTAGATGCCAGCTGAATTGCTCCTCTCAAACCATGTCAACTGAAAATGTTTCTGCACATGTCTAAAAATTGCTCTGTTCTTGCCAATTACAAAAGTGTTTCCTGAATGAGAATATCTATTTATTTACCAACAAGTTGTGCTTCCAAACTTTGAAATATTTAATATGTTGTAAGTAAAGAAATAAAAAATTTCATCGGTCCTGAAAAGACTGGATGTAGGGGAATGCCAGGACAGAGAAGCGAGAGGGGGTTGAATGGGGAAAAGAGGGAGGGAAGGGGGCTTATGGGACTTTCGGGGAGAGAGGAAATGGAAAAGGGGTAATGATTTGGAATGTAAATAAAAAAACTTAGAAAAAAAAGAAAAAATATTATATGCAAATATTTAAAAAAATTCATCATTCTAATTTTCATTTTTCTTGTGTAAAGGTTAACATGTGTTATGTATTGGTGATTTTAATTATTTGGGGATTTTATTTTCTTTTATTTTATGTATATGGGTTCCTTGCCTGAATTTATGTCTGCATACCTCATTCATGTAATGTCTGAAGAGTCTAGAATAGGACATTGGATTAGACTAGAGTTACATATCTGTAGAATACAGATTTGTGACATTTTATGAATTGCTATTCATAATGTTTACATTTGTATTTGGCTGGCAGTATAATTGAAGCATTCTATTGCAGTTTCTTGGGATAATTATTTTTCTTTCTTTCTTTTCTCTTTTCTTTCTTTGTTTCTTTTTTTTTCTTTTTTTTACAAATTCCTGGAAGTTGTTTCTTGTTAGAGACATTGGTGCTATGCAACTTTTCACTAGTCTTCTGAAAGGTTTTTCATGTTTTGATCATACAGGTTAGTAAAAATTATTATCTCTTAGGACTTCTAAACTCATGATATAACTTGAAAGTCTTTTATTCTGAGCTTCTCAAGCACACCTTTTTAATTAATTAATTTATTTATGTTTTTGAGAATTCCATGCTCATATACACTGCAGTTTAGTGATTCCCACATATTGCCTTCTCATATCCCTCTTTCCTCTTCAATTAAAACCCTGTTCTTCCTAAGGACATCTTCTCCAGTATCTGTTTTGGGGAGTGTTTATGACTTTGATTAAAGTTGCTCCCCCGAGCATGAGTGGGAGTACATTCACTGGAGTATGGGCTACTTTTCTGTGGGTAGTTAAGATGACACTTCCTCCACCAACAGCCGTAAATGGTCATCATACCGGGATGGAACCTGCTGGTCTCCTCTCTCTTTATGGCATAAAAATCTTATCACCATGCACTCTTGTTGTTCCCTCTTCTGTGATATACCATGAGACTTGAATGTATTGAAGAAAATTTGGAAACTCACTAAATTATAAGTCTGTTTAAAACATAACAAAATTAGTGATGCAGTTGTACTAACAAGTTCCATGAGTTAACAATGCTCACCTCGGACCGAGAGGCCCTTGGTTCTATGAAGGCTTGACGGCCCAATGTAGGAGAATTTGAGGGCAGGGAGGCAGGAGTATATGGGTGGCTAGGGGAACACCCTCATAGAAGCAGGGGAGGGGGAATGGGATAGGGGATTTTGGGGGGTGTCCTGGAAATGGGATAACATTTGAAATGCACATAAAGAAAATATCCAATAAAAATTTTTGAAAAATTCCAGTAATAGGTAGTTGTGGGAACTCTTCCTATGAGTTGTTGGTCAGAGAAGACCCATAGGTCCCCAAAATAATATAAATTATTGTCATCACTCTTGGTATCTTAACTCAAAATTAAAGGTCAAACCATACTGCTAAAGACATCAACCACCCACTTTGAATACAGAACACAGAAACTGAGCTAGATATTTCCTCCCTGGTGGCTAATTTTCGTAATTACAGAAGGTGTTCTGCAAATAACTGAGAGAGAAAAACCATGCTCTTTATTGTGAACCCCAAGTACTACAATACTATCCTGACTGCAAGTCCTAACTGGTACATTAGTGACATGTTTATGATGTGTATAACTAATATTAAATTTGAGGCATGCTTCATAGTATGGAGCCCCTGATTTCTGCTACTCTATACCTGATGAAGAACCAGTGTCTAGGTAAGCCCTATAAGCTTTAGAGGTAAGCTTACTACTGCTGTTTTGCTAAGTGAATCTGAATCTGATGACAAGCTACTTTCTAATATTCTCCTTTTTATCCCACAGACTAGTGCTGGCCCCCAACCCTTATCAGAAAAGCTTTATAACAGAGGGTAATGATTAATATACAAGCCCATTAGTGGTAAAAGTACTAGTCATCAACGGGGGACTCTTTGGCCCTGAACAGTACATCTCTATCATTCTTTTAAGTTCTTGTTGTTGTTGTTGTTCAGAACATTTCTTATTTGTTTAATGTAAGCCCACTGTCCTAGAAATTTAAACAGCACTTGGTATATGAAACTTGTCTCCTCCTGCTGTACAGTGGTACAGAGTCAAAGAACCCAGATCACAAGGTTATAAGGGCAAACCATTGGTAGTTTGCAGCACATCAGGGTGATAAACTACAATGTTCAGCAACTCAGAAATTGTGTTTCTTATTTTCTCATCACTTCAATACAATAGCTGACAGAAACACCAGTAGAGAGCCATTGTTTATATGATACATAATATGAGAAGGGTGTCCCTCCTACTGGAAATACATGTCCCTATCTATAGTGGCAGAGAAAGATGCCTTCTTATTACATCTGGGAGGATCATGAAGATGAGAGCCAGACTGAATCCAGGGCTGAGCTATAACCCTCAATGTCCCAACCTCAGTATTCAACTCTCAATATATTATTTCTTCCTAAGACAGCTGGAAAAATGGGTATTAAACACATGAATATTTACAGAACACTTCTGATTGAATCTGTAATAGATTTAATAAATGCCTCCTGACATTTATCTTTGCCAAAATACCATGGGACTATAAGAAATAATGTTGTCATTTGTCAAGAAGCATCTGTATCTATTTCAGCTAACTAAAATATGTGACTAATCAAAAGAACTTTGACTTAGAGGCCATTTACAGATATAATCAAAATTTCTAATTATTAAGCCATAATAAGCATTGTTAAAATCTATTACTTATACTTGAAGTGGCCTGGATTGTACTAAGTTCTGTAATTTTACATACAAAATTTTATGTTTGCATGAACAATGGTGAAATGATATTTCGCAGAATTTTGTTGTTGTAAATGGCCATATTCATGATCACAAATGAAGGCTTGTTTTCTAAGAAAAGACTTCATTAGTATATTGCAAATACATGAAATGACACACGGGAATTCCTTCTGGCATTCACTAGCTTTGACTATGTAAGAATTAAGCTCCTGTGATTATAATGTGCCTGTGCCTTTAAAAGAAATCCTTTTATAATAAGAACCAATGCATATAGAACAAAAGACTACCTCCCTAGCTAGGTTTATTTTTAGGCAAAACCACAGAATCAGAATCTAATCAGGCTTCCTGTTATAATGTAAAGTGGAAATATAAAGATGCCTGATTATTTTGTGTTAGGACCAACCATTCCATTCTATGATCTGTCTTTTTCTATCACCTCCACAGTGATATCTTGGAATGGGGCTCCTGACATGTAATAGAAAAATTCAGCAGAAACATTAATATGTTCCTAGTTCAAGTAGCTCATGTTATCACAGAAGCAAATGAAAAGTCTCCCAACCTTTTCATTTACTTCTACGACAACATACTCCAAGAGCGAAGATTTTTGCCAGCTGTTTTAGTTTTAAATTATAGTGCCATGATTGGTTTCATTTCTAGGTCACCCATAGCAACCATTACATGTAAGTGCATGAAGACAAGGAATACACAGCAAAGCCTCAAGAATTTAAACATAAATGCTCTGAATTATTACCAAGAAGGGCTTATTAGCAAGATCATGCAAATTGATATTATTGTTTATTAATCTCCAGCTTTTTCCTTGTGGTTTTTATTTTTCATTTCCAAATCCAAATTTATTTTAATGTCATCTCACTTTAAAAACATCTTAAGTTAGTGGGAGCCTTAGTTCCTTGGGATGTCATTCCAGAGGAACAAATTGTAACCTTTCTCTACAGCCAGGTAGTTAAGTCCATGGCTTCAGGAACTCAGTACTCTTCACTCTACTACTCTGGCTCCTGAAAGAGAAATCCAAATATTTCAAAATGGAAGCTGGGCATGGTGGCACATCCCTTTAATTGCAGCACCCAGGAGGCAAAGATAGACTGCACACTCTAAATTCTAGGCAAACCTGGTCTACATTGTAAGTTCCAGAATAGCAAGAACTACATATTGAAACTCTTCAATACTCAGCTTCATTCTTTTCTAAGGTTTCTCCACAGTCTGAGGGATCTTCTTTTTTCCTTTCTTTTCTTTCTTTCTTTCTTTCTTTCTTTCTTTCTTTCTTTCTTTCTTTCTTTCTTTCTTTCTTTCTTTCTTTCTTTCTCTCTCTCTCTTTCTTTCTTCTTTCCTTTATTTCTTCTTTCCTTCCTTCCTTCCTTTCTTCCTTCCTTCCTTCCTTCCTTTCTTCTTTCCTTCCTTCCTTCCTTCCTTCCTTCCTTCCTTCCTTCCTTCCTTCCTTCCTTCTTTCCTTCCTTCCTTCCTTCCTTCCTTTCTTCTTTCTTTCCTTCCTTTCTTCTTTCCTTCCTTCCTTCCTTTCTCCCTCCCTCCCTCCCTCTTTCCCTCTCCCCTCGCTCCCCCTCTCTCTTTCTTTCTCTCTTTCTTTCTGGCTTGCTTGCTGGCTTTCTTGCTTTCTGTTTTTCTTTCATTTTTCATTTTTCAACTTGTAGAAGTTGAAAAACTGCAATAGCTCATGTTTAGCACACTCTACCACACCCAGTTAAGCCTTTTCATTTTCTAGTGCTCTTGAAGCAAAAAGCACAATATCAAAGCCTCTTTCCACCCCATAGAAAAAGCATGTGACATTTTCATTTTCAGGCCAGATTGTTGAGATGGGTTTCCTTTGTAAATGATGGTTCTCTGTCCTGGGCCTTTGGTCTTTGCCTTCTCCTTAACTGTAGAGGCCACCCACATCATAAACTTCATGCATCTCAAATTCAGCATTTGCATGGTCTGTCTGCTGGTCTGTAGGATTCTGGATAATGCTTTTATTTTCACGGATTACATTCTACTTCAAGTATCATGAAAGCATAAGCTTCTATTGGCAAGTAGTTAAGTGAATGGACAAATTTATTCCAGGCTTCGGTCACTTGCATTTTCTTGTTTCTGGGTTTGGTACAAACCAGGTAATCTATGAAATTATTTGCTTTCTGCCCTGTTACTTGGGTTGCCTTTCTCACATGGGCACAGTACTGACATACCTGAGCTGACACCTTCTACCAAAGATCAAAGTGCCCTGTTAGCAATGTCATCCCTCCCCCAGGTCCTCATGTTTGTTCCTGGTGCCCATCTTTGCTAGACACCTTCTGACCACCATGACTTCAGCTTCACTTTCCTTGAGCTGAAGCCCATCTCAATACCCAGCCACAAGTTATAGCCAGAGGCTCTTTGATCTCAAGGAAAGCACCGACAAGAAACTGAATGGGAAGACTATCCGAGAGTTCCTTGTAGCTTATTAAAAAATCATGTCCTTTAAAAATGATTAAATCATTAAGTTTAACATTTACAATAGTATAAATATCTATCAGGTTTGGAGAATGTTTCAGTGGCCTACTGACAAGTGTTATGAAAATACCAGGAAATCTTCAAAAGGAAGTAAGATTGGTACTTTCCTCCTTTGATTTGCCCCTTTTTAAAGCTTTATCGTAGACTGACAGGTATTCATACCTGCTAAGTTTGACATTCTTCTTCCTCTTTTAGTTGTTACTGATTATTTGCTGTTATTGATTATTTATTTTTCTGTACTTCATCTGTTTGCTGCCAACACACATAGTTCTTTGCTGATGTACAGGAGTACTAGTCAGTAACATCTTCATTTCTCTTAGTTCTGTTGTCCAGGACATAGGTCAAATTCCATGCTGATAATCTGAACATGTCTTAGAGGTATCTGTTTACCACAAGAGATGACTATCTAGCTTTCTGGTACCCTTATTTTCTCACCATTTAGCAGCATTATGAAATGAATTGTGAAGATTCTTCAAACCATGGAAGCTATTTAAGTATACAGTTCCAACTACTGATATAGTGTCTGCTATGATACTCAATTCTAACATTGAAACACTACAGCAACCACAGACAACACATAAACAAATGCATATTTGGGTATATTTCCACAAAACTAAACTTTACTTGAAGATACTTGAACAAGAGGGAAGGGGATAGTAGTCCTATTTAATAAAACATTGCTTGCCTAAGGAGCACTTCTTAAAATATGAATTAGAATCAACTAAAAACTAACCAAAGATTGTCAAGTCCTAGCCTCAGGGTAGTTATGGGTATGACTCAAAGAACTGTATGTTAAAGAAGTTCCAGGTAGCTCCTTTTCTTTCTGAAGACCACAATTTGAGAACAGTGTATCTTGCTCAAGAATCGGGAAACTTTTCTAAAGAACCAGCCAGGAATATTTTCAGCTATGAAAATATTTAGCTTTCTTAACTGCTATGAAACCACTGTTGTAACAAAAAAGCAGAAACAGGTAAATTTTAAATGAATGGTAGGCTGTGTGCTTCTAAAACTGTTTACAAAACAAAGCAATAAGCTAGATGTGGTCTGGGGATGTAGTATGCATACAAAATCTAAATGACTCTTATTCTATAGATAGAACTAATAAAATTACTAATATCTTGAGGAATAAACTTTGCATTTATATAAATATCTGAGTACATATTTATAAAAAAACTTTTTCCAATTTTAGTTAGTATTTTTGTTAATTTATATTAACATTATATCCCAATAGCAGCCCTCTCCTTCCTCTCCTTCCATTTTCATTCCCACAAATCCCACCCCTGTTATATCCCCCTTTTTCTCAGAGAAGTACAATACCCCTTTGGGTACCACCCCACCTTTGGTCATCTAGTCCAAGTAGTACTAAGTACTACATCTCCCACTGAGGCCCAACTGTCTTGTTGACCCCTCTGGCTCACTCAGTCCTCTCCCTGACTTTCCCACAAGAATCCCTGTAAGCATAATATTTTTGTGCTCTGTTATCCATGTGTTATGCAAGCGCTGATTTCTCTGTCCTCATATCTTGTTTCAATCAGGACATGGCATTGTAATGCTTATGTAAAGAATCTCCTGTTTTGAATTTGTGTAAACAATTCTTACAATACCTCTTTGTCTTGTCAATGCTGATCACCCAGTGGCTGGGCAGAAGAGAGAATAAGTCAGAATTTCTACAGGCTAGGTAGAAGAGAAAGGAAGGGAGATTGAGATTTGCAACAAGGAGGAAGGAGATAGGAGTTCTTCCAAGTTCATCAGACTCATTGGGGACCATACATAGAAGTACTGTTGGGATCTTGCTGGGAGGTAGTCAGATTAGTTTAGGGGATTTAGATGGACTTCCCAGGTATTAAGTTAAAGCTTAAAAGAGAATCTTTCTCTCTGTGTGTCATTATTGGGAAGTATCTAGGATAAAGAAATATAACTACCATATTAATTTACTACTTAAATTTATTAAAAATTATATTTAATCTCCTAGAGCTCTGCCTGATGTTTGACTCTGGTTCTTATCTGTTTCCATCTGTTGCTGGACGAAGACTCTCAGAAGAAAGTTATGTAAAGCTCCCAACTACAAGCACAGCAGAGTATTATTAATAGTGTTAGGGGTTAGCTCTTTCCCATGGGATGGATCTAAAGTTTGGCCAGTCATTGATTGACTGTTCCCTTAGTCTCCTCTCTTTCTATGCCTGTGCATCTTGTAGGCAGACCAAATTTTTGAACAAAGTTTTTTTTTTTTTTGAGTGGATTCATGTCCCTCTCCCACTACTGGAATGCTCACCTGATTATAGAAGGAAGCCACTTCAGTCTCCGTGTCCCCAACTGCTAGGAGTCTCAGCTACAATTACCCGCCCCCATAGTCTACTGGGAGCCTCTGCTCTTCCTGGGTCTTCTACTAGTCCCTGAAATGCTCATGTACTGATTTCTGCTCTCACTCACATTCCTTTCCTACCTCCCTTACACCTGATACCTACCATTGTTCTCCTTTCACCCCTTCCCCAAGCCAGTTCTCTCCATCCATTGGATGTAAATTTTATTTCCTCTTCTGAGTGGAATTCAAGCATCCTCCCTTGGGCCCTCCTTATTACTTAGTTTTTTGGGGTCTATGGTTTTGTAGCATATTTTCCCATACATTATGGCTAAGGTCCACTTATAAATGTCTATATATCATATGTATCTTTCTGGGTCTGGATTACTTCACTTAAGATAATATTTTCTAGTTCTATCCATTTGCATGCAAATGTCATCGTGTCTTTGTTTTTTATAGTTGAATAGTATTTCATTATGTAGATAGATATCCCAATACTTTCTCGTCCATTTTTCAGTTGAAAGATTTCTAGGTGCTTCCAGTTTCTAGCTATTATGAATAAAGCTGCTATGAACACAGTTGGTCAAGTATGCTTCTGGTATAGTGGAACATTTTTGGATATATGCCCAAGAGTTACCACTAGTTGTATCTTGGGGTAGAACTGTATCCAAATTTCTATGAAACTGCCAAAATGATTTTCAAAGTGGTTGTACCAGCCTGCAATCCCACCAGCAGTGGAGGAGTGTTCCTCTTTCTCCACATCCTCGCCAACAACTGCTGTCTCCTGTGTTTTTGATCTTAGCCATCCTGACTGGTGTGAGATGGAATCTCAGGGTTGTTTTGATTTGCATTTCCCTGATGCCTAAAGACTGCATAATGTTTTTAAATGCTTCTCCCTAACTAGAGGTTTCTCAGTTAAGAATTCTCTGTTTATCTCAGTACTCCATTTTTAATTTGATTATTTGGTTTGTTTGTGCCCAATTTCTTGATTTCCTTATATATTTTGGGTATTAGTCCTCTGTCAGAAGTATTATTGATGAAAATCTTTTCCCATTCTGTACACTGCCATTTTGTCCTACCAATGATGTCCTTAGACTTCCAAAAGCATGGCAATTTTCGTGATTTCCCATTTGTTAATTATCGATCTTAGTGAGAGAGTTACCAGTGTTCTGTTCAGGAATTTGTGTCCTATGTGTTCAAGGCAGTTCCCTAATTTCTCTTCTATTAGATTTAGTCTGTCCAGTTTTATGTTGAGATCTTTGATTTACTTGGATTGAATTTTGTGCAGGGTGAAGGATATGGGTCTATTTACATTCTTCTATTTGCAGACACCAAGTTAAACAGTCATTAAAATTCTCTCAATTGGAAAAACAAAACAAAACATGACAGCCAGATGATTTTAGCGCAGAATTCTACCAAAGTTTTAAACAGCTAATAACAATATTCTTCAAGCTATTCCACAAAAGAGAAACAGACAAAACATTACCAAACTCCACAGCCACCCTGGTACCTAAACCACAAAAAGACTAAACAAAGAAAGCTAATTTCAGAACAATTTCCCTAACGAACACTAATGTAACAATACTCAACGTAACACTCTCAAACCAAATCCTAGAATACATCAAAAAGATCATCTACCATGATCAAATAGGCTTCATCCAAGGAATGTAAGTATGTAATATAAGATACAAACAAACTGAAAGAAAAAAACTGGAAAATCATCTCATTTGATGCTATAAAGCATTTCAGAAAATCTAACACCTCTTCATAATAAAAGTCTTGGAGAGATCAAGGATACAAGGTGCATATATAAACATAATAAAAGCAATATAAAGTAAGCCAATAGCTAACATCAAATTAAATGGAAAGAAACTTAAAGAAATTCTATTAGAATCAGGGCAAGATAAGGCTGCTCACTCTCTCCTTATGTATTTATTCAATGCAGTACTTGATGTTCTAGCTGGAGCAATGAGACAACTAAAGAGGATCAAGGAGATATGAAATGATAGGAAGAAGTCAAAGTATCACTGTTTACAGATTATATAATACTATATATAATTTATCCCAAAAATCCTACCAGAGAACTCCTACATATTATAAACATGTTCAGCAAAGTGATTGAATACAAAATTAACTCAAAAAATCAGTAGCCTTCCTTTATACAAATGATAAATGGACCAAGAAAGAAATCCAGGAAGCAACCGCCATTACCATAGCCACAAATAATATAAAATATCTTGGTGTAGTTCTAAGCAAGCAAGTGAAAGACCTGCATGACAAGAACTTCAAGTCTCTGAAGAATGAAATTGAAGAAAATATCTGAAGATGCTCGTGAATCAGTAGGATTAACATAGTAAAAATAAATATCTTAAAAAAACAGTGGACAGATTCAAGGCAATTGCCATCCAAAATTCAACATAGTTCTTTACAGACCTTGAAAAAGTAATTCTCAACTTCATATAAAAAAAAAATCCCAGGATAGCTAAACCATCCTGTGTAATAAAATAACTTCTGGAGGTATCACCATTCCTGATTTCATGCTATACTACAGAGTAGTAGTAATAAAAATTCCATAGCATTAGCATAAAAAGAGACTGGTTGATCAGCAGAATATAATTGAAGACTCAGAAATATACCCACTTACCTATGGACACTTGGTTTTTGACAAAGAGGCCAAAATTATACAATGGGGAAAAAAATATCTTACACAAAAACAAATTGTAAAGTGATTTTTTTTAAGTTTATCAATATTCAATTAGGCAGAATTTTGTCAGACTTTGTTACTAATGATAAGCATTAGCAGCAAAAATGGGAAATTAATTGACAAAATGTTCATGCAAAATGAAAATAAACTTCTTCTAATTTCATCACTGTTACATTCTGTGAGCAATTATGTGCAGACAGGCTAATTTTCTGTTTTATGTATTTTCCGAATTACCTTGATATATAGTACTTACAATGAGACCAGATCTAAATGTTTACTTTACTTTTTGTCTTCTCCCATCTCTTTCCCTCTCTCTCTCAATATATATGCATAATTTTGACAGTGTTCCAGTGAAGCCCAGAGAATTACTGCATGTATAAATATATGTTTAGACCCATTATTTCCTAAACCTGGTCAGTTTTCTTTGGATTATTTTTCCTATGGCATATGTCATTTTGTTTGGTCTTGGAGTTTCAAAGCCGTATTCAGTGTATGCTCACAGTTATACTCCCCTTGCTTATCACCCTTGTCTATGCCCCTCCTTCCTACAAATTTATTTCTTCAAATTATGCCTATTTGTTTTATTTTGTGACCCATTAATTTGAAACATGGCTGTCCATGCAACATTCAATTTGGAGCTCTCTCTTAGCATCTACTGCATTCAGCAGTGGGTATGCAACTTGAAACAGTGATTCACTGTCTCCTAGAATCTAAAGTTAGTAGCTCACCAGTAAAGAATATGTCCCCGTGAGCCCCTCCTTCCCTTCACTGATTGCTGACAGAGCTAATCTTGTGTTGGTTCAGTAGAAGTAACCAGAGCTATTTATTGTGCATTACTGATTGCAATGGTTGTGTTTATTTTTACAGGATGGCAGCCTATAACGTTTCAATATGTCATTCAGATCTTACGTGCTCCCTGCTCTCCTTCCTATAAAGTTCCCTGAGTCTTTGAGGGTGTGGCATAAATTTTTAGTGCTATATACATAAGTGTCACTTGTCCCCAGTACTTTGACAGCCATGTTATTCTACATTTATTGTTCATAGTTTTATTTTCCTTCACAGATGGATCTTGGCTGACTTATGGTAGGGGGTTTATGTATTGATCACAAAGTTGATAGCCACCTGCTATACTAGCAGTACCTAAAGTATCCACATTAGAAAGCTTTACTGTGGAGCTCTGTACCCCATTTTTTAATAGGGTTACTTGCCTCTCTGGAGTTTAACTTCTTGAGTTCTTTGTATATCTTGGATATTAGCCCTCTGTCGGATGTAAGGTTGGTAAAGATCATTTCCCAGTTAGTTGGTTGCCGCTTTGTCTTTTTGACGGTGTCTTTTGCCTTGCAAAAACTTTGTAATTTAATGAGGTCCCATTTGTCTATTCTTGATCTTAGAGTATAAGCTATTGGAGTTCTGTTCAGGAAATTCTCCCCTGTGCCCATATGTTCAAGGTTCTTCCCTAGTTTCCCTTCTATTAGTTTCAGTGTGTACAAAGAGGGAGGGAAGGGGGCTTATGGGACTTTCGGGGAGGGAGGAAACGGGAAAGGGGAAGTGATTTGGAATGTAAATTAAAAAAATAAAATTAAATTAAATTAAAAAAAAAAAAAAAGAAAGCTTTACTGTGAGATGAGGTCTTAATACTGACTAATTCTCCAAGGGACATCCCATTATAGCTTGTCACCAGGCTCTTTAGACAGAGTATTTTCTAGTCTTTTTGTCTGTGTATATTATTTCTTATATATTTTTAAAATATAACTTCAAGAGCAGTCTTAATTTAAGATTCTTTTCTCTATCATGGGGACGTGGATCAATGCCATGATTTAGAATATTTTTAACTATGAAACAGCATATAGTTTCTCTGTATATGGCAATATACTTATTTAATGTCCATGGAAATCAGTGCCAATTTCCAAGTAAAGAATGAGTAAGGGTTTAGAAATGAAAAGCACATGTATCCATTAAAGAAAAAGTCTTTCAAAATCACTCAGTCAGTAAGCAGAGTTATCCATAGTGGTTAACCTTAACTACTGAGTGGCCAATTTATCAAGTTAAACACTGCTAACATTCTTTTAGGTTAAAGTAGCTTGTCTCCTGATAATCCAGGCTGAAATTATCGATTCTATCTAGCTTGCATCCAGCTTCTTCTCTGTGCTGTGCTTTGTGCCACATTATTCTCTGAAGACTGCTTAGAGTCAGGCTTCTTGAGCTCTTATCCATTTAGAGGAGAGAGACTGTTATACTTGAGGTAGAACTTTATTTATTTCAAGAAGCTCTTACATTTTCCTGAAATTATGTTGGTAAGGTTTCTATCCAAACTCTGTGTATTACCTATGCTGCAAATGCCTTTGGTCTGATAGGGTGTGACAGCACATGTCAAAGGCAATTGCTGTCAAATCTAATTAATTGCTTTATTGAAATCTTGGACATACTGACATTCAGCTTAATTGAGACTGCTCATTACAAGTGATCTTCCAGAAGAGAAATGTAAAGTGAGGGCAACTTGAAGTACAAGAGGAAAAAGTTTGGGAACTATGTAAAGCAAAAATAGCATCTAATGAGCACATATGAACCATACTTAAGGCATACTATTATCAGCAGCCACAACTGCTGCTAACTGTAGCACAAGCTCTGCAAAGGAAGCCAGAGCAATCATAAGTATTTTTGTAGCTAGCCTGTTCATGCTTTTATAGTACACATTGTGTCAGCACTTTAATTATAAAATCTTTTTGTATGAACTCATAGCAAAGCTGTAACCCACCAAAATATTTAAAAAAAAACTCACTTGAATTTAGGATAAAATAATTTGAGCATATTTTTGAAATGCTGATCAGATGCCCATGAAACAAGTACCAAATGCATCAATTAGTATGCAAAATATTGCTCTTGACAAAGTAGATGGCCACTGAATACAAAACTCAGCAATTCAGAGATATTTTCAAATATATAGAACTTGGAGAAAATAGCAAATAGAAAGTTTTGGTAAAATATTAAACATTGTGTTTTAAAGTTGTAAAATAATAGTTTAGAAACCCCGACATTGACTTCATGTTGCATTGCATTTTTGTATTATTAGATTTTAAAAACTGAAATAAGGAAAAAGCAGTGTGTGTTTTCTACATTATACCTCCCACAAGATTACAGGTATAGGGAAAAAAGTGTACTATATTTTGTTTTATTTCCTTTTTTCTTTTTTGAGAGTTTTTTTTTTAATTGTGCATGTATGTTTTCTGGATAAGTTGTATCTTGGCACACTTAATTTTTCCAACATTTTTTAAATTAATGCTGTAAATAGAAGTGAAAGATCTATGGACTTCATTATGGCATAATCACACACACTGGACTTACTCAGCTCATCCCAAACATCACCTACTATTACTTTATACATCTATCAATTTCTTACTGGTTCACTTCTTGCAAACCATCACTCGTTTTACCATATTGGCTTCCAGTCCCTACCACCACCACCATCTCCACCATAACCAGAAGAGCTCTTCTTCTCTTCTTATGTTCTATTTCCTGGCTTTATAACACACACACACACACACACACACACACATATATGTGTATATATATATATATATATATATATATATATATATATATATATATATATATATACATGTATATATATACACATGTATATATATACACATATATACATGCATCTACATCTATATATTTATATACATATATATAGAGAGAAAGAGAGAGGAGATAGATAGATAGATAGATAGATAGATAGATAGATTGAGATGGATTATATGTGTGTACTTGTGCATGTCAAATTAAACTGTTACAAAAATAATATTCTCTAAGCATGCAACAATCCCAAAATAAACATATACACCATGGAATAATTAATCTAAATTGTCTTCACAATATTTGTTCATGGTGATCTTGTAACTCACTATAGCCAGTATTGGTGCCTAAAGACAAATACAATCCTTTTGCAAGGCTTATGCTATAACAGCATCATGCAGAAAAAAAGAATTCTGTGTAAAGTGCCTTGGATGGGACTGAAGAAAATGGTCAGTGCTTCCATAGCATGTAGCACTTTTCAAGAAGATTCCAGTTTGATTTCCAATCTTCATGCTAACTGGTTCACAAGTACTATAATTCTATATCATGGAGATTTGACACCACTGTAGTAAGAAATATTTATGAGAGTTAGAGACATAAAAATAATAAAATAAAATCTATAAAATACCTTAATTTAGACCTGAAGTTAATTTCTATTATGAACTTTAACATTTTTACTCTAAGCATAAAACATGTAACTTAAATATTTTAAAATTTACCTAATGTCAATATTCAAAAAATATCAAATTACTATTTGTTTACATGATGCTGTTTTGAAATGCTTGACATTTCTCAGTAAAAGAAAATGTTCAAATTTCATTCAAAGGTCTGAAATATGGAGCTTCCAATTGTTCTGAAATATTCATAAATATAATTCTGTTATTTATGGAAAAGCAAATGCTCACTATTTTGTAAAATGAAAAAATATGTAGCTAATTCTAAGAAAGTGTTCTATTGCTAAATTATCAAATATTTACTCATGATTTATTGCTTTCCTTAAAATCAGCACCTAGAGGTACAATCATGCAAGTAACAGATGCCTTGATGCCACTGTAAAAACACAGTAATGGATCCTAGGAATCTTACCACACCAGAACCTAAGTAATGCAGACTAACTGAAGCACAAGACATAGACCATAAAATAGTCTTTATGATATGATAGAGGTCCATAAAGAAGAAATAAGTAAATCTTTTAAAGAATCACATGAAAACAGAAAAGGAAAGAAGTGAATGAAAGAGTTCATGAAATGAAAGTGGAGACGAATCAATAAAGAAATCACAAACTGAGGGGAAAATGGAAATAAAAATTTACACAAAAGAAAACTCAGAAGGAAACCTTGCCAAAAGAATACAAGGGATAAAACAGACAATCTCAGGCAAAAAAAGATATGATAGAAGAAACAAATACCTCAGTCGAAGAAAATGTTAAATTTAGAATGAAATATTCAGGAAATATTAGACAGTAAAAACAATTTCCTTATCTCAAAAGAGGACATATCCATTCTGTACAAGAGCAGTACAGACCACTAAATACACTGGAAAATCAATCCAAAGTAAGCAAAACACAAAGTGCACAGACATAGAAAGACTGTTGAAAGCTACAATGGAAAAAGATCAAGTAATATTCATAAAACACCTATCAGAATTGCAACAGACTTCTTCATGGAGACTAAAAAACAAAACAAAATAAAGCAAAAACAAAAACAAAACAGAATGTATTTTCTACAACATCTGAAATATCACAAATGCCATCCCAGAATATTATACCCAGTAAAATATTTTAGCAAAATATTTGAAGAAAATAGAATATTCTGTAATAAAACTATATCTAAATATTATCAACCAGCCAGACACCCCAGAGCTGCCAGGGTCTAGACTACCAGCCAAAGAGCACACAAGTCTCCATCTGCATATGCAACAGAGGATGACCTTCTCAGGCATCAATGGAAGGAGAGGCCTTTGGTGAAGGCTTGATGCCCCAGTGTAGGGGAATGCCAGGGCAGTGAGTTAGGAGAGGGTTGGTGGGGGAGCACCCTCACAGAAGCAGGGGGAGTTGGGTTCAGAAGAGGCTGTTTGCAGAGGGGAAACCAGGAAATAGGATAACATTTGAAATGTAAATAAAACATCCAATAAAAAACACCTATCTACAAATCAAGCATTACAGAAGGTACAAGAAGGAAAATATCAATCCAACGAGTTAAACCATACCCAAGAAAACAAAAGAAATACATAATGCTAGAATAGCAATTCAAAAAGAGGAGACACATACCATCCTACCCACTGTCACCACCATCACTGTCACCAATACCACTACTACCAACACCAACAACAACCAAATAGCAGGAATCAATAAACACTGTTAAACTATATCTCTAAATACCAATGTTCTCCATTCTCTAATCAAAAGATATAAACTACACAAATGGATGAAAAAGCAGGATCCATCCCTCTGCTATGTTCAAAAATTGAATCTTATCACCAATGATAGGTATCACATCATGTTAAAATGGTGGGAAAATAGATCCAAGCAACTGGACATCAGAATCAAGCTGTCATATCCGTTTTCAAATTTAACAAAATAGACTTCAACTCAAAACTAATCAGAAGGGATAGGGAACAACACTAGATGTTCATTCACGGAAAACTCCACTAAAAAGACCCTGTAATTCTTAACGTAAATGAATTAAACACAAGAATACCAAGTTCATAAAAGAAACACTACTATTTGACAAATCACATATTAACCCAAGACATTGAGAGTGGAAAATTCAATATCCTGTTCTTATGAATAGAGAGGCAAAAACTAAACCTAGAAATTCTGGAGCTAAGTGGAATTATAAAAGAAAAGGCATAACATTATTTACAGAATATTTCACACACAGACACACAGACACACACACACACAATGGAATTTTCTTTCTCAATATATCATAGTATTTTCTTGCAATTGTCACTTTTATTTCTTCAGATAAAGTGGATAAATAAAATATCCAGGAAATACTTTATTTCCTCAGATAAAGTGGATAAAGTAGATAAAGAGGAGAGCTGTACCCAAGCTGTATTTAAAGCAGGGCTTAGGCTGAGCCCAGGGTGTTCTTCTGTTCTAACTATCCCTAGTCCTAGGAATGGAAGTTTCTAGCCTCCATACACTCTAATCTTCCAAGCTGATGAATTCAATCCATCTTCTCTAGGCATCTCAATGAACTGCATCATACTAACTTTGGCTATCTGTTCTAATCTTCTGACTTATTCTGATTCTCTAGCCCATTGTGTCTCCTCCTGTGTCTGTTTTGTCTCTCTGCAACTGACTTCATAAAACAGCCGAAACCATCCTGCCATACACACATTCCTTCTCTCTCTTGTTGCTCTTAAAATCGCTCTCTCCTGTGCTCTTTTTGTGTATGATGGGTGTATCCTATCTTTAACTCATTCTGTCAAATCTTTCTCTGATTTTTCATTTTGTTTGTCCCTCAATTAGACATTTTAAAGATGGCTGCTTCCTTCTACAAACTAGCCTTCTTTGTTAGGCCTCAAAGGTGTGTACTGATGGAGTGTCTGTGTATCAGCCAGATCATACTGTAATTCAGTGTTTGAATTCTGGTGGATCATATCTTTGAATTTGATCCACAACAGTTGTGTTGCTCGACTACAATTTCTCTAACATTTTACAACACATTTCGACACAAAGAAAGTTTCTACAGCTACAAGAAAATAGAAATATCAGCCTGAATTCTATCATTCTATCAAGTATTAAAGCTAGATATCAATTAGAAAAACAGATGAAAGTTTACACGTTCATGGAAACTGAGTAACTACTAAATGAAAAATAAAATGACTAAAGGCAAACATTAAAAAGAAATTACAGACTATCTAAAATTGAATGAAAATGAATACACAACATAGCCAAACTTATGTGACACAATGAAAATGGTTCTAAAAGCAAGTTGATAGAATTAAGAAACTACATATATATGTTAGCTGGGTAGGATCTTGCTCTGAGATTATCATTCCTATCACACCTAGGCCAAAACTCGTTTTCTACCAGACTGACCTTGAACTCAGGGATCTGTCTGCCTTTGTATCTTCCTCACAAGCTGGCTTTCAATTCAGCTGCCTCTGTTTCTTTTAGATCTGTGATGGTCCTTATACAAGTCATATTGCATCCTTATATTTTGTATTCTTGAACTCAGGTTTTCAAAGTTCTTTCCTACAGCCTTATGGACTATCTTGCAGGTCTCAGCATTGACCATTTTGCTTAAACATCAACCACAGTCTAACCTCACAGACTACTGCTGTGTTTCTGATTATCATGGAGTTATTAACATTTGCATTTCCTCCTTGAAGGAGGAACAGGAAAATAACTATGTTATTATAAAAATAAGTCTTATGCCCACAGGAACCATCAACACTTATGGAGGTCCACACCCTGCTGGCTGTCTTCCAGGGAAAGGAACCATGTCACACTGTCTTCCACATGACCAAGCAAGACTAGGTACTTGACCTTATGGAAAACAGCATGGAACCTCTTCTTGAAACATACATATCATCCTTGAAATCCAGTAATCACACTGTAGAATAAGATCCATAGGAAACAAAGCCATTGTGTCACACATTGGCTCAGTGCTCATAGTAGTAACATTACAATATCCAAGAAATGGGAAAAACAAAGGGCCTGTCAGATGGTGAATGAGGAAGAACATGAAACAATCATAGAGTTGGAAACTTCTCATCCATTATCAACCTTCAATTATAAAACTAGATGCAGTATAGGCTTTCAGCAACTGCCAACAAGTTCTAGTATTAATATCATTAACCTGTTGTTTATATTGTGCTTTCTAATGAAACCCCTCTTATTCCTGCTCACCATTTTGCCATGCTGCTTCTTATGTCCATATTGATGCAGGCATTCAGGTTTACAAGACCTCCTCTAGAAAATAAACTTTGCCAAACATAATTTCAGTTCTTTATGAGATGGTAAAAGGCAGTAAAAGATCTTAATCCCACTGGAATTGAGTAGTAAGCCAGGCTCACACTATTCTTACTGTCAAAGACCTAAGGCTAGAGATACTGAAGGAGAATAGCTGAAAAGTGGCACAAACGTTTAGAGGCTATGAAGAAAACTCATGGGAGGCGTTTAGCCCAAACCACATATAATTGTGAATTTCAATATAAAATTAACACACCAGTATACAATTTGATGCTAGAAGAGGTGACTTTAAAATTCACCCCACTTTAAAATGAAATTCCAGGCTTTTAATGTGGTTTGGCTAGACTTTGTCCATTTTTCCCAAGGGAGGCTCATGCTTTGATTAAAGGGGTCAATTTCTCATACTCATGAAGGATATATTTCTATCTGTGCCTAAACATTGCCACATATAATGTGTGTTCTAGTCAATAGTCAGCAAGGGCCACAGGGAGTCCATGGGGAAGATAAGGTATGGGCAGGGCACAGCACTAACATAAAAGCCTGTCCTTCCAAAGGCACTTTTGACTTTCCACAGGGTCCTCAAGATCATGAATCATGTCACATATCAGAATTATGGCTATATGAACAAACAAACACAGTGTTAGTACCTTAAAACATCCTCATGCCAGAAGCTGGACTTTTTTGTTTCCAAGGAGAGAGCCAGATTAATACAGCCAAATGATTTCTAGCTTTTCACAATTAGTAGCTGAGCCTTATAACTCTCTGATTCAGTACGGAGAATTCACATTTTCTCCATGGCCATAAGTGTTCAGAAATCCCAGATTTGATTATCAGATATGTTTTACATCTGTCATTCCCTTTTGAGAAACACAGAGGAAAAGCAGTAGTTAGACTACAACTCTGTCATAAGTGAAGCATGAACTTGGCCAAAAGTTCCTAATCAGAGCAGGACTAATATAATTAGCTACCAGAGTATAACCTGTCAGCACATGAAAACAGGGTCCCTTGTGTATTTATGGACAATATGATCACTAACACTGTTATTTTGGTGTCAGATTTACAGAAGTTGACAAAAGTTAAAGCAAATGCTCCCAGAAGCCTCTGCAACTCACAAGCTGGGCTCTACCTGTAACACCATCTATTGTGATTCAACCATGCTGCATATATGTATTCATTATTCATCTAATTGCTATTGTCATTTTTTTTGTACTGTTCACCTAAAGCCCGGGGCCATGGGTATTCCAGGCAAGCATTCTAATAAACCACAATCCACCTCAAAAAATTAAGTGATCAGAGCTCAGGTTAGGAAAGAAGCTATAGGGGCTGGTGAGCTGGCTCAGTGGTTAAGAACACTGACTGCTCTTCAGAAGGTCCTGAGTTCAAATCCCAGCAACCACATGGTGGCTTACAACCATTTGTAATGAGATCTGACTCCCTCTTCTGGAGTGTCTGAAGACAGCTACAGTGTACTTACATATAATAAATAAATAAATCTTTAAAAAAAAAAAGGAAAGAAGCTATATTTAGTTTTGGTGACAGATACAAGGGGCAGTAGGCAATACCCTGCAGCTTGAGTAACAGCAGTGAACCATGATGACTCTAGAGTATCTGAGATGAAGAGGCAGAGAGTGAGGTTCAGGCATTTGAGCTGAGGAAGCAGCCTTGACCACTATGTTTCTTCTCTCAAGGCTGAAGGTCTCTGTGGGAAGATGGACGGCTGACCAGACATGTATGTATATGATTCCCAGGGAAGGGTCTCTGAGAAACACCTCCATTTTCCCAAATCTAACTGCTTCCAAGGATGCTTTACACATATATTAGCAGAGAACAAGAATGGACAATGCCGGGAGATAGGTGAGGTCTAAATGCTTGTTATGATGCTCGGAATGAAGTGAGGTAAGACCTCTGTGACCTCACAGAATAAAACTCTGCCCTAGTAACAGCAGTGTTCTTAGTCTGAGGCAATTCAGAGTCCGGCAAGGAGTGAAGGGATTCACAGCAATCCCACATGTCTGGGTACGTTTAGGCTGTGTTCTGGAATGGACAGTATCTGGAATTCATCATGTGTATGACTCACTCAGTTTGAGGCAATAATTCTTCCTGGGGGCATTAAATGACAAGATTAAAACACAGTGAGGTACTTGAAGTGTCCCTGACTGGGGACAGCTCATTGTAAGAAGAGCTAGAAACAGCAAGAATCAGAAGATTCATAGTAGTGGGACGGGTCAACTAAGAACTTAGGGAGAGGAATCCCTCCACTACCAGGGAGAAAGGACTTTGAAAGGTTATACACAAATACCTGTGGGTTAAAGTGGTGGCCCGTGTCTGGCCCACCACAGGGCTAGGGCCATTCAAGGAGGTAGACACAGGAAGTTTGTATGAGCCGCATCAAACCCAGGGCTTTGGCAACTGGCCATGGTGGACACAGGAAATTTGACTGCGTGCACCCCAAGCCGCTGCCCCAGGGCAATGAAGGGGCTGTGAGAAGTCGCAGGACCCCCGCTCTGGGGTGGTGAAGTGCAATCTGGGACCTGGCCTACACTGAGGCCTCGGATGACAGGTTCTTAGTCTTGGACACCACAGAGAAGACACTGCTGGATGTCACAGAAGAGCTGAGAACTGAGTGGTGGCCCTTGGGGCTGGCTCTAGCCCAGGCGAAGGGAAAAGGGTGGGAGGAGCTCTATCTGATTCAAGTAGAGTAGTCTTTGGCTTGATTGGGCAGGCTGCTTGCCTTGGTGGAAACCATGTCTGGAAGCATTGAGAGGCCTTTGGCTGGAGACTCGATGTAACTCTTTAGAGGAAAATATGCTCCAGCTCCATTGTTCCTGATAAGAAGAGACAGTCCATGGTTTTAAAGCATGTATTTTTATGGTGGAGAGTTGTGATGAGTGAAACCTTACTCTACTTTTCCAGTGCGGGCCTGAGGTTAAATACCTTTTGCAAGGAGGAGTGTCTGAGAAGGGGAGCTTAATTGGCTAAGTCTATCAGGGCTTTAGGTACCTCGTGTGTGGTCCTGTCTGCAGGTCCATGTTCATATGTTGAAAAGTGTCTATAGATGACATTTGATTATGTCATGTTTTCTTCTACCAAGATATATATTGTTTTACATTAGACGGTAATTTTATGTCCTGACTTTGTTAATAAATGATGACTTTACTGTATGTATAGCCTCCAATTTGTTGGGGCAGTGTGCTTAGCACAAAGTGGGAAAGCATGGTCATTCCTCAGGCTATACACACAGGCACATATGAAAAAGATGAACAGAAATGGGATCAGGTCTCTGTTGCATCATAGACCAGCTCATAGTCATGATAAAGGCTATGACCTTGTTATGAGAGGATACCACATCTACTAGGATAGACTGTGCTTCAGTAGGAAGTACAGGTATTCAGGGAAGTTTGGGCTATGTGGTCAGGGAAATCCATACAGGATTTCTAAGATGAAAGCCTAATTTAATCTCAGTGTATTCTACTAGAAGGTGGAGTTTATAAAGGGTATGAGGCACAGAATGGTCCTTGAATTGATCTTTAACAGGACCTTTGTTATAGCCATAGGAACAGTTGAATTAGCAGGATGTATGCTAATAATTAGCTAAACAATTTCTCAGGGAAATGAAAACCAAAACTCACTAAAGAATGAGACAACAGGATGAACAAACCCAGTCTGTATCACATGATAAGATTCCAGATACAGAATGAGCTTTGCTGTTGTGCCCCAAAACAAGAATAACTGTCAGCTATGGAAACCCACAGTGTCCTGGGAAGGTAGGTGATGTTTCACAGAGAGTAGTCTCTGAGGTTATAAAGGGACTTTGCTTATTCACAGCAGTAATTTTGCCTTCTATAATTGTGTGTTGTCTCCAGGATGACTGAAAGTGTGGACTAAAGTGGAAATAGCATCTAAGCACTCTATCTAACCCAGTACTAAATTAAAATTATATATTATTTAGTGCATATTATCTGGTTTGTATATATCTGTAAATATCTGTGCCCTCAGGTATGCAGTTTTGCATGTAAGAGCAGAATCAAAGACAAGAATACCGGTGACTTGGGCTGAAGGAAGTGTGTGAGGTATTCCTACACTTGATCTTAGCCAAAAGGCCGAGAAGCGATGTGTGAGGTATTCCTAATCTAAGACAACAGGATATCTGGAAAGAAGTTAAACAACACTAAACACAAGTATGTCTGTATAGGGGCATGCCATATAGAATCTCAGGGAGAGGGCACTATACATATGCCACGGAGAAAGGTTTCTGGAAGAAACTGTCAAGTCTACACCTGGTCTAGGACTCAAGGTTTGAGCCTAGAGAAGGCTAACGGTAAACTCCTTACACCACCCACCTAGGATATCACCTCAGGTAATACATTGTACACAAGATAGGAGTGCTGCACTGAACCTTCTCTTGGGGTTCTCTAGACATGAATCTTCCTGGAAAGAATTCTATTTGGCTCATTGTTCCTTCCTTGTCTGGCCATAGAAATGTCAGTCACATTCTCTCTTCGTTTATATTTCATACTTAAGCTAATTATAAAACGTGTTAATACATTTGTGGATGATTGTGTGTACATGTGTGAGCAGAGCTCTTCCCAACTTACATGGCTCTAGGAAAGAGTGAAGGTCCTAGAGGATGAAAAATAGAAATGAGAGTTCCATGAATGACCCTAAGAGAAAGCCTTCAAGTACTCTCCATGAGGACCAATCCAAAAGCTGTCTGTGTGCTTGGGCAAACATTGATCTCTTTCAGACTCTAAGGCCTGGCATTTGTGACCTCACATCAAGGGCTCAAGTCATGGTTATGGGTGTGCCCTACTTCTGGGGGCAGCAGACTCCATTATAGTAGGCTATGATTTATAGCCAGGAGAAGGTAGGTGCTGATTCCTTTCAGGTAAGTCAGTGTGTTGGTTTGAATATGCTTGGCTCGGGGAGTGGCACTATTAGGATGTGTGTTTTTATTGGAGTAAGTGTTGCCTTGGAGGAGTATATCACCGTGGAGGTAGTCTTTGAAATTCTCCTTCTAGCTGCCTTGGAACCAGTCTTCTCCTGTTTGCCTTGGAAACAAGATGTAGAACTCTCGGTTCCTCCAGTGCCATGGACACTGGCATGTTTCCCACCTTGATGATAACAGACTGAACCTCAGAAGCTGTAAGCAAGCCCCAATTAAATGTTGTCCATTACAAAAGTTGCCCTGGTCATGTGTCTCTTCAACAATGGAAACCCTAACTAAGACAATCAGTGGAGAAAATACTTTGAGTAAAGACATGATCTCACATCAGTGTATATATTTAGCAGAGGGCTTTCTAGAAAGGGATGTATGTGGGACAATCTGTTGGTTGAAGGGTTCTTGATATAAAATACAGATGTGATCATGAGAAGAGTTGCAATCTCAAGGACCAGAAATCTCAAGGACCTTCATATAACCTGTCATACATGACAAAACAGGAGACACCATCCATATACCTATAAATGGGATCATGTGAAGATCTTCACAGCCTCCAATGCCTTAACAAAACATCCTCTAGAACCATGGCAGACAAGCCTCTCTTGTTTCTGATAAGTACCTGTGGTATTCTATCGAAAGATTTGACCACAGAAGGAATGGAAGGCTGCAATTGTAACACTGGGATACACCCTATTTGTATCTCTTCACTTGGATGCCACCATCTTTCCACATGAGCTCACAGGGCCTCTCCACCACAGGAACATCTATCTGTGCAACAGGAAGCACTTTGTCAACTACACTTCTCTCCTACATGTTTTATTTTTCTATTTCTATAATGTATACTGTGTTGCATCTGGACTATGGACTATATGTTCTATGTCGGTGCACATTTTCCTGGGGATAGGTCAATGATAGTCTATGTACATTTGAGATGCCAGAGAAGGATACCAAGTATTTTCCTCTATCAATATCCACATGTCTATTTCATCTTTCAGAAAGGCTGCCAGTAAACCAAAGCAAAATAAAAAGTAGCTTTGAACAAACATGGAATGCAAAGAATCCACTACCTCGACTATAAAGAAAAACAGATACAGTAGCACCCATAAGACATATGCACCATGCCTCCTATCAGATCACTATGGAATAAGGGTGGTCTTCAATGGCAACAAAAACAAAAGAAAACTCACATGCACATGGAGGCTGAACAATGTTCTACTCAATGATAACTTGGTCAAGGTGGAAATAAAGAAAGAAATCAAAGACTTTTTGAAAGTTAATGAAAATGAAGGCACAACATACCCAAATTTATGGGACACAATGAAAGCAGTGCTAAGAGGAAAATTCATAGCCCTGAGTGCCGCCAAAAAGAAACGGGAGACAGCATACACTAACAGCTTAATGGCACACCTGAAAGCCCTGGAACATAAAGAAGCAAATACACAAAAGAGGAGTAGAAGGCAGGAAATCATCAAACTCAGGGCTGAAATCAATCAAGTAGAAACAAATAAAACCATACAAAGAATCAACAAAACGAGGAGTTGGTTCTTTGAGAAAATCAGCAAGATAGATAAGCCCTTAGCCAGACTAACCAGAGGGCACAGAGATAGTATCCAAATTAATAAAATCAGAAACGAAAAGGGAGAGATAACAACAGAAACTGAGGAAATTCAAAAAATCATCAGATCCTACTACAAAAACCTGTATTCAACACAACTAGAAAATCTTGAGGAAATGGACAATTTCCTTGACAGATACCAAGTACCAAAATTAAATCAGGATCAAATAGACCATCTAAACCGTCCTATAACCCCTGAAGAAATATAAGTTGTCACTGGAAGTCTTCCAAGCAAAAAAAGCACAGGTCCAGATGGTTTTAGTGCAGAATTCTATCAGACCTTCAAAGAAGACCTAACACCAATACTCTTCAAACTGTTCCACAAAATAGAAACAGAAGGAACACTACCCAACTCGTTCTATGAAGCCACAATTACACTAATACCAAAAGCACACAAAGATCCGACAAAGAAAGAGAATCTCAGGCCAATCTCTCTTATGAATATCGATGCAAAAATACTCAATAAAATTCTTGCCAACCGAATCCAAGAACATATCAAAACGATCATTCACCACGATCAAGTAGGCTTCATTCCAGGGATGCAGGGATGTTTCAATATAAGGAAATCCATCAATGTAATCCACTACATAAACAATCTCAAAGAAAAAAACCACATGGTCATCTCATTAGATGCTGAGAAAGCATTTGACAAAATTCAGCATCCTTTCATGCTAAAGGTCTTGGAAAGATCAGGAATTCAAGGCCCATATCTAAACATAGTAAAAGCAATTTACAGCAAGCCAGTAGCCAGCATCAATCTAAATGGAGAGAAACTTGAAGCAATCCCACTAAAATCAGGGACTAGACAAGGCTGCCCTCTCTCTCCATATCTTTTCAAAATAGTACTTGAAGTTCTAGCTAGAGCAATTAGACAACAAAAAGAGGTCAAAGGGATACAAATTGGAAAGGAAGAAGTCAAACTATCACTATTTGCAGACGATATGATAGTATACATAAGCGACCCAAAGAACTCCACCAGAGAACTCCTACAGCTGATAAACGACTTCAGCAAAGTGGCCGGATATAAAATCAACTCAAGCAAGTCAGAAGCCTTCCTATACTCAAAGGATAAGCAGGCTGAGAAAGAAGTAAGAGAAATAATACCCTTTACGATAGCCACAAACCACATTAAGTATCTTGGCGTGACTCTAACCAAACAAGTGAAAGATCTGTATGACAAGAACTTCAAGTCTCTGAAGAAAGAAATTGAAGAAGACCTCAGAAGATGGAAAAATCTGCCATGCTCATGGATTGGCAGGATTAATATAGTAAAAATGAGCATCTTACCAAAAGTAATACACAGATTCAATGCAATCCCCATCAAAATCCCAACTCAATTCTTCATAGAGTTAGAAAGAGCAATTCAAAAATTCATCTGGAATAACAGAAAACCCAGAATAGCTAAAAGTATTCTCAAGAGTAAAAGAACCTCTGGGGGAATCAGTATCCCGGACCTCAAGCTGTACTACAGAGCAATAATGTTAAAAACTGCATGGTATTGGTACAGTAACAGACATGTAGATCAATGGAACAGAATTGAAGACCCAGAAATGAATCCACACTCCTATGGTCACTTGATCTTTGACAAAGGAGCTAAAACCATCCAGTGGAAAAAAGATAGCCTTTTCAACAAATGGTGCTGGCTCAGCTGGAGGTCAACATGCAGAAGAATGCAAATTGACCCATCCTTATCTCCTTGCACTAAGCTCAATTCTAAGTGGATCAAAGATCTCCACATAAAACCAGACACACTGAAACTAATAGAAGGGAAACTAGGGAAGAACCTTGAACATATGGGCACAGGGGAGAATTTCCTGAACAGAACTCCAATAGCTTATGCTCTAAGATCAAGAATAGACAAATGGGACCTCATTAAATTACAAAGTTTTTGCAAGGCAAAAGACACCATCAAAAAGACAAAGCGGCAACCAACAAACTGGGAAATGATCTTTACCAACCTTACATCCGACAGAGGGCTAATATCCAAGATATACAAAGAACTCAAGAAGTTAAACTCCAGAGAGGCAAGTAACCCTATTAAAAAATGGGGTACAGAGCTACACAAAGAGTTCTCACCTGAAGAATATCTAATGGCTGAGAAGCACCTAAAGAGGTGTTCATCATCCTTAGTCATTAGGGAAATGCAAATCAAAACAACCCTGAGATTCCATCTCACACCAGTCAGGATGGCTAAGATCAAAAACACAGGAGACAGCAGTTGTTGGCGAGGATGTGGAGAAAGAGGAACACTCCTCCACTGCTGGTGGAATTGCAGGCTGGTACAACCACTCTGGAAAGCAGTCTGGCGGTTCCTCAGAAAACTGGGCATGACACTCCCGGAGGATCCAGCTATACCACTCCTGGGCATATACCCAGAGACTTTACCTGCATGCAATAAGGACACATGCTCCACTATATTCATAGCAGCCTTATTTATAATAGCCAGAAGCTGGAAAGAACCCAGATGTCCCTCAACGGAGGAATGGATTCAGAAGATGTGGTATATTTACACAATGGAATACTACTCTGCAATTAAAAACAATGAATTCACGAAATTCCTAGGCAAATGGTCAGAACTTGAAAATATCATCCTTAGTGAGGTAACCCAATCACAAAAGAACACACATGGTATGCAGTCACTGATAAGGGGATATTGACCCAGAATCTCGGAATACCCTAGACACAATCAGCATATCAATAGATTTCTAAGAAGATGGAAGGAGAGACCCCTGGTCCTGGAAAGACTGGATGTAGGGGAACGCCAGGACAGAGTAACGAGAGGGGGTTGAATGGAGAAAAGAGGGAGGGAAGGGGGCTTATGGGACTTTCGGGGAGGGAGGAAACGGGAAAGGGGAAGTGATTTGGAATATAAATTAAAAAAATAAAATAAAAAAAAAAAGACTTTTGCACCAGGCAAAACCCTGAAATGAAAAGAGTCTGGAAAAAATAATATCAAGAAATTAGCCAAAATAAACATGGACCATGAAGAATCTGGGACTAAATGTGAAAGTGATAGTATTCAGGATTTAAACATGACCCCAAAGATTATTGGACTCCAAAATAAAAGTGTTTCCAGGCCTAACACTGACCATTATTAAACTCAGGCCCAAAGGCAGAAGTATGCCCAGGACAAATAAAGATATCTAGGGCAAAAAAAGGAGTGTGCCTGGACAAAATGTGACCCTGAAGACGCTGAAGAACATATGTGAGCCTAGGCAAATTTATGAAATAAACTAGATTTGGGAGAAATAGAGGGGGGGAAAGTATAAATGAGCCAATCCTTGAACCTGAAGAAGCCCAGGCTACAAAAGAGAAGGGAGTGGGGCCTGAGCCAATCCCTAACCCTGATGATTCCCGGGCTCAAAAAGAGAAGAGATATGGGCCTGTATCCATCCCTGACCTGCAGATGCCTAGGCCCAAAAGAGAAGAAATGGTGTCTGGGCCACTTGGGCACAAAAAGGAAAAATTGTGAGCATGGGCCATTCGCTGACATTGAAGATAGATGCCCAGACTGAAACCAAGAATAGTTGTGAACCTGGGCCAATCCCTTACCCTGAAGATGTCTGGGTCCAAAAAGAGAAGCAATATAGGTCTGAGCCAATTCTTGATCCTAAGGATACCCAGGCCCAAAAAGAAGAGATGTGACCCTGATCAAGTTCCCAACCCTGAAGATTCCCAGGCCCCCAAAAAGTATATATATAATCTAGACCAATCACTGACCCTGAATTTACCAGGCAAAAAAAAAAAAAAATGAAAGAGATTTGTATCTGAGTCCCACCCTGTTACTGAAGAAGCCCAGGCCCAAGGTAAAACATGATGTGAGCCTGGGCAATTTCCTGAAATAAAATAGAACTGGGCCAAACCAAGAAAATGCATGTGACTGGGCTAGTACCTAACCCTGTTGATACCTGGTTTCACACAAAGATACCTGGGCCCGTCCTTGATACTGAAGATGTCTTAGCCCAAAAGGAGAAAATATTTTTTTCTATGTAAATTCATGAAATGAAATAGGCCAACATCAAACAGAGAAATAAAGTGTGCCTGGGCCAGTCTCTGATTCTGAAGAAGTCTGGGCTGCAACACTAAAGAGAAATAACCTGAGGTTATACAAAATGTGGGTCTGCGCCAAACTTAAAAAGAAACAAATTTATGGCTAGAGTATAAACCATGAGGTACTCTGACCCAAGGCCTTAATTACAATTGATATTTAAACAAACCAAGGCATTAATGCAGACATATGCTAGCTAGATCATTATCTTGGGCCCGCCCACAATACTTTTTACAATGATTAGCATAAGCTGACATTCGTAGATTCAAATATATAGAATCACTTGCACATATATTTCATTCAATCCAGACAACATCTCCAACACATGTGAGCAAGGATGGCACTATCCTCATAATGAAGCTGAGGTTCACCTAATAACTTATCAGTGTAGATATATAAGTTGTTTTATCCTACATCCTGTAGCTGTTGGAGACAAGTACTTGACTTCAATTTTCAATTGATTTTTTCTTTTTCTTTCTTTTTTTTTGTAACAAGCTTTTCACAAATGTAATTCAGACTACAACACATTTACCATGTATAATCTGTCCAGATTCCAGTTAACCTGAAGAAGGTATTATGTTCTCCAAGAAGGGGAACTTGATGATGACCCAACTATTAACACAGGTGCAAAGGCATAAACTGATATCAAATGAACCACTGTAACAATTTGCACCCCAAGCAGGTTGGCCCTATATTATGTTCAAGGGTGTATGGACTGTCCTCTTAAATCCAGGACACAATCACCCTTCAAAGATTTCACATCTTAAAGGGAACAAATTTATTTATTAAGTTTATTTATTAAAGAAAATGGACATATACATAACTCTGATCTGATGTGAAGCTAGACATTATTTTCAGGTCAATTTAAACCAAAATCTCATTTGTGGGTCAGGACTTGTCATGTTCACCAACAAATTTGGACTCTCCAACAACCATTCAGCACTGACTGAGATCAGGTCATAGGCCATGAAGTACCATTAAGGCTATCTGGAAACTCCGTTTGGTACATCTATAGTTTGTGGGCTATATGTTATTCTTCCAACATGGGCAACACTCACACATCAGGTATATCACACCAGCTTCATTATCTTTTAAGTGTCCTGAGTCTTACATAAAATAAAATAATACTTTGGAATCTAGGGTGTGTGGGCCACACACAGAACTTCTCTGTGCCCAAGTCTTCCTAAGTAAGGACTTCCAATGATCATGGAAAACAAGTTGACCTCATATGTGACCTAGGCCACACATCCAACTACAGGAAGGTTGGATATAACTTAACCACAAGGGCTGATGGTAGGATCAGTGAAATAATGGCAATGGTCATAAAGGGACATCTATAAGAGCCCAGTAGGTCCCTAACTATCAAGTACCTTTGTCCCAACTTATATTCAAGGATATGTGGGCCATATCTTCATATGACAGAGGACAAATTTATTAAAAAGAAGACAGGACCACATCATGGACTAAAAGGAGTCAGAGGCTCATACAAATGTTCAAACAAAATAATTATACAAAAATATAAAGGATCAAGTGCACATAATCTTATTTAAGTTCATAAGATATTTTTCTATGCCAGTCTCTGCTCAATAAAAATCATGGACTCATACAAAAGCCTTCCTTACCTTATGGATATTGACCACCAAAAAACTTGGGTCAAATTTCAAGTGTGTTTTGGCCACACCTTCTCTTTTTTCAACCCAGGAAACATTAATTCAAGAAACAAGAACTAAACCACATCATTCCTGATGAATGAGCCACAAATGACCATCAAACAACATGAGCTCAATTTATAGTTAGGTATATATGGACTACACCCTCTATGTCTGAGCACATCCTATCTGGACTCTAAGAGATGCAGAAAAAGTTGATGTGAAGTGTGAGCCCACAACAAATACAAGAATGAATCCACTGTACTAACAAAAGGGTTTATGGGTTGGTTAATCATTGAATTCCCACTTATTACCATCAAGATTTATGGGCTAAATTCTTTCACTCTCCTTTCACCCAGCTGAGGCAACATTTTCATTCAGGGAGTCAAGATCACTTCACAACCATCACATTTGAGTATCAAATAACATGGGTTTACCTTGAAATCAAGGATGTGTTGGCTGCACCCAGGAATCCCATGTCCAAGTTTGTCTGGACTACTATGGATCAAAGACAACAGTTTAACCTCAAATATGACCAATGCCATACACTAATCCAAAAGGGTTGGAAAAATATTAACATCTTTGTGTGGTGTTCTGAAGAATGGCATAAGGACAAGGACTACAATGTGACATCAATAGGATCCTAGCAGCTTTTGACTACCAAAAACACTAGGTTCAGTTTAAATTCATGGGTGTGTGGGGCTACACATTCTTTTTATGATGATCCTGGACATTCCTCACTACAGGGGAGCCAGGACAACAGCATGCTGTGAATGGAAACAAAGACTCACCTGAATAACCAAACAACAAGGAAATACCCTGCACTTGTCTTATCTTGACTTCAAAGGTTTTAGTTTTCCAACCCAGACCCTATTTTCAAAAGCAAGCATTCCACAGTTGATTATTGATCATCAAACTATTATCATTATATGCTGGGGAACCTTAATAAATCCAATGTGAGATTACAAAGAGGTATATTTAGATCCTCAGTTCAGGAATTTGATCCAAGACATGCCCATCATGTCATGGTATCTGGAACACAAGAAACCATCAACCTGGGTAGATTTTTGCAAGAAAAGAATGCACAGGTCCTATATGGATTTCAAGATATCCAGGAATAGTTAATGCCAGTTGAGAGTTAAGTCAACATTAAGCCTGTTAAGAAGGCTGGACCCACCTTAAACAGTGATGGCACAGGTCTCATGAGTGACATAAGGGCAAATTCTTTAAAGTAACATCAATAATGGTTGTGGAACAAGGCAAAATTCAAGGAAATATGAACCACACCTTCTCTTTATATGACCTAGTACTATGTTCAAAGCATGTAACACAGAATGATACAACATGCCCTTAAATGGGACAAGGGTTTTTGGTTTGTATTTTCAACACCTACTTTAAGAAGTATACTTAAATTCTTTAACATCCCTTCTAGCCAACCACTTACCAAAGTTTGTGAAAAGAATATGTTAATAAGGCAAAGGAGGATGTGGACTTGCTTAGAAATAATTCTTTGGGGCAAATCAAGTCTGCACCATCAGTATATCAGCAGTCAAATTCACATGTATCAGTAGTGGTATCTCCATCCACTTGCAAACACTTTTCACAAATTAGCAATGGAAGTTAGGTCTAGAAGAAAGTTCAAGACTTTCCAAATCAGACCAAGTCTGCACAAACCTACTGGAATACCAGCAGAAGTTCTATGTTAATGTTTCTCTCTACAAAGTCCAGGGAAACAATGATCAGCAAAGAGTAGCAAGGTGAACCAATACCACACAGCATCATATACTCTGTTGGGTTCTATTTATTCCCTTTTCAAACATCTTATGTTCTCTCAAGCATCTGCTCTAGCAAAACATTACATGCCCTTTTTCCAGGCAGACTCCAGAAAAACACCTTGTGTCTGTTCTCAGCAAAACATCCTCTCACATGTCTACTTCAGCAAAAGCATCCTATCACAAAGCAATTTCCAGAAAAATACCACACAACACAATTAAGTATCCAAAGAATCCAGAAATTTCCACTTCAAAGGACTCTCTTTAATGAGCAAACATGTCATGATTATCAGGAATGGTTAGACAACATGTGACCTCATTATGATTTCCAATGAACTTTTTCTAGGCTGTTCACCAAAAAATCTTACACGCATAAACAAGCCTTTCTAACCTGATGATTGTTAGCCAATCACTATCAGTATAAACTAGTGGATCCTTACCATCAAGGGGCCTGAGTCGAATGTAAAATCTATGGTTGTAGACAATATTAACTCTAAATCAAATTCAGGAGAGATGTTCAACTCAGAGGACCCAAGACTACAAAACATGGCCTTATGATGTCTGGGCCACACTAGAGAAACAATTTGAGTATACTTTGGCATAATGAATGTGTCGAACACATCCAGTAGCCATTATGTTCCCATCTGACATCTGGTCTTCAAGAGACCCAGAACAAGATGATCTCAAGTGTGTAAGTATGCATTAGTCAATGCCAAGAGCTTAAAGGAAATTAGAAACAACACAAAGACCAGCATTAATGGGCTAATATGTAATATCACCCACAAATACTTCAAGACTGTTGTCCAAACCATTGCATCCTGACATCTCAGGTTCCCTAGCCAGCCCTGTAGAACTTGGTCTTCAACCTGACCTGATTTAAAACATCAGATAACCCATTGGATTAACAATGTGATGACACAGAACTACAGATATGGTGTTACTGCTAATAGATAATGGAAAACCCTGAAATCCCTTCTCTGGGAGTATGTTTGTTGCCATGTTCACTGTCTTAACACAGTTGTTTATACTTCTTTAAAGTCTCACCTAAGCCAACAAAAAAGAGGCTGAAGTTCTACCCTAATTTCTGTAGATCTTTGCCTTCATTTTACATTTATAATATAGTTATGAAGCTTGCAATCTTTAATTATTAATTCTTCATTTTATGTCCTAGCCTTATCTATATAGTTTTCACTAAATAGAAGGTTGATCTGTTAACATGGTTTATTCATAAATGCTTATGTCCCTTTCCCTGTATTTATTACTGATAGTTTTCAATCTTTGGATTGAACTTCTTAAGAAAAGGCTGGGATGGTTATTCACAATCACAATCAGAGTCTATATAGCAGGTGTCTCCTTAGTCATTATTTTATTTATCAAGAGAATCTATTTTGATTTTTGACAAAAGGTCTTGCTACATATCCCATACACTAGCCTCTAGGTCACAACACTCCTCTTGTCTCTGTCTCTTAAGTGCTGAGATTCAGGGACCGCCATGACTGGCTCTAGTGCTAACATGTGCAATAAGAATCACATGTAGAGATGAAAGCATATTAAGACAAAGAGATAGCTTTTTTTGCCACCTGAACTCAATATAACACCCAGTAAATGTTCTGCAATGACAAGGAGGATCAAGAACAATTGTAACATACATCAATACATCAAAACCAAAGCCTTTGGCTAATCTATCTAAAGGTTACACTGATGCGTGTCACTTAGGTTTCACAATACAGAAGAGAAGGGTCAAATAACATGAATATTCAATTCAATTTCATATAAAACCTGATATATATTAATAGCCAATATGGTTCTACCTTAAATATAAAATAGCTCTCAAAAGCATTTTGGGAAATGAAATTCTTCATCCCTATGTTTTTAGCAACTATACTATTCTATAAAGAAGATGGCCTCTATTTGTAATTTTATGAATCTTATCAATCAGAGCCTACAGTTGGGTTATTAGAACAGCATGGAATTGACTTTCTACTATGACTGTACCAAGGATATTTCACTTAAACAAGTACAGGTGTCAAAAGGCAAACATTAATGTTGAAAATATATAATGCAATATACAGTGCAATGTCCTGTAAGGACCATAGGGCAAGGAGAAGTCAGAATGATTTTTTTTTAAATTAAGTAATGGACTCACATGACTTTACATTTGTGTGTGTGTGTGTGTGTGTGTGTGTGTGTGTGTGTGTGTGTGTGTGTTTGGATTTCAGGGTATGACCAAAGTATTTACTCCTCAAAGTAGAAAGAAAATTAAATGAGAGTTAAGAGTTTCTTTTTGTAGTGTATTGGCCCAATGCTGCTTGTATTCCAATTTGGGGTCCCCAAGACTGATGTCCTCATGTGACATGCAGATAGAGTCTGTATATAAGATATTGAATGACCCTGCCCCCAGTTAATTGTGATTGTAGAATAAAGATGGGCAAAAAGAGACATAGCTGAAAGGCAGTGAAAGTGATTTTCAATGCCTGGAGTACAGAATTCAGTGACATTGACTTTCTCACTCTTTTTCTTTAAATGATAAAAGTTTTCATAAGATTTTTAACAGCACCAAACAATGAACTTGGGAATAATTCACTTTGACTCTGAGAATGCATACACTGTGTTTTGACTATATTCCTCCTAATTTTCCCTTAATTCTACCTGATCTCACTTTTACCACAACTTGGTAGGGTTTTGATTGGTTGTTAAGTTGGTTGATAGGTTGGTAGGTTTTTTGTTTGATTGGTTTTAATGACCTACTTAGACCAACGTTTCATGCCCATACTCTCATGGGTGTGATGTCATCCACTATGTCTTGCTCAACCTACATGTCATCAGCACACCAATGTAAACTGACTCTTCCTCCTGTAGAAAACAATTACTAACAGCTTCTCAGTTAGAGGTGAGGAGCCATGAGTCTCTTTCCCTTCCAAGCTATAATATTGTCTGGCTTCATCTTAAGAGTTCCTAAGTGCAGCAGTGGTGCTATATCCAGAAGATACTGTTTTAGGCAAATACCCCTGACCTCTCGTTCTAAAAGTCTTTCTACACCCTCTTTCAGAGTGTTTTCTGAGACTTAGAAGATTGTGTAGCATAAATACATAACTTCACTCCTTCTGCATTTTGACCATTGCCAGTGCTGAACATAACTCGCGGAACTAAGAAACTTCTCTGATGAGGTCTGAGATCTATTAATCTATAAGTATAAGGATGTGAATTCAGAGAACAGTTTGATATAATCCTTTAACATAGTAATTGTGTTAAGTTGACCCTGGGGGCCAGAGAGTTTTCCAGCCATGGATTTTCCAGATTTACACTATGAAGTAGATTTTTTCTCCTGTGGATTAGATAGTAATTCCAATCAGAAAGTGGTTGGACACTGTGGTGGTTTAAATGAGAATGGTTCCATAGGCTCATATGCTTGAATACTTAGGTCACAGCTGGTAAAACGTTTGGGGAATTATTAGGAGACATGGCATTGTAGGAAGAGATGTGGCACTAGGATCAACTTTGTGGTATCTCTCTCTGCCTCATAAGGTCTCAAGATGTGAGCTCTAGACTACAGGTCTAGCACCAGACATGCCCATCTGTTGCCATGATTCCTGACATGGTGACCATAAACTCATCCTCTGAAACTGTGTGCATTCAATAAACTCTTCTGTAAGTTTCTTTGGTTATGATGTCTCTTTACAGCAATAATAATCTATCTAAGGTAGTGACTCCTATAACATCCATGCCAGTATTGTACACATATCTGGCTGCACTGCTTATCATTTATAGCTCCCAGTTACACAGCTGGGTGGGACAACTCCAACAATCTATATAGTTTATTTCTGCACAATTAAAACCAGTCAGCATGGAGAAACCCTTTGATAAAGACCCATTTGTTTTCTTCATGTCCTGTGACCAAAGCTTGTAGTCTTTTCAGAATAAGGGTCTTACCACAGTTCCAGTGTACCACCAAGATCAATGACAATCAAATCTTGATTTCAAAGAAAGAATATTAATAAAATTCCATTATAAGTTAATGGAAATTAATAGCTTATAAGACTCTTCCTTAGGTATCAATCAGCTTTTAAAAGCATTTGGTAAAATGGAATTCTGTGAGAGAACAAGGTAGAAGGACTGCAGATCACCAGTTCTCTCTTTGTTCCTCCAGAATCAATTTCACAGTCTCATTTCCAGTTCTGTAGAAAAACATCTCTTGCAGTTTTCCCTAATCCTTTCGACCCTTATCTACTGTACATCCAACTGATTCTTTCCTCCTACCTACCTCCCTGTCTTTTCCCCCCCTCTCTTTCACTTTCACGCTCTCTCCCTCTACTCCTTGCTTTATCACAGACACACACTATTAACACAAATGACACTCCTTCCAGGGGGCTAGATAGGATGACGATACCACCTCTCCTTCATCTCTCCTTCTAGTCCTGAAGTCCCAATCTTCTCAGTCTTATTCCTAAATCTATAGCAGAATAACTGCTGTAGTCTTTTTTCTCTCTGATCCCATCCCCAGTAGATCACAAAAATCTCCTTGAACATTTTACTCCAACCCATCTTAGCATCCTAGCCTCCCAGCAGGCATTACCTATGAACACACCAGCTGAGCAGTCAAGAAAACAGGTTAGCTAACTGGAAACCTTCACCACTTCCCCCTCTTCTCTAAACCCAATCCTTCAGTTTCATCCCTATAGCTGCCACAAAATACCTGTTGCAGCCTTCTTTCCAACTCTGCCTTCCCCCTACCCCCAACTCCTCTAGATCTCATAGACTTTCTCTTTCTAATCTACCTATTCACATATGTTGCTTTATCACAGCCTCCAACTTAAACAGATACTTCCTGCTAACCCATAGACCACTCCTCCTGAAGCAGATAGAATGCCTGTAGATCTTGCTCTCTCCCTCTTTTCCTCTGGATCCAATCCACAGTCTCATATCCTACACTATGACAGACCTTCTGATTTGATCTTTCTTAACTGTCACTACCCCCATTCCACAGAGGCAAACTAAACACCCTTTTCTCCCCATCCCAGGAACCACTTCAAATCCATAGCCTATCCTCATTCCTGTGTCAGCTCTCAATACCAAGAAACACATTTTATGTAGAACACTCAGTGGCAGCAATTGTGAGCTTCAAAGAAAATTTCCTAACAGGCAATGCAATACACAGTTATCACACTCTCTAAAAATCATAAAAATGATATATCCTAAGCAAATGGGAAATCATACAAATTTCAATGAAAAAAGGCAGTACCCTTTACATAAGAATGAATGACTCTGTTATGGTTCCAAGGTCCAATAATAAATACAGAGTCATTACTAAAGATAGCAATAGCTGTACCCTTCCAATCTGTGATAAGAAATATTCTGTGTGTTGCGTAGAATAAATTCTTTCTTAGTGCATAGAGATTTAATTTTGCTAGATCTGGGCAGACTTGACTTCTGATAAGACAGAACCTAGCCCTAACCCTAACCCTAACCCTAACCCTAACCCTAACCCTAACCCTAACCCTAACCCAACCTTAATCCCAAATGCTAGCCCTTTGCCCTTTAGCCGGATGTTTGCTATCTTTCTAATGACTTTCACTGTCTCTTCACCCTTTGTCATTGTCCATAACCCCCAGGCTAGAGAAAGGAAAGAGGAATCCACAATGTTTCAGTGGATCCATCTCCCATGACAGATACATACCCCTTCCTAATATTTTTCTGGGAAAGTAAAAATACTGGAGATTAATTCATCAGTCTGCTTATTTCCTCCTGCAATAAATATAGAAAAGTAACAGTGCACTTGGGTATGACTTTCTTGCTGAAAATAATCCTACGACATAAGCAGAATCTGAAATGATATATAAAGGTTTATATTAACTCTAATAGATATAAGAGCCAGTTCCAAGGGTTGTACTGAAGAAAAAGAAGTGTTGATAGATTGACGAATATCTGCACTATAAATCTTTCCTATGGCATTAGAGAAGTCAATAAAATAAGGATCTGCATATGGCATGAAAGAAGATTGGATTTTTATAATTAAAAATTTAGTTCCTGAGAAAAACGTCCATAGTTTAACAGCTGAGTAATGATTTCCTGTCTTTCCATAATAATCTGCAAATGAAACTTGAAAATCCTGCAGTTCTATAATGCTCTTAAAAGCTGATTGTTAGTTAAGGGTAATATCATACAACAGAGATCAAACCTATGTAATTGTTGAGATGAAGTCCTTCCCTGACTTACTAATTGAGCAAGAAGAGTATGGTAAGCACTTAGTATATTATGACTGTTATGAAATAAATAAATCTATACCTTAGGCTTAATCTCTTTTCCTATAATATGTGTAGGGCAATTTAGTGGGAAAAATAAGTTTAAAGGCAGTGAAGGATCCACATGATCTGCAAGTACTCTTTTACATAGCTGTAGTTCTTTTCTTGCCTCTCAAGATAATACGTGAAGACTATTCAAAGCTCTCTCTCCTTCTAGAGTTTTAAATATATTAAGTGGCACCTTGCAAATACTAAGTTCAGCTCATAAAACTCAGGAGAAATTGGGAAATATTTTTTTCCTTGACACAGACTAGCTTCCCTAAGTTGTAAGTTAGTTTTTTCAAAGGCTCTCCTAAATCCTTATCAAGAAATGGAGAGAAATCAAGGTTAGATTGATTACCCAACTCTTCACCCCATGCTCCAGAGTCATACTCAGGCAATGGTGGACATATACTTAAGGTGACTCCAGTAAGGAAGCTGAGGGAATCAATCCCAGCATAGCTATCAGCCCTGTTAATCCTTTTGATTTTGCCCAATGAGGAAAATATTTTTGCCTCTTTTGCCAAATTTAAGGGTGGCTCATCCAGTTTACAGTCATTCAAGGAATTATTCATCTCTTCTTCATTATTAATACCCTTCTTCCTTAAGCATGTTAATAACAGTACATATTAACGCCCAAGAACCCAAAATTGAACAGGAATCTTTTTCCCGTTTTTGTGTGACTTTACAATATTCTTTCTAACCCTTTCCCATACAACTTCATCTAAAGTTGTTTCTTCTGGAAATGAGATATTATAATTATAAAAGTCTTGCTATAAATCTAATAGTTGTGGTTTTAATTTTTCTGTTCTTTCTTTCTTTAGAAAAATATGTACAAGCTTGAGATAAGGAATAATCTTCCTTGGTTTCTGTCCCATTATTCTCATTCGCCTCCTGTTGTGAGAGCTCCACTCTCTTATCGAATACAGGACTTTACGTATCTGTTCCAGATGCCAATTACCACTGGTTTACATGTGGTGGAAAATGGAAAAATGAAACCAATAATGAGGCCCACTAAAGTCTCATGCAATAACCAACTTTATTCATAATATCAGAAAATTTATACTTCAAAGGTTAAGAAGAGTCACATGAGTGACTTAAAAATAGAAGCATGAATTTGCCCTTCTGCATGATTATTCTCTCCAACATACCTCAAGTTTTCAGTTACAAAATATTTTGCTCCTATCTGTTGGAATACTTCTTCCCAAACCACAGAGATATTACAGGAACTGCAAACACCAACATTTCCAACACTGCAGGGACAAAAAATGCTAAAGTGATTAGACATAAAAGGGAAAAAATTACCTAAATGTAATAAAGACAAATCTATAGCCAATATAAACTTGAATGGAAAGAAACACAAAGCAAGTCTACTAAAATCCAAAGAAAAAGTGGTCCACTTTCTCCATACCTATTCAAAACAATGCTTGAAGTCTGAAACTAGAGCAATAAGAAAATTGAAGAAGATTAAGGGGGTAAAAATTGGAAAGGAAGAGTTCAAAGTATCTTTATTTCTAAATAATAAGATAGTGTACATAACATACACAAAAATTCCACCTGGGAACTCCTAAATCTCATAAATATTGTTAGCAAAGTACCTTGATAAAAAATTAATTCATAAGAATCATCAGTCCCTATATATACAATTGACAAATGGACTAATTATGAAAACAGAGAAACAACAATTTTTATAATAGCCTCAAAAAATATAAATTATATTGGGGTTAATTCTAACTAAGCAAGTGAAAGATTTGTATGATAAAATTTTATAATATTGAAGAAAAAGTTGAAAAAGACAACAAAAGATGCAAATATTTCCCATGCTCATGTATTGAGATTATTATATTTTAAACATGCCAAGCCTTCCAAAAGCAATCTACAGATTCAATGTAATACACACTAGAATTTAAGACTCCAACACTAATTATAACACCATTGTTCCAAGATCTTAAAACAAGAATTTTCAGCTTCATATAGAAATAAGAAAGCAAGCCAAGAAACAAACAAAACCAAAATAGCTAAAACTGTCCTAAATAAAGAAATATGAAAGCTATCACTACTCTTTATTTCAAGTTGTAGTACAGATCTATCCTAATAATACCTGAATGGTATTAGCACAAAACAAACATTTTGACCAATGAAATCTAATTAAATATAGACATAAATCCATACACTTATGAATCCCTATTTATTGATATAGAAAGAAGAAATACATATGGAAAACCGATAGCATCTTCAACAAATTGTTCTGGTCAAACTGGATGGATGAATATTCCAAATATATCCATACTTATTATATTGCACAAAACTAAACTTTAAATATATCAAAGACCTCAACATAAAACCATAGCCACTCAATCTGATAGAACAGAAAGTTATGAACATCCGTTAATTTACTGGCATGGGAAATGACTTTCTGAACAGAACTCTGCTAAAACACATAGTAAGATTTACAGTTAACATGTGATACCTCATGAAACTTTCCAAAGATTTTGCACAGCATAGAATGTTCTCATTTGAACAAAATCCCAGCTCATATAATGGAAAAAAAATACCAGTTACATACTCATTTAAAGGTTAATATCCAAAATATATAAGAAATCAAAAAATAGATATCAAGAAAGCAAATAACTCAAGCTCAAAATGGAATCCGTTTCTAAACAGTTCTCAAAAGAGGAGAGTCAAATAACAGAGAGACCCTTAAAATGGTCAACATCCTTAGCAACCTAAGAAATTTAAATTAAAAATGCTTTGAAGTTTTAGTTTACACTTGCCAGAATTGCTAAGATCAACAAATCATGTGACACCTATTCTTATGAGGATTTGGAGCAAGAGGAGCACTTGTCCATTACCAGTGGGCATTGAAACATGTGTAGAGGTTCCTCAGAAAATTAGAAATTGACCTACCTCAAGATCCAACCATATCACACTTGGACATATACCCAAAAGAAGCTACATCCTACCACAGCAACACTTGGTTTAACATGTTTATTGCATTCTATAAATAATATTGATCTTTGCAAAAACTAAGATGTCACACCACAGATGAATGGATAAAGAAGAAGTGGTACATATATACAATGCAATATTTGCCACCTGTTTAAAAATGACATCATGAAATTTGCAAGAAAATGGTTAGAAATAGTAAAAACTCATCCTGAGAGAAGTCTTTAAGGTCCAGAAAAACAGACATGTTATATATTCACTTAAGTGTGGATAGTAGCTGATAAGTCAATAAAATAAAACTACATTACATAGGACCCCAGGTTATGTATAAAGTAAAGGGCTAGGAGGAACAAATAAATTTAATTAGGAGAAAAAATAGAATGAAGTTAGGGTTGCATGGTGGGGTCTGGAACAAGGGCATCAATGTGGTATGGGGAGAAAAGAGGAAGCAAAAAAAGACAGATGAAATTAATGACTATTTGATATTTAATTTGGAATATTCCTAAATTATATGCATATGTAAAGGCAATCTAAACAAAATCACCAAATAATAGGGAGAAAGAGGCACAACTTGACCTTTTTTAACGAAATTAACATTTCCATCCCTAGGATTGTATTATATCTAATTAAATGTCAGACACAGGGTTCCTAAACAACACTGGCTATTACAAAGACTATAGGTTGCTCTCCACAAACTGAGAGCAAAACCCCAGCACTTATACAACACTCTGAACACATTGAAACATGAATGGAGAAAACAAACTGCTACTGACAGTCCAGCATCCTTGGTATAGGAATGTATGCTCCAAGCTACCAAAAGAAAAACATAAACATCCAACCACCATGAACCTTTAATCTGCAATGGTGTCCTATCTTCAAGATATTCTAGTTCAGTGGTGGCACAAAGCTTGTGAAAGTAACCAACCAATTCTAACTTAGGGCCTATTCCGGGATGTGGAACCCATACTCACCACTACATGAGAGATCTGAAATCTGAGAAAAGAAAGTCCAGGACCTAGAATAAAAGTAAATACTATTGTTTTAAAAAATAAATACATGCAACATATATACATACATACATACAATAATAAATAAATAAATAAATAAATAAATAAATAAATAAATAAATGAATAAAATGACCCCTAATAACATTCAACTATACTCATAAGCCAATACCTTTTTCAGTCATCATCAGAGAAGTTTCCTATTGTAACGAATGGAAACAAATACAGACATCACTCAGACATTAGCCGGAGAATGAAAGACCTTTAAAAGCTCAATGCCAAATGGAGGTCTCTATCAAACCCCTCCCTTGGGACTCATTAAATTCGTAAAAGAGGAGACAAAAAAAAGTATAAAAGCCAGAGGGGAAAGAAGATAGCAAGAAAACAAGGCCCTTTACATCAACTACACACAGGTCATACAAACTCACAGAGTTCTCTTCTTTTGAGAAGAGTCTTCTTCTTATGCCTTCTCTTGTGTTCTTACTCCTCAGTTTGCTTGCCTTGTTCAGTTCAAAATGTGTTGGTTTTCCTTTCATCTTTTAATATTTTGTAATTTTGCTATTTTCCTTCAGACGAGAGAGGTGGGAAGGAATTGGGTGAAATAGAGGGTATATCATTCAATAAAAAGATCCATTTTCAACAAAAATGGAAAAAAAGCATTTCCAACTCATCGCAAATTTGCTTTCATAATTTATAAAAGCAAAATTTTATAAATAATTGTTTTAAGATATTTTCATGAGTTGTTATAAATACATGTTTGACTTGTGTAATGGCTATTCCTAGTTGTCAACTTGACTATTTCTGAAATGAACTGCAATTCAGAATTGGAGGACTCACTTGTGATCCAGGTCTTGAGGCTGGAAGACACAAATTTCTGACCTGGATCTTGGAATGGAGATCTTGAGGCATAGTGACCATAAAAAGGTTAGGCATAGACATGGTAGTACATGCCCTTTAATCCTGGAGGACTGAGGCAAGGAGATCTCTGAGTTCAAGGTCAGCCTGGGACAAAGCAAGTCCCTGATCCAGGTGTGCTGGTACAAACCTTTAATCTGAGCCACACCTTTTGGTAGAGGCCCACATAAGGACATTGGAAGAAAGAAGATTCATTCTTCTTCACCTGCTTGCATTTACTTGCTAGCACATCTGTTGGAACCTGCTTATACAGAAGTCCAGCTGAAACAATTAGACTCATGGAACTGCGCAGCAACTCTGTTCTTGGACTTCCCATTCATAGCTGTTGGGTTAATTGGACTACAGACTATAAGTCATCACAATAAATTCTCTCAGTATAGAGAGACATTCCATAAGTTCTCTGACACTAGAGAACCCTGAGTAATACAACTTGCATGTATGTTTTATAAACCTGTATATTGGAAATCAGGAGAAACTTTCTAGAGTACATAGTGGTAAGAAGTGGGAATTTTTTTTTAAAAAAAAGAACATAATGCCTGTATCCATATGCCCTTCCCACCCAACGTTCACTGTCATTTGTTCTCTTTTATATTTTCAAAAACATTAAATTCATTCTTTAACAAATATACATGTATACCTGTATGATTACATCCACCCACTGCTAGCACTTAGAATTCACCATGAATGCCAACACACATTACTCTCTCAACTTCTAATCCCATATGTCTTCCTGCATTTAAAAATACTTCATGCTACCAAAGATTTTGCCCATATTCCATTTGTTCGCCTAACAATAACCATTTAGAGTAAGTTAAAATGAAATCTTGAAACGGTTTTTATGCTTATTTTTTTCAAAGATAAGATTGTTGATTTAAATTTTATGTTGATGATTTGTATGTCTTCTTTTGACAACCATTCATTTCATGGGATCTTATTTTTGAATGGCTCAGTTTGTTTTCTAGTATGTAGGTTTTCTCCATATTGAAGGCTATATATGGCTTTTGTAATACTAGTAGAAAAGTTGATAAAACTCTTCTAGAAATAGGAATATGCAAATACTTTCTTTAAAAGAATCTAATGACACAGAATATAACCCTTAAAAAAATGACAGGTGAGATTATACAGTATAAAAAGCTGCTCGATTGCCTTTTCTTATTGGATATTTTCATTATTTACTTTTCAAATGTTTTCCCCTTTCCAGGCTCCCTTCAGAAACCCCCTATCCCATCCTACTCCCCCTGCTTCTATGAGGGTGTTCTCCTACCCACATATTCCAGTCTTTCCTACCTGTCATTCTCCTACACTGGGGCATCAAATACCCTCAGGCAAAAGGGCCTCTCCTCCCACAAATGTCCAACAAGGCCATCCTCTGCCATATATGCAGCTGGAGCCATGGATCCCACCATGTGTATTCTTGGGTTGGTGGGCTAGTTCTTTCTTCTGGGAGCTCTGGGGGTTCTGGCCAGTTGACAGTGTTGCTCCCTCCATTGGGCAGAATACCCCCTCAGCTCCTTCAGTCCCTTCAACTACTCAATTGGGGACCCTGTGCTCAGTCTGATGGTTGGCTGTGAGCATCCACCTCTGTATTTGTAAGGCTCTGGCAGAGCTTCTCAGAACACAGCCATATCATGATTCTGTCTGCAAGTACTTCCTGGTATCCACAATAATATCCGGGTTTGGTGGCTGTATATGGGATAGATCCCAAGTGTCTCCACATTTCCACCTGTGAGTATTTTGTTCCCTCTTCTAAGAAGCACTGACACATCCATACTTTGGTCTTCCCTCTTCTTGAGCTTCATATGGTCTGTGAATTGTGTCTTGGGACCTTTTGGGCTAATATCCACTCATAAGTGAATACATACTATGTATGTTCCTTGTGATTGGGTTACCTCACTCAGGCTAATATTTTCTAGTTCAATCCATGTGCATAAGAATTTCATGAGTTCATCATTCTGAATAGCTGAATAGTACTCCATTGTGTAAACATTACAATTTTCTATATCCATTCCTTTGTTGAGAAACATCTGGGTTCTTTCCAGCTGCTATCAACATAGTGGAGCATGTGTCCTTATTACATGTTGGAACATCTTCTGGGTATATGCTCAGGAGTGGTATAGCTGGATCCTCAGGTAGTACTATGTCCAATTTTCTTAGGAACTGCTAGACTGATTTCTGGAATGGTTGTACCAGCTTGCAATCCCACTAGCAACGGAGGAGTGTTCCTCTTTCTCCACATCCTCACCAGCATCTGCTGTCACCTGAGTTTTGATCTTAGCCATCCTGACTATGTAAGGTAGAATCTCAGAGCTGTTTTGACCTGCATTTCCCTGATGACTAAGGATGTTGAACATTTCTTTAGGTGCTTTTTGGTCATTCGGTATTCCTCAGTTGAAAATTCTCTGTTTAGCTCTGTTCCCATTTTTTAATAGGGCTATTTGGTTCTCTGAAGTCTAACTTCTTGAGTTCTTTGTATATATTAGATAATAGCCCTCTATCAGATGTAGGATTGGTAAAGATCTTTTCCCAGTCTGTTGGTTGTCATTTGTCCTATTGACAGTGTCCTTTGCCTTACAGAAGTTTTGCAATTTTATGAGGTCATATTTGTTGATTCTTTTTTTTTTAATTTAATTTAATTTTATTTTTTTAATTTACATTCCAAATCACTTCCCCTTTCCCGTTTCCTCCCTCCCCGAAAGTCCCATAAGCCCCCTTCCCTCCCTCTTTTCTCCGTTCAACCCCCTCTCATTACTCTGTCCTGGCGTTCCCCTATATCCAGTCTTTCCAGGACCAGGGGTCTCTCCTTCCATCTTTTTAGAAATCTATTGATATGCTGATTGTGTCTAGGGTATTCTGAGATTCTGGGTCAATATCCCCTTATCAGTGACTTCATACCATGTGTGATCTTTTGTGATTGGGTTACCTCACTAAGGATGATATTTTCAAGTTCTGACCATTTGCCTAGGAATTTCGTGAATTCATTGTTTTTAATTGCAGAGTAGTATTCCATTGTGTAAATATACCACATCTTCTGAATCCATTCCTCCATTGAGGGACATCTAGGTTCTTTCCAGCTTCTGGCTATTATAAATAAGGCTGCTATGAATATAGTGGAGCATGTGTCCTTATTGCATGCAGGTAAAGTCTCTGGGTATATGCCCAGGAGTGGTATAGCCGGATCCTCCGGAAGTGTCATGCCCAGTTTTCTGAGGAGCCGCCAGAGTGCTTTCCAGAGTGGTTGTACCAGCCTGCAATTCCACCAGCAGTGGAGGAGTGTTCCTCTTTCTCCACATCCTCGCCAACAACTGCTGTCTCCTGTGTTTTTGATCTTAGCCATCCTGACTGGTGTGAGATGGAATCTCAGGGTTGTTTTGATTTGCATTTCCCTAATGACTAAGGATGATGAACATCTCTTTAGGTGCTTCTCAGCCATTAGATATTCTTCAGGTGAGAACTCTTTGTGTAGCTCTGTACCCCATTTTTTAATAGGGTTACTTGCCTCTCTGGAGTTTAACTTCTTGAGTTCTTTGTATATCTTGGATATTAGCCCTCTGTCGGATGTAAGGTTGGTAAAGATCATTTCCCAGTTAGTTGGTTGCCGCTTTGTCTTTTTGATGGTGTCTTTTGCCTTGCAAAAACTTTGTAATTTAATGAGGTTCCATTTGTCTATTCTTGATCTTAGAGTATAAGCTATTGGAGTTCTGTTCAGGAAATTCTCCCCTGTGCCCATATGTTCAAGGTTCTTCCCTAGTTTCCCTTCTATTAGTTTCAGTGTGTCTGCTTTTATGTGGAGATCTTTGATCCACTTAGAATTGAGCTTAGTGCAAGGAGATAAGGATGGGTCAATTTGCATTCTTCTGCATGTTGACCTCCAGCTGAGCCAGCACCATTTGTTGAAAAGGCTATCTTTTTTCCACTGGATGGTTTTAGCTCCTTTGTCAAAGATCAAGTGACCATAGGAGTGTGGATTCATTTCTGGGTCTTCAATTCTGCTCCATTGATCTACATGTCTGTTACTGTACCAATACCATGCAGTTTTTAACACTATTGCTCTGTAGTACAGCTTGAGGTCGGGGATACTGATTCCCCCAGAGGTTCTTTTACTCTTGAGAATAGTTTTAGCTATTCTGGGTTTTCTGTTATTCCAGATGAATTTTTGAATTGCTCTTTCTAACTCTATGAAGAATTGAGTTGGGATTTTGATGGGGATTGCATTGAATCTGTGTATTACTTTTGGTAAGATGCTCATTTTTACTATATTAATCCTGCCAATCCATGAGCATGGCAGATTTTTCCATCTTCTGAGGTCTTCTTCAATTTCTTTCTTCAGAGACTTGAAGTTCTTGTCATACAGATCTTTCACTTGTTTGGTTAGCGTCACGCCAAGATACTTAATATGGTTTGTGGCTATCGTAAAGGGTATTATTTCTCTTACTTCTTTCTCAGCCTGCTTATCCTTTGAGTATAGGAAGGCTTCTGACTTGCTTGAGTTGATTTTATATCCGGCCACTTTGCTGAAGTCGTTTATCAGCTGTAGGAGTTCTCTGGTGGAGTTCTTTGGGTCGCTTATGTATACTATCATATCGTCTGCAAATAGTGATAGTTTGACTTCTTCCTTTCCAATTTGTATCCCTTTGACCTCTTTTTCTTGTCTAATTGCTCTCGCTAGAACTTCAAGTACTATATTGAAAAGATATGGAGAGAGAGGGTAGCCTTGTCTAGTCCCTGATTTTAGTGGGATTGCTTCAAGTTTCTCTCCGTTTAGATTGATGCTGGCTACTGGTTTGCTGTAAATTGCTTTTACTATGTTTAGATATGGGCCTTGAATTCCTGATCTTTCCAAGACCTTTAGCATGAAAGGATGCTGAATTTTGTCAAATGCTTTCTCAGCATCTAATGAGATGACCATGTGGTTTTTTTCTTTGAGATTATTTATGTAGTGGATTACATTGATGGATTTCCTTATATTGAACCATCCCTGCATCCCTGGGATGAAGCCTACTTGATCGTGGTGAATGATCGTTTTGATGTGTTCTTGGATTCGGTTGGCAAGAATTTTATTGAGTATTTTTGCATCGATATTCATAAGAGAGATTGGCCTGAGATTCTCTTTCTTTGTCGGATCTTTGTGTGCTTTTGGTATTAGTGTAATTGTGGCTTCATAGAACGAGTTGGGTAGTGTTCCTTCTGTTTCTATTTTGTGGAACAGTTTGAAGAGTATTGGTGTTAGGTCTTCTTTGAAGGTCTGATAGAATTCTGCACTAAAACCATCTGGACCTGTGCTTTTTTTGGTTGGAAGACTTCCAATGACAACTTCTATTTCTTCAGGGGTTATAGGACGGTTTAGATGGTCTATTTGATCCTGATTTAATTTTGGTACTTGGTATCTGTCAAGGAAATTGTCCATTTCCTCAAGATTTTCTAGTTGTGTTGAATACAGATTTTTGTAGTAGGATCTGATGATTTTTTGAATTTCCTCAGTTTCTGTTGTTATCTCTCCCTTTTCGTTTCTGATTTTATTAATTTGGATACTATCTCTGTGCCCTCTGGTTAGTCTGGCTAAGGGCTTATCTATCTTTTTGATTTTCTCAAAGAACCAACTCCTCGTTTTGTTGATTCTTTGTATGGTTTTATTTGTTTCTACTTGATTGATTTCAGCCCTGAGTTTGATGATTTCCTGCCTTCTACTCCTCTTTGGTGTATTTGCTTCTTTTTGTTCCAGGGCTTTCAGGTGTGCCATTAAGCTGTTAGTGTATGCTGTCTCCCGTTTCTTTTTGGCGGCACTCAGGGCTATGAATTTTCCTCTTAGCACTGCTTTCATTGTGTCCCATAAGTTAGGGTATGTTGTGCCTTCATTTTCATTAACTTTCAAAAAGTCTTTGATTTCTTTCTTTATTTCCACCTTGACCAAGTTATCATTGAGTAGAGCATTGTTCAGCCTCCATGTGTATGTGGGTTTTCTTTTGTTTTTGTTGCCATTGAAGACCACCCTTATTCCATAGTGATCTGATAGGAGGCATGGGATTATTTCTATCTTCTTGTATCTGTTGAGGTCTGATTTGTGACCAATTATATGGTCAATTTTGGAGAAGGTACCACGAGGAGCTGAGAAGAAGGTGTATTCTTTAGCTCTAGGATGAAATGTTCTATATATATCAGTTAGTTCCATTTGGTCCAAGGCTTCAATTAGATTCACTGTGTCCCTGTTTAGTTTCTGCTTTCCTGAACGATCCATTTCAGAGAGCGGGGTGTTGAAGTCACCCACTATTATTGTGTGCGGTGGGATGTGTGCTTTGAGTTTTAGTAAAGTTTCTTTTACGAATGAGGGTGCCCTTGCATTTGGAGCATAGATATTCAGGATTGAGAGTTCTTGATGGTGGATTTTTCCCTTGATCAGTATGTAGTGTCCTTCTGTGTCTTTTTTGATGACTTTGGGTTGAAAATCAATTTTATCCGATATTAGGATGGCTACTCCACCTCGTTTCTTGGGGCCATTTGCTTGTAAAATTGTTTTCCAGCCTTTTACTCTGAGGTAGTGTTTGTCTTTGACACTGAGGTGCGTTTCCTGCATGCAGCAAAATGCTGGGTCCTGTTTACGTATCCAGTCTGCTAGTCTATGTCTTTTAATTGGGGAATTGAGACCATTGATATTAAGAGAGATTAAGGCATAGTGATTATTGCCATCTGCCATTCTTGACGCTATCTTTATGTTTGAGTTGTTATCTACTTTTGGGTTTGATTCAAGGTTATTATCTCATTTTTTCCAGGGTGTTGTTTCTCTCCCTGTATTGGAGGTTTCCACCTATTATCCGTTGCAGGGCTGGATTTGTGGAAAGATATTGTGAAAATTTGGTTTTATCATGGAATATCTTGGTCTCTCCATCTATGGTGATTGAGAGTTTTGCTGGGTATAGTAGTCTAGGCTGGCATTTGTGCTGTCTTAGTGTCTGCATGAGATCTGCCCAGGATCTTCTGGCTTTCATAGTCTCTGGTGAGAAGTCTGATGTGATTCGGATAGGTCTTCCTTTGTATGTTACTTGGCCCTTTTCTCTTACTGCATTTAGTATTCTTTCTTTGTTTAGAACATTCGGTGTTTTGATTATTATGTGACGGGAGGTATTTCTGTTCTGGTCCAGTCTGTTTGGAGTTCTGTAGGCTTCTTGTACGTTCATCGGCATCTCTCTCTTTAAGTTAGGGAAGTTTTCCTCCATAATTTTGTTGAAGATGTTTACTGGCCCTTTAAGTTGCAAATCTTCACTCTCATCTATACCTATAATCCTTAGGTTTGGTCTTCTCATTGTGTCCTGGATTTCCTGGATGTTTTGGGTTACGCGTTTTTTGCATTTTGCATTTTCTTTGACTGTTGAGTCGATGCTTTCTATGGAATCTTCAGCACCTGAGATTCTTTCTTCCATCTCTTGTATTCTATTGTTGATGTTTGCATCTATGACTCCTGATTTCTTCCCAAGGTTTTCTATCTCCAAAGTTGTCTCCCTTTGTGATTTCTTAGTTGTTTCTACTTCCTTTTTTAGTTCCTGGATGGATTTGCTGAGATCCTTCACTTGTTTGTTTGTATTTTCCTGTATTTCTTTAAGGTATTTTTGCATTACCTCTTTCAGGATTTCTTCCTGATGACCCACGTTCTCCTGCATTTCTCTGAGCGATTTTTGTGTTTCCTCCTCATGGGATTCCATCTGTTGATCCATCGTCTCCTGCATTTCTTTAAGCAGTTCTCGTGTTTCCTTTGTAAGGGCATCTAACCGTTGATTCATTTCTTTAAGCAATTTTTGTGTTGCCTCCTTATGGGCATCCGTCTGTTGACCCATATTCTTCTGCATTTCTTTATGCAAATTTCGTGATTCCTTTGTGAGTGCATCTACCCGTTGATTCATCTCGTTAAGCGATTTTTGTGTTGTCTCCTTGTGCGCCTCCATCTTTTGATCCATGTTCTCCCGCATTTCTCTAAGCGATTTTTGTGTTTCCTTTGTAAGGGCTTCTAACCGTTGATTCATGGTCTCCTGTAACTCTTTATGAGATTTATTTGTGTCCTTCTTGTGATCCTCTAATAGCATCATGAGAAGTGATTTTAAATCCAGATCTTGTCTTTCGGGTGTGGTGGGGTATCCAGGACTTGCTGCTGTTGGAGAGTTGGGTTCGGATGGTCCCACATTACTTTGATTACTGTTAGTAACATTCCTACGTTTGCCTTTTGCCATCTGGATACCTCTGGTGTTAGTTGGTCCTGCTGCCACTGGCTGTTGGTTGGACCTCCTGTGAGCCTGCAAAGCTATTTCTGCCCGCCCTGGATTACCAGGATTCCCCTGGCACCGATTTCTGGGGCCTGCCTGCTCCTGAGTGACTTTGGAGCCCTAATGTGCTTTGCCCCAAGTGATCTTATATTGGGGAGGCCTTGCACATCTAAAGGCTCAGCCTAGTGGATTCCTGGAGCAGAGGTCGCCAAAGGGAGGCTGGCAGGCTCCTGCCCTGTGCAGGGGTGTGTGATCTCTCCTGGGGGGGGAGGGGGCGTCCCTCTGCCAGGCAGAAGTCCCACAGCAGATCTGGCGCGCTGGTCACTGCAGATCAGCCCAGCACCTGGGAGCAGGTTACACACAAGCTGCCTGAACCCGAAGCGATATTATGCCTGTCTGTCTCTGAGCCTGGCAGTCCCAACTACCTGGTCACTGGAGCAAAGATGGCGGAGGGCACTCTCGGTGGCGCCGCTCACCCTGTGGTCACGATGGCCCGCCGATCTGGCACCCAGACGACCACAGCGCCAACCCGCCCTCGGGCACAGACGGAAGCCCCAACAGGCCGTGTCCCAAGTGATGTTATATTGGGGGGAGAGCCTGGGTACCGGTCTCTCCAGCGCAGTCAGCGGGAACAGAGGTCGCGGAAGGGAAGCTGGCAGGCTCCCTCCCTGCGCGGGGTCCCTCCACCAGGCCATATTTGTTGATTCTTGATCTTAGAGCATAAGCCATTGGTGTTCTGTTCAGGAACTTTTCCTCTGTGCCCACTAGCCATTCAAAAGATTTTAGGTTTGCACCAAGGCATTTACTTTATCTTTTACTATATAATAATTTATAAAGTGAAGTTTCCATATAACATCCTGATCTTTGCCAACACTGTTAAAAATCATATGAATGAACTATCCTGTCTGATACCAGAATTACAAATACTATGCAGTGACTTGCCATTGGTGATCACCTTGTTATATTGATATGGGAGATAATGAAAACCAGACTGGTAGTATAGAGTAGTTTCATTGTGAAAAGAGTGTAATCATACCAAACACTAGTGTGATTAATATGTATGTATTAAACATAGTCACCCCACCAAATTAAGGTAAATAAAGAATAATAAAATGTTTAAGTATATTAAATAAAGTAAAATATATCTCCTATTACATGAGTTCATAATGACTTAAGCTAGTATAAAAAATCAATTATATCTTAAAATATCTATAATGATTAAAGTAATCAGATATCAGAAACATATATCTGATGATACAAATTTGTTTTTATTTTTAAATCAAGTCATACATGATACAGATTATGATTTCATCTCCAGAGACAATGGCTGTTGTCAGGTTGTTTTATAACATTAAATATTTTTAAATCTGAAGTGTTTCTATATTAATTTTTCTATAACATTTCATAGAGAAGTGTATTTGTAATTTGCCTGACAGGGCATCTTGAAGATGAATGGTTGTTCAGAATGTTTAAGATAGTGAGAGAAGTTTATGCTAAAGAGCCATCCAAAGACTCTAAAGGTGGTGAATTTTAAATACCACAGCCTGTTGAGTCATTATAATGATGGATTGACTTACTATTTTCAAATAACACAGAGATCTTTTCTGAAATAGTGAATTTGTTGCATTGTAATTGGTAGCATGGAAAAAGAAACTAATGTTAACTTCAGTAAAGAAATGCATCAGTTTGTTATAAGAGAATATTCTGAATACAGTATAAGAATATTAATCAGACTGTAATTGAACATTTTAATATTTTCATAGATTTTTTATACTCTTATTTATGTGACTCCTACAATTTTATTTTAACTGTCTTTTAAACAACCTTTATTCAGTATGGCACCATAATGTAGACATTATTTTACACTTAGATGTTACAGAACCAGTCCTGATAAAAGTTGCTTTGCAGATGTTTTAATGTGTTAAATAATGTTGATTTTTGTGTTATATGCATGTAAAATATTATTTAGTTTATAGTAATTATTTAGAAACCTGGAGAATTGAATGAATTCTATATAGTTTTCAAGTCTTGTTTCTTTTTTAAATGGTTTTTTAATTAATTTACATTTGAAATGTCCCACTGCAAAGCCACTATACTCTCCACCTCCACCTCCCTGTACTTCTCTGATGGTGCTCAAAACCCACCCACACACCCACCTGCTCCCACTCCACCTGCTCTAGTGTCCTCCTATGCTGAGGCATCGAGTTTCCACAGGACCAAGGGCCTCCTATCCCATTGATACCAGATAGGGCAATATTCTGCTATATATGCTGCTGGAGTCATGGGTCCCTCCATGTGTACTCTTTGGTTGGTGGTTTAGTCCCTGGGAACTCTGGAGAGTCTGGTTGATTGATACTTTTGTTCTTCCTGTGGGGTTGCAATTGCATTCAGCTCCTTGAGTCATTCTCTTAACTCCTCCATTGGGGTCCCTGTAAATTGAAAACTCTGGAGTTGAGTAAGTGAAAATAGCCTTCAATTTGCAGAAAAAAATAACTTAAAACTCTTTGGAGTAGAGATAAACAGAAGAAAATGGAATTGTTATTTTTACTAGATCTGAATTATTTGTAGAAAATGATACTTTGTACCATTTATTTAATGTGTAAAAATGTTGTCTTAGTTATAGTTATGACATAGGTATCTTGAATATGTATATTATTCTTAGTCATATTTCTCTAATTACTATGCATCATTTGTGTTAAGTTTTATTCATAGACAATAATCAATAATTTATTTTAATGTTAGATTCTAAATTATTCTCTTATGAGTGCATTATCACTGTGATTAATATTTACTGCTACGAAATACATAAGTGTCTGTATTTACTTCATTTTTGATGAAAATTATAACAATAATATCACAGCAAATCAATGATCTGATTTTAAGTTGACATCTATCCAATAAATCTAGTTAATTATAAAATCACAGTTCAGAAAATGTCACTGATTTATAATTTCCATATAAAACAGCATAGTTCTTAAAATAAAATGTGTATAGCTAATGTGCATACAAAAAAAATTATATACAGGCTAAATTTGCTGCTGAGTCAGTCATAGTATTTATGTGTATCTATGTAAACAGACTAGTCTAAAAATCAAATATCCACTGTAAAATACAATTGAACCTTAAAATTTCTAAATCTAATCAAACAAAGAATAATAAGGATGAGAGTAGAAATTGAAGAAGTAGTGGCTTATGACTAATAAATATAGCTTGTTCTGTAAAAAATGTTTAAAAAGTATAAATCCCAGTTAACTTCTCCAAAGACAGAAGATACAAATTAATAAAATTAAAAGTGAAAAAGTGTTACAATATTATCCAATAAAATTAATATGATCATTATAGAATAGTTTGAAAACATATATTCAAATCATTTGAAATGAATAGGCTGTTGAACAAATATTAGCCACCAGACCTTAATAAGGAAAAAATGAATAACTTGGAGATCAAGATTCATAATCAGGAAAATGGAAGAACTATAAATCCTTTCCACAAAGATATATGAGGACCACAAGGATTCACCAATAAATATTATTTTAATGAGAGTTAACCTCAATAGATATAAAATTGAAGAAAGAGAAACATCATGAATTTAATTCACCAAAACTGAACAAGATAATAGCATAACAATAAATGCTAAAACAGTAAGAAAAATGCACAAAAAATACTTGGAAACTACATTCAAGAACAGATTAAGATCCCCATAAATAATGACAAAATTGATGTTATTATATAATGTAAGTTTAGTTTTACTTGTATGATTGAATCAGTCCATTGTTCATCAGAGAAATTCCTCCTACCATAGATATGAATATATATATATTCATGTGCTTCCAGTTTCTTGTTTATATGGGACTTGTTTATATGCATGTATGAAAAAGTGTGTCTGACTCTTGTGCCTTCTTTTAGGTTTCTTTTCTTTTGTTGGTTTCATTTCCCCAACTCAGAAGAAATAATTTCATCTTACCTTATTATATTTTATTTTGTCACTTCTGTAATGAACAACTGAATGAAAACTTAGTTGCTAGAGTAAAGGCTAGCAACTGAACTGTCATTTATACCTTCTGGGAAAGGGAAAACCATTTTTCTCCAATACAATGTCACTGACTATCAGTCACTCAAGGAAAGGCCTTCTTTTCAGCAGCCCAACACAGAATGAAATAAACGGTTTTTTGGGGTGCTTTGATTTAGTTACAGTTTGGTATTTTCTGTTTATTTGTTTGTTTTCTCTTGGGATGGGGTCTTAATTTCTTTCTTCGTCCTGTGCTGTTTTGTTGTATTGAGTTTTTGTTTGTTTTTTTGTGAAATAATTTACAGTTGGATGAATAGTGAGGAGCAGAGGATCTGGATGGAATTGAGAAGGGACAAAATATGATGAAAATACACATAATTTAAAATTGTTTTAGGTAATAAAACATAAAAATGCTAAAACAATAGCAATGGCATTACTAGAGAAATATGATTTTTTGTTGCATCAACACTTTCCTTTTTAATTTTTATTTACTTATTTATTTTTATATTTTTTAACACTTCACATTTTTCCCCCTACCTGTCCACCCTCTGACTGTTCCACATCTCATACCTCCTCCCATTCCCCACCCCCAGTCTCTATGAGGATGTCTCCACCCCCCCACCCCTCAACCCACCAGGCCTCTAAACTCCCTGGGGTCTCCAGTCTCTTGAGGATTAGTTACATTATCCTTGATTGAACCCAGACCTGGCAGTCCTCTGCTTTACATGTGTTGGGGGCCTAATATCAGCTGGTGTATGCTGCCTGGTAGGTGGTCCAGTGTTTAAGACATCTTGGGGGTCCAGGTTATTTGAGACTGCTGATCTTCCTACAGGGTCACCCTCCTCTTCAACTTCTTTCAGCCTTTCCCTAATTCAGCCACACAGGTCAACAGCTTCTGTCTGTTGGTTGGGTGCAAATATCTGCATCTTACTCTTTCAGCTGCTTGTTGGGTCTTCAGGAGTGTGGTCATGCTAGGTGAGAGACTCTCAGGACTCAAAAGGAGGAACATTAAATGAAATGCCTGACACTAGGGAAAGGGAACTTATAGAGCCCACCTTCAGCAGGAAGACAGGGCATCAAATGATGCCACAGTCAAAACTATGACCCATAATTGTTCCTGTCTAAAAGAACTACAAGGATGGAAATGGAGAGGAGCCTGAGGAAAAGAAGGTCCAGAGACAGGCCTAAAGTAGGATCCAGCTCAATGGGAGGTCCCAAGGCCTTACACTCAATAAGGCCACAAAGACTAGAATCGCTGCAATTTGCAAGAAGTTTAATGTTCCAATGTACATTGGGGTCCCCCAGCATGCAGGCAAGAGGAGATCCCAAGCTCCCAAAGCATACACTTTTTATAAACCTTTTGGCGGGGAGTTCAGCAGTCGCCTGAGTTGGATGACTGCAATTGGTTACCCTGAGCAACATTTAAAATTTTTGGTCAACTCAAATGGGGAGGTTGTCTCCACCATTCAGCCCTGTCCTGCCCACCTAGTGGTATTCATTGTAATTTAAAATTGTTTTAAATAATAAAACAAAAATGCTAGAAAACAACAGCAATGGCATTATGAGAAAAATCCCTGACCCAAAATTGTTCCTGTCTAAAAGAACTTCCGTGGCAAAAACAGAGAAGAGACTGAGGCAAAGGGTGTCCAGTGTATGTGTATATATGTATATATTGAAAGGCCCTCAAAGCAAGAGGAACCCCCACGCTCCGACTCAGGAAAGGTGACAGCTCGAAACACTCACGAGAAACAGTCTTGATGCAACAGCAAGAGGACTTTAATACCAAGCACGCTGGGGTGCACAGTCGTATGCCACGCAGGGTAGAGGACTATGGACCCTGAGTGCAGAATTGAGGCAGCTTTTATAGGATTACAACAAAGCCCGTGCCTTGCAAGCCAATCATTTCATAGCGCCCAGAGCCCGTGAGGTGAGGGCAAATCGATTTGTACCATTCTATATTTTCTAGGCCAATCATTTTAAAACATCTAAGCCCGCGCTTCATGAACCAACCAGTTTCCTATAGACTCAGAGGTTCGCATTTGAGTGGCGGTAACAAATTACTGACCGTAGGTTTCAGAGTGTTATCTTCCCTTTATGGCGCCAGCAATTTACAGGAGCCAGATAAGCAGTTAGTCAGCTCATTTCCTGTTATCTTACTAGGCCAGAATCATGTATTCAAAGGTCTGTCTTACGCCCTTTCACTTAGTTCTATACAGAAAGCAGTCTCTGGAATAGCAAGAAGTGTGACCTTTTACCCACTTCACTGGCAGAGAGCAGGGTCTGGAATTTGAGGTATTTATGGCTACTTAGGAGTGAGAAGGTATTTCTAAACTTCTGACTTATTGGGGCCATTGGAGGGCTAGGCTGCATTTTCTGTCCCTTCAATATCTTTGTGTCATATGTGCATATACATATTATCTTTGTATATATAATCATTTCCCATCCATGTTTATATGTATTTCCCAGATAGTGAAAGTCTTTTAGACCAAGGAGTTTTAGTATTCTGAAAAGATAAGTTGAAGTAGATGTCAATAGCTGGAAATATCTCTCCTCATATTTCAGGCAAATAAAACTATAAAGATGACTTAACTAATATGATCTAGTAATTCAAAGCAATCCCCATCAAATTGCATTCACATTGTTCACAGAACTAGAAAAAATAATCTTATATGCCAAATCTTTAAAAACTTGAATAACCAAACCACTTGTGTCCAGAAAAACAAAGTGATGTCACAACACCAGATCTTATATTATATTTTGGAGCCATATTAACAATAGTGTACAATACTCTCTAAAAATCACAATGTAGACCACTGTCAAGAATTAAATTCTGAGAAATTATCTTATCTGGCTCCAATTGTCTAATATTTGACAGGAATGTAAAAAGAAAACAATGTAAAACAGTATTTCTTCAACAAATAGTTCTTGAAAAAAATGATGAAACTTTATCCTGCACACAAACAATTTTAAGGGTGATTTGTAAAACTTGTAAGTCAAACTGCTGAAAAGCAATATTCAGTTAGGTCTAAGAACAAGATTTAGTTAAGTCCAGAGAATCCCAAATGTTAAATATTCGTTAACCCACTATTTTTTCTGCAATATCATTTCACTACCCTAACAAACCTCTATTTTATTAATTTTGTTAGTTATTTATTTTATTAATTTATTATTTTTATTAAGTGTATTATTTATTTTATTAATTTCAGAACCTCATGTATTTAATAGACTCTAATTTTCTAATAAAATACCTCAAAATAGAATCATAGTAAAAATTTCTATAAAGGAATCAAACAGCATCAGAGGTAAAATTAAAAACTGATAACAAATGTTACATGAAATCAAAAACTTCTGAACAGTAAAGTAAAAAACAAACAAGCAACAAAATCATTCCAAGGTTAAAAAAGACTACAGAGTTGTAAATTATTCCAAAACTATACATTTTGGAAGAGATTAATACATATGGAATATAGGAATACATTTTCTAAACCTGCCAAAGTTAGGTACTGAAAACACAAACAATCTGATTAATGAATGGCTCAGAAAACTAAATAGAAAATTTTCAAACAAAATCTGTTTTATTGGATATTTTCTTTATTTACATTTCAAATGTTATCCCCTTTTCTGGTTTCCCTTCCAAAAACACCCTATCCCATTCCCACCTCCCCCTGCTCATGAACCTACCCACTCCTGCTTCCCTGTCCTGGTATTCCCCTATACTGGGGCATTGAGCCTTCTCAGAACCAAGGGCCTCTCCTTCCTTTGATGTCCAACAAGGCCATCCATGCAGCTGGAGCCATGGGTCCCTTCATGTTTACTTTTGGTTGGTGGTTTAGTCCCTGGGAGCTGGAGGGGGGGAGGTACTGGTTGGTTGATATTGTTGTTCCTTCTATGGGGCTGCAAGCTCCTTCAGTTCCTTGGGTCCTTTCTCTAGCTCCTCCATTTAGGACCTTGTGTTCAGTCCAATGGTTGGCTGAGAGCATCCCATCTCTGTATTTTTCAGATACTGGCAGAGCCTCTCAGGAGGCAGCTTATATCAGGCTCCTGTCAGCAAGCACTTGTTGTCATCCACAATAGTATCTGGAATTGGTGACTGTATATGAGATGGAACCCCAGGTGAGGCAGTCTATGGATGGTCTTTCCTTCAGTCTCTAGTCAACACTTTATCTCTGTATCTCTCCCATGTGTATTTTTCCCCCTTCTAAGAAGGACCAAAATATCCGTAATTTGGACTTCCTTTTTCTTGAGCTTCATTTGGTCTGTGAATTTTATCTTGGGTATTCCAAGCTTCTGGGCTAATATCCACTTATCAGTGAGTACATACTGTGTGTGTTCTTTTGTGACTGGCTTACCTCATGATGATATTTTCTAGTTCCATCCATCCACTTGCCTAAGAATTTTATGAATTCATTTTTTTTAAATAGCTGAGTAGTATTCCATTGTGTAAATGTATCACATTTTCTGTATCCATTCCTCCGTTGAGGGACACCTGTGTACTTTCTAGCTTCTGGCTATTAAAAATAAGACTGCTATGAACATAGTGGAACATGTGTCCTTATTACATGTTGGAGTATCTGCTGGGTATATGCCCAGGAGTGGTAGACCTGGGTCCTCTGGTAATAATATGTCCAATTTTCTGATGTATTGCCAAACTGATTTCCAGAGTGTTTTTACCAGCTTGCAATCCCACCAGCAATGCAGGAGTGTTCCTCTTTCTCCATATCCTTGCCAACATCTGCTGTCACCTGAGGTTGTTTAGATTTGCATTTCCCTGATGACTAAGGTTGTTGAACATTTCTTTAGGTGCTTCTCAGCCATTCAGTATTCCTTAGTTGAGAGTTCTTTGTTTAGCTTTGTACCCCATTTTAATAGGGTTATTTGGATTACTGGAGTCTAACTTCTTGAGTTCTTTGTGTATATTGGATATTAGTCCTCTACCAGATATAGGATTGGTAAAGATCTTTTCCCTGTCTGTTGGTTGCCGTTTTGTCCTATTGACAGTGTCCTTTACCTTAGAGAAGCTTTGCAATTTTATGAGGTCCCATTTGTCAATTCTTGATCTCAGAACATAAGCCTTTGGTGTTCTATTCAGGAACTTTCCCCCTATTTCTTTTTTTTTTAATTTTCTAAGTTTTTTTATTTACATTCCAAATCATTTCCCCTTTCCCATTTCCTCCCTCCCCGAAAGTCCCATATTTCTTTTTCAAGAGTAAGATGGGTAATTTGAGAACAAATGCCTGAGATATTTTTTGATTCATGGAGTTTTATCCAGTTCTTAATCATATAAAATAATAAAATTAGTGCCAAACTTCATCATTAAAACAGTCTTACAAATTTAGCATCTTAGTTATTTAATGGTTATTTAAAATAATATAATGGTTATTTAATATAATGGTTATTTAAATTTGTTAAATACATACCTTTAGGGAAATAGCATCTTCTTTCACCTATAACTGTGCTCCAAATTCAACCTAGATTGTAGCAAGCCCAAATTTAGGTAAACAATTTTGTACATTTCAAATATTTACAGATAAAACATTCTCTTGTTTTGTCATTTGACACTTTTTTATTTGTCATAAACACTTGAAAAGAAAATTTAAGATTTCTATAACAGTGAATATTTTATTTCATTTTCAATAAAATGTTATCTGCAAATTTTCAAACAGAATGTATATTTCTACAATTTGACATTTAATTTAAAGAAGCAAACAAAACCTTATCTTTTTACTCATCTTATCCCAGAGATACATACTGACAATCACACTTTATTTGTGCCATCACTTTTTGGTAGTATCAGTATTGAAATGCAACTGTTTTTTTTTCTTGTTTTCTTGTTTGTTTTGTTTTCTTTTTGATTTGTTTTTTTCAAGAAAGAGACACATGAACTACATGCACAAAAGTGGAAAAGACCCTGAAGTAAAGAAGTAAAAGAGGTCCAAAGACCAGCCCAAGTTGGGATCCATCTCATTTGGTTGGGGAAGGCACTGAGGCCTGACACTATTACTGATGCTATTGTGTAGATTCAGACTGGAGTGTAGTATGGCTGCCCTCTGAGAGTCTCTAACCAATAGCTGACTGTACAGAAACAGAAACTTACAGCCAACCACTGGATTAAAGTGAGAGACCCCTATGAGTGAATTAGGGGAAGAATTGAAGAAGCTGAAAGGGAGAAAGACCATATAGGAAGACCATCAATGCCAACTAATGCAGACTGAGCCACCATCCAGGAGGCATACAGGGGCTGGTCCAAGGCCCCGGGTAGATAAATAGCAGAGGACTACCATTCTCGCCTCATTGGGAGAAGATGCTCCTAATTCTGGATAGACTTGATGCCCCAGGCAATGAGGAGGTGTGGTGGAGAGGTGTACCCTCTCAGAGGCAAAGGGAGGAGGAATGGAATGAAGAACTATGGCAGGGGGGACTAGGAGGGAGCAATGGCTGGAATGTAAATAAACAAAATAATTTAAAAACAGCATGAGGTTCACTAATACTAATTAGAAGCATAACATCTGATAAGAACCTTCAGAACTCACAGAGAATTGCAATCACATAAATTTGGCCAGATATTGACGAATACCTCTTTTTAAAAATGAATGCTAAATATCACTAAAGATTTTTATAGTGCTTTATTTTAAAATAAAACATTTAATAATTGGTGAAGTTTTATTTGGTGTGATATGTTCATTTTAATCATTACCACTTATATTATTTTGGACCTACTTGATTTAAAAATGAAGAAAGCTCTTCAGATATGGTGCTATACAATTAGGATCATCATGTGAAAATAGTTTGCTTATCTGTGGATGCAGGGACAATGAAAATCATATACAACCTTGTTCTGTCATGAGCTTTCTTTGCTAAGTATATTTAGTGTAGTTCCAAGAACATCATGTAGTAAGGTCCAGAGAAACCCAAATACTAAATATTCATGAAACCGCTACTTTTTCTGCAATATCACTTTAGTACCCTGTCAAATCTTTATTTTACTATTCTCTGATTCTCTCATATTTAATACTATAATAAATTTTATATTTTTTCATATTCTCAGTTTCATTATTTTTCATTCATTTATATTCAATTTCTTCTCATCTTATTTCCATTCGTTTGGTATTATTGTCTTACCATCATGTGATATTCTTTATTCACAAAAGATTATTTTTTAATTTGATATTTTCTTTATTTACATTTCAAATATTATGATTTTCCCGGTTTCCCCTCTGGAAATCCCCTATCCCAACACCCCTTACCCTGCTTCTATGAGAATGCTCCCCTACCCATCCACCCACTCCTGCCTCTCTGTCCTATCATTTCCCTACACTGGGGCATTGAGCCTTCACAGGACCAAGGACCTTTCCTCCATCACTGCCAGAAAGGCACCTTCAGCTCCTTTAGTGCTTCCCCTAATTCCTCCATTGGGGTCCCTGAGCTCAGTCTCATAGTTGGCTGTGAGCATCCTCATCTGTATTAGTCAGGATCTGGCAAAGCCTTTCAGAAAACATCTATATCAGACTCCTCTCAGCAAACACTTCTTGGCATCAGCAATAGAGTCTGGGTTTGGTGTCTGCATGTGGGGTGGATCCCCAGGTGAGACAGCCTATGAATGGCCCTTCCTTCAGCCTCTGCTACACTCTTTGTATTTCCCTGATTACTTTGTTTTCTGTTCTAAGTAGGACTGAAGCATCCACACTTTGGTCTTCTTTTTCGTTGAGCGTCATGTGGTCTGTGAGTTGTATCATTCCATGTTCTTTGCCTAATTTGAACTTATCAGTGAGTATATACCATGTGTGGTCTTTTGTGATAAGTTACATCACTCAGGATGATATTTCTATATCCATCCATTTGCCTATGAATTTCATGAAGTCAGTATTTTTAATAGCTGAGTAGTATTCCATTGTGTAAATGTACCACATTTTATGTATCCATTCCTCTGTTGCAGGACTCCTCAGAGTCCAGCTGTCTCTGTTATCCTGTGATTCTGACATCCTATGATCCGAAATCCTGAGTTTGTCAGAACTCCTGGGAGTCATGTGGAGTCTAGAATCCTGAAATTCTGGTGTGATCAAGCTCCTGACATCCTGTTGTCCTGGGTGTTTTAGAGCACCTGGGAGTTCAGCTTCCTTTGGGTGTTGTGAATTGGGTGTGGAGTCAACATCCAAGGTTTGCTCAGGGAACCTGTTCAGACAGGAAGGAACCCATGTCACTGGGCAGGCAGGAGTTCCTGTGTCACTGGATCCCAGGGGTCCCAGTTACTCCTGGTATTGGGGCAGATATTGTGGCCTCCTCGCCTGTGTTCCTGGGCATGTTCTAGCACCTGAGAGTCAAGCTTCTTCTGGGTATTGTGGGACTGGGTACAGAGCCTGCCCACAAGGTCTGGCTGTGACCCATTTTTTATTGGGTTATTTGGTTTTCTGGAGGTTAACATCTTGAATTTCTTGTATACTTTTGATATTAGCCATATTTTGTTTATAGGGTTAGTGAAGACTTTCCCCCCAATCTGTAGGTTGCCAATTTGCCCTACTGACTGTCTTTTGACTTACAGAAGATTTCAGTTTCTTGACATCTTATTTATCAATTATTGATCTTAGAGCCTGAGCCATTGGTGTTCTGTTCAGAAAATGTCCACCTGTGTCAATGACTGTGAGGTTCTTTCCCAATTTTTCTTCTATTAGATTCAGTGTATCTGGTTTTACATTGAGGTACTTGATCCACTTGGACTTGAGCTTTGTGTAAGGTAATGAATGTGGATCTATTTTTATTCTCCTCCATACAGATTTCTAGTTAGATCAGCATCATTTACCGAAAAGGCTTTCAATTTTCTGGTGTAATTCTGATAATTTCTGGTGTTTTCTGCTTTATATGTTAATTGACCTTTTCCCCTTACAGCTTTTAAAATTCTTTCTTTGTTCTGTAAATTTGGTGTTTTGATTATTATGTCACAGGTGGATTTTCTTTTCTGGGTCAATATATTTGGTGTTCTGTAGGCTTCTTATATGTTTATGAGCATCTGTTGCTTTAGGTTAGGGAAGTTTTCTTCCATGATTTTATTGAAGATATTTTCTGGCTCTTTGAGTTGAGATTCTTCACCATCTTTTATTCCTATTTTTTTTAGGTTCGAACTTTCCATTGTCCCCTGAATTTCCTGTCTATTTTGTGTTAGGAGCTTTTTATACTTTATTTATAAGTATTTATACTTTATTTATAGTATTTATAAGAAAATACTATACTGTATTTTCTTAGACTGATGTCTCATTATTTTCTATGGTATCTTTTATGCCTGAGATTCTCTCTTCTACCTCTTGTATTCTCTTGGTGAAGCTTGTCTCTGGCCATCTGGTTATCTCTGGTGTTAACTGTCTTGGGTGTCTATGATTGGAGCCAGCCTCCTTGAAGGCATGAAGATCTCTGTGACTTTGGTTAGTGAGAGTTTTCTTCGAGGCAAGCAGTGTTATCTCTGGTTTGGGTAGGCCTCTTGTGTCTTGTTTAGAGCAGGCCTTCTGTATCTCTGGTTACTGTAGACCTCCTGGGTGGCATGCAGCCTGTAGCATGTGTGCGGGTATTGGCAGCTAATGTGAACTTATTCTCTTATTTCAAAAAGCCAATTGAGAAAAGGAATATTTCCACATTCATTGTATCTAGGGAGAATTATCCTATTGTCAAAACTAAAAAACCATATTACAAAAGAAAAAACATTATTATCAAGTTCCTCTGTTAAATAATAATAAACTGAATACAGAAAAGGGATTATATCCTATAACTAAAAGTGTTTATTCTTGGGATGTAAGAACCCTTAGGAATCTTTAACATCGTAAAATGATCTATTTCATTCATACAAAAGATGGAAAAGACACATGATGATTTTAATAGGTGTAGTTATAACAACTTATCAAATAAAACCACTTCTACATGTAAGAACTAAAGAAAGCATCCAAACATTTTTAAAGCTGTGCATGAAAAGTCTACAAAGGATATGATACCTAACAATTAAATAATACATCTCCACTCCCAAAAAATAATGCAGAATTGACAGATCTTACTATACTATTAGAAATGGCATTATATATGCCATCAAGTGAAGGAAAATGGGAACATGAATAATTATCCATATGTCAACATTTAACATGGTCTTATACAGAGAAATCTTTGAAGATACCATTAAACTATATAAGGAACTAATCTGTGAATTCAGGAATGTTGCAATGCATAAAATCAGCACATAAATTTCACTTTTTTATTAATTTATTCTCACATATATTAAATCCTGACTACAGTTTACCTTTCCTCCCTTCACCCTCATTCAACCCTCCACTTCCCTTTAGAAAGGGACAGACCTTCTACAGATATCATCCATACAGGGCATATTCAGTTGCAGTAAGATTAGGTACTTTTCCTCATATTAAGACTGGATGAGGCAACACGGTTGGATAACAAGTGTCCCAAAGCAGGCAAAAGCAGTAGAAATATCCCCTTCCCTTTGTTAGGGGTCCTGTGAAAACACAACTATAATGTTTACATAGGAAGAAGGTTAGACCTTTGCAGACTCCCTGATTGTCAGTTCAGTCACTGAGAGACCTTATGAGTCATGAGTTTTCTTGGGGTGTCATTGACTCCTGTGACTCCTACAATCCTTCCTCCCACTTGTCAGTAGGATTCTCTAAACTCAGCCTAATGTTTGGCTGTGGTCTCTGCATTTATTTCTATTAGTTGCCAGACGAAGTCTCTTGGATGACAATTGAGTTAGGCACCAATCCACGAGTATAGCACAATATCATTATGCATTGTTTCATTGACATTTTTTGCCAGTCATGTTTGTGAGGGAAAACATACTAGGAAAGGATAACTAAAATGTGGGGGAAAATACCTGGGGGTCAACTTAGACACCTAGTGCAAAAGAAACTTCCAGCATTATACTAGAAGGACTCTAACAAAAATCCTATTAGTGGAGGATACAGAGCCTGAACTATATCTAATATCCAGGCAAAATTTCCAGTGGAGATATTAGACCTAACAACCAGCCACAAAACCTTTGACCTAGAATTTGTTCTGACAGCAAGATGTACTGAGGTAAATGTGGCACAGAAATTGTGAAAGTAGCTAACCAGTGGCTGGTCTAGCTTGGGTCCCATGCCACAAATGGGAGATCATTTTTGACATTGCCTGGTGGACCAGAACTGAGAGGCCAGATGGCCCAGAGACCCAGGATAGCAGTGGACACAACTGGCAAAACAAAGCAAGCAAACAAACAAACAAAAACAAAACAAAAACCACAAACAAAGCCCTTAAACCAAAAAACCAAAACCAAACAAAAGCAAAATAAAACAAAACAAAAACCTTAATTTTTTGTCCTCTCTGCTTTGTACTAACAAAAAAAAATAATGGAAAATCAAATTAGGAAACAAATTCAATTACCAATAATACCAACCTGTATAAAACACTTAAGAATAAAAGTATCCTAAGATTAGTATGTTAAAAACAGAAACTTATTAAGAGTTATCAACAGATTCAATACTACCTTAAAACTGGTTTTATTCTCTCTCTCTCACACACATACACACACAGAATATATGTAATTCTAATGAATCTATGAAAGGAGGAGAGTTACAGAAGGGTCTTCACACTGCATAACTTTGATATATTTTTAATGCTATACTAATAAGACAATCCAGATCTAGCATAAGAAAATAGTATATGCACCAAATAACTGAGAGATATAACCAGGCAAATACAGTGAACAGATTTTCAAAAAGCTCCAAAAACACAAGATGGGAGATAATCACTTCAGCATTGTTGGGAAAACTCAATATACAAATGGTAGAAGATTAAGATAGAACTCTTGTTTATTAACATATAAAAAGCAACTCAACATTTATTAAAGGTAGAAATATAACTCTTCATACTAAAACTACTAGAATAAATCAACAGGGAAAAATTCATAATGTTGATCATGGCAACAATTTCATGATTAGAATGCCAAAAGCATAGATCGCTAAAGCACAGATCACTAAAATACACAAGTGAGACTACATTAAAATAAATAGCAGACTTTCTACCTGAGAACACAGCAACCATGCTGGACTGGAATGCAGAGGAATACTCCAAAAAAAAAAAAAAGAAGCTTATGAATAGAAAAAATATCACTGCAAATTCTATATGACATTTAATAAGACATTCCTTAACTCCATAACAGAGAACTGATCCAATGAGTGGAATAAAAGGATCGAGCTAAGGTTTAAGAAGAATGTCATTGTCCAACTCATGAGTCAGGTCCTGAATTTGATATTCTTTATTACACACAACCACCAAAAATAGGCTAAATATAAAAATAGCATGAAAGTAAACAACTGACAAATGAAAAATGTTCAATGTACGACTCATCAAAAAAAAAATTAAAGCCATGTAAGATAATACCTCAACATAAATTTATCAAAATAACAATGGTGAAACACAACAGAGCATATAGACACAAAGACAAATGTTGGTGAGAATGAGAAGTTTTCCACCCTTTAGACAGAAATGCAAAATGGTGAACTCATTGAAATAACTTCATGGAAAATATTATATGAGTTGTAGAGATATTCAATTGCTTGAAAATAGACTTGCTTCCATGATTCAGAAGTCTCAGTTTGGTATATTGATAAAAATTGCAGTAATTAAGATTTTAAATCATTGTTGGGAACCAGGAGTCCTCAAGTCCTTTTTGTTAGACCTGTTGTTCCAGGAACCAAGGCGTCCACTTCTATGGGGGATGTGTCTTTAGAATTCTGCATCTGGTTGTAGAACCAAAGAGTGTGCTTTGCAAGTGAATGTGAGGACCTACTCATCCACCAACACTTTCCTCTTCTACCCTCACCCGTCCCACTCTCCTCATCCATCTGCCTATCTACCCTGGGTTTGTCCATTTTAAATATTCTTCAGGCCTGTTTTTCTTAACTTGACCATGGTAAGAAGATGCCCTCCATCAGGTGGTGCTTGTAGACTACATGGAGCCTCTCTTGAGATTTCGTGAACTTTGTGGATTTACAGTAAGACACAGTTTTCTGGGGAGTGATTCTGGTGTATGCAAATTCTGGAGTAATACTCCTGTCTTGCTTTGAGATGTTACAAGAGGCCTAATGGAATATTCTAGCCTCAATGCCCACTGGGGACAAGGACCATAGCTGAGAGGACTGTATCTCTACCCTTGACTCAATGGGAACAGTTGCTCTGAATTCTCAGGGTACCAGGAGCTCCCTCTAAACTCATAGCTCTTAAGCATTCCAGAAGGATTTTGAGAACTATAATTTTCTAAATCAAAGCTGGAATATTTGGGGATTTGCATTCCAATCCCACCCAGTGATAACTTGTCTCCCAGGAGGGCTGTCACACCTAAGCTCACAGGTGAGATCACCACTACTTCACCAATACCTGGCCAAAGTGTCACCTACCCAGGGGTTAGCAGAGCTAGGAACCAAGATACAGCCAGGGATATGACCCTTCCTGATTACATCTGCATCTAGGAGCAGACCGTGTGATACAGCTTTCCACACCCAAATCCCACCTAGAAATAGCCTGTTCCCCAGGAGTTCTGACACTCCTAAGTTCACAGGAGTGCTGACACACCTAAGCTCACAGGATCACAGGAGGGATAAGCACCAGTCAGAGATAGCAAGAGCAGCTAACACCAGAGATAACCAGATGGCAAGAGGCAAGTATAACAACAGAAAGCAAGGTTTCTTGGCATCATCAGAACCCAGTTCTCCCATCACAGCAAGCCCTGGATAACCCAACACATCGGAAAGGCAAGATTCTAATCTAAAATTCCTAGGCAAATGGTCAGAACTGGAAAATATCATCCTTAGTGAGGTAACCCAATCACAAAAGAACTCACATGGTATGCAGTCACTGATAAGGGGATATTAACCCAGAATCTTGGAATACCCTAGACACAATTCGCATATCAATAGATTTCTAAGAAGATGGAAGGAGAGACCCCTGGACCTGGAAAGACTGGATGTAGGAGAATACCAGGACAGAGAAGTGAGAGGGGGTTGAATGGGGAACAGAGGGAGGGAAGGGGGCTTATGGGACTTTCGGAGAGGGATGAAACGGGAAAGGGGAAATGATTTAGAATGTAAATAAAAACTTAGAAAATAAAAAAAATAAAAATAAAAAATAAAATTGCATGTCACGATGATGATAGAGGACATTAAGAAGGGCATAAATAACTCTCTTAAAGAAATACTGGAGAACACAGGAAAACAGGTAGAATCCCTTAAAAAGGAAACACTTAAATTTCTTAAAGAAATACAGAAAAATATAACCAAACAGGTAAAGGAATTGAGTATGATCATCTAGGATATAAAAATGGAAATAGAAACAATAAAGAAATCACAAAGGGAGACGACTCTACAGATAGAAAACCTAGGAAAGATCAGGAGTCATAGATGCAAGCATTACCAACATAATACAAGAGAAGGAAGTGAAAATGTCAGGTGCAGAAGATACCATAGAAAACACAACAGTCAAAGAAAATGCAAAATGCAAAAAAGCTTCTAACCCAAAACATCCAGGAAATTCAGGACACAATGTAAAGAACAAAAATAAGAATAGTAGGTATAGAAGAGAGTGAATATTCCCAACTCTAAGGGCCAGTAAATATTTTCAACAAAATTATAGAAGAAATCTTTCCTAACCTAAAGAAAAAGATGCCCATAAATATACAAGAAGCCTACAGAAGCCCAAATAGTTTGGACCTGTTCATCAGGTCAAATAATAAGCAAAACACCAAATGCGCAGAACAAACAAAGAATATTAAAAGCAGTAAGGGAAAAAGGTCAAGCAACTTATAATGACAGTCCTAACAGAATTACACCAGACTTCTTAACAGACACTCTAAAAGACAGAAGATCTTGAGTTAGCATCATACAGACCATAAGAAAACAAAATGACAGCCCAGGCTACTATTCCCACCAAAACTCTCAATTACCAAAGATGGATATACCAAGATATTTCATTACAAACCAAATTTACACGATATCTTTTAACAAATCCAGTCTTACAGAGGATAACAGATGGAGAACATTGACAAAAAGAAGGGAAACTACACTGAAGAAAAAGCAAGAACTTAATCTTCTTACAGCAATCTCAAAATAGTCACACAAACATAATTCCACCTCTAACAACAAAAATAACAGGAAGCAACAGTCACTTTTCCTTAATAGATCTTAACATCAGTGGACTCAAATCTCCAATAAAAAGACATAGACTAATGGAACAGGTACTTATGTTTTCGCTGCAAACAGGAAATGCACCTAGTGACAAAGACATACACTACCTCACGGTAAAAGTCTGGAAAAAAAAATGTTTCAAGAAAATGGCTTTAAGAAACAAGCTGAAGTAGCCATTCTCATATCCAGTAAAAACATTCAACCAAAGATATCAAAAAAGATGAGGAAGGCCACTTCACACTCATCAGAGGAAAGATCTGCCAAGAACTCTCAATTCTGAACATCTATGCTCCAAATGCAAAACTAGAAATGAAAAGGGAAACATATCAACAGAATCTCAAGAAATTCAAAATAAATATCAGACCTTATTACAAAAGGCTATACTCAAAAAAAAAAATCCAGAAAAATCTTGACGAAATGGATAATTTTCTAGAGAGATACCAGGTTTTAAAATTAAATCAGGATCAGATACTCCATCTCAACAGTCCCCCCCCCCAAAAAAAAAAGTAGTCAACAAAAGTTTCCCAAACAAAAATAGCCCAGGACCAGATTGTTTTACTACAGAATTCTATCAAACCTTCAAAGAAGAACTGATACCAATATTTTTCATACTATTCCACAAAATAAAAACACTACCTAATACATGCTATGAAGCCACAGGAATGCTGATACCTAAACCACACAAAGATTCACAAGGAAAAAGAACATCAGACCAATTTCCTGTATAAATATTGAAGCAAAAATACTCAATAGAATTCATGCACTCAGCTATTAAAAACAATGACTTCATGAAATTCTTAGGCAAATGGATAGAACTAGAAAATATCATCCTGAGTGAGATGCAATAAATAAATTTCATCACAAATAAACACACACGGTATGTACTCACTGATAAATGAGTAATAGGCAAAAAGTTTTGAATACGCACAGTAAAACTCATAGACCATATGAAGTTCAAGAAGAAGGAAGACTAAAGTGTGGATGCTTCTTCAGTCATACTTAGAAGGGGGAATAAAATAGTCACAGGAAGTGGAGAGAGAGAGGGACTTGGGGGAGAGGGCAGGAGAAAAGGGGGGAAAGGGGGCAGGACCAGGTGTGGGAGGAAACAGGGAAGATATAAAGAGGGACAGGAAATTGAACAGTGTATGTAGTAGTGGGAAATAGGGAACTGGGAGTAGTCACCAGAAAGTTCCATATTCCAGGAAAGCAAAAGACTCTGAGGACCCAAAGGGGATGACAGTAGCTGAAATACACCACAAATGAAATAGAGAACATGTAAAGACCATATCCAGTGGATAAGCAAAGCCCCTGGTTGAGGTATGGGGCCATCCACCCTTCTCGAAAATTTTAACCCAGAATTGCTCCTGTCTAAAGGAAATACAGGGACAAAGTGTGGAGTGGAGACTGAAGAAAAGGCTATCCAGAGACTGCTCCACCTTGGGATACATCCCATATACAGACACCAAACTCAGACACTATTGCTGATGCCAACATATGCTTGCTGACAAGAGCCTGATATAGCTGTCTCCGGAGAGGCTCTACAAGATCCTGACAATTACAGATGTGGATGCTTGCAACCAACCATAGGACTGAGCATCAGGACCCAAATGGAGGAATTAGGGGAAGGACTGAAAGATCTGAAGAGTTTTACAACCCCCATACTAAGAACAATATCAACTAACCAGACTCCACAGAGCACCTAAGGACTAAACCACCAACCAAAGAGTACTCATGGAGGAATGCATGGCTCCAGCTTCATATATACTGAAGGATGGCCTTATCTGGCATCAATGGGAGGGGAGGCCCTTGGTCTGGTGAATGCTCCATGCCCCAGTGTAGTAGCATGCTAGGGCGGTGAGGCGTGAGTGGGTGGGTGGGTAGGGAAGCACTCTCACAGAAGTAGGGAGGAAGGAGCATGAGATAAGGGGTCTGAGGAAACAAAACTGAAACCTGGAAGGGAGATAACATTTGAAATATAAATAAAAAACAAATAAAAATTAAAAGCCACAAAACGATTTTAAATAGATACAAATTTACACATTTTATTAAAACCATGTTTATAATACTCAATGTGTGGAAATAACATAGTTAACAACAGGCTTTCATATAGCTATACTGCAAAAAATTTAAATCTTCAAAAATGTGTAACACATAACCCTATGAATGAATTTAAAATCCTTCTACCAGTGAAATGAGCACATTACATAGTCAAATACTCTTAAGTTTCACTTATTTGAAATACGTAAAATTATTATATTCTTATAGTCAAATGGAGTTGGATAATGGTTGGCACTGACTGGCCAAAGTGTTAAATGGGATGGACCGAGGAATAGAAGTATATTATTAAGCAAGTTGGGTGATTTTTTGAAATATGTCACAACATTGTACACATAAATAAGAATATGGATACACTTAAGATTATATACTTTATTAAATCTTCTCTTTAAAATAATATACGATTTCACCTGCAATAAACAACATTATTTAAGTAAAAATGATGACCTATATTTTTTCTTTTATTTACTGAAACAGAGGTTGGCAACATTGTTCACTACGGCTTCATTTTAGTTGCTTCAGTTGAAATGTAGAATAATATCTATCTTTCTTTGATTTTTCTTATTTGGGATTTCTCTCTTTGCTAAAGTATTTAATTCCTGGTTGTCTCTGTAGCATCTCTTTGGTGATATTGTCGCTTCTCATTCATTAGATGCCATGTTCATTCAAATATCATTAAATACATATTAATAGAACAGATATCTCTGAACAATGAACTCATGTATTTAGTGATTCATGAAGTTTATCCACATAGAGACTCCCAAAAAGCTCCCATTACTTTTTCCCTGTTTCCCACACAAATATGCACCAACAGTTTTTCTGTTTTTGTTGATTTGTCCCAGTGATCCTACTTGTTTCATTAAAATATTTTGAGCCATTCACATATCATTTGTTCAAAGTTAACATTAATCTATGAGTACGTCTATTGAATTTTTTGGCAGGTATCTGTAATCTAAAGTGTTCTTAGGTTAAAAGAAAAATGATTAATTAAATTGTAAATTCTACCTTTCCATAGAAGAATACAAAAAACCTGCCCTTGGAAAGAGAAAAACTCTATGAGTGAGTGAAATTTTTTATTTTTACTTGATTTTCTTAATAGAGGTCAAAAGTGCCAGAATATACTTAATATTAATAATATTTGCAGCAGCATGGCACACTCTACTTTAACAGCTGCAAATAGCAAATATTGTGCTACAATTACATATTTGTGGGCTTGTTATTTTAGTTAATTATATAGTTGACTAGACAACATGGAAGAATCTGTCAGTTGTGGCTCCAAATAAATGTTTATTTTTGTAGCTCCAGATTTTACAACATAATAAATGAACAGGAACTAAGAAAATTCAACCATTAGCCTTATGTGTCATCTAATGCTATGTCTTTTAATAGCATTTTTTGCTTGGCAGGTTTAATAAACATAGGGGTTCAAGTACTTCAAAATTCACAAGACTCAGATACTTGGATTTTTATTAAAGTAATTATGTAGGAGTGTTAACTTCCATTTGACAAATGCAGTGAGCATAATTTCCTTAAAAATAAAAAAATCTTATATAAGAATAAAAATGAATTAAAATTTAAGTTTTAGAACTATAAAAATCAAAGTAAAGTCAAAATATATATTTTATACATAGCTGAGAATAAAGAAAAACACAAAATGAGTATTCTTTACAAGCATATTACAGATCAACAAATACCAGCGATAAAGGAATAAGTAATAGGAGCTTTAATCTCAATGTTTAACTTTTAAGCACCCAGTATACTTTCTTGATTCAGTATGTTCTCATGTATTTGCTTGTGTATGTTCCATGTAGCATCTTTTAAGTTGCTCTTACTCAACATCAAAGGTATGAGACAAATGTGACCTTTAATAAACAGACTGTGATATTGCTACTGATAAAATTTTGCACAAATCATTGTCTCTCCAAGTGTCTCCCAAGACAAATTGCCACACTGAGGCTGCTGGCTGAAACTTGCTATGTAGTACTATAAAAACTAACTACCATACTTCTCTATGTATGCCACTAAAGGATGTGGTGTCCTTGACTCCAGGGTGTTATTGTTTACATTTACACTGTGCAAAAAGTGGGTGGTTAGGGCTAGGATTGTTTGAGGAACTTTTGGTCTTTCACTAACAGCAACACATAAAGAAATAAGCCAGACCTGGTACTGGAAGTTCTGTTTGGCAAAGTGGCTATAGGTGTTTGGAAAACACTGAGCTTTTTTTGTTTGTTTTTGTTTTTTTTTTTTTTTAAGCTTCACCAAAAATTTAAAGTTCATTTGAAATAGGGTTTTTAAATTTAATCTTATCAAATAATAAAAAGAATAGAAAGCTCTAACACTAACATCTTACAAAAATTGTTTGTTTGACTTCATTCTTAGTTATTAGATGTACTTTGCAAAAGAAAATTGGAAAACAAGGCATTTTGCCCACTATAATCTTATATATTGTGTGATTTGCCTTAGGGCCTTGATAAAGTAATATGCATAGAAAAGTAAATAGAAATAAGTTAGAAATAGAACCATTCAAGATCAGCAAGAAGATGAATAGTAATGACTGCTGCCACTATGCCTGAAAATCTGAGTTGAAACTCCTATAGAAGGAGATAACCAACTTTATCAAGCAGTCTTCTTGTCTCTACTTTCATCTCCCCAAGCACTGTAGAAGATAGATGATAGATAGATATGAGATAGATAGAAGGATAGATAGATAGATAGATAGATAGATAGATAGATAGATAGATAGATAGATAGATAGATAGATTAAGATAGATTATAAATATATAAAAGAGGTTCTGTAGGGTTAAGGTAGCTAAGTTGAGACATAATAATTGGGCATTATGGGGCATCTATATTTTTCTTTTGCATTTCTATGTCAGGAACATGCTTAGACAATTGTACTTTGTTCAACTTATTGTTCTCTACCAGTGTCATGACTTCAAAATGACTATTCTGAAAATAGTTATTACTCCATTTGTTTACCATTCACTGTCTTGATTCAGTGAATTCTAAGAATGAGAGTTCAAGACTATCATGGTCAGGGCAATGGCAATAGGCAGGCAGGCATCATGGTGGAGCAGTAGTTGAGAGTTCACATCTTGACACATAATCAAAATCCTGAGACAACAGGTATGGTGAAAGTCTTTTGAAACTCCAGTGACAGTCCCCAATTGACACAACTCCTCCAAGACCAGGCAGAACTATTAACCATTTCTAAACAGTTCTACCTGTTGGAGACAAAATATTTAGGTATATGAGTTTATAGGATCCATTCTCATGCAAATCAGACTCTCTTGAATAGACTAAATGACTATCAGTTAATGACAAAATGGCCATAAATCAGTAGCTAGAGTATCTCATGAAGGCTGCTATCAAACATTGCAAAAATTTTGGAAAATTTAGTCTAGAAGGAACTGAGTTCTCTTGCTAAAAGTTATATACAAGTGTCAGGACATATGAGTGTATAACCAAGAAAGAACCATCGTACTGGAGTCAAAATTTCAAATAAATGGAAATCCAAGTGATTTGGCAATAACTTTATGAAAGAGCATATTCCAGCACTTTTTAAAGAAGGAACTCTAATTTCTGACATTTCTGCAGGCCTGCAGATGACTAATATGATTATTGAAATCATATTGTAATACAATTAGTATTTTCAATTTAATATAATATACTTGGGACTAATACAGATGTAGATTTTAATCATTATACCATTTTCTTGCATAGTTGTAGAAGAAATATTCAAGGGAAAAACTATTTGTGACAGAAAACTTAAAACTCCTTCTCCAATAGCATGGAATTTCCCTCATTGGAGCTTTGATTTAGTCCCGTAGATATCTGAACATTTCAAGACAAAATTACTTTCAGTACTTTTATGGATAGTGATATATTATAATTTTAAGAGGAAAATGTTCCATTTTCTTCTAGGCCACTGATCTTTAGTAAGGAATTTTGTTGTTAGTAGTTTGTCAGTCTTGTCAAATCATCAGACATTGAAGATGATGTTATTATTTCTTTACGGGCTATAATGACATTTTCGAAGCTCAAAATTTATTTTTGATCAATTTTGAGATTACAAATAGAATAGCATCATTTTCCTTTCCTTCTCTTCACACCCTCCGATATAATCCTTGTTTCTCTCTCTGAAATTCATGACCTCATTTTCATTGACTCTTTCTATATGCATATATGTATATGTGTATATATTTGTATTACTGAAATAAACCTGCTCAATATGCATAACATTACTTGTATGTATATTTTCAGAGATGACCATCTGGTACTAGAAAGTCAGTTGGGGTGCTCTGCCCTGGAGAAGATTATTTCTTCTACTCGCAACATATCTTAGTTGCCTGTAGTATTCCATGTATGGTTGAGACCACCTGTGCACTTCTTCATTCACTTTGGGATGTCTTTTGTTGTCCTTATCCGGTTCATAATAAATGCTTGTTGCAATAAGTGATTCCTCCAAAGAGCTTTCATAGGTAAAGTGACCACAATTAATAATCATTTTCCAGTCTCGTAAAGCTTAAGACATGTATGACTAAAATGAAAGGCCTTTTTGCGAAAGACAAGAAGGGAGTATATTGGTTGAGTGGAATGTTAATATTCTAATGACATTGATGGCATTAGTGATTTATTTCATCGACAGAATATAGAATGAGATTCATTTATCATTTTAGCCTGCTCATCCATCAGTAATATATCACCCCAAGCTTTAAGCTTCCTGTTACAAATTTAAGTTTTCTCGCATAACTATATAGAGAAATATATTTTATTTTGTGCTTCATTTGATTTTATTGAAATTAAATAAAAATTATTTTCACAAAATAACTCCTTAAATTTCTTTTTGGTTTTGTTTATTTTTACTTGTCAAAATAAATTTCTTTCAACTAAATACTTAGTTTAGAAATACAATTTCATTTTTATAGTAGTATTCCTGTCTTCAAAAAATGAGGATGTGTTTATTTTTAAATTACTTGTGAAAATGGACATATTTTTAAATATCTAATTGTCTGAGATTTAATCATTAACTAATATTGACAAATTTGAAATATACACACCTAAACATTCATGAAACTGCACGTATAATTATGTATGCACAATAGAAATACCTAAGAAATGTTCAATTAAGTATAAATAGTTTTGACTGAAATTTCATATTTTTGAGCTCATAAATGATCCATTTTAGCACTGGAATGGTTGAATGAGCAGATCTCATCAGTGAAAAGAGACTAAAATATATTAGGGCAGCAGCCTCTGGACAACTAGTCAAAATTTATGACATTTATGGAAAGTACTAAGGACATGAGTGAATAAGTAACAAATACAGAGTGCATGGATTAATGGGGGACAGTAGGGGATACACGGAGGTGAATGCATCAAAAGATGTTGGAGAACAAGTATGAAGACAATGCAGATTTTATAAGAGAGATAACAAAACTGTGTTTTCTGTGCATGAGCATTTTGCCAATATGTATGATGTTCATGATGTATGTGCCTGAAACAGAGGCCAGAAGAGGCATTGGATCCACTAGAAATGAAGGTATAGATAACTGTGAGCGTCCATGTATGTGCTAGGTGTCAAACCTGAGTGCTTCTGTGAGAACAGTTAGCTCTCCTAACTGCTGAGCCATCTCTCCAAGGAATTTCTAATTTACTCTCTAAGCAATGGAACCATGACAAAACAGCCTTATTCTGAGAAATGTTCCAATTTGCAAATTAAGGACAGTTTAAATTGCAATATGTGCCAGAAATAAGATGTAAATAAGCAACTCAATCATTCTGAAAAACAAAATTGCTAGAGTTTTATAAAGTTTAACATTCTTGTGAATAAATGCCTGGATACTTACAGAATTTTAAACATTAAAATTTGGAGTGCTATTATATAAAATTGCACCTAATGCTTTGTATCACAATTTGAAGTATTATTGATATTACAATCACAAAACAAATAGTAAGTTCAAACCACACATATTTCCAGACTAAAGCTTGTTTGCTTTTTATCTGATGAGTTTAAATTTATGACCACAAAATTCATGAAACAAAATATAGTTTTGAATGTTCCTATGTTTAATGCATATTGTTAGATGTCAATTAATTCTATTATTTATGTTTGTATCAAGGTATTTTAAAGTGAGAGAAATAAAAATGAGAATTATAAAATCAAAATTAAATTAAGGATAGATACATATCAATCCTTTGGTTTATATTCTCTCATTATTTCTTTGACTTTCATTTTATTGTTTTTATATATTTATTTAGTTATTTAGTTAGTTAGCTAGTTATTTTTGTTTCAGTTTATTATATTATTGGTAGTTCTTATTAACTATTTTAAATCACGTGACTCCCAAAATTGTGTTACATACTGAAAGAAATTTACTTCTAGTTCTGTTGTTTCAGCCCTTAGCACACATCTTTAATCCAAACAATGAAGCTAAACTTAGTATCTAGAAGGAAGCACCCATGTTTGAAAGTGATGTGTAATTGAGTAGGGAGAAAAAGTGATGAATCAGATAAAGATCTGACAGAGTAAGGCACGCCCAACAAGAAGAGAGAGGGAGAGGTGGCTACTTAAGAGAGAGCACTGCAGAGAAAGAATGGAGGCAGTTTTACTGGAAGAGTTTTACAGAGACATGCAGAAAGAGAACAAGTTAGACACAAGTGAAGACAGAACAAGCTAGAGAAAGAGAAGGATCCCCAGAAGATTAGAACATATTCAGAGAGTTAGTTTGTGGACAAGCAGAGCAAACAATCAGGCTAAGAGAGTGGCTAGATGGAATCAATCAGTTTGGAGAGAAATTTGAGACAAAGTCTGAGTTGATTCAGATAGATTTCAGAAAGAACTAGAAAGGGTAAGCTTATTCAGTTGCAAATCTCAGAGGCTGAAAACATCCTAGGTCTAGATACCTAGATTAGATTTTGTTGAGGCTTGAAGCTTCCAGGACTAGGCCTAGGTTAGCAGACTGAGGCAATAAGCCTCCAAGATGACAATTATATCAGGCGAATAAAAGTTATTTTTACAAAAATACTTTAGAAGTGAAGCAGAGTGAGTGGTCATGGCACAGGGCACCTATGAAGTAAGAACACAAAGACTCAGGAAACATTTTTGTTCTCATCTACTTGACCTGAATGCTTTATGCCTCACTGACCAATTAGATTTGTTCCCTGTCCTACTGGAGTTTAAAATAATGGCTGAGAAAATTAGAATGACTCTTAAATTTACTGATAATTTTGGAAACCATTGAAACCTAGTCCATGAACAGCTTAGCCCAGAATGCTTCAGTGATTTCTTTTAATGTTCAATGTACTTTTAAGATTTTTTTTCCAGATAGAAACTGTCTGCCTTACTTTTACAGAAATGGTATTCACAATGAAAGATCAAACTCCATGTAATAAATGTCTTGCTTATAAATTTGAATTTAAAAGAACATAGCTGAAAGAATTCTTAAAATGTGTTTTTAAATGTAAGTGTGAAATTTTTACCTATACCTCAAAACAAGTATTGGAGTATTAAATGCACTCAGTAAGCTAAGCAATGTATTAGATAATTAACAAATACTGTTGATTTTTTACTGCCTGCTTTATTAAACTTCTTATCAGTATTGAACAGATGGTTCATAACTATGAAAAAATTATTTTTAAATATGATTACTATGTGTGGGTTATATTTGAAAAATATTGTTCAGTGAAGCATTTACAAATGTGATTTGATGCACAGAGCAAGACCACGTAGTTAAAGTATTTTTCTGGTATTAGATAAAATGGTATTTAACAGATAGGTAAAAATATTGTACAGATGTGAAGGAAGGAATATGGGAGTCGTGAGAAGCAGCTAAAATTAAAAACTATTTGAGGGGTAAGAGGAAGACCTAATACAGTAGAAGCTTCTTAAATATGTACATATATGAAGACCAACTAAATCAAATTGTTAAATAATGGAGGAGAGAGAACCCCAGCTGGCTATATTATTGTCAGCAAATTAAGCTTCCAGAACTTGAAATGACTTAACATTCAATTGAGTTATTGGCCAAAAGGGTCCCAGGAGATCCTCCAAACAACCAAAGCCGAGGTCATTACTATTATACACTGCTCTCCACAAACTGACAGCAAGGCACCATCACTGAAGACAAAACCTATCCAACTCATTAAATATGGACAAATTGAGGTGCTACCTACATAAAACCTGCACCCCTAAATGACAGGAAAGTTTGTATGCTATGAAAGGAGAAACAAAAACACCAACCCAGCTATAAACCTTCTGATATACAATGGTATCCTGACTGCAAGATATGCTAGTGCAATGATGGAGGGAAGCTTATAGGGGTACACAACAAATATCTGATGTGACTTAAGGCTCACTCTTTGAGATAATACTTATACCAAACACTTCTTAAGTGACCAAGAACCTGAGACTAAATAGTTCAAGGACTTAAAGTGAAACCAAACACTACTGTTATATTAGAAGAATGTAAAAATTAAATGACTCTTAATGTCTTTCTGCTGTGCTCACAGATCAAAACCTAGCTCAGTCATCATCAGAGTCAGCTGTATCAGACACCTAAAGGCAAATGTTTTCCCCTCTGCAAACCTATCCAATCCTCCCTTCCTCTGCTTCTATGAGGGTGCCAGTCCACCCAGCATCCACTCCCACCTTGCCATGCTGGCATTCCCCTACACTGTGACATCGAGCCTTCAGAGGACCAAGGGCCTCTGTTTCCATTGATGCCAGATAAGGCCATCTTCTGCTACATATTTAGCTGAAGCCATGTGTCCCTCCATGTGTACACTTGGTTGGTTGTTTGGTCTCTGGGAGCTCTGAAGTGGGGGGTCTGTTTGGTTGATATTGTAGTTCTTCCTATGATGTTGCAAACCCCTTCAGCTCCTTGAGTCCTTTCTCTACCTCCTCCATTAGGGACCCTGTGCTCAGTCCAATGGTTATGTACGAGCATTCACATCTATATGTGTCAGGCTCTGGCAGAGGCTTTCAGGAGACAGCTATATCAGACACCTAAAGGCAAGCACTTCTTGGCATCAGCAATAGTGTCAGGGTTTTGTGTCTGTATATGGGATGATCCCCTGGATGGGCAGTCTCTGGATGGTCTTTCCTTCAGTCTCTGTTCTACACTTTGGCTCTAGATTTTCTTTTGACAGGAGCAATTCTGGAGATGAGTGGGTGGCCTCATCCTTCAACTGGGGACCTTTTTTAAAACTCTGGATAAAGTCTCTACAGGTTTTCCCTCCCCTTTCTTGGGTATTATAACTAGTGTCATCACCATTAGGTTCTGGGAGTCTCTTGTTTTCCTGGCATCTGGAAATTTCTGGTGGCTACACCCATTTCCCTTCCCCCATTTCTATACACCTCTGTTCAATTTCCTGACCCTCTATCATACCTGTCTCCCTCCAACCCTAACCCTGCCCTACTTCTCCCCTCCAGTTCCTCTATTCCTCCCAAGTCCCTCCCACCCTCTATCTTCTGTGAGTATTTTGTTCTGCCTTCTAAGAAGGACTGAATCATCCACACTTGGTTTTCCTTTGTCTTGAGCTTCATAATGTCTATGAGTTGTACTGTAGATATTCTGAGTTTTTTGGCTAATATCTAATTATCAGTGAGTACATACCATGTGTGTGCTTTTGTAACTGTTTTATCTCACTCAAGATGATATATTCAAGTTCCATACATTTGCCTGCAAATTTCATGAAGTCATTGTTTATAATAGCTAAGTAGTACTCCATTGAGGAAGTGTATCATATTTTCTGTATCCATTCCTCTGTTGAGGGACATCTGAGTTCTTTACAGCTTCTGGCTATTATAAATAAAGCTGTTATGAACATAGTGGAGCTGTGTCCTTGTTATACATTGGAGAATCTTTTGGGTATACACCCAGAAATTGTATAGCTGGGTCCTCAGTTAGTACTATGTCCAATTTTCTGAGAAAAAGCTGGACAGATTTCCAGAGTGGTTGTACAAGCTTGCAATCCCACCAGCAATGAAGGAATAAAATCTCACTACTCTTAAGGGTAGGCTGCCTGCTGAGCAGTAGATGACCAACAGAAAATGAACTCAGCCATATCTTTGAAAGTTTTTTGTCTCATAATGTTATGTAAAGTATTTTAAATTTTTATCTTACATTTATATTTATTTATTTGTAGTTATATAATTTGTTATTCTCTCTTTTTGTCCTCCAGATTCTTTGTGTATGTATTATTGCTTCCAATTTAATGTTTATATGAGATTCTTCAGTATTCAAACAATTGTGTCTCTGCAGCTATGTATGTTTCTTTCACCTAATATTTGACTCTTATTCGTCTGATTGTTTTGTCCAATTATTTTTTATTTAATCTTATTTTATTTTCTTATAATCTATTAGATGCCTAATTGTTTTCTAAAGAGACAGACAGGTGGTGGTTCAGGATGGGAGGAGAAGTGGGAAGAAAATGGGAGAAGTAGAGATAGGGTATACTTTAATCAGGATATATAATCTGATTAGTAAAATAAGTAACAACAATTCATTTTCAATAAAAGAAAAAAATTAGGAGAGCTGGGTGTGAGAGGCAGCAGTGTGAGGGGGACTGAGCCGAGAGGGCATTGGAGTTAGGCTGGAGACAGTGGGTCTATGAGACTCAGAACCAACTGGCCAAGCCAAGAGCGCTGCTGACAAGTGATGGAGAAGAAACAGAAAAACAAGAGCGAAGACAGTACCAAGATGAAACTGATTTGGGTGCCTTGGGTGCAGAAATAGAAGGAGCTGGTTCTGCTAAGGAGCAGGAGACTCAGAAGTCAAAGAGAAAGAAGAAACACAAGAATAGAAGCAATACTTTGATGAGAACAACATTGTGAGAGAGCTGAAGGAGTTGTCTCTGGAAGCCCAAGGCACCAGAGCAGACAGAGACATAACTGCACTCAAGCCTACAGAAAATAATGAAGAGGAATCTGCCTCAAAACAAAATAAAAAGAAGGGACAAAAGGCAAGTGAACAACTTTTGATGAGAATGGTAGTGAAGAATTGGAAGATAAAGATTCAAAATCAAAAAAGACTGCCATTCAACCCCCTCTCGTTACTCTGTCCTGGCGTTCCCCTACATACAGTCTTTCCAGGACCAGGGGTCTCTCCTTCCATCTTTTTAGAAATCTATTGATATGCGGATTGTGTCTAGGGTATTCCGAGATTCTGGGTCCATATCCCCTTATCAGTTTCTGCATACCATGTGTGTCCTTTTGTGATTGGGTTACCTCACTAAGGATGATATTTTCAAGATCTGACCATTTGCCTAGGAATGAGAAAAGAGGGAGGGAAGGGGGCTTATGGGACTTTCGGGGAGGGAGGAAACAGGAAAGGGGAAGTGATTTGGAATGTAAATTAAAAAAATAAAATAAAATAAATGAAAAAAAGAACTTGGGAAGAATTTTCAACACAAGGACAAGTTTGGAAGGCAAATCATTTTTTATAATAAACTTTGAAAATTAAAAAAAAAAAAGACTGCCAGACTTAACTTGGAAGTACTCTTCTCTGGGAGTGAAGATGCTGATGATTTTAATAAACTTTCTAAAAAACATTAAAAAAGCCCAGAAATCAACTAAAAATCAGGATGGTTCAGAAGGTGATAAAAACAATAGCAAAAGAAGTAAAGAACGTTCAAGAGTAAACTCCTCCAATGAAAGTGGTGGTGAGTCTGAGGAATTTTTGCAGTCCAGAAAAGGACAGAAAAAATAATATCAGAAAAGCAAGTAAGCTTCTACCATAGACAGTGGGAATGAGGACTATGACTGTTCCTACAAAATTAAGATGGTGGCCCAGAAGTAGGCAGAAAAGAAAAAGAGAAATGAAGAGAAAGCGAGGTTGCAGAAGATGAGAGAGAAAGAAGAGCTAGAAGGGGCAGAAAGGAGTAGAGTAAACAAAGGGAGTATCAGAGGAGACCTGACAAGGAGGCATTGATGCTCAGAGGGACAACTCCTGACACAGGAGCAGCCTCAGAAGAGAAAGGAGACACTGCTACTCCTCTGGAAGATGACAATGAAGGAGACAAAAAGAAAATAAAGATAAGAAAAAAGGAAACAGAAAAAGATGAAAAGGAAAAAAGAGAGGAAGAAAGGCCTAGGAAATCCAGGAAGCTTTGGCTAAGAGAGGAGGAGGAGAGAGAGAAAAGAGGAAGAAGAAAAGATTAAGCAGCACAAAGAACTGGAAGCCAAACGAAAAGAAGAGGAGCAGTTAGAACAAGAAAATAGAGAAAGGAAAAAACAAACAGTGAAAGAAAGAAAAGAATAGTTTAAGAAAGAAGGAAAACTGTTAACTAAGTCCCAGAGAGAAGCCAGAGTCAGAGCTGAAGTGACCCTTAGGAACCTCCAAGCTCTGGATGTTGAAGTGACATCAAAAGACTTGCTGCCAATGAAAAGGCCAGTTTATGAAGATAAAGAAAAGAAGAAAACACCACAGCAGCTAGAGAGTAAAGAAGTATCTGAAACTTGGAAATAAGTGCTCCTGTGGAAGGTGTAGACCAAGGAGTACTGGAAAAGGAAGAGACACCATCTTCTCTTCTGTGGAGCTAGAGAAAGAAGACACTGAAGATGCTGGGTTAGATGACTGGGATCTATGGCCAGTGATGAGGAGGGAGAAAAAGAAGGAAATATGATTCACATAGAAGTAGAAGAAAACCCTGAGGAAGAGGAGGAGAAATAAAAAGGGGAAGAAGAGAGTGAAGATGAGGAAGAGGAAGGGGACAATGATGTCAGCGATGGGGATTAGAAGGACTACAAGCTGTTGGACAAGACCCCAGCTCAGACTCGAGTATGACTCCGACAAAGATCAAACTAAAGAAGAGCGGGAATATGACAAAGCAAAACGGAGAATTGAGAAACGACGACTTGAACATGGTAAAAATGTAAATACGCAAAAACTAAGAGCCCCTATCATCTGTGTGCTTGGACATGTAGACAAAGGCAAGACAAAAATTCTAGATAAACTCTGTCACACACATGTGCAAGATGGTGAAACAGGTAGTATTACACAGCAGATTGGTGCCTCTTGAAGACACTAATGAACAAACTAAGATGATTAAAAATTTTGGCAGAGAGAATTCTGTATTCCAGGGATGTTGATTATTGATACTCCCAGACAGGAGTCTTTCAGTAACCTGAGAAATAGAAGAATCTCTTTTTGTTACCATTTTAGTTGTTGCATGGGTTGGAGCCTCCGACAATTAAATCAATATTCTCAAATCTAAGAAATGTCCCTTCACTGTTGCACTTAGTAAGATTGACAGGTAATATGATTGGAAGAAGAGTCCTGATCCTGATGTAGCTGTTACTTTAAAAAAGCAGAAGAATACAAAGGATGCATTTGAAGAGCAAGGAATAGCCATTATTGTAGAAATTAGAAACCTGGTTTTGAAAGCTGCTTTGTTTTATGAGAATAAAGATCTTCTTGAATTTCTGAAAACATCAGAGGTGCCATATGCGGGAATTAAAATTGTCCCAGTCCATAAAAAGGACATTATGAAGGCTTCAGTGATGTTGGAACATGATCTCCAGTATGCAGTAATTTTGGCCACTGAGGTAAGAATTGAACAGGATGCACTCTTCTGCATGCTAGCCACCAGTTGAACCAGCCCCATTTGTTGAAAATGCTGTCTTTTTTCCACTGTATGGTTTTAACTCCTTTGTCAAAGATCAAGTGACCATAGGTGTGTGGGTTCATTTCTGGGTCTTCAATTCTATTCCATTGATCTACCTGCCTGTCACTATACCAATACCTTGCAGTTTTTAACACTATTGCTCTGTAGTTCTGCTTGAGGTCGGAGATACTGATTTCCACAGAACTTCTTTTACTGTTGAGAATAGTTTTAGCTATCCTTTTTTTTTTTTTTGTTATTCCAGATGAATTTGAGAATTGCTCTTTCTAACTCTATGAAGAATTGAGTTGGGATTTTGAAGTGGATTGCATTGAATCTGTATATTGCTTTTGGAAAGATGGTCATTTTTACTATATTAATCCTGCCAATCCAGAGCATGGAAGACTTTTCTGTCTTCCGAGGTCTTCTTTGATTTCTTTCTTCAGAGACTTGAAGTTCTTTCACCTCACAGCAGTCAGAATGGCTAAGATAAAAAAACTCAGGAGACAGCTGGTGCTGGCGAGGATGTGAAGAAAGAGGAACACTCCTCCACTGCTAGTGGGATTGTAAGCTGGTACAATCACTCTGGAAATCAGTCTGGCGGTTACCCCAGAAAAGGGGGCATGATACTACCGGAGGACCCTGCTATACCACTCCTGGCATATACCCAGAAGTTTCCCCAGCATGTAATAAGGACACATGCTCCACTATGTTCATAGCAGCCCTATTTATAATAACCAGAAGCTGGAAAGAACCCAGATGTCCCTCAATGGAGGAATGGATACAGAGAATGTGGTATATTTACACAACGGAATACTACTCAGCTATTAAAAACAATGAAATTCTTAGGCAAATGGGTGAAACTGGAAAATATCATCCTAAGTGAGGTAACCCAATCACAAAAGAACACACATGATTTGCACACACTGATAAGTGGATATTAGCCCAGAAGCTCAGAATACCCAAGACACAATTCACATATCAAATGATGTCCAAGAGGAAGGAAGGAGAGGCCTCTGGTCCTGGAAAGGCTCAATGCAGCAGTGTAGGGGAATACCCGGACAGGGAAGAAAAGCAGGAGGGTGTTGACTGGGGAACAGGGGCAGAGAAAGGGCTTATGGGACTTTTGGGGAGGGGGAAACCAAGAAAGGGGAAATCACTTGAAATGTAAATAAAGATTATATCTTATAAAAAAGAACAGGGTGCACAAGAGATGACTTGTAGTTTGGAAGCTAGAATCTTTAGTTCAGAAATTATTTATCACTTATTTGATGCTTTTACAAAACACAGACAAGACTACAAGAAACAATAACATAAAAAAAATTTAGCACATAGCAGAATTTCCCTGCGAGATGAAAATCCTCCCTCAGTACGTTTTCAATTCTTGAGATCCATTAGTAATAGGGGTCACTGTGGAAGCTGGTCAATTGAAACAAGGAATATTTATGCATGTTCCAAGCAAAACTTTTGTTGATATTGGGATAGTAACAAGCATTGAAATAACCACAAGCAGGTGAATGTTGCAAAAAAAGGACAAGAGGTCTGTGTCAAAACAGAACCTATCCCTGGAAATCTCCCCAAAATATTTGGGAGAAATTTTGAAGCTATGAACGTACTTGTCAGCAAGATCAGCCGGCAGTCCATCAATGCCTTCAAAGACCGGCTCAGAGATGAAATGCAGAAAAGTGACTGGCAGCTTATTGCGGAGCTGAAGAAAGTATTTGAAATCATCTGATTTTCCCACATGGAACAGAATTTGGTGCAAATGTAATATTATGTTGTGATATTACCAAGAGAACAGACATTTGGACACTGATGGACTTAGGTGTATAAAATGTTTTTCATGAGAAACCAAGAAACTTACACTGGTTTGACAGTGGTCAGTTCCCAGCTCCACAGTCCTGCGTGCTTGCACTTACCCACCCTTCCTTTAAGACTTGGCTGCTGTTTTAAAGTTTGCCCTTCCTCAAATTTGGATTTTTATTACAAATCTAAATCTTTCAGTTTTATACAGATTAAATCAGTCCTCCTGTATTTGATTAAAAAAGAAAGGAAAAGAAAAAATTAAACATGAAAACCCATTGTGTAGAATGATTTAGTATTCAATTGTCACTTAGAAATAAATTGGTTAATTCTTTTTTTGCTTATATTCGGCATGTAAAAGACCTGCTCTCATTGTTTTAATAGAATTCTGAATCCTTTTCTGAATTGTGTTTAAAATTTTTTTTTATTGCAATTGATATTTATATAACTGAAATAACTTTTTCACAATGAGAGCTACTTTTTTGTAGGTATCAAGCAGCAGTAAGAATGTAGACACATGCACTAATTAAGCATTTAGAGACTTTGGATTCAGGATTGAAAATTTGAGTAAACAAATAATTTCCCATTTATCATATGTGAATATGTTAATAAATAGTATTTACACTTGACCACTTGTTTATGAGACAAATGTATTTAAAATAATGATTTTTAGCTGTGGAAGTCCTATGTTTAACAAGTGGTTTAAGACTTGGTTGTTGGGGAGTAAATAAAATCACAGACCTATGGTGACACACATACTGCGTGTGTGTGTGTGTGTGTGTGTGTGTGTGTGTGTGTGTGTGTGTGTGTGTGTGATGAAACCATTTCTTTTGTTTGATAAATCAATGTAAGTTAATTAAAACAAAATACCAACTTATCCCATTTTCTGAGAGAAACGTCACCTCTAAGAAACCAGTGAAACACATATCCCACTGTCCAATATTTAGTGTAATAATTATTTACAGCTATATAAGTCAGAACAAAGGAACAGAGAAGCAGCCAAATACAGGACTAAAAGCAAATTACCTTCAAGATTCTCTCTTCTTCCTTTCCCACTTCCCTTTTATCCCATCCTGCTCTTCCTTTCTTCTTCTTTTTTTTAATTTTATTTTCTAAGTTTTTTTTTTATTTACATTCCAAATCATTTCCCCTTTCCCATTTCCTCCCTCCCCAAAAGTCCCATAAGCCCCCTTCCGTTCCTCTTTTCCCCATTCAACCCCCTCTCATTTCTCTGTCCTGGCATTCCCCTACTTTCTTCTATCATCTCGCTTTCTTCTAGTTCTCTGTCAAAATCTGTGTTTTGTATCACAGAAGAGACTATTACTATAAAAACAATTGAAATATATGGTTGAAAGTTTGCAAAACCTTAACGACCAATCTTCCATAGTCAAACCTAACTAGAGCTACATGTAACAGCATAAGAGACTTGAATTAGAGTCTGTCTTAAGCACTTTCAAGATTGCTGATCCACATGGGGTGTAGATAAATATTTACATTTAAGATTCTGAAGTTTTGAGCAATTTCCTAGATAGAAAATAATAAATCTATCAAAGTATACATTTAACCCTTAGAATAAAATATCTAATATGTTATATTATAAAGGTTAATAAAAGAATGACCAGTATGCCATGATGATTGTTTTCATAATTCAGGTAAAAAATTAGATATATGCAATCAATATGAAGCAATCCACAAATTACATATACATATATATGTGTGTAGATATAGATATAGATATAGATAGATATGTATATATAGATAGATAAATAGATAAATAGATAGATAGGCATATTAACATTAACTAATTGAGTAATGAAATGGTGTTAAACTAAAAATTAAACCTATTGGACATAAATAATAGATTAATGTAAATGTTCCCAATATAGGATAAATAATATAGTTTAAGGCATGACATTTTACTCTAAATACTTGTATATGGTTTTAAAAATAGAAGAATTTTGTAATCATTATTTTCTATCTTCAAGTCTAATATTCCTTCTGCTAAAACATTTTTTCTCTAGATTGACTTAGATGTTACTTGACTAGCAATAGGAAAAAATAGTTTTACATACATAGGAAATCATCCTCATCAGAATTTATCATGTTTGTATTCCTTATTCATGTTGACATGTTATTTGATGCATAAACTTCACAGAAAGAGCAGTCACAGAGCAATCAAATAAACAGACATTTTTTATACAAAAATGGTATGTTTAAAATGCTGAGTAAGGATATCAACACTACCTGAGTACAACAAGTTGTAATCATGTTTTAGGCCAGGTCTTCTGTGTTAGTCATTGTGATATATTTACAGTTTGACTGAAAACATCTGTTACTTAGGTCTGAATGTCTTTGAACTACTGTTTTCTGATGACCTGTTACAACCAATTGAAGACTTGCAAAACAATTCTTTAAAACTCTGGAAGAATAAAACTGTTGAAGATGCTTTCTGTTTTATATTGTATGGTTTTGGCTGCTTTGTCAAAAATCAACCTTCCATAGATATGTGGCTTTATTTCTGGATCTTCAATTCTAATAGATCACCCTGTCTGTTTCTCTATTAATACCATGCAGTCTTCACCATTTTTGCTCTATAGAACAGTTTGAAGTCATGGATGGTGATTCCTCAAGATGTTTGTTTGTTTGTTTGTTTGTTTGTTTTTGCATATGGAATAAAGAATTGCTTTTTCAATGTCTGTAAAAAGTTGTGTCAAAATTTTGATGGGATTTGCTATGAATCTTTAGATTGCTTTTATTAAAATGGTCATTTTTACTATTGTAATCCTACCAATTCATGAGCATGAGAGATTGTTCCATATTTTAATATCTACTTCAAATTCTTTCTGCAGGGATTTTATGTTCTTGTCATAAAAATATATCACTTGCTTGTTATGAGTTAGACCAAGATATTTTATATTAATTGTAGCTAGTGTGACCATTCTTGTTTCCCTAATTGTTTTTCTTTCTGCACAATTTTTCAGTTGTGTAAAGGAGGGCTACTAATTTCTTTTTGTTGTTGTTGTTTATTTCTTATTTTATTTTTTTTATTTACATTCCAAATCATTTCCTTTCCGTTTCCTCCCTCCCCGAAAGTCCCATAAGCCCCCTTCCCTCCCTCTTTTCTCCATTCAACCTCCTCTCGTTTCTCTGTCTTGGCGTTCCCCTACATCCAGTCTTTCCAGGACCAGGGGTCTCTCCTTCCATCTTCTTAGAAATCTATTGATATGCGAATTGTGTCTAGGGTATTCAGAGATTCTGGGTTAATATCCCCTTATCAGTGACTGCATACCATGTGTGTTCTTTTGTGATTGGGTTACCTCACTAAGGATATTTTCAAGTTCTGACCATTTGCCTAGGAATTTCGTGAATTCATTGTTTTTAATTGCAGAGTAGTATTCCATTGTGTAAATATAGCACATCTTCTGAATCCATTCCTCCATTGAGGGACATCTGGGTTCTTTCCAGCTTCTGGCTATTATAAATAAGGCTGCTATGAACATATTTCTATTACTAATTTCTTTAGGTTACTAATTAGCTACTAATTTCTTTAGGTTAAATTTATATTTAGTCACAGTGCTGAAGTTGCCTATCAGCTGTAGGAGTTCCCTGGTAGAATTTTGATGGTTGCTTATGTTCACTATCATATCATTTACAAATATTGATACCTTGCCTTTTTCCTTTGCAATCCATATCTCCTTGATCTACTTTTGTTGTTTGATTGCTCTAGCTAGTACTACATTGAATGGATCAGGAGAAAATAGGAAGCTTTTGATGAATGCAAATAGATCCATATTTATTGCTCTACACAAAATTCAAGTTCAAGTGGATCAAAGAGCTTAAAATAAAACTGAATACACCAGATCTCATAGAACAGAAAATGGTAAATAACCTTAAACACATTGGTAAAGGAGGCAATTACCTGAACAGAAAACCAAGGGCTCATGATCAAAGATCAACAATTGATAAATGGGAACTCATGTAATGGCAGAGCTTCTGTAAGGCAAAGGACACTGTCAATAAGACAAAACAGCTGCCTAGTGATTGGAAAAATATCTTCACTAATCCTGTATCTGACAAAGTCTAATATCTAAATATAAAGAACTCAAGAACTTCAAGAAATCAAATAGACCAACTAAAAAATGGGCTACAGCACCAGTACCGAGATCGGTCCCAGGATGCTAGATTCCCACCCACTCCAATAAGGAAATAAAGTTCTTCTCCAAGGTGATATGACACACCCAAAATCATAAGATAGCAGAATCTCAGGATCACAGAATCCCAGAATCACAGGATCATAGAGACAACTGGACTCACATGAGTTCTCACACAACCAGGCTCACAGGAGGGACAGGATCTAGTCAGAGACTGTAAGGGCAGTTAGTACTAGAGATACCCAGATGGGGAGATACAAGCACAAGACCATAAGCAACAGAAACCAATCCTACTTGACAACATCAGAACACAGCCCTCTTACCAAATCAAGTCCTGGATACCTCAACACACCTGAAAATCAAGATTCATATTTGAAATCACATCTGATGAATATCATAGAGGAATTTAAGATGGACATAAATAACTCACTAAAAGAAATAGAGAATAACACAGGTAAATTTCTCCTGTCACATGATAATCAAAATACCAAATGCACAGAACAAAGAAATAATATTAGCAGCAGTCAGGGAAAAAGATCAAGTAACATATAAAGGGAGACTTATCAGAATTACACGAGACTTCTCAATAGAGACTCTAAAGCCGGAAGATCTTGGGCAGATGCCATACAGATGCTAAGAGAACAAAAGTGCCAGCCCAGGATACTATACCCAGGAATATTCTCAACTACCATAGAGGGAAAACTAAGATATTCCAGGACAAAACCAAATTTTAAAAATATCCTACCACCAATCTAGCTCTAAAGATGATAATAGAGGAAAACTCAAATGTGAGGAGGGAAACTACACCCAAGAAAAAGCAAGAAAGTAATCTTCTCACAGCAAACCCCAAAGAAAGGAACCAAACAAACATAATTTTACCTCTAATAACAAAAAATAACAAGAAGCAACAATCATGGCTCCTCAATATCAATGGAATCAGTTCCCCAACAAAAAGATATAGACAAACAGGCTGGATATGTAATCAGGACCCAGATTTTGCTGCATAATAAACACACCTCAGTGACAAAGACAGACATTACTCAAAGTAAAAGGCTGGAAATTTTTCCAAGCAAATGGTCGCATAAAGCAAGCTGTATCAATTCTAGTATCCAATAAAATAGATTATCAACCAAAATTATCAAAACTGATGGAGAAGGACACTACATACTCTTCGACAGACCAAGAGGAACTCTCAAGTCTGAACATCTATGCCTCAAATGAAAGAGCACCCACATTTGAAAAAGAAACATTATTGAAGGTCAAAACACACATTGGACCTCACACATTAATAGTAGGTGAGTTTAAAACTCCAATCTCACCAATGGACAGATCATGGAAACAGAAAATAAACAGAGACACAGAGAAACTAACAGAACTTTTGAACCAAATGAATTTAACATATGTAGAGAACATTTCACCCTTAAACAAAATTATACACCTTTTTTATCAGCACCTTATGGTAACTTCTTCAAAATTGACCATATAATCAGACACAAAACAAGCCTTAACCAATATAAGAAGATTGAAATAATCCCATGCATTCAATCAAATCACCATGGACTAAGGTTGCTCTTCAACAAGAACAAAATCAACAGAAAGCCCACATATACACAGAAGCTGAACAACTCTCTACTCAATGATTACTTGGTCAGGGAAGAAATAAAGAAGGAAATTAAAGTCTTTTTAGAATTTAACAACCATGAAGGCACAACATACCTAAACTTATGGGACATAATGAAAGCAATGCCAAGAGGAAAACTCATCTCTCTGAGTGCCTCCATAAAAAAATTGGAGAGAGAATAAATTAGGAGCTTAACATCACATCTGAAAGCTCTAGAACAAAAAGAGGCAAATAGACCCAAGAGGAGTAGATGGAAGGTAATAATCAAACTCAGGGCTGAAATCAACCAAGTAGAAACAAAGAGAACTATACAAAGAATCAACAAAACCAGAAGCTGGTTCTTTGAGAAAATCAACAAGATAGATAAACCCTTACACAAACAAACCAGAGGGTAGAGACACAGTATCCACATTAACAAAGTTAGAAATGAAAAGGAAGACATATCAATAGGCACTGAAGAAGTTAAAAAATATTGTCATATCCTACTACAAAAGACTATAATCAAGAAAACTGGGAAATCTATATGAAATGGAATATTTTCTAGACAGATACCAGGTATCAAAGTTAAATTAGGATCATATAAACCATCTAAACATTCCCACAACCCCTAAAGAAATAGAAGCTGTCATTAAAACTCTCCCATTCAAAAAATGCCCAGGACCAAATAACTTCAGTTCAGAATTCTATTGCACCTTCAAAGAACACCTAATACCAACACTTCTCAAACTATTCCATAAAACAAAAACAGAAGAAACACTACACAATATATTCAATGTAGTCACAGTTACACTGATACCTAAACCACACAGAAACCCAACACAGAAAGAAAACTTGAAAGCTATTTCCCTCATGAATATTCATGCAAAATACTCAATAAAATTCTTACAATAAGAATCCAAGAACACATCAAAATTATCATTCACCATGATCAAGTAGGCTTCATTCCAGTGATGCAGGGATGGTTAAATATAGGGAAATCCAACAGTGTAATCCAAAATAATCCACAAGAGAAATCCTACAACTGATAAACAACTTCAGCAAAGTGACTGGATATAAAATTAACTCAAAAAAATCCGTAGATTGTCTCTATTCAAAGGATAAATGGGCTGAAAAAGAAAATAGGATAGTCACAAATAATCTAAAATATCTTGGTTTCACTCTCTCCAAGCAAGTGAAAGATCTGCATGACAAGAACTGCAAGTCTCTCAAGAAAGAAATCAAAGAAAACCTCAGATGATGGAAACATATCCCATACACATGGATTATCTGGATTAACATAGTAAAGAATTGCCATCTTATCAAAAGAAAGCTATATATTCAATCCAATCCCCATCAAAATTACAAGTCAGTTATTGACAGAGATACAAAGAGAAATTCTCAAATTTATCTGGAATAACAAAAAACCCAGGATATCAAAAACCATTCTCACCAATAAAAGAACTTCTGGTGTAATCACCATCCTGAACACCAAATCATACTACAGAGCAATAGTGATAAAATCAGCATGGTATTTTACAGAAACAGGCAGGTAGATCAGTGGAATGGAATGGACTAAATAATTAACCCACACACCTATTGACAATTGATCTTTGACAAAGAAGTCAAAACCACATAGTGGGAAAAAAGACAACATTTTCAACAAATGGTGCTGGTTCAACTGACAGTCAGAATATAGAAAAATGCAAATAGATCCATTATTATCTCCTTGTACAAAGCTCGAATCCATGTGGATCAGAGGCCTCCATATAAAACTAGATAAGGTCAATATAATAGAAGAAACAGCGGGAAAGAACCTCAAACACATAGACACAGGGAAATTTTCCTGAACATAACAAAAAAGGCTCATGCTCTAAGATCAACAATTGAAAAATGGGGCCACATAAAATTGAAATTTTTCTGTAAAATATGTCATACTGTCAATATGACAAAACAGCAACTCATAGATTGGGCAAAGATTTTTACCAAGTTTATATCTGATAGAGAGTTAACATCCAAAATATACAAAGAAGTAAAGAAGCTAGACTCTAGAGAAACAAATAACCCTATTAAACAATGAGGTACAAAGCTAAGCAGGGTATTCCCAACTGAGGAGTCTCACATGGGTGAGAAGCAATTAAAGAAACATTCAACATCCTTAGTCATCAGGAAAATGCAAATTAAAACAACCTTGAGGTCTACCTCATACCAGTCAGAATGGCTAAGATCAACAACTCAGGTGACAACAGATGCTGGCAAGGATGGGGAGACAGAAGAACACTCCTTTATTGCTGGTGGGATTGCAAGTTGGTACAACCACTCTGGAAATCAGTATGGAGGTTCCTCATAAAGTCATACACAGTTCTACTTGAGAACCAATCTATTCCATTTCTGAGCATGTACCCAAAAGATGCTCCAACATATAACAAGGACATATGTTCCACTGTTTTCATAGCACCCTTACTTTTAATTGCTAGAAGCTGGAAACAACCCACAGCTCCCTCAAAAGATGAATAGATATAGACAATGTGGTAAATTTACACAAGTGAGTATATCTCAGCTACTAAAAACAATGATTTTATTAAATTCACCAGCAAATGGATAGAACTTGAAAATATCATCCTGAGTGAGGAAACCCAGTCACAAAACAACACATTGTATGTACTCACTGATAAGTGGGTATTAGTCAATAAAACAAAAAACAAATAACAACAACAACAAAAAAAAACCCTCAGAATACCCACAATATAACTCACAGATTACATGAAACTCAAGAAGAAGGAAGAACACAACAAAATGTAGATGCTACAATCCTTCTCAGAAGGAAGAAGAAAATAATCTCAAGAGGTAGACAGAGAGTGATCTAGGAGAGAGTGATGAGGGAGAAGGAAAAAGGGGAACTAGTTCAGACACAGGAGGAGATGTGGGAGAAATACAGAGGGTCAGGAATTTAAAAGGAGGTGTGTAGCAGTGAGGAAGAGGACTGGGGGTAGCCACTAGAAAGTAGGTAGAAATCTTGAATTGCTGAGAAGCACTTAAAGAAATGGTCAACATCCTTAATTATCAGGGTAATGCCAATAAAAACAAGCATTAGCGGGTGGTGATGATGCACGCCTTTAATCCCAGCACTTGGGAGGCAGAGGCAGGAGGATTTCTGAGTTCGAGGCCAGCCTGGTCTACAAAGTGAGTTCCAGGACAGCCAGGGCTACACAGAGAAACCCTGTCTCGAAAAACCAAAAAAAAAAAAAAAGAAACAAACCAACAAATAAAAAAAAAAAAACCAAAAAAATGGGGCTGGAGAGATGGCTCAGTGGGTAAGAGCACCTGACTGCTCTTCCAAAGGTCCTGAGTTCAAGTCCCAGCACCCACGTGGTGGATCACAACCATCTGTAAAGCGATCTGACGCCCTCTTCTGGTGCTGTCTGAAGACAGCTACAGTGTCCTTACATAAAAATAAATAAATCTTTAAAAAAAAAAAAAAAAACAAGAATTAGATTCCACCTTAAACCAACCAAGCTTTCTGCCTGAGCCTTCTGCTGGGGCATATCATCAGCTTGTCTGCCCTGCAGATAACACCACAGTCTGAAGGCCTCCCAGGAAATATGCTACAACCAGTGCCACAGGTTTTTCATAAGACCTACATCAACCCAGGGTCACAAGAGGCAGACAGAAACAACCAGGACAGTTGACAGCAGAGAAAACCAGATGAGAGTTAAGCACAAGACCATAAGCAACAGAAGTCAATACACTTTGGCACTGTCAGAACCCAGTTTTCCCACCACAGTAAGCCCTGGATGTTCCCAATACACCTGAAAACTATGATGCTTATATAAAATTCTATCTCATGAAGATAACAGAGTCGTTTAAGGAGGATATAAATAACTCACTGAAAGAAAAACAGGAAAACACAGGCAAACAGGTAGAAGCCATTAAAGAAGAAACAAGTAAATCCCTTAAAGAAATAAAGAAAAATATAGTCAAAAAGGTGAAGGAACTGAAAAAAGTGGTCTAAGACCTAAAAATGGAACTATAAACAATAAAGAAATCTCAAATGGAGGCAACCCTGGGAATATAATAACCTAGGAAAGAGATTAGGAGCTAAAAATGAAAGCACTAAAAACAAAATATCAGAGATAGAAGAGAGAATTTCAGGCATAGAAAATACCTTGGAATATATTGACAAAATGGTCAAAGAAAATACAAAACATAAAAACTCCTAAACCAAAACATGCAGGAAATCCAGGACATAATGAAAAGACCAAACCGAAAATCAGAGGAATAGAAGAAAGTGAAGATTCTCAGCTCAAAGGACCTGAAAACCTCTTCATCAAAATCTTAGAAGAAAATGTCCCTAACCTAAAGAAAGAAATGGCTATAAATGTACAAGAAACCTATAGAGCACCAAATAGATTGTACCAGAAAAGAAAACTATCTTCTCACAAAACATTCAAAATATTAAATACACAGAACAAAGAAAGAATATTAAAAGGGAAACATATAAAGGCATACCTATCAGAATAACAGCAGACTTCTCAACAGAGACCCTAAAAGCCAGAAGAGCATGGAAAGAGGTCATGCAGACCTTAAGAGAACAGAAATGCTAGTCCAGGCTACTTTGCCCTGAAAAGCTCTCAATCATCATAGATGGAGAAACTAAAATATTACAGTACAAAACCAAATTTAAACAATATCTATCTACCAGTCCAGCTCTACAGAGGATTTTAGAATGAAAACTCCAACACCAGGAGGTTACCTACACCAAAGAAAAAACAAGAACTTAGTCATTGCACAATAAAACCAAAAGGAGAGAATCATATACACATAATGCTACTTACAACAACAAACATAACAGGAACTAACAATCATCTGTCTTTAGTATACCTCAGTGTCAAGCGATTCAGTACTCCAATAAAAAGACATAAGCTAACAGACTTGATACAAAAGCAATATCCAGAACTTTGCTGCATATAAGAAATACACCTCAATAACAAAGACAATCACTACCTCAGAGTAAAAGCCTGGAAAATGTCTTCTAAACAAATAATTCCAAGAAACAATCTGGAGTGGACATTCTAATATCCAATAAATAGAATTTCAACCAAAAGTTATCAAACAAGATGGGGAAGGTCACTTCATATTCATCAAAGGAAAAATCCACCAAGAGAAAGTCTTAAATATGAACAGATATGCCCCAAATGCAAGAGCAACCACATTCATGAAAGAAACTTTTCTAAAGGTCAAAAGACACATTGAACCCCACACAATAGTAGTGGGAGACTTTAACACCCTACTCTTACCAATGTATAGGTTTTGAAACAGAAACTAAACAGAGACATAGTGAAACTAAGACAGGTTATTAACCAAATGGTTTTAACAGATATATACAGAACATTTCACCCTAAAAAGAAAAACCAAAAATAACTTCTTCTCAGCAACTCATGATATCTTCTCCAAAATTGATCAGATAATTGCTCAAAAAACAAGCCTCAACCAATAGGAGAAGATTAACATAATCTTATCTGTTCTCTCAGATCACCACAGACCAAGGCTAGACTTTAATAACAGCAAAAATGACAGAAAACCCATATACCAGTGGATTCTGAACAACTCTACTTAATGATAACTTGGTCAGGGAAGAAATAAAGAAAGAAATTAAACACTTACTGGAATTGGAGAGATCCAAAACTAGCAACTTAACAGCACACCTGAAAGCCCTAGAACAAAAAGAAGCAAACATACCCAAGAGGAGTAGAGGGCAGTAAATAGTCAAACGCAGAGTCAAAATCAATGAAATAAAAATAAACATTTTGATAAAAAGAATCAACAAATCAAAAAGCTGGTTCTTTGAGAAATGAACTAAAGGACATAGAAATAGTATCCAAATTAACAAATAAGAAATGAAAAGTGAGACATAACAACAGTAACTGAGAAAATTTAAAAAAAAAATAATCAGCTCCTACTACAAAAGCCTATGCTCAATAAAATTGGAAAATCTAGATGAAATGGATGATTTTCTAGACAGATATCAGGTACAAAAATGAAATCAAATACAGGTAGACTATCTGAGCAGTCCCTTAACCCCTAAGTAAGTAGAAGTCATTAAAAACCTCCCAACCACCATTCCTCCACTGCTGCCTGCCCTATTTGTTCTGATGTGGCACACCCCTGCCAGTTCTGCCACAGGGAAGACCCCATCTCCTGATACTTTCTAGAGAACCACCAACACAGAGGGCATTCGAGAACCAGCAGCACCCAGGGCATTCGACCCTTGCCAGGTCTGCCACAGGGAAGACCCCATCTCCTGATATTTCTTAGAGAACCAGTCATATGAATGGCATTTGAGAGAACAGGAATCACAGGAGTACAGATACACAGGCTTGCAGGACAGAGAAGCAACAGTCAGAGACAGTAACACCAGCTAACACCAAAGATAACTAGATGCCAAAAGGCAAACACAAGATCATTACCAACAGAAACCAAGGCAACATGGCACCAATCAGAACCCAGTTCTCCCACAACAGCAAATCCTGGATACTCCATCACCTTGGAAAAGCAAGAGTTGGATTTAAAAGCACATCTCATGATGCTGATAGAGGATTTCAAGAAGGACATAAATAACTCCCTTAAAGAAATACAGGACAACACGGGTCAACAGGTAGAAGTCCTTAAAGCAGAAACACAAACTTCCCATAAAGAAATACTGGAGAACATGGGTCAACAGGTAGAAGCCCTTAAAGAGACAACACAAAAATCCCATAGGGAATTATAGGAGAACATGGGTCAACAGGTAGAAGCCCTTAAAGAGGAAACACAAAAATCCCTTAAAGAATTTCAGGAAAACACAAACAAACAAGTGAAGGAACTGAATAAAACTATCCAGGATCTAAAAGCACAAGTAGAAACAATAAAGAAATCTCAAAGTGAGACATCTCTGGAGATAGAACATCTTGGAAAGAATTCAGGAGTCATAGATGCAAGCATCAACAGCAGAATACAATAGATAGAAGAAAGAATCCCAGATGCTGAATATTCCATAGAAAACATTGTCTCAATAGTCAAAGAAAATGCAAAATGCAAAAAACCTGTAACCCAAAACATCCAGGAAATCCAGCAACACTCCTCAAACTATTCCATAAAATAGATATTGAAGGAACACTATCTAATCCATTCTATTAAACCACAATTACTCTGATACATAAACCACACAAAGATCCAACAAAGAAAGAGAGCTTCAGAACATTTTTTTTTGCTTATGAATATTCTTACAAAAATGCTCAATAAAATTCTAGCAAACCAAATCCAAGAATACATCAAATCATCACCAGGATCAAGTAGGATTCATGCCAGGGATGCAGGTTTGGATCAAAATGTGAAAATCCCTTGATGTAATCCACTATATAAACAAATTAAAGAAAAAAAACACATGATCATCTCATTAGATGCTGAAAAAGTCTTTGACAAAATCCAACAGCCTTCATGTTAAAAGTTTTGGAGAGATCATTGGTTCAAGGCCCAAGCCTATACATAATAAAAGCAATATACAGCAAATCAACAGTCAATATCAAATGAAATAGAGAGATACTTAAATTCCACTAAAATCAGGGACAAGACAAGGCTGAAACCTCTCCCCATGTCTATTCAATAAAGTGCTCTAATTTCTAGCTAGAGCAATAAGACAACAAATGGCAATCGAGCTGGATACAAATTGGCAAAAAAGAAGTCAAGACATCACTATTTGCAGATGATATGATAGTATACATAAGTATTCTACCAGAGAACATCTGCAGCTGATAATCAACTTTAGCAATGTGGCTGGATATAAAACTAATTTAAATAAATCAGTAGCCTTCCTTTATACAAATGACAAGTGGGCTAAGAATTAAATTGGGGAAACAACTCCCTTTACAACAGTCATAAATAATATAAAGTATCTTGGTGTAACTCAAACCAAACAAGTAAACACGGTGTATGACAAAAAGTTGAAGTCTCTCAAGAAAGAAATGAAGAAGAAGAAGAAGAAGAAGAAGAAGAAGAAGAAGAAGAAGAAGAAGAAGAAGAAGAAGAAGAAGAAGAAGAAGAAGAGCTCAGAAAAAGAAGAAGCCTCCCATGCTCATGGATTGGTAAGATTGACATAGTAAAAATGGCAATCCTACAAAAAGCAATATACATATCCAATGCAATCCACATCAAAATTCCAAAACAACTTTTCACAGACATGGAAAGAGCAATTGTCAATTTTATATGGAAAAACAAAAAGTTCAGGGTACAAAAACAACTCTTAACAATTAAAGAATGGCCATCTGCTGCCAGGAGCTGGGGCTCTTCCACAACCCTCTGTACATAGGTCCCGCCAGGAGAGAATTGGTCTCCCAAGAGTGCTCCTACTCCCAGGCTCAGAGGTGAGCTTTGCACTTTCTCTCCAATAACTGTCCAAAGCAGGACTGGCCAGGAGCTCACAGGGCACAGGAACAAAGGAGCAGCTGAGACAGGATCCTTCCAGTCACCATCTGTACCCAAAAGCTCGGGCTATTCTATAGCCCTCTGTAAACAGGACCCTCAGAATAGAGCTGATCTCCCAGGAGTTCTAACACAGACTTACAGGCCCACAGGAGGCACAAGCTCCAGCCAGAGACAGCAAGACCAACTAACAACGGAGATAACCAGATGGTAAAAGGCAAGCACAAGAACCTTACCAATAGAAACCAAGACTACTTGGCCTCATCAGAATCCTGTTCTCCCACCACAGCATGTCCTGGATACCCAAACACACCAGAAAAGCAAGATTTGGATTTAATATAATGTCTCATGATACTGATAGAGGACATTAAGAAGGACATAAGTAACTCCATTAAAGAAATACAGGAGAAAACAGGTAAACAGGTAGAAGTCCTTAAAAAGGAAACACAAAAATGCCTTAAAGAATTACAGGAAAATACAACCAAACAGGTGAAGGAATTGAACAAAACCATCCAGGACTTAAAAATGGAAGTAGAAACAATAAAGAAACCAGAAAGGGAGACAACTCTGGAGATAGAAAACCTCAGAAAGAGATGCCATAGATACAGGCATCACCAATAGAATACAAGAAATAGAAGAGAGAATCTCAGGTGCAGAAGATACTAGAGAAAACATTGAAACAATACTCAAAGAAAATGCAAAATGCAAAAATCTTTCAACCCAAGACATCCAGGAAATACAGGAAACAAGCAGAAGACCAAACCTAAGGATAATAGATATAGAAGAGAGTGAAGATTTCCAAACTAAAGTGCCGGTAAATATCTTCAACAAAATTATAGACAATATCTTCCCTAACTGAAAGAAAGAGATACACATGGGCATACAAGAAGCCTACATAACTCTAAAAAGATTGGACCAGAAGAGATATTCCTGCTGTCACATAATAATCAAAACACCAAACACACAAAAAAAGAAAGAATATTAAAAGCAGTAAGGGAAAATTTTCAAGTAATATATAAATGCAGGCCTATCAGAATTACACCAGACTTCTCGCCAGAGACTATTAAAGCCAGAAAATCGTGGGCTGATGTCATACAGACCCTAAGAGAACAAAAATGCTAGCAAACTCTCAATTACCATAGATGAAGAAACCAAGATATTCCATGTCAAAAGCAAATTTACATAATATCTCTCCACAAATCCAGCCCTTCAAAGAATATAAATCAACACAAGGAGGGAAACTACACCCTAGAAAAAGCAAAAAAAAACCCATCTTCTTTTAACAAACCAAAGAGAAGACAGCCACATAAACATAATTCCACCTCTAACAACAAAAATGACAGGAAGCAACAATCCCTTTTATTTACTATCTCTTAATATCAATGGACTCAATTCTCCTGTGAAAAAGACAAACAAACAAACTGGAAACATAAGCATGACTCAAAATTGTGCTACATACAAAAAAATCCAGCTCAGTGAGAAAGACAGACAATACCTCAGAGTAAAAGGCTGGAAAACAATTTTCCAAGCAAATGGTCCCAAAAAATAAGCTGGAATAGCCATTCTAATATAGAATAAAACTGACTTTCAACCTAAAGATATAAAAAAAGATAAGGAAGGACACTTCGTATTCATCAAAGGAAAAATCTACAAAGAACAACTCTCAATTGTGAACATCTATGCTCCAAATGCAAGGGCAGCCACATTCATAAAAGAAACTTTACTAAAACTCAAAGAAAACATTATACCTCACACAATAATAGTGGGAGACTTCAACATCCCACTCTCATCAATGGACTATTCATGGAAATAGAAACTAACCAGAGAAAGAGTGAAACTAACAGAAGTTATGAACCAAATGGATTAACAGTTATCTATAGAACATTTTATTGTAAAACAAAAGAATATACCTTCTCAGCACCTTATGGTACCTTCTCCAAAACTGACCATGTAATTGGTCACAAAACAGGCCTCAACAGATGCAAGAAGACTGAAATAATCCCATGAAATCTATCATATAAACACAGAATAAGGCTGTGTTTTTCAATAACAAAAACAATAGAAAGCCCACATACATGTGGAAGCTAAAAAACGCTCTACTCAATGATAACTTAGTCTAGGAAGAAATAAAGAAAGAAATTAAAGACTTTTTAGAATTTAAAGAAAATGTAGCAATAGCATACCCAAACTTAGGGGACACAAAGAAAGCTGTACTAAGAGGAAAAATCATAGATCTGAGTGCCTCCAAAAAGAAACTGGAGAGAGCATATGCTAGCAGATTGACAGTACATCTAAAAGCTCTAGAACAAAAAGAAGCAAATACAGCCAAGAGAATTAGAGGCTAGGAAATAATCAAATTCAGGTCTGAAATCAACCAAGTTAAAAAAAAAAAAAGACGCTACAACGAATCAATAAAATGAGGAGTTGTTTCTTTGAGAAAAACAAGATAAATAAATCTTTAGCCAGAATAAACAGAGGGCACAGAGACAGTATCCAAATTAACGAGATTAGAAATGAAAAAGAGACATAACAACAGAAACCCAATCAATGAGAGGAGAGGCCCTTCAACTTGTGAAGGCTTGATGCCCCAGTGTAGAGGAATGCCAGGACAGGGAAGTGGGAGTGGGTGGGTTGGTGAGCAGTGGGTGGGGAAATGGGATGTGGTGATTTTGGAGGGGAAGTGAGAAAGGGGGATAACATTTGAAATGTAAATAAAGAAAATGTCTAATAAGAAATGAGGACATGCATTTTGCAGACAAATAAATGGAAGTAGAAAAAAATCATCTGAGTGAGGTGACTCAGACCCAAAAGGATGTGTATAGTATATACTCACTGGTAAATGAATATTAGCCATAAAATACAGAATAGCTATTATATACCATGTAGAACCAAAGAAAATAAATAAGAAGAAGGAAACACATGAGTGAGAATGCTTGTATCCCTCTTAGAAGGGGAGCAAAATAGTCATGGGAGGCAGAGAGATGAAGGGACTTGGGTGGGAAATGGATGGGGGAAGCAGGACACAGTGGGGCACAATCAGGTGTGGGAAGAAAAAGCAGAGAGGTCCAAAATGTCAGGACAATGAATGAAAATCTTCAGCTATAGAGAGTAGGGAGGGACAGTTCTCTAGGAAGTCCAAGAGATCTGGGATGATAGAGACAGGAGTCAGTGAGGGTGACCTTAGCCCAGATCCCCAACAGAGGGAACACGGAAACTAAACAGACCACCCCTGTAGCCAGACAGGACCCCCAGTGGTGGGATAAGTATACCAACACACCCACGAACTGTAGACCCAATATTTGTTCTGTCTAAAAGAAATGCAGTGATGTAGATTAAGTAGAGACTGAAGAAAAGGTTAACCAATAACCAGCCCAACTTGAAACCCATCCCATGGGCAAGCACCAATCCCTGATACTATTAATGATAAGCTGTTATACCTAGAGTAACTGTCCTCTTAGAGGCTTTTTCCAGAATTTGACTGAAACACATGTAGATACCCACAGTCTAACATTGGACAGATATATGGAAGAGTTGGGGGAAACCTTGAAAACCCTGAAGATGATAGGAACCCGACCAGAAGACCAACAGTGTCAGGACCACTGGGAGCGCTCAGAGACTGTGCCACCAACCAAAGAGCCCTGATATATGTGTAGCAAAGAACTGCCATTGTTCTGCCTCAGTGGGAGAGGATGTGCATAATTCTGAAGAGACTTGATGTGCCAGAGGATGGACAGGGGTGCCTGATCCTCTAATAGGTGATGGGAAGGTGAGAATGGAGAAAGACTCTGTTATAGGGGACCCTAAGGTGGAGCATTTAGGATGAAAATAAAACGATAATTTTTTAAAAGTTAAACTGAAAACACTGTGGTTTCACTGAAGGTGTTGGATTCCAGTTGAATCAGAGAAATTAAGCTTTGTTTAGCTTTTCAATTTGGTAAATTGGTACCAACTTCTTAGATGTCTAGTGAAGATGAATGTACCGTTGTTTTTGAGTTTGGAGAGATATACTGCTTTGAATATTGGGTAATGTCTGTCATTGGAATAAGGGGAGGAGAAAATATGGGTGGCAATTGTATAACTATTTGCCATCAAAAAATGTGCTATCAAAGATAAAGCATACATCAAAAAGCAACCATCAGGAATACATTTGAATATTTTAAGCATTTTAAATGTGAAGGTAAAATAATAGAAAATTTTCTAAAATGATAAGATTTAATTCTACTGCAGAATCCTCTGGGTATATGCCCAGGAGTGGTATAGCAGGGTCCTCTGGTAGTATTATGCTGAGTTTTCTGAGGAACCGCCAGACTGATTTCCAGAGTGGTTGTACCAAATTGCAATCCCACCAGAAGTAGAGGAGTGTTCCTCTTTCTCCACATCCTTGCCAGCACCTGCTGTCTCCTGAGTTTTTGATCTTAGCCATTCTGACTGGTGTGAGATGGAATCTCAGGGTTGTTTTGATTTGCATTTCCCAGAAGACATTTCTTTAGGTGCTTCTCAGCCATTCAATATTCCTTAGGTGAAAATTCTTTTTTTTTTTTTAGCTCTGTACCCCATTTTTTAATAGGGTTATTTGGCTCTATGGAGTCTACCTTCTTGAGTTCTTTGTATATCTTGGATATACATCCTCTGTCGGATGTAGGGTTGGTAAAGATCTTTTCCCAATTTGTTGGTTGCTGATTTGTCCTTTTGACAGTGTCCTTTGCCTTACAGAAACTTCGTAATTTTATGAGGTCCCATTTGTCAATTCTTGATCTTAGAGCATAAGCTATTGGTGTTCTGTTCAGGAAATTTTCCCCTGTGCCTATGTGCTTAAGGCTCTTCCCCAGTTTCTTTTCTGTTAGTTTCAGTGTGTCTGGTTTTATGTGGAGGTCCTTGATCCACTTGGACTTGAGCTTAGTACAAGGAGATAAGAATGGATCAATTTTCATGGACTCATGCTCCACTATGTTCATACCAGCCCTATTTATAATAGCCAGAAGCTGGAAAGAACCCAGATGTCCTTCAACGGAGGAATGGATACAGAAAATGTGTTATATTTACACTATGGAATACTACTCAGCTACTAAAAACAATGAATTCATGAAATCCCTAGGCAAGTGAGTGGAACTGGAGAATGTCATCCTGTGTGAGGCAACCCAATTACAAAAGAACACATATGGTATGCACTCACTGATAAGTGGATATTAGCCCAGAAGCTCAGAATACCCAAGAAACAATTCACAAACAGTGCCCAAGAAGAAGGAAGGAGAGGCCCCTGGTCCTGGAAAGGCTCAATGCAGCAGTGTAGGGGAATATCAGGACAGAGAAGCTGGAAAGGGTTGATTGGGGAACAGGGGGAGAGAAGAGGACTTATGGTACTTTCAGGGAGGGGGAATTCAGGAAAGGGCAAATAAATTGAAATGTAAATAAAGAATATATCTAATAAAAAAGATTTAATTCTACTGACATATTGAAAGAAAAACATTTAAATATTAGAAAATTTATATCTCAAATGTTTTTATGTTGTATTATTCAAAATATATTTCCATAAATTTTATTTTACTGTCTTTTTCTGTGAGGTTTTTTTTTTCAGAATGCAATCATAGATCCCCTAATCAGTATGTGTTACATTTTGTATTTAATGCTTCATCCTCAGTAATAGCATACTTATAAGTTAAAAATTAAGTACAAATAGCTCCCAGATTTAATCATGTACTATGATTGATCATTTTATAGAAAATTTTGTCCTACAGTTATTTATATGTTTCCTACTGTGCGGCAAGTATTTTGACACATTCTATTCATGCAGAAAACCTGACTTTATTTTAGAAACAAACCAGTTTCCAAAACCTAAAGTAAGTTGGCTTAAAACTCTAATAAAATCTTTTATCTTAGATGCATGAGATCACTTGTGGCAATAATGATAACTATAATGTCTTTATGTAAAACAATGGTGTGTTTTTATAAATCAGAAAAATAATAAGAAATAATCAGAAAACATAACAAGAATATTTATGTTGGAATAAAAATTATCAAATACCTAGGAATGAATCAAACAATGCCATGGACTCTAAACTGAAATATCTAACATGAGCAAAAGAAACTAAAAAGGTGAATGGGGAGTTAGCCCATGAGAATGAACTGAGAACTCAGCTGTTTTTCAAATAGTTGTTTTTTATGCTTTTTATCTGTATAGCGGATGTGTGCATTTTGCTGCAAAATCTCAAATGCTTGTACTGAAATCCTTTTATGAGAGGCATCATAATGACTCCAAAATAGCCTTTTTGTCTTCTAAAGTTTAAATGTCAAAGACTATAAATCATATATCCCAAGTAGCAAAGATGTTAGCAATAGCAGGCTTAGATCATAGAGAGTCATATATTCTATCAAGAACCTTTCCTTAAAGAAGTCTGATTCTCTTTCTCTCTTTCAATTCCTCATTTAATGGTAGGTCCTTTAAGATTTTCCCATCTGTGTTGCTATCTCATTATGCAGGTCTTGGTTGGCCATATTGTTGAGATTGTATGGGTGCAACTTCTCTGTCATATATGGAAGTCACTATATCTTGCTCCAGTTATCCTGATCCTCTGACTCTTATAAGCAGGTGGAGGTACCATTACCACAAGGAGTAATGAACCATCTATTACAGGAGATAGGGGAACCACTTCCACTGAGGAGGCAGTCTCCATTAGAAATGAAGCCAAAGCCAGTTAGTTTCACTTATGTAATTTAGAATGTGAGATTATCATTTTAAGTGAAGAATCAACAATATCCTTGTGGAGGATGAACCCCCCTTCATCTTCTCCCTACAGATTGAAGCAGGAACAAAGTAATGTGCCTTACTGTAACTTCAAACCTCAATAATGAGCAGCGTTAATTTTATCTGTCAAAGGATAACTGATAAGTGTTTCAATCCAGCCAATTATAGAAGGGGTGTAGTGTTTTTCTTCTTACTCTGTTTATATACTTAGAAAGTTAGCATATGCTTAATTGCTTTGGGGAGAAAAGTGCATTTTATAGAACTTACTAATTCAAAGTCAGTTCACCTGGGAACACCCCCATAGATTTGTCCATTATTTTTCAGTTGAATACATGAGTACCCTACAATTAAGTAAAAAACAATGATCTGCACAGTTCCTTTTCTTAGGTAGTAATAATAACATCTTGGAAGTAAGCTGGTAGGAAGTTTCCAAAATTAAAGAAGAACTTATAATAAAGATAAAAATAGTTGATAAATAACAAATCAAAGAAAATGTTTGAAAACTAATATTAAGTAAGGGATGCTATCATTAGCCAGTTAGAAATTCTTGCAAAACAGTAAGAGAAAAAGTGAATACTCAATTCAAGAATAGGCAAAGATAACAAGTTACTAATTAGTGAATACAGAGATGGAGATAGTAAAATATGCTCATATTTTATAATCATTCAAGAGTTTATAATGAGAATATGTATTTTCAATTAAAACTTTAAAAGATAAAATTAAATATTTGCCTCTAACTTCTACATGATTTCTTGTTAGTATATATAGATTGTCAATATATAATACCATATCGATGAATATATTATAGATAATTCAGAAAAAAATATAAAGATTTATTCATATGCTTGTTAAAAGAGATATGATAATGAAATCTGAAAAACAGACAACCCATACACTCACCAAAAAGTACCTTGTTCAATAAATTACTGCCATTCAAAACAGTGTTTGGAAGATTGGTTCATAAACAATAGATTAAGAACTTACAAATAAATGGATGAGAGGAGAATAAATTAAAATTTAACAAGAGGAACTTTAGACAAGTTTTTAATATCTAATATACAGTCATGAGAAAGTGTGGATATTCCTTCATGGATCATTTTGTCTGGACAATATCTGGTTACATATGTGAATGTTTTATCTTGATAAGTAATAAATTTTAGAGCATAAGGTATTTATTTTAAGATTGACCCTCTGTGTAAATCATAATGGAAATCAAGGGGCCTAACATATGGTAAACTTCACTACAGAATTTTAATTAGCTACTATAAACAATTGCATTGGTTTCTGAATAGATAAATTATCAGTGACATAGTGCTGAATATAAACAACAATGGTGGCAACATGAACGTATTTTTATAATACTGCATTAATGTGCCTAGATATTAAAATATGTTCACAATTTATTTTTGAAATATGTGACAATAGGTGCTTTTCACCACACACACACACACACACATATTGTTTGTGAAATATATTTATTTTATATATATATATATGAATGCAATATTTGAAAATGTTAACAGTATATAGGAATTTAAAGTCTCTTTTTTAACTTTCTCATTAAGGATAAACCATTTACATTACATACAAAATAGGACAAACATTTGTCTATTCTCTCTGAAGCAAGTGTGAATGTTCTAAATTCATAGTGATAGAGCTCACTAGAAAACCTAGTTCTTGGAAGTTACTTCAGTTATTCCACTGACAAGAACAATATCAGCCACCTCCATCTCTGAGAAGAGAACCATTACTTTTTTCTCAGAAACCAGTTTATCTCTTTTAAAAATCCAATCTCTCTTCATTACTGACACCTGAACATGTTGTCTATTTAGCCAATTTTCTAGGCCAAGAAAAACAGCAGTTCCACAGTGCACTCTAAATCTCCAGACCGCAGAAGATTATATCAACTAGATGAGGTCCAGAAGTGAAGCTTTCCAGGGAGTAGTGTTAAAGCCATTTTGCCTTGAAGGTGTCTCTGCTTTTAGAATTAACTGATGTGAATTTCCCTGAAATGCTTAGTTACTGAAGATTAGGGAGACCCATTCTCTCTTGAGGCTATGATTGCTTTTATTTGGGGAGGAGATCATAATTCAAGCTTGACAATTTATTACTATTATTACCTTCAATGACTACAGTGAAGCTTTAAAATTTGAACATTCTGTTATTATTGCCTGAGGATAAGTAACGGCAGTAATTACAGAATGTCAAACTTTAGTCAACATTTTCACCAAAGAAGACCTAGAAAGACAGCTGACAGGTAAATGTTGACTTTCAATGGTACTTTTGATCCTTGTCTCGAATGATGAATACTTTTAGCTCTGTTTTTATTTTCACATAAGTTCTTTTAAGCACTTTGAGAGTTTAAAACAACCCTGATTGTCCCTCAAAGACACTTTAACACTCAACTTTTAGGTTATTGCTGCCTGTTCTAAATCTAAGTTATAATGCCTTTCATTATAGAAATTGAGTTGTATTTCTAATTTTGAAACATTTAAAGGATACATAATTTTACTAATATGAATATTTACCATAGTATCAAATAGAAACTATAAATGTTTCACAACAAAAAAGTTAAAAAATAAAATGAAAAATAATATTAGTCATATATATGAAGTTAAAGTTATTGTTTTATTTCTAGTAATGATATTGTAAAAGAAGAAGAAAATAAACTGGAAATCTGTACAGTATTTTGAAAATATTAGTTATTTCATATTTCATATATATGTAAATATTATTCATTGTATATCCTGCATATTCCTAGATGCTACATTTTCCATAGTTAAAGTGATAAACTTTATATAGATTCTACTAATGATTTCTGAACACAAAATATTGTGTGGTAAAGCTATTCTAAACTTATTCTTTTTGTACCTAATCACTTTTAAAATCGTGCTCATTGTTATTTAGAAAATGATTATTTTAATTGATAGCATGCAAAGGCCCTTTTTGACACTTCCATGATGCTAATAATTAGAATAATTAATATATAATATGTTCAAATGTATTTTATTTAAAGATGCTACTCAGATTTTCATCATGTATGCTACTTAATTCTGGAACTGTTTTTAATTCAGTGAGTTGACACATAAAAAGTAACATAAAGTATCAGAAAATAGGCTTTAAAATTAAATGCATTTTATCATAGTATATATGAATATAAATTTATATATTATATAAATATATAGTATATATAATATATAAATATATTGTAATATGAATATGTAGTATGTATGATATAAATAATTGCAATATAAATAATTGCTTATATTTATATTATATGTACTATATATTTCTATAATATACATATATTTATAAGCATATATTGTATTTGTTGTAACATATATATTGTGTTTGTTGTGTCTTAAGAATCAGCTTATAGGTTTACTAGCTGGCTCACATTAGGCAATTTGCTTCAATATTGATAGGCTTTGAATTCTTTGTTGGCAAAGTAGATATTCCAATTATACAACATTTTGACATTTTCTAGGATTTGTGTCATTTTCCATTTCTCTTTGTGGCACATGAATAGCCACTCAGCAGGTTCCTTGGACGCTAAGGTACCCAGAATTATTTCTTAAAGATACTTCCTCTCTCTGCTTCCTTTTACAAAGAAAACAGTGGAGATAGAATTCTACTCCTCTCCTGCACCTAATAATAGCCTAAAGGGAACATGCATACATGGACAAAACAGAGGCAGATGACAGGCCATCCTGCCCAAAAGCAGATGTTCTACACAAAGCAGAAGGCAAGCTCACTGTCCATACTGATCACAGCAAGGGAGCTGGAGAAGAACGGTGAGCACAGATCCGTTCTTGTCCAGCTTGTATCTAATTCCTACAACTTAAACACAAAAATACTTTAGATTTCTGTGCATTTGTTCCAGGCTTCTTGTTCCCTTCTCTCTCTCTCTCTCTCTCCTCATTTAAGAGTTTTTCATAAGTTCTAGTCCCATGGTTAAAAGTGAGGTATGCAGGCAAGATAAAACCTGCCTGTTGATGTTGGTCCAGCAGACTCACTATAATGGAATGCCTTTAACTTTAAATTAACTGCTGTTAATTTAAACATTTTCCATATAAATCCTAACTTTGGACTAAAGATGAATTTTAATGCAAGAAATCATTCATTCGTGAACTACTTAAGAAACACAAGCAATATATCTTCAATTCTATAACTTTCAAAGCATTTTTTAAAAACGTTAACATTTTTTTCTTTTACTTTGCATTATAAATATTTACTTTAATACCCTGCAGCCAATGAATAACAATTCACAGACCACAGGAAGCTCAAGAAGAAGGAAGACCAAAGTGTGGATACTTTTATCCTTCTTCGAAGGGGGATCAAAATACCCATAGCTCACAGCCGACCAATAAACTGTGCATAGGGTCCCCAATGAAGGAGCTAGAGAAAGTACCCAAGGAGCTGAAGAGGTTTGCAGCCCCATAAGAGGAATAATAACATGTATCAACCAGTACCCTAGAGCTCCCAGGAATTAAACCACAAACCAAAGAGTACACATGGAGGGACCCATGGCTCCAGCTACATATGTAGCAGAGGATGGCCTTTTCAGATATCAATGAGAGGAGAGGCCATTTGTCCTATGAAGACTCTATGCTCCAGTGTAGGAGAATGCCAGGTCAGGAAAGTAGGGGGTGGGATTTGTAAGCAGGGGAAGGGGGATGGGATAGGGGGTTTTCAGAGGGGTAATGAGGAAAGGTGATAACATTTGAAATGTAAATAAAGTAAATATCTAATAAAAATAAGTATGCAAAAAAAAGAATACTGAAAAGGATAAAAAGCTATAATTCAACCCAGATGCAGCTTCAAGTTTGTCTATCTCTCACCATATTACTTTTGATTGGGTAGACTAACTTGACATGTCCTCACTGACAAAATTTAATTAGAAAATGTTGTTGATATTTTCCATTTTCTCCATAGAGTAATCATCTTTCCTTCTATATTTTTAAAGTCTACATAACACTTGTGATTCTTTATTTTTATTATTATTTTCTAAGTTTTTTTTATTTACATTCCAAATTATTTCCCCTTTCCCGTTTCCTCCCTCCCCGAAAGTCCCATAAGCCCCCTTCCCTCCCTCTTTTCTCCATTCAACCCCCTCTCGTTTCTCTGTCCTGGCGTTCCCCTACATCCAGTCTTTCCTGTGATTCTTAACCGTCACTGATACTTTCAATGATAGGACAAATACCCAGAAATTTTTAGCCAACACAAAATGAATTCAGGAATGTTTGTGGGTCCTTGTCTCTTAATGTTAAGGGAGGCTTCTTTATTACTTAAAACAAAATTTAAATTTAAATATATTTTGGTCACATTCATCTCATTTCCTAAGAGCACGGTGAAACTGAATAAAAGTGATAAGAATGTAATATGAAGTTATTATTATATATTTTGTAATCCAGATTTAATTTGAATACATGTGCTTTGTTTAAATAGCAATACATCAAAATTGAAAAATAGAAAAAATACTTAAAGCAATTGTGACAATTAACCATTTGGTACTCTTACTGATTTACCAGTCTCTAATACCCTGTAACTTAAATGTGTAATTCTAATAAATTGCAAATTAGAGAAAAATAAGCAACTTATTAACTATTTTTGGTAATTGTGTTGGTAATTTTTACTTCATCTCTAAAGTTGAGATTTCAGCAGAGCAATGTAGACATATGAGCACGGCAATATTCTTTGAAGCTCCATCACACTGAATTTTATTTTGTCTTTTAACCATGTGTACATCAGTAGTGGGAATTTTGGTCTCTTTGAAAACACAGAAATATGTCAATGTGCTTTTGTTTTAATCCCGGGTGTGGGGTATGAGTCTGATTCAGATTGTCCAGAGCAGCTATTATTTATCTTGTCCTTTGGCAGGGGCATGATTTTGCCAGCTGATGATAATTTACACTTGAAATCCTTAGTTCTTGCCTTTTGGCAATATTCACTAACACTTTTTAAATGCCTTTAAAAATGCATATTTATTTATGAGGACTTTTGATGCAAAGACATTCTCTAAATTGCATCATCAAATTTTAATATTTAAATTGTGAAAAAGAAGGAAACCACAGAAGAATATCATATCAAAAATCAAAAATTACACCTTTCCTTCTCCCCCTTTCGCCACCACCAGTCCTTTCTGTTGTGGTAGACTCTGGCCAGGTCTGCAACAGTGAAGACACTATCTCCTGATACTTCCTAGAGAACCAGCCACACTCAGGGCATTTGGTAAGAACCCCCTCCCATCTGGAGGCCCAGAACGGCTGCCAGGGGTCCAGCAGGACTCACTACCCAGCAAACACCAAAACCCCACCCTCCCGAATACCACTTCAATTCTATTCCTTCTGCCCCTTCCTCCACCGCCTGCCCTTTCAGCTGTGGAAGAATCTTACCAGGTTCGCCACAGTAAAGACACCATCTCCTGATACTTCCTAGAGAACCAGCCACACTCAGGACATTTGAGAACCAGCTCCACTCAGGGCATTTGAAAACCAGTAGCACTCAGGGCATGTGGACTACAGAAAGGCCTGGGAGCACAGAAGAGCAGGTCTCCCAGGAGTGCCTACATACCTGTGTGCACAGAAAGAACTAGAATCCTAGAAGTACAGATACAACTAACTTGTTTCCTCTGAACCTCCTGAATGTGCATTAGAACATAAACTAAATAATAGTATTAATCTTTCTATAATCCATGAGCAGCAGAGCTAAATGAATAAACTTTGGAGAGAGATAAATTGATTAAATATTGTGACTATAGAGAGTAAAGATGAATATTCAGTAAACATATTTAGTTTCTCAATTTCAGTTACCCCCTCATATAAGTTGTTGATGATAGAAATGTACATATCATACAAATGTACAATCAATACACCATAGTTATTATTAGTTTTGAGTGTTTTGGAATTAGGATTTTTCCAAAAGACAAAAACCTATACTTTGACAGAAAATGATTTCAAAAATAAATTTAAATTGTTATGAATAAGGTTTTGTGTGTAATCTGGAGATGGTTTTGGGATGCATCAGCTAAGGTTCATGAATGAGACTTTGGTCATCTCTCAGCAAGATTGTGGTGATATGTAGTAAGCACTGCTTATAAGATATTAACCCTCATCTTTATATATATCAATAAATACAGCTCCTATTTTAGAATGTGTGTTCTTACACCTGTGGTACTTAACTTTTGGGTGTTTGTTAAGAGTGAAAAATATGAAAACTCTATTTTAACACTTTAAAGTTTGAAATTACAGATGATTCTTGTACATCTTAATATGTTGTTTTGATCAATGATATAGATGTGGCTCAGTAAAGGAAGGATTATGGGACTGTTTAGATGGTTTATCTGATATGGATTTAACTTTGGTATTGGGTATCTGTATAGAAATTATCAATTTCATCCAGATTTTCATATAGGCTTTGATTGAATATAGACTTTTGTAGAAGGATCTGATGATTTTTTGAATTTCCTCAGTTTCTGTTGTTATGTCTCCCTTTTCATTTCTGATTTTGTTAATTTGGATATTATCTCTGTGCCCCCTTGTTAGTCTGTCTAAGTGTTTATAAATCTTGTTGATTTTCTCAATGAACCAGCTCCTGAGAATGTTGCTTCTTTGTATAGTTCTTTTTGTTTTTACTTGGTTGATTTCAGCCCTAATTTAATTATTTCCTGCTGTCTATTCTTCATGAGTGTATTTGTTTCTTTTTGTTCTAGATCTTTCAGGTGTGCTGTTAAACTGCTAGTGTACACTCTCTCTGGTTTCTTTTTGGAGACACTCAGAGCTATGTATGAGTTTTCCTCTAAGCACTACTTTCATTGTGTCTCATAAGTTGGGTATGTTGTGCCTTCATTTTAATTGAAGTCAAAAAAGTTTTTAATTTCTTTATTACTTCCTTGACCAATTTATCATTAAGTAGGGTGTTGTTTAGCTTCCATGTGTATATGGCCTTTCTGTTGTTTTTGTTGCTATTGAAGACCAGCCTTAGTCCCTGACAGTCTGATAGGATGTATGGGATCCTCTTCTAGTATCTGCTAGTATCTGTTGAGACCTGTTTTGTGACTGATTATATCCTCAGTTTTGGAGAAGGTAGCACGAGGTGTTAAGAAGAAGGTAGATTATCTTGTTTTAGGACAAAATAGTCTACATATATCTGTTAATCCATTTGAGTCCATAACTTCTATTAGTTTCACTTTTTCACTTTTTAGTTGGTTTTTCCATGATCTGTCTATTGATAAGAGTAGGGTTTGGAAATCTCCCATCATTATTGTATGAGGTATAACATGTACTATGAAGTTTAGCAAATTTTCTTTTATGAGTGTGACTTCCCTTGCATTTGGAGCACAAACGTTCAAAATTGAGTGTTTTTCTTGATAGATTTTTCCTTTGATGAGCATGAAATATCCTTCCTTTTTCATAACTTTTGGTTGAAAGTTGATTTTATTCAATGTTAAAATGGCTACTACAACTTGTTTCTTCAGACCAGTTGCTTGGAAAATAGTTTTCCAGCCCTTTACTCTAAGGCAGTGTCTGTCTTTGTCACTGAGGTGCATTTCCTGTATGTAGCAAAATTCTGAGACTTGTTTATGTATTCAGTCTGTTAGTCTATGTCTTTTTACTTGGGAATTGAATTTTTGATGTTAAGAGATATTGAAGAATAGTGGTTGCTTAGTTGTTAGAGGTGGAATTATGTTTGTGTGGCTATCTCCTTTTAGGTTTGTTGAGAGATTACTTGTTTTGCCTTTTCTAGGGTGTAGTTTTCATCCTTTTGAGGGTGTAGTTGGAATTTTCTGTCTATCATCCTTTCTAGGTCTGGATTTGTGGAAAGATATGGTGTAAATTTAGTTTTGAAATGGAATAACTTGGTTTCTCCTTCTATGGTAATTGAGAGTTTTGGTGGCTATAGTGATCTAGGCTGGCATTTGTGTTCTCTTAGGGTCTGTATTACATCAGCCCAGAATCTTCTGACTTTTATAGTCCCTGGAGAGAAGTTTGGTGTAATTTTGATAGATTTGCCTTTATATGCTACTTGAAATTTTTCCCTTACTGCTTTTAATATTCTTTCTTCTATGCATTTAGTGTTTTAAATATTGTGTGACAAGAGGAATTTCTATTCTGGTCCAATATATTCGGAGACCATTACTCTCTGGAGGAATTTGGGTATGGAGAGCTGTGGCACAGGATCAGCTCCAGGGTGCAGATGGAAACCAGAAGGTTTCTGTCCTGGGCTGCTCCATGGTTCTTGTGTCTTGAGTGCTCTGACAGGTTCCTCTTGTGACAGGAATTTGAGCAGAAGTTGCAGTCTTACCTATGCTCAGGGCACAGGGTCAGTCCTAGTGCAGCTGAAAACTCCAAGGATCCTGTTCCAGGCTGCTTCTTGGTTCCAGTTGGCTAAGGCCTCTGGGTGGGTCCCTAGAGTAGAAGTGGTGGTCCTACCTGTGGTCACAGTCATGTCAGCGCTCCTGGGAGTCCAGCTCTTTCCAGGCGGTATCTGGGTATAAAGAGCTGTTGCACAGAATCACTCCAGGTAAACAGGGAACTTACTCTAATTTATAAAATCATATGAAACTAATATAAATATCAACAACTACGTATATATTATAAGCTTATTTAGCTTAAGTATGAATTTACAAACTATGTCAATAACTAGACTGAAAAAATGCCAAGTATTACTGGCAATATGCCATTGACAATTTTTATTTTGACAGCTTCAGATTCTTATAGTTCACTAGCTGCTATAGAACTTCGCACATTATTGTGAATAATTGTTATGAAGTTTTCATAAATGTTAAGATCTTATAATTTACAATCTAAATATTGATGCTTACCATATCATAAAATACCTATAGAGCACCTGAAATTCCATGACATATTGAAAAGATTATATAAACTATGTCATATAATAAAAATATTAAAGAATCAAGCAAATGAATAATGTTATAGATATTTGGAATATGCACAGTTAGGTACATGCAAATTCATTGTCTTTCTTGTCAACTGAAAAACTCTAAAACTTTGAGAACACCAATAGTATAAGCACAGAAGAGACTCTCCTTGCTTTCTGATATGGTTGTTTGATAAAGCAGAGATCTTTAGGGAAGTAGTTCATTCTATACGAAAGTCTGGATGAAATTGATAATTTCTATACAGATACCAAATACCAAAGTTAAATCCATATCAGATAAACCATCTAAACAGTTCCATAATCCTTAAGGAAATAGAAGCAATTATTAAAAGTCTCCCAACCAAAAAAAAAGCCCAGTATCAATTGGGTTTAGTGCAGAATTCTATCTGACCTTCAAAGAAGACATAATACCAATACTCTTCAAACTATTCCACAAAATAGAAACAGAAAGAAAACAATGAATTTCTTCTATGAAATTCTATGAAGCCACAATTACTCTGATACCAAAATCACACAAAGACCCAACAAAGAAGAAGAACTTCAGATCAATTTCCCTTATAAATATCAATGCACAAATACTCAATAAATTTTTTGGAAACTGAGCCATAGATATCCATCAATGTAATCTACTACATTAAAAAAAGAAAAACTCAAAGGAAAAAAAACATATGATCATCTCATTAGATGCTGAAAAAGCATTTGACAATATTTAATATCCCTTCATGTTAAAAGTCTTGGAAACATGCAGAAGAATGCAAATTGACCCATCCTTATCTCCTTGCACTAAGCTCAATTCTAAGTGGATCAAAGATCTCCACATAAAACCAGACACACTGAAACTAATAGAAGGGAAACTAGGGAAGAACCTTGAACATATGGGCACAGGGGAGAATTTCCTGAACAGAACTCCAATAGCTTATGCTCTAAGATCAAGAATAGACAAATGGGACCTCATTAAATTACAAAGTTTTTGCAAGGCAAAAGACACTGTCAAAAAGACAAAGCGGCAACCAACTAACTGGGAAATGATCTTTACCAACCTTACATCCGACAGAGGGCTAATATCCAAGATATACAAAGAACTCAAGAAGTTAAACTCCAGAGAGGCAAGTAACCCTATTAAAAAATGGGGTACAGAGCTACACAAAGAGTTCTCACCTGAAGAATATCTAATGGCTGAGAAGCACCTAAAGAGATGTTCATCATCCTTAGTCATTAGGGAAATGCAAATCAAAACAACCCTGAGATTCCATCTCACACCAGTCAGGATGGCTAAGATCAAAAACAGAGGAGACAGCAGTTGTTGGCGAGGATGTGGAGAAAGAGGAACACTCCTCCACTGCTGGTGGAATTGCAGGCTGGTACAACGACTCTGGAAAGCAGTCTGGCGGTTCCTCAGAAAACTGGGCATGACACTCCCGGAGGATCCGGCTATACCACTCCTGGGCATATACCCAGAGACTTTACCTGCATGCAATAAGGACACATGCTCCACTATGTTCATAGCAGCCTTATTTATAATAGCCAGAAGCTGGAAAGAACCCAGATGTCCCTCAACGGAGGAATGGATTCAGAAGATGTGGTATATCTACACAATGGAATACTACTCTGCAATTAAAAACAATGAATTCACGAAATGGTCAGAACTTGAAAATATCATCCTTAGTGAGGTAACCCAATCACAAAAGAACACACATGGTATGCAGTCACTGATAAGTGGAAATTGACCCAGAATCTCGGAATACCCTAGACACAATCCGCATATCAATAGATTTCTAAAAAGATGGAAGGAGAGACCCCTGGTCCTGGAAAGACTGGATGTAGGGGAACGCCAGGACAGAGTAACGAGAGGGGGTTGAATGGAGAAAAGAGGGAGGGAAGGGGGCTTATGGGACTTTCAGGGAGGGAGGAAACGGGAAAGGGGAAGTGATTTGGAATGTAAATTAAAAAAAAAAAGTCTTGGAAAGTTCAGAAATTAAGGCCCATACCTAAACATAGTAAAGGCAATATACAGCAAACCAGTAGTCAACATCAAACTAAAAGGAGAGAAACATGAAACAACCCTATTTTTTTACAGCAGGTATTGAACAGCATTTAATTGTTTTTGAATTTTTCACATAGTACATAAAACATGTAAAAAAAACATGTATAATTTATAGGAACATTTGGGAAGGTATGTTTAAAGAGATAAGACATTTAGTCTAGCCTCTTTTTATAGTCAAAAGAGGTAAAGTAAGCTTGTCAAGGCAAAGTATTTAACAGTAGTGATGAGATTAAAATTAAATGTACTGAGATTTACTCTAGTGCTTTTCCTAAAAACTTTTTTTTTAATTTTTTTATTTTCTATATTTTTTTCTATTTACATTCCAAATGATTTCCCCTTTCTTGTTTCCTCCCTCCCTGAAAGTCCCATAAGCTCTCTTCCCTCCCCCTGTTCCCCATTCAACCACCTCTCACTTCTCTGTCCTGGTATTCCCCTACATCCAGTCTTTCCAGGACCAGGGGTCTCTCCTTCCATCTCCTTGGAAATCTATTGATATGTGAATTGTGTCTTGGGTAGCCCGAGATTCTGAGTTAATATCCCCTTATCAGTGACTGCATACCATGTGTGTTCTTTTGTGATTGGGTTACTTCACTAAGGATGATATTTTCCAGTTCTGATCATTTGCCAAAGAATTTCGTGAATTCATTGTTTTTAATTGCAGAGTAGTATTCCATTGTGTAAATATAGCACATCTTCTGAATCCATTCCTCCATTGAGGAACATCTGGGTTCTTTCCAGCTTCTTTTTTTTTTTAAAATTTTATTTTCTAAGTTATTTTTTATTTATAATCAAAATCATTTCCCCTTTCCTGTTTCCTCCCTCCCCAAAAGTCACATAAGCCCCCTTCTCTCCCTCTTTTCCCCATTCAACCCCCTCTCGCTTCTCTATCCTGGCATTCCCCTACATCCAGTCTTTCCAGGACAAGGGGTCTCTCCTTCCATCTTCTTAGAAATCTATTGATATGTGAATTGTGTCTAGGGTATTCCGAGATTCTGGGTTAATATCCCCTTATCAGTGACTGCATACCATGTGTGTTCTTTTGTGATTGGGTTACCTAACTAAGGATGATATTTTCAAGTTCTGAACATTTGCCTAGGAATTTCGTGAATTCATTGTTTTTAATTGCAGAGTAGTATTCCATTGTGTAAATATACCACATCTTCTGAATCCATTACTCCGTTGAGGGACATCTGGGTTCTTTCCAGCTTCTGGCTATTATAAATAAGGCTGCTATGAAAATAGTGGAACATGTGTCCTTATTGCATGCAGGGAAAGCCTCTGGGTGTATGCCCAGGAGTGGTATAGCCGGATCCTCTGGGAGTGTCATGCCCAGTTTTCTGAGGAACCGCCAAACTGCTTTCCAGAGTGGTTGTACCAGCTTGCAATTCCACCAGCAGTGGAGGAGTGTTCCTCTTTCTCAACATCCTCGCCAACAACTGCTGTCTCCTGTGTTTTTGATCTTAGCCATTCTGACTGGTGTGAGATGGAATCTCAGGGTTGTTTTGATTTGCATTTCCAAAATGACTAAGGATGATGAACATCTCTTTAGGTGCTTCTCAGCCATTAGATATTCTTCAGGTGAGAACTCTTTGTTTAGCTCTGTACCCCATTTTTAAATAGGGTTACTTGCCTCTCTGGAGTTTAACTTCTTGAGTTCTTAGTATATATTGGATATTAGCCCTCTGTCGGATGTAGGGTTGGTAAAGATCATTTCCCAGTTAGTTGGTTGTCATTTTGTCATTTTGACAGTGTCCTTTGCCTTACAGAAACTTTGTAATTTTTTGAGGTCCCATTTGTCAATTCTTGATCTTAGAGCATAAGCTATTGGAGTTCTATTCAGGAAATTCTCCCCTGTGCCCATATGTTCAAGGTTCTTCCCTAGTTTCCTTTCTATTAGTTTCAGTGTGTCTGGTTTTATGTGGAGGTCCTTGATCCACTTGGAATTGAGCTTAGTGCAAGGAGATAAGAATGGGTTAATTTTCATTCTTCTGCATGTTGACCTCCAATTGAGCCAGCACTATTTGTTGAAAAGGCTATCTTTTTTCCACTGGATGGTTTTAGCTCCTTTGTCAAAGATCAAGGGACCACAGGAGTGTGGATTCATTTCTGGGTCTTCAATTCTGTTCCATTGATCTACATGCCTGTCACTGTACCAATACCATGCAGTTTTTAACACTATTGCTCTGTAGTACAGCTTGAGGTCTGGGATACTGATTCCCCCAGAGGTTCTTTTACTCTTGAGAATAGTTTTAGCTATCCTGGGTTTTCTATTATTCCAGATTTATTTTTGAATTGCTCTTTCTAACTTTATGAAGAATTGAGTTGGGATTTTGATGGGGATTGCATTGAATCTGTATATTGCTTTTGGTAAGATGGTCATTTTTACTATATTAATCCTGCCAGTCCATGAGCATGGCAGATTTTTCCATCCTCTGAGGTCTTCTTCAATTTTCAAATTCATTTGGAATAACAAAAAACACAGTAGAGCAAAAACTATTCTCAATAATAAAAGAACTTCTGGGGGAATCACCTCAATACAGAGCAATAGTGATAAAAATGTATGGTATTGGTACAGTGACAGGCAGGTAGATCAATGGAATATAATTGAAGACCCAGAAATGAAACCACACACCTATGGATGCTTGATCTTTGACAGAAGATCTAAAACCATACAATGGAAATAGACTGCATTTTCAACAAATGATGCTGGTTCAACTGTTGGTAAACAAGTAGAAGAATGCACATTGACACGTTTTTATCTCCCTGTACAAAGCTCAAGTCCATGTAGATCAAAGATCTCTACATAAAACCAGATACAATCTAATAGAAGAGAAAGTTTGGGGGAAACCTGAAACACCTGGGAATAGGGGACAATTTCCTAAACAGAATACCAATTGCTTATGTTCTATGGTCAAGAATTGACAAATGAGAAAAAAAATGCAAAACTTCTGAAAGGCAAAGAACATTTTCAATAGGACAAAAGGCAACCATCATATTGAGAAAAGATCTTGACCAATACTACATCTGATCTATGGTTAATATCCAACATAAACAAAGAACTCAAGAAGTCAGAATCAAGAAAACAAACTAACCCTATTTTAAAAATGGAGAACAGAGATAAACAGAAAATTCTCAACTGAGGAAACTCAAATGGCTGAGAAGCACCTAAAGAAATGTTTAATATTCTTAGTCATCAGGGAAATGCTAATCAAAATGACCCTGAGATTACACCTCATACCATCAGAACAGCTAAGATCAAATCTCAGGTGAAAGATGATTCTCTTGAGGATGTGGAGAAAGAGGAACATCCCTCCATTGCTGGTAATATTGCATGCTGGTACAATGCCTCTGGAAATCAGTCTGGTTGGTCGTCAGAAAAGCAGACATAGTACTACATGAGGACCCAGTCAAACCACTCCTGACAATATACCTAGAAGATGGTCTAACATGTAATAAGGACACATGCTCCACTGTGTTCATAGCAGTCATATTTATAATAGCCAGAAGCTGGAAAGATCCCAGATGTCCCTCAACAGAGGAATGAATACAGAAAATGTGGTAAATTTACACAATGAAATACTATTCAGCTATTAAAAACAATGACTTAATGAAATTCACAGGCAAATGGATGGAACTTGAAAATATCATCCTGAGTGAGGTAACTCAGTCACAAAAGTACACACACAGAATACACTTACTGATAAGCAGATATTAGCCCCAAAATTTGGAATACCTAACATACAATTCACAGACCATATGAAGCCCACAAAGAAGGAAAACCAAAGGATGGATGTTTCAGTGCTTCTTACAAGGGTGAACAAAATACTCACAGAAGGAAATATGAAGACAAAGTGTGGAGCAGAGACTGAAGGAAAGACCATCCAGAGACTGCCCCACCTGCGTTCCATCCCATATCCAGTCACCAAACCCAGAAGCTATTGTCAAGAAGTGCCAAGAAATGCTTGCTGAAGGGAACCTGATAAGACTGTATCCTGAAAGGCTCTGCCAGAGCCTGACAATTACAGAGGTGGATGCTCATAGCCAATCATTGGATTCAGTGCGGGGTCCCTAATAGAGGAGCTGGAGAAGTTACTGAAGGAGCTAAGGGGTTTTCCAGCTCCATGGGTGGAGCAACGGAATCAACTGCTCAGAATCCCCAGAGCTCCCAGAGACTAGGCCACCAACCAAACAGTACATATGGAGGGACCTATGGCTCCGGCTGCATATCTGGCAGAGGATGGCCTTCTAGAACATTGGTGGGAGGAGCAGTCCTTTGGCCTGTGGGGGTTCGATGCACCAATGTAGGGGAATGCTACGGCAGAAATGGGTGAGTGGGTGAGGAAGTACCCTCATAGAGGCAGGGTGAGGGGGGGATGGGATAGGGGTTTCCGAAGTGGAGACTTGGAAAGGGGAAAACATTTGAAATGTAAATAAAACATCCAATTTAAAAAAAAAAAGAAATATAGAAACTCTGAACCCGAAAATAAATTAGAGTAAATATATTTAGTTTATGTGCTTTATAATAAATAGTACAGACAGGCATTTAATAGTAAAAGCATCAATACATAGTGGTGTCTGTGCATATGAGTCTCAAATTTCCTCTGCCTATCTAATGAGAATAAATTAGTTTCAGTGTTCAACTGACATAGCTGAGCAACTGAGTCAATGAAGAACATGCTTCTGAAACAACAACAAAAAGGTTATTCTCCCTAAATTCTTTTAATATATCACTGGGTTATTACATACAAGAATACATTGCACTACACTATTAAGATGAGTTGAGGGTTTTATGAAAAAAATCAAATTCAAAAGGTCAAAATGTAGTTGGTCTTTTTTAAATGTTTAGAGATTATCCTTGAGCACAGTCAAGCTGATATCAATGTAGAATGACTTTTTATTTTTTTGTATCTTTCTTTTTCCCTATTAGCCTGTTACATAAACCTAGGGGAGCAAGTAATTTTTCATAATCATAGTAATTGTAGTCGAGTTTAAAGTGGCTGAAAGCCAACGACATGCCAATTTTTTATGTCTAAGAAATGGAAAGATAAAAAAGGGAGGAGAGAGAGAGAGAAGGAAGGAAAAAAGTTAACGTGTGTGAGTTACAACATTCTAGACATAAGATGAACATGAAATACATCAACTTGCAGACTGAAGACATGACCTTTGCATTCTAGCAGGTTGTGTGTGTGTGCATGTGTGTGTATGTGTGCGTGTGCGTGTGTGTGTGTGTGTTTGTGTGTGTGTGACAATGGAATAGAAACATATGATATGTTTTCTTAGGTCTAAAATTGATCAAATATACTTGTTAGTTTCTTTCCTAACATTGCAATATATTTTTATAGATGTATAATGAGAGAACTTAGTAAACTTTCACCTGTATTGCCTCTTACCAATTGGAGGCATTTGACAAAATTAACTATGGAAGAATATCTAGTATAATTACTCAGAGATGATCTTTATGTCTTAGTTATCACAAATTCACATTAATCCTTGTATCAACAAGTTTGCCTAGCAGAGGGTACAGTATAGTAATAATTTAACATTCTTAGATATTTTATAAAGGTCATCAACATAAAAAAATCAATTTCTACTTATCCCAGTTCCTTCAGACAGATACAAGGAACTAACTAAATTATTTGTCCAGTGTCACATCTCTTGTTGATAAGGTCTCTAATGACTAAAAGGAAAAATTCATCCTGCCATTGTGTCACCAGAGAGTCTAGAAGTATGAATACATTTCAAACTTTATAATATCCTTGGTGGCCCAAATGGTAAAGGCTTTAGGTCATTGTGATTAGAGTCTTAAACAGATTCAGTGATTCAAGCATGTTTCCCATCTCTGCTTCATAGGTGCTGGTGCACCACCACATGCTCCTAACAGATTATACTGCATCATCACTGCTCCAAAATAATTGGCCACTTGGACATAACTGAAACTGCCAGAATCAAAATCCAAATGTCACCTTCTCTCCTAATAGCTTAATTATTTTCGGTATCTTATTAATGTTTCAGAAAGCTGACTAGTATACTACCAATATTTTTAAATACCTCAGAGTAATGGCTTCTCTAGTCAGATCAATAGTTTATTGAAGAAAATAGCCATGGCAATGTTGGCCATTGCTCACTGGCCCCTCTCCAAGTCATAGAAGGTTAAACCCTAGCAAAGGCAACTGGTGTCCTGGATATTTGAGGAGCTCTTCTTCTCTTTTCTTTTCTTTTCTTTTCTCTTTTTTCCTTTCAAATGACCTTTGCATATAATTATATAGGAAAAAAATGTATTTAAGAAAATAAGGTTAAGTCTAACATCACACCAATAGCCATATTGCAAATGCAAAATAAAATTTTGGCTGGTTAACAATGTCTTGGTAGCCAATAAATCATAAAGTTCAACTGCTTGAAGGAATGATACTGTTTATACAGATAGTGACTTTCTTCATACATATATTTAGTGACTGTAAAAAAATTCACTTGAGCCAACATTCAAGTTTATTATCACAAGAATTAGTGTTGAACATTGTTAGTCTTAGAATAAATTATCTCATGAAATAAAATACCCCAGTCACTTGAACTATCAATGTATGAAGTACAGTTTGATGATGTTAATATACTTAACTTATGGAACATAGGGTGAAGGACTAAATTACTATGGGTTGTTTACACTCTATACTTATGCAACAATGATACAATTATAAGACCCAGAGTTGTAAATGAATAACTGATTTGTAAGACAAATGTTCTTTACCTAGTAAATGCAAACTTGCTCTAACAAAGATGGTAATATCTAATAAAATGCTGTCGCTATTGAGTTGCATATTCCGAATTCAGTAGAATAAATATATTAAATTACATATCAGCAATAAATATCAAATTAAGATCTATTGAATATGAAATATATAAATTGTGTCACATATATTTGTATATCTTCTACATATTTATTACTTTATGCATACTAAATACAGTTTCTTCTTTCTATCCCTTACTAATATTAAACTTGATCAAACTTTTCAACCATACATAAGAGATTACTTAAAATTTTTATATTTCATATACCACATTTGCTTTATTTTTAAGGATACTAATATTCTGAAAAATGAAGAAATGCATATGGTAATAGTCTCTGATTACCATTTTATGTAAGCCTATTACCACAACATGTCTACTTGGAGTAATCTACACTTTTAATTTCTAAAGCTTCTTATCATAAGGGCACTAAATGAATGTCACTCATTAAAAGGGATTTTTTCACAATTGACATTGTGATTATGATATCATTTGAAGGGTGTATAACACATGTGTTTAACAAGAATGATAAAGTGTATGAGAGAAAAGAAACACTAAGCCAAACTCCACAGGATGGTGTTTTTTAATTTCTGAAAAACTGTTTTCTTTGTTGCCCAAGTCATTTTCATCCATCTAACTGCTGTATGAAATAAATATTAATAACAACAAAAACAATAAAAAACAAGGCTTTATTCAGAACATATTGAACTAATTTAGGGAAATACAATGATATTCATTTAAATTAGAAATACATGTGGACTTTACGGCTCATTCTTTGGGAATTTCATACATGTGCATTTCTTATAAGCATATGCCAAATAATGTTTAAATCTTTATATATCTGCATACTAAATGTAGAAATAATTTTCTCTTGTGCATACTGACAGGGTTTCCATATCAGTGAGCTATTATCACATCAAATTCTACTAATCAAATTCCCTCAATTTTAAAAAAAACGTTCTTACCTTGCTACTTTTTTTTGTTGTTGTTAAAAAATTATTGCTAATGGAAACATGCTTAAGTATCAACTATCGTGTAGTTGGGCCTCCTTGCAGTTGCAGTAGCCCAAAGCGTCCATCTGAGCTGTTTCTCTAAGTCGCAGCATAAGCTTCCCACATCACTTCTACTAAATACAGAGGGGAGACCCATCTTAACAGGAATCTTTCAACCATAAACTTTAATCGCACTTTAAGCAGCCTCAAAATTGAATGTTTCCTTAATTAAGATGTTGCTTTGTACATCATAATTGAAATACATCAAAAAGTTCCCTGTTAAAGCTCAAGATATATTATGAAGCCATTCCATAGCGAAGCTGCAGGGCTTTGCTAATTAGAAAACAACAGATCAAATTTGAGAGAAAGTTATGGCAGGCAAATTCCAGTGATGAAGCAGCTTATTTATACGAACCACACAAGACAATTTGGAAAAGATGCTAAACCATGCAATTTTTAAAACTGCCGTCCAAGATCAGATTATGAATTATCAATGCATCATTGGCCTTTAAAAGTATGCAAGTCTATATTACAGTACAAATATAAATTTAATTCTTGAAATTTAATGTCATATATACATATATATATATATAAGTATATATATAAATATATATATAAATATATATATATATTTTTTTCATGAAACCTGTAAGACTCCTCTTGGACAAAAAGAATAGACAAAAAGAATGTCTATTATGGTGTTTATAACTTTCACTCACATGATGCAAAGAAAACTGACAATGAACACAACAAATAAACAATGAAACAAAAGACTATATGATAATTTTTTGTGGAGTAAACCCTCGGAATCTGAGTTTGATAACCAGGGCCTAAGGAATGGAAGCAGAGAAGCAGCTCTCAATTCTTATGTACACACACACATACTCAGGCATTCATGTACATGTATCTATTCACTCATATAAATGCAATAAATAAATGTGCTTTCCAATAGCTAAATAAATATATATTACAAATATGTAGAAAAATTTTAATTAAAGATCTTTGATGAAAGCAAAGTACAAAGAAAAGATATAATGATTTAAGTTTTCACCTTTAATTTGGGGAGAAAATCCAAATTCAAACAAGATTAAGAGTTCCATTATAAATATGAGCATAGTTTTGCAGCAAGCATCTGGTAAATCATGGGGTGGCATTTATGAAAGAGAGATGTAATTTAAAGCTCTGAGTCAGAGCTTGTGAAGAGCTCTCTCCCTTAATATACTGTAGAGTCTTTGTTAGCTTAACACATTTTTTTTTTGTTTTCATGCTCAGTTTCATAAGACCATCACTTAAGTGTCAAGATGAATGTAAAAATCTCTGTTACTTTTATACTAAAAAATGAAACTTGCTATTTTTCAAAGACATGGTAATACACATCCAAGAATATGCAAGAATCTCTAGTTCAAAATCTGTCATTTGAATTTATAGTTTCCAAATGCCACCTTGATATTACACTATGAGTGTGTCAAACATGCCTTAAACTCAACATGTCCAAACCTTACCTTGAATTAAGACAAAGATTATCTCTTTCATTCTGTTCTTTAGTTATGTAAATGATACTAACTCACTTTGGACTTCTGCAAAATCTTCCAATAACACATATCTTCATCATAATAGTCTAATAATTTTCATTTTTTCAGTTTTATACCTTAAATACATCTTTACTCAATTTTTATTCTCTCATGCTCCATTTTCTTCTCTCCAGTCACAGGACCCATCATCTCTCATCTACAAAATTCTTTAAACTCTTCTGCCTTTAAAAGGTCTTCACAGTGCAGCCATATTACTCATATGTTTAATCTTAATTCATTGATCTTTGAGTAGTGTTCCATGTTCTTATTATTCTTATGATAATATTTTAAATGCTGAATACCATGAGTATCACAGCATGCCCTCTAGCCCTATCTGGCCACATCAACCATAATTTTCTTTTCTTTTTTTTTCTTTTCTTTTCTTTTCTTTTCTTTTCTTTTCTTTTCTTTTCTTTTCTTTTCTTTCCTTTCCCTTCCTTTCATTTCATTTTATTTTATATTTTATTTATTTTTTGCTGTGCTGCAGACAAACTGAGCTCCATGGCTTCCTCTAGCATGAACTTCTCCATAAGGATTTTGAACATCTTTGCCTATATTAATCTGATCTTATCCTATTCCCCTTTGCCTACCTAATCTACAGTTATTCATCTTCCACAAGCTATTTCTGATGCTAGTTTCTCTTGTTATTCAGAAAGAAGCAAACTACCCTTGAATCTGTAGCATTAGATTTCATACACCATGTTCCTATTGCTTTTACAAATATGACCTCAGATGACTGTTCTCTACATGAACTATGGCATAGATGAGATCTGCCTTCTAAAGATTCACTATCTAAACACTTCCTATACATTCATATGTATGATGAGTAAATGGGAAGAGTGAACCTGCAAATCTTAAATGGGTTTTTTCAAGCTGTGCTACAAGTGTGAGAATGTAGCTTATGTTTTCCCATGTTCCTTCACCAAGAGTGTTGTCATCTGTAATTTAAAAACAAACATGTTTTCCTACATCGTGGACAAGAAATGAAAGTACATATAATTAGAAAGTACATTTGATAGTTGATTTCATACAGTAAGTATTAAGCAAACAATAGCTTCTATTATTTGTCTTTTTTAAATGTCTAATGCCAATAAGTCAGACTATAAATTCTGGCTCATATCCTTAATTAACTTAGTAGTTAGTACTTCATAGAGTGATCCCAGGAGATTAGGATAATGTTTGAACTGCAATCATCATATTGAACTGCAGTAGAGTGTAGGTTTTTATTATAGAGCTTTAATTATTTCCTAAATATGAGGGGTGGGGAGGTCATTGAAGTTCCTATAATTTATCCTTACCAGAAGATTTATTTTGCCCTAAGGGAAGAAATCAGTTAATTAACAACACCAGAGCAATGCAATCAGCTTTAGGTAAATCTCAGACTAACAAATGCTCATCTGATATAAAATAAAGACAAAATATATAAAACTATTAAATACAGCATTTATTGTAACGAAATATCTCAGTACTACAATATGACTTTGTCATTGAGAGTTCCTCCCTTTCTTTCTATCATTTATTCCACACATTGCTTGAAGCATTGTGTGAGGTGGGTGCAAAGCAGATAGTCCAGTTCCCTAGCATGGTGATCACTATGGACTGTCTATTTTACATAAAGGTTCTCCTCACACTCTCATTCAGTTCTCATGAACATTTCACAAGGAAATTGACCTTCTTATATGCACTTGACCATCCCCAGTCTTCCATGAGTACAATATAGCCTCTTATATTTTACAGATTTACAAAAACAACAGTAAGGTGACATTGACAAGCTCTGTCACCAATTTAAACAACAGGCAAAACCCTTTAGATCACAATTGCATTAGTCTCTTGTGTACTTAAGAGGCTGAATACAAAGAACACTTTGCATTGGGGTTGTAGGTGAATATGATTCTGAGACAGTGCTCTTCTTTTCAAGGAAAAGCCCTTTGAGTAAGCTTACAGATTTTGCTCTTGGAGTATATGATGAGAGATGTCTGGCCATGAGGAATTCCAGTATTCATTGGCCTGCATTTTTTTTTAATTTTATTTTATTTTCTATTTTTTTTATTTACATTCAAAATCATTTCCCCTTTCCCGTTTCCTCCCTCCCCGAAAGTCCCATAAGCCCCCTTCCCTCCCTCTTTTCCCCATTCAACCCCCTCTTGCTTCTCTGTCCTGGCATTCCCCTACATCCAGTCTTTCCAGGACCAGGGGTCTCTCCTTCCATCTTCTTGGAAATCTATTGATATGCGAATTGTGTCTAGGGTATTCCCAGGTTCTGGGTTAATGTCCCCTTATCAGTGACTGCATACCATGTGTGTTCTTTTGTGATTGGGTTACCTCACTAAGGATGATATTTTCAAGTTCTGACCATTTGCCTAGGAATTTCGTGAATTCATTGTTTTTAATTGCAGAGTAGTATTCCATTGTGTAAATATACCACATCTTCTGAATCCATTCCTCCGTTGAGGGACATCTGGGTTCTTTCCAGCTTCTGGCTATTATAAATAAGGCTGCTATGAACATAGTGGAGCATGTGTCCTTATTGCATGCAGGTAAAGCCTCTGGGTATATGCCCAGGAGTGGTATAGCCGGATCCTCTAGGAGTGTCATGCCCAGTTTTCTGAGGAACCGCCAGACTGCGTTCCAGAGTGGTTGTACCAGCTTGTAATCCCACCAGCAGTGGAGGAGTGTTCCTCTTTCTCCACATCCTCGCCAACAACTGCTGTCTCCTGTGTTTTTGATCTTAGCCATTCTGACTGGTGTGAGATGGAATCTCAAGGTTGTTTTGATTTGCATTTCCCTAATGACTAAGGATGATGAACATCTCTTTAGGTGCTTCTCAGCCATCTTATAACAGCCATATATGGTCATTGTCCACAATATTCAATCTTTTTTATTTTCTGATCAGATCAAATATTTTAAAATATCTTTCTCTACTCTTTGTTCATGACCACAACTATAAATCTATTTCTAAATAAAAATCATTTTCATATTCAGAGTGTTCTAAGGTATTGAAATTTTCTATGCCAAATTAAGAAAATAAATGTAATGATTAATAAAAGAAGGAAGAAATAAAAGAAAAAGAGAAAAGTCCATCATAATGAAGCTCAACCTTACATAAAAGTTGAACTTTCAAAGCCTCTAGACTAGCAAATGCTATCTTTGTTTGGTAAAATCTCATGAGTCCAGTCTCTTCTGCATATATTTCTATCAACATCCCTATCTCCTAGATATCCATCTATTTCCTTTTAAGCTCTGCTTACATTTCTATGAGTTATTTATTCTATTTCTCTAAACTCTTTAAACCTTGTCCTTCAAACCACTGTAAAATGCTTGTGGAAAACATTATCATGATCAAGTCATAGCATTGGTCTCACTTCTTAGGGTAAAAATGTTTACGTTAATTAATCTCATAATTATACTAAAACTGCCTTACACAGAAAGCTTCAAAGAACAAAGGTTTATTTTAGATCACAGGTTCCCAGCATTTAGTCCATAGCAGAGGGCAATGTGTGGTGGCGATATGAAAGCTATGATGGGTGGGAAAGAAAAGAAGAAAGCCAACCACTATACTCTCTGTCCATCATCACTTTTAGCCTATAAGGGATTCAAAAGTTCAAGGTAGCCCTTCCCTTTTCAGTTAATTCTGTCTGCAAGTGTCCTTTTTGTTGTATCAAGACATATGCTGAATATATAGATATATATTAATTAACCCAATTAATTCAACAATCAATGTTGACCACCACAAGTGTGTACATATCTTTGCTTATTTTTAGTTTACTATTTTTATTGCTAATATTTGAGTGTAGTCTTCTCTGTGTTCAAGTCTTGTGATATGTGGGATTCTCACATGCTCTGTTCCATTATGACTTGGTTCATATTTTAGAGATACTGTCAAAAAGTAAATAGTCTGAACACTTATAATATTTATTCAATAATTTATTAGGCAACCAAAATGAAGTTTTAAGAAATGTAAATATTTTAGAATAAAGTCTAGTATTAAATTTCAAACTATTATTCACTTGCTCTTAATAAGTTAATTTTATTTAAAGATTAATTTTAGATTTTAGTTTATGTGTATGTGGTGAGGGTATGTGCATTTGATTATCCATGTTCATGGAGGCCAGAGGTTTTAGGGTACTGATCTTTCTGGAACAGGATTTTAGTAGGTTGTGATATGCCCAAAATGGGTCTTTGGAACTGAATTAGTGTTCTTTACAAGACCAGTTTACACTATTTTTTTTTAAACTGGAAAAGACTACAAATTAGTCTATTTATGTGGAGTGAACCTGGGCTGGAAATAAGAATGAACACCATTGAGCACATAAATGTAAGGGCAGAACGAGAAAATAAGTTACAAGTATGATTAAGATTGAGGTAAAAAAAATCAAATGCAATAGGGTATAAGTCACTTTTCTTGTTGAGTTGATAAAACACCATTATCATGTTAATTTATAGAAGAGCAGAATATTTTGCTTGGAGTTGCATACACTAAGCATCGACCACTGTTGAGAGCATGGCAGCAAACACTGGATGTTGTGGAAGGTACAAGACACAGAGAACTCACATTTTGAACTGTCAAAATTTGGGAGATAATTAAAAATAATATGTTATATGAATGCTACCATATAATTTAACCAATGAAGCATGCTTTCCCCTAAAAAAGTATTATGTATCCCAACAACATGATACAAAATAGCTTATAAAGTCATTGTCATATCTTAAAGTTTCTGATGCTCAGGAAATAACAATACTATTTGGATTTCTTTTAATCATGATTTTAAGCAAGAAAATGGATATTTAAGAAGTTAAGCCACTTTTCAGTATTAAAGTGTTGCTTTATATAAGTAGAAGAATTCACACAAAACCTTTTGTAATGAAAATCTGTTGTTTGGTATTATCAAGATTTATTCCTCTTTTAGTAAATACTATTTGAAAAATGTATATAAATCATTAACTGGCAAAAATACATATTAGAAATATCATCTGTATAGACTTTGTATTGATATAATCTATGCAGAGAGCACACACTTGGATAAAATCCTCCTGAAGTCAGGAGAAAAAGTCAGCCAGACTAACAGCTTATAAATAGTTTAAATCAGTGTTTTATCTATGTACTTTATATACTGATTTAAACATTGCTACTAGACCTAAATAATTATTATTTGTATAACTAGTGGACAGTTAATTGGGAAAAATTACATATTGAAAAAGCCTTCGGCACTCCGCCACCTTTGCTCCAGTGGCCGGGAAGTTGGGACAGCCAGGCTCTGAGAAAGACAGGCATAATATCGATTGGGTCTCGGGCAGCTTGTGTGTATGCGGCTCCCAAGTGCTGGGCTGATCTGCAGTAACCAGCGCGCCAGCTCTGCTGTGGGACTTCTGCCTGGCAGAGGGACCCCGCACTGGGCGGGAGCCTACCAGCTTCCCTTCCGCGACCTCTGTTCCAGGAGACTGCACTGAAGAGACAGGGACCCAGGCTGTCCCCAATATAACATCACTTGGGACACGGCCTGTTGGGGCTTCTGCCTGCGCCCAAGAACGGGACAGCGCTGTGGTCGTCTGGGTGCCAGATCTGCAGGCCATCGCCTCTGCAGGGTGAGCAGCACCATGGAGAGAGTGCAGAGTGCACTCCACCATCTTTGCCCCAGTGGCCGCGAAGTTGGGACTGCCAGGCTCTGAGACAGACAGGCATAATATCGCTTGGGTCTCGGGCGGATTGTGTGTACGTGGCTCCCAAGAGCTGGGCAGATCTGCAGTAACCAGCGTGCTAGCTCTGCTGTGGGACTTCTGCCTGGCAGAGGGATGCCCCCTCCCCCCCCACTCTAGGAGAGATCACACACCCCTGCACAGGGCAGGAGCCTACCAGCCTCCCTTTGGTGACCTCTGCTCCAGGAATCCACTAGGCTGAGCCTTTGGATGTGCAAGGACTCCCCAATATAACATCACTTGGGGCAAGGCACATCAGGGCTCCAAAGTCACTCAGGAGCAGGGCAGGCCCCAGAAATTTGTGCCAGGGGAATCCTGGTAAACCAGCGGGGGCAGAAATAGCTTTGCAGGCTCACAGGAGGTCCAACCAACAGCCAGTGACAGCAGGACCAACTAACACCAGAGGTATCCAGATGGCAAAAGGCAAGCGTAGGAATGTTACTAACAGAAATCAAAGTAATATGGCACCATCCGAACCCAACTCTCCAACAGCAGCAAGTCCTGGATACCCCACCACACCCAAAAGACAAGATCTGGATTTAAAATCAGTTCTCATGATGCTATTAGAGGATCACAAGAAGGACACAAATAAATCTAATAAAGAATTACAGGAGACCATGAATCAACGGTTAGAAGCCCTTACAAAGGAAACACAAAAATCGCTTAGAGAAATGCAGGAGAACATGGATCAAAAGATGAGGCGCACAAGGAGACAACACAAAAATCGCTTAACGAGATGAATCAACGGGTAGATGCACTCACAAAGGAATCACAAAAATTGCATAAAGAAATGCAGAAGAGGGGGTTGAATGGAGAAAAGAGGGAGGGAAGGGGGCTTATGGGACTTTCGGGGAAGGAGGAAATGGGAAAGGGGAAATGATTTGGAATGTAAATTAAAAAAAAAAAGAAGTAAAAAACAAAAAAAAAAGAAAAAGCCTTCCACACACAAGAAAAAAAATTTCAAGAAGTCACATGACTTGTAGAGAATTCAGAATGTAATAATCTAATTCAAAAGCAATTTAGAAAGTAATTTTCATTAATTTCTATTAAAATGCTTGAAATTCTTTTTAATTAATTGTACTTAATTTATATCATAAAATATCATTAACTAATCAAATATGTGTAAAATTGCTAAAGAATTTTTTAATTCTTAGAATATAACTGAGGGTAAGATGGATTTTTCTTGCTGCAAAAGTAGTGCAAAACACTATTTAGAACACAATATAACCTTATTTTTCCATGAATTTATGCTGATAAATTTACTACTTATATATAATAATTTTAGCTTGTTAATGTCAGTCTTTTAAAAATAAACCTAGAACATTAAAACTATATCACAAATTGTAAGCTAGGTCTCTGTAGATGCAAACTGTTCATGGACTTAAAAACAATTGACAACCAAAATAAAATTCACATGTGGTGTCCAGAAGTACAAAGAAAGAGTTCCTGTGAATATGAAGCCTATGTGTGGATTATATAAATACACAGCTTCCCTATGGAGGGGTCATGCTTACACTATGGTTTGGATGATTAGTGAATAAAAAAATCTTATCACACTGTACTAAAGACAGGAATAAATACCATAATATTAAACAGTACATGTAAAAATGTGAAGGTCTTTTGTTGATAAAACCATTATAAAATTAAAATTGGTTTCTTTATGACAGTATGCACTCTAAGCCACTGAGCCATCATTTTAGCCCCAATATTTCTCTTTTAAAGGATAGAAATACTAAAGCCTATTTGTTTCAATGTTTTACATCTATGCTTAATATTCTATGTTGTTCAAGTTTAATCAAAGGTTTTGTTTATTTTGTTTCCTTTTAAGATAAACTTAACAATGCAGATTACTTTCTCATGAGATTCCCTGAACTTTGATAGTGTACACAAGAAAGTTTTTTTCTTGTGTGTGGAAGGCTTTTTCAATATGTAATTTTTCCCACCTAACTGTCCACTAGTTATACAAATAATAATTATTTAGGTCTAGTAACAATGTTTAAATCAATATATCTTTGAGAGATATAATCTTTGAGAGATTAGGATTTTAATAAAGACAGATATTAAGTAAGGTTCACTTAAAATCAGCAAAATAGCCCAGTGTATAAAGGTACTTGCTGCCAAGAATAAAGGTCCGAATTTCATTCCCAAAATGCACTTAGAATGAAAGTACCAGTCAGGAAAAGTTTCCTCTGACCTCCACAACGCCCATGGTACAAATACACTGAAATAATTGTAAAAAATGAACAAGTAAAATTACATAGCTATTTAAGAAATTGTTTTAATCACATGCCATACTTATTTCTATTGCAATATGGAAGACTTGTGGAAAGAAGATGCTTCATGAAGTCCACATTTTCACAAGCACCTTTTTTTTGTTTATTTTATTTTCTATATTCTTTATCATTGAAACTGTTTAGAAGTTAGTTTAAACAGTTTCTCTTCCTTCCCTGTGATAGAATAGTAGTTGAAATAAAAGGAACAAGATTCAAAGAGATGGCATAACAGCTGATATAAATGATTTAAAGTAGTGAAGATTTATGTCAGCCTACAGTTTCTGAGGTATCAGTATGCAATGGGGGAAGGTTTTGCCAAGCAAAGCAGTCTATATCACATTGAACATTTAATGCTTATAGGAGTGGCTTTTATCCTTTCTTTGTTGATATTCAGTATTTCCCTCAACCTGTACGGTGGTGACACCCATATTCGTGGTTAGATTTTTTGCCCAGTAATTGCTGGAAATTTCTTCATAAATGTCAAGAGAATTGGGCTTCAATGAGTCTTTTAGGTATCCAATAAAGTTGGCAATCAAAATTAACCTGTAGGCCTCCAAGGGTATGAGAGTAGGAGGGCGGAGCCTGCCTCCTGCCAGTGGATGACCTTGGCTGGTGCCCTAGCCAGAGCAGTACTGGAGATCTCACCCTGGTGGTACAGAGAAGGGAGCTGGACTTTGACCAGCTCAGCTATCACCAAGGCTCAAATTCACTGAGTTGGCCTACCAAAAATCTAATTCATCTGCCAGTCCTGCTAATCCAAAACTGCAGGATCTCCATGACACAGGGCAACACCAGAATAACCAGTAGGAGTCCTGATGAGGATTCAGAAACCAGAGATCTTAAACCAAACCAATGACTCATCGGAATGCACTCTTCCAAATGAAGATGTTTGGACAGAGGGATACATTGTGGGATACATTGTGAGCTACTAGCTTCCAGGATGAGATGTTTTCCATGGTTTTTGTTGTTGATGACGACGATGACGGTGGTAGTAATGATGATGATGATGTCTGTTGGTTTATTTGTGCATGTTTTATTTTGTTGGGGAGGATGCAAAGGCAAAGGGTAGATATGAGGCATGTGTGAGTGAGACTAAAGTGTATGATGTGAAACTCACAAAGAAACAATACAAGTTTTTTTAAAGGCCATTTTAAATGATAAAATTAAGTTTAAAATAATCATTGTTCTTAAAGTTATTTTATTTGTATGTTTTTAAATGCAAATTCAGTCACTTTAAAGTAAGATGTTTACATTTCCTCTGGATATATATGTAAATGCATATTAATTAAAAAGACTGAACTGATACATGAAAAAGACTAAATTACTTAAATATGCATGACAAAATCTAATGACGCAATGTGTAGTCAGTCTTGACAAGGTAACCGTATTAAAAATGGATCATGTTCAGAATTCATTCACATTCTCTCAACTCTAACCTAATTACACAGGGCTTAGAGAGGATATGCATATAGATATATAGATGATATAAAGATATATAGATAGACACAGATATACAAATATATAAATATGATATATAGATATAGATGAGATATAGATATATAGAGGGATAGATATATTAGATAGATGATTGATAGATAGATATAGATAGATAGATAGATAGATAGATAGATAGATAGATAGATAGATAGATAGATATAAATCTGCAAAAAGCTGGGACACATGTGAAAGGGACAGTTTTGATGATCCAAAGGCACAGGATCTCCATGACACAATAATGTGAGTGGGTGTGTGTGTGTGGGTGTGTGTGTGTGGGGGTGTGTGTGTGTGTTTGTGTGTCTGTGTGTGTGTTTGTGTGTGTGTGTGTGTGTAATCTGAAACGGCAAATGGAGAATTTTATAATCAGTATAGCACAAAATAAAGCTATGATATTACCTGTTCATATGATGTTAACTATAGAGTTTAAAGACTGCTTTTGACATGAAACTCTTCCTGACTATCCTTGCTAAGAAATTAAAAGAAAAGGCATGCAGAAAAGAGGGAGTAATTGTTGAAAATACAATATTGCTATTGCCCTCCATAGAACAGAGAAGCTACTTAACTCCAATTTGTCTTAGTGCTATTAAACTATGGTACATTCATTATTCTTCACAACAACAAAATCCCCTTGTAATCAGGTTAGAGTTGAGAGACTGCAGATGAATCCTGAACGTGAGCATTTTTAATACGGTTGCCTTGGCAAGGCTGACTACACATTGCATCACTAGATGTTGTCATGCATATTTAAGTATCTTTTTAGTTTTCATATGTCAGTTCACTCTTTTCTAATTAATTTACATTTACAGCATCTGACTGATCACAGGAGACAAATTTCTAATTAATTCAGGCCACTTGTAGAAGCAAGTATTTTCAATTAAAAATAAACAACTGGTAATTTTCTCAGAAATCTGAATGATCACAGTTCTGCCATTTTATACTTGTTCTGTTCAAGGTCACTAGTGACCATAGTAATACGCAATCCAGCATCAGCATATTCATGAACCAAAAATTGTATTTGTCTTCTCAGCAGTGATTTATAGTACATCTCCTTTTGAACATTGCTACTCATTTATTTCAATGCACTCTGCCTTGCTGTATTGCTTTGTACTTCTTCTAATATCTGTTTTTTTATTTGTCCATTTATAGATTAATATTATTTTTTTAAATGCTTCTGATACCAATTATCTTTTAAACTCATTTTTAAGTAATCACTTGCTAGTTCCTTTATCATGTTTGCAAAAAGGGTATTGAAATCTACAATTACATAAAGAAATCTGAAAGAATAAACAACAGTAAATCAGAAGACAAGATGATACTTTCAAAGAGGAAACTCACTATAGCAGGTAAGGCTGGATATTTGCACACTGACAAGGAGCCTTCTATAAAAACAAGACATTGTTTTTGTAATTTTGTGAGATTAACAAAATGAACTCACAGAGATGAAGAAGCAAGCATGGACTTGCAAGGGTCTGTGCCAAGTCCTTTGTATTTATGCTGTGTTCTATGCTACATTCCTTAGCTTGGTATTTTTGTGAGACTCTTACAGTGGGAGTTGGTCTGTCTCTCACTCCATTGCATGCTCTTGGGACTCTTCTTTCTATTGGATTGCCTAGGCCAACCTTAATATAAGAGCTTTTGCCTTGTATCTTGTATCTCATTTTCTTCTGCTTGACTGTCATCATTTTCAGGCATGCACTTTTCTGAAGGGAAATGAAGGTGGGGTGGATCTGTGAGAAAGGAGATGGGGTAGGGGACTGGCAAGAAAAAGGGGGAGAAATTTTTATTGGGATGTATTGTATAGGAGAAAAATCTATTTTTAATTAAACTTTAGAATTTTTAGTTATATATTGTTGTGCTACATAATAGCCAATGATTTGATGCTGTAAAGTAATTCCTTATGAGTCTTTGGGCCGTGAAAGGCATAAGGACCATGTCTAACTCATGGTGAGTGACTCTTTCACACATATACCATTAGTTGTCTCATATGGCATTCAGCCCTTCTAGAATAGATAGACATGTTAAAAACCAAGTTGTCTGCACATGTTTATGAGATTATTCCAGCAATTTGGTTGAATAATTGTTACAGTAACAGTGGAAATCAAGAAACGAAAGTAGAAAAGTATGCATTTCAAGCATTGTCTAGATCCAGTGCCAAGTGTCAGACAATATGAGCTCACTCCAAAGTAAATTAATTAAAGGCACTAATGCAATGTTTTGAGTCAATTCAATATGTCCACTTTATAAGTTATTGTCTGCTGTTCCACACCTTTGTTATTTTCAAACTGAACTCCTGTTATTTACTTAGTGATCTTATTGAGGTTTGCTTCTTCCAGCTGTCTGCTTTCAGTATATCTCAATCTGCTATTCTTTCTTCCTGTAAATAACCTTCATATCAATTATACAAAATCTTTATACTAGCAAATTATATACATATATACATACAGGTATAGGTACAGGTACAGGTATAGGTATCCATGATCATTAGTGTTCATCTGGTTTATCCAACATTAGATAAACTATGAACTTTGCTACAATAAAAGAATAAATAGGAAAAAGGGGAAAGACAGCTAGTAGTTTCTGTCTCTGTCAGTCTATATATATATGCCTCTAATCTATTATATATCTGTCATCTATTAATTTATCTATCATTTATCTATCATCTATCAATATCTAATTTTAATCTACCTTTCATATGTATATATAATCTATGTATCATTTATCTATTATCTATTTACCTTATTTGCATATTATCTTTCTAACTTCTATTATCTACTATATGTGTGTATATACATACATATATATATATATATATATATATATATATATATATATATATATCCATGATATATCATATCATCTATCCCCACAGGTATAGAGGCGTGTAGTTGGGCCTACAGTAACCAAAACTCTGAGCCAAAATTACTACTTTCCCTTCAGCACTTTCCTCAGTTGTATGTGTGTGTGTGTGTTTGTGTATGTGTGTGTAAGTACATATTAATAAATAAAACTTAAACATCTTCATCATGTTTTGATCAATAAAATGGGATGGAAAAAACATTAAAAACAAACATTGTAATTCTAATGATGTCTTTATAATGACAAAATTTTGTAGACAGAGACAGAAGGGTTTTGAGGTTAAAACTGGACAAAGTATAGACATAGTAAGACAATGTATCAGAACACTGAAGAACAATGAATTTGGTCAAAAACTCATTACAAGAAAGCTCTTTGACTTTATGTTTTAATAATTGAATATGATGTGCCTATCAATTAGCCTTCTAAATATTTATATTTATGCCTATATATCAGGAAAGTTTTCAAATTTTGCCATAAAATCTTAGTGGTTACTGAAGAGACTTGTGATTATTCAAAGTACTAAGAACAACTGACATTTGAATTATAAGCCCTAAGTGGGATATCTATATCAACCCCTACCTCCCAAGGCTCAGAGAGCATCACAGAAGAGAGACTGTAATGTTATAACAACTGCCAGAGGTGAATTGTTCTGGAATGCCTTCTTCCAGGAATGGTATGACTTTTGTTCTGATAAGTCTGTTTTTACAACTCTGATTATCAGCATAATACCTGAAAAGGATGGTCTACATCAACATGCTAGTCATGGAACAGAAAAGAGATTACAGTGTCTCATCCCCTCTCTCCACTGAGGAGTTATATGTAGTTGGCTGCTGATAGGAGAGGGAGAGACACTTGTTTGAATGAAAAAGGCACTGGCATGCTGCCTGTGCTCAAGGAAATAACCCCACTCAAACTCCAGTATTTAACCCTAGTAGTAATAAGTAGCTCACCAGGGAGGAAGAAAAGAAGAAAATAATGGGTGAGGGGAAAGTGGGGAAGAAGGGAAGAAAGAAAGGAAGGATGAAGAAAAAAGGAAAGGAAGGAAAAAAAAAGAATAAGGGAAAAAGTAACAAAAGGAAGGAAAAAAGAAAGACAGAAAGAAGAAAGAAAAAAGAAGAAAAGAAAAAAGGAAGAAAAGAAAGAAAGAGAAAAAGAAAGAAAGGAAGGAAAGAAGGAAAGAGAAAGGAAGGAAGAAAGGAAGGAAGGAAGAAGAGAGAGAGAGAGAGAGAGAGAGAGAGAGAACAGCCATGCCAGACTCCTGTCTGTGAGCACATCATAGCATCAGAAATAGTGTCAGGCCTTGGTGCCCTCCCATGAGATAGATCCCAAGTTGGGCTTGTCATTGGACTGTGTTTCTTTCAGTCTCTTCTCCATTTTTGTCCCTGAAGTTATTTTAGATAGCAAAAGTTCTGGGTCAGAAGTTTTGACTGTGGGTTAGTAACCCTGTCCTTCCCCTTGAAACCCTGTCTATCTACTGGAGGTAAACTTTTCATGTTCCCTCTCCTGAATGTTGGGCATTTGGGCTAAGGTCACACCTACCGAGTACTTAGAGTCTCTTATCTCCCAGGTCTCTGGTATTTTCTAGAGGGATCTCCTACCTCCTACCCCTTGGTACTAATGGTATTAACCTCCATTCATTCTCTTGGACCTCTAGACTTCTCTCCTCCCCCTTTTCCTCTGCCCCCTCTCCTCTCCAACCCAAGTCCTGTTTGTGATGCATCTATAGCACTTGATCTATTTCCTAAGTTGACCATCTACAGGGTTTACAGGGTTGTCTTCCTTAGTATGTTCTTTATTGTTTCTATTTCCATTTTTTGTTCTTGAACCATTATGTTCAATTTCTTCACCTGTTTGATTGTATTTTCCTGTATTTAAGGGGTTTATTTGTTTCTTCTTTAAGGATTTTTACATGTTTGCCTGTGTTTTCCTGTATTTCTTTAAGTGAATTCTTTATATCCTCCTTAAAGGCCTATATCATCTTCATAAAACAGGATTTTAGGTCATTATCTTGCTTTTCAGGCATGTTTTGTTGTCCAGGGCTTGCTGTAGTAGAAGAACTGGGTTCTGATGGTGCTAAATTGCATTGGGTTCTGTTGCTTGTGATCTTGTGCTTGCCACTGGCCATCTGTTTTCTCTGGTATTAACTGATTTGGATGTCTCTAACTAGATCTGACCTCCTTGGAGGCAGGCAGTGCTGTCTCTGGTTATGGTGGGCCTCTTGTGTCTATGTTTAGAGTAGTCCTCCTGTGTCCCTGGTTACCGTGGAACTCCTAGAAAACAGGCAGGTTCTGTCCCTGATTACTTCAGGCCTCGTGGGAGTCAAACAGGCTATGGTTTGTTGGAGGGTATTGGCTGGCTGATCAGGTCTGGTTGGAGAAGCAGATGAGAAGGAAGGTGGCAGATGGCAGGGTGAGTGGATCCCCAAGTCAGCCAGGCTCTGTGTCTTTGGTTACTGCGGACCTCCTGAGAGGCAAGCAAGCTGTACCATGGGTATCTTTTTGCTGATTGCTGATGTGGCTTGGGCAGGAAGCAGACAGGAAGAAGGGTGGAGTGTTGCAAGGTATTTCCTATCCATTCACATTGAGGCAGTGAGGAGTGAGAAAGAGAGAGAGAGAGAGAGAGAGAGAGAGAGAGAGAGAGAGAGAGAGAGAGAGAGAGAGAGAGAGGCGGATATCCAGATGGCTTCAGACATATTTCTGGTGTTTTGGAGAGGTTAGAAATATTGGGATAATACTTTATCATTGTAAGTTGGCATTATGTAACTGGGAGTTTCATATAAATAATTATATTTGTTTAACTATTCAAGTTTAAGAGTCATGCTTTACTGTGTACTTGGAAGGAGTAGGAGCTGGGCAGGAACTTGGGGCTACCGCCATTTACAGAGGTTTATAGAGTCTATGGCTGGGATGCTGTGAGTGCTAACTGGAAGAGATTTACTCAGTGGCAACAGTGAGAGCAGCCCTGAGCCCCTGAGCAAGAACCACCAGGACTTGGTGCAGAGGCAAGGCGGGGCGGTACCACAACAGTGGAGTTCCGGTGTGGTGGTGTGGGAGGTGGGTCCCACATCAGCTGGACCTGGTGGTTGTCCCAGCTGGCATCAGTATTTGGGCTATATTCTCACCTGTGTCCTTGATTACTGCAGATCTCCTGAGAGACATACAGGCTGTAGGTGTGGGTGGGTATCTTGACACTCTTCTGGTCAAGTGTTCACTTTAATTGCTTAGAAAACAGACATTACTATTTGCTAACTAAAAGTGTATGCACCAACATTTTATTATGAAGTCGAAAGTTAACCCAGAACAAAATGTCTTCACTTTATGAAAATTCCTCTATCTTTGGGGTCCTAAATTTAATGATTCCCAGCCCTCACATCTCTACAGTAAGAGATGACCTATTGTAATTCTGAATGATGCTGAGCAGTATCTCTTGCTGTATTTTATCTAAATCATATATATCAGAGCATCTCTACTACAGGCAATATATAAAAATATGAGATGTAGACACTAGTTTACAAAGTCTCTCTTTTAAGACTAAGGTGATTTCCTTAAAATACCTTCAGGGCCACTTGAGAAATAGAACTAATGAGAAGTAGATCTTGAGGCCACTATAGCATTTATTGCTATCATACTGTCCATCAACCTTAAAGAAAATTCTGCAGTATACAATAGTGAAAGTTTGTTGCTCTTGTGTCAGTGGGATGCATCTAATCATGTGCTCATGTGGTAACAACCTTACTGTTCTTGATTCATCAGGACTGGGACTGGTTCTGTAAAAATGCTGCTAATTGTGATGCAACAAATATGGGGCACGCAACGAGTCCATTTCATGCTTCTATCATTCCATTTGCCCACACAAATCTTACACAAGAGTGTAGGATAGATTGCCTCATTACTTATGGAAGCTCAAAATGGTGTCTTGTAGGTATAACCATATATAAAAGTCTGGGGAGACTTTGAGTTCATTTCTCCCAGACACTACAGTCCTAACATTTTCTAACATGATATGGGTCTACTTATTTTTCCCAATTTTTGTAGTGAACAACAGAGGACTTTATCAAACTCCTTTACCTTTTTGCATCAAATCTTGTCTGTTTGCAGTTTTGGAAGTCAGCACACACTCTACACCACGAATATTTCTGAACCAACTTCCTAAATCCCACATTTGGTTTTTATAATGCTTTATTAGTTACCATCATGTTGCTATTTAAAAAAAATGCCCAACAGAAAATAATTAAGCAAAGAGAGCTTTGTTGGTCTCAAGTACAAAAGACACAATCCAATATGTTGGGGAAACCAGTAAGCATGATTATTAAGCCACTGATTATACCACATGTGCAGCCAAGAAACAGTTGAATGCTTGCACTCAACTGGATTTTTTTTTTTGTTTTCAACTTGGGGCCTTGAACCCCAGGCTACACATAGTAACCCTTCCCTCCTCAAGACAATCTTTCTCTAAACACCCTGATAGACAGGGTCATTAGGGTGACTCCATGATGATTCAAAATCAGTCAGGTTGGCAATGAAAAGGAAGCATCACAACTACATTCAACAAAACATTTAAGTTTGTTCTATTTTTTTCCTCTTTCACCTCACAGTCTTACCAATATTATTGTTTTCTAACTGAAATCCAGAGAAATGCCATTTGTTATCACTTCTAAATGAATTTTGGGCTAGTATTAGTTCAGTCACACAGGATATTAGAATACTGTATTTTTAACTTGCTTTCTGTTTGATAACTGATTCCCTGCAGTGTAGTTATCAGCTTTGCCATCAAACAGCTTGATACTTTCAATTATACCCGAAGCTAAGGAAATTCTATCACCCGTGTAAGTTTTCAGTAGCCCAGGGCACACTGAGTCAATGAGCCATACATTAATAATGTCCTCAGGAAAACCTGAACTATATAGACTGCTACAGTGGCACATACCACACCTGTTTCTTTCTAATTTCTTTTAGTTATCGTAGACCAGGCACTGTTAAATAAAAATTGTTTAATGTAAGGTAAATAATTCTATTTTAAGAATGTAAGAGCCACATTAGAGGTATACAGAAAACAGCAGAACTTATATTCAGAACCAATAATCTGCCTTCCATATATTATTTAATTATTTCCTAATACTATCAAATACCATTGTTATTGTCTCCCTTGACTTAGGATTCAATGGGGCCTTCAAACAATGAAATAACTGGACCAATATGACATAACTAGCAAACCTTAGACGTGAGAAAGTAATACATTTTTGTTTTATTCCTTCCATGGTTATGTGATTTGGATTTACAACATATTCTTTAATCGTGACATATTTTACCTGTATTCAAGGGTGTGACACAAATATAGCAGAGAAAATGCATGCAGTCATTAGATGTGCATTGTAAAACAGACATACTCAGAGATGCTTGGGAGCCAGGGATAAAGAAAGCATGGCTTTGGTACTCACAGCTGGCAGGCCACCTACATGCCAGTTTAAATAGATTTACCTTAGGAAAATGCAAATGTTACTCTTATGCACAATCAAATAAAATATGTGACCATTATAATTCTTTTACTGCCATAGAAATAGCAAGCAGAAAATATTAGGACAAAGAAAATAGAAATAAATCTCAAGTCCCAAACTGTGTCTGCCCACACTTAGGTGTGCCTACAATTCTGTTTGCTAATTGTTAGGGTTTTAAGCTGTATTTCACCTTTCCAGCCTGAGACCACTCTTCTTCCCTTGGATCTACTTTATGAAGTGACTCCATGAAAGTCTGATCTATTCTTCTCAAGAGCTCTATGGGGAATCAATTTAAATCTTTGTGGGGGCAGCCATTAGGGTGGGGTACAAGAAAACCAAGCAGGCAGCTTTGGGACGTCTTGTCACTGATTTTTAAATAGTTGAATTAGGTAGAAAAACTATTTCATTTAATAAAAGCTAGAACAGCTCCAAAGCTCTAAATAGAATATAAGGAATACAGAATACTTCAGAGAAATACAGAAGAGAGCAAAACACAGAACCATCAACAGTAAGGGTCAACGGTCTACCCCTATACACTGATATGTGGCACTTTCTGCATTCTGCCTGTGGACAGAGTGGGAGAACTACAAAGTGTGATGCTTAGAAAACTTTTTTTTTGTTTTGTTTTGTTTTTTCGAGACAGGGTTTCTCTGTGTAGCCCTGGCTGTCCTGGAACTCACTCTGTAGACCAGGCTGGCCTCGAACTCAGAAATCCTCCTGCCTCTGCCTCCCAAGTGCTGGGATCAAAGGCGTGTGCCACCACCGCCCGGCAGAAAACTTTTAAAAAATGTTTTTTTTTGTTGTTGTTTTTTTTTTTTAATTAACGAGCTGTAGGCCTAAACTGGGCAAGTACTTAGCTATTCTAACCTACATCAAAGCCACAGGCCTAGTGTTACTTGCCAACTGATTCTTGCTTTGTTTGTTCTCTTAAAGAATGTAAAAAAAAAAAAAAAGTTTTCCAAAAACAGAAGCTTGGCATTCTTTTTAATTTATTTACTCACAATATCAGCCCCCTTCTGCTCCCAATATCCATCCCCTCATGTATATCCTTGTCCCCATTCTTGCCTACCCTTCTCAGATGAGAAGCATGAGCCCCCTTTGGATATCATCCACTACCCCTCCCCAACCCAAGAACATCAAGTCACTGTGGGACTAGGTATATCCTCTCCCATTGGGTGAAACAAAGCGCACAGTTTAGGGAACAGGATCTGAGATTCTTTTAAAGAAACTAAAAACATAGATGGTTGTTAAGGGAAAAGGATCTTTATTGCACATCTACTTTCACTCTTTATATATCCTTTCATTTGGCAAGCTATTCCTTTTGCAGGAACTTGGTCATGCCCACCACTGGAACAAACAACTGCTATAAGAAAAAGCAATCCCCCGATGCAGTCTTACCAAAATCATTATTAAAAATTCCTTGAAGCTGTATAATTTTGTTAACAAACATTATCCTGGTCAGCAAATCTAACCAGAAAAACCAATTTTTAAATGAGAAATTAGGGTTGAGAAGTTGGCTTAGACAATAGATGCTTTTCTGTGGAAGCATGAAAACCTGTGTTTGGGTTTCCAACACTCATGTTCATAGCTGTGCAAGGTAGCCTAAGTCTGTAATCCCATTGGAGTTGGAGGAGGTGTGGGTGGGCTGGAAACAAACTTAACCAAATCAGTGACCTCAGGGGTTAATGTGCTTTTCTGTCTCAAAAAAAAAATTACAATGTGAAGAAGAACTAAATAAAACACTTAGCATCGACACGTGGCATTCCTCATACTAAGAATACATGTACACAACAATATGCACACTTGCACATATTCGTAAAACACACATATACAAGTACCACACAGAAAAACACACAACACATATATATCATACAAGCACATATGAAGACAATAATGATAATTATTTTACAACAAATAATTATTTTTTGTTAAAATAATTCCTTATTGGAGTAAAGTAAGTGATTAAAATGTAATATATTTGAAAATGATTGAGAGAAAAAGGACAAAAAATGAAAAAAGAAATTCTTAATTTTATGGCAGAGTTGGCACATCCATCTCTCAGTAAATATTTTACTAACAGTCAAGCTAGAATGGTTTACTCATTCATGCCTTCCTATCTGAAAAACATCTGTTAAAATGGTTTCTTCATCTAGAACTTGTAGAATAGGAGGAACAGCACAAAGATAGCAAGTTTAAGGACTGCTTTGTTTACAAAATGAGTTTTAAGGCCTCTCTGGACAACATAATGAGACCCTGTGTCAAAATGGAAAAGTAAAAAACAAGAAGTTTGGGCTATAACAGAGAGGTAGAACACTTGCCTAGCACCAGTAAGGGACTGGGTTCGAACTCTAGTAATTCAAAACAGTCAGTTAGCTTCATCTTTTGAAGTGTTTGATGAAAAGCAAAGCCAGGCTGGGTGATGGTGGTGCACACCTTTAATCCCAGCACTTGGGAGGCAGAGGCAGGAGGATTTCTGAATTCGAGGCCAGCCTGGTCTACACAGTGAGTTCCAGGACAGCCAGGGCTACACAGAGAAACCTTGTCTCAAAAAAACAAAATAGAAAAAAAAAGAAAAGAAAATCCAGGTCACTTAAAACATGCTAGGAGTAGAGAGGATTTGAGAGGTGATGCTAAGAATTGAAGATAATAGTTAACAGAAAACATGTAAGAGAGATAAACTCCTGGAAAAGTTGTATAATCCCATGTGGTCAGCCCCAGATACATGTACAAAATATAAAATTATATGGACTTACTCAGAATGTTGTAAATACACTTGCACATATATGCATACATGCATATACACACATGTACATGTGTGTAACAATACTGTATAACAAAATACATCATGATTTTGGAGGGAATACCGATACAAGGGAGGAATTTGAGGGTAAGGAGTAGACAAGAATAATGTAAATGCATCAATCAAGTGTGAATCTCACACAAAATGATATTAAAACAAACACCTGATTGAGACTGCTGGCCCTTCTACAGGATTGCTTCTCTTCACATCTTTTTTCAGCCTTCTCTAACTCAAAAACAGGGGTCAGCCACTTCTGTCCATTGGTTGGGGGCAAATATCTGAATCTGATTCTTTCAGCTGCTTGAAGCGTCTTCCAGAGTGTGGTCATGCTAGGTCCCTTTTTGTGAGCTCTCCTTAGCCTCAGTAATAGTGTCAGGCCTTGGGACCTTCCCTTGGGCTGGATTCCACTTTGGGCCTGTTGCTGGACCTTCTTTTCCTTAGGCTCCTCTCCATTTCTATCCCTATAATTCTTTCAGATAGGGTTGTGACTATCTGAAAGATAGAGTTGTGACAGTGGAATGGGCCCCTCTCCCTCAAACTAGACCCCCGAAATCTTTCAAACACTAGACCACCAAACAGGCAGCATACACCACCTAATATGAAGCTCCCAACACACATAGGTAAAGGACTGCTGGATCTGTGTTCATTCAGAGATGATGCACCTTACCCTCAAGAGGCTGGAGGCCCCAGAGTGTTTTGAGGACAAGGAGGGATGTGGGGGTGGGTAAATCCATGTGAAGACAGGGTGTGGGGAGTAGGTATGGGATGTGGAACAGTCAGAGGGTGGACAGGGGTGGTGGGTAATAAAATATGGAGTGTTAATTAATTAATTAATTAATTAATTAACACTGAGGTCCCCTTGCTCAGGCCGATGTTTGGCTGTGTATATTGCATCTGTATTGGTCCAGGTCTGGCAGAGACTCTTAGGGGACAGCTATACTTGGACTCCTGTCAGTAAGCACTTCTTGGCATCAGCAATAGTGTCTGGGTTTGGTGTCCAGAGATGGGATGGATTCCTACGTGGGGCAGTCTCTGGGTGACCTTTCCTTCAGTTTCTGCTCCACTCTTTGTCCCTGCATTTCCTTTTTTACAGGAGGAATTCTGGATTAATATTAATTAATTAATTATTTAATTAATTAATTAATTAATTAATTATTTAGTTAATTAATTATTTAATTAATTAAATAAATAAATAAATAATTAACAAAACCTGAGAATAAAAATAAATTATTAAAGAAGAAAAACTAGGAAGACAGCTCAGTTGGTAAAGTGCTTGCAGCAAAACCATGGGGTCCTAAGCTCATATCCTCAGCATCAATGTGAACATAAGGGTGTGGCGACACGCACCTACATCCTAAAACTGGAAATGAAAGGCAGGAACATCCCAGTGACTCAAAGGCCGGCTTGTTTAGAAAATCAGTGAAGTCCAGATTCAGTGAGAAACTTTGTCTCAAAAATTAAAGGAGATAATCAGTAAATGAAGCTGTTCAACATCAGCCTGTTGTCCCCATATGCATATTCATAAGTGTGCGCAACAACATTCACCACCCACATGTACATATACACATATAAAGTACTCACACTTGTAAATAAAGAGGAAATGTTTTTTCATTTTATTGGTTATCTTACTTATTTACATTTCAAATGTCTCCCCATTCCCAGTCTCCCCTCCACAAGCCCCTTACTCCCTCCTTCCTCCCCCAGCCTCTATGAGGGTGCTCCCCCACCTGTCTACCCACTCCTGCTTCAGCTGCCTAGCATTCCCCTATCCTGGGTCATCAAGCTTCCACAAGATAAAGAGGATCCCCTCCCAAATGCCGGAAAAGAAATCTTCTACATATCCAGCTGAAGTCATGGGTACCCCCTGAGTACTCTTTGGTTGGTGGTTTAGTCCCTGGTAGCTTTGGTGGGGGGTATCTGGTTGATTAATATTATTGTTGCTTCTACAAGGTTGCAAACCCCTTCAACTCCTACAGTCCTTGCCCTAACTTCCCCATTGAGGTCCCCTTGCTCAGGCCGATGTTTGGCTGTGTATATTGCATCTGTATTGGTCCAGGTCTGGCAGAGACTCTTAGGGGACAGCTATACTTGGACTCCTGTCAGTAAGCACTTCTTGGCATCAGCAATAGTGTCTGGGTTTGGTGTCCAGAGATGGGATGGATTCCTACGTGGGGCAGTCTCTGGGTGACCTTTCCTTCAGTTTCTGCTCCACTCTTTGTCCCTGCATTTCCTTTTTTACAGGAGGAATTCTGGATTAATATTTTTGAGGTGGGTGGGTGGCCCCATCCCTCAACCGGGGGCCTTGCTTGTTTACTGGATATGGTCTCTACAACATTTTCAACAAATGGTGCTGGTTCAACTGGTGATCAACATGTAGAGGAATGCAAATTGGCACATTCGTATGTCCCTGTACAAAGCTCAAATCCAAGTGGATCAAGGACCTCTACGTAAAACCAGATATGAGGAATCTAATAGAAGAGAAAGTGGGAAAAAATCTCAAACACATGGGCACAGAGGAAAATTTCCTGAACAGAATACCAATGCTATTCTGCTTTAAGATCAAGAATTGACAAATGGGATCTCATAAAATTAAAAAGCTTCTGTAAGGCAAAGGACACTGTCAATAGGACAAAAGGGCAACCAACAGATTGGGAAAATGTCTTTACCAACCTACATCCGATAGAGGGCCAATATCCAAAATATATAAAAACTCAAGAAGTTAGACCCCAGAGAACCAAATAACCCTACTAAAAAGCATAGTACTCAGCTATTAAAAACAATGATTTTATGAAATTTGCAGGCAAATGTATGGAACCTGAAAATATCCTCCTGAGTGAGCTAATCCAGTTACAAAAGAGCACACATGGTATGTACCCACTGACAAGTGGGTATTAGCCAACTCACAGACTGTATGAAACTCAAGAAGAACACAGCAAAATGTGTGGATGTTATAGTCCTATTCAGTAGGAGGAAGAACATAATCTCTGGAAAGTAGAGGAGAGAGGAATCTGGGAGAGAGAAAGAGGAGGGGGAGGTAAAAAGAGGGGCCAGTTCAGATATGGGAGGAGATGGAGGAGAAGTACAGAGGAAAATCTTGTTCAAGTATTAAATGTGTATATCAAAGATGAGGGAATTCCGTGAGCTTGCAGAACTCTCACTACATCGTTCTGTGCAACCATAATAAGCACAAGATGGACACTCAAGGTCCAAGGCAAAATCTGGCTCAGAAAATCTAGTGAAATTGGATGAAAACAAGTTTAGCATCTTTCAGAACAGTATTAAAAACTACAAAATGCTTTGTTTCTCTTCATTCCATCTCTAGAACACACAACTGCAAATAAAATGAGGTGCAGTTAATAGATCCTCTAAAGTATATATGACCACTAAGGATCTAAAAGTGTTTCTATATAACACATATTTGAACTGCTATACTATTCATGGTCAGACAAACAAGACGTAGGAATTTGAACAGCTTTCTTGAATATGTTCAGTTTTTCTTTTCCTTCTATTGTAGTTATGAATTGAAAGACATTGATCAGTGTAGTAGAACCTATAGAGTCATATAAGAAACTATACTGTCTGGCTTCAAGTAAGCCTTGCTCCATTATCCACCTTCTAATGGTAAATGCATAAGCAAAATTGGTTCTTTTTAAGAGGTTTTAACCTCCGTTTCAATTTCTGAAGGAAGTTAAGTACATCTTACTTAGTCTATACAAGCTTAAAACAATGTGATATCCTGACTTGTCAATGCATTCATCTCACAAAGAAAGTATTTTTATTTGAGAGTCCATTGACTACTTTTGAAGAAAAAAATCAGTAAATTCTTTAAGCAGAATTTATCAGCCATACTTTCTATGTGGAACACAAGTTCAAACAAAACTAAAGAGGTAGGGAATAAAGACAAAGTCCATTTAGGTTATTAGAAATGATTCGTGTATTTCTTCTACTCTATCGATCCCAGCTAAAAAAGCTGAGTGCAGCAATATGCACCTATAATCTCAGAGGTGGGAAAGCGGAAGCAAGATTCTGGGAGCTTGCTGGCCAGCTGGTCTGGCCCAATCAGTGAATTTCAGGTTCTGCAATGGACAGCTTTTCCAAACTCCAGTGAAGAGTGATTAGGGAATATACTCATTTTTGACATCAGACCTCTACATACATAAATATGCACACACACACACACACACGCACACGCACACGCACACACACACACACAGACAGAGTTTAATTTTTCTTATATTATTTGGAACTTTTTCTGTTTTAGCTATTACATGGGCTTGTTGCCATAGATAACTTCAGAGGGCAAGCAAATAATAAGATAAATGATCATTGGCAAAGCGCTTTTAGTGCTCTAACAAATATAAACAGAGTCTTTTTTAAGGAACATTAAGTAAAAAGCCAAATGATCAATACACACAAAATGACCACTTCATTTTATATTTTGTCTGTTAGAGGAGAAGATGATTAATAAACTAGACAACTAAGCTCGGTAATTTAAATAATTATACAGTGATAGTTAGAAGTCATCCATGAGGAAGAGCATATTGAACATAATGGCTTTTGTCAGGTTTCCATGCAATGTCCTCATGTTAAATCAAGTAGAAGTTATCATTGCTTTGCAGTACTCATAAAGATAATTAAACTCTAGATGAATTACTGACAACAAGATTATAATTTTCATTGCAAAGACCAAGCCCCTATTGTTTGCAATATTCTTTTCCTACATTTTTATGATAAAATGTTCTGTTTTCAATTATGTGATCAGAGAGTTTGTCCTCCTTCAGCAGGCTTTCTTTCTTTTAAGTACTTGAGTCCCCAAGTTCAAACACTAGGCACTTATACAACTTAATATCTACTTTGAAAAAAATTTAAAATCTTCGAAAGCCTTTAGTTTATTGTCTTCTTCAGCTACATGTCTTATCACTCCCAGCAGTCTGTCTTGTTGCTCCAGTGTTTGCTGGGTATTGCAAAGTTCCTCTAATCAACTGATCCAAAATTGGATCTCCAAACAGGTGTTATGCATTGTTCTTTCTCTCTTTAAAGCCTAGAAAAATTCAGCCCACTTCACAAAGAAGGCTGTGCTCTGCTTCATATCTTCTCTTCATTCAAGTGTGTTGGGAAAATTAATCACCAGTTGACTTGGCTTCACCTCTTGAATGTATATTATGATCATAAATCTTGTACAAAATTCCCTTGACAGGTAATATGTTTAGAGTGTTGACTCAAAGAACATCTTTACAAATAAAATTCAGATGGAAGGATGCTCTTACTTAATTTTAAAGAACTATCAAAACCTGCGCTGTTACTTCTCTTGCTAGAAATAGTGAATTCAAAGTCCTGATCATAGGTCAGCAGCTCTCTCACATTCTGTTAGGGTATTTGCTTGAGAAGGGAAGTGCAGACCATCTAGATCCTGCACTATTACTTTTAGAAAAGACCCATATATTTCTTTTTTTTTCTATTTTTTTTAATTTACATTCCAAATCATTTCCCCTTTCCCGTTTCCTCCCTCCCCGAAAGTCCCATAAGCCCCCTTCCCTCCCTCTTTTCTCCATTCAACCCCCTCTCGTTACTCTGTCCTGGCGTTCCCCTACATCCAGTCTTTCCAGGACCAGGGGTCTCTCCTTCCATCTTCTTAGAAATCTATTGATATGCGGATTGTGTCTAGGGTATTCCAAGATTCTGGGTCAATATCCCCTTATCAGTGACTGCATACCATGTGTGTTCTTTTGTGATTGGGTTACCTCACTAAGGATGATATTTTCAAGATCTGACCATTTGCCTAGGAATTTCGTGAATTCATTGTTTTTAATTGCAGAGTAGTATTCCATTGTGTAGATAAACCACATCTTCTGAATCCATTCCTCCGTTGAGGGACATCTGGGTTCTTTTCAGCTTCTGGCTATTATAAATAAGGCTGCTATGAACATAGTGGAGCATGTGTCCTTACTGCATGCAGGTAAAGCCTCTGGGTATATGCCCAGGAGTGGTATAGCCGGATCCTCCGGGAGTGTCATGCCCAGTTTTCTGAGGAACCGCCAAACTGCTTTCCAGAGTGGTTGTACCAGCTTGCAATTCCACCAGCAGTGGAGGAGTGTTGCTCTTTCTCCACATCCTCGCCAACAACTGCTGTCTCCTGTGTTTTTGATCTTAGCCATCCTGACTGGTGTGAGATGGAATCTCAGGGTTGTTTTGATTTGCATTTCCCTAATGACTAAGGATGATAAATATCTCTTTAGGTGCTTCTCAGCCATTAGATATTCTTCAGGTGAGAACTCTTTGTGTAGCTCTGTACCCCATTTTTAATAGGGTTACTTGCCTCTCTGGAGTTTAACTTCTTGAGCTCTTTGTATATATTGGATATTAGCCCTCTGTCAGATGTAAGGCTGGTAAAGATCATTTCCCAGTTAGTTGGTTGCCGCTTTGTCTTTTTGACAGTGTCTTTTGCCTTGCAAAAACTTTGTAATTTAATGAGGTCCCATTTGTCTATTCTTGATCTTAGAGCATAAGCTATTGGAGTTCTGTTCAGGAAATTCTCCCCTGTGCCCATATGTTCAAGGTTCTTCCCTAGTTTCCCTTCTATTAGTTTCAGTGTATCTGGTTTTATGTGGAGATCTTTGATCCACTTAGAATTGAGCTTAGTGCAAGGAGATAAGAATGGGTCAATTTGCATTCTTCTGTATGTTGACCTCCAGCTGAGCCAGCACCATTTGTTGAAAAGGCTATCTTTTTTCCACTGGATGGTTTTAGCTCCTTTGTCAAAGATCAAGTGACCATAGGAGTGTGGATTCATTTCTGGGTCTTCAATTCTGTTCCATTGATCTACATGTCTGTTACTGTACAAATACCATGCGGTTTTTAACACTATTGCTCTGTAGTACAGCTTGAGGTCCGGGATACTGATTCCCCCAGAGGTTCTTTTACTCTTGAGAATAGTTTTAGCTATTCTGGGTTTTCTGTTATTCCAGATGAATTTTTGAATTGCTCTTTCTAACTCTATGAAGAATTGAGTTGGGATTTTGATGGGGATTGCATTGAATCTGTGTATTACTTTTGGTAAGATGCTCATTTTTACATATATTTCTTCAGTGGTCTTCCACCACTCTGCTATGACTTTTCTGAACTACATGCCCTTTCTGTCTGTTTCAGCCAGACCAAGTTTGACTCAATGTCTTCAAGAGCCCACATTCCATTCTACTACAGTCACTCCAAAGGCCCCTGGCACTGTCTGAAGTATTTGAAGTCAGCTTCAATATCTGCATTAATGTTTATTCAGTTCAGTCACATAAGTTGAATTACACTTTATCATAAAAACTTTCATAATTAAAAAGTGTATATTATTTGTATTACATTCATGTCACTCTAAAATAATATAGACTATCATACCTTGCAATTATAAATTTGAGTCATCATGCCTTTTCTTTTTTTTTAATTTTTTTTATTTTCTAAGTTTTTTATTTACATTCCAAATCATTTCCTCTTTCCCATTTCCTCCCTCCCCGAAAGTCCCATAAGCCCCCTTCCCTCCCTCTTTTCCCCATTCAACCCCCTCTCGCTTCTCTGTCCTGGCATTCCCCTGCATCCAGTCTTTTCATCATCATTTCATGTCCTTAGTATGGTGAATGAAATGAGTAAGGAGTTTCATGGTAAGCATGAGTGGGTGTATTGCAAAGATGTAGGGGGTGGCTATTGAAATAGATTTCAAGTATTAAACAGAAATAGTATGTTATTGACGTAAAAGTGGGAAAACCAGAGCAGTATGAAGAAATAGCTCTGTTCAAATATTAATACCATAAATATAAGAATGTGGTTAAAGAGAGGACATACAGTTGTTTGTTTGGGGAGAGGGTATTTGGGAGGAGTTAGAAGATGATGAACATGGGAAAGACATGTTGTTTGAAACTTAAAAAACATTATAAGAAAGAGAAAGTGATGTACATTTTTATAATAATTATTAGCTAAATACTGTGTGTGTGTGTGTGTGTGTGTGTGTGTGTGTGTGTGTGTGTCTGTCTGTCTGTCTTTCTGTTTGTCCTGTCTGTCTGTCTTATAGTTTGGGTTCCGGAACAATGACTCATCAGTGAAGAGCCATGACTCCTCTTCTAGACTACCTGTGTTTAATACCAAGCATCCACATAGCAGTTCACAAACATCCATATCTCCAGATTCAGGGAATCTGAGGGCCTCTGCTAGTCTCTAGGACACCAGACACATGTGGCACAGAATCAATTGTACATGTAAGCAAACACCCATACATAGAAAATAAAATTGTTAATAAGCAATTTTATAAACATCATCTCCCATATATGTCAATAATATTATAATAAATCATGGAATCCAGTTGGGTTCAGTTTGTGACCTTTCTAAAATTCAGAATCAAGATAATTCTTGATATTTTGACCCTCCAAATAAATTTTAGATTCAGTTTGTCAATACTCACCAGATTATTTGCTGAGATTTTGGTGAGTTCACACTAAATCTATGGGTCAACTTAATGATAATTGGTGTCTTGACAATAATGCGTATTCATATCCAGAATCTATTTATTTCCTTGATTATGATTCTATAGGTTTTTTATTTAAGTAGTGTATACATCTTATTGAATCTACATGTAGATATTTTATTTGGGGATTATAAATATTAATATTCATAGTTTAAAGTTACAAATTTTTATTATTCCCATACACAAAGAATGCTTTCAATATCTTGGTCTTATAATGTGTGACTTGTTATTTGAGAACAAACTTCATTTCTTCTCATCAGTATCTTTTCCTGAATATTTTCATGAAATACCATTAGAAATGATATTATCTTAGTGAGTTTTGTACATGATCTTCATTAAATGGAGGTAGTCGCTTCTGTTTCTAATTTTCTGTGTATCTTCTTTGTAATAGGTATTGATTGGGTTTTTCTGACAAGTTTCTACTGTGACTGGTTGACCATGTGATTATTTTTTCTTTAACTGGATGAAATATTCTGCTCTAATTGGTTCTAATAACTTGAACCATCTTGCATACTTGACATAAATGATAGCCTCCCATAGTTTATAATATTATTTGACTTGCTGGATTCACTTTCCTATTGTTTGCTGCAAAGTTTTGCTTTTATGACCAAGACATACAGATAAATTTTATTTCATTCTTTTAATGTTATTACTTAATTTGAGTATATAGGTGATACTGTCCTGAAACTGGGCCAGAAAGTGTTCAATCTTTTCAATCTTTCTAGTTTCCTTGTAACCATTTGCTGAAACTTTCACATAGGACATAGGGTAAAAGGACTGGCAGAAAATAAGATTTTGTCATACAGACCTAAGATGCACAGAAGGAGGGCTTCCTGTGGTCTTATGATTAGGTTTAATGTTGTTGGGAAGTCTTCTTCCCTAGGCTGTGAATTGTGCATGTATGTCTTAGTGTGGTGCTTTCACAAAACGGGTAATGGTGGCTGGAATTCTTTAAGAGTGTGGAATTTCCTAATTCTTGCATTCGATTGAAAAATTAGGTAATAATCTGGTTTTATTGATGTGAATTCCAAAGAAATAAGAGAACTTCCATGCCCTTCTCAGAAAAACTATATTTTTTAGATAATCCTAAAATTAAATTTGATATGTTATAACTCTGCTTTATATTCTGACAAATCATTAATTTAAGGGAATTGCTTTACTTTATATCAACTAGGCAATAGTCTAACAAGAGACAGTATGGTAATTTCCACGAGGTAATGAAAAATCTGGGTGGGGCCATTTATCATAATTTATATATGATATTACTAACAGTTAAATATATTGAGAGTGATATCAAAAATTCCTTACATGGTTTATGACAATTAATGTATCTGCAGCTATAAAAAGTAGATACCTTCATTAATGAAATCACAGAGCCACAAAAAGGAATTACATAACTTTTGTGGTATCAGAAACTGGCTTCAAAATGAATATCTATAATAAATGGAGGTATTCAGCTTTTCCAGATAAACATCAATGTTTCATTTATATTTCTTCATGAATGGTGGACTGAGAGATATTAACATTCCATTGAAAAGCACACATATTCTTGACATCATTCCTCCACTGGATGCCAAAATGGGCACTGGCAACATATTTCCTGACTCCTGGGAATATCCTTTATCCACTGGGGCTGACAAACTATCAAAGCTCTCCTGCAGATGAAGAAAAATCCTGCCACAGTGCACAGCTGGTCCTTGAAAATGTTACTGTTGATTAGATATTTTTAGTTATTTAATTTTTGCTCTGTAAGCTGGATTTCAGCATGCTTTCCTGATTGACACATATTCTTCCTGTCTTTCCCTCTGCCCATGATTTTCTTTGGATATCCACTACAAAAAATGTTATGTATTGTTTTAAATTACATATCATCTACACAAAGAAAACAGTGGGAATAAACGGGAGGTTTAGCTCACAAAATATACTGCTTAATTTAATATAAGCTAAATTTTGCCAACTCTTAGCTTGAAATCACATTGCACATATGTGCTATCATAATATCAATGCAGGATAAATCACATTAACACAATAGTATATGTAGGTATGGATGAAATCTCTCCAAATTGTCTCACTATGCAATATCTATGTGTGTGTGTGTGTGTGTGTGTGTGTGTGTGTGTGTGTGTGTGCGTGTGTGTGTGTATTTCATATAGAAATGAAAACTGTAAAGTCATATCAGAATAAAACATTTTATGTATTATCAGATATAATATGTTGGCTGTATTTTTGTTTTCATATATATGTAAAAATGTATTTTATAATGTATGTTAGACACTTAACTAAGGCTTTATATTCATTTGTTATATCAATCATCATAAGAATAACACAACCCCTACAAATTTGAATATATATATATATATATATATATATATATATATATATATATATATTTTAATATCTAAAACCACAGGTCAAAATCAGAGTTAGGAGCTTTACTGAGAGAGGGATACAATAATTTTGATTAAGAAATATTGTTTAGATTTTCACAAGAATGCTGTTAACACACACACACACACACATACACACACACACACACACACACACACACACACAGTAGTGATTTCAATCACCAGGGCTTAAACATATTTTACAGCATACTATAAAAATAACGTATTCTAAGAATGGATGTGATCTAAGAAGTTCAAATAAACTACATAAATTGAGTTCATTTTATCTAAATCTTAGTTTTTATTGCATATTTTCAAATATAGTTATGCAGAGAATAGTACTCAGTACATCTTTAGAAGACATTAATTATAAAAAATATTACTTTTACCTAATCACTTTAATTTTCACTTGCAATTTTAAAGTATTCTTGAGATAAAAATAATCTTTTTGCACAGTCAGATTTTTCATATAGAAATGAAAAATGTAAAGTCATATCAGAATAAAAACATTTTATGTATTATCAGATATAATATGTTGGCTGTATTTTTGTTTTTATATATATGTAAAAGTATATTTAATAATTTATGTTAGACACTTAACTAAGGCTTTATATTCATTTGTTATATCAATCATCATAAGAATAACACAACTCCTACAAATTTGAATCTGTACAAATTTGTATACAATATCAAACTAAGACTTTAGAGGGTTCTGAGGATTCAGAACTCAAGTAGAACTTCATGTTTTGATGGCAAGTGCTTTGTGTACTGAACCTTTTCCCAAGGCTGAAGTAACTGTTTCTAAAGGGAAGATTAGAAGTAATTTAAATGATGGTCCATATGCTCAAAAGACAAGAGCTCAAGGCTAATGTTGCTAATTATTAACAACATAACTTCAAGCAAATGTGCTTTACTCTCCTGGCATACAGTTTCTTCATTTTATAAAAAATAAATAATAACACTTGTCATGTAGACATAGAAAAATGTTAAATGTAATACATTTAAAAATCTCATAACTTTTCCTAGAACATAATAAGGACTCAATATCCATCACTGAATATTACGTTCCATCTTATGTTGCAAGCTGAGGCAGCAAATCAAACCATGCATTCGTATGTCCATAGACAGCTTCTTATAGTTGAGTCAGGATGCCAGCAATATACAGAGTTCTTGAATATAACGTCTAAATCAACAACCATGACCAGTTTTAATTTGAAGCTAATATTTACAAACTAAAGTACTGACATAACTGGTGCTCTTTGCTGTAATGATAATTTCTTCATGTTCCCACTGTTTTCATATTTATTCGTTCACTTTCTATTTAACGAGAGAAGATTAATTTTCTAGATTTATTTTCCACATAAGTTGCTATAATGAAGAAAACTAGTTGTCATACATGGAAAATAACATAGCCTGGATTAGTTAAGATATTTATTTATTATATAGACTAAGGCTACATGATCAACAAGCTTCATTTTAAGGAGAACATTCATAGAGATCTATCAAATTGCAACTTTGTGTGTGTGTGTGTGTGTGTGTGTGTGTGTGTGTGTGTGTGTGTGGTGTGTGGGTGTGCACATGCACATACATGTGTACACACACACACAAAAACACAAACAAATATGAACATGCAGCCCATGTGTGCATGTATGTGAGTATAATAAGCAGAGGAGGAAGTTTGTCATCAATAATTTCACAAAGCACCAGTGTAAGGCCCATTTCTCATTTTGCAGCTTTACTTGATCAATGATTCTAAAACCAGAGACTCTGGAATTCACTGAAGACATTGTTCCCTGACTTTGTTGTATTTCCACTGACAACCTCTTACCCGCCCTATCTTCAACTCATAACCTAACATTTGGTCTCATCTCAAAAACTGCAGACACCTTTCATTCTCCTGACATTCTCTTCTGATGTACTTACCACTATTTGTTCACTTAATATATATTTATTTCTATTTTAAGGACATAAGGTAAGTAAATGAGCCAAATTTTGATCTGGAGGGAGTTTAAACAAGAGTCATGAAATCTTTATTAATGTGGGTTAATCAAAAATGTTAGTTTGAAGTATGAAAAAGAATAGAAGTGACCTCTTCCTTAGATGTAGCTCAATTGATTAAATGCTTACCTAATGTGCATGACACCCTAGATTCAATTCCCAGCACTATAAAAACCAGCTTGTAATCCCAGCCAGAACTCTGGATGGTGAGATAGGAGAATCAGAAGGTCAGGAACTTCTTGAATTATCTGTATCCTGCCCAAATCAAAGGCAATGATTAAGAATAGATTCCTTCCAAACATTTTATGATACTACAGTAAAAGTCCATCCCTGTGGCCTTTAAGGGCTCTCATATCATAATTTGAGGAAAGTTCCAAGCCTTTGCTGAGCTTTGAAGCTTGATTACTTTCCAGGTATGAGATAATGAACATAAGACATTATTCTGGTGCTATTAAAATTCCCCTGAACTGGATATAATAGAATATAATTTTCTTCCAATCTCAATTATAAATCCCAAAATATCCTCAATAATCAGCTCAGGGTAAGATAAGGAAATGCTAAGAACATTTATCTCATAAATTTGAGCTTCAAAGGGTTATCTTGAACTCTCTCACTCTCACAGAAGTATCGAAGCAAAGGCTGGGCTCTCATTAAAGCTTATCTGAGGCCAGAGTTATGTGCTATGGCTTATTGCCTCAAGTACCAATTAATATGGAATTAAAGAAATGAAAAACCAGTGATTCATACCTTTGCTGGCAAGTCTTCACACGTCAGCATAATACTAAAACATCAATTGTCATTTTAGTCATGGAGTATTTTGTTGGGCACTTAACACTGCAGGTTTTATCGGTGGATATATAACATTTATTTTTAATAGAATGTGGAGGAGATTTGGTGAACATTTGCTTAAAGGCTAATAAAGTAAAATAGGAGAGGTATTTTTGAACCAGTGAGTTAAACATGAATATCAATTATAATTGAGGTAAAAATACTTAATAATAGGAGACTGGAAAGAGCATTTAAAAATGACTAAGGATCACCAAAATATCAAGGTTGGATTGTCGTCTTAGAGGTTTATAATACAAAACCAAAGAATAATTATACAGTAGTGTCAATGGTTACTGTATTTAGGGCTATCGATGATGGAAGATAGTAACAAAGAGCAGAGGAATGACTCCGTGTTTTGTTGTGATTATTTTTGTTGTTGTTTTGTTGCCATTGTTGTTTTACGTAACTGAGAAGTATTATCACTAACCTCATGACAGTTGAATGTAACCCGAATATTACCCAGCATCTCCTTCAAATACTCAGGCAGTTTGCATGTATATCAGTTTCGTGATCAATATAGTTTGTCTACCTGAATGAAGTCTTAACTAGTACCACATCTAGAAGTAAAACTACTACTGTGTTTCTTCCTAGAGTTTTCTAAAACAGAGAGCATGGAGATCCACCTCTAGAGAATGAAAGCCACTCACAGAAATCTAAGCACACATATCAACTGAACATGCCACCGAACAGAGGAAAACTTCAAAAATAGAACCATGATGGAGCTGTCATCAACAAGCAGCAAGGCTTTAGCAAGATGTACCATTGCTAATGAGTTTTCTTGTGATGTGCACAGATAAACATGGGTTCTTATGTTATTACAGACATTTAAGAAGCACATGAAGCCTAAGCCTCTTATATTTGTGATTCAAAAGCCACTGCTCGTTTTGGGAATCCTGCTTTAGAAGCATCTTTGCATTAGAACTAACCAAAAAGTATGTGTTTGCTACATTGGAAAGGGACAGAGATAAACATCGATGGATTCTTTCCATTGCTTTACACAAAGGAAAAATTTAAAAAGGGCCAGGACAATTTGTTGGCCTTAGTGGCTTGGCTACTCAACTGCTTCTTGGTAAGCTTTAAATCTGAACTTTCCCATCATCCCTTTCATAAGGGAACACAATGAATGCACCTTGGGCTAAAAAGGAGGTAAATAAGGTTACCTAAAAAGAATCTAACATCTTTTCTGTAGAGATTAACAAACTAATTTCATTAGCATTTAGACCACATATTTTGTCCGAAAAACACTCAGTAGTTCAACTTTACTGTAACCAACTTCATGTATCCTTTGAAATTAGAAGCACACATATCAACAAAAACCAATAAAATGGACATTGCTTATATCCAGGGATATATTTATATGTTTGCCAGCTATTTTCTGAAAAAATAAATAAATATCTTCTTCATTTTGCAAGTGTATTTATATCATTTGACTAATTCATAGTCAAGAAATATGGTACATATATCTAGTATAAACACAAAATATCTCAAATAAAAATGGAAATTGCAAAGAATACTACATGCGCACCAAAAATTATATTCCAATTCTTTCTCTGTCTTTAAAGATAAAATGGGAATATTAATGTTTGCCTATTGTGCTGTTTGGTTGTTACTGGGACTGTGATACAGTTTAGAAGTAGGAAACTTGTCCGAGGGAGTGCTTAATTAGATTGGTGTGTGAGCATGTCTGCCACTTTCTTGATTGTTGATTGATATGGGAAGCCCCACTGGGGGTGGCACCACTCCTGTGCATATACTTCTTAGCCATATATGAAAGCTAGCTGAGAATGAGCCAGTGAGTTATCCAGTGAGCAATCCAGCAAGCAACATCCTTCCGTGGTTTTCCTCAGAGTTTCTGCTGAGATTCCAAAAGATGCTCAATGATATATTGTGGCCTAGGTGTATAAGCCAAATAAACCTAGTCCTTCTTAGGTTGATTTCAGCCAGAGTGTTTTATCATAGCAAAAGAATATCAAACTAGTCCTTCAACAATCAGAACTATTAGGATAACATAAAGGCTTTTTAAAAATGGTGATGATAGCTCTGTTCCTGGATTGACTGCACTGAGGAGACAGGTACCCAGTTTCTCCCCAATATAACATCGCTTGGGACACGGCCTGTTGGCATTTCCATCTAAGCCCAAGAGCAGGACAGTGCTGCGGTCATCTGGGCGACAGCTCTGCTGTGGGCCATCTCCCCTGCAGAGTGACCTGTGCCACCACCCACCGAGAGAGTGCAGAGTGCACTCCGCCATCTTTGCTCCAGCATCTGGGCAGTTGGGACTAGCAGGCTCAGAGACAGACAGGCATAATATCGATTGGTTCTCAGGCAGATTGTGTGTACCCTGCTTCCAAGAGCTGGGCAAGTCTGCAGTAACCGACACTCCAGCTCTGCTATGGGACTTCTGGACTGCAGAGGGACCCCACCCCCCCACCCCCGCCTTTGGGAGAGATCACACACCCCTGCACAGGGCAGGAGCCTACCAGCCTCCCTTTGGGCGACCTCTGCTCCAGGAATCCACTAAGCTGAGCCTTTGGATGTGCAGGGACTCCCCAATATAACATCTCTTGGGGCAAGGCACCAAATTGCATAAAGAAATGCAGAAGATTGTGAGTCAACAGATGGATGCCCATAGGGAGGCAACACAAAAATTGCTTAAAGAAATGAATCAATGGTTAGATGCCCTTACGAAGGAAACACGAGAATTGCTTAAAGAAATGCAGGAGACGATGGATCAACAGATGGAAGCCCATGAGGAGGAAACACAAAAATCGCTTAGAGAAATACAGGAGAACTTGGGTCAACAGGCAGAAATCCTGAAAGAGGAAATGCAAAAATACCTTAAAGAAGTACAGGAAAATACAAACAAACGAGTGAAGGATCTCTGCAAATCCATCCAGGATCTAAAAAAGGAAGTAGAAACAACTAAGAAATCACAAAGGGAGGCAACTTTGGAGAGAGAAAACCTTGGGAAGAAATCAGGAGCCATTATTGTAAACATCAACAATAGAATACAAGAGGGGAAGAAAGAATCTCAGGTGCTGAAGATACCATAGAAAGTATCGACTCAACAGTCAAAGAAAATTCAAAATGCAAAATACCTGTAACCCAAAACATCCAGGAAATCCAGGACACAATGAGAAGAAAAAACCTAAGGATTAAAGGTATAGATGAGAGTGAAGATTGCAACTTAAAGGGCTAGTAAACATCTTCTACAAAATTATGGAGGAAAACTTCCCTAACCTAAAGAGAGAGATGCCGATGAACATACAAGAAGTCTACAGAACTCAAAACAAACTGGACCAGAACAGAAATACCTCCCGTAACATAGTAATAGAAGCATCAAATGTACTAAACAAAGAAAGAATATTAAAAGCAGTAAGAGAAAAGGGCCAAGTAACATACAAAGGAAGACCTATCCGAATCACATCAGACTTCTTACCAGAGACTATGAAAGCTAGAAGATCCTGGGCAGATCTCATGCAGACACTAAGACAGCACAAATGCCAGCCTAGACTACTATACCCAGCACAACTCTCAATCACTATAGATGGAGAGACCAAGATATTCCATGACAAAACCAAATTTTCACAATATCTTTCCACAAACCCAGCCCTGCAAAGGATAATAGGCGGAAACCGCCATACAAGGAGAGAAACAACATCCTAGAAAAAATGAGATAGTAACCTTCTTGCATCAAACCCAAAAGTAGATAACCACTCAAACATAAAGATAGCGTGAAGAATGGCAGGTGGCAATAATCACTATTCCTTATTCTCTCTTAGTATCAATGGTCTCAATTCCCCAATAAAAAGACATAGACTAACAGACTGGATACATAAACAGGACCCAGCATTTTGCTGCATGCAGGAAACGCACCTCAGTGTCAAAGACAAACACTACCTCAGAGTAAAAGGCTGAAAAAAATTTTACAAGCAAATGGTCCCAGGAAACAAGCCGGAGTAGCCATCCTAATATCAGATAAAAATGACTTTCATCCTAAAGTCATCAAAAAAGACACAGAAGGACACCACATACTGATCAAGGGAAAAATCCACCAAGAAGAACTCTCAGTTCTGAATATCTATGCTCCAAATACAAGGGCACCCTCATTCGTAAAAGAAACTTTAGTAAAACTCAAAGCACACATTGCACCTCACATAATAATAGTGGGTGACTTCAATACCCAGCTTTCTGAAATGGATCGTTCAGGAAAGCAGAAACTAAACAGGGACACAGTGAATCTAACTGAAGCCTTGGACCAAATGGAACTAACAGATATATATAGAACATTTCATCCTAGAGCAAGAGAATGCACCTTCTCAGCACCTCATGGTACCTTCTCCAAAATCGACCATATAATTGGTCACAAATCAGACCTCAACAGATATAAGAAGATAGAACTAATCCCATGCCTCCTATCAGATCACTATGGAATAAGGGTGGTCTTCAATGGCAACAAAAACAACAGAAAGCCCATATACACATGGAGGCTGAACAATGCTCTACTCACTGATAACTTGGTCAAGGAGGAAATCAAGAAAGAAATCAAAGACTTTTTAAAACTTAATGGAAATGAAGGCACAACATACCCTAATTTATGGGACACAATGAAAGTGGTCCTGAGATAAAAATTCATAGCCCTGAGTGCAACCAAAAAGAAATGGGAGACAGCATACACTAGCAGCTTAATGGCACACCTGAAAGCCCTGGAACAGAAAGAAGCAAATACACCCAAGAGGAGTAGAAGGCAGGAAATCATCAAACTCAGGGCTGAAATCAATCAAGTAGAAACAAATAAAACCATACAAAGAATCAGCAAAATTAAGAGTTGGTTCTTTGGGAAAATCAACAATATAGATAAGCCCTTAGTCAGACTAGCCAGAGGGCACAGACACAGTATCCAAATTAACAAAATCAGAAACGAAAGTGAGATATAACAACAGAAACTGAAGAAATTCAGAAAATCTTCAGATCCTACTACAAAAGCCTGTATTCAATACAACTAGAAAATCTGGAGGAAATGGACAATTTCCTAGACAGATAACAAATACCAAAATTAAAACAGGATCAAATAGACCATCTAAACCGTCCTATAACCCCTGAAGAATTAGAAGTCGTCATTGGAAGTCTTCCAACCAAAAAAAGCACAGGTCCAGATGGTTTTAGTGCAGAATTCTATCAGACCTTCAAAGTAGACCTAACACCAATACTCTTCAAACTATTCCACAAAATAGAAACAGAAGGAACACTACCCAACTAGTTCTATGAAGCCACAATTATGCTAATACCAAAAGCACACAAAGATCCGACAAAGAAAGAGAATCTCAGGCCAATCTCTCTTATGAATATCGATGAAAAAATACTCAATAAAATTCTTGCCAACCGAATCCAAGAACACACCAAAACGATCATTCACCATGATCAAGTAGGCTTCATCCCAGGGATGCAGGGATGGTTCAATATAAGGAAATCCATCAATGTAATCCACTATATAAACAATCTCAAAGAAAAAAACCACATGGTCATCTCATTATATGCTGAGAAAGCATTTGACAAAATTCAGCATCCTTTCATACTAAAGGTCTTGGAAAGATCAGGAATTCGAGGCCCATATCTAAACATAGTAAAAGCAATTTACAGCAAACCGGTAGCCAACATCAATCTAAATGGAGAGAAACTGGAAGCAATCCCACTGAAATCAGGGACTAGACAAGGCTGCCCTCTCTCTCCATATCTTTTCAATATAGTACTTGAAGTTCTAGCTAGAGCAATTAGACAACAAAAGGAGGTCAAAGGGATACAAATTGGAAAGGAAGAAGTCAAACTATCACACTTTGCAGACGATATGATAGTATACTTAAGCGACCCAAAGAACTCCACCAGAGAACTCCTACAGCTGATAAACAACTTCAGCAAAGTGGCCGGATATAAAATCCACTCAAGCAAGTCAGTAGCCTTCCTATACTCAAAGGGTAAGCAGGCTGAGAAAGAAGTAAGAGATATGATACCCTTCACAATAGCCACAAACAATATAAAGTATCTTGGTGTGACTCTAACCAAACAAGTGAAAAATCTGTATGAAAAGAACTTCAAGTCTCTGAAGAAAGAAATTGAAGAAGACCTCAGAAGATGGAAAAATCTGCCATGCTCATGGATTGGCAGGATTAATATAGTAAAAATGACCATCTTGCCAAAAGCAATATACAGATTCAATGCAATCCTCATCAAAATCCCACCTCAATTCTTCATAGAGTTAGAAAGAGCAATTCAAAAATTCATCTGTAATAACAGAAAACCCAAGATAGCTAAAACTATTCTCAAGAGTAAAAGAACCTCTGGGGGAATCAGTATCCCGGACCTCAAGCAGTACTATAGAGCAATAGTGTTAAAAACCGGATGGTATTGGTACAGTGACAGGCATGTAGATCAATGGAACAGAATTGAAGACCCAGAAATGAATCCCCACTCCTATGGTCACTTGATCTTTGACAAAGGAGCTAAAACCATCCAGTGGAAAAAAGATAGTCTTTTCAACAAATGGTGCTGGCTCAATTGGAGGTCAACATGCCGAAGAATGCAAATTGACCCATTCTTATCTCCTTGCACTAAGCTCAATTCTAAGTGGATCAAAGATCTCCACATAAAACCAGACACACTGAAACTAATAGAAGGGAAACTAGGGAAGAACCTTGAACATATGGGCACAGGGGAGAATTTCCTGAATAGAACTCTAGTAGCTTATGCTCTAAGATCAAGAATTAACAAATGGGACCTTATTAAATTACAAAGGTTTTGCAAGGCAAAAGACACTGTCAAAAAGACAAAGCGGCAACCAACTAACTGGGAAATGATCTTTACCAACCCTACATCCGACAGATGGCTAATATCCAATATATACAAATAACTTAAGAAGTTAAATTCCAGAGAGGCAAGTAACCCTATTAAATAATGGATTACAGAGCTAAACAAATAGTTCTCACCTGAAGAATATCTTATGGCTGAGAAGCACCTAAAGAGATGTTCATCATCCTTAGTCATTAGGGAAATGCAAATCAAAACAACCCTGAGATTCCATCTCACACCAGTCAGGATGGCTAAGATCAAAAACACAGGAGACAGCAGTTGTTGGCGAGGATGTGGAGAAAGAGGAACACTCCTCCACTGCTGGTGGGATTGCAAGCTGGTACAACCACTCTGGAAAGCAGTCTGGCGGTTTCTCAGAAAAGTGGGCATGACACTCCCGGAGGATCCGGCTATACCACTCCTGGGCATATACCCAGAGGCCTTACCTGCATGAAATAAGGACACATGCTCCACTATGTTCATAGCAGCCTTATTTATAATAGCCAGAAGCTGGAAAGAACCCAGATGTCCCTCAACGGAGGAATGGATTCAGAAGATGTGGTATATTCACACAATGGAATACTATTCTGCAATTAAAAACAATGGATTCACGAAATTCCTAGGCAAATGGTCAGAACTTGAAAATATCATCCTTAGTGAGGTAACCCAATCACAAAAGAACACACATGGTATGCAGTCACTGATAAGGGGATATTAACCCAGAATCTCTGAATACCCTAGACACAATACACATATCAATAGATTTCCAAGAAGATGGAAGGAGAGACCCCTGGTCCTGGAAAGACAGGATGTAGGGGAATGCAGGACAGAGAAGCGAGAGGGGGTTGAAAGGAGAATAGAGGGAGGGAAGGGGGCTTATTGGACTTTCGGGGAGGGAGGAAACGGGAAAGGGGAAATGATTTTGAATGGAAATAAAAATATATAAAAAAATGTTGATGATAAACTGAATTAAGTCCATGCTTACCTAGATTCTTGCCTGAAAAATTATACTTGTTGCAATTGTTTTGCTTTTTATGGTTGTATTAATCAATACGCATATTTATTTGTTTGTTTATTTATGAGGGCATTTATTACATTACCCTGAATGATCAGAGGATGAACGTCCCCACAATGATCATCTGCAGGCAAAAAGAACAAATAAAATAATAGCAGCTCAGTCCAAAAAGGTGGAATTCTCAGAATATTACAGGCAAAGGCAGAATTTGGCTACAAACCTAGAAGCTAACTGGAGAGTTACTGGTATAAGGAGACACTAAAACATCACAGACTTGAGACTGGAGAGTGCTCAGAGATTAAAATCACTGACTGATCTTTCAGAAGTCCTGAGTTCAATTCCCAGCAACCACATAGGGGATCGTAACCATTTGTAATGGGATCACAAGGCCTCTTCTTGTATGTCTGAAGAGAGTGACTGTACTCACATATATAAAATATATGTTTAAAAAAAAAGGCACAGACTCTGGAATCTGATGGGAAATAACTTCTTCACACATTAAAACTAATTACTATTAAATTACTATAAATATTGTAATTCATATTGATATTAATGGCCCTTCCCACTGACTGATGCTGACTCTCACTATTCACCTTCACTTCCTGTTCTCTTTCTCTTTCTAGCTCAAAAATCCTATTTTCCCAAATACAGTTCTCTTAACTTCAGTTTCATTGTTATGCTCCCCATCATAACAATGTTCAGAATCTCCCATGTTTTGAATTTATCAATATTTCAGTCTAGTGCAACTGTGGATTTATGTGCTCCCTGTTCTATGAAGACTGAAGACCTCTGCCTTTCTTCCTCAGCCAGGCTTCCTCCTGCAGCAAACCACTTCCATGCTTCCCTGTCACAGAAAAACACTACTAGAAGAACTGCTTCAAGGTCTTAGCTTAATATTTCTTAACACTTTTACTTACCTTTTGGGCAAAGATAGGATTACATTTGGTTTAATGATATTATAAATTTAGGCACCTTGGTTACTTAACATTTCTTTAAATATGGCTGACAACATTGAATTGACTCCTTAAAATCAGATAGTTAATCAAATAAAATTATTCTAAAATTTTCTTCCACTTTCTTCTCAGTTAAATTTCCCATATTTTCTCTATCCTGAATTTACAAAGAGCATCAGATTTGAAATGCACCTTCCTTCTCCTTCACAGTAACTATGTATTAGTCTGTTTTATTATCAAATGTCTGAGTGAAATAACACATGGGAAAAAGAGTTTAATTTAGCCCACAATATTTATCAATCAGTCCATTATATCAGGAGTTACACAGCAGAACAGTTGACAGTACGTTTGACAGGACTCAGAGTGAAGCAGCAACAGGGTGGAGGCAACCTAACACAGTTCTCAAGAACATTCTCCAACTCATCTGCTTCCTCCAATCAGACCCCCCTCCCTTGGTTCTATTATATCCAGCAGTCTATTCAAACTGAATCCACCAATGCATGATCATTCACTAGCCCAGAGAATTTATCATCTAACTGGAGGGAGTTGACGCTGCATGCTTAGTATGTAAGAACTAATAAAGAGGAAAATGAGTTAGATAGATAAACACATTTTTGACTTATAGTTAATAATTATAATCTTTAATCAAAAATATTGTGTAGGCATAAAACAACCATTTGTTAAAAATACTGGCTTAATATTTCTTAGCACTTCAACATGTCTTTTGAGCACAAATAGAATTACATTTAGCTTAATTCTAGAACACAATGTAAAGAAATTGATTTGAGGTATGAAGACATAATAATAGCTGAGAGCTTGCCTTAGAACTCAGAATGAAAGAGAAAATTTTTCTTTAGGGAATAGTTTACATCACAATTCAGAATGAAGAGTTGGAGGCAAAGAGAACATGAGCCTTCATTAGGGATGGTTACTGAAGAAGCTGTCAAGTGTACACCTCTTAGGTTGCCAGATGATGAGGCAGATAATGCTCAACAAATTATTTACAGCTTCTTCATATAACACTTAGTGATGATAAATTATTCATTGAATATTTTAATGATTTTAATATCCTCTGCTTTCTACTTATTAGAGCAGTAAAATTAAATGTTGTAAAACAGTTTTAGAAACTTTACACCAAATTCTGATTCAATTCTTTTGCATAGACACTGTGCTAGTTATTTGTTGCATTGCTTTGACCATAATACCTGGCAAAAGCAACTTATGGAGGAAAGGGATCATTTTTTTGTTCTCAATCTGAGGGTACAGTGTATTGCAGCAGCAGAATCATGGGCCGGCTGGTCATGTGGCCATTGCATCTACAGAGATAGCAGAGGGAGCTAAGTACTGGTCCTTTACTCCTTTTAGCCCTTCTCCTTTGTGTTCAGTCTAGAACTCCATTCTTAGGGATGCTATTGTCCTCATATAGAGTGAGCATTCCCTAAGAAGTTAAATTCCTTGGAAATACCATTAGGGATACACTCAAGTATATCTCCCAGATGATTCTATTTCAGTAAAGTTGACAATCACAACAAGGATGATTCCAGATTTATCATAGATTTTTATCATAGTTATTGCATAGCCTCAGTACTTACTTGTCTTAATCCTCTTATGAAATACCTGGCAAGAGAAACTTCTGAAAGGATAAAAGACCCCCAGAGCAGGGAGACCCTCACTCAAGTCTCGGGATAACTCGACCCCTTAAGAACTCACAAGAGACCGTTCTTGCTGTAATCACACAAGCTTTAATTAAAGCCAGTGCACTGGGGCTGAGACTCATATCCCATGCAGGGGTAGAGCAGTTAGACCCCAAGTAGCGGGGAGAATGGGTATTTAAAGGAAAAACCTACAGCCCAAGGGAGGAAGGAGTGCACCATAGGAAAAGTACCGAAAACACCAAGGGGAAACTCTCAGTTACTCATGATTATTAACAAGGTTCTATTTTAACTTTTATGGTCAGCTAGTTCCTAGAACAAAGTCATCCTAACCTTGTGGCCATAAATTCTTTATGGTCAGTCAGTTCCTGGAAAAGAAGAATAGAATTGCTGAACTGGCTGAACTACATTTTTGGCTCTACTCTACTTGCCAGGGGTCTTTTACTTCTCCTGCTAGGGGCCAGGGTCTTTCAAGGAAAGTGTTTATTTTGGCCACAGTTTCAGCATACAGTACTAAATGGCAGGGCTGGAACAAATTTAGTAACATGAGGCAATCGATCACAGTGCACAGATCGTCCAGAAGCAGAGATAGAAAACTTATGCTCAACCCCTTTTCTCCTTTTTCTTCAATCTGAGTTCTCAGCCCAAAGACTGTTGCCACTGACATTTACATAAATTATCCTAGTCTATGAGGAAATCCTTCATAAAGGTGCCCAGAGATTGATTTCCATGGTGATTCTAAATCCAGTCAAGTTGACCACCAAGACTAACTAACCATCACAACAATATTATTACTAAATCAGTTACCATTTGTTAGCTATCTACAATTTGTTCCAGGTTTCTTATGCACTATCTGCATAGTTCTCCCTAAAAGCCTATTTTAAAGTTGTTCATAAGCAGCTAAGAATGCTCCTTTTGAAATGAACACAGCCAGGGTAAATAATAAGGTTATTCTGGATCTATAACCACAGTCGAACATTGGAACTGTTGTCTCAAAGTGCATTTGAGTTACTAGGTGTTCTGTACTCTAATCTTGATGTCACTTCAATATATTGATTAGACAGATCAGTCTTACAATTATCCTAATACTTCTGCTATTATTTGTTTAGCATTTCTAGACTATAATGTCAGTTTTAGTGACTAAGATGTTTGTTCATGAATTCTGTTTATGGAAATTCTGATCACTATTTCAGGTTTATCTTAAGTCTCAATTCCTTCATTGAAACCTTCTAAAATTAAACTAGCAAAAATTAATAGCATTTTTCTTGATATTTACTATATAGAAATTATATCTTATTATTTTAAAAAGTGTGTTCTACCTCGGTAAATATGCCTCATAGCTCATAACAAATATTCTTTGATATTCAACATACTCAGCAAAGTTAAATGGTTATTTTTAAAATTAGGTACCTAGTGTCACACTAAAATCACAGCTCTTATCTTAAAGGGAATAAGTCATAGTTTATTCTGGAGCCATTTTGAATCACCATGGCCCAGGGATACAGATATTGGTTCCTGCAAATTCTACTTTCCAACATAAGGCAGTTTCATGAAGATTTTAGTTGTATACAACACAGAAAGTCATAAATCAAAGCAAACTTAAGATACATTTGTGGATACATCAGAGAGGCAGGCTAACAAAATTGGAGCATCTTTTCTGTAGGCTCAAAATGCTATTTGATGCCATTCTTAGATTTTTGGTTGTTGAGTACTATGGTCTGCTAAGTTAGTACGTTTGAAAGGTGTTCTATTTATTTAGGGGATGTTAGTTCTAACATAGAAATGTAGTAGTGGGCAAGGAAATAGCTGTCCCTGAGGGCTAGAATCAACCTAAAATACAATAATTAGCCTCTATACCTGAAACATTCCAATTTTTCCATAGTACTGAAATTCTAATCAGCCAGTGAGACTTTACAAATGTTACTTCTTTTCAAGAGTTTTGACTCAGGGCTGGATAGTGCTTCCTGTCATGGGTTTTTATTCAGATCAGTAAGAAAAAGATGTCTAATATAGAATTATCAGGTTATTTTTTTATCAATTAACATAGAATGTACACTTACGGGCCCTACCTGGGATGCTAGTGCTTAGATTCCTTTCCACAGCAATCATGATTCAAACACATGGTATGACAAAACACACAGGTACTTTTCTGGAATTCAGGAAACGAAAGCTGAAGAAGGGCTTGTCTGTTATCCTTCTCCTTTTCTTGGCCTTGAGAACCCTTGAGTTAATCAAGTCTCTAGGAAGCTATCAGCTGGCCCCAGAGTTGAGGTTTGTCTGTAATCTACACATCTGTGTAGATTTCCACGAGGTTGGCAATGCCAAACACATTGTCTATTCAGTTCTAATTCATCGTTCAGGGAATAACAATGGTGTTGACTCACTTTTTCACATATTGCAGGAAACAGGGAGACTTTAAATTGTCAAGATTCACTAATAAACTCAACGCTTATAACATGTATTTCTTTTGCCTCTGAGACTGTGTGGCAGCACTTTCCTCAGTACAAATCCTCTGTATTGTGAAATCTATGGAGATGGAAAATCAAAACCACAGCTACAAGTAAATGCACCTTTCTCCCTAAGTGACACAATTGTACTGACAAATGACACCATACTAAGAAGTATTCCCCCCCCCCAGGAGGTTAAACTAATCACTGCTCATTATTTTATTATCCTATGAAATAGTCTGAAATCTGTGCCTTTCAATAGGAAATAAGAGGGTAATTTAAAAATGTACTAATGGAGTTCCTGCCATTTCTCTTCCTCCACAGGAAGAAAGCCACATGGAAGACTTTGCCAACTCTTGCTCTCCTGAAATGCTGCTGGAAGGAAGGCAAATGAGAGCTCGCCCTGAAACAGAAGCACAGCTGCAAGCGAGGTGTCTGGCCAAGCCCAGCTCCTTTCTCTGACTGCTTCCTGAATGCAGCTCCCTTCTTCTGAATAGCGCTGATAAATTAGCATGGGGAGAGCACGTGCTGGACTCTGGGCACATGCCTCCAGGGCTTGGAGCCATAGCCTTCAGGAGCCATGCTGTGTGGGCCATTAAACAAATGACAAAGAAAGAAGAAAACACTCCTTAGCATAAATATCCAATGATTGATGGCAGGCTCTTTTATTTATCCCTCCCCGGAACGTTTTCAATTCTATTCAAAAGAGTCAGACCCTGCTATCATACAAATCACAGGGAAAACGTTTTGTAGTTCACACAGCAGCCATTTTTCTGGTTTATGTTCTTCGTCTCTCTTGTGTCCAAAACACGATTATCCTTACCACGCCCAGCATTGCCCTTGGCTCCTTTGTATGGTTGGACAGATTCAAGCTTTTAATCCACAATCTCCACTTTCTCTTGATTTCTAAATAGTTTAATAAATTTAATTAGTGGCATGATTTAGTACTCTTAAAGACAGACTTATCCGTTTAAATTTTTATAATGGAATCTTAATACTTTGAGGAGGGTAAAGTATGCAGATTAATTTATGAAAGAAGTTCAGTAAGCATGGGATTTCTTACTTAAAAAAAAACAAAAAAAAAGGCCTTTCTACAAGCAGTGTAGCCTGTTCCGTGTAGAGGTGTCCCCCACAGAACGTAGTAGTAGCAAAATTGTGTGGTTGAGCCCCTATTCTCTAATTCCCAGCACATTCGGTGGATTACATACTGTTTATGCATCCGGCAGCCTCCCTGAGCCCTGTTTCTTTACAGTACTTACTCCTGCTGCTAAAAGGAAAATAGGCTCCTACAATCCTCTTTGCCTGCCAGAGCCGCTGCCTCTGAATGAACACATCCTGCTTCCAGGAGTCAAGCTGATCTCTGTGATCCTGGAATCCAACCGGAGTTCAAAAGCTTTCTATGCGCCTTAAAGGGCAAAAATTGCTATTCGTTTAGGATTTACAGCAGCGCCCAAGCCTCCTTCCGTAAGAGCTGATGCTATCCTTCCTGACTCCAAGGCTGCTGCTGAACCAGCTCAAAGTGCAGATGAACCGGAAGGCCCCAATCTGCCTGTGGCTCAGGCTCTCCTCCAACCTGACACAGTTCAGTTCAGGCACAATAATGAGGCCATTGAATTTCCCACTGCAGCTGGAAGCCGGTGGTAAATGCTAAAGCTAAGTTGTTGAAATGACTGTGCAGGGGAACTAACAAATGAAAAAATGTAACCCAATTTACCCTGTATTCATACCGAATGGTTTAAAACACTTATGCAAAGCACTGTATGAGTCATTGTAAATCATCCCTAGAACACCTTGGCAGAGGTAACTGACAACTAAAAGAACACCTCAGGGAAAAAGTGGTAACAGTGTATTTTATAGGGCTCAATATCTTAGAAAGCAAATAACTGCATGGTATTCGTGAAAGAGAAGTAGAAAATATTCTTCATTAAAATAGTAATGAAATAATTATTCCTGTTCATAAGTATTTATTCCACAATTCGTTTATAAATACAAAGAGAAGAAAATATCAGAGCACATAACACAGGAACGTTAGTTTTTAGATTATTGATCTGTTCCTTTGAACAGGGAGACTAGGAACAAAATGAATACAGGATTTAAACATTTTAAATTAATTTGAAAACCCACGAAAATTATATATTTATCTTGACATATTAAAATATTTCCAAGAACATATATCTTTAGCTAGAAATACATCAAATGCATTGGATTATAATTATTTTAGAACTAGAATTTTTAGTGGTTTGTATTTGTTCTATATGATATATGAATAATGGTAGATGATAACATACAGAAAGCATATAATATTTAAGATTCTTGAGGGAATGATTACTTGATTAACTGAAAGAAAGTCAGTATCCATATATACTACATATTTAGAAGCAGTAAAATACAAGAACATGCTATGTGAGTCCAGGTAAACTCTTATATTTTATGTCTACATAAAATAGCATCTGCATGGTTTTACATGTATTTACCATCTAAATATACTGCCAATATCAGAAAACATTTCTTTTTAGTTTATGTACTTTTTGTCATTGTGTCATCAAATCTTCATGTTTGTACCAGTTTACACTACATTTTTACTTTCACAGAGCACCTTTCTACAGGTATATAAGTAGCTACTTCAGCAAAGCCTTGCAATGAAAACATGACCAAGCACTTATATCAAACTCCTTCAAACATTCTCGAAAACATATTTTAAATCATGTATAAAGTTATCCTCTATCATTTGAAAGTTTCATTTGATTTTTATCAAAATAGATGCCAGGAAACCTAAGTGATAAATTTTGGAATCAAACTAGAGTCCCACAATCTTGTCCTCAATACATCCTGAGCCTTTCGAAAAAACAGTACATAATTCCATGGTAGCCTGAGAATAACCCAGCATTCCCAGTTGACTTCCAAATGAAGAAGTTTGATAAAGCCACACCTTTTGCCCAAAGACTGCAAGTGAAATACTTGGGGAACCAGTCATTCGATACACATGAGTAATGTCAATGATTACAAAACAGAAAGGGGTCTGGAGGTTAGACCACAGGTCCCCAGCTGCTTCTCTCCTGCAGTTATTAGGACAGAGCCCCCTGTGGCTGACTGCCTCTGTTGTTACAGTTCTAGCACACAGGGTTGGTGGGGAATGGAGTGCATGAGAGCCCAGCTCCTCCCTGTCACAACTGAAAGACAACTTTGTAGTCACAGGCAGTACCTGCCTCCTCTATTCTGCTCGTCACATAATCTCAGCCAGACAAATAATGAGGTGTGAAAATTCTCACCACTCTCTGAAAACTTATAAAAGTCAGAAATTCCCTTTGATAGTGTTCTCTGAGGCTTTGGGAGATGGGGAGCTTCATGCTATATAGAACAAGTGTCCTTCAAGCTTGGTCACTTCCAGCACTCCCCACTAACATTCTTGTTCTTGCATTTTACAATGCTCTCCCATTGTAAGGCCTGATCATGGGTTCTGATGGTTTTGAGACTCTCTCATAAGTAAATAAATAAATAAATAAATAAATAAATAAAATAATTTGAAGGCTCATTGGTCTCCACTTCATTTTCAGTGAACTAATATATTGTGATTTACAACAAATAATTCCAGAAAAAAAGAAGGCAGTAAGAACTACAAGGTTCAGACACTATTACCTTAGTGGAAAAGGGATGTGTGTAACTATTTTTTAATTGCAGTAACACAGCAACAATTTTTTTGCCTCAAAAAAAGTTGGCAAAAGTTCCTAAATTTTAATAAATTATACATAATAGCAAACACAAAAATTGTTAGAGATGATCTATTGGGATGACAAATGGCAACTGGTATTAAATGGAATAAAAACCAGATATGAATCCCTGGAGGGTGAGAAGACTTACACTCAAGCTATGATTTCAGTTAGCAACATCTCTTACACAGAATTCAGAAGGAAGTATTAAATTGCACAGCTTTAAAGAAAGACTTAGACTCTACTTTGTGTTATATAGTGATGAGTAGCATCATATTTGACTATATCATTGACACAACCAAGGCAAAAGTTCTTTTTCATGTTTAATATACTATGATTTTCGAAAGTCGTGTTGAGGCTGGAGAGATGGCTCAGGGGTTAAAAGCACTGACTACTTTTCCAGAGGTCCTGAGATAAATTCCCAGCACCCACACAGTGGCTCACAATCATCTGTAATGGGATCCGACACCCTCTTCTGGTGGGTCTGAGAGCATACATACATAAAATAAATAAATCTTAAAAAAAAGGAAAAGAAGAACATCTCCCCGCAAAAAAAGTCATATCATGTCCATTCATTCTTTCTTCCACTTGTTGCCATAGTTTTGAAAACAAACTGGTTCCCATATAGTCTGTATATAATGAACTACTGCACGAAGCTCATGGATTTTACTGTTTAAAATAATAATTTTTATATAATGCCATTTTTGTAATTTGAATGAGTGTACTCTATTAGAAATAGAATTTGACTTCTAACATTGTGTATGAAGTCTGATGTGAGAGAGGTGGGTATTTATTTTCAACTCCTTTGTTCATTTTTCTACTTTCTTCCTAGAAATTGTTTCTGTCAATTTTAATTCTCACCAAGGTGAGCGAAAAAGGATGTAAAGAGACAGTTGCCTCCAAGTGCAAATAGCAATCAAAGATTAGTCTTTTTTTTCTGGCAATTCCAAGTTTCATTGAACCTGTCTTAAACAGTGTGTGGCCTTCCTGAAAAATCAGCAATAAAGATAGGATGATATTTTAAATTCACGAGTTGAATGCTAATTTGGAAAAGACTTTGAAATTACAGTACAGAAAAGGTACAAAAGAACTGTCATAAATAAATAATATAAAACTGCCTACCACAAAAATGTCTTAAGACAGTAGCTTTTTTGAAGAGAGAAAGAGAGAGAGAGAGAGAGAGAGAGAGAGAGAGAGAGAGGAAATTTAATACGTTATACGGGTGTTTTAAAAATTCCTTTGAATATTATTACTTCTTTGGCACACAGTGCCATGGACATCAATGCTCCTTCTCCTGGGTTCTTAATCTTAAGCAGTGAAGAACAAATCTTTTGCTTTGAAGACTCTTTACTTGCTTTAGTTATCCTCAGTCTGCAATTACAGCAAAGCAAAACAATGATATGACCATAGCACAAAGAGCCTGGAAATGTAACTTATTAAAAGACAAATGCAGCCATGATAAGGAATAAGATAAACAAATCTCCTTTCAATAAAATACCAAATCTAATGAAACCTTTATACCTTTAAGAGGCCATAAGTTCTATGTCAACTTCCTCTAGTTCTATGGGCCCTGACACACGTGCACTTCAAATCAGCTCAAGTCACTTAGTGTTAGTAGCACATATATTTTTGCTAGTGGGATTGTAAACACACTTGAAAATTGGATTTTCAAAACCTATGTCATGGCCCATTTGCAGTAGATCTGAGCACTGCTTATGTTCAAGTGGCACAGAAAAACTTAGCAATGTGCTGATGAAAAGGTACTCTAACATCAATGCCAGGGATGCAGTATGATGAGGATGAATAAGAAATAAAAACTCAAAACATATTTTCTTTAAAAAAAAAAGAGAGAGAGAAAATGTATTCAATGACCAGTTCAATTTATTCCAGACTTTTGCTATCCTCAAATATTAAGATAGGTATTAGTGGAAACATTCTATCTCCCCTCTTTTAAATGAAAATAAACTGTTAGAAAAACACTGGAAGAAAATGCTTCAGGGTACATGTAAGCATGAGACAAGGTGCTGCTAGACAGCCTGTGACATAAAGGCTCTGCTGAAGTTCCTGAAGTGGTGTTGACAGCTGTGCAACACCAGCAATAGAAAAGACCTCTGTATTCGTAGATGAGCTGACCCCTGTAGAGGAAATGTTACCAACAGAATTAAAATATGTTGACCATTGAATATATTTTGCAAACAAAACCCTAAGTAGAGGGAACAGTTACTGGCGCAGATTGGTTGTACAGAAAGAGTTCTGACAAGATGCCTGAGCAGAGAATGGCACGCAGTCTTCAGTCGTACTAAAAAACCAACAATGTCCTATGGCATTTAGAAAATTAAAATGTGTGTGTTCATACATATAAGTTAAACATGATTTTGTTCATAATTATACATTAAATTTAATAGAGACATAATTTATATCTAAAATACGTACTTCAGAATACTTCAGAAACAGTAGTCCTGCTTTGGCTAGGAAATCTAACAAAAAAGGGAAACCATTAAAATTTCATAAAATGCCTTATTTCATTCTTTTTTTCATAAACCAGAAGATATTTACAGAGTATATTATAATTATTCTGACTGATAAGTTATGAGTAATTTAAACAAAGGTTCATAGTGTGCCATTCTGAAAATGTGATTTCCAGCCATAAAAATAAATGTATTCTTCATATAGCAAAGGCCATCTCAATTCTTTAAAAATAAATATTTTTCTACCCACAAAACTTCTAGAACACTTAAAACTTGCTTTCAAATAAAACCACAACTATTAATAGGAAAAATCATAAAACCAAATATTTTCTTAGTTATAAATCAAACTAAAATAGTTTGACTTGGATTTGCAAAAAATTATAGAATGTCTATAGAACAAAGGTGTCTGGGAGCTTAAAAAACTGAGAAACTTTAGATATGTGATTAAATATTTGAGATATTCCGTAAGCTCAAAATATGGCCAAGTTCAACCATCCCTAAAAAGTAATTAAGAGATAGTTTTAATCCTGTTATTTGAATTAATATCCTCTTGAGTTTGAGCTGTTTTGCTTTTCTCAAAAAAAAATATATAAAACCCCTCTGACTGCTAATGAAATACACAGCATTTGCTCTTCCTGATTTCCTTCTCCTCACCAGCCATGGGTTCCAATTCTGGGGGTCTTTGATGGCATGGAAAGCACTGCTCCGTTGCTCTACCCAGTCTAGTGGAACATTGATTTTTTTGAAAAAAAAATCTAATATTTTACTAGAGAGTGAATACTGGCAGTTCCACAGTGGGAGACTGTCTTTACTACACTTTAATATAAATTCATGAAGGAAGGGCTTTTTCTATTCCCAAGTGTATCCCTAGAGGGTATGTTTTAGGGTAGATTACCAGAGGAATCCTTGATTTATAGGGCAGACGGAAATATAGGGTAGAAAGAAATCAAAGGAAGGTAGAAGATAGAAGGAAAAGTAGCTCCCTAACATTAAAATTAGCTATCGTTATTGTAGTTTTAATTTAGAAACTCTTGATAGTCTGTTTCCCTCATGCAGGAAGCCTAAGTGGGAAGCTCATCTCAACTTCATACATTCTGACTATCCAACTTAGACAAGTTATCTCAAAGGAAGTTTTTCATACAGTATCTGTAGGAATGTCTTTAAAACAGGTGACTCCTTAAAGAATAATATATCCTGTAATCTCTCCACTATTCAGACGTAGACTTAGGAAAATTAAAATTAAGGCTATCGACAAAATATCAAGAAATTTGGTGATCTGAGATCTGTAAAGGATATACAAAAGAATGAACTGAGCTTTGGTTGTTCCCTTTAAATTATGTTTGAATATCTAATTTATTATGTTTCTACCCATACATTGGTAAATGACTATATTTTCTACTCTACAATATAGCAACAAATAATGATGAAGTTGTGGAAGAAAGAAACCCTAAAATACACTACTAATAGTTATGCAAATAAGTCCTAGCTAGTATAGAAATCATTGTGGAAGTGTCCCCAAAATTTCCAAGAAGCATTTTTGCATGATTCAGTTATGCTATTTTGGAGTACTGGCTCATAGCATTCCAAGTTGACATCAAGAGACACTTGAACATCAGTGTTTATTACAGCAATGTTTGCAATAGCTATTTATGGAACTGATCTAGGTATCCATCAACAGAGGCATAGGTAGGGAAAGTGGGAAACAATAGAATGTTCTCTGGCCATAAAAATGACATTTTGTTGTTTGCTAGAACATATGCACAGCGGAATGCAGCTAGTTTAGAAACTACAAACCTGTGTTTTCTCTCGTTTGTTGCCACTTAAGTTTGACATAGTCACATAAAAGTGTGTGTGTATCTAGGATGGAAAAGTAGAAGTAAGCTGTCTTGAACAGTAAAGAGAACTCTAAGAGAGGAGAAACATGGAGGACAATGAGTGGAAATATATACATCATACAATATAAACTGTAGAAGAACTTGGAAACTAAATTTACAAAGTTAGAGGGTTAAAACAGACTATAAGATAGTATCTCTAAATTTCATTAGACCTCTATTTTTTATTTCCTAAAAATAATAGCATTAGATTATAAGCTCAAAATTCACCATATTTTATTTTGACTCTATATGATTCCTCTGGTCTCCAACACAGTATTTATGACCTGCCAAAACACCACAGAGACTGTCAATGTCCACATAGTGTTCAGAACATGGACATGAGAGTTGCCTCACTTTAGGTTAAAATTTCAATCTTTTATTCATTATAGACTTGGTTGACATTACATAATGATTTCTATGTCGCAAAACAAATTGTTCCCTGTCTGGAGCTACAATAGTACCTACCTGCAGTGCTGGCACTCAGGTGGCATACCATCATTTCTGCTTTCTATGATATTAAGAGTCAGGGGTAACAGATTGGTTCATACCACTCTTGAAGATCTTGCCAAGCGTTTTGGCTATAAATGTTCATTGAATTTACATTTAATTACAATAATTTTTCATTTATTGTAATTAAATGTAAATTGAATTTGATTTTTTTTTTTTGTTTTTTGTTTTGCTTTTTTTTTTTTCAAGACAGGGTTTCTCTGGCTGTCCTGGAACTCACTCTGTAGACCAGGCTGGCCTCAAACTTAGAAGTCTGCCTGCCTCTGCCTCCCAAGTGTTGAGATTAAAGGCATGTGCCACCACTGCCTGGCTAAACCTTGATACTCTTGAAAAATATTTGTCTTCAGTAACATTTAGATATAGCCACAATAAAGGTACTCTGATTTTTCATTATTGCTAAAACTATTTCTTTTCATTATTCTTTAGCCATTTGATTCTGAATATATCTAGCACCCTCTATACTAAAGAACTGATAAAACATGCAAATAAAAATATTTTAATTGATTTAACATACTAAAGGCAGTTAAGCTTTTCATGTATGCTGAGCCCCTGTCAAAGAGGCGGTATTCTGTAGTAATACTTACTCAGAACTTAAATTTACAGTTTCATAAAACATCTCAGATTATGGACACAGCATCCCTACTAAAGAAAAATTAAAAGATCTAAAAAATTTGATGTTGAATGCTTAGGATAGCATTCAAATTCCTTTCTAAATATATAATAAAATAAGACTGAATTCTAATATTTTTTAAAGATGTTAATAATTTTTGTAATAATGAGAAATGTAAATACTATCACCATGAAAAACTGTAACTATCTCTGGGTGGGGTCAAATCAGCATCTGAGGCAAGAGCACAATGAACTATAGCGCAGCAGCCTGGGTTAGCAAGGATAACATGGCAAAATGGAAAAAAGATGAAGATCATTAGTAAACACCTATAGGAACGCCTAGAATCTCACTTCAGATCATACTGAGCATTTTCCTGCATAACACAAAAATGAAATCAGACAGATATAGAATATCTATAACAAGAATATTCAGACAGTGCAGGTAGCAACTGACATGCGAAAACTTGAGAAGTGACATCAGTAAACAGAATATCAAAATTTTTCTCAGGCAATACAGACTTAAACTCATGATTAAAGATGCACATCGGCAGGTAGATGCCATTTCAGATCTATCTTTGCAATTTAATATGTTCTACTCATTTCAGATATCCTAGGATTTGCTAACAGGCTACTTCGGAATGCTGCTCTCCAACAGGTGCAGGTTCTTATCACAAAGTGAACTCATTTGCACCTGCTAAAGGCTCTGCTAGGAGTACAGTAGCCCTGTCAGTACTTCCCCGGCTTATCCAATTTGCATTTCAAAGTGGCTAAATTGTCTTGTAAGTTTATGCCCAATGTGGAATTCTTTGTCTTCTTTCCTTGATGTAAAATGTCCAAATATAAGAGGGTGAAGAGAGAGAAGACAAAAAAAAAAAAAAAAAAAAAAAAAAACCTTAGATTGCTGCAAAACAGGAAGAGTTTACAAACATTTTTTTTTAAATCAGATACATATGGCTTAAATCAGCATTAATGTTTAAATTAATACTGAAGTCAATGTTAAAGGTTGAAAGAATTTTAGAAAATATCTGCTGGACCTTCCTCATATTATGAGTAAGAGGGGGGCTGGGAGGAGGGGAGATTGAAAGCACTGAAATCTACATAGTTGAAGTGAATTGATAAAGTTGAACAAAATAGCCAATCCAGTCTGCTGCGGCTTGTGTTCAGTCACATTTGAGATGTGATACCTTCTGCTTCTCCTAGGGACTGATAAAATGGCTTCAACAGATAATTGAGTAAACTTATAAAAGGATTCCAATGAAACAGACAGATTTGGCCCATCAGTTTTTACCGGAATGCTGGCTGGTATAGTATCTGACTGCAGTTTCAATGTGTTATTCTGAGAGGGAGAAAATGGCTCAAACGGTATGATTTCCATTTGTTCCCACTAGATTAAATTCACACAGATTGTTCACAAACACAGTCATTTTCTTTATATTTGAAAACTGAACCACGTTTTTAGGTTCACATGTTGAAGGATCCATGTGCCCCTTTTGAGAGAGCCTTCTTCGTATGACAGAAACAAAAGAAAAAGTTCATTTCTTTTTTTTTATTTTCTAAGTTTTTTATTTACATTCCAAATGATTTCCTCTTTCCTGTTTCCTCCCTCCCCGAAAGTCCCATAAGCCCCTTTCCCTCCCTCTTTTCCTCATTCAACCCCCTCTCGCTTCTCTGTCCTGGCATTTTCCTACATCCAGTCTTTCCAGGACCAGGGGTCTCTCCTTCCATCTTCTGGGAAATCACGATATGTGATTTGTGTCGTGGGTATTCCGAGCTTCTAGGTTAATATCCCCTTACCAGTGACTGCATACCATGTGTGTTCTTTTGTGATTGGGTTACCTCACTAAGGATGATATTTTCCAGTTCTGACAATTTGCCTAGGAATTTCGTGAATTCATTGTTTTTAATTGCAGAGTAGTATTCCTTTGTGTAAATATACCACATCTTCTGAATCCATTCCTCCGTTGAGGGACATCTGGGTTCTTTCCAGCTCTGGCTATTATAAATAAGACAGCTATGAACATAATGGAGCATGTGTCCTTATTGCATGCAGGGGAAGCCTCTGGGTATATGGGCAGGAGTGGTATAGCAGGATCGTCTGGGAATGTCACGCCCAGTTTTCTGAGGAACCGCCAGACTGCTTTCCAGAGTGGTTGTACCAGCTTGCAATTACACCAGCAGTGGAAGAGTGTTCCTCTTTCTCCACATCCTCGCCAACAACTGCTGTCTCCTGTGTTTTTGATCTTAGCCATTCTGACTGGTATGAGATGGAATCTCAGGGTTGTTTTGATTTGCATTTCCGTAATAACTAAGAATGATGAACATCTCTTTAAGTGCTTCTCAGCCATTAGATATTCTTCAGGTGAGAACTCTTGGTTTAGCTCTGTACCCCATTTTTAATAGGGTTACTTGGCTCTCTGGAGTTTAACTTCTTGAGTTCTTTGTATATATTAGATATTAGCCCTCTGTTGGATGTAGGGTTGGTAAAGACCATTTCCCAGTTAGTTGGTTGCCGCTTTGTCTTTTTGACAGTGTCCTTTGCCTTACAGAAATTTTGTAATTTAATGAGGTCCCATTTGTCTATTCTTGATCTTAGAGCATAAGCTATTGGAGTTCTGTTCAGGAAATTCTCCCCTGTGCCCATATGTTCAAGGTTCTTCCCTAGTTTCCTTTTGATTAGTTTCAGTGTGTCTGGTTTTATGTGGAGGTCCTTGATCCACTTGGAATTGAGCTTAGTGCAAGGAGATAAGAATGTATCAATTTGCATTCTTCTGCATGTTGACCTCCAGTTGAACCAGCACCATTTGTTGAAAAGGCTATCTTTTTTCCACTGGATGGTTTTAGCTCCTTTGTCAAAGATCAAGTGACCATAGGAGTGTGGATTCATTTCTGGGTCTTCAATTCTGTTCCATTGATCTACATGCCTGCCACTGTACCAATACCATGCAGTTTTTAACACTATTGCTCTGTAATACAGCTTGAGGTCCAGGATACTGATTCCCCCAGAGGTTCTTTTACTCTTGAGAATAGTTTTAGCTATCCTGGGTTTTCTGTTATTCCAGATGAATTTTTGAATTGCTCTTTCTAACTCTATGAAGAATTGAGTTGGGATTTTGATGGGGATTTCATTGAATCTGTATATTGTTTTTGGCAAGATGGTCATTTTTACTATATTAATCCTGCCAATCCATGAGCATGGCAGATTTTTCCATCTCCTAGGTCTTGTTCAGTTTCTTTCTTCAGAGACTTGAAGTTCTTGTCATACAAATCTTTCACTTCTTTGGTTAGAATCACACCAAATACTTTATATTGTTTGTGGCTATCGTGAAGGGTATCATTTCTCTTATTTCTTTCTCAGCCTGCTTATCCTTTGAGTATAGGAAGGTTACTGACTTGCTTGAGTTGATTTTATATCCGGCCACTTTGCTGAAGTTGTTTATCAGCTGTAGGAGTTCTCTGGTGGAGTTCTTTGGGTCGCTTAAGTATACTATCACATCATCTGAAAATAGTGATAGTTTGACTTCTTTTTTTATGAGTTGCATAGGAAGTCCTTCCTTCTTGATACATGAGACAAAACATATCATTTGATTTTAGTAAAACATGTGCCATTATTTATCTATTGTGATGATAAAAAATGTGAATTAAATTTTTTGCCAAAGTTTCTAAAATTTCAATGAGATGATTCATTTTAATTCAGACAATGCTCCTCAAAGACACAAGCAGTTCTCTATATGATCAAAAACATGAAAGGGCATTTCTGCATGTATGTAGCTGCATGTAACATGCCTTAGTAGAGAATGAAAATGTTGGAGTCCAGAGGAGACTAGGCAATGAACCAATGGCACTAAGATGTGAGCAGAAGTTTTACTAATTTTCTTTCTTCTCTCTCTCTCTCTCTCTCTCTCTCTCTCTCTCTCTCTCTTCCTTCCTTTTTTTTAAAATCTTTATTAAGTTAATTTTTTATTTACATTCCAAAATTTGCCTCCCTTCACAGTCCCCCATCCCATAGTACTTCACCCCATCCCTCATTCCCCCACCTCTGAGATGGTGATACCACCACCCACCCCCACCTCACCCCCACTAGCATCTCTCTTTCCTGGGACTTCAAGTTTCCACAGGATTGAGCTCATCCCACTGAGGCCATACAAGGCTGTCCTCTGTTATACATGTGCCTGAGTACACAAGCCAACCCATGTATGCTCTTCGTTTATGGCTTAGTCTCTGGGAGCTCTGATGCATTTGAGTTAGTTGGTATTGTTGTTCTTCCTATGGATCTGTGATTCCCCTCAGCTCCTTCAGCCCTTTCTCTAACTCTTCCATATTGGTTCCCGACCTCAGTCCAATGGTTGGCTATAAGTATCTGCATTTGTCTCAGTCAGTTACTGGTAGATTCTCTTCAAGGACATCCATGTCAGGTTGCTGTCTGCACACACAATATGGCCTCAGTAATAGTATCAGAATTTGCTGTGCTCGCGTGGGATGGATCACAAGTTCGACCAGTCACTGTATGGCATTTCTTTCAGTCTCTGCTTCTTCCAATGGTGTGTTTCCCCCCAACACTGTAGAATTCTGGCCTCAGACTTGTCATTCTGAGCATTGGAATATTCTGAAGATGCTCTGAAGATGATAAGTACAAATAATTAATTAAAGAGATCTGCATTCAAAGGAATGACTCCAAGGAGACACTCTTTACCTCTTCTACCATGAAAAAAAAAAGCAGTACAAAGACTATGTTCTCAGAACTATAAGCTGGCCTTCATGTTGAGCTTAAGCCTACCATATTTACATATGGGTCTCAGACGTCTAGTTTCCAAACTGCAAGAAATATATTTCAATTTTCTTGTAAGCCAGTTAGCAGTAACTTATAATAGCAACATGACAGATAAGGGAAAGTGTGTTGTATTATTGCAGCAAAGACTCAAACTATGATATACATAAGTAAAATCTAGAACGGAAGAGTAGATGATAGACAGCAGAAAGCTGCTCAGAGCGTTGCTGTTGACTGGCCCAATGAGCATAATTGTGAGATCAAGCTCCAGCCTCTTACAGAGAAAACAGCAAGTACAATTGCAGAACATCATCCAAGTTCTGCTCTGGAACAGAAAGATGAGAGAGTATGAAAGAAAGAACAAGAGATAGGAAAGAATTTGCCTTAACGTAATAGTTCTGTACCCTTCGGAGATAAGATTTATCAGAGACAAATTTCCTCTCTGTGCACAATTTGAATTGTATTCTCACACTACAGGCTGAGACTTGAGATCTAAAATTATTCCCTCACCAGGTCAGGGAAAGCTTTGTATATTTATATATATATATAAAATTTTCCCCAATCTATTGTTTTCTATTTTGTCCTTGTCCAGGCAATTTATCTACTTGTATTCTCAGCTTGACAGTTCTTATTTGTGATATCAATTACCACGTTTCATATATTTCCCAAATATAAAACATAAAACTGCTGTTCTCTTTATGACAATTTCAATCAAATACTTCTTAAGTTAATAACATGATTTTTAACTTTGGAATTTGTTGTATTCTAGTAAATAATAGTCCAGTTTCCTTCCACTTCTAAAAAGAAGTGGGAGCATTTCTCAAATTTGCGTTTTTTAAGTTTTAAAAATATATTTCATTAAAATATTGTAAAAATGCTATACAGTCAAGATCAATACTTGATAGAATTTTGGGGTTTGATAAAATAATTTCAGATAAATACTACCTTAAAAAAAGTACATTCCTAACTCATTAGAAATACATGGTGAGAGGCAAATGCCTTTAATCCCAGCTCTGGGGAGAAAGCAGCAGGTATATCTCTGTGAAAATGAGGCCAGCCTAATCTACAGAATGAATGCCAGTGTTATATAAAGACCCCTCCCAGGGCAGGTGGGAGAGAGAGAGAGAGAGAGAGAGAAGAAAACAGAGAGATTATAGCAAAGTGAATATATAAAATGAAGACATATTTTTGCATAATCAAAATTTTCTTTTTAATAGTGACAGGAGTTTTAGTTCCTTTTGGAGATATGGAGATGGTTGCAAAGTTTATGTTGAATCTGTTGCCCCAGTATGATTATTTCTGGAAGAGACACTTAGGAAGGTGAACTAGATGTAGAAGAGTTAGTGGAGAATTGTCTTAAGATGGAATTAGTTTGCCTACAGAACCAGAAAAACATCACTCTGGTTGTCTCTCAGTGCACGCATGCTGAGAAGTGGTCACATGAGCACATAATAGGAATATAGCAGTCTCCAGGCAAGGAAGTAGTCTCCAGAATTGTGACAAATTTGTATTGTGATGGGCATGTTAAGTTGGGTTTCCCACACTTTAGTTAGGTCTCTGGACTTTCTCCTGGACCTAGCAATATAATTTGTTAAATCTACTTTTAACAAAATTAAATTTTTACTGTGTCCTCTTTGCTGAGCCTTCCTATTCTTAATGTTGAAACATTTTAATATCTGATTATCCCCCCATCACTCCCTGAGTGACTTCTAGTCATCCTAGCTTTTGCTCAGCAGGAATCCTGTCTGCATAGCCAAATTTCTAGTTATTCTTTATATTTCCCTTAAGTAATTTTCCATTCTGTTTTACTCCTCCCTCCCCCATCCACTTACCACATTATTTATTGGCTCTAAATTCCCATTTGTCCATCCTGTACTCATTGATGAGTCCAAACTTAACACTTTCTGTCAAACCCCAATTGCAGCAGTGACTGAACACATTGTGATAGTTCTGAATAAATCTGCTTACCATGTTTGTAATAATGTCATAGAATATCTGTTTCTTTAATAGGCATTTACTCTGTCATACTTTGTTTCAACAGCCTGAACCTAGACACAGTTCAATACAGAGTTAAATTGGAAAACTTTAGTGAGTGAATTGCTTGATATGATAAAAGAAAATATAAAACAAAAACTATCAAAGTTCCTCGAGGTGCATTTCACATTCATTCTGTTGAAGAAATTGCTTGGACGCCTACTGGAGGCTTTCATGTTCATGATAATCTCAAAATCTTTGATTTCTTTTTGAAACATATACACTAAAATACCGACAAATAAAAGCAAAGTCTGTTAAATGATGCACTGACCACATTCAATTGCCATAGCAAAATCGCGTCTAATGAAGATTAATTAAAAAGATAAAAGTGAGAACAGGAGAGGTCTTTCATTGCTTACAAGAATGTACTCCTCTAGAAGAGGACCTGGGTTCAGTTCCCAGCACCCACATTTGGCAGTTCACAACTACCTGCAACTGCAGCTCCTGGTGCATCCTTGACTTTCGTAAGCATCTGCCTTTATGAGCAGATACCAAGATATATACAAATAATCAAAACAAATAAAAAAATTTAAAATACTGTAAAAGTATCCCAAATTATTGGAAAGTCAAAATACTGGAAACAAGTAGAATTATCACTCTCCAATTACTAGTTTTGAAACAAAAAAATTTATTAGGAACAAGCAAAGTTATCATCTACTTAACTATTATTATTGTTTTTAAAAGCATACAGGAATAAATATTTTCAAAAGGAGTTCCGTATATGAGTGCATTTTATTCAAATGAGTTTGACAATACTCTTTCAGATAAAGAATAATCTAAGACATGAAAGGACATCCCACTCTATACATGGAGTAAGGTGTAAGGTCCTTGATGGGAACAGTCCTCAAGAAAACACTTTTGCTCTAACCAAGAACCAGAGTATTAAAATGAACAAGAATCATGTTCTGACACTCCTACTCTCTCTCCTTCCTTAACTTTTTCAAAACCTACTTATGTTCCTTTCAAGTGACTATGCTTCCAAGAGAAGGGAGACATGATTGATTTCTAGAAGCATCACAAAAACCAAGGAGGACCTAATAAGATTAGTGAGGCTTGGAGACTTGTTAATGTTCATATATATATACGATTCATATTTTTATTATGGTTAAGAACTAGGTTACAGATTTCTACCAATAAAAATTACAGGATATACCACTAGTTTTTAATTTAACTTAGTTGCAGATTTCAAATAAAGGTGATTTTTACTTCATAAGAGTGATATTTTCTCATAAGCTTCTGAATTAACTTTTCATAGATTTTATGAATTCAATAATCTCCAAACCTGAGCAATTGCATTAGATTCATCCCTGGACACTGTATATCCAACTGCCTACTTTCCTGGTAGCCAGCTCTTTGTGTGTATTTGTAAATTGAGCATTAGAAACATTCGTACTTCATACAGAAATAATTATAATTCTAAATGCAAAGCATTGATATGGGGATTGCTTTTGTGAAACGAGATAAGCAAGCAGTGTGCTACATTAATTTTTAAGTCTCTGCATATTAATGTCCCTAAAAATTGCATCTCTCATGCTTGCCTTAGTTTTGAACAGGTTGTGATAGGGCATCTTTATTTAATAATATTTGATCATGCAAAATTAAACACATTTAGTTTTAAATTTTCCTGGTAATAGACTAATACCCTCTCTAAGAAGATTTTTTTTTCTTTCAAGCCCTAGAGGACTTCACTCCTGCAAACTTATTAAAATTCTATAGCCCAGAGGGAAATATCTTAAATATTGCTGAATCAAGTTACTTTCTCAATTTGAAACTTTATTGATTCATTCTGGTATGCTTTCTTAAAACTTCAGGGTTTTGAGCAGAAATAATATTCATTGAACTATTTAAGGTTGAAAAGGAGTAAAGTTTATCCCAGGTTTCTAAGAATGTTGATTATCTTTTAAATTGTATGAAAGAGAAAGGCAGACACAGAAAAAAACAAACTGAATGTACACAGGAGAAAACAATCGCATATGTAAGTACAATAAAAAGAAATGCTCATTTTCTTCTTGTTTAGTTAACACAAAATTTTAAGGATATCTATTATTTAGTCTTTTCTTCTCCTTTACGAGCCTTTCCTATAGTCCATTCCAGTCAAACTGCTTGGAATGTCTTTAGAACTTAAACCATTTTGCTTCTAAAATGTCTTGGTATAGGACATCCTTTCTAAATAGAACTGCTTCCATTTTTCACATTGTTTAGTGTAAATTATCTATTCTTCAAGACTCAAATCAAAGAACTGCCTTCTCAAGGAAGCATTTTCTGATATATCCAATTGTTGTAAATGTATACATGCTATTTTGATTGACTCCATCCATTTTTATTAATGTGTAAAACTTATGGATTTTACTATCCAGAATTTATTTTACCTCTCAGTTTCAGAGGTATCATTCCATCAAGGAATAAAAGCATGGAAGGATAAAGCATTTTGTATACTGGCCAGAACTTAATGAACACAGGGCAAGATATAGTCTGAAATTAATAGCCCTAGTGATATATTTATACCAAATTCACACACACACACACACACACACATACATTTTTCCAAATTCCAATAATATCATCATGTTATTAATCCATGGATTAGCTCAGAGCCTTTTGCTCACAGTGTCTTTTGAAAACCCCAACAGATGTAGTCAGAGATGTGTTACACAAATCTCCTAGGTGTTTCTGAATACAATCAAATTGACAGTATTTAACTATCTCAGTCTCTACACATTCTAATTTTTTCTCTGAAGTACAATCTACATAACAAACTTGGACTTGGGAATACTGCAAGATAAGACACAAATCAACCAAACCATTAGGAACATTGTTTTAAAGCTAAAATAGCAACTACTTCTCTAAGTTTTGCTACATGAAATATTTTGAATCCACATTGATGTCTTACTTTTTTGTGTATATGCTGCTTAGTTATAACTGTCGACTTGATACAACATAGAATTACCTGAGAAGAAAAGACCAGCACATTATGTATTACTTTACTGCAAGTTGCTTATGATGTGCTTTGATCATATTCAACTCCTTCCCCTACTTGCCCCAGATCTATGCCCCCCCAACCAACTATGTGTCTTCTCTTTTTCTTTAATACCACAAAAATGATTTGAGTTACTCATACTTTTGTATGTGTGGCCCTCACTGGAGAACGTGTACCACGGGCTGGAACACTCCCCACTCCCCGAAAAACAAAACAAAACAAAAAAACAGAAAAAAAATCCTCTCTGTATTTCCTAGCAACTAACAATTACCAACAATAGTTCCTTATCTAGAAGTGGGACTGCATGCCCATCTTCCCTCTCCTTGTTAGAATTTAAGAATTAGCATTCTGCAGTTTCTTGTTCTCTGCCTCTTAAGCAGTTGAAGATCTCAGTACTATCTACGATTAAAAAGAAGCCTCTCTGGTGAGTTTTCACCAGTGTATTAATTTACGGGTACAATGATAAGATATTATGACTTGGTTTAATGTAATATCCACTTAGCAGAATGATAGTATTGACTTCACTACTCAGGACTCTTTATTTTGCAACCGTTTCTCGGTACAGATATCAGCACCATCTATGGGTAAACTTGTAGAATAAGCTTTAAATTCAATCAGAAATTAATTCTTGGAAAGGGAACAGAGAATTAATGAAAAATTATGTAGATCAGATTGTCCATTGAGTATGACTGGGCTTGTTGTCTTGGTCATGAATTGAAGTTGGAAGAATTACTATGAATGTGAGCAAAGATAGTTCAGCAGAACCAGGCAACATAGACAAATGAGTTATTCCCTGTTCTTGACTGTGACTATGGTATGATCAGCTAGCCAAACCTTCTGTCTCTGCAGGGATAGACTCTACTTTGAAGTGGTGAGATAAAACAAACTTTTCATACTTTTGCTGATTTTGGTCCAGATAATTTATAGCACTTAGATCAATTAAATGAAAATACCCTGTAAATGTGTGACTCCAACATCTTTACAGTAGATATCAAATTCCATAACTTTCCTAGCTTCCTCTTAAGTAACTTATTTCTTTAATAATAATCTTACTCCAATATGAGAAAAAGTAAAGATCTGGCCTTACCAGATATGCCTATTTCCATGACCGACTCATAGCAAGGTCAAGAATTCCATGTCAACTTTTGTTTTGGTCTTTCCTCTTTTGGCCTTCTCAAGGATAAAACTACTTTTATTCCATTTACAGAAATGTTCTCAGGATGGGAGAAAACAATTTGCCTTCTATGTAAATAATGCTTGTAAGAGAAAATGATTGTAATTACCACTGGAAATGTTTCCTTTCTAGTTTCTCTTTGGATCTTATACATATCCTTGCTATTTTGCCCTTCCTCCCCTTCTGATCCTTCCTTTCCATTCTCTAGTTTTTGTTTTACCACCCCTCTATGAATATGTGAAAATCTGAATCAATATAAAACATTAATTTAAAAGTTCATCTTCATAAGTTATTTTCAGTTGAGATGAGTTTTTTCAATCTGAAAATACCTAATGGTCTTTCATCTTTGTGACTGTGTAAGTTATTTTTCCAACTTGTCTTTTTCCAGTTCATGATAAATAAAATTTGCCATCAACTATTTAAAATGCACTGTGTTCTCTCATCAATTGTGTACTTAAAACTGAATCTTTTCAAGTTTGTTGTTTTTCTTTTGCAATCTGACTCTGTAAAACGTTATATTAGATAATTAGTTTAATTTTGCACAGACAAAACAACCATTTGATTACCGAGTCTCTCACTATTTTAGCTCATTGTTTGAACATTAGGTGGGCAGACATCAATGGAGGTAGATATAAATGGAGGTTTTTCCACTAGAGCAGTCTCTATAACGAGGCATTTTTCTTGGAACTAGTAGAGATTACAGCTGCTACAGTAGACTTTTAAGGTATTAGACAAGCATTTGGTGGAGGAGTCTTAATAAACACTAATTAAGTCAGCTACAAAGAAACCCTTGGGGGAAGATCAATACTATTAAGTGTTTGAACTAGCTTTCCACATTTAGAAAACCTATATGCAGTTGGACAAGCTACAATTCCTCTTCACTTCCTGGTTTCTCCTCTTCTGTTACTTACACTGATGTTGAATCCCACCACATGCCTTGCATATCACACAATTAATCACCTTGTATTGTCTAAAAAAGTATATTAAATTAGATATATACATTTAAAATGTTGTCCAACTGTGCCCTAATATGATTTATTGAACTTAGACAATAAGTTAGGCTGATAGATCTATTAAAATTCAAAATGTATATGAGAAAGGAAAATACTTGAAAGAATTCCCATTTTTCTCGCCAGAGGATACAACTTTGCAAGATTGCATTTGAGTGACAGAAGACATACAAACAAATCATTGTATTTGGACTACTTTCTGTGACCTAGAGCTAAATGATTCTTTTTCTTTAATTTTTGTTATTTGTGAATTTCATATTATGTCCTACTCATGTATTTGTCCCTCCATATCTACCATTGTAACATTCCCCACTAAACAAAATAAAACATCTCACAAAAGCTGAAGTGTGTCACTCAATCAGTTTCACTTGCAAATGTTCCTTATAATGAATCATTGGTCTTGATAAAGGCCTCTGGCTTGGGCCACGCTTTCCAAACTGGAGTCTCACTGGGGTTGTTAGATACTCTGTTCTTGCCTTGAGTCATGGAGATTCTGCAGTTTTAGTTCTACAGGACTGGCCCCTTCATGTGCTTAAGCAGTTCACAGATGGTGTAGATGTTGGTGTAGGATAACACAAAGTCCTGGAACCACCCTTCCTGGGCATCATCAGAGGGATACACATTCACTCTCATCCCTCCACAACTCAGGAGAGCTACCCTACACCTTGCCTGGACAGTACAGTAGAGCTGACCCTGGTGTCAGTGGTCCTAGTAACCAATCCCATAGCCTTGAGCATGGGAGAGCTGACCCCACCCCTCACCAGGAAAATGCATGGGTGCTGGCAAGAAAAACAACTCAGCTATAACCCAGGCTAAATGATTCTTTTATTTTAAGTATTTTTATTAGATATCTTATTTGTTACATTTCAAATGTTATTCCCCTCTCCAAGTTTCCCCTCTGCGAATCCCCTATCCCATCACTCTTACCCTGATTCTATAAGTGTGCTCCCCTACCCACCTACCCACTCATGCCTCATTGCCCTAGCATTCCTCTACAATAGGGCATGAAACCTTCACAAAACCAAGGACCTCCCCTCCACTTGATGCCCGATAAGACCCCTTCAACTTCTTCTATCCTTTCCCTAACTCCTCCATTGTGATCCCTGTGCTCAGTCCAATGGCAGCTGCAAGCATCCACATCTGCATTGGTCAGGATCTGGCAGAGCCTCTCAGGAGAGAGCTGTATCAGGCTCCTGTCAGCAAGTACTTCTTCGCTTCACCAATAGTGTCTGAGTTTGGTGTCTGCATGGGGGATGGATCCCCAGCAAAACTCTCAATCACCATAGATGGAGATTCCATGACAAAACCAAATTTGCACAATATCTCTCCACAAATTCAGCCCTAAAAATGGTTCTTACTCCTATGCTCAACCCCCTCATTTATAGCTTGAGGAACAGGGAGATGATGGGGGCACTGCGCAAAGGGCTGGATCGCTGCAAGGTTGGCAGCCAGCATTGAAAAGCCAGACCTAGTGCCTGGCAGTGTTACCTGCTGTTTGCATATCATTGGTAAGTCATCTTTGTTTTGTGAATATCTGCTTCTTTATAGATAAAACAGAATCGTGACATGGCCCTCTTCCACAAGGATTTTGTAGGGCCCACTTCCTATGACTCTGAAACCTCAAAGGGGAGCAGTGCTACTCTATTATTGTCGTTATTGATTGATTGTAACATCCTTGAATTAAACTTACTCTATTTCTCAGTTAAAAAAAAAGGATAATAGATGGAGAACTCCAACACAAGGAGGGCAACTACACCCTACAAAAAGCAAGAAAGTTCTCTTCCTTCAACAAACCTAAAAGAAGATAGTCACACATAATTCTACCTCTAACAACAAAAATAACAGCAATCAATGATCATTATTCCTTAATATCCCTTAACATCAATGGACTCAATTTCCCCAATAAAAAGACATAGACTAACAGATTGGATATGTAAACAGGACTCAGAATTTTGCTGCATACAAAACAGCAATCAACAGAAAGATCACCATGACTTAAGACAAGAACAGAATATCTGACAGAACCCTAGTGGATTTCGCAAAAGATTATTCTGTGGTAAGTATTAACTTCTATGATTTATTTTTTAGTTTCTTTGAGGTAGAGATTACTATGTCTCCATTTTTTAAAGGAAATAACATGAAGGTCAGAGAGTTCAAACAGTTCCTAATTCTTACACACTAGTAGATGCTAGTGTCTGAAGTCAGAAAATAGGGTGTCTTTGTGAGTCCATTTGCTCAAACAGTGGTTTTCAACCTGTGGGTTATGACTCTTTGAGGTAGTCAAACAATATTTTCACAGGCATCATATATCAGATAAATTCCTTATCTATTTATGTGTCTATAAATACTCCATATTTATTTACATTATGATTCATAACAGTAGAAAAGTTACTGTTATTAAGTAGCAACAAAATATTTTTATGGTTGGGGTCAGCACAACATGGGAAACAATATTAAAGGATCATAGAGCATTAGGAAACTTGAGAACCACTATTTTAAGACAATTTCTTGTTTTCTGAGTATATTGGATTCTCTTTTGAATTTTATATAACAGCCAAGGGCTAGAGAGACTATCTACAATGAATACGTTGCATATGCAAAAATTAGCAATTTTTTACTTGTGAGGGTAAGAATAAGAAATTGTGTGTGTGTCTGTGTGTGCATGTGTGTGTGTGTGTGTGTGTGTGTGTGTGTGTGTGTGTGTGTGTGTGTGTGTTTAGGTGGGGTTATCAGAGAAAACAATCAAAGACTAAGATGTCAGCAATTTCTTTTTTAAAAACTATCTATGATTTTATATAAAATGAAGAGTCTAGATTATTTTATGGAATTAGCAAATGGTATTGCCATTGGCAGAAGCTTAGATAATTTTCAACAATAATCAACAACTGAAAGTAAATAAACTCTCTTTTTGTTCCATTTTTTAAATTTTTTCCTTTTTTTATTTAGATATATGCTTTATTTACATTTCAAATGATTTCCCCTTTCCTGGATCCCCCCTCTCCAAAAGTCCCATAAGCCCTCTTCCCTCCCCCTGTTCCCTAATCAACCCCTTTCTGCTTCCCTGTCCTGGTATTCCCCTACACTGCTGCATTGAGCCTTTCCAGAACCAGGGGCCTCTCCTTATTTCTTCTTGGGCATCATTTGATATGCGAATTGTTTCTTGGGTATTCCAAGCTTCTGGGCTAATATCCACTTATCAGTGAGTGAATACCATGTATGTTCTTTTGTGACTGGGTCACCTCACTCAAGATGACATTCTCCAGTTCCTCCCACTTGCCTAAGAATTTCATAAATTCATTGTTTTTAATAGCTGAGTAGTATTCCATAGTGTAAATATACCACATTTTCTGTATCCATTCCTCTGTTGAGGGACATCTGGCTTCTTTCCAGCTTCTGGATATTGTAAATAGGGCTGCTAGGAACATAGTGGAGCATGAGTTCTTATTACATGCTGTATAATCCTCTGGGTATATGTTCAGGAGTGGTATGACACGGTCCTCCGGTAATATTCTGCCAGTTTTCTGAGGAACTGCCAGACTGATTTCCAGAGTGGTTTTACCAGCTTGCAATGCCACCAGCAGTGAAATGTTCCTCTTTCTCCACATCCTCGCCAGCACCTGCAGTCTTCTGAGTTTTTTTTTTTTTGTTGTTGTTATTGTTTCTGTTTTTGTTTTTTTTTTAATTTTCTATATTATTTTATTTACATTCCCAATGATTTCCCATTTCCCTGTTCCTCCCTCACCAAAAGTCCCATAAGTCCTCTTCCCTCCCCCGTTCCCCATTCAACACCCTCTTTATTCTCTGTCCTGGTATTACCCTTCATCCAGTCTTTCCAAGACCAGGGGTCTCTCCTTCCATTTTCTTGGAAATCAATTGATATGTGAATTGTGTCTTGGGTATTCCGAGATTCTGGGTTAATATCCCCTTATCAGTGACTGCATACCATGTGTATTCTTTTGTGATTGGTTTACCTCACTAAGGATGATATTTTCCAGTTCTGACCAATTGCCTAAGAATTTCGTGAATTCTTCTGAGTTTTTGCTCTGAGCCATTCTGACTGGTGTGAGGTAAAATCTCAGGGTTGTTTTGATTTGCATTTCCCTGATGACTAAGGATGATGAACATCTCTTTATGTGCTCCTCAGCCATTCAATATTCTTCAGGTGAAAATTCTTTGTTTAGCTCTGTACTCCATTTTTAATAGGGTAATTTGGCTTTCTGGAGTCTACCTTCTTGAGCTCATTGTATATCTTGTATATTAGCCCTCTTTCAGGTGTAGGGTTGGTAAGGTTCTATTCCCAATTTGTTGGTTGCCGTTTTGTCCTTTTGACAGTGTCTTTTGCCTTACAGAAACTTCAAAATTTTAAGAGGTTCCATTTGTCAATTCTTGATCTTAGAGCATAAGCTATTTGTGTTCTGTTCAGGAAATATTCCCCTGTGCCCATGTGCTCAAGGTTCTTCCCCAGTTTCTTTTCTATTAGTTTCAGTGTGTCTGGTTTCATATGGAGGTCCTTGATCCACTTGGACTTGAGCTTAGTACAAGGAGATAAGAATGGGTCAATTTGCATTCTTCTGCATATTGACCTCCAGTTGAGCCAGCACCATTTGTTGAAAAGGCTATCTTTTTTCCACTGGATGGTTTTAGCTCCTTTGTCAAAGATCAAGTGATCATAGGAGTGTGGATTCATTTCTGAGTCTTCAATTCTGTTCCATTGATCTACATGCCTGTCACTATACCAATACCATGCACTTTTTAACACTATTGCTCTGTAGTACAGCTTGAGGTCTAGGATATTGATTCCCCCAGAAGTTCTTTTACTCTTGAGAATAGTTTTAGCTATCTTGGGTTTTCTGTTATTCCAGATAAATTTTTGAATTGCTCTTTCTAACTGTATGAAGAATTGAGTTGGGATTTTGATGGAGATTGCATTGAATCTGTATATTGCTTTTGGCAAGATGGCCATTTTTACTATATTAATCCTGCCAATCCATGAGTATGGAAGATTTTTCCATCTTCTGAGGTTCTCTTAGATTTCTTTCTTCGGAGACTTAATGTTCTTGTCATACAGATCTTTCACTTGTTTGGTTAGAGTCACAACAAGACACTTTTTTTTTGTGTCTATTTTGAAAGGTGTCATTTCCCTAATTTCTTTCTCAGCCTGTTTATCCTTTGAGTATAGGAAGTCTACTAATTTTCTTGAGTTAATTTTATATCCAGGCACTTTGCTGAAGTTGTTTTTCAGCCATAGAAGTTCTCTGGTGGAGTTTTTTGGCTCGCTTAAGTATACTATCATATCCTCTACAAATAGTGATAGTTTGACTTCTACCTTTCTAATTTGAATCCCTTTGACCTCCTTTTGTTGTCTAAGTGCCCTAGCTAGAACTTCAAGTACTATATTGAATAAATATGTAAATAGAGGGCAGTCTTGTCTAGTCCCTGATTTTAGTGAGTGCTTCACGTTTCTCTCCATTTAGTTTAGTTTTGGCTACTGGTTTGCTGTATGTTGCTTTTACTGTGTTTAGGTATGGGCCTTGGATTCCTGATCTCTCCAAGACTTTTATGATGAAGGGTTGCTGGATTTTGTCAAAAGCCTTTTTAGCATCTAATGAAATGATGATGTTTTTTTCTTGAGTTTGTTTATGTAGTGGATTACATTGATGGATTTCTGTATATTGAACCATCCCTGCATCCCTGGGGTGAAGCCTACCTGATCGTGGTGAATCACAGTTTTGATGCATTCTTGGATTCGGTTGGCCAGAATTTTGTTGAGTACTTTTGCATAGATGTTCATGATGGATATTGGTCTGAAGTTCTCCTTCCTTATTTGGTCTTTTATTGGTTTAGGTATAAGCATTATTGAGGCTTCATAGAATGAGTTGGGTAGTTTTCCTTTATAGAGCTGGGTTTGTGTAAAGATATTGTGTAAATTACCTTTTTTCATGGAATGTCTTGATTTTTCCATCTATGTTAACTGAAAGTTTTGCTGGGTATAGTAGTCTGGGCTGACATTTATGTTCTCTTAGGGTCTGTATGACATCTGCCCAGGGTCTTCTAGCTTTCATAGTTTCTGGTGTGAATTCTGGTGTAATTCTGATAGGTCTGCCTTGATTTGTTACTTGAACATTTTCCCTTACTACTTTTAATATTCTTCCTTTGTTTAGTGCATTTGGTGTTTTGATTATTAAGTGACAGGAGGAATTTCTGCTTTGGTCCAGTCTGGAGTTCTATAGGCTTCTTGTAGGTTCATGGGCATTTCTTTCTTTAGGTTAGGGAAGTTATCTTCTATAATTTTGTTGAAGATATTTACTGGACCTTTAAGTTGTAAATCATTGCTCTCTTCTATACCTATAATCTTTAGGTTTGGTCTTCTCATTGTGGCCTGGATTTTCTGGACGTTTTGGGTTACAAGCTTGTTACATTTGCATTTTCTTTGACTGTTTATTTAATGCTTTCTATGGAATCTTCAGCATCCGAGATTCTTTCTTCTATCTCTTGTATTATGTTGTTAACGTTTGAATTTATGACTCCTGAATTCTTTCCAAGGTTTTCTATCTACATAGACATCTCACTTTACAATTTCTTTATTGTTTCTACTTCCATTTTTAGATCCTGGATAGTTTTGTCCAGTTCCTTTACTTGTTTATTTGTGTTTTCCTGAAATTCTTTAAGGGATTTTTGTGATTCCTCTTTAAGAGTTTCTTCCTGTTCACCCATGTTTTTTCATAATTCCCTAAGGGATTTTTGCTTTGCCTCTTTAAGGACTTCTATCTCTTGACCCCTGTTCTACCGTATTTCTTTAAGGGATTTTTGTGTTTCCTCTTTAAGGGTTTCTACCTATTGATCCATATTCTCCTTTATTTCTTTAAGGGATTTGTTTATGTCCTTCTTGAATTCCTCCATCAGCATCATGAGATGTCATTTTCAATCCTGCTCTTGCTTTTCTGATGTGATGGAGTATCCAGTATTTGCTGTTGTGGGAGAACTGGGTTCTGATGGTGCTATGGGCCTTGGTTTCTGTTGGTAATGATCTTGCGTTTGCTTTTGGCCATCTAGTTATCTCTGGTGTTAGATAGTCTTGCTGTCTCTGACAGTGGCTTCTCTGCCTGTAAGCCTTTGTATCTGTACTCCTGGGATTCCCTTTCTCTCAAATGCCCTGCATACAACTGGTTCTCCAGAATTATCAGGAGATGGGTTCTTCTCTGTGGCAGATTTGGCAAGGGTCGAATTCCCTTCAGGCTGCTGGTTCTCAAATGCCCAGTGTGCTGCTGGTTCTTGAATGTCCTGCATTCTGCTGGTTCTCTATAAAGTATCAGGAACTGAGGTCTTTCCTGTGGCAGAACTGCCAGGGTCTACCACGTCGAAATGAACGGGGCCAGTAAAAAACAAAAACAAAAACAAAAACAAAAACAACGTATACTTACTAGTTATTTAGTTGGAGCCAGACACTGAATAAAGTTAATTGAGGACATTAGTTAATAATTATTCCTTGAAATTCTATGAAATATTTTTTTATTTAAAATTTGGACAATTGAACTTAGGAACTTCATCTCAAAAACATAAATTCCAAAAATCCTGCATGAGAATCAGGATAACAGGAGTAGAAAGATACATAATTATAAATTCTATCATGGATTCAGAACTGTGATAAAGGAAACTCCATGCATTGCTTAAGTGTACTGACTGGCTCAGCAACTCTCAAAATCATAATGGTTTATAGTTAAATTATCCATGACCCAGAAATTGTTATATCTATACCTATATGCCTCAAAGATATGGATCATGAAATTCTACATAGATATTAATTAAGCATATTTCTACTAATAAAAACTAGAGCTATAAATCAAAGAAAGATTAGATCAGTAATACTTAGTAGAAGGCCATCATGGGATAACATGTAAGACTTAGTGATTATAGTATATTCAAATGTCTTCACAGGTACATCACAAAATATAACAGAGCATATTAAAAGTCTAATAATAATATCCAATGAAATTATATAGTCAGAATGCATAAGTTGCATCATACTCATAACAAAGTCACTCTAGTTAAAAAATGAATAAAGATTGTGCATGTGATTATTTGTGCATTTATGAGTAATGTGTGTGTGTGTGTGTGTGTGTGTGTGTATTTGTGTGTGTATATGTTTGTGTGTGTGTATGTGTGTATATGTGTATGTATGTGGGTGTGTGTATGTGTGCATGTGTGTGTGTGTGTGTGTGTGTGTGTGCATGTGTGTGTATTCATCCAGGGTAGATATATAAATGGTTGTAAGCATCTGAAGTGCTGCATAATAAGATTACTCATTAGGGAAACATAAATGCAAGCTACAATTCTGCAATTGGATTCTACATTGCTCCCACCAGACTACACATAATAAGGAAACCAGAAAATCAGACACATTAAAATATATGTGGGAAAGTTTAAATTCTTAGCCATATTTTCCTTTATTGGAAATTGAATTTTTTAATAGACTTATAATCTGATCATGGTCCCCAACTGCTGCCTCCTAATCTTCCCAGTTCTCCCCTCCATGTGCTCCCGCCCAGATTCACTAGTTTCCCATATACCATTAGAAAATACAGCTATCTAAAGATAATGACAAAAAATAGGATAAATAAAAAACAAAGAAATCAGAACATCACAAAACAACCAAACATGAACAAGAGCCAAAGAAAAAGTACACTTAATGCAGAGGCTCAAATTCATACACACAGGAATACCTTAAATCCCCAAACTAGAAGCAGTTACATATGTACAAAAAAAAAACCCCAAAAAACAAACAAAACAACAACAACAAAAAACAACTCTGACTTAACATTTTGAGGTGACAAATCTCCAAATATGCCTTTAGTTTGTTTTGCGTTGGTTACTACCGCTTGGCATGAGATCTATCCTTATGAGTGGTTTTCTTTCTCAATGAGAATTTCTTAGAGAAAACTAATTTTTTATTTGGAAATACTTAACATTTGGATATAACTTTTGGGTTAAGAATGAGGGACTATTGCATTTCTCCTTGCTCTAGGAGCCTACCTTGTGCAGATCCATGTGGGTACTGTGCATGATGCCAGTCTCTGTGAGTTCACATGTGTGCAAACCTAGTTCTGTCCAGAAGACCTTAATTGTTGGTGTTCTCATGACCTGTGGCTACTACACTTTTCCTCTTCATCTTCTGCATAGTTTCCTGAGGCCCGAGGGAAGGCATTCAGTGGAGAAATACCTTTTAGGCCTGAGTGATCCAAGGTCTCATATTCACTGCATATTGTGTCTCTGGTTCTTGGTATTTGTTCCTATCTGCTAGAGGAGGAAACTTCTCTGATGACAGCAGAGTAAGGCGTGGAATATCATGAAGCTTCATTAGGAATGAATGCATTGCCACATTTCTTTAACAAAAAAGTGGTATTTGGTTTTTACCCTCTGTCCCTAGCCTATTTAGTCTTGGCTCCTTGGCCACCTAAACAGTATTGTGTATGAGTTCCATTTCATGCAGGGGGGTCTTAATCCAATCGTATCTTGGTTGCTTACTCCTGTAAGCTTCATGCTACTATTGCAGGATCATGTCTCAGAAGAAGATCACCATCATAGAATGAAAACCATATAGCTTGGTTAGTGGTTTTTTTTCTTTTGTAGCATAAAGAGTACCTTCTAATACCAGAAATAATAATAATCCATGTAGATGAAAGCTCTAGATAGAAGTCAGCACAAAATCTCCATGATCAATGAATTGCGTCAGTGTTCTTTGCAGCAATAGTGCCTTACCATCAGTTTGTGGAGAATCACCAACAGTGTTAAGATAGCCTGAACTATTTGATGGTTACCCTTTGGCCAACTGCTCAATTTGTTGTAACCAATTCTTTTATTTTATTAGATATTTTCATTATTTACATTTCAAATGTTATCCCCTTTCCTGGTTTCCCCTCCGAAAACCCTTTATCCCATCCCCCCCTTCCCCTACTCATCAACTCACCCACTCCTGCTTCCCTGTCCAGGCATTCCCCTATGCTGGGGCATTGAGCCTTCTCAGGACCAAGGGCCTCTTCTCCCTTTGATGTCCAACAAGGTCAACCTCTGCTACATATGCAGCTGGAGCCATGGGTCCCTCCATATGTACTCTTTGGTTGGTGGTTTAGTCCCTCGGAGCTCTGGGGGTACTGAATGGTTCATATTGTTGTCCCCCCTGTGAGACTGCAAGCTCCTTCAACTCCTTTGGTCCTTTCTCTAGCTCCTCCATTGGGAACCTTGTGCTTAGTCCAATGGTTGACTGAGAGCATTCACCTCTGTATTTGTCAGGTACTGGTAAAGACTCTCAGGAGACAGCTATATCAGGCTCCTATCAGCAAGCACTTGTTGGTATCCATGATAGTCTCTGGGTTTGGTGGCTGTATATGAGAAGGATCCCCAGGTGAGGCAGTTTCTCAATGGTCTTTCTTGTAAACAATTTTTAGTACTGGAAGCGTCATTTGGTGGCAAGAGACAAACAACTGTGGTTCTATCTCACCTATTATTGGGCAATTTTATTTAGTTTATCTTGATATATGTACATGTTATTTAAAAACTCTCTACTGTATTAGTTTCAATATTGCCCCTTAAAAGTCTCTTAGCTTTAGCTGTCTGTTCCCATATTCCTTACCTTATCTCTCTCTTCTCTGCTCCTCCCTATTTGATCCTCCAATTTCATTTTGTTTGCTCCATCCATCAATAGTTATGTATTCTATTTCTCCTTTTCAGGGACATCCATCCAAGTTGAGGCTGTCACTGGACCTCCTTTCCTTCAGTCTTTTCTACATTTGTGTCCCTGCAGTTCTTTCAGACAGGAACAATTCTGGGTCAGAGTTTTTGACTGTGGGATGGCAACCCCATCCCTCCATTTGATGCCCTATTTTTCCACTAAAGGTGAACTCTAGAAGCTTCTTTTCCCCACTGTTGGGCATTTCACCTAAGGTTCCTCCCTTTGAGTTCAGAGAGTCTCTCACTTCCTATGTCTTTGGTACATTCTAGAGTTCCCCTCCTACTTTCTGAGGTTGCATATTTCCATTCATTCTTCTGGCCTTCAGGTTTTCACTCCTGTCCATTCACTCCCCCCCCCCACACACACACCAATACCTGATCATGTTCCCCTTGTCCCATCCTCCACCTCTCTCCCATCCAGGTCCTTCCCACCATCTGACCCCCCCTCCCATAATTACTTTCTTCTCCCTCCTAAGTGGGACTGAAGCATCCTCACTTGGGCCCTTTGACTTGTTAAACTTCTTTATGATTTCTGTCTGTCTGTCTGTCTGTCTGTCTGTCTGTCTGTCTGTCTGTCTTTCTTTTTTGGAGAGGAATGAATTTATTTAATTTTTCATCTTATAGTACATTATGAATGGTAGTCAGGACAGGAAATTAAACATTAATGTGGAAGCAGGCAATGGAGAAGAGGTCATGAAGGAATAGAATTACTATCTTGTGCAGACTAATATCTTATTCCAGCTGTTCCGGCATGGCACTAGCAATAGTAAATCATCAGTCAAGAAAATACTTAATGATCTTTTGCCTACTAGACAATCTGATGGAGACATGTGCTCAACTGAAGATTCCTTTTTCAATTTGACTCCTGTTAGACTATATTTGAGAAAGAAAGACAGACAGACAGAGAGACAGACAGACAGATTTTCTCAAAGTACCAGCTCCTGTTTTTGTTGATTCTTTGTATAGTTCTTTTTGTTTCTATTTCATTGATTTCAGCCGCAAGTTTGATTATTTCCTGCCCTTTACTCCTCTTGGGTGTATTTGCTTCTTTTTGTTCTAGAGCTTTCAGGCATTCTGTTAAGCTGCTAGTGTATGCTCTCTCCTGTTTCTTTGTGGAGGCACTCAAAGCTATGAATTTTCCTCTTAGCACTGCTTTCATTGTGTCCCATAAGTTTGGGTATGTTGTGCCTTCATTTACATTAAATTCGAAAAGGCTTTAATTTCTTTCTTTGTTTCTAACTTGAAGTACTGAGAAGAAGGTAATTTCTTTTGCTTTAGGATGAAATGTTCTATAGATATCTGTTAAGTCCATTTGTTCTATCACTTCTGTTAGTTTTACTGTATCTGTTTTGTTTCTGGTTCCATGATCTGCCCATTGTTGCGAGTGGAATGTTGAAGTGCAATGTATGTTTAGAAAGGTACCTCTTATGACTGTGGGTACCCTTGCATTTGGAGCATAGATGTTCAGAATTGAGAGTTCTTCTTGGTATATTTTTCCTTTGATGAGAATGAAGTATACTTCCTTATCTTTTTTGTTAACTTTTGGTTGAAAATCAATTTTATTTGATATTAGAATGGCTACTCCAGCTTGTGTCTTGGGACCATTGGCTTGGAAAATTGTTTTACAGCCCTTTGCTCTGAGGAAGTGTCTGCTTTGACACTGAGGTGCATTTCCTGTATGTAGCAAAATGCTAGGTCCTGTTTACATATCCAGTCTGTCAGTCTATGTTTTTTTATTGGGGTAATTGAGTCTATTGATGTTAAAAGATATTAAGGAATAGTGGTTGTTGCCTCCTGTTATTATTGTGGTTAGAGATGGAATTATGTTTGTGTGGCTATCTTCTTCTGGGTTTGTTGAAAGATTACTTTCTTGCTTTATCAAGAATGTAGTTTCCCTCCTTGTGTTGGAGGTTTTGGTCTATTATCATTTGTAAAGCTGGATTTGTGGAAAGATATTGTGCAAATTTGGTTTTGTCATGGAATATCTTGGTTCCTCCATCTATGGTAATTGAAAGTTTTGTTGGCTATAGTAGCCTGGGCTGGCATTTGTGTTCTCTTAGAATCTGTATGAGATCTTCCCAGATTCTTCTAGCTTTCACAGTCTGTGGTGAGAAGTCTGGTGTGATTCTAAAAGATCTGCTTTTATAAGTTACTTGACCTTTTTCCCTTACTACTTTTAATATTCTTTCTTTGTTTCATGGACTGCCTCTTCTCATCTGGACCCGCTGTGCTGGAGCAATGGGGCAGGTCTTCCCCTAAAGAGTCTTATATCAAGTCTCCCGCTGGAAGGCCTCCCAGCGTTCCCAGTCATGGCTGCCACCAACCCAAGCTGCCCACTGAACATGCCCCCTGAGCTAGCCAAGCCAGGACTCTTGTCTCTGCAGGACCCAACTGGAGCTCCCTCTGCCCCTTCCCCTTCAGCCAGGGGCCAGAGCCCAGCCTTGCAGACCCACACTCCCATTCTCGGCTCTTCTGCAACATTCAGTGGCATCTGGGGTGTCCAACACTGAGAACCCCAAGGACTGCCCTTTCCCACCCTGAGAGCGGGGGTCCTGCAGCCAACGCTCATCTGGCATTTAATGGAGATGCGAGCATTCCAACTACTCTTGTCCGCCTTGCCCAACAGAAGTAGCTCTGTGTAGAACAAGGGCCATCACCCCTATAAACCCACAATTTTCCACTATGTATTTTTGACTTCTTATTAAAAAAAAAGTCAGATGTACATAGGTGTGTATGGACTTATTTCTGGGTCTTTACTTCTCTTAATAAATGTATTGGGTTTTTTTTCCCATTTTTATATTCTTTTAACTGCCATATTCCTATAGTACAACTTTAAATAGAGTATGGTGGTACCTCCAGCAGTTTTTGTCAATCAGGAGAATCTTAGGTACCTTCTTTTTGTTGTTGTTTTTTAATGAACAAGTTTATATATGAAACTGAAAAATTTTATTTCAAGTTCTGTAAAAAATTGTATTGGAATTTTGTTAGAAATTGAATCATTAGGTTGCTTTTCTGAAAATCAGCATTTTTACTATGCTAATCTAACCAATCCATGAGCATGAGAGATTTCTTAATCTGGGATTATTTTATTCAATTTCTTTCTTCTGAATCTTAAAGTTTTATGATACACGTTTTTCACTTGATTTCCTAGAGTTACCTTAAAATATTTTATACTATTTGAGTCTGCTGTTGTTTTCTTGATTTCTTTTTCATTTGTATAGGAAGGCTAGATGGTAGAAATATGAAACTTTTATACATTTTTGATTAGGTTATAAAATGCTATGGGAAATTTTGAAACAACTTGTTGTTTCCATAAAATGTTAAGAACGGAGTTCCATAAGACCATGTAACACTACAACTTAGAGAAAATATACGTGTCTATCTGTGCATAAATGTTTGCAGCAGGATTAACTACAATAGCCAAACAATATATCAGTGAAGAACAACTCAGTAGTCCCATTGCTATTTTCCTTTGACAGACTAATGGCTATATACATAGCTCAGAACATACTTAACTCTTATCAGAGAAGCTTCTTCTTGCAGTATATGGGAATTAATATGAAGACCCACAACTAGGCAATGTGCAGTGAGACCCTGGACACTCAGTACTGATTGGAATATATTTATAAAACCCTTTACTTAAGTCTCATGGATTAATGTGGAAGAGGAGGCAGACTGTCAGAGCCAGATGTGTTTGGTGGCTCTAAGGAAACAGTGACTTCAGACATAATAAGCTGATCCATATATGGACTCACAGAGACTGTTGTAGCATGCAGAGGCCAGTACAGGTCCAAGACAGACAAAATCCCTGTATAGAAAAGAGAAAGAGCCCACAGAATCACACCCATACCCAAGAAGCTATTTGAAACTGAAACCTGGGAAGAAAGAAAAATAAATCAATTTTCTCTAATGCGTTGTCACTGGGTATATCAATCATACTGCAAGGCAGATTCACGCCTAGAAGTAGTTGGCCAAAACAGACTTTATGTTTTGGGGGACATTATTTTGTTTTGTTATGGTACTTTGTTATCTAATTTTTTCTTTTGTTTTGACTTTTGTTTTTGTTTCTTGGATGGTTGCAATATTCAAGGAAATATGCATTCACTTAGTAGCTGAACAAGCCAAAGAATTGAGATCTCAGCAGCCACAGAAAGCAAGAAATACTGTGCTTTCAAATATTTGGGGTGACATTCTATGGATAGGCAGACCATTATCTTCTTCAACAATTAAAACACCGAAGTGAAACTAATGGCAACTAGAAAATGGGGGAATCTGACATCAAGAATTGCTATAATAGAATGTATAAATACCTAGTTTTAACACAAATTTTACAAAACATATGAAGTTAGAGCATTCTGGTCCACTGAATGTAGAGAATCCATCCAAGGTATAGAAATTGACAATAAGACAAGTACCTCTTCTATTACTAAAGTTCAGGCTTTGTGCAGTCTTTTCTTTGCCTCTTCCTGGAGATATGCAAGTTACTTATAATGTGCTAAATAAATGTGTAAGCTATCTCTCTGTAAGGTTTTCAGAGAAAAAATTTATTTTAATGTGAGATACCAAGAGCTGTCTGCAAATATTTACCTTCCTTTGAGTGGGAAATAAACTGGTTCAGTTTAGACTTTAATTGAGATTGATGATGTCTAGAACTTATTGGAGAAAAACAGAACTGACCAAGTAAGAGTAACTTCTTTTAAAAATGTTCTTAAAGGCACCTGGTATTAAGAGGTACAGACTGCAAGATAGAATGAACTTAAGTTTGTCCTTATTGTAACTTTCATTAAAATTTGTTCTGATCTGGCCATGATAGTGCAAGCCTGCCAGAAGCATGAGAATCATTATAAATTCTGGGTCAGCTTGGTCTATATAGGTCCAACAGCTGGCCAGGACTACATATTTAGAAACTGTCTTTAACTCAAAACAATACAACTGAGATAGTCCAATGGATGAAGTCAGGTTTGAGCAAACTTGATGACCAGAATTAAAATCCTGAAACATGATGGATAGAGAGAACTGATTCTGTTAGGGGTTGTCCTCTGACCTCCTTATAAGATCACCATGGCACTCACAAACCCATATTTATATGAATACATGCACATACACATACACACCCAAAATTAACAGTTTTTAAATATTCCTGGACCAAACAAAACATATCCACAAAGCAATCAGAAAGTACTATTGATGGTTTTGATCTTTTATATTTACACCTTATTCATCTGACTCCTACAAATAATCCTATACTTTTCCTACTGAGATATTTTTTAATGCACACAGAAAGGGAAAAATTCAGGTAGCTTTACTCCCTCACATTAAAGGAATGCTACCAGCACACAATACTCCTTCATTTAAAAATGAGACACTATGGAATGTAAAAGGTATGAATGAGAAATGAAAAGCATGAGGGGACTATGAGACAGAAGGAAAGGTCATCCAGAGACTGTGCCACCTGAGTATTCATCCCATATACAGTCACCAAACCCAGGCACTATTGTGGATGCAAAGAAATGCTTGCTGAAAGGAGCCTGATATAGTTGTTTCCTGAGAGGCCCTGCCAGAGCCTTGCAAATACACAGGCAGATTCTCAAAGCCAACCATTGAACTGAGTGTGTGGTCTCCAATGGAGAAGTTAGAAAAAGGCCTGAAGGAGCTGAAGGGGTTTGCAACCTCATAGGAAGAACAACAATAGCAACCAACCAGACACTCCAGAAATTCCAGGGACTAATTCATCAACCAAAGGGTACACATGGCTCTTACTGCATATGTAGCAGAGCATTGCCTTGTCAGACATCAATGGGAGGAGAGGTACTTGGTCCTATGGAGGCTTGATAGATGCCCTATAGTAGGGGAATTGAGGGCAGGGCAGTGGGAGTGGGGTGGGTGGAGGAACACCCTCAAAGAAGTAGGGGAAGGGAGGATGGGATAGGGGGTTTCTGGGAGAGTAGAAAACCAAGAAAGGGAATAACATTTGAAATGTGAATAAAGAAAACGTCCAATAAAAAAAAATCAGTCATTAACAACCGTACCTTCAGTCACCAAAAACATATTTCATGGAATCCTGAAAGTTGGGCTCTGTGATATGTTTGTTAAATTGTCTAAATATTATGCCACAGTCTACAGATGTACAATATTAAATGTGATTCTAGACAAAAATAGAACAGCTTTTGCTCTTAATAATGCAAGATTGAATTGAATTTTGTATTTATACCTCACTCCTTTCTAACTGTAATGAAGATTGTGCAGTGCCTGTGGGATTTGGAATTGTTCAGAGTGAATTCTAATGAAATTTCGTCAAGAATCAGTCACTCTGTTAGCAAGAGTACTTTTCTTTCTGTTTTTGTTCCCCCTAGAGAATAAACTTGAAAGTCTCTAAGACAAGAGACTTACTACATAGAAGATCAGTGTTCAGGCTTATTTCAATCTCTTTAACACAATATCCATTAGAGAAGGCAAGTTATGACTGCGAGAGTAGTCATTTAATTTTAAGACCATTTAAAGGTCCTCGTTACATAGTTCAACACAGTTATTTTTAAATTAATATTAATGTGAATTACCAGATGCTTCTAAAACATCTTTATAAATCTAGTATATTTTTAATAAATTTGAGTTAGCCTTCTATTGCTAAGCATTTATTGTAAAACAGCAAATTGCAGAATTGTCAATAATAATGAATTACAACTGGCATGTACACTTAATACAACACAATTAAAATGACAGCCCTGTGTACTTTCTTCATAATTTATGTTACCTTAGAGAAATCATAAGATGCAGAAGATACAAATAGCAACATTACAATCTACAAATACTGTTTAGTAGTACTAAGACCATTGAGGACAATAAAAAAAACACACACACACACACAAAGGAAATAGAAGGAACCATTTGTTCAAGTAACACTGAGATAAAACTATTAAATGTAATTTAGCACTCTTAGTGAGGTCTTGCAATATAAAAGGTCATTAAGTTAATAAATGTTACAGTTGAAAAAGTAGATACTTTTATGACAACATATCAATATTGAGTTTTACTTGAAATCAATGAATCAAAATAAGCTTTATATAACTGTGATTATATTATAATTTCTATCTGTCAATGTGTAGTTGAATACAGGAGTTTGAGAGCTCCAAATCTTCTTTGCAAATTTTCTGTGAATATGAGTATACTATAAAGTCAAATTTTATATATGAGGGTAAACTTTAGAAGTTTATATAGACCATACAAAGCTTTAAACTTGAATAGTGTTTTAAAATGAAATAACTTCCAGAACCACAAATAAGTGTTAAAATTTCAATATAAGTCCTTAAATTCTTATTAGGGAAAAAATAAAAGAGAATAGAAACATTATATAATATGCAAAATCTACAAAAACTAATAATTTGGTTTTTATTATTATTGGATCTTAGTTTTCTATTTTATTTAATTAAAATACAATTATAATAAATTAAAATTACTTTTTAAGTGTTTAATCTATGTGTTACATTTTCTTTCTTGAATTTGTTTTGAGTTGATGTGCTGTATACTTCTGTTTAAGTACATAAATCTGGGAAATGTATTTCAGCCTTTCTGTGAGTGTCTGAATACAGTTTTCCTCAAAATAACATTTTCGTTGCTTCCAGAGCATGTGGCTTGGTACATTTTCATTCACAGATAGGAAGTTGAAATCTAGAGTAGGAAGTAGGCTTAGTCCACAAACCATCAAAGTTTCCCCCAGTGTTGCCCTTTCCATCAAGGAGACACCATCTAAAGGTTCCATAGCCTCTCCTAAACTGTGGCACTAACTTGAGACCAAGTGTTCAAATTCAGGAGCCTGTGGGGGAGTGTTTTCCTTTAAACCACATTCCTCTTTAGATATTCACCATAATCTATGCCTAAATGTCATATAATACGTTCCTTTTCTTCCTGTGTGTAGATTGAAATATGTACAAATATCTACTTTTGTTGTAAATTATAGCATCACATTCATTGAATTTATTGACCACCCAAATGATCTAAATTTTGTCATTTGGAGTGATTCTATTTCTAATTCATATTTCCTCATGATCAAGAAAGAATGTTTAAAGGAAAGGATTTATTCTGAATATTATATTAAAATGCATAATTGGTATAATTTATCAAGTAATCTGCACATAATTTACATGAATGTCACATAGATATATACTAGTATCTAGTAAAGTTCACATCTATGTATACAAATTTAAACATTTTAAGTAGTTTACATATTAATATGACAGCAGACCATATAGTTGATAAAAATTATAAATTTAAAAAGAAGATAAATCCTGTGGTGAGGAATTACATTTCCACTTTGCAAATCTGTGACATATTTTTTTAATCTTTTACTTCATCATTAAATTAACACACATTCATAAGAAATGTCACACTAATTGGGATAACTTTCAATTTGTTCATGAAAAAGGTCATGATTAATCAAAATATACTAGATTATTCACACTGTCTTTTTATATCTAGTGCTATGTAGTGACACCCTGTCTGAAAAGAAAGGAGGAGGAGGAGCAGAATGAGGAGGAGGAAGGAAGAAAAGGGGGAGAAGAGGAAGAAGAGAAGGAACAAGAGAGTGAAAATAAGGAAGTCAAGCAGAGTGATGCTTACCCATAATCCCCCTTTGGAAGCTACCTGAACCCAGAGGATTGCAAATTGAAAACCTGCTTTGTCTAAATATCAAAGAACAACTAAAGGATTAGAGAAATTAAAAATAATGTTATTGGGTCTCAGAAGCCAGATTCTAAAATGCCATGGAAAGCTTTACAGCCACAGAAAGGTAGCCAAAGAACGGAAATGGGATGGCTCTATCTGTTGGTACTGTGTCAGTGGCCAAAGAACTCTACATGTCCAGGCAGATACTGATGCTATATAAATCCTGACCCTGCTCGTGGTGTCCATCCACCTGCTAACATTTGAAGTTTTCTAAGAATAATTATAATTTACTTTTATGTATTGGGTATGCTACTTATCATACTTTTGGTGCTTTATAACTCCCTTTTACTAGGGTCTTTATAGCATTTTAATAAATCAAAACATCTGCATGATGTAGTCTTCAAAACCGTTTTTACTGTTTTTTTTCCTTGGTCATATTTTAATCATTTGAAATATATAGTTATATGGAGATTCTGAATTAGTTACATGATGTAACAATTAATTTACTTTATATCCCGTAACTCACCTGTTTTCATTTGTATTGCTTGCTCTGACTAGTGGGTCTCTGGTGATTTTAATCATTTTGTCTATAGAGAGTTGGTTATGCTTGCAAGCATATGTATTATATTTAAAATTATATCAAATTATTATGTTATACTGTAATTCCTCATATAAATCATGCTATAATAAATAAAGGATGATATTAAAAATTCAAAAATTTTAAATTAAAAAAATTTATTATCCTCAACATAAAAAGTTATTAGTCTGTATAAGTCTCATATTTTATGGTTCATTTGCCTGGGCAAAGAAACTCCCTGTTTGATAAACAACGATTGTGTCGATCTGGGTCTTGGCTGAGAAAATTACTGACTCTAAAATATGTTGATTCTTAATTTTTTAACATTGTAAATGTTATATAGATCATCATTTTCTATTGTTCACTATTCCTCTTCCATTTATCTCCACCTCCATCCTACCCTCAGGACACCCTTCCACTTTCATATTACATGCAATAGATGGACTCATTTTTAATAGTGTATATATTACATGCTATATACCATATGAACATCACATACATCAAATATATACTAGAATATGTACATCAAATATATATTAGATGTTCTCCATATGATTTATAGGTCAGAAAGTGGGTCAGAACCACTTTGGAAGAATTAGGTTCCTCTAGGAGAGAGTAGACATTAAATATGTTGGTGAGGTGTGCCTTATCACATAAAGGTGATAATGAAACTAAACTTTTTACCTACCTCAGATTGTAGGTGGATATAAAGATTCTTTTACTATTAATTAATTAGTTAATTAATTAATTTACTTTATATCCTGATCACATCATCCCTTCTCTCCTCTCTTCCTAGTCCCTTCTTCTCTCCCCTCTCTCATCCTGCCTCTTTTCTCATCAGAAAAGGGGAGGTCTCTCATTTATATCAACCCACCTTACATATCAAATTGCTGTAGGGCAAGTTACATCTTCTCTTCTGAAGCAAGACAAGGCAGCCTAGTTAGGGGAAAGTGGTTTAAAGGCAGGCAACAGAGATAGAGACAGCCCCTGCTTCGGATGTTAAAGATTCCACAAGAAAACTAAGCTTTTACATATGTGTAAGGAACCTAGGTCCAGCTCCTGCATGCTCTTTGGTTAGTGGTACAGTCTCTGTGAGTCCATATAGACCCAATAATGCTGTATATTTTCTTATGGTGACCTTGACCTCCCTGGTTCCTTCAATAGTCCTTCCTCCTCTTCCATAGGATTTCCCAAGCTCTGCCTAATATTTGACCATGGGTTTCTGCATCTGTTTCCATCACTTGCTGAGGGAAGCTTCTCAGAAGACAGTTATGCTAGGCTCCTGTCTGCAAGTGCAACAGAGTATCACAAATAGTGTCAGGGTGCACTCTCTCAAGGTAAGGGACTCAAGTTGGGTGAGTCATTGGTTGGACATTCTCTCAATTTCTGCTCAATTTTAACCCCTGAACATCTTGTAGGCAGGACAAATTATGGCTGGGTCTAAGTTTTTATGGCTGAGTGGATGTCACCATCCCTCCATTGGAAGTCTTGACTGATTAAAGGAGTTGACTGTTTCAGGTGCCATATTCCCCACTGCTAAATGTCTTAACTAGGGTCACCTGCACTGATTGCTGGAAGTTTTCTTTGTGCAAGGTTTCTGGCCTATCCCAGAAATGTCACACCCCCTGTAAGGGTTTCAAGTTCTCATTCCAAGTTTTCTCTCCCTACATGAGCCTGACATTTGACCCCTCCTGTTCTCCTTGCCATCTCCTTCCATACCCAATCCCTCCTCCCATTGGTTATTCTATTTGCCTTTCATAATGAGAGTTGAACATCTTCCCTTTGACTCTCGTTGTTATTTAGCTTTGAGTCTGTGGATTGTAACATGATTATCATTTATTTTATGATTAATATTCACTGATAAGACAGTACACACCATGTTTAGTTTTCTGGACCTGAGTTACCTCACTCAGGATAGTTTTCTAGTTTCATCTAACTGGCTACAATTTTCATGATGACACAGTTTTAAAGAGCTGACTAATATTCTATTGTGTAAATGTACCATATTTACTTTATCTATTTTTCAGTTGAGAGACATTTAGGTTTTTCCTGGATATTATGAATAAAGCTGCTATGAACATATTTGAGCCAAAGACCCTTGTAGTAATGTGAGGCATCTTTTTGGTATATGCCCAGGAGTAATATAGCCAGCTGTTTAGGTAGAACTTTTCTTGAATTTCTGAGAATCTGCCAAATTGATTTCCAAAATAGTTACACAAGTTTGCATGCAAGTTTGCATGCATACCAGTAATGAAAAGTATTTGTATTATTGCTCCACATCCTCACTAGCGTGTGCTGTCCTTGAGTTTTTGATCTAAGTCATTCTGATAGGTGTAAGATCGAATCTCAGAGTAGTTTTGGTTTGTATTTCCCTAATGACTAGGGATGTTCTTCATTTATTTAATTGTTTCAAATTTTTAATAGGGTTATTTGATTTGTTGATGTCTAGTTTCTTGAGTTCTTTATACATTTTGGATGTCAGTCCTCTGTTAGATGTAGGGTTGGTAAAGATCATTTTCATTCTGTAGACTGCTGTTTTGTCCTTTGGGTGTAATCTTTGCCTTACAGAAATTTTTCATTTTTATGAGTCCCAAATTATTAATTGTGAATCTTAGTGCCTGAGATGTTGGTGTTCTGTCAGGAAGTTTTCCCCTGGGACAAGATGTTTAAGGCTATTTCCCACTTTTCACTTTTGTCAAAGACAGTGTATACTGTTTTATATTGAGGTCTTTGATCAATGTGACTTGAATTTTGTGCAGGGTGATACGTACGGATCTATTGCATTCTTTACATGCTGACATCATGTTGTTGAAGATGCTTTTTTTAAAAAAAAATTGTATAGTTTTGATTTTTTTCCAAAAATCAACTTTATGTAGATATATGGGTTTATTTAATGGTCTTTGATTCAATTCCAATGATCAAATAGCCTGTTTTTATGCCTTACCATGAGATTTTTATTATTACTGGTATGTACTACTGCTTGAAATCAGAGATGGTGATATATCCAGAAGTTATTTTAGCTGTCTTGTATTTTTGTCTTTCCATGTGAGTACTGTTCTTTCAAAGTCTGCAAAGAATTGTGTTGGAATTTTGATGGGAATTGCATTGAATCTGTAGATAGTTTTTGATAAAATGCCCATTTTAACTACGTTAATCCTACCTATTCATAAACATGGGAGATCTTTTTATTTTCTGATATCGTCTCAAATTTCTTTCTTCAAAGACTTGAAGCCTTTTCCTATAGGCCTTTCTGTTGAGTCTTGCTATTTGACCAACTATATGGTCAGTTTGGGAGAAAGTTCCATAAGATGCTGAAAAGAAGTACAATTTTTCTGTTTGGGTGAAATGTTCTGTAGATATCTATAAGGGCCTTTTGCTTCATACTCTCTGTTAATCTCATTATTTCTCTGTTTACTTTCTGTCTGGATGACCTACATATTGGTGAGTTGGGGTGTTAAAGTCTTCCACTATTAATGTGTGGCATATTTTGTGTGATTTAAGCTTTATTAATGTTTCATTTATGAATGTGGATATCCTTGCATTTGGGACATAGATATTCAAAATTGAGATGTCATCTTGCTGGATCTTTCCTTTGATGAGTACCAAGTGTCCATTGCCAGCTCTTTTAACTAATTTAGGTTGAAAGTCTATTTTATCAGATATTAGCTTGCTTCTTGACTCCAATTGCTTTCTTTGTACATTTATTCATTTAATTATCATGTGGCAGGTGGATGTTTTCTATTCAAATCTATTCAGTGTTCTGTAAGCTACTTATACATTCATAGGTAATACTTTCTTTAGGTTGGGAAATTTTTCTCTGCTTTTTTGTTGTAAATATTTTCTGAGCCTTGAAACTGGGAATCTTACCCTTCGATTCCTTTGATTCTCAAGAATCATTATGATCTTTTCATAGTGTTTTATATTTCTTGGACATTTTGTTTCAGAAACTTTTTAGATTTAGCATTTTCTTTGACCTTTATATAGGCTTCCTCTATCCTATCTTCTATGCCTGAGATTCTCTCTTCCATTTTTCATATTCTGTTGGTGATGCTTGGATTTGTAGTTCCTGGACTTTTACCTATGTTTTTCATCCCCAAGATTCCCTTAGTTTTTATTTTTTTTTTTGTTTGTTTGTTTGATTGATTGATTTTGGTTTTTTTTTGTTTTGTTTTTTGTTTTTTTGTCCTTCCATTTCCATTTTCAGGTCTTACTCAATTTTATTCATTTCCTTTACTTGTTTGATCATATTTTCTTGTATTTCTTTCAGGGATTTATTCATTTTCATTTTATAATTCTGTATCTTCTTCCTAAGTTCGGATTTAAAGTCATTTTTTGTGTTTCAGCTGTGTTAGAATGCCTAGGGCTTGTTGTAGTGGGATATCTGGGATCTGCTGGTCACTTATAACTCTGGCTATTATAGATTGCATTCTTAAGCTTCTCACTGGTCATCTGAGTTTTGTGATTATTGTAGGTACAGGTGCTGATTTCTGAGTTTACTTTTATTAGATGTGTGGATTTTAATTTTTTTCCCTTGGTTTCTGTTTTCTCTAGCTCTTCTGACTTGAATAGACTGGTGTTCTGGTGACTAGAAAGGCTTCAGGTCCAGTAGTCTCTACTGAGCCTTTTGTGGCTCTAGGGTTTTGTGTGCAAAACTTACCTTTATCTTTCCTATTACCAGCTTACCAGCAGATCTTGGGGTCCTAGGTACCTCTGTGACCTCCAGGAAAGCATGTGAGCATGGGGCACAGGGTGCACTTTACCACTCTTGGGTATGTTTACATGGAAGTTGGCAGATAAGGAATTTGGAGTGAGGAGGTTTACCTAGTTTTGCTGGTGCCAGCAGGCCTCCAGGAAAGTAAGTCATATACATGACCTCATTTTCACTTCCTTTTTAATTTTGTATTTCATGGCAAAAGTGAGTGTATGTGTCATGGTATGCCTATGGAGATCAGAGGGCAGCTTTCAACCTAGTTCTTGTGGCTTTCAAAGACCAAGTCAGGTCCTCAGTCTTGGTAATATGAGGCTGTGCTTTTTCAGATATCATGATATAGATTCTGTTCTCTGTCTCTGTTTCTGTCTCTTTGTCTCGCTGTGTATCTCTGTCTCTATCTGTCTCTCTCTGTCTCTGTCTCAGTCTCTTTTCCTCTCTCCCTTTCTTTCCATTGTCAATCTTTCCTCAACCTTCACCATTCCAGATTCTGCTTGGTTCACAAAACTTGGAGGCAAACATTATTACTTATTAGTTCTTGAAACTTATGTTGATGGGAAGGTACACTCTGAACTTTGGCACAAACACTGAAATAGCTACAAATTAATTTAACCTTGAAAAATACATTTATTTTCCTACCATATTGTTTACAAATATTATTTTTTCATTTGAAAGCACATAAATTTCTGTGAGGAAGTGAAAGAATGCTTAAGTTCTAAGAGAGGTCAACCGTTTAAGATTTTCAGTTAATAATAAAAAGAGATTAAAATTAATGTTTTTATTAGAGGGTGGTGAGTATCAAACGTCTACAGTACTGAGAATGCATTGAATACATTTTAAGAAATAGGTCTAATTTAATTAACAACAGAAGCATGTTTAATATCAGAAATTAATTTTGTTAACTCATCAACTTCATACACACACACACACACACACACATACATATATAAAACTTATATAGTAAGGATCAGAGGTTGACAGTCTTGTGTAAAACTCACAAAAGTCTTTGGGAGTCTACATATGCATTTGTTCCACATATGGGTGTATCATATAAATACATCATAAACTTATAGGAACAATTCAAAGTACACCTTGCATATCAGTAAATGACTCAGGCAAATAGGCTTACAATGACTGTCTTACTGCTTAGAAATATTCTATTCACAGATCTTGCATATATATTATTCTATTGAGTAGCTTTATAGAATAAAAATATCTATCTTTTTTATTAAAATAGAAATGACACTTGTGATACTTATCCAAGATGAAACACATCTTAACGTTTTCACTGATACATACTTGTGAATATTACATGTAGGAATAAAGAATTAAGGAAGGATTATAAATTATAAATTGTAAAGGTAGAATTATTGTAAAATGATGGATGACTCAAAAGTAGATACATTTAATGTGAAAGAAACATACTCTCTCAACATAATACATGAATATCTCATAAAATAAATATTCAATGTATGAATCAGCCATGTATTCAACCTGCAAGCATAATAAACACAATTCGTTTAAGCAGTGAGCTCAGCACTAAGAAAGATGAACAAGATAAGAACTTGGGCTATCTAAATCTCATAAGTCAATAGTAAAGATCAGGATGGTTGAATTATACAAAAACACCAATACAGTTTGAAAAGCATAAGTCACAGAACTGTTAAAAGTAAAATATATTACAAATAAAGCACAAAATCCTCTAGCACTTGATGAAGAACTTATAAATGAAATCAAGGGAAGGCTATAAAGCACATGCAAATAAGTGTAGTTCTCCAGATAAGAATTCAGTGAATGAGGGCCAGAATGTGAGCATATTTGTTCCATAATACAAATGTATTTTTGAAGGAAAATATTGACCTCTGGGTTGGTATTTCTGACTGTGAGCAGGTTACTAATTAAAAATTTGAATGAACTTTTATTGAAGCCTAAAATTTTCATCCATGACCTGATTTAGTCTTCTTTTCTAGTATATTTTATTCCTTTATGCATATGCATGTATATGTTTATGCACATATATGTACATGCACATTCATACATGTACTTGTGTATCTCCCCTTGGAGGCCAGACTATGGAATCATATCCCTCAGTTCTTAACACTTATCCAGCCTAGGCATCTTGTGTTAGGGCTGGGATCAAAAATTAGATCCTCATTGTGAATGATAAGCAAATTACATCACAATACATCCATCCATTTTCTTATCTCTTCACTACTTGGTTTTTGTTTCTTGTGCTGCAGAATTTAAATGATTTTGTGCTTATGTGCCTCCAGTCAGGAGAAATCTATAACAACCGAAGATGTTTTTCATTTTCACAGTAAGCATGTATCTAGCTGAGCTGAAGAATCTCAATTTAGGCAAAGGATTTATTTTTTTTCCAGAGGATGGTCATCACAGGTGATTAGACAGCATTTGACAAAGAATAAATCAGGAGGTTGGAGACATGAGTCAGCAGCTAAGAGTGCTTGCTGAGAAATCATAAAGATACATTATTTTATATTTCTATTTTAGACATTGTAATATAACTGTATTTTCTCTTCCTTTTCTTCTCTTCAAACCTTCCCATGTATCCCTCCTGCATTGTTAATACATGTTTACATGTATTGTATTATTTGTGTATTTTCCAGGCTGATCATTTAACACTGGGAAAACAGTTGGTGTGTTCTTCCTTGGAAAGGACCACCACTATTGATCTTAGCATTCCTCAGTTGCCTATGTGTTGTTACGTAGTGCTGGAGACTTGTGGGCTTTTCCCCACTTGCTTTGTCATGACCACTGGTGTTGTCCTTATACAGGTCACATTTGAACAGTCATGCTGATGGGATTTTATAGCTCCAGGTATTATTAGGAAACACAATCTCACAGCAAAAGCCATGATCCTCAGGTCTTACAATCTTCTGCATCCTCTTCTATGAGCTTCCTATTCCCTGAGCCTTAAGGAAAGAACCATAAAATTTGATACATGTGTCTAATTCTCTCTCTTTCTCTCTCTCTCTCTCTCTCTCTCTCCATATGTGTGTGTATAGACAGACAGACGGACAGACAGACAGACAGACAGACAGACAGACAGACAGACAGATAGATAGATAGATAGATAGATAGATAGATAGATAGAAATAGAGATATATTCAGTCAAGCTTCTTCTGTTTGGGTCTGGGTCACAAATTGATTATACTAAATATATTTTCTTTAATTCAAGGTAGATTTAATAATGAAATACTCTTTCTCCACATTCTCACCATCATCTGCTGTTGCCTGAGTTTTTGATCTTAGCCATTCTCACTGGTATGAGCTGGAATCTCAGGGTTATTTTGATTTGCATTTCCCTAATGATTAAGGATGCAACCAAAAAAAGCACAGGTCCAGATGGTTTTAGTGCAGAATTCTATCAGACCTTCAAAGAAGACCTAACACCAATACTCTTCAAACTGTTCCACAAAATAGAAACAGAAGGAACACTACCCAACTCGTTCTATGAAGCCACAATTACACTAATACCAAAAGCACACAAAGATCCGACAAAGAAAGAGAATCTCAGGCCAATCTCTCTTATGAATATCGATGCAAAAATACTCAATAAAATTCTTGCCAACCGAATCCAAGAACACATCAAAACGATCATTCACCACGATCAAGTAGGCTTCATCCCAGGGATGCAGGGATGGTTCAATATAAGGAAATCCATCAATGTAATCCACTACATAAACAATCTCAAAGAAAAAAACTACATGGTCATCTCATTAGATGCTGAGAAAGCATTTGACAAAATTGAGCATCCTTTCATGCTAAAGGTCTTGGAAAGACAGGAATTCAAGGCCCATATCTAAACATAGTAAAAGCAATTTACAGCAAACCGGTAGCCAGCATCAATCTAAATGGAGAGAAACTTGAAGCAATCCCACTAAAATCAGGGACTAGACAAGGCTGCCCTCTCTCTCCATATCTTTTCAATATAGTACTTGAAGTTCTAGCTAGAGCAATTAGACAACAAAAAGAGGTCAAAGGGATACAAATTGGAAAGGAAGAAGTCAAACTATCACTATTTGCAGACGATATGATAGTATACTTAAGTGACCCAAAGAACTCCACCAGAGAACTCCTACAGCTGATAAACGACTTCAGCAAAGTGGCCGGATATAAAATCAGCTCAATCAAGTCAGAAGCCTTCCTATACTCAAAGGATAAACAGGCTGAGAAAGAAGTAAGAGAAATAATACCCTTCACGATAGCCACAAACCATATTAAGTATCTTGGCGTGACTCTAACCAAACAAGTGAAAGATCTGTATGACAAGAACTTCAAGTCTCTGAAGAAAGAAATTGAAGAAGACCTCAGAAGATGGAAAAATCTGCTATGCTCATGGATTGGCAGGATTAATATAGTAAAAATGAGCATCTTACCAAAAGTAATACACAGATTCAATGCAATCCCCATCAAAATCCCAACTCAATTCTTCATAGAGTTAGAAAGAGCAATTCAAAAATTCATCTGGAATAACAGAAAACCCAGAATAGCTAAAACTATTCTCAAGAGTAAAAGAACCTCTGGGGGAATCAGTATCCCGGACCTCAAGCTGTACTTCAGAGCAATAGTGTTAAAAACCGCATGGTATTGGTACAGTAACAGACATGTAGATCAATGGAACAGAATTGAAGACCCAGAAATGAATCCACACTCCTATGGTCACTTGATCTTTGACAAAGGAGCTAAAACCATCCAGTGGAAAAAAGATAGCCTTTTCAACAAATGGTGCTGGCTCAGCTGGAGGTCAACATGCAGAAGAATGCAAATTGACCCATTCTTATCTCCTTGCACTAAGCTCAATTCTAAGTGGATCAAAGATCTCCACATAAAACCAGACACACTGAAACTAATAGAAGGGAAACTAGGGAAGAACCTTGAACATATGGGCACAGGGGAGAATTTCCTGAACAGAACTCCAATAGCTTATGCTCTAAGATCAAGAATAGACAAATGGGACCTCATTAAATTACAAAGTTTTTGCAAGGCAAAAGACACTGTCAAAAAGTCAAAGTGGCAAACAACTAACTGGGAAACGATCTTTACCAACCTTACATCGGACAGAGGGCTAATACCCAATATATACAAAGAACTCAAGAAGTTAAACTCCAGAGAGGCAAGTAACCCTATTAAAAAATGGGGTACAGAGCTAAACAAAGAGTTCTCACCTGAAGAATATCTAATGGCTGTGAAGCACCTAAAGAGATGTTCATCATCCTTAGTCATTAGGGAAATGCAAATCAAAACAACCCTGAGATTCCACCTCACACCAGTCAGGATGGCTAAGATCAAAAACACAGGAGACAGCAGTTGTTGGAGAGGATGTGGAGAAAGAGGAACACTCCTCCACTGCTGGTGGAATTGCAAGCTGGTACAACCACTCTGGAAAGCAGTCTGGCGGTTCCTCAGAAAACTGGGCATGACACTCCCGGAGGATCTGGCTATACCACTCCTGGGCATATACCCAGAGGCTTTACCTGCATGCAATAAGGACACATGCTCCACTATGTTCATAGCAGCCTTATTTATAATAGCCAGAAGCTGGAAAGAACCCAGATGTCCCTCAACGGAGGAATGGATTCAGAAGATGTGGTATATCTACACAATGGAATACTACTCTGCAATTAAAAACAATGAATTCACGAAATTCCTAGGCAAATGGTCAGATCTTGAAAATATCATCCTTAGTGAGGTAACCCAATTACAAAAGAACACACATGGTATGCAGTTACTGATAAGGGGATATTGACCCAGAATCTCGGAATACCCTAGACACAATCCGCATATCAATAGATTTCTTAGAAGATGGAAGGAGAGACCCTGGTCCTGGAAAGACTGAATGTAGGGGAATGCCAGGACAGAGAAAGGAGAGTGGGTTGAATGGAGAAAAGAGGGAGGGAAGGGGGCTTATGGGACTTTGGGGGAGGGAGGAAACGGGAAAGGGGAAATGATTTGGAATGTAAATTAAAAAAAAATAAAATAAATAAAAAAAACAAAACAAAACATTTCTTTAGATGCTTCACAACCATTGGAGATTCCTCAGTTGAGAATTGTTTGTTTTGCTCTGTACCCCATTTTTAATAGGGTTCTTTATTTCTCTGGAGTCTAACTTCTTGAGTTCTTTGTATATCTTGGATATTAACCTCTATTGGTAAAGATCTTTTCCCAGTCTGTTGCTTGTCATTTTATCCTATTGACATTGTCCTTTTCTTTACAGATGCTTTGCAATTTTATGAGGTCCCATTTGTCAGTTCTTGATCTTAGAACATACACCATTGGTGTTTGGTTCAGGAAATGTTCCCCTGTGCCCATTTGCTCGAGGCTCTTCTCCACTTTCTCTTCTGTTAGTTTCAGTGTATCTGGTTTTATTTGGAGGTCCTTTATCTGCTTGGAATTGAGCTTTGTAGAAGGAGATAAGAATGAATTGATTTACATTTTTCTACATCCTGACTGCCAGATGAACCAGCACCATGTATAATATTTCAAAGAAATCTATTCTCTTTATGATATTGGTGAAACATTATGAGATAACTAATAGTCTTGGCAATATTATCTTATACATACATAAACATGCGTGAATATTATCTGTATATCAATGGTACATCAACATGAAAGCAAACTAATACTTCTGTGTGCAGAGTAGAAGAAAGCATTTCAGACTTTGAGTTACACACAATAAAATTTAATTTCACATCTACTATTTTTTGGATAAGATGTTACAACCTCATCTTTTTAAAAGGCAAATGAATATTATGTAATTTTACTCATGGGAATGATAGAATGATAGAAATCTTCAGTGACATTATTGTTCTGCTCAATCAGTCCTGAGAAATATAGACAAGGTTTTTAAGAATAGTCTCCTCTAGTTCTCAATTTTTCTGTTTCTACTCTACCCTTATTTGTAGGAACTAATAGCATAAATTAAAACAATAATAATATTAATAATAATACTTAAAAGTAAAACTAATATTTAGGGAATATTGACTCAATATTAGAGCATTTTGCAAAGAATTAATTAAATTCTTACAAAGCCTTGCAAGATAAATACAATTTGTAACACACTTACGTTTTTCAGTAGTAAGGGTATATTAATATTTATTTTATTTTATTTTTTTAGTGTACGTGTGACTGTGCCTATGTGTGTGTGCATATACACATTCCACAGTGTGGATGTGATGTCAGAGGACAGCTTTGTGGAATTATATTCCTACTTCTGTCTTAACATTAGTGCTGAGATCAAAGGCACATCAAACATTGTTATCAGTATTGCCCATAGAGTCATGTTGCCAGTCCTATTATTCCTTTGAACACAGACAGATATTTTATAATGAAGAAAGAGTGCAGGAATAAAGGTTTGGAAACTAAAACTCCTTTGACAATTTTCTAAATGCAATGTCTAAAATTTTGGTTGAAGATCAAATCAACAAAAACACTCAATAAAAGAAACATTCAGAAAAGATTTTTTTATTTTTAATGAAAATCAGGCATATTATTAGGTAGGTAAATTTGGTGAGCATATTAAAGTTAGGAAGATGAGACCAGTCACTCAGCTGTACGGAGGAGATAGAAAACAAATGTCAACTGCCATTCAGATTCCCTGTATTGAAAGCTAAACCATCTCTCACATACCCATATCTCATGATATAAGCATTCAAATATCATTGAAGGAAGACCAAAGACTCATATAATATGCAAAGACAAAGAACTTTTATTCAGCAGAAATATCTAACATGTAGGGGTCACCTATTCTCCAAAATTGCAACCCCAGATGAAAGTGCACATACTTTCTTCTAGGGAACCAGGGCAATACTCTGGAAGAACTTGGTAATCTCTAATGTGATTGGCAGGAGCCAATGCACTGACAGTATAATTTCTATTGGCTACTATGTTAGTTCTTCTATATTTAGATAATGGGTTAGATAATCTAAAATTTCATTGGTGGATCTGGGTAGGTTCAGGTGTCATTTTCTGATAGGCCTCTGCCAGTGGTCTGCATTCCTATGTCATGAATGTTTAACTACAGGATGAGATAGAACTGCCCAGCACAGATGATCCATCATGGGATAAGATATTTTCCCATTCTTGTGGTTATCCACAAGCTCTTCTTTGGGAGGGGTTTTTTGATCTTGTTCTGAATTTTACGGTCTGTTCCTGGAGCTGATGCTGATGGTCTTCTTTTAGGCCTGATTCTTAAATAGAGACATATGGGGTTTATGTTATGTTTTTCTTTCAAGGAAACATCTTTCTTAGTGTTTGAATTAGGAAATGGTTCCGTTAAAATGCTAAGGACCAGCCTCTGCTTGGAGAGGGTTTATTAGAGAGAGGCAAAAACAAATGACTTCAAGATCGTGGGTCCAAACTGGTGGCCTAGGTTCTGCTGAAATGGTTTCTCAAATTTTGTTCTGTTTCTCTGTCTCTCTCTGTCTCTGTCTCTCTGTCACTGTCTCTGTCTCTGTCTCTCTCTCTGTCTCTCTCTCTCTCTCTCTGTGTGTGTGTGTGTGTGTGTGTGTGTGTGTGTGTGTGTGTATGTGTTCTCCTCTGCTCTGCTTGAGACAGCATTTTCTCAGTATTCGAAAAAAAAAATTCTCTGGTTGAAACAGCTCTCTTGGCTAGTAAAATATTCTAAAAGCTATCTGGATAGCTCATGGGTTTTCTAACTAAAGTTAAAAAGGCTGCTATAAAGAATTACTGGATCTATTGACCAAGACAGAAATCCTGTTAGAAAAGAATTCCTGAAGAGCTATTTTTGCTCTACAGACATCTTCAGATAGCTCAACTCTCTCTAGAGAAAAATTCTAAAGAAATTCCATCACTTTGTATTAGCTCATCTCATGCAGACCAAAAGCCCAGTTTTTCATTTACGTCAATTGAATTATTTAGTCCAGGTTCCCTTTTGATTATTTTATGAATCAGCATCCAGTAACCTTAGTCCTTTGATTCTTAGGAGATAGTAAGCATACATTTTTGGCTTAACAGTGTAAAAGAATTCAGAGATCTGTCTGCAGATCTGGTAAGCACAGACAGTAAGCTAGTTAAGTGGGACCCTGCCCTGAAATTACCATTTTTATCAAGCCTGAGCCTAATCTTGTTCTGTTAGGCTGATCCTGAACGCTGGAATCTGTCTGCCTTTGTAAGCATACAGAAGAAACTTACCTGTGGGGGATCTTCTGCAATCACCACTCCCTAAATCTCTTTATCTCCTTCCTTAATAATTTTGTAACAAGTTGGCTCACAGCATAGCTGTTTGCTTCCTTTAGAATTGCAAAACTCCTCATATAATTCATATTACATATTTATTTTTTGCATATTCTAAAAATTATATAAATTTGAACTCATGTATTTAGAGTTCTTTTCCATAGCTTAAGGGCTACACTATCGGTCCCAGTGTTTAGCAACAGTTTGCGGAGATACAGTCACACCCTCCACTCTGGACTCCTGCAGTTTCTAATTACTAAGGAATCATTAACATTAACAGGGGAATATTCCTCAGAAGTAAAGAGTACTCCACTGCTAGTACTGGTCCCAGAAAAAAAAGTGAGTGGTGTGTGTTTGTGTGTGTGTGTGTGTGTGCATATATATATATATTATATATATATTATATGTTATATATATACATATATAATTTCTTTTTTATTTCTTCCTTGACCAAGCTATCATTGAGTAGTGAATTGTTCAGTTTCCACATGTATGTGGACTTTCTGATGTTTTTGTTGCTATTAAAGACCAGCATTAGTACTTGGTGATCTGAAAGGATGCATGGGATTATGTTAATCTTCTTGAATCTGTTGAGACTTTTTTTGTGACTGATTATATGGTCATTTTTGGAGAAGGTATCATGAGGTGCTGAGAAGAAGGGATATTCTTTTGTTTTAGGATGGAATATTTAATAGATATCTGTAAAGTCCAATTGCTATATAATTTCTGTTAGTTTTATTGTATCTTTAGTTTCTCTTTCCATGATCTGTCCATTAATGAGAGTGGGGTGTTGAAGTCTCCCACTCTTATTGTGTGAGGTACAATGTGTTCTTTGAGCTTTAGTAAAGTTTCTTTTATGAATGTGGGTCCCCTTGCATTTGGAGCATAGACATTCAGAATTCTGAGTTCTTTTTGGTAGATTATTCCTTTAATGAATATGAAGTGTCCTTACTTATCATTTCTGATAACTTTTGTTTGAAAGTTGATTTTATTCTATTATAGAGTGGATACTCCAGCTTGTTTCTTAGGATCATTTGCTTAGAAAATTGTTTTCCAGCCTTTAACTCTGAGGTAGTGTCTCTCTTTGATACTGTGGTACATTTCCTGTACGTAGCAAAACGCTGGGTCCTGTTTACCTATCCAGTCTGTTAGTTTATGTCTTTTACTGGAGAATTGAGTCCATTGAGGTTAAGAGATATTAAGGAATAGTTATTGTTGCTTCCTGATATTTTTATGTTTGTGTGGCAATCTTCTTTTGGGTTTGTTGAAAGAAGATTACTTTCTTGATTTTTCTAGGGTGAAGTTTCCCTCCTTGTGTGGGCATTTTCCATCTATTATCTTTTGTAGGGCTGTATTTGTGGAAAGATATTGTGTAAATTTGATTTTGTCATAGAATATCTTGGCTTTTCCACCTATGGTAACTGAGAGTTTTGCTGGGTATATTAGCTTGGGTTTACATTTGTGTTTTATTAGGTTCTGTATGAAATCTGCCCAGGATTTTCTAGATTTTATACTATCTCGTGAGAAGTCTGATGTAATTGTGATAGGTTTGCTTTAATATGTTACTTGACCTTTATCCCTTACTGCTTTTAATATTCTTTCTTTGTTATATAAATTTAGTGTTTTGACTACTATATGATGGGAGGAATTTCTTTTCTTGTCCAAAATATTCAGAGTTCTGTAGGCCTCTTGAATGTTTATGGGCATATTTTTCTTTAGGTTAGGAAGTTTTCTTCTATAATTTTGTTGAAGTTATTTACTGGCCTTTTAAGTTGGGAATCTTCTTTCTCTTCTATACCTATTATACTTAGGTTTGGTCTTCTCATTGTGTCCTAAACTTCCTGGATGTTTTGGGTTTTTTTCATTTTGCATTTTCTTTGACTGTTGTGTCATTTTTTTCTATGGTATCTACTGCACCTGAAATTCTCTTTTCTATCTATTTTATTCTGTTGTTGATGCTTGCATCTATGATTCCTGATCTCTTTCCTAGGTTTTCTATCTCCAGTGTTGTCTCCCTTTGTGATTTCTTAATTATTTCTGTTTCCATTTTTAGATACTGGATGGTTTTGTTTAATTCCTTCACTTGTTCAGTTGTGTTTTCCTGTAGTTCTTTAAGGGATTTTTTTTGTTTCCTCTTTATGGGCTTCTACTTGTTTACCCATGCTCGCCTGTATTTCTTTAAGGAAGTTATTAATATCCTTCTTAAAGTCCTCTATCATCATCATGAAATGTGATTTTAATCAGATTCTTGCTTTTCTGTTCTGTTGGGGTATCCAGGGCTTGCAGTGGTAGGACAACTGGGTTCTGATGATGCCAAGTAGCTTTGGTTTCTGTTGCTTATGTTCTTGCCCTTGCCTTTCACCATTGGTTATCTCTGGTGTTAACTGGTCTTGCTGTCTCTGACTGTGGTTTGTCCCTACTGCAATCCTGTGTGTCAGTACTCCTGGGAGACCAGTTCTATCCTGAAGGAATGTGACGCAGGATAAGGTCTGGGGTATAGACAGAAACTGAAAGGGTTCTGTCCCTGGCTGTTCCTTGGTTCCTGTGTCCTGATAGCTCTGTCCAGGTCCATCTTGTGCCAGAAATTTGAGCAGAAGTGTTGGTCTTACCTGTGCTCACAGGTGTGTGGGCACTCCTAGGAGACCAGATCTCTCCCCATGGTATTTGGGTATGGAGATCTGTGGCACAGGATCAACCTCCAGTGCAGAGGGAAACCCCTTAAGTGTCTTTCATTAGAGTTATCCCAATACTCTTGATTGATACATAAGGTCTTCATTTTGCATGAGTCCTTGCCAGTCTGTCTAAAGGGTGGCAAATATCAGTTATAGTAGTGTTGACACAGAGACAACAAGTTTCATTCTAAGATCTCTGGCTTTACAGAGACTTATAGTTTGATATATATTATTTTTAGCAAATTCATTATTGTGGTAATAATCAAATGAGATTTTATAACAAGAAATTTCCAAATTTCTCTTCTATCCTTAATTATCACTTGATCAGAACACACAAAATCTCTTCTTTTAATATTGTCAAGAAAATTAGAACCAACATAAGCTGGAAGTCTGTTTTTATGTTTTTAATGATCTCTGAAATTAATATGACACTATATAATAAAGAAAGTATCTGGGTTCACAACATTCAATGAGAGCAGCAGACAATGAATCTAAAGGAAAAAATAATGTTTTATTCAAAGACTAAGAAATAAGAGGATCTCTCTAGAATCTTCCTCTTTTGCCAGCATCACTTCTTATCAAGTATCATTTTGCCCAGGTTTTCCATTATTAAATAGTGAGAAAAAGAAATAGAATTAGCCACTCTGCTGTATCTATCTTTCAAAACATATTTCCTTTGTGAGATTTATTTGTATCTTATATAAATTTATGTACTGATTATTTTTATTAATGTTTTATTCCACTGGAGCAATCTACATTTTAATCTGTTATTGTTGAGCATGTTAGGATTACTTCAAGTTGATATCCACTTTTGATTACTACAAATAACAAGACAGATAATTTCATTTGGAATAGAAGTATAAGTACTTGTATTAGAAACACTCAGGAAAGCAACGCTACTAGTAGAACAGAGTCTATATATGTATATCATTAATAAACAATGGCAGTTTCCCCACAAACTATTACTTTAAAAATCCTACAATATTTACAATTCAAGCTCATTAAAAGTTGTCTTTTTAAAATAGCCAATCTTAGGAAAAGATCCCACAATACAATTCACAGACCATCTGAAGCTCAAGAGAAAGGAGGACGAAAGAGTAGATGATTCAGTCCTACTTAGAAGGGGGAACAAAATAATCAAGGGAAGTAGAGGGTGGGAGGGACTTGGGAGGAAGAGAAGAGGAGGAGGGTTTAGAGGGGCAGAATTAGGTATGGGAGGAGATGAAGGAGATGTGCAGAGGGTCAGGAAATTGAAGTGAAGTGTGTAAAAATGGGGGATGGGGAACTTGGGGCAGAAACCACCAAATCTCAGATGCCAGGAAAGCAAGAGCTTCCCAGGACCCCACGGGGATGACATTAGCTGAAATACCACACAAAGGGGTGGGAGAACCTGTGAAGAGGATATCCAGAGGTTAGGCATAGTCCACCCTCTGAGGAATGGGGCCACACATTAGTCTCCAAAATTTTTACATAGAATTGTTCCTATCTAAAAGAAATACAGGGACAAATAGTGGAACAGAGACTGAAGGAAAGGCCATCCAGAGACTGTTCCATCTGGGGATACATTCTATATATAGACACCAAATAAAGACACTATTTCTGATGACATAAGTGCTTGATGACAGAAGCCTGGGGGAGGGACCATCCAGAATGCACCAGAGTGAGACACTCTCAAGACTCAAAGGGAGGGTTCTTAGATGAAATTCCTGACAGCAGGGAGAGGGAACTTATAGAGCCCTCCTCCAGCAGGAAGAATGAGCACCAAATGAGAGAGGGGGACATCCCACAGTTACAATGCTGACCCATAAGTGTTCCTGTCTTAAAAAATTACAGGGATAAAAACGGAGAGGAGCCTGAGGTAAAGAACATCCAGTGACAGACCCAAAGTGGGATCCAGCTCAACGAGAGGTCCCAAGGCCTGACACTATTACTGAAGCTATGGAGTGCTCACAAAACGGGACCTAGCATGACCACACTCCAGAAGACCCAACAAGCAACTGAAAGAGTCAGATGCAGATATTTGCACTCAACCAATAGTCAGAAGCAGTTGACTTCTGTTGTTGAATTAGGGAAGGCTAAAAGAAGCTAAGAATGACAACCCTGTAGGAGGATCAACTGTCTCAATTAATCTGGACCCCCGAGATCTCTCAAACACTGAACCACCAAACAGGCAGCATACACCAGCTGATATGAGGCCCCCAACACACATAGAGTAGAGGACTACTGGATCTGTGTTCATTAAGAGATGATGCACATAACCCTCAAGAGACTGGAGGCCCCAAGGAGTTTAGAGGTTAGGTGGACTGGGGGGTGGTGACATACACGTGGAGACAGAGTGGTGGGGAGGAAATATGGGATGTAGAAGAGCCCAAGGCTAGATGGGGGGCAATAAAGCATGGAGTGTAAAAATATATAAATAAATTTAAAACAAACAAACAAAACAAAAAACAAAAACAAAAACAAAACAACATGGTCAGGTCTGCTACAGCAATATGCCACAAGGTACTAACCTGCCTTAGCGTTATTCCTGCATAAAACATCATTACCAAGAAAGCAAGTTAAGGAAGAAAGGGTTTATTTGGATAACATTTCCATACAACTCATCAAAAAGATCCAGGGAGGGAACTCAAGCAGAGCAGGGGGCAGGAGCTGAAATAGAGGCCATAGAGGGGTGTTCCTTGTTGGCTTGTTCCTCATGGCTTGCTCAGCCTGCTATTTGATACAAACTGAACCATTGAACAAGGGATAGCAACATCCATGATGGACTGGGCTCTCCTCCATTAATGAATAATTAGGAGAATGTTTTCAGGTCTGCCGACAATCCCATCTTATGAAAGCATCCTCTTCGTTGAGACTTCCTCCTCTCAGATGACTTCAGCTTGTGTCAAGTTGACATAAAACTATCCAGCACACTTCCTTAGTAAGAACGAAAGACTAATCACTTACTATAGTTGTTAGGGCACAATAAAGTACTTAAATTCATCATGGGTAGAAAAAACTGTCAAAATCTTTATTCAGATTATACATCAGAAGCTTACTAGTATTGGTAATAACAATTGTACCAATAACTTTTCATATATCTAACACTATGCTATGAAGACACGTATATTTTTGTTTCATTGCCATTAATAATTTTGCTGCAAGAGCAAGAAAACAATGCCAATAGCATTCTTTTCTGTGACTGCATTTTAAGCAATTATATGTTATAATATAAATACTTGAATATAGATAATCATACACATAAAACTTTAATGTATTTTAACAATTACATTTATTTATGAAAGTATATGAAACATTTGATGCACTTTGTCATATGCTTATTAATTTAATTATTTTAAGATATTAAAAATCTTTTCAAACTAAACCAACTTGTTAGTTTTTTTCTTGGTTAATCAGAATTGCATCATACAGTGCTTTCTTCACAAAGAATTGAAACTAATTTTGGGAACAAGATTGAAACTGAACATTATGAGATTTGGCTCCTAACCTTCCCTGGCCTTATTGGCCATAGACATAAAGTTGACCTTTGTTATTATCAGGTCATTACTTTTACAACAAGAACAAGTGAAAACACTTGCAACCTTTAAGCTTTCCACAAAATGTTTATTATTAAATTACAATGCCACGAACAAAAGTGGGAATAGGAGCACTGGTGAAGCTCAGAACAACTAGAAAACTAGAAATACATTTTCAAATGAATTAAATTGACATCTTTTCTGAAATAAAATGTAACACAAGAAATGAAGGGCATAGAAGACCTACATATCCTGATACCTAAACATCCACAAATATCAGAATAAATGTCAGTAACTGAATTTGATGGAATACAGCATAAACAAATAGTAAAAAGTAAAAGTGTAGAAAATATGAAAAAAAATTAGATAATTAGATTGTAGGGTAAATACCTACAAAACAGAGTTCCATAAAAAGAATTTAAGAAATACATAAAAGTATATGAAATACGAAAAACACAAAAGAAAACATCTCCATAAATGAAGTAGATAAAAGTTCAGAATTTAATTGCCCCATTTAGTGAAAAATAGTACAAAGTCCAACAAAAGATGACAGTTCAAGATCTGACACAGAGAAGATCCTAGAAATATTCAGGACTAAACATGTAAAAAACAGACAAATTCTGTATTGGTAACTGTGGGACCTTAATGAGACTTGTGGCCACGCCCCAGGTTCTAGCCTGACTCCACCTCGGCAGTCACCTGCCTGCAGCCACACTCTCCCCGCCTCTCAGGTTACCTGACCGCCCAACTCACTATAAATAGCACCCCTCAGCGCTCTCTCTCTCTCTCTCTCTCTCTCTCTCTCTCTCTCTCTCTCTCTCTCTCTCTCTCTCTCTCTCCTGCTTGTTCTCCCCCGGCCCTCTTCTTTTTCTATCTCTCTGTCTCTCCATTTTCTCCCCTTTCCACGTGGTCATGGCTTTTCTTACCTATTTTCTCTTCTTCCTTTGTCTTTCTATCTCTTTTCTCTTTCTATTTTCTTAATAATAAAATATCAAAGCTATGGGCCGCCTTTTATTAAACTCGCCATATGGAGCTAGCTGGTACGCTCTGTCAGAGATTCAGCCACGCAGACAGTCTGTGAGCACAGGCAGAGAAATCCACACCAGAATGGCCCTGCCTTCTGCGTGAGATTTCTATACACCCTGTGCGCCCCCACGCACAGAAACTGGCCTGCAGTGTGGTCGCCCACTCCCCGTTGGGCTGGGGCATGCGTGCATCTTGCCCGCTTCACCAAAACCCCATGCAGGCTCCGTGTCCGCCTGTGTCCTCTGCATATGTACGCTACCTTGACCCGAGAGCGAGGCCCAAGCTCTGCCGAGAATAAAAGAAATTATAGCATAGTCCAAGGGATAATCATATGACATGTATGGGAGGAACTTGTGAAGATCAGAGCAGGACAACTTGACAGAGTATAAGTACAAAGCAGGGAACAGCAACAGACTGTAAAGGAAGCAACTGATTGCAGTGTTGCCCCTAGGAAAATGTTAGGATTTGATGGTTAGAAGAAGATATCAAGGCAATCCATAAAATAAATCCTGAGCATATTTTTTAGTATATTTTTATTGAATATAATCTTCATTTACATTTCAAGTGGTAAACCTTTCCCAGTTTTCCCCCTCCCCCAAACCCCCCAACCCCTCCTCCCACTTCCTGCCTCCAAGTATATGCCCCTCCACCCGACGCACTCTCACCTCCCCCCGCTCCGATTTCCCCTTGTTGGGGCATCTATTTAGCCTTCACCTGACCAAGGACCACTCCTCCCACTGATGTCCACCAAGGCATTCCTCTGCCACATTTTTGGCTGGAACCATGTGTACCCCTTGGTTGCTGGTTTAGTCCCTGGAAGTCCTGGAGTGTCTAGGTGGTCAACATCATTGTTCTTCCCATGGGGCTGTAAACCCATTCAGCTCCGCTGGATTGCCCTCCAAATCCTCCATTGGGGACCCAACTCCCAGACAAATGGTTGGCTACTAGCATCTGCCTCTGTATGTGTAAGGCTCTGGCAGGGCCACTCCGAAGACAACCATGGCATGCTCCTTATGATATGTGCTTCTTGTCAGTCATGGTAGTGTCGGGGTTTGGTGACTGTTTATAGGATGAATCCCCAGGTAGTGCAGTCTCTGGGTTGCCTTTACTTCAGTTCCTGCTCCACACTTTGCCTCCATTATTGCTCCTGTAAGCGTATTGTTCCCTTTCTCAGAGGAACCCAAGCACCCCCACTTCAGTCCTCCACCTTCTTGAGCTTCCTGTGGTCTGTGAATTGTTACTTCTTTATTTTGAGCTTTTGGGCTAACATCCACTTATCAGTGAATGTAAACCATGTGCATTCTTTTGTGACTGGGTTACCTCGCTCAGGATGTAACCTTTCCAGTTCCATCCATTTGCCTAAGAATTTCATGAATTCATTGTTTTTAATAGCTGAATAGTACCCATTGTGTATATATACCACAGTTTCTGTATCCATTCCTCAGTTGAAGGACATCTGAGTTCTTTCCAGCTTCTGGCTATTATGAATAAGGCAGCTATGAACATAGTGGAGCATGTGTCCTCATTACATGTAGGAGTATTTTCTGGGTATATACCCAGGAGTGGTATAACTGGGTCCTCAGGTAGTACTATGTCTAATTTTCTGAGGAATCGCCAAACTGATTTCCAGAGTGGTTTTACCAGCTCGCAATCCCACCAACAATGGAGAAATGTTCCTCTTTCCCCACATCCTCTCCAGCATCTGCTGTCACCTGAGTTTTTTATTTAGCCATTCTAACCAGTGCGAGGTGGAATCTCAGTATTGTTTTGATTTGCATTTCCCTGAAAACTAAGGATGCTGAACATTTCTTTAGGTGCTTTAGAGCCATTCGAGTTTCCTCACTTGAGAATTCCCTGTTTAGCTCTGTACCTCATTTTTAATAGGGTTATTTGACTCTCTTGAGCCTAACTTCTTGAGTTTTTTGTATACCATGGTTATTAGCCCTCTATCAGATGTAGGATTGGTAAAGATCTTTTCCCAATTTGTTGGTTGCCTTTTTGTCCTATTGACCATGTCCTTTGCCTTACAGAAGCTTTGCAGCTTCACGAGGTCCCATTTTGTCGATTCTTGTTATTAGGGCATAAGACACTGGTGTTCTGTTCAGGAACTTTTCCCCTGTGCCCATGTGTTCAAGATTCTTCCCCACTTTCTGCTCTATAAGCTTCAGTGTGTCTGGTTTTATGTGTAGGTCCTTGATCCACTTGTACTTGAGCTTTGTACAAGGAGATATGAATGGGTCAATTTGCATTTTTCTGCATGCTGACCTCCAGTTGATCCAGCACCATTTGATAAAAATGCTGTCTTTTTCCCACTGGATGCTTTTAACTCCTTTGTCAAATATCAAGTGATTATAGGTGTGTGGGTTCGTATCTGGGTCTTCAATTCTATTCCATTGATCTTCCTGCCTGTCTCTGTACCAGTACCAACTTTTATTACTATTGCTCTGTAGTAGAGCTTAAGGTCAGAGATGGTGATTCCCCCAGGAGATGTTTGTTGTGGAGAATAGATATTGCTATCCTGGGATTTTTGTTATTCCAGATGAATTTGAGAATAGCTCTTTCTAGATCTATTAAGAATTGATTTCGATTTTGATGGGAATTGCATTGAATCTGTAGATTGCTTTCAGCAAGATGTCCATTTTTACTATATTGGTCCTGCCAATCCATGAACATGGGAGATCTTTCCATCTTCTGAGATCTCTTTTGATTTCTTTCTTCAGAGGCTTGAAATTTTGTCATAGAGATCTTTCACTTGCTTTGATAGGGTCATGCCAAGGTATGAAATATTATTTGGGACTATTGTGAATAGTGTCATTTCCCTAATTTCTTTCTCAGCTTGTTTATCCTTTGAGTAGAGGGAGGCTACTGATTTGCTTTAGTTAATTTTATATCCAGCCACTTTGCTGAAGTTGTTTATCAGTTTCAGTAGTTCTCTTGTGGAAGTTTTGGGGTTGCTTAAGTATACAATCATATCATTTGCAAACAGTGATATTTTGACTTCTTCTTTTCCAATTTGTATACCTTTGAGCTTTTTTTGTTGTCTGATTGCTCTTACTAGAATTTCAAGTACTATATTGAATAGATAGGGAGAGAGTGGGCAGCCTTGTCTGGTCCCCGATTTTAGCGGGATTGCTTCAATTTTCTCTCTATTTAGTTTGATGTTAGCTACTGGCTTGCAGTATATTGCTTTCACTATGTTTAGGTATGGGCCTTGGATTCCCGTGCTCTCCAAGACTTTTATCATAAAGGAATGCTGGATTTTGTCAAAAGCTTTTTCCACATCTAATGAAATAACCATGTGGGTTTTTTCCTTGAGTTTGTTTACATAGTGGATTATGTTGATGGATTTCCGTATATCCCTGCATCCCTGGGATGAAGCCTAGCTGATCGTAGTGAATTATAGTTTTGATGCGTTCTTGAATTCGTTTGGCCAGAATTTTGTTGAGTATTTTTGCATTGATGTTCATGAGGGAGATTGGTCTGAAGTTCTCCTTCCTTGTTTGGTCTTTGTTTGGTTTAGGTAGGCGTTATTGTGGCTTCACAGAATGAGTTGGGTTGTGTTCCTTGAGTTTCTATTTCATGGAATAGCTCTTCTTTGAAGATTTGATAAAATTCCCTGCTAAACCCATCTGGCCCTGGGTTCTTTTTTGATGGGATACTATTAAGGACTGCTTCTATTTCCTCAGGACTTATGGGACTATTTAGATGGTTTATCTGATCCTGTTTTAATGATGGCACCTGGTATGTATCAAGAAAGTTGTCCATTTTGTCCTGATTTTCAAACTTTGCTGAGTATAAGTTCTTGTAGTAGATTTTCTGAATTTAATAGATTTTTCTGATTTTCTGGTGATTTTCTGAATTTCCACAGTTTCTGTTATGTCTCCTTTTTCATTAATGATTTTATTAATTTGGGTGGTGTTTTTTGCCCTCTTGTTAGTCTGGCTAAAGATTGATCTATCTGGTTGATTTTTCTCAAAGAGTCAGCTCCTTGTTTTGTTGATTCTTTGTATAGTTCTTTTTGCTTCTATTTGGTTGATTTCAGCCCTGAGTTTGATTATTTCCTGTGGCCTACACCTCTTGGATATAATTGCTTCTTTTTGTTCTAGAGCTTTCATGCGCTCTGTCAAGCTGTTAGTGTAGGCTCTCTCCATTTTCTTTTTGGAGGCACTCAGAGCTATGATTTTTTCCTTTTAGCACTGCTTTCATTGCGACCCATACGTTTTGGTATGATGTGTCTTCATTTTCATTGAATTCTATAAAGTCTTTAATTTCTTTCTTTATTACTTCTTTGACCATGCTATCATTGAGAAGAGCATTGTTTAAAGTCCATGTGTATGTGTGTTTTCCATTGTTTTTGTTTGCGCTTAAGACTAGCCTTAGTTCGTGGTGATCTGATAAGGTGCATGGAATAATTTCAATATGTCTGTATCTGTTGAGGCCTGTTTTGTGACCAATTATATGGTCAATTTTGGAGAAGGTGCCATGAGGTGCTGAGAAGAATATGTATTCTTTTGCTTTAGGGTGGAATGTTCTATAAATATCTGTTAGATACATTTGGTCCATATCTTCAGTTAGTTTCACTGCGTCTCTGTTTATTTTTTGTTTCCATGATTTGTCCATTGTTGAGAGTTGGGTGTTGAAGTTTCCCACTATTGTTGTGTGGGTGTAATGTGTGCTTTGAGCTTTAGTAAAGTTTCTTTTATGAATGTGGGTGCCCTTGCATTGGGAGCATAGATGTTCAGAATTGAGAGCTCATCTTTGTAGACTTTTCATTTGACCAGAATGAAGTGACCCACCTTATCTTTTTTGCCATTTTTTTTGATTGAAAGTCAATTTTATCCGATATAAGAATGACTACTCCAGCTTGTTTCTTGGGATTATTTGCTTGCAAAATTGTTTTCCAACCTTTGACTCTGAAGTAGTGACTGCCTTTGTTACTTAGGTGGGTTTCTTGTATGCAGGAAAATGTTGGGTCCTGCTTGCGTATCCAGTCTGTTAGTTTATGTCATTTTATTGGGAAATTGCGACCATTGATGTGAAGAGATATTAAAAAAAAGTGATTGTTGCTTACTGTTATCTTTTTTGTTAAAGGTTTGAAATTCTGTTTGTACAGTTATCTTCTATTGGGTTTGTTGAAAGATTACTTTATTGCTTTTTCTACAGTGTGGTTTCCTGCCTTGTGTTGGTATTTTCCACCCATTATCCTTTGTAGAGCTGGATTTGTGGAAAGATATTGTGTAAATTTGCTTTTGTCATGGAATATCTTGTTTTCTCCATCTATGGTAATTAAAAGTTTTGCTGGGTATAGCAGTCTGGGCTGATATTTATGTTCTCTTAAGGTCTGTATGACATCTGCCCAGGATCTTCTAGCTTTCATAGCTTCTGGTGAGAAATCTGGTGTAATTCTGATAGGTCTGCCTTTATAGATTACTTGACATTTCCCCCTTACTGCTTTTAATATTCTTTCTTTGTTTAGTGCATTTGGTGTTTTGATTATTATGGGACAGGAGCATTTTCTGCTCTGGTACATTCTGTTTGGAGTTCTATAGGTTTCTAGTATGTTCATGGGCATCTCTTTCTTTAGGTTAGGGAAATTTTTTTTCCATAAGTTTGTTGAAGATGTTTACTGGTCCTTTGAGATGTAAATCCTTATTCTTTCTATACCTATAATCCTAAGGTTGGGTCTTCTCATTGTGTCCTGGATTTCCTGGATGTTTTGGGTTACCAGCTTTCTGCATTTTGTATCTTCTTTGACTGTTGGGTCAATGTTTTCTATGGAATCTTCAGCATCCGAGATTCTTTCTTCTATCTCTTGTATTCTATTGTTGATACTTGCATCTATGACTCCTGAAATCTTTCCAAGGTTTTCTATCTTCAGAGACATCTCACTTTGCGATTTCCTTATAGTTTCTACTTCCATTTTTAGATCTTGGATAGTTTTGTTCAGTTCCTTCACTTGTTTGTTTGTGTTTTCCTTAAATTCTTTAAGGGAATTTTGTGTTTCCTCTTTAAGGGCTTCCACCTGTTGACCCATGTTCTCCCATAATTTCCTATGGGAATTTTGTGTTGCCTTTTTAAGGGTTTCTACCTGTTGACCCATGTTTTCCCATATTTCTCTAAGGGATTTTTGTGTCTCCTCTTTAAGGACTTCTACCTGTTGACCCATATACTCCTGCATTTCTTTAAGTGATTTTTGTGAATCTTCTTTAAGGGCTTCTACCCGTTGACCAATGTTCTCATTTACTTCTTTAAGGGAGTTATGTCCTTCTTCAATTCCTCTAACAGCATCATGAGATGTGATTTTAAATCCAGCTCTTGCTTTTCTGATGTGATAGAGTATCATGGATTTGCTGTTGCGGGAGAACTGAGTTCTGATTGTGCCATTGCCTTGGTTTCTGTTGGTAATGATCTTGTGTTTGTCTTTGACCATCTAGTTGTCTCCAGTGTTAGCTGGTGTTGCTGTCTCTGACTGTGACTTCTCTGTCCTTCAGGCCTGTGTATCTGTACTCCTGGGATTCCCTTTCTCTCAAATGTCCTGCATACAGCTGGTTTTCCAGGAAGTATCAGGAAATGGGGTCTTCCCTGTGGCCGACTTGGCAAAGTTTGAATGTCCCGCAAACTGTTGGTTCTCGAATGCCCTGTTGCTGCTGGATCTCAGGAAATGCGGGCTTCCCTATACAGACTTGGCACAGGCCAAATGCCCCACGGCTACTGGATCTCAAATGCCCCGCTGATGCTTGATCTCTAGAAAGCTCCAGGAAATTGGGTCTTCCCCCATGGCAGACCTTGCACAGGTCTACCACATTGGAATGAACAGGAGGGCAGCAAAGGAGCTGAGCATATTTTTTTTATTGAAAATAATGTTTTGTTTTGTTTCGTTTTTAAATCACTTAATCAGGGCTGGTGAGATGGCTCAGCAGTTAAGAGCACTGACTGTTCTTCCAGAGGTCCTGAGTTCAATTCCCAGCAATTATGTGGTAGCTTACAACCATCTGTACTAGGATCTGATGCTCGCTTCTGGTATGTTTAATAAAGAAACAGTACACTCGCATACATAAAATAAATAAATAATTCTTAAAAACAATCACTTAATCTTTCCTGAATAGTTTCACCTTGCTCTATTCTCCCAGTTCTTTCCTACCTCCTCTCCTATATCCCCTATTGTCTCTCATAAAACAAACAAAACAAATAACAAATAACAACAAAACAAGATGTCTTCTAATGAATAACACTAGATAGCAATAATACAAAACAAAAACTAACACATTGGAATACAACAAGGCCAACAAACATAAGAAAAAGAGCCCCCAAACAGAAAGAGATGTGGATTCAGACAGCAATGGGTTCTCACACTCAGGTAGGTAGCCCGTAAAACACTAAACTGGGAGCCACAATATATACAAAAAGGATCTGCAGGGGAAACAATGAAGAAAAAGGTAAATAAAAGAAGATTAAAACAAACAAACATATCAAAATAGGACAAAATAAATGGACAGAAGGAAAAGAGTCCACACACTCTGGAACCCCATAAACTGGAAGCCAAAATATATATGCAAAGAAACGATGATGGTTTTGCAAAGCACTGATCTATGAGCATAGCAGAATGTCATTAGGAGTCACTCTAGTGATATGTTTGTTTTTAACAGACCAGTAGTATTTTGATTAGTGACCTGTATCCGACTTAAATAGTATGGTTAGAAAGAGGCAAAATATTACTGTACAGAATTATAAATGTAGTCTGTTTTAGAGCAGTAGATAATACAAAATAAAATATGCAGAATCATATATAATAAGAGTAATGAAAACATTTCTAGACACATTGAATGAGCATTTTATATATATATATACATATGTGTGTGTGTGTGTGTGTGTGTGTGTTTATACACACACATGGTTTTCTGTAATTTTTCAAATTATAGATAAATATTTTTAAACAATAGAATAAAGTTGTTGAGAAAAAACATTCCATGACCCATATTTCTATCCCACTTTGATTAGTGGGACATAATGAAAGGGTCATGGTTGTTTTATTACTGGAGCTTCTTGTCAGGATTTTTTAATCAGATGATAATCCTAACAAGAGAGTTTGTTCCTCTTATAAATGCACGGAAAAAGCATGCACTGTGCCTGAAATTCTCTCAGTCAAAGAACAAGCTTGCTTAGTACTTATTACATGATTTGTAATGTTTGGGATTCTGTAGGGATAATCTCATGTGTACTGTGTGGAAACAACATCTGAAGAAATGGGTTATATTAAGATTTAGTTTGAAAACCAGCCAAAGCTTATGACCTAGGCATTTATTCATAAATAAACCCTCAGAGTTATTACTTGGGAACTGGGGCATGGGTGGAAAAGCCTGCAGTTACGATGGAGTCCAAGGACGGACATGTTTGTTATTCAAACATAGGGCCAGAGAAAGCTCAAAAAAGTAGTCAAGAAAGTTACAAAAGCATCTTGAAAGGTAGGGAAACAAGTGCTTCACAGAACTGTACTCTTTTTCCTAGGTGGGCTAGAGGCTAACTTTAAGAGTGAACTAATGGCAAATCAGAGATTCAAGCCAGCCCCACATGCAAAAATCTTTTTAGGGCTGAGGCCAATAGGTTGCTCCTGCCAGATACTGAGGACATGAGGTTTGGCTTGCACAGAAGGGAAAATAGAAAAGGACAGCTTACATATATTACCAGATCATTGGGGTCAGAGGTAGTCATCATAGACACATAGACACATGTTGGCCCAAGAGGTCTTCAAATGCACAAAGGGCAGAAGGAATATTTTCTTGAAGCTGTGGTGGAACCGAAATTCCCAAATTTCTGAACTGGTAACGTATGAGTTTAAAAACAGTAAAAGAGAAACAAATTTTTCATTTGAAAATAATAAAATAAAGTCCTTAAAGATAGAGTTAAATATGAAAAAAATTTCTCCATAGGAAAAGGGGAGTGTAGAGATAATTAAATACAGAAAAAAAGATATTAAGTTTAGAGAAAAATTTGAGACAAATAAATAAATAAACATAGAAAGTATAGTCACCAAAGAAAAGAATAAGAAAGAAAAGTAAAATAAAGTCTCTAAAGAAAGAAAAAAAAAGAAAATAAAATAAATTCTCCATAGAGAAGAAAGAGTTAGAAAGATTAAAATAGAAAATACTTTCATGTTAAAAAGTGGAAAACATTATAAAAGATGGCATTTGGACCCAATATAATCTTGTTTTGACTTTCAACATAAAAGTTATTATATGTTCACTAAGTATTGTAGTTGTATATATCATCTTAAGAAAGATCAGAATAAAACAGACTTTGAGGAGAAGACCAAATATTTCAATGCCAGATTGAAGGCCATAGAACAGAGATTAGAGGATCTGATTCTTTTAAAGAATCTTTAGAAGAATCCAATGCAGAACCTATAAAAATAGCAAAAAAAGATAGTCCTAGATGCGAAAAATCTACAAAAGTTTGAGGAATGAGAAGGGCAATGCATTGCAATACAATATTTTGAGTTAAAAAAATGATTTTGTTTAATGAAGTCATCTTAGAGAACTGTCATACAATAAATTATGTTTTCACTTTGTAGAGTTTGGAGAATTAATATATGTACATATATTGATACACCATACAATTGATATATATTCAGAATTTCAACAGGCTTTCATCTTGAATTTTGAAAAGGATAATTCTGTGATTGCATATCTATTAGAGATAATTGTTATCTTAGAGACTTTGCAGATTGAAGCTGATGATGCTTATCCATTAGCTGATGATGAGTACCCATATAATATACACTTATTTACACATTATGGCATAGAAAATATTATGAATATATCTTACAACTCTACAAGTCAAACACTTATGAAGAAACCTTACAGTACATTTAAGAAAATGCTCATAGAGCAGAAAAAGAATATACAATCTCCTAGAAACAGATTAAATAATTCTTTATTGACTTTAAATAATTTTAATGTCAATGAGATAAAGCACAATTGTTTTTTATTAGATATTTGCTTTATTTACATCTCAAATGGTTTCCCCTTTCCTCGTTGCCCCTCAGAAAACCCCCTATTGCATCCCCCTCTCCCTTCTCATCAACCTCTCACCCCAGTTTCCTGACTGGCATTCTCCTACTCTGGGGCATCAAGCCTTCACAGGACCAATGGGCTCTCTTCTCATTGCTGTCTGAAATGGGTCCTTTCTCTAGCTGCTCCATTGAAGACTCTATGCTCAGCCTATCGGTTGGCTGTTAGACATGGGTATTTTTATCCACCTTCCAATTAGGATCAAAGTATCCACACTTTGGTCTTCCTTCTTCTTGAGCTTAAAATGTTGAAAAGCACTGGATTTTAGAAAAGACTGCTGATTAAACCAGCCAATATATTATAACCTCAAAGTGGAATGAAGGAAACATGTTTCATTGAAGAAGAGGTTTTATCTTTATTTCAATAGCAGAACAAAAGCTATGGATTATATCAAAATTTAAAACACACACACACACAAACACAGAGATTTGTCCAGGGAAGATACCCCTGAAGATCTAGGCTGCAGACAGGAATATAGAAATCAAGAATACCAACAAAGAGGTAGCATGTATTTCTGATCTTTGTATATGTGAAGGGCTATGAGAGGGGCTGGGACATGAAAATGTCTGCAGACAAAATTTTAGCTAAGCATAGAAAATAAATGTTAATGGCTACAGAATCCCAAAGACTTATATCATGGCATCCATTCAAATACATGGAAGAAAATTTATATTATAGTTTTGTTATATAGTCCAAACTAACTTATAAGGGAAGACAGATGCATTACCTGGTCGAACAAAGAGCAGAGAACCATCTTTAACTGATTATGTGTACCATACATTCCATATATATGTTAATGAAAAAATGTTTTTTACCTGTGAAAGTTTATGTTTACAGATATCAATGAAGTTAAAAGCCTCCCTGACAAGATTCACCTTGAGGATGCTGAAAAGGTCCCAAGATGCCGAACCATATTTATTACAGCATCCTGCTTCATCCAACCTCAGACTACCGCAATCCCTGTTTCATCAAAACTTGCTTCCAGAACAGCTTCAAATATGCTGATTCCAGTTGATATAGCCTCTTAGGCTATTGCAAGTAGGACTTAAATTAAGCCCTGAATTTTCAGAGCACACAAAGACCAGACAAAAAATTATGTCTAGCCTTCCTGGGACTTGGTTGATATCCCAATTTTCTTAGGACCTAAAAGGGAAAGATGCCTCTATACACCAGGAAGCAATTACAACAGAACAACTCTCCATTCCCAAAATGTGGGGTGGATTATTTTTAATTGTGTAGTGGGTAAATCATTGGTATTCTTGGTCATGGAGGAAATAAACTCAGGAAAGTTAGATTCATGGATTTCTTCTTCTTCTTCTTCTTCTTCTTCTTCTTCTTCTTCTTCTTCTTCTTCTTCTTCTTCTTCTTCTTAATATTATTATTATTCTTTTATCTATCCTTTTTACTTTCCTATATAGTGTTAAATGAAAAAGAGGAAGAAGGGATGAAAGGAAAAAAAGGGGTAAAGGGATAATACGATAAAAGGGTAGAATATTAAATCTATTTTTAGATCAAAGAACATTAACAAGCCAAATATATTTACATTGGTATGGACTTTGTATATTGATAAAAATTTAAGGTTAAATTTTACTACAAAAGAAGAGAAAATATATATATATATGTGTGTGTGTGTGTATAAAAACAACACCATACACATACATTTTTCAACTCTTGTTTAAGGTACTATCTAATTCTTAACAATGCAAAATAAGTTCTAGTCTTTTTGAAAAATGATATTATAAACTTTTTAGTATAATGTGGATCTTGCTTCATATGTGTAATGGCTACCCATAGGACAAGACACTGTCCTCACTTCAACTAAAGAGAGAATGCTGTACACACTGAATAATGGGACACAGGGAAGTCAATTGGCATGATTTGCAAGGATGAGGTAGGCAAGTCCTTCAATATTCTTGCTTCACAGATTAAAAATAGTTTGTCAGATATTCTGGGACAGTAGGATGAAGATGAACGCTTCAACAACTCAGAGAAAATTTGGGTGTTTGTCCTAGCTGTTGGGTATCTATGTTATTTCTTTAGTTTTGTACGTTGCTTGCCTGCAGTTCCTGCATACTCAGGTAATATTTATCTTTCTCTAGTCTCTGATGGGATAGTTATAGTCTCACAATTAAGCTTAAGTTGTTGCCAATTTAAGAAAATGTTTTTTATGTCTAAATAGATTATTTTAGGTTGGTAAGGCAAGTTATGGTAGAAAATAATTTAGTTACAGAGAATTGGAATCACCAAGATAGAATAGATAATAGAATACTTGCCTCCAAAGTTGTCAGACACATGTGGCTGGACACTGTGAATCTAATTTTTACCTGATGATTTTCACAATTGTTCATATTGAATATTGTTTAATGATGTTAGAAAAAGGGCCTTTTATTGTGCTAAAATGGGGAGATGTGATAATCACTTGTGTATTGTATGGAAGCATCCCCGGTCAATAAAAAGCAGATAACCTATTAGCAAAAGGCAGGAAATAGAAGATGAGATTTGTGGTAGAGTGAGCAGAACTCTAAGATAGACTCAGATGCAAGGGATTTGCTTCCCAAACTCTGAAGAAAGTGAACATATGAAACTAAGAAGAAACAAGCCATGTAGATGAACTCCGGTTAAAACAAAGGGGTTGCATAAGTTAAGAGTAAGTCAGGGAGCCAGCCAAAGCTTACGGCCTAGGCATTTTATTCATAAATAAAACTAAGCCACTGAGCTGTTATTTGGTAACTAGGGCACAGGTGGAAAAGACGGCGGTTACATGATTCTCCATCCAGTATACACATAAGCAGATCTTACCTGGCTCTTCATGTTGCCAGGTCTAATTTGGCTCTTGGAGATCTCTGCCTCCATAAGGCTGTGAGGATCTTCCTGTGTGTGATCTGCAGCCTTCTGTTTTCTGCCAGAATCTATGGGTCTGCACAGGCTCATGATTTACTATCTTACAGGTGCTTGTAATGGGAAGCCTCCTGACTCTAGCTCTCCTACAGATGGTGAAGTTTAGTTAAGTAGAGTAACATTCCAGTCATAACACACAGTGAATCAAAGAGATTATGATGAATATTTTTATTTACTTCATTTGTTACAAGTGTGATTTGGAATAACTGGAGCTCACTAAAGCATTGAAAGAAACACAGAAGAGTCTAAATCTATTCTAATAGGTAACTTAATATATATTTTAAATTAATTTTCAAATAACTAATAGAGAAATTATCCTACATTGCTCTAGGTAAATTAATATTTATACAACATAATTAGTTGTATGCAACATCAGAGAAACCTTCACTATTTAGGAGGAACTTAGAAAGCCAGGAGACTTTTGAAAAATCCCTAAAAGTTTCATAGATAAGCATGTCATAAAAAATACATAGAGTTTTATCTTCTTGGTAGTATGAACACTATGTGAGTGTGAGGATATATGTTCCATTTTCTGAACATGCAGACTCACAACAGGAATTCTATAATGTCAAGAAAAACACATTAATAGTAGTGATAGAGATACTCTTTATTTTCCTACTTCATGAGATCAAATATAATCAATATTTGTTGTCATTTAGCATGTGCTGTTTTGTGATATTATATCATTTCACAACAATAAAAGTAGTTTTAAATACTGGTTAACATAAAATAGGATTGGAAAGGCAGGTCGTTGGCAGAACAGATGTGTCTGGTATGTTTGACAACGTGAATTTAATTCCCAGTACTGAAAGACAAAAAATGTAAATGATTTCAGATTTTAGATGAGGTCAAAGAACAAGTCTGAAGAATTGTTTTCTGGTCTTAGGTTTTGTAGGGAGAATTTATGGTCAAGGAACAAAGAAAAACAATCTTCCTAGAACTCCTGTTGGACTGAATAACCATGCAACATATTTAGAGTCATAAAAAATAGAAATAATAGTCACCTCAAGTTTTTTGTTTCTGATTTTGGGAGTAGTGAATTTATTAGAAGAATTTGTAACTCTATGGATAGATAAATATACGGAAACATGAGGGTGTAATTCAGAGAAGAGTTTGGGCCCCAGTGCTAGAGTTAGGCAAAATGACATGGCCTCTGAAGTGAGTAAATTGGCACAACTTGTGGCAGAAACAGAAGTGTCTCATACATACCCAAGGTTTGATGTGATTTAACACCAGAAAGAAGCCTGTAGTCAGTCATTCTCTGACTCTCAGGCCACAGACAGGAAAGGAGGTCAGAAGTATGATGTATGTCTACCAGTGTCTATTTGATTTGAAATTTTAATGAGATCTAGAGTGAGGGTAATGATTAGTGTGGATCAGATACCAATGTTTTTTGATGAAGGCAGTGGTGGAGGTTGGGCATAGAGACTATCAAGAGAAGTAATGAGCAAAATGCCACTATGAAACAAGTCACAAATGAGTATAGATATTGTCTTACAGGTCAAGAGAACAAAAGGAAGCTTAGGAATTTCAAACATATCACCAATGCCCAGAGAATCCATGTGCACCACAATGTAAGCAGTTAATGAAGGAGTAAGATCCTTTCAAGAAGCAACTTGAGGAAAATTCAAATATAGATCACAGTGATGAGTTATAATCAGAATATTATAAAAAATTAAAATAATATGAATATTTGTTTAGAATAAAACACGGTATTCAAATCTCAGAAAGAGAGAGGACCATAGACATCATTATTTTAATCATAACATCATACAGAGTTAAAAAATAAAAGGTAGATTGAATCATGATGTACTTGTATTTTAAACCTGAAGATAACATAGTTTAGGCATATTAAGTCAGTGCTTATTGTTGATTCTCATTCAGAGGAACATTGTATCAAGCCTTTTACTGACTATTTTATATATTTATTAAAATATTCAGTCATCTTAGCCATGTTAAATTTTCAGAGAAACATTTATTATAACTGAAAACAATGAAGTCATTTTCACACATTCTTTAGGCATGAATACAGACAGCCAAAAGAGAAGTTCCTTTTTTTCCTGATATCGTTTTAATGCTTCTCACTTTTCAAAGACCACCCTCAGGCAAAAGACTTGTATCTGTTTTAGAGTCATTGGAACAAAGTCTTAATTCCCATAAAACATTTGCACATTCCAGGACAGTGTACTTCCTGCATTGCATTGGCATAATCAATGAGGATAGCAAAAAGGATACAGTAACTAATTCACATTAAATATACCACATGTGACTCTGCCATTAAAGATAGAAAACTTGCAAAAAATCGCTGCTATTTTTACTGTTCTTGATTCAAGTAGGATTTTGAACTTGTTTGCTCTGGTATGATTAAAAATGACTTTTAAGGCTAGCATACATGAAGGAATGTTTCAAATGTAATTTGGGCTCTTGAATTTCACCATCTTATTTCTGAAATTAAATAGGTTATATTTAATGATTTGAAAAAATGTTAATATATTCACCATGTTATTACATCATTAAAAAGTATGAATATTTTGATGATAAATTCATACAACATATAACATACAGTGATATGCATGTGAGTTGGCAAATATTCTCAATATATTGAGAAGGACTTTGTTTACATATAAGGATACATAAAAGAAAGAACTAGAAAGGGTAGAAAAGAACAATCAAAGAATTAGAAAAACAATACTGTTTAATGTTCAGATACACTGACCATTCATTTAAAAAATAAAAAGGTGAGGCAGTGATGAGAGTTGTTACTAGTTACTCTGCAGTATTATCGGAATAATCAATGCATTTTGCTGAGAAATAGAAATAAAAAAACTAAGAATTGGAATAAGAAATGTAAAATGCTTTAATCTCTGAAGATGATACAATTATTTAGTCTACTTGGGCTAGTATAATAAAATCTCATAGACCAGGCAGTTTATCAACAACAACAATTTACTGCATTAAATTTCTAGTGTCTGGAAATTTCAAAACCAAGACACAGGCATAGCTGGTGTGTTTCCTACGTGCCGACTATACACTGCCCATGGTGCCTGCACATGATCAATGAGTTCTGCTATGGGTTGGCTCTTAAATGTCTCTTAGCAGTTTACACATATAGTGTATTGAAGGCTGGTTTCCAGCTTTCAAGGCTAGGGGTTGATGGAAAATTGAAAAGCAAACGCTTGTGAGGACTTTGTATGACTAGGTACAAGTCCTCAAAGGGGATTGTAGGTCTCAGTCCCTTCCTTATTTCTTTTACTCTATGGCCATGAATTGAGTAGACTTGCTCCACCACAAGCATTCAACATGACTTCCTGCCTCACCTAACTCAAAAGGAACCAGCTGGTAATGGGCTAAAACCTACCAGGTAGCCAGCCAAAATAAGGGTTTTCTGCTTATAAATTAAGAGCAGGTATTGCTCTAATGTCAAGAAATGATACTTAATGTAGTGGATGGTTACTCCAGGATTTATTTTACAATAGTATTAACTTTATTCAAAATGACTGTGCATCCTTGGTCCAATTGCCTCTTAAAAGGCCCTTTCCTGATGCCATCACATCATTAACTGGGATTTCCTTATACAAATTTGTAGGGACAGAGGAACAAGTATCCAATCGATTATATCTACTCAAAAATGTTAAATGATCAAGACTGATCTTTTCAAATGAAGCCAAGTTCAATAATTGTTTTGTGACATACTATACTGTATTAATTGCATAAACTAAAACAAAATTAAATAAATAGTGACATTCAAAACTACTAAAAGCATTTCTTTGAATATATATAATACAGATTATATACATATACTATATATATGTTATATATATGTATATATGTATAAAATCTTTATGAAGAATATCTTTGAGATTTATTGAAAGCATGACGTCTACATGAATTGAAAACAAGGCCATAGTAATGAAATCAAGAACGAAACAGCATCACAATTTACTAAATTATGTTTAATTTCATTATAAAACAAGAAATTTGTTTAATTTCAATGTAAACTAACAAGCTAACTTTAAATTTTACATAAAATAAAATTGTAGGCATTCCTGAAGAAAAATATACTGTAATAATATTTGCCTTGGTGTATAGTAAAATATATGAAACACATTAATTATTAAAATGTGATGTTGAGGAGTACCAATATAACAGCAGCAGTGTGGTCCAGAACACTAAACTGGTATGCTGCAATTGTCGTGTATATTTCAATATATTGATTTCCTCAGCTTTGCTACTCCTAGTAAGAGCTAATCATGTCAATTCCATGAAGCTCTGGAAAGTAAGGCCTGTGTTTCTCAGACTCTGTAACACTCTAATAATTCAAACATGTGCAGAATGGTGAAAAAACTTTACAAAGTGGGGTATAGAGAGGACAGAAGCAAACCCATAGGTATCTGGAAACTTGATAAATGACATAGATGGACTGGACTATAAGTCAGTGAGTAACAATACAGACCCACAAAAAAGAAAAGATACTGAATAAAGAAGTGTTATCATACAGGGAAGAGTCATATAATAAATATAAAAGGTTATCTCTGAATTCTGACATACAACATATAGAAAATAATATCTCGGAATAATGAGATGACATTATAAAAAGAAAAAATATTTCTGAAGAAACTTGAACGAATTTCATAATGTCAATAAGAACCAATATTGATAAAATTCAGCAAGATCTTCACCTGCTTAAACCACTTTGACATCTAAGAAAACTTTAGAAACAAAGTGTCTTATCTCCCCTCTACTCTCTACATGGTAAGTAATAGAATCTTTCTCCCAGAAGCATCTTCTCTGTCCTTGCTGTTATTTCAAAAGAATCTGGGATATTGAGATAAGCAATGGTGTCTTATTTTATCAAGTCATTATTTTTATATTATATCAGACTTAAACATATAAATACATATTTTCTTCTCTTGTGATCTTTCTCAAAATTTGCATACTACTTAAAATGTACGACATGCATTTGCATACTTCTTTCCTGTTAGTCTTTTCCCTCTCAATAGTATACCATTATGTAAAGTACAAAATGTAGGAGACAAGTGACTTATGAATACATAAAGATGTAATAAATCTATCAGAAAATCCAAGAATTGTAAACGCCAATCATTAAGTCCTACTATTGTAAATCCTAGTATTAAAGCAAAAGAAATGTGAAACAATAAGTCCAGAAGAAAGAATTTTCATTGTATTGTAAATATTTAATCCTTTTTAGTCAATAGGGAGAAAATGTGTTCTGCTATTATATTTTTAGAACTCAAATGTTATGTTCAAATAGTAAAATAAAACTATTCAGTATTAATCAGGACATGAAAATCATATTGGAAATCAAACACTTTATCCAAAATTGTTTTATTAAAATTATATGTAGATAGAAAGGAGATCAATCTTAAAAGATGTGTAAATTCTGTGTGATTCAAAGTTATCCTATAACAGTCTGCTCAAAAAATACTGCAGGATGGTATAGTGTTATTTTAAATTTTTCTGTTTTGACTTCTCTCAAATGATAAGAAGGTAGTTTAAAGAAGAAAAATTACAACTTGTGTGAACAACTTAGCAACTGCCCTGCTCTAAGAAATGATTTGATTTACTTTATTTTTCCCTTGAATTTGTACCCCCACTGTTGTATCTCTTTCTAATCTACTTTCTGTTAGTATTAAAATCCTGTGGTGTTTAATTTGTCTGCCCCAGGACGCCGTAACTCTGCAGACAACATGATATTGACAATCCCCTACTACAGAGCATATTTCTAAGCTGACCATTAGCCTCTTCCAAAGAGCTCTAAAGTGTGACCACATCTTAGACAAGTTAAGCACTCCTAGAGAAAATGTAATTAAATTTGAATACTGAAATGCTTTTAGAATATATCTCCATGCTCATTATAAAATAACTGAAAAATAGACTAAAAGCAGAAAAAGGAAGGGAAGGGAAAGCAGAAACGGTATGGCTTCCAGTTGGCGTGATTGCTAACATTTCAGTGCCCCTATGCTGATGCACATACTTTTAGTTGATTGTGGCCTTTATCAGCTTAACAATTTTAATTATAAACATTACATTTAAACAACAAAATTCAGGACACACTGAAAAAGAAACTATTAGTAATCTTTCAGCAGATTTAACTAGGAGTCAATCTAATGCGTTCATACACAACCCCTTTGTTTTAGAATTGACTCAAGTAATTTGTAATGTTTACTTTAGCAAGTGGGATTTGATCTCCAACTGAGAAGATAAAGAAACTGCCTGATCCATGTATCAATTCACTCATTTGTTGTTGTTGTTTGTGTTGTTCGTGTTGTTATTTTTGTAATATTGTAAGAAAATTTCTATCATTTTCTGGCAAACGGGGTTGAACATAAAATTGACTCTTAATATTCACTTTCTGCCAAAAAGTACACATGGAAGAACCCATAGCTCCAGCTGCATGTGTAGCAGAGGATGGCCTTGTTGGTCATCAATGGGAGGAGAGGCCCTTCTTGGTCCTGTGAAGGCTCAATGCTCCTATGTAGGGGAATGCCAGGGCAGGGAGGTGGGAGTAAGTGGGCGGGTGAGGGAACACCCTCATAGAAGCAGGAGAAAGGGGATGGGATAGGGGGTTTCCAGGGAGGAAACCTGGAAAGGGGACAACATTTGAAATGTAAATAATGAAAATATCCAATAAAAAATATTCCCTTTCTGGAATATAATGTGCTATCATTAAAATAGAAAGTACATTTCTCCTCTATATGTGACTGTGTCATGATATGAAAGAGAACAAAAATGAGTCAGTCATGTTACTGTGCCTACATGATGCTATGAAGCATGCAGAGAGAGAAAGCAGTAGTACATCAGTGAACTCCATTAGCAGTGAGAATATTCACAGATAGAATGTTCTCAGACTCTGATGCTTCTCCTATCATCCACATACATTTTTCAGTAAGAAGCCCTTAATTGTAGCAACCTTTCCAATTGTCCTTTGTTTAAGGAATGCAGCTAAGTAAAAGGAGATCTAGATATTTTCTGATTGCATTTTTTGCTTTCCACTAAGCTTCTTAGCAGAGATTAAATTCATATTAAGGATATAGAATGTACATTCTCATGTTGCCCCTAGATTACCACAGTACCTCAGAGTTTAAAGTAAAAACAATAAAACAAAAAAATCAAGACAAAACCAAAGCATAATCAGACAAAATATAGGAGATATAAACCACTGATTGCTGTCAAAACTGACACATTTTCACCACTCATCAGAAGCTATGTGAACCCATCCATCTAACTACACAATTGTTTTTGTTTACAAGAACAAGGAAGAGAGTTTGAAGGAAGGCATCAGGCTCACATGTAGAGAGCCATGCAGCCTTTTTATAAAGAGTCATTCGTTGTATTTAAGGGTGAGAGAAGGACATAAATGATAGTGGCAAACAACTAAATCATGGTGTAGACACTCGAAATCCAAGTGGGTTTTGGAAAACCATGCAATGCATTGCAGGTATTTCTTCAAGAGAGGAGTCTGATTATGAGACATGAGAGAAAGCATATGTTTGATAAGGGCAAGACACAAAGGAGCTCTATGGAGGACCCTTTGTTGCTACTCATGAGAGACAGGTTGTGGAAAACCTGAAGTTTCATGTCAATTGTGTCTTCCTGAGAGAAGTGTTGTTTTGTGCAGAAGACAATAAAGAAGCAGCAAATGTTGGAAGGCACTCAATTATTTTATTTATTAAAAAAGAAAACAGAACTTTAAGGAACACCAAGATCTGCCCAGCTTCTCAGTCTACAACGACAAGGACTGAACACCTAGGAGACCTTTACATGCTGTTAGCTTGAAGATGCCACCAGAGGTGTATATATTAGGTATTATCTGCAATTGACATATCTCCCCACAATTTCCTTTCCATAAAAACTTGAATTCCTTTCGCTTTGTCTTCTCCTTTCATTCAAAAGTTACTCTTCTTTAATGAAGATTCTACGTAAGCTGAAAATTGGAGCCACGTCTTAGTTGAATTACTCATGCCATGCACTTGGTCTCTCCCATGTATATGTAAAGTGTAAATGCTAATAAATTCCTGCTAGGTTAACCCACCTTTATAGTAATCTGTTCCAATTAAAAGCATTCAAGACGTGAAGAAAATTTTACTTTTCTTTCCTATTCCTACATATTAATATCTCATCAGGATAAATCAAACTAATTCTGATAATCAGTAGAGCAGGGGAAACAGCAGTGAGCAATGAAAACTGCTTTTCCCCTTTTCCATCAAAAAGAAGGGAATGCAAACATTTGCTACAGATAAAGGAAGTGAGGAAACCAAGAGTACAAGTTGAAGTAATACAGAATTGTACATCTTAGGAACTATGGATCCTGTTTTTGTTTTATTTTATTTTTGTGTTTTTATTTTTTTTAGAATCTGCATAAGTTTCTTAAGAAAGTTATACTTGTAAAAATTTCTTGGGTTCAGATTTATATTTCACTGATTGAGTCTTGATAAGCTGGTTGCGAGTGGAAACAGGGACAAAAGCAGGACAAAGGCCACTTATCATTTTTTTTTTTACTATTGCAACCATACAAAGAAAGCTAAATAATTTATTACTTTTGCCATGGCTTGTCTATTCTGAATGTAGTCTAGGTCTGACAACTTTCAATTAAAACAGCTTGGCATTCAAATGAAAAGTTGGCAGAGAGACCAAAGAAGAGGCATAAAAAAAGAACACAGGTGCTATTAAAAATTCAGTCAATCTCTCTTCCCAGCATCCTTTGCACGGTTACCTTCCTTCATTCTCATTTCATTAGCAATTTAGTGTTTAGCATTTTGGTTACAGTAGCTAAGTGTTAATTGGCTATTTGGCTTGTAATGCTGAGATGAACCTGATTAATTAAAAGAGGAAGCTTCATCCTTTGAGCAACAGGACTGGGGCACTGATGTTGATGCCTCGGGTTCAGTACATAATGAGACTTGTAGCTTCAGGCAAATAGAAGCCTCTTGCTCTGTCTGGAGCACAGCACCGAATTAAGTATTAGCTCTGTAGTGGACCCCTGCTTATCAGCAACCTTGCTATTACTCTACTGACCCTGATGTGCATAAGCAATATTTTCATCCTCTTCCCAAGAGATTTATCTGGCTGTTGAAGTAGAAAATGAATATTTTACAGTTCACTTGTCTGATCAATTACCTACAAGCTGCTGCAGTATTTTATAGCCAGTGGGAGAGCTGTGTAGGTGATGATAGAGAAATCTGGAGGGAATCTCTGAGCCAACTACACAAAAGGGAATAACTCTGTGAATGAGCCATCAGTAACAGTTCTTTGTTCATATGAGTCTAGCCAGAAATTACAGTGTAACCAATTAATGTACTTAAATGCTACTCACTAGAATGTGAATTCTAGAGGTGAGGAACTATGACAGCATGGTTGGAGGATAATGAAGCGCAGAATGGTCCAAAGCCAACCTTTGTCAATGCAACACCTCCCTCATCCCTGCCAGGTTTAGATTCGATAATTGGATGAAATTCTTTCTTCAGTGACACTTTGGAATTAAAATGATAAAGTGAGTGAGTCAAATGTGCTTACTGTAGGCAGTAATTTGTTGCCATTCTAGTATTGGAATATATTTTCCTCGTCAAGGTTTATGGAAAACCTTTATCAGGGAACATATAGATTTGTATAATACTTATAGTTTGTATAATATTGATTAAAGAGTTTAAGTGACCTTTAAAAAAAATCAGTATCCAAAGAACAATGTTGTGTCTCTTTAAGAAATATTTCATGACACTAAGTTCTATTAATGTTAGTTTAATCTTTAATGGTTTAGAAATATTTTTTACATTTTAACATTTACATTTTATGTCCTTGGACTATTTATTGGGTTATATAGTTGTCCCATGGTTTACATAAACAAACACCAGAAGTATGATAATGGATTTTAAGTGATAGGATGCCTGAGTCATTACCTCTGTTTAATAAATCCACCGTCATCTTGGAAGAATAAATTTAACTTCACCTGACACAGTAGAAAGGAATACATTGCCTTCTTACTTCTGAAACAGTAAATCAGATACTTCTATTTGGAAAAGAGAAATCAGAATAGGTTAATATACTTATAACAACTATAAATGATCATTTTCTGTTGCTAAAAAATGAAAATGGAAGAAATGCAGGTCTGTATTTACATGTACAATGCTGTAGAATTTTAAAATTTAAAATTAGAAAACTATATTTAAATTGTGGTGGTGAAGTTTTACTTTTACTAATTAAACAAAATATTTCAATAGTTAAAATCTTTGAATAAAATCACTAAGAATTAGATCTAAAATATCAATGCACAAACTATTTTTATATGTTCATATGTGCAGAGTCATATTTAAACCCACCAAAACCCACACACTCAAGTATACCTTGACCTGTACATACATATGTGTGTAAACTCAGGGGTTGGAATATTTGCCTTGTTCGTTCTGTCACCATTTCTGTTTCTGTTTTAATCCACCACTACATCACAAAAATAAAATAAAACAAATCTGAATCACGGAATAGAAATATTAATCTGGAATCATATTCATTTACAGCGGTTTCAAATATCATGTATTTGTTTGTACTGAAATCTTCCCTTATGCAAGTGTCAAAGTTCATTTCATTTCATCATGCAGATTCTTTACTGAAAAACATTCTAGCCACAATGTATAGCCTATGCCATATAATGCCTAGTGTTTGAAAATAACAAAAAGTTGGTACTGCATGAATAATAGCACAGATCAAATCTATCTTAAGGTCTCAATATAACATACCAGACTAAAAAGTCCTTCAGAAACTGTACCAATATGTATATTTCTTTCAGAATAAACTTACAGAACAATTCTATCAGTTTATTGATTTATTTTCCTTTATTTTTAATCTACTGACTGGATACCTTATTGCTTTTGGCAAGAACAGAAACAGAATTCATCAATCTTTTCTTTGCTGAGTTTGTAACTAGGTCATTTTACCTCATTAGTTTTTGCTGCCCTTTGCCTACTTTTTTTCAAGAATATTTTTAAGTCCCACAATTTCCTCTTTATTTGCTTCATTTTTCTCTTTCTGTTTTTTTTCTCAATAGTAGATTTACAAGAGTGTGATTTTCAGGATGCCAATTGCTTCTCCCATAGAAGTTTACGTTTTGGGTGTGGAGCTGTTAAACCTAGAATATTCAAATCTGGGAACTGAAGCACTTAATGTGCAGTAAAACATATTATGTCATATTTGTATATCCCAAACTAAACCCTATGACTTCCATGAACAAATATTTGAGGGCATATATTTGTAACTTAATGTCAAAAGATCCAAATCACAGATAAAATAAATGTCTAGTAGAAACTATGGCTCTGTGGGTTACTAGATGTGATTCAGACAAAATGCAGATCCTCCCCATACATTTTCTCATATGCTACAATAATGGAACATTGATATTAATTAATAACTGCATGTGGTATGTTATAGGGCTAACTAAATTAGCACATGGTAAATATTATAGAAGTTGCCTGGTACATAGTGATATAGTAGAAAGATAAATCAATTGAAAACTAGATTGACAAAAACAGTGCCTCAAAGAACAGAATGCAAATTCTGTTCAACAGAATTCAGACCTCAAAGAACAGAATGCAAATTCAAACACAAGATAGAAAAAAAAAGCAAAGCAGCTTTTGCAAAGAGATAATAGCATCTCTCAACAAAACCACACTATTAAAATTATGTGAATATCAAACCAGAACCCCTAAAGTACTTGGATGTCACATCTCAATGATCAATCCATCAGGACTCAAAAGATCCCCAGAAGCATCTAGATACCTGTTAAAGAACTTATCTTTTGTGGTTCATGGTGGTCATTTCGTTTTTTTTGAAATTTGCTTGGTTTTTTTTTGTGTGTGTAGTTTAGTGTTCCATATTAATCAACACTTTTGGTTTTGCAAAATGGTTAACCTATGATGGCATCGCTAGCTGAAGCTTCGGCTGGATTCACTTAACCCTAAGTCACGTAATCATCAGACTCTGTACAGCCATCATTAGCATCTCCCAAGTTTCAGAAATTAACAGCAGTTGCTAAACTTAGGAAATGTTCATTTATGTCAGTGCTGTATAAATGTTTATCTAGACATGAAATAAGAGTTACTTTTAAAATTCAAATTAGAATGCTATAATTGAATGATTTAAAATGATTGAATAGAGCTGATTTACTGGTTACAGAGAGGAATTGTAACAACTTGGCTTCACATATGTAAAGTGTTTCTGTACTGTGCTTAAAGAATAAAAAAGGTTTCTATTATGCTATTCACTACTTTTAATAAAAAATAAATTATGATTGCATTATGAATACTTGTATGATTAGTTTTCCAATCAGCTTAACATTTTAGATTGACTTTAAAATAATATTTGACCCAGTTAACAGAAAGCTATCATTTCACAGGATTACATGAGTGAAATTTAAGTTTGAGAGCTTTTTAAATAAATCTCACTGTATAAGCTTTCTAAAAACATCATCAAAACAACTAGTAACACATGAATAGTGAAAATAGAAAGGAGGAACAGTGAAAATTCTTCCTGTCTTCATCCAAGGAAACATATGTGTGTTCATTGTGTTCATCATACTTAACTATTGAGATACACACACACACACACACACACACACACACACACACATACATACACACATTTGAAATAAGTTCACTGTTTCCTCAATAGACAAGAACACTGTAGGTTTATTTTTCCAAACTTCTCTCTTTTGTACAGGAGAGTGAAGGTTATAGAACTCTAAAGTGCTCACTGGAATAACCATTGATTCCATTTTTCTGTAAAGTAGGAGGTGAATTAGGGCTGGAAGAGCATTTCTGATCCCCAGTATCTTGAAATACAGGCAGTTGTATCAACTGTTCACTTGGGTGCTCAGAACTGAATATGGGACCTCCAGAAAAGCAGTATATTCTCTAAACTTCTGAACTATATCTTCAGCTCCAAGAGTTAAAACACTGTTAATTGTTCTGCACAATTGGGAGTTACCTCTTGGTGATATTTCATTACTTATACCTACCTGTTGACTAAATAATAGACATGCAAGAGCCAGTTTATTCAAATTCAAGTAAAAAAAAAAGTGGTAAGACTAGTAATAGCATTTCTCTGAGTGTATTTTTTTCTCTACAGTATCTACAACACTTTGAGATAATCATTAACTCACCTGACATAGTTAGAAGAGTCACACGGGCTCATCTTCTTGAATGCTAGTATGACACAGAGCTAATAACAACGAAACTCTAGAAGAACATAGAGTAGTATAGTCACATAGTTGAGCCTGATGAATAATCTTTGTAATTTTAGTGTGAGCAAAGTTTAAATCACAGAAAGAAAGAATTTTGAAGGTGGTTTGAGACCCCATCCCACTACTTGAGGGCCTGTCTAGAGGTCGGATCTTCAGGTTCCATGTTCCCACTATTGGGCACTTGGACTAAGGTCACCCCATTGAGTCCTGGAAACATCTCATATCCCAAATCTCTGAAACTTTCTAGAGGTCCCCACTGCCCCCAGTGGCTGCATATTCCATTACTTCTCCTGGCCCTTTGGGCTAATCTCCTATCTCCCCACCCCCACCATACCTGTTCCTGTGCCTTTTTTCCTCCCCCTCTCTGATGTCACACTGAGATACCTCCCTCTCCCTGCCCCCCATGATTATTTTCTTCCCCCTTCTAAATAGGATTGCAGCATCCTCACTTGGTCCTTCCTTCTTGTTAAACTTCTTATGGTTTGTGGGGTATATCGAGAATATTCCGTACTTTTTGGCTAATATCCACTTATTAGTAAGTACACACCATGCATGTCTTTTTGGGTCTGTGTTACTTTACTCAGGATGATGCTTTCTACTTCCAACCATTTGTCCGCAAAATTCATTATGTCCTTATTTTTAATAGCAGAATAGTGTTCTATTATGTAGACGAACCACATTTTCTGTATCCATTCTTTTGTTGAGGAACATCTGGGTTGTTTCCAGCTTCTGGTCTTTATGAATAAGGCTGCTATGAACATGGTGGACCAGTTGTCCTTGTAATGTGGTGGAGCATCTTTTAGGTATATGCCCAGGTGTGATGTATCTTGGTCTTCAGGTAGAATTATTTTTTTCTGAGGAACCACCGGATTTATTTCCAAAGTGATTGTACTAGTTTGCATTCCCAGCAATGAAGGCATGATCCTCTTTCCCCTCATTCTTGCTAGGTTGTGCTGTCACTTGAGTTGTAAAGTGGAATCTCAAGGTCGTTTTGATTTAGATTTCCTTGATGAACTAAGGACCTTGGACATTTCTTAAGTGCTTCTCGGCCATTCGAGAGTCCTCAGTTGAGAATTCTGTTTAGCTCTGTATCCCACTTTTTTAATTGGGTTATTTGGTTTCTTGGAGGATAACTTCTTGAGTTCTTTATATATTTTGACCCAGAATTGTTCATATCTAGAAGAAATGTAGGGACAAAAATGTAGCAGAGACTGAGGGAAAGGCCATCCGGTGATGCAACTTGGGATCTAACACGTGGTTGGGTACCAAACCCTGACATTATTAGTGATGCTATGTTGTACTTGCAGACAAGAGCCTAGCATGGCTTTTCTCTGAGAGCCTCTACTGGCAGATGACTGAGACAGATGCAGATACTTTTAGCCAACCATTGGACTCTTATGGAAGAGTCAGAGGAAGGATTGAAGGAATTGAATGGGATTGCAACCCCGTAGGAAGACTCACAATGTCAAATAACCCAGACTCCTGGGAGATACCAGAGTCTAAGCTACTAACCAAAGAGCATACATGGGCTGGTCCAGGGCCTCCGGAACGTATGTAGCAGAGGACTGCCTTGCCTGGCCTCACTGGGAGAGAATGGGCCTAATTCTGTAGAGACGTGATGCTCCAGGGAAAGTGGATGCCCTAGAGGCAGGTTGAGGGTGCACCCTTTTAGAGGCTAAGGGTAGGGGAGATGGGTTGAAGAACTCTAAGAGGGGAGACCAGGAAGGGGGTCAAATTTGGAATGTAAATAAATAAAATAATTAATTAAAAAGTAAGGAAGAAAGGAACAAAGGAAGGGTGAAAATAAAGACCATGAACTCTAGACTAGGCATGACTACATAGTGTGCTCTATGCCAGGCTGGGCTAAAGTCTGTGTTCTTGTCTAAAAACAAACAAACAAAAGGAATACTCACATTAATAATTAAGGTACAGCATTGGGTCAGAATAGCAATCTCAGAGTATTTTACAGCCATTCTTATTTCATTCTATCACTCATCCAATACTTCCATAACCACAGACATAAGGAGATCAATTCCGTAGTTCCGTAATCTTATAATTCCAATAATGTTATAAAAGTGAACTCAATGGAATTCATAATTTGGACAATTGCCCTTTATATTTGATTTAATTATCCGAAGATTCTTCATCTTTTTACTGTGATCAAAACCTTGTTTCTGCCGGGCGGTGGTGGCGCACGCCTTTAATCCCAGCACTTGGGAGGCAGAGGCAGGAGGATTTCTGAGTTCGAGGCCAGCCTGGTCTACAAAGTGAGTTCCAGGACAGCCAAGGCTACACAGAGAAACCCTGTCTCGAAAAAAAAAAAAAAAAAAACCTTGTTTCAGTTGCCCAAATTTGGAAATTCTAAGGAAGATGTTCTGAACCAGAAAGATACTTCCAAAGTTAGTTTCTATATACATTCTATACATTCTTTTTTATTTTTATTTTCAAGTCAGTACTCTTCCCAGGGGTCATCATGGTTCTGATTCTGCAAATGGTCAGAGTGTGAGTGTGTGTGTGCGCACACACACACACACACACACACATATATATATATATATATATATATATATATATATACATATATATATATACATACATACATACATACATACATACATACATACATACATATGGAAAGGAATGCTAATGTTTTCTTGTAATTAATAGCACATGATAGTGACACACATCTCTTTAGGTCTCACTTCTCTTAAAAATGAAGGAATTAATTTCTTTGTTTTACTTCAGTTATCCTGTTACTTTTATTTTTGTGTAGGAGTGTGGTCTACTTGTGAGTCTGTGCCTCTGAGTGCTTGTGACTGAGGGGAACAGAGATGAGTCAGATCTACTGGTACTTGATTTACAGACGGTTGGGAGCTGTTTTACAGGGGTGCTCGGAAACAAAATGGGTTCCTCTGAAAGCATAACTATTAAAGCATATCTATAGCTCCTGAAGGGATTAATTTTGAATAATGTCATCTGGTCTAAAAACATTAGCCTTAATCACAGTTTGAAAGACTCAAATAAAATCAATGGAGCTGAACCTCCATTTTAGAAGGTAAAAACCTTCTACAATGTCTTATTACCTGAATTCAACTTTCTTATATTGTCTTTGTAATGACAGAACAGCAGATTTGAAAGCATGTTGGAAATATGAATTCTAGTTAGCAATGTAAATGCTTAAGTTTTGTTGTTTTTTTTTTTTGTTTTTTTTTTTCTTTTCTTTTTTTGTCAATTTGATACAGGTTTATCTGGGAAGGACTCACAACTGAGAAATCGTTGCCATCAGATCAACCTATAGACAACTGTGTCATCATTTCTGTGATTAATGATTGATGTGTAAGGACTCAGTCCATTGACTGAGGTAGGAAGTACTTGGTTGCATAAAACAGTAAGCTGAGTAAGCCAAGCTGAGCAAGCCAGATAATAGCACTCTCCGACAGCTTTTGCTTCAGTTCCTGCTTCCAGTTTCCTGTCTTGAGTTCCTGTCCAGACTTCCCTAAGAGCTCTAAATTGAAACAAGTCCTTGTTTCTCCAGGTTGCTTTTGTTCATGGTGTTTATCATCATAACAGAAAGAAATCAAACTTAACCAGCAAGTTTAAGGTTAAAAATGGCTTTCTACTATGATTATTTGGCTTTAAAAAAAAAACGAACAAATAAACTCCATTCTTTACTTTTAATTTCTTGAACTTTCTCTAAGATCTTCCCTGGTACTATTTCTTCTATCTTATGTTCTACCTTCTTTGAGTGTTGTGAAATCGTTCAGCTCCAGAAACTTATTCAAGGCAAAAATAGCTTGCAAAAGTGTATAAATATATTTCTTTTGCTCTAGCAACTTATAAAGGGCTTAAATGGCTCAAACTGCTTTTCCTTACAGTTTTTAGGTTGATTTTTTTGTATTGTTACAGATTAAAATTTCAACTATGTGCTTTGCTTGTTGTGTATACTTTTACTCAACTATGATTGTGATTGTCTTAACACTAATTATAATGTTGACCTTGAACTACAAGGAAAATATCTCATTATTGTAGAATTCCTACTGAAAGATTGCAAACACAGCATTAAAATTAATCTGACTTAAGCTGTAAAATCTGCAATACCTTTAAAAACTGTACCTTTCACTGTAGTTTCTTAATTTCTCTCCCTTCTTGCATGACACTTAGAAATATAAACTCAAGGCTTCACATAAATTTTGGCATACATTTTTCCTTAGGATTTTTATTGTTTCTATTGATCTATGAGTATGGTAATAAATTAATAAGATCTTGTCTCAGAAAATATTTTTAAAAAGAAACAATAAGGGTCAGTGTGCTGATTCACACCTATATGTTACTCTAACATATTGGGATATGGTAGCAGGAAGAAAACAAGGTCATGACTAGCCTGGTATCCAAAGTAAGACTGAATTGAAAGAAAGAGAGTGGAGGACAAATGATAAGGAAAGAATGAAGAACAGCAAATTATTCGTAATTATTTTCTAAGATCTTTATTTATGGTTGCTTCTGTATGCCTTTATTTGGGCCCTGTTAATTTGCATTCAATGTTTTGAAATAACGTAAATTCTTGTGACTGTCCTGGTTAATTCCTCTGAGTTATTAACCCTGGTATTAATCATTCCAACAGCAGCAACCTAATGTGGAGTTAAGATAGAAAGATTTTTTTCTTTACTTTTCTCTCTTAATTAAGTGTCTATTTTCCTACTCTAGGAGGTTAAGGAAACAGACACAAATGGAACTGGTCTGTGTTCCCTGAACTATGCACTCACCCAGAAGCATCACCCTACAGACATGACTGGTTTTCAGAATTGCAACAAAATCATAAGAACATCCCTAAGCATTCAGTGACGTTCCTCAATATACTATTCGTTGTCCTGTCAACAAAAGGATGCTGTTGTAGTAGTGAAAGCAGTTATCACTACTACAATGTTGAATCACTTGGAGCATCAGTTTTCAAACTTGTTGTGGCCCTTTTGGGAGTCGAACAATCGTCTCACAAGGGTTGGCCTTTGGCAGCAGATTTACTTTTTGATTCACAACAGTACCAACACTTCTGAAGTAACAACAAAAATAATTTTATGGTTGGGGTCATCACAATGTACGAAGTTATATTTAAGGGGTCACAGCACTACCAATGTTGAAAACCTCTGCTGCCTTAGAGTTTATAAGATTCAAATGACCTCATGTGGAATGTCTTAAGATTGTTAAGTTCCAATTAAAAAAAAAAAAACAACTCTAATAAAAAGTGACATGGAAGCATCAAAGAAAGTTGGTTCTGAACTTGCAGTCATACTTTACAACAACATACATTTGTCTGCAAATGTGCTGTGGATTAATTAAAGGTATTAGAGTTAAATAATAACAATAATTGATTGAAAAGTAAGGTTCGAATAGCTTGGAGTAACTTTTGCAATGAGAGACATCCTTTCTTATAAATCCTTGATGCTGGCATTTTGTAGAGGGTTGGTACATGTCCTTCACTTTAGTTTACATTGTGACTCTTAAGAGAACATTGTACTAATTGGAGTTGCTGCCCCTACAAGCCCTTTAATGTTTTTTCCTGTGAAAGCACTAACCCTTCAAAAAGGGTTCCTTGTCATCCTGCTGCAAAACTTGACTCCTCCTATACAAGTTGTCAGTTGTAATAATTCTAAATATAATCCAATAATAAATAGAAGCAGGATAGAAATTAGTCTGTTTTTCACCAACAAAATTCACAAATGAAATTTTCTATTTTAAGGCCTCTGCGGGAAAAGCAATTAGTTTTCAGCTGAGGTGTTTATAAGTAAATTAGCAAATATTCTCGTTTCACTCTGTTAATTCACTATAAAAGTCTTTAAAGATCTTCCTAAAACCCACTAATTTTTAAATTTCTTTCAGTATTCAATGTCACTTTATAATCAAATGCCCCATGGTTCTTGCTTCCCCAGCAATGGGAAATTCTACCTTTCTATTGACCTAACGCCTCTGTCCATTTATGTTGCTTGGTATTCTACTTAAATGCCACAGAAATTCCCATCATTCATTAAGTTCTCTTTCTTTTTTATTCTTTTCAGAAACAAAAGATTTTTTTAATAAAGCATATTATGGATATGGTTTCCCTCCCCCCAACTTCCCCAGGTCCTTCCTATCCCAAATCCTAACCACCCTTTATCTCTCTAAAGAAATGAACAAGTATTTAAAGAATAATGATATTAAAATAAGATAAAACAATATACAAAAGAACAAAAAAACCCATAATTGAACAAATCAAACAAACTGAAGAAAAAGAACCAAAGAAAGACAAAAATACATATAGATAAAGAAGCACACATATTCACAGACACAGAAAACCTATAATAACACAAAACAACAGATGATTATATATTATACTATCTATCTATATAGCATGACATATAATAAAATAGTGTTTAATATATAAATATTAAATATATATTTCTATATATAAAAATTTTTATAAATATAATATATATATATATATATATATATATATATATATATATATTGCACATGCAAAGGATTTGTAAACATAAAAAATGCCCAGAGAGTGCATTCTGAAACAAAGAACTTTCAAAAATACCATGAGTTTGTCTGATGTTGGCCATCTACTGTTAGACAAGGGCCCTGCCCTTAAGAGCAGTTGGATGCCAGGTAAGCCCTTTTGTAGAAAACAAATTAATCATTTGCAAGTAATTAATGTTTAGGGGTAGTTTCTGGGTTAAGGATGAGAACATATGCCTACTTCTTTCATCTCTAGGCCCACCTGGTACAGACCTGTGCAGGCCCTGTGCATGCTGCCATACTCTGTGCATCAGCCCTGTAGTGTCTATCAGGTCTTGTCTTCAATGTCCTCTAGTTCTTACAATGTTTCTGCATTCCTTTCATTGAGTTCCCTGATACTGGAACGGAGGTATTTTATGGATACTTCTCATTTGGGACTAAGTATTCTAAGAACTTTCATTTCCTTTTTATTATCCAGATAGTTTCTATTATTTAAGCAGGAGGAGGTTTTCCTAAGTAAGACACTCATCTGTGAGTGCTAATAAGAGTCTCTTAGGAGTCATTTTTTTGCCACATACTTTTAGTGGAATAGTAGTATTTAGTTTTCCTCTAGGTCCCAGACCTATCAGCCCTATAAAGTCTTAGGTTCTTGGCCACTGAATAGCATCATGAATGGGTTCCATCTCATATAGTGGGCCTTAAATCCAATCTTATGTTGATTGGTTAACTCCACAAACATTGTGGTACTATTGTACTAGCGGATCTTGTAGGCAGGTGACTATTATACACCGAATGATTTATATCGTACATCCAATAGAGGGCTAATATCCAATATATACAAAGAACTCAAGAAGTTAGACTCCAGAGAAACAAATGATCCTATTTAAAAATGGGCTACAGAGCTCAAAAAGAATTCTCAACTGAGGAATATTGAATGACCGAGAAGTACCTAAATTAATGGTCAACATCCTTAGTCATCAGGGAAATGCAAATCAAAACAATCCTAACACTCAATTTCACACCAATAAGAATGGCTAAGATCAAAAACTCAGGTGACAGCATATGCAGGACAGGTTGAGGAGAAAGAGGAACACTCTTCCATTGTTGGTGGGATTGTCAGATGGTACAACCACTCATCAAACTGGTGTTTCCTCAGAAAATTGGACGCAGTATCACCTGAGAACCCTGGGCATAAAATTCAAAAGATGCTCAAACATATAAAAAGGACATATGCTCCACTATGTTCATAGCAGCGTTATTCATAATAGCCAGAAGCTGGAAAGAACCCAGATGTCCTTCAACAAAGATACAGAAAATATAGTACAGAAAATTGGATACAGAAAATATATTGATAATTGGATATTATTGGATTAAATAATTGGATACAGAAAATATAGTACATTTACATAGTGACGTACTACTCAGCTATTAGAAACAATGACTTCATGAAATTCCTAGACAAATGGATGGAACTTGAAAATATCCTGAGAGAGGTAACCCAGGTACAAAAGAACACACATGATAGGTACTCACTGATAAGTGGATATTAGCACAAAAGCTCAGATATGATTCACAGACATTATGAAGCTCAAGAAAAAGGAAGACCAAAATGTGGATTGTTAAATACTCACAGGACATAGAAGGTGGGAGCAACTTACTAGGAAGAGAGGATGGGGAAGGGGCAAAGTGGGGGAGAAGGATCAGGAATGATAAAAGACAGGGATGACATACAGAGGGTCAGGAATTTGAACAGGGGTGTGTAGCAATGGGAGATGGGCAACTGGGGGTAGCTACCAGCAAGTCCCAGATGTTAGGAAAGGGAGAGGCTTCCAGGATCGAACCAGGATGAGATTAGCTGAAATGACCAACAAAGAGAAGGGAGAACCTGTACAGACTATATTCAGAGGTTAGGCAAGGCCCCCAGTTGAGGTATGGGGCCACCCACTCATCTCCAAATTTTTAACCCAGAATTGCTCCTGTCAAAAGTGAATACGGGGACAAAATGTGGAGCAGAGAATGAAGGAAAAGCCATCCAGTGACTGCCCCACATGGAGATCCATCCCATATACAGACACCAAACCAAGACACTACTGAAGTTGCCAAGAAGTACTTGCTGACAGGAGCCTGTTATAGCTGTCTCCTCAGAGGCTCTACCAGAGTCTGACAAATACAGAGGTTGATGCTCACAACCAACCATTGGATTGAGCACAGGGACCCCAAAGGAGGAATTAGAGAAAGGACTGAAGGAGCTGAAGAGGTTTGCAACTTCATAGGAAGAACAACAATATCAACCAACCAGATCCCCCAGAGCTCCCAGAGACTAAACCACCAACCAAAGAGAACCAATAGAAGGACCTATGACTCCAGTACCATCTGTAGCAGAGGATGGCATCAATAGGAGAGGCCCTTGGTCCTGTGAAGGCTTGGTTCCCAAGTGTAGGGGAATGCGAGGGTGGGGAGCAGGGAGGCAGAAATGGGAGCACCCTCATAGAAGCAGAGTGAGGGGGGATAGGATAGGGGATTCCAGAGGGGAAACCTGGAAAGGGGATAAAATTCACAATGTAAATAAGCAAAATATCCACAAAAGGGACAAAAAACAAACAAAACAAAACAAACAAAAAACAAACAAGCTACATGTAATACCTTGAACCCTTCCAAGTACAGGTGAAGGTTCTGCATAGGCACCAGCTTGATTTCTTCATGTTGAATGAGTTGCATGATGTTATTTTGATGTTATTTTCAGCTATAGATTCTTAACGCAAATTTTTGGAGAACTACCAATAGCCAAGAAAACCCTGGTTTGTTTGCAGGCCCATGGGCCCTTTTAGTTAACAACTTAATTAGTTGTAAACCATTCATATGCTGGAGGCTTGATTTGATGATAATGAAGTTTTCACTTATGTTTGAGACATTTCACATATTTATGTTCCATCATTCTGGCTACAAAGATTGAGGCATGTAAGCCAGATAGAAACATTTTAGAATGCTGTGAGAGGTAAGTGACGCCTTGACTACCTTAAATACAACATAAAATTCTAAGAATCATATTTTTAGGTTGAATTGTATACTTATTATTTGATAAAGTACATCTATTTTCCATATCTTTAATATAAAACCACTAAGCTTTGTGAACTAATGAAATTGAAGATTTAGGTTAGTACTCAAATATCGCAGTATAACTTCTATATTTTAAGAAAAAGCTTTAAATATAATACACACCTCATTTCTTCAAAATTTCAGAAGTATCAATTAAAAATATGGGCAGCATTGAACCCTATAGAATGAGTTTTCAGATATAGAGTCTATGCACTATACATACTATAATGCTGTACATACTATAATGTTGCTACAATAATTCCAAAATGCTCCTCTGATCATGTCCAAAAGTAGTCTAGATTAGTGTTTCCTAAGAACACCTATTAAAAACACACAAGTCATTGTTATGTAGTGAGCCTTTAACTTCCATGTAATCAATTTTCTGTTTTTAACGTCAGAGAAACCGAGATACTTTTGAAGAACACACAGTATCATGGTTAGAATTTTCCAAATCCATTTCCAAAGTACATTTCCTCATTCCACAAATTAATCCTTTGATTGCTTTTTTTTCTGGTAGTGTTTCTCTGTGCCTTTAAGCTACAATTAGTCATTGAATATAGTCTCAGTGTTTGCCTGGAATAGTCTATAAACTCTAGCCATAGTTCCCTATTAAGAAAAAGTTCTCAGAATACCCTAGACACAATTCGCATATCAATAGATTTCCAAGAAGATGGAAGGAGAGAACCCTGGTCCTGGAAAGACTGGATGTAGGGGAATGCCAGGACAGAGAAGCAAGAGGGGGTTGAATGGGGAAAAAAGGGAGGGAAGGGGGCTTATGGGATTTTCGGGGAGGGAGGAAACGGGAAAGGGGAAATGATTTGGAATGTAAATAAAAGAACTTAGAAAATAAAATAAAAAGAGAAAAAGAAAAAGTTCTCATGGAATGATATCATCTCAACAACATTATGAATTTAATGTGGTTTTGGAACATCATGGCCACTATTGCTTTCTACTAAGCTACTGCAGAAGCACAGGTTCAGAATTATTATTGCACTTACATTTTTTCCTTTTTTTTAAATTTTGTTTTCTAATTATTTTTATTTACATTCAAAATCATTTCCCCTTTCCCGTTTCCTCCATCCCCAAAAGTCCCATAAGCCCCCTTCCCTCCCTCTTTTCCCCATTCAACCCCCTCTCTCTTCTCTGTCCTGGCGTTCCCCTACATCTAGTCTTTCCAGCACCAGGGGTCTCTCCTTCCATCTTCTTGAAAATCTATTGATAAGCGAATTGTGTCTAGGGTATTCCGAGAGATTCAGGGTTAATATCCCCTTATCAGTGACTGCATACCATGTGTGTTCTTTTGTGATTGGGTTACCTCACTAAGGATGATATTTTCAAGTTCTGACCATTTGCCTAGGAATTTCGTGAATTCGTTGTTTTTAATTGCAGAGTAGCATTCCATTGTGTAAATATACCACATCTTCTGAATCCACTCCTCCGTTAAGGGACATCTGGGTTCTTTCAAGCTTTTGGCTATTATAAATAAGGCTGCTATGAACATAGTGGAGCATGTGTCCTTATTGTATGCAGGTAAAGCCTCTGGGTATATGCCCAGGAGTGGTATAGCTAGATCCTCCAGGAGAGTCATGCCCAGTTTTCTGAGGAACCGTCAGACTGTTTTCCAGAGTAGTTGTACCAGATTGCAGTTCCACCAGCAGTGGAGGAGTGTTCCTCTTTTTCCACATCCTCGCCAACAACTGCTGTCTCTTGTGTTTTTGATCTTAGCCATTCTGACTGGTGTGAGATGGAATCTCAGGGTTGTTTTGATTTGCATTTCCCTGATGACTAAGGATGATGAAAATCTCTTTAGGTGCTTCTCAGCCATTAGATATTCTTCAGGTGAGAACTCTTTGTTTAGCTCTGTACCCCATTTTTAATAGGGTTACTTGCCTCTCTGGAGTTTAACTTCTTGAGTTCTTTGTATATATTGGATATTAGCCCTCTATCGGATATAGAGTTGATAAAGATCATTTCCCAGTTAGTTGGTTGCTGCTTTGTCTTTTTGACAGTGTCTTTTGCCTTGCAAAAACTTTGTAATTTAATGAGGTCCCATTTGTCTATTCTTGATCTTAGAGCATAAGCTATTGGAGTTCTGTTCAGGAAATTCTCCCCTGTGCCCGTATGTTCAAGGTTCTTCCCTAGTTTCCTTTCCATTAGTTTCAGTGTGTCTGGTTTTATGTGGAGGTCCTTGATCCACTTGGAATTGAGCTTAGTGAAAGGAGATAAGAATGGGTCAATTTACATTCTTCTGCATGTTGACCTCCAGTTGAGCCAGCACCATTTGTTGAAAAGGCTATCTTTTTTCCACTGGATGGTTTTAGCTGCTTTGTCAAAGATCAAGTGACCATAGGAGTGTGGATTCATTTCTGGGTCTTCAGTTCTGTTCCATTGATCTACATGCCTGTCACTGTACCAACACCATGCGGTTTTTAACACTATTGCTCTGTAGTACAGCTTGAGGTCTGGGATACTGATTCCCCCAGAAGTTCTTTTACTCTTGAGAATAGTTTTAGCTATCCTGGGTTTTCTGTTATTCCAGATGAATTTTTGAATTGCTCTTTCTAACTCTATGAAGAATTGAGTTGGGATTTTGATGGGGATTGCATTAAATCTGGTTATTACTTTTGGTAAGATGCTCATTTTTACTATATTAATCCTGCCAATCCATGAGCATGGCAGATTTTTCCATCTTCTGAGGTCTTCTTCAATTTCTTTCTTCAGAGACTTGAAGTTCTTGTCATACAGATCTTTCACTTGTTTGGTTAGAGTCACGCCAAGATACTTTATATGGTTTGTGGCTATCGTGAAGGGTATCATTTCTCTTATTTCTTTCTCAGCCTGCTTATCCTTTGAGTATAGGAAGGTTACTGACTTGCTTGAATGGATTTTATATCCGGCCATTTTGCTGAAGTTGTTTATCAGCTGTAGGAGTTCTCTGGTGGAGTTCTTTGGGTCGCTTAAGTATACTATCATATCGTCTGCAAATAGTGATAGTTTGACTTCTTCCTTTCCAATTTGTATCCCTTTGACCTCTTTTTCTTGTCTAATTGCTCTAGCTAGAACTTCAAGTACTATATTGAAAAGATATGGAGAGAGAGGGCAGCCTTGTCTAGTCCCTGATTTTAGTGGGATTGCTTCAATTTTCTCTCCATTTAGATTGATGTTGGCTACCCGTTTGCTGTAAATTGCTTTTGCTATGTTTAGATATGGGCCTTGAATTCCTGATCTTTCCAAGACCTTTAGCATGAAAGGATGCTGAATTTTGTCAAATGCTTTCTCAGCATCTAATGAGATGACCATGTGGCTTTTTTCTTTGAGATTGTTTATATAGTGGATTACATTGATGGATTTCCTTATATTGAATCATCCCTGCATCCCTGGGATGAAGCCTACTTGATCGTGGTAAATGATCATTTTGATGTGTTCTTGGATTCGGTTGGCAAGAATTTTATTGAGTATTTTTGCATCGATATTCATAAGAGCGATTGGCCTGAGATTCTCTTTCTTTTTCGGATCTTTGTGTGCTTCTGGTATTAGTGTAATTGTGGCTTCATAGAACGAGTTGGGTAGTGTTCCTTCTGTTTATATTTTGTGCAACAGTTTGAAGAGTATTGGTGTTAGGTCTTCTTTGAAGGTCTGATAGAATTCTGCACTAAAACCATCTGGGCCTGTGCTTTTTTTGGTTGGAAGACTTCCAATGACAACTTCCATTTCTTCAGGGGTTATAGGATGGTTTAGATGGTCTATCTGATCCTGATTTAATTTTGGTATTTGATATCTGTCAAGGAAATTATCCATTTCCTCGAGATTTTCTAGTTGTGTTGAATACAGGTTTTTGTAGTAGGATCTGACGATTTTTTGAATTTCCTCAGTTTCTGTTGTTATCTCTCCCTTTTCGTTTCTGATTTTATTAATTTGGATACTGTCTCTGTGCCCTCTGGTTAGTCTGGCTAAGGGCTTATCTATCTTGTTGATTTTCTCAAAGAACCAACTCCTCGTTTTGTTGATTCTTTATATCGTTTTATTTGTTTCTACTTGATTGATTTCAGCCCTGAGTTTGATGATTTCCTGCCTTCTACTCCTCTTTGGTGTATTTGCTCCTTTTTGTTCCAGGGCTTTCAGGTGTGCCATTAAGCTGTTAGTGTATGCTGTCACCCATTTCTTTTTGGCGGCACATTTTTCAAAGTGGCCCATAAGGAAAAAAGCACAGGAAGAGAATCCTAGACAGAAGCTTGTGTAATTGTATATTTTTTGGTCAACAGTTAAACAGTTCTCATGTTAGTACATGTCTTGTGTCTGTTTGCAGTTATGACAATAGTGAATAATGAAATGTGATAAAATATAAGCCTGACATTGAAACAACATTTAAAGTTATATAGCAGCTGTTTCTAGACTCATGTGAAAGGTGCATTGAAATGTTTATTAGTTGGTATCTTCAGTTTGGAGAGAAAATGCCAAATTAGTCTAAAATAGCTCCAAACATGTGACTATCCATAAGGGAATTAATTTCCTTAAATAACCAGGAAACTGCTAAAATGATTTACACCTGCTATTTATAAAGCCTGCTGAATTCTTCCTAAGTATTAGTAAGTGATTAGTTGTGACTTGTGGGTCTTATATCTAATTATAACTAATGGACTGAACTTCTGATGACTGAACAAATAAGTAACGTGTGATTTATCTCTCTCTTTCTGCATAGTCAGATGTAGAAAGAGATATGAAGCAAAACAAATAAAAGTGGGAAGCCATGAAGGGAAGAGAACAAATCCTGTGCTCAGAACCAAGATCCCTTTCATTAGTTCTCTGATTTTTCAAAGTTCCAGTTCATATGTTCCAAGTTGGGTGGGAAAAGTACTCAGGGCTCTGCTTTCTAGGATAAGACTGTTAAATTTTGTAATTGCTAAGTATTCTGCTGTTGATAATTTTCACTAAGGTCACTGTGGACCCGATATACTACATAACCAAATCGTAATAAAATGGAACAACAAATGCCAAGGCTTCCTTTTATTTTTCTGCCTTCATGTTGGTTTATAGCAGATTTTTTTTTTGTAAAAAATGGTCAAGTAATAAAAAGTAAAAAAAAAATAAAGTAATAAGAATAAAAATTCTAAACTTCTGACGTTATTATTTTAAGAAATATGATATATGTTTCATGTATTATAATTTTTGTTTGTAGACAGTGAAACTTAGGATGCATTTCAAAGATAGAATATTACCTAGTGAGCATGAACTCCTGAATTCCAGCAAAACACACACACACACACACACACACACACACACACACACACACACGCAGCTAGTATATGTGAACACAACTAATGAAACCAATAGAACAAAATATAAAGATTTTAATGTTAAAATATATCTAACTTATAGGAGATAGCATAACTGACACCTATCCAGAAGTAAGCAGCAAATAAAATAAATTTATGTTGTTATTTTAAATTTGATTATCAATTTAACAAATGTATCTAGGACCCTAGGTAACAAGGTTCAAATACTGTTTCATAGTATAAAGAAAAGTATGATAAATATTGAAGTCAAGACTGAAAGAATTATGGTCAGAAGAAAATAACCAGGAGACAAAATACTTGCTTATTTTAGATTAAATGGATCACCAATTGCTAGATTAGATTTGTTTCATTAATTTAGTCTCTTGATGGTCATTTATCTACAAATACGTATACTAGATATTGATATATGTACTAGGGAGATTACAGAACATAGACATTATTTATTAGTTACTTGTATTGATACTATTACAAAGATATTTGACAAAGGACAGGAATATTACGATTCAGTTTCAGGGTCCATCATGGAGATAGCAACGTGAGGTCACTTCTCACATTTCATTGAGAGTTAGAATTCGGAGAGTAAAGAGTACTTGTTCTAGCATTGCTTTCTACATTTTATTCATTCTGCAACCCTACCCCACAGAGCTATCACTTCTAGCAAAGATCTTCCCAACTCAATTTACCAAACCTAGAAAATTTCTCCTAGATATGCTGATATGTTTGTTTACCTGGTGAGTCTATGCATCATCAAATTGACCTTCAGACCAACCATTACACATTGCTAACAGAAGAATATAGGCGATCAATGAATCAATGACTACTGTAACAGTGAGAGGCACTTAGTCCATTTGTGCCAAACAGAAATCATCAGAAAGTGTATTTTTATGGAGTATTACTTGATTTCACACGTTTCTAAAACTAGAAACCTGTGCGCAAATTGTGGCCATATTTGTTTTCAGTTAAAGGATGCCATGGACTGGACAATATGATGTGCTTGAATATTGTGCTTCTGTGGAATAAGAATATTTAGTCTTCATATTAAGGGGAAACAAACATATACTAGAAAAGTTGTTTTGTAGTATACAGAATATTTATGTTCAATGATTTTCCAAGTATAAGTATCAATGTATAGAATTTGCTTTTTAAATGTCTGCTCATAAAAATAATGAAATTACAAAATGAAGCTAATTTGAACACAAATTGAACTAATCAGTTAATTTTGCCTCCTAGTTCCACTTCAAAATGTGCCTCCTCATGAATGATGGAGAGCAGTACCTCAGGGTTTCTTTTACACAGAATTAAGAGAGAACAAAAATAAATGAGATTTGGATTATGATATTAAAAATTCTCAGCAAGTGTCTAGAGAAGTTGGCTTGCCACAATGATAACATTTCACACCATCCCCTTACATTTGTCTTGACTTTAGGAGTCTAGCTTGAATAGGCATCTTTTAAAATGAAGTTTAAAAAATATGAGAACTAGAAATATTTAACAAAATCTCATAAAACTTAAGAAATGTCAGTGTGTTAGTTTCAACAAAGCTGAACTGTATAAAGCTCTAAGATTTGGAAAGAAATTCTAGTAGAAATTAATTAAACGAGTTTTACAGTTTCTTTATTACAATACAAATTAATATTGAATTTATGTCTAGGATACAGAAACTATTTTTTCATGTTTGCTTGTTTTTTTACAAGTCTCATGTGACTTCTCTCTCTCTGTCTCTCTCTGTCTCTCTGTCTGTCTCTCTGTCTCTCTCTCTCTCTCTCTTTATGTGTGTGTATGTGTGCATGTGTGTGTATGTGTGTGTGTGTGTGTATATGTGTGTGTGTGTATGTGTGCGTGTGTGTGTGTGTGTGTGTGTGTGTATGAAACTGGTAACAATGTTGTAAAGTATACAAACTTTAGAGTATGAGTCATAATTTTTTGTGCCATTTCTGGCTAGTCTGTTAATTTTATGTTTTGCAGAGTGTATTTCTATCTAACTGCATAGGGAGTGAATTGTTTAGTAACCTCTGCTTAGAGCCAAGCTTTGTTCTTTCCACTGTGGACGGCATTCTGACATTGATTCCCTGTTGCCATTGTTTCGGATAGCACATTTCATCACAAGCCTTTTGTAATTGAATTATCCTCTCCTCACCTTCCTGTCTGTAAGTGATAGTTTCCTTTGGCTCTAAATACATGCTTCTCACAGCTGCTTCACAGTATTCACTACAAAGACAGAGATAGAGCCCACATAGCTAGCCTGCTAAACATTATACATAAAACAGCCATGTTCACTTAAAAGACAGTGGAGAATGAAATGGAAATGAAGAAGATGGTTTTGGGAGCCGTAGGTGGCCACAGCTCTCATTGTTTTTCATCTTACATGTCATTTCTAGTTATATATAACCACAGAAATGTACATGCGTTCTTAGAAATGACATACTGTATAGATAACTGCATGGAATTAAGCTCACAAATATAAGCCACAGGTTCCAAGAATAAGATAGAAAAATTCATCAAAATAATAAATAAAATTACTCATAGTTAGTTCATGAATGTAATAAGTGAGTTAATAAAAATTGAGATATGTGTTTCACTTTTCAATGTTAAATTTGTTGAGGTTTGATCTGCTACTGTGCATTGTAATACTAAGTGCAGGCCCCCAAGATCTGGTTAACAAGAGAGTCCATATATAGACTCAAGTGATGTTATATGACCTTGCCTCCGATTTAATTTTGATTGGTGAATAAAGATGCCTACAGTCTATAGCTGGGCAAAATTGAGGTAGGTAGAGTTTGCCGTTTCTGACCTTAGGGTTCAAAGTATGTCACAAGTAAAGAGAGAAGGAGGAGAGAATGGAGAAAGAAGCCATGGGTTAGGAGTCAGGAAAGCACTCCAATGAGGACTGGCCAATTAGAGTTAAGAGTAGCCCAGATCAGACATAATAAGTTGTTACTCAGGGTTATTGATAGGAAAGTAGATTCTAATAGCATAGAAGGAGGGAAAACTATTGTTGTAACATATTGTATGAGAGAAGATTCTATTTTCAACAAATACAAAAAGAAACCTGGGAAGGCACGAGAGAAACAGCTCTGTTCATACAGTGCTTGATATGCAAGCATGAAATCCCGAGTTTATCTTCCAAACATTCAGGTAAAAACCCAGGGAAGGTAGAAACAAATAGATTCCTGAGATCTCTTACCATGGAGTGAACTACACAAGTTTCCTTATCATGTTGCAAAAGTAAAATACTGTTATGATATCAATGAATTTTCTAACATAAAACGTGATATTTAGCCCAAAAGAAATAACCAATCCAGGACCAAATGACAAAAATCTAAGAGAAAAAAGTCAAACTGAAATAAGTCCAGCAAAACCTACTTATCTGAAATAGTGAGAATGGATTTTAGTATAATTAGTTTGAAATGCTCCAAAGTAGAAATAATAGGGTGAGATATTTTGACTGGTTAATTAGAAATTGGAAATCCTTTAAGTTGGGCATGGTGGTAAAAACCATGACAGTGTCAGTAAACTCATGTATTATGTCAGCTGATCTAAAGCACAGGTATCTGAAGAGAATTGGAAATGAGAACTAGCTTAAGATGCAATACAGAGACAGTGCCCCCAAAACACCAGTAAAGTCAAATCAAATAGAAATCAGTGACCTGAGCGGGACCAAATGATGCATACTTAGAGCATACAACTAGGGAAATGGAGGCAGAAAGACTGCAAGCCCAAGACTTTCTTGACTAAATGCATTTTTTTTTGACAAAAATGACAATACCAACAACTAGAAAATCAGAAGATAACTTAAGTTCTCTAACTGATTCTAAAATGAAGAACATTCTTCAAGTAGAAAAATAAATGAAGTGTGAGACTATATAAGCAGTAGAAATATAAAATATTACAGAGTATAGAAAATGTTAGGAAAATGGAGAGATGGTTCAGTCGTTGAGCCATCTTATAGAAGACCTGACATTTTCCCCAGTGAGGATAGCTCAGAACTGCCTATAATTAGAGCTCCAATGTCTATGCTCCTTATGGACATCTGCACTGATATTTATACATATACATACACACACACTTTTGAACTTAACTGAAAATATAAAGAATACATCTTAAAAACAAATATTAAATGTTAATCAGAGTTGTACAATTATTTCAAGTAGAATGCAGAGCGATACTGTCAATAACATGAAGGGGGTATAGATTTGAGGTTATGTTATTTTTAAGGATTTGTAAGAGAAACTATGAGACATTCTAATCATTCGAGGGTGTATATTGTAGTATACAGGGTAACCATTGTTATCATCAAAACAGAAAGTCAAACATTACAAAGGCATTCAATAATGAAATAAGGAATAAAGGAAAAATGAGATACAAGAATAAATATTAAGATAAATGAGTCCACATACATTTAAATATATGAATTGACAGAATTTATTAAGCCAGATAGATGAAAAACATACTTATTTCTACCGGAAAGTGATACATTTGAAATATAAGAATAGATACAGAAAATCTTGAAATAGTGCCTACTGTAGCTACAATTATGGAGGGGGAGGACTACAAGAAAAAATATCACAAAAAGTGAGATTATAGACTTATTAAAGAAATTTAATTTAATCACCTAATTAGAAAGCAATAAAAAACAACAAATTAAAACCCAAATGTAAAATAAAGTAACCAAATAAAACACTATCTAAATGGGAAAAATGGGGAGATAGAAAAAAGAGAAAATGAGAGAAAGAGAGGAAAGGAGAGAAATGAGAGAGAATGGGAGAGACAGAGCAGAGGGTTATACCCCCAAATTATTGCTTCATGTGGAAAAAGAAGCATGACAGCAGTCATTTTAATAGTCAAGATGAAATGATACCACTTTACAATCATATGTCAATGATATTCATTTGACTTATTATAAAATTTCATGCAAATTAGATACATTTGTATAAAAATTAATTTCCAAATTTGATAAGAATAACTTAGAGATTTGAATATGTTTAATTATAAATTTGCATTCAGAATACTTAGCAGATGCCATAAGCGCAGATAAATTCTCTATATACTCAAGAGAGAATTGACAGACACATTTCATTGCACTTTTCAGAGACTATGAAGAACTCCTAGAACACTCCGTGTTCAATAGGGCTGACATTATCTTGAAATCAGCATGGCATATAATTAGCAAAATAATCTTACAGGATAAACTTGCCAATGGAAGAGTTACAAGAATCCAAAACACATTATTAGAGAGTCAAATCCTCAATGTGTATTTTGGCATTTACTTCAGGAAATAAAAGTTGTTCAGCCATAGAAAATCAATTATTATTTGAGCACGTGAACAGAATAATGAAAGGCACGCTGCAAGCACAGCCATGAAAAAGAAAGCTAAAGTGAAAAGTCACATGCTCTTAAACTGTGCCAAAGCGTCTTCTGAAAGTGAGAAATAAGAAGACATATTTTATACTGTGTGCCTGTGGAAAACCTGTGCCAAGCATCATTCTTGTGGTGCTGCAAGGAAAAGAAAGGCCAGCTGACACGCTGACCCCTAATTATTTATGCAAGAAACAGAAATAGTAAAGGCCTATGGATTTATTAATAGCGTGGCATTGCACATACAAAGAAATCTTACAAACTTTAGATAGATTATTAATTAAATAGACTTTAAAAGGTTTCCTCTGATTAAAAGGATTTTTCATTTTTTTCTCTTTTTAAAGGTTTCATACATCTACAATGATATTTGATATCTGCCCTTCAAAGTCCCCACTCCAAATTTCCCTATCTCCTCCCAACAGCCCTTTCTTCCAGCTTCATTTGGAGCAGATGTGCAGCTTGGTCTTCAGGTGGTTCCCCTAACAATTGGATCAGGAACTGTCTCTGATTCTCTTGCCTGCCATTGGACCTGCTTCCCCTAACTGAACTGTCTGGACCTCAGTGGGAGAAGATGTGCTTAGTCCTGTTTGAGCTAGATGTCCCAGGGTAGGGTGGTATTCAAGAGGAGATTCCTCTTCTCTGAGGAAAAGGGACGGGAGTAATGTGGGGAGGGCTTTTTAAGGATCCGAATGGAAGGAGAAGAGTGAAGGAGGCTGCAAACAGGATGCAAAGTGAATAAATAGATTAAAGAGAGAAAGAGAGAGAGAGAGAGAGAGAGAGAGAGAGAGAGAGAGAGAGAGAGAGAGAGAGAGAGAGAGAGAGAGAGAGAGAGAGAGAGAATTGATAATAGAGTAAATCTAGCTAGTTCTGCTTAGATATACACGGGTGTGGGAGCATCTGTTGAAGCATGAAAAACCTATCAGTGCTCACATCTTCACATATAATGGTTCTCCTCCCTCCTGCCACTATCTACTACCTATAGTGACTCTGGAAGAGATATAGAGTGGCATTCCTCTACCACATCTACACCATAATTTTGGCTATCTAGTTCTTGTACAGATAACCATGAGATACAAGTTCATAAGTGTGATGAAGTGGTTCCATAAGAAGACATTTCATGATACTTCTCTCTGTCCTTCTGTTCTCACATTCTTTCCTCTGCCTTTTCTAAAAGGTTCTCCAGGTCGTGTTCATGGTGGTGGTGAGGGGCTTGATACAAATATCCTGTTTCGACCTAAGTACTATGTCTCATATTCTTAGAAGGTGGACCAGTCATACATCTTTCTATTGGCTGCTGCTCAATGCAAAAATAACATGCTCTGATCACAACAAACAGCTACCTATATATATGTTTATAATTATAAATATCTAGAAAGCAAATGACAACATGATCATTTAACAGCATAACAGTATTAGGTTCTACTCTAAGGCCCACTTGCACATCATTATTGGAACTAACCAGTATATAGAGCACAACACTGGAGAAGACCATTAATGCCTTTTCTCCCCCAGCAGCCCCCACCCCCAGCACTTTCTGGCACCATGAATTCTAACTAACAAGTAGGACCTTCCAGTTTGGTTTGAAATTGATTTCTTTGTGTCCTTGTATCTTCAGAAATAGAAGCTTAGCATGAAATTATGGTGAGTAGCCCTGGGCAATGGTATTAGCCTGTTTTATATAGGGTGTTTCTGAGAACTCTTAATCAATAATCTGTTAGAAGGTATCCTATGTCTTGCACTCCAATTTTTATTCAATAACCCATTACTTCTGAATGTGCTATTGTCCACCTGTGCAAGTATGTGTATTTGAAGTAAATTTTAATAGTATTTTGAAACTATCTTATTGACTAAAAACTGTTTCAGAGATCCTCTGTTCTGGCTAATCCATACACTAGTCTTATCTCCCCATCCATTTCTTCTCTCCCCACTTAATCCTGTATCCCCAATGGAGCTCCCTTTTTTCATTTCACATGTTTTATAATATTCCTCCAAGTATTTTTAGAAGTTGAGTTGCAAGATAATTGAGTTCCATATGACTTTTCACAACATACTCTTCCTTTGAGTTATCACTACTCTTCACCTCATATTGCCCCCATAGTCCCATGCCTCTCCCTGTTTAGACATTTCCACCTCCAGTATTTTATTTATAATTTACTGTCCCTCATTCCTTACTGTATTTTTCTAATGATCCCTTTCTAGTTTCCTGACTTCTACTAATGCAACAAGTAAATCACTGGAACCAAAATATTTGAAGCTATAATCCATGTATGAAACAGAACATAACTCATCTTCCTGTGCCTGACATAACTCACTTAATATGATTTTCCAGTTCTAACCATTTATCTACAAATTTCAGTTTTTTTGTGTATGTGAGTAATATTCTGCTCAATATAAGTACAACATATGTAACCTACTCATCTTTTAATACGCTTTTAAACTCATTGCGTTTCTTAGCTATTGTTAATGAGGCAGCAATGAACATGAGTGTTCAATTAAGTGTGTCTAGTATGATAAAGAACATTGGGTATATGCTTAGGAGTCACTACTCAGAAAGTTAGGTCACATAGCACCTATGTGTTTTGAGAAATCTTCAGATTTGTATAAAAAGACAGTTTGACTAGGTTATACTCTCACTAACAGTGCATTAGAGTTGACCTTTCACATTTATACCAATCTGTCTTGTTCTTTGTAATAATATGTCATCCTGGCAGGTGTGAGTTGGAATATTAAAGAATTTTTAATTTACATTTCCTTAGTGACTAAGAATTTGGTGCATCTTTAAAATTGTTCTAGGGAACTACTTGTATTTCTTCATTTAGAAATTTCACTCCTGTAGCTTGTTTTTAATTGGGGTGTTTGTTTTCTTTACATTTAGCTTTTTGACTTCTTTGTATAGCATGAGCAATACTCCTTTGTTCGAGGAGTAGCTGGTAAAGATAATAAGCTGCCCATTCATTAACTTTACAGTCTCCTTGCTGTAGAGAAGCTTTTGATTTTCAAGGGAGCCTATTTGTTGATTGTTGGTCTTATCTCCTTTGCTAGAAGAGTCATTCCGAATGTACTTACCTGAGCTTATATAAATAAAATATGCACCTCCTTTCTCCTATAGTATTTTCACAACATATTTGAAATCCTTAGTCTATTTTGGGTTAAGTTATTTTCACAGTGAGAGGTAAGTACCTATTTAATTTTCTGCATTTTAAAATCCCGTCTTACAAACATTGTTTTGTTGAAGATTGCTGTTTTTTGTAGTATGTAATTTTTTGCATCATTGTCAAAAATCAGTCTACTGTAGCTCTGTGAACTTACATAATATGTATCAATTCTATCCCATTGATTAATGTGTTTATTCTGGGACTATTGCTATTCTATTTTGATTATTCTAACTCTGTGGTATAATTTGAAATCAAGTATAAGGATATTTCTGGTCAGTGATATTTTTGTTCAGAATTTCATTGACTAACCTTTATCTTATGTGCTTTCATATAAATTACTGAATTGGAATAGCATTAGAATTTTGATTAGGATTATGTTTCAAAGTATCAATTTTTTTCTGATACCTGAGCATAGCATTACTTTCCAATTTCTAGACCCATGATTTTTTGGTGTCTTATAATTTTATCTTAGAAATTTTTCATTTTATTGCTTAGCTTTATACACAGGTATTCCATATTTGTGTATGTGATTATCAGGAATCAGATTATTTGCTTGAGAGAATTTTCAGATTCTTTGTCATTGGTAAATAAGAATACTACTAATTGTATGCATGTTTATTTTCTGTCCAGATACTTTTTGATAATTAATTACCACTTCTAAGGTTTTCTTTTAATGGAATGTTTGTGTTTCTTATAAACTTGCTACAGAAAGAGATAACTGGACTATTTTCTAATATATATCCCTTTTATTTCCTCTGTCTTATTGCTCTGAGATTTAAACCACTATATTGAATAAGGGTGAAGAGACACCCTTGCCTTATTTCTCATCCTAGTGAGAATGTTTTGGAGTTTTCTTCATTATATTGGGTATTAGTTTGACATTTATAGCATCTTTATGTTGAAGAATGTTAGCTCCACTCCTAGTCTCATTCATGTCTTTTATCATGAAACAATGTTGTACTTACCTAAACTTTGTCTGGAGATGATCATATAAGTTTAGTATTTTAGTGTATTTGTATGATGGATAATTCTTATTGTTTACTTGTGCTGAACCACATCTCTGGAATGGAATCAACCCTAAACTTGTATGGATGCATTCTCTCTATTTTTTATTATTTATTTATATTTTATTAGATATTTTCTTTACATTTCAAATGTTATTCCCTTTCCTCATTTTCCCAAAAATCCCCTATCCCAATCCCCTTTCCCTGTTCACCAACCATCCTCTCCCACTTCCCTGTCCTGGCATTCCCCTACACTGGGGCAACAAACCTTCACATGACAAAGGTCCTCTCCTCTGATTGATGTCCAATAAGGCCATTCTCTGTTACATATGTGGCTGGAGCCATGGATCTCTCCATGTGAACTCTTTGGATGGTGGTTAGGTCCCAGGGAACTCTGGGGATATGGGTTGGTTCATATTGCTGTTCCTCCTATGTGGCTAAAAACCCCTTAATCTTCGTGGATCCTATCTCTAGCTCCTTCACTGGGAACCCTGTGCTCAGTCCAGTGGTTAGCTGAGAGAATCCCCCTCTGTATTTGTCAGGCACTGGCAGAGGTTCTCAGGAGACAGCTATATCAGACTCCTGTCAGCAAGTACTTTTTGGCATTCAAAATAGTGTCTGTATTTGGTAACTGTATATGGGATGAATCCTCAGGTGGGGCAGTCTCTGGATGGCCTTTCCTTCAGATTCTTGCTCCACACTTTGTCTCTGTATCTCCTCCCATGGGTATTTTGATCCCCCTTCTAAGAATGATCGAAATATCCACACTTTGGTCTTCCCTCTTTTTGAGTTTCATGCGGTTTGTGAATTTTATCTTGAGTATTCTGAGCTTCTGGGCTAATATCCACTTATCAGTGAGTGCACACCATGTGTGTTCTTTTGTGATTGGGTTACCTCACTCAGAATGATATTTTCTAGTCTATCCATTTGTCTAAGAATTTCATGACTTTGTTCTTTTTAAGAGCTGAGTAGTAGTCCATTGTGTAAATGTACCACATTTTCTGTATCCATTCCTCTGTTGAGTGACATCTAGGTTCTTTCCAGCTTTTGACTATTAAAAATAAGGATGCTATGAACATAGTGGAGCATGTGTCCTTATTACATGTTGGAGCATCTTCTGGATACATGCCCAGGAGTGGTATAGCTGGGTCCTCAGGTAGTACTATGTGCAATTTTCTGAGGTAACCCAACCCATATTTGCTATGAGTAAAACTGAGTTTAGAAATTATTTTAAAATTTTTTCAAATTCAAATATATTTTGATCAAACTCTTTTCCTCCCCCAAGTCCCTACATATCTTCCCTTTAATTTGAATTTTCAAGAGTTTTCTAATGTGGGATCTTACTATTTTCTCCTTTTAGGATAAATATGAAAGAATATATATATATATATATATATATACAAGATAAAATATTCAATATAAAATTTGTATAATAACAATAGTCATAATCTGTTTTTCAAAAAATATCTGAAAACTGTTGCTATATTTTTTAAAAAAGCAATGATAATTATCCCATATAAAATGTTATGTGATAAAATAGATATACTTTTGCTATTAAAATATTTAGTATTTTCTGCTATCTAGCTTATATTTAGCATTTGCTGCATTCTAGCTTTGAGTGCTGAGTTACAGAATACACAGAATAATTCTTATGCAATTGTTGTAACAATGTAAATTTCTGCAGTTTGAGTTCCCTTTTCTTTTCTTTATTTTCATTTCTTTGAAAACTAGAACAGGCATGATTTTACTTGAATATATTATGTCATAGGTAATATCCTAACATTTTATTGACACTTCAAATGATCATTTAATCTCTTTTTTTATTAATTCTCTGAGAATTGGGACAGTGTATTTTAATCAAACAGACTTCTGACTCTTCCTAGATACTACATCCTTTCTTACCTATCAACTCTGTATCCTCTATGCTTTTAAGCTCATCGAGTTCAACTTGTACTGCCTATATACACTTAGTTGTGAAGCATTCCTCTGTATCTCTCCCAGCAGCAATGAATTGTCAGCAATTCCTTAGATGTGATGAAATGTCACTTCCTCACCAGTACCAACTTGATTTATCCATGTTCTGTGACTAAGGTGTGAAGTGTCTTCAGCAATGGGGTGGTACCATGAAATTCTGTAGGTAACCAAGGGAAATGACAATAGCCTGTAATGTTTGGGAGTCTGTGAATGCTCAGTGGCCAAGACCTGGGCTTTTAAATGGTTAGCTTGCATTTTCTAGTCAAGATATCATGACTCATTATACTGTAACTCCATTTAGACTTTAAAAATATGTACGTATTTATATTTTAGGACTTTCTACAGCAGTATGTTGCTATATGAAATTTTAATATATGAGATTTTCTAAAGGATTTTGGTGTGCTAGTTATCTTTCTCTGTAGTATCACCTCTCATATACTCTCCCATTCACGTTTCAATATTCCTTTTATATATAATGACCATTATACCGCTACATTCCCTGTCCTCTGTGTTGATATAGTCATACCATTGCCCTCTACTAATTTTCTAACCTATATGTTTAATCTAGTGAGAATTCACATGGTTTTGAATTATTAAAAGGAAACAAAGTGTTATCTGTAATCTACAGATAATACAATGACACTCTAAGGGTTACCAATATACTTTATGGCATATGATAAATAGGAGTTTTCTAAGACCATAAGTCCTCTGTGCAGCAGGAAATGAAAGTGCTGCAATTGTGCTCCTTTAGGTAGATGATTCTGAACATGGAATTCAAAGAGTGTTTGCAAACTTTTTACTCAACCTGAAATGCAAGGTTAAGAACAGAGATGGTAAACAAAAATATGCCAAAAAGATGGAGAATTATCACTACTCATAGGTTGCCCCCACTGGACATTATTCAGAAAATGACAACACAGACCAGTCTTTATTCCAAGGAATACAAAATTGAAGGGGAAAATAATGAGCAATGCTTCTTGGAACATTGTTGAGGATACATTTTTTTTTCTGATAGTTTGATGGTAACCTTTTGGTGAGTCTGTATAGCCAGATTATGAGAAGAAAGAACATAGACCCAACAGGAACCTTACAAAAGACTCAATACACAAAGCAAAATTGAGATTCAGGTCAAGAAAAAGTGATTGAAAACTGAGATACAAAAACCAGCATAACATCAAAATTCATTGAAACTGCATATTGAAGAGGAACTCTGGTTGCTTGCAGAAGATGGTCCAGCCAACGGTAAAAATGCAGAGCTCTGGTAGATCACAGGGACATGTTTACACATAACTCTGCCCCTTTACTGAGTTGCTACTACCTTCTGGGCAGAAGCCACATCTTCCTCAGCTGACTAAAACTCATTATGCAAATGGTTTTAAATATAGTAACACAGTCCCCTGAGTGTTTAACTCAATTGTGCTGAAGCAAAGGTCAGGAGAATCAGCCTTCCCAGATGTGAGAGAAATATTGCCATTCAGATTGCAGCTGTGCACATGACTTCAATAAAACATGCTTACTTCTCCTAAAAGAAGGATAAGAAAAGATTGTTAAGCTGTTACTGTAATTATTTCACCAGGAAATTGATAACCCAAAAGAGCTCATTTGTGAGTATGCCATAGAGTTCTGTGTAGCAAATTAAATCGCTTTTCAATGAGATCATTACTGCAAGCAAATATAAGACTGTCAGCATATTATTTTTAGAGACTTCATTCCTTTGAAATGTCAACCTAAACAAAAAAAGAATACTGTAAAAACTTAGGCTCAATGTTCACCCTGTCTTCTTATTCACACATTTGAGTAACAAGTGCTCTAAATAGCTGATGTCTCTGTTTGGTCAGTATTTCTTTTAAATAGTAGAACTTAATCTGCATCAACTCAAGATGAGCATGGGATAGATATATCACCCACTGAAGATTACCAAGTGCATCAAAACATTTTGAAAAATTCCGTGTTCAAATACATCTTGTGGGAATTTTTCAGAATAACAACATGGACAGAAAAGATCTCAAAGTGATCAGTGCATCTCCACATATCCTCTTTTTAAGAAGGCAGAATTTAGGGTCTCAACTGAAACCTGCAACACACTGTACAATAAACATAATACCTCTCTTAGTTTTTATCACATATTTATTTGGTTGTAAAACTGGAGGAGGAAACTGCAGTAGAATTTTCCAAATGACTTAAAGATTAATATTCCTAGCTTAAAATGCAGCCCATTGACATTAAGTATTAAATCTCTATATAATCACAGTATGTGCTTGTTTTGGAAGATATTGAAATCATCTGGCTTATGAAAACAGCATAAACCACCATGCTTAGAGGATAAATGATCTTCTCAAAGCAGTAGAAGGAGAATCAAAGGTTATTCTTTTTAAAGAACATCTTTTCAAATAACAAATTAGATTATTCATTCTCACTGTGTTATGATGTATAAAATTCATTGTATTACTGAAAAAAAAACCTTGAGGCTGAAAAAAACCTAAAAAATAGCATTGAAATCCTAACAATTAAGAGGAGCTGGCCTCACATCCCTGTCAATCTTTATATGAAGACCAAGAGTTCCATGTTTCTCAAGGCATCATCATCCTTTGAGAAAGTCCGTTGTGCTACCATTGGTCTTTGCCCTGAATAACTTCATAATATATGTCTTGTAATCAGGCCCTTCAAAATTCTGGAACTTTAAATGAATGACACACAAAGTAGATTGGCATCATGCTTCCCTACAGATTACCTTAGGCTGATGACATAAATGTACATATAGTTAGAAGCATACAAAAATAAATATAAAATTATAATTATATTTAGACTGAACGTATATAGACTGATTATATATATATATATATATATATATAGTAATAATGTGTGTGTGTGTGTGTGTGTGTGTGTAGCACTATCATACTAATCAGCATATAAAAAAAACCCACCTAATTGCCAAATCCACTGAAGTATTTTTATGATAATTACACTAGGTCAATAGTAGTAGTATATCCATTGTTTTCTCCTTTTTAAAATTTTCCCTTTCTTTTAATTGGTGGTAGATCATCATGTATTCTTGACCAACTTTTCCTTCGTATTTTCTAATTATATCTCACAGATTTGTTTTTGCCTTCAATGCAGGTGTTTCCTCAGGGCCAGAGTTTCTCATTCTTTTTCTTACACCCCTTCAATCCTGGCTCCTTTTCACGTCTGCTGAGTGTAGGACTACATCTGCTTTTCCAATTGATAAATCCACTGCATTCATGTTAGAATGCATTCTCTTCTCAAATGCTTCTCCTACGAGTATCTCCCTCTATACCTTCTTCCCTTCCCCTCTTTCCAATAAAATATCCACACTTATTTACTTTCACTCCTTTGGCCACCATAAATGTTTTCTTTGTCTTTGTTGATAATTCTTTTGATATGTATCAAGTTACCATAATTTTTAATACTCATTGCAACCCATTTTATTCATTATCTCATCCTTTTTCTATCACAGTAGTATAGAACCTTAGGCATACTGATGAACACTAAATACTTGTAAGCTACAGTGTCTATCACTGAAAGATGGAGAAGCCATTTTACCTCCTACTAGACATTGTTTTGTACTTTAGACATAAGTTTGCCTATTCAGAACTCACAAAACTGTGGCTTCATGGGACTGAATTATATAACAACATTTTTTCTGTATTGATGCCAATGGTTTGCCTAACTCTTTTTTTTATTATTATTTATTTTATTTTTTTTAATTTACATTCCAAATCATTTCCTCTTTCCCGTTTCCTCCATCCCCGAAAGTCCCATAAGCCCCCTTCCCTCCCTCTTTTCTCCATTCAACCCCCTCTCGTTTCTCTGTCTTGGCGTTCCCCTACATCCAGTCTTTCCAGGACCAGGGGTCTCTCCTTCCATCTACTTAGAAATCTATTGATATGCGGATTGTGTCGAGATTCTGGGTCAATATCCCCTTATCAGTGACTGCATACCATGTGTGTTCTTTTGTGATTGGGTTACCTCACTAAGGATGATATTTTCAAGATCTGACCATTTGCCTAGGAATTTCGTGAATTCATTGTTTTTAATTGCAGAGTAGTATTCCATTGTGTAGATATACCACACCTTCTGAATCCATTCCTCCGTTGAGGGACATCTGGGTTCTTTCCAGGTTCTGACTATTATAAATAAGGCTGCTATGAACATAGTGGAGCATGTGTCCTTAATGCATGCAGGTAAAGCCTCTGGGTATATGCCCAGGAGTGGTATAACAGGATCCTCCGGGAGTGTCATGCCCAGTTTTCTGAGGAACCGCCAGACTGCTTTCCAGAGTGGTTGTACCAGCTTGCAATTCCACCAGCAGTGGAGGAGTGTTCCTCTTTCTCCACATCCTCGCCAACAACTGCTGTCTCCTGTGTTTTTGATCTTAGCCATCCTGACTGGTGTGAGATGGAATCTCAGGGTTGTTTTGATTTGCATTTCCCTAATGACTAAGGATGATGAACATCTTTTTAGGTGCTTCTCAGCCATTAGATATTCTTCAGGTGAGAACTCTTTGTTTAGCTCTGTACCCCATTTTTTAATAGGGCTACTTGCCTCTCTGGAGTTTAACTTCTTGAGTTCTTTGTATATATTGGATATTAGCCCTCTGTCGGATGTAAGGTTGGTAAAGATCATTTCCCAGTTAGTTGGTTGCCGCTTTGTCTTTTTGACAGTGTCTTTTGCCTTGCAAAAACTTTGTAATTTAATGAGGTCCCATTTGTCTATTCTTGATCTTAGAGCATAAGCTATTGGAGTTCTGTTCAGGAAATTCTCCCCTGTGCCCATATGTTCAAGGTTCTTCCCTAGTTTCCCTTCTATTAGTTTCAGTGTGTCTGGTTTTATGTGGAGATCTTTGATCCACTTAGAATTGAGCTTAGTGCAAGGAGATAAGAATGGGTCAATTTGCATTCTTCTGCATGTTGACCTCCAGCTGAGCCAGCACCATTTGTTGAAAAGGCTTTTTTCCACTGGATGGTTTTAGCTCCTTTGTCAAAGATCAAGTGACCATAGGAGTGTGGATTCATTTCTGGGTCTTCAATTCTGTCCCATTAAACTACATGTCTGTTACTGTACCAATACCATGTGGTTTTTAACACTATTGCTCTGTAGTACAGCTTGAGGTCTAGGATACTGATTCCCCCAGAGGTTCTTTTACTCTTGAGAATAGTTTTAGCTAATCTGGGTTTTCTGTTATTCCAGATGAATTTTTGAATTGCTCTTTCTAACTCTATGAAGAATTGAGTTGGGATTTTGATGGGGATTGCATTGAATCTGTGTATTACTTTTGGTAAGATGATCATTTTTACTATATTAATCCTGCCAATCCATGAGCATGGCATATTTTTCCATCTTCTGAGGTCTTCTTCAATTTCTTTCTTCAGAGACTTGAAGTTCTTGTCATACAGATCTTTCACTTGTTTGGTTAGAGTCACGCCAAGATACTTTATATGGTTTGTGGCTATCGTGAAGGGTATTATTTCTCTTACTTCTTTCTCAGCCTGCTTATCCTTTGAGTATAGGAAGGCTTCTGACTTGCTTGAGTTGATTTTATATCCGGCAACTTTGCTGAAGTTGTTTATCAGCTGTAGGAGTTCTCTGGTGGAGTTCTTTGGGTCACTTAAGTATACTATCATATCGTCTGCAAATAGTGATAGTTTGACTTCTTCCTTTCCAATTTGTATCCCTTTGACCTCTTTTTGTTGTCTAATTGCTCTAGCTAGAACTTCAAGTACTATATTGAAAAGATATGGAGAGAGAGGGCAGCCTTGTCTAGTCCCTGATTTTAGTGGGATTGCTTCAATTTTCTCTCCGTTTAGATTGATGCTGGCTACCGGTTTGCTGTAAATTGCTTTTACTATGTTTAGATATGGGCCTTGAATTCCTGTCTTTCCAAGACCTTTAGCATGAAAGGATGCTGAATTTTGTCAAATGCTTTCTCAGCATCTAATGAGATGACCATGTGGTTTTTTTCTTTGAGATTGTTTATGTAGTGGATTACATTGATGGATTTCCTTATATTGAACCATCCCTGCATCCCTGGGATGAAGCCTACTTGATCGTGGTGAATGATCGTTTTGATGTGTTCTTGGATTCGGTTGGCAAGAATTTATTGAGTATTTATGCATCGATATTCATAAGAGAGATTGGCCTGAGATTCTCTTTCTTTGTCGGATCTTTGTGTGCTTTGGGTATTAGTGTAATTGTGGTTTCATAGAACGAGTTGGGTAGTGTTCCTTCTGTTTCTATTTTGTGGAACAGTTTGAAGAGTATTGGTATTAGGTCTTCTTTGAAGGTCTGATAGAATTCTGCACTAAAACCATCTGGACCTGTGCTATTTTTGGTTGGAAGACTTCCAATGACAACTTCTATTTCTTCAGGGGTTATAGGATGGTTTAGATGGTCTATTTGATCCTGATTTAATTTTGGTACTTGGTATCTGTCAAGGAAATTGTCCATTTCCTCGAGATTTTCTAGTTGTGTTGAATACTGGTTTTTGTAGTAGGATCTGATGATTTTTTGAATTTCCTCAGTTTCTGTTGTTATCTCTCCCTTTTCGTTTCTGATTTTATTAATTTGGATACTATTTCTGTGCCCTCTGGTTAGTCTGGCTAAGGGCTTATCTATCTTGTTGATTTTCTCAAAGAACCAACTCCTCGTTTTGTTGATTCTTTGTATGGTTTTATTTGTTTCTACTTGATTGATTTCAGCCCTGAGTTTGATGATTTCCTGCCTTCTACTCCTCTTTGGTGTATTTGCTTCTTTTTGTTCCAGGGCTTTCAGGTGTGCCATTAAGCTGTTAGTGTATGCTGTCTCCCGTTTCTTTTTGGCGGCACTCAGGGCTATGAATTTTCCTCTTAGCACTGCTTTCATTGTGTCCCATAAATTAGGGTATGTTGTGCCTTCATTTTCATTAACTTTCAAAAAGTCTTTGATTTCTTTCTTTATTTCCACCTTGACCAAGTTATCATTGAGTAGAGCATTGTTCAGCCTCCATGTGTACGTGGGTTTTCTTTTGTTTTTGTTGCCATTGAAGTCCACCCTTATTCCATAGTGATCTGATAGGAGGCATGGGATTACTTCTATCTTCTTATATCTGTTGAGGTCTGATTTGTGACCAATTATATGGTCAATTTTGGAGAAGGTACCATGAGGAACTGAGAAGAAGGTGTATTCTTTAGCTCTAGGATGAAATGTTCTATATATATCTGTTAGTTCCATTTGGTCCAAGGCTTCAATTAGATTCACTGTGTCCCTGTTTAGTTTCTGCTTTCCTGAACGATCCATTTCAGAGAGCGGGGTGTTGAAGTCACCCACTATTATTGTGTGCGGTGCGATGTGTGCTTTGAGTTTTAGTAAAGTTTCTTTTACGAATGAGGGTGCCCTTGCATTTGGAGCATAGATATTCAGAATTGAGAGTTCTTGATTGTGGATTTTTTCCTTTATCAGTATGTAGTGTCCTTCTGTGTCTTTTTTGATGACTTTAGGTTGAAAATCAATTTTATCTGATATTAGGATGGCTACTCCACTTCGTTTCTTGGGGTCATTTGCTTGTAAAATTGTTTTCCAGCCTTTTACTCTGAGGTAGTGTTTGTCTTTGACACTGAGGTGCGTTTCCTGCATGCAGCAAATGCTGGGTCCTGTTTATGTATCCAGTCTCCTAGTCTATGTCTTTTAATTGGGGAATTGAGACCATTGATATTAAGAGAGATTAAGGCATAGTGATTATTGCCTTCTGCCATTCTTGACGCTATCTTTATGTTTGAGTGGTTATCTACTTTTGGGTTTGATTCAAGAAGGTTATTATCTTATTTTTTCCAGGGTGTTGTTTCTCTCCCTGTATTGGAGGTTTCTACCTACTATCCGTTGCAGGGCTGGATTTGTGGAAAGATATTGTGAAAATTTGGTTTTATCATGGAATATCTTGGTCTCTCCATCTATGGTGATTGAGAGTTTTGCTGGGTATAGTAGTCTAGGCTGGCATTTGTGCTCTCTTAGTGTCTGCATGAGATCTGCCCAGGATCTTCTGGCTTTCATAGTCTCTGGTGATGTGATTCAGATAGGTCTTCCTTTGTATGTTACTTGGCCCTTTTCTCTTACTGCTTTTAGTATTCTTTCTTTGTTTAGAACATTCGGTGTTTTGATTATTATGTGACGGGAGGTATTTTTGTTCTGGTCCAGTCTGTTTGGAGTTCTGTAGGCTTCTTGCACATTCATCGGCATCTCTCTCTTTAGGTTAGGGAAGTTTTCCTCCATAATTTTGTTGAAGATGTTTACTGGCCCTTTAAGTTGCAAATCTTCACTCTCATCTATACCTATAATCCTTAGGTTTGGACTTCTCATTGTGTCCTGGATTTCCTGGATGTTTTGGGTTACACGTTTTTTGCATTTTGCATTTTCTTTGACTGTTGAGTCTATGCTTTCTATGGAATCTTCAGCACCTGAGATTCTTTCTTCCATCTCTTGTATTCTATTGTTGATGTTTGCATCTATGACTCCTGATTTCTTCCCAAGGTTTTCTATCTCCAAAGTTGTCTCCCTTTGTGATTTCTTTGTTGTTTCTACTTCCTTTTTTAGTTCCTGGATGGATTTGCTGAGATCCTTCACTTGTTTGCTTGTATTTTCCTGTATTTCTTTAAGGTATTTTTGCATTACCTCTTTCAGGATTTCTTCCTGATGACCCACGTTCTCCTGCATTTCTCTGAGCGATTTTTGTGTTTCCTCCTCATGGGAATCCATCTGTTGATCCATTGTCTCCTGCATTTCTTTAAGCAGTTCTTGTAAGGGCATCTAACCGTTGATTCATTTCTTTAAGCAATTGTTGTGTTGCCTCCTTATGGGCATCCGTCTGTTGACCCATATTCTTCTGCATTTCTTTATGCAATTTTTGTGATTCCTTTGTGAGTGCATCTACCCGTTGATTCATCTCGTTAAGCGATTTTTGTGTTGTCTCCTTGTGTGCCTCCATCTTTTGATCCATGTTCTCCCGCATTTCTCTAAACGATTTTTTGTGTTTCCTAACTCTTATGAAGCAGAATATGTTCTATAAGGCTTGGAATTTTGTCTTCTCTTTGAATCATCTGATTTCACCTTTTCTTTGAGTCACCTGACTTGTACTATTATACAATGATTAAACAGGTGATGCAAAACCATGAGAGCATTCATTTCCTTCTAGAATGTAAAGCTATATCTCACTAGATGTATATTTGAGAAGATAAATTAATATAGTATAGTCATGAAATGTAAGTTTCTCCTATCATCCCTTTCACAGGAAAGTTCATACAAACTATTGAAAGATCCTAAAGTTATTAGTTTCTACTGGGAGATCAGCATCCCATTTTTTTTAAAATTCAAATTTACTGGAAAAAAGAAAGTAACAGGGTATCACTAATTCCAATTACCCCTTATGTTTCTTCAACAAATCAAATAAAGTATGTGTTACTCTTAGTCTTTTCATCAGAAAAATGGGCTTCCAAAATTCCCTTTTTACCCCATCACCCCACAAAGATTTATCTGTTCAGATACTAATAGGAAAAACTAGATCCTGTTCAAATTTTGGAACATTAAAATTTTGAAGCCTTTGAAATGAATAAACATAAATTATTTTGCAGTTATTGCAGAATGAATCTGATTACTTCAATTGAGACCACAAAATGAGCCAAAAATCCTAAATTTCAACAGATTATGGTTAACCTTTATTTCTTCCTCTCTTTCTCTGTTGCTGTCTCTGTCTGCCTTTCCCCTATCAGCATTTCAGTATAGTGCCTATTAATATGGATTGACTTTAAATTATATAAAAGGCATTCAGTATATTATGAACAACTTACAGCTTCATTCCTTACTCAAAATAGTAGACAATATCTCTAAAAATATATAGCAAGAACTCATTAAGCAACTAGCATGTAAAAAATAAAGTGTGTTTAATGATGTCTTAACAAAATAAAGGACAAGAGTGGCATTAAAGACATACTTAAAGGACAATTGAAAGAGGAATGAATTATAAAGGAGAAAAGAGAAATATACAATATAAAAGTTGAGAAAAAATTTGGATGGGAAAGAAGAAAATTCATTTCACTTACACCACAGGATTATTTCCACACCATCATTCCTTTTGTTGTCAATAGGACATAATTCTATTATCCCTCAACAACATCAATACTACTTTCATTTGGCATAAAATCCATATCCATTGGAACTATGTGAGCACCAGACAAGTTTCCATGGCACAATATCTTAAAATATGTGTAGCAAGTGATGACTTTCTCACAAAGAGTTTGCTGTGTTCTTTCAACAGGTATTGATCTCACAAGCAGTTTTCAATGTGGTATTTAGTTGATTGAAATATTTATGTGCACTATTACAAACAGCTTCTCAACTGGGAATGTAACACTTTTTGATAGACTATTGTTCTGCTTTTTTCACTGTATGTTATCTTCAAGGGGCTATTATTGAAATGGAAATCATTTTAGGATCAATCAAATCAGGAGAAAGAGAAGAAAATTAGGAGAAAAAATCCTTTTTTTTTTTTTTTTTTTTTAATTTTATTTTATTTTATTTTTTTAATTTACATTCCAAATCACTTCCCCTTTCCCGTTTCCTCCCTCCCCGAAAGTCCCATAAGCCCCCTTCCCTCCCTCTTTTCTCCGTTCAACCCCCTCTCATTACTCTGTCCTGGCGTTCCCCTACATCCAGTCTTTCCAGGACCAGGGGTCTCTCCTTCCATCTTTTTAGAAATCTATTGATATGCTGATTGTGTCAAGGGTATTCTGAGATTCTGGGTCAATATCCCCTTATCAGTGACTTCATACCATGTGTGATCTTTTGTGATTGGGTTACCTCACTAAGGATGATATTTTCAAGTTCTGACCATTTGCCTAGGAATTTCGTGAATTCATTGTTTTTAATTGCAGAGTAGTATTCCATTGTGTAAATATACCACATCTTCTGAATCCATTCCTCCGTTGAGGGACATCTGGGTTCTTTCCAGCTTCTGGCTATTATAAATAAGGCTGCTATGAATATAGTGGAGCATGTGTCCTTATTGCATGCAGGTAGACAAATCCTTTAACAGATACATATTTCCTCAAGCTGTGCAAAATGCCAAGACAATCAATGGAAAAGCCGCAAATTTTGCACCTGTGTACTATGCTTAACCCAAGTTTTATAGAACATGTTTAAGACACAATCACTAGTCCATTTCTGTAAACATGAAAATATACATAGAAAGGAAGTTGTACATGTCATTAAATCTTCCAAAATATGTTACCCGCATTTACTATAATCACATATTTTACCTCAATTTCATCAGTTATAATAAGAAATTTCAAATCCCTGCAACTCCTAACCAACAGATTCCTACAATTAGACTCTATAGATGAGGAAGTTCATAGTATAGGAAACAATACTGATGTGTGTAGTAACAATGATAGGTACAAGACATGGAAGATGTAAATATCAAGGTTGGAGCACAATAAGAATTGTACAGAATGAAAGAAATAGCCAATAGCCATATTTGGTGGACATCTGTTGAAAACTGAATACTGACTAAGCTCTTATGTAAATGTAATTGGAGTGGACAAAATGAGTATTATGTGGAATGGAGGGAAGTTATATGATACTTTATTGCTATCACCATAGAAATGTATAAATTCAAGACATTTTCAGATAAAACATTTCAGGTTTACTTTCAAGATTTCCATTTTAGTTGACAAAAAATTGAAAGAAAATTAATTACCCAATGAAGCACAAATTGGGATGGCAATTATAATACTATGATGAACTTCCTTTTTCTTGGACTTTGACTTTTGAGCTTTCAAAGGGAGACCTAAGTTCGGAGTCATAAGAAGAAAATATATATTCACTCACAACATGCATGTGAATTCCTTCATCAGCTGTGTCCTAATCACATAAACAGAAACAACTAAACTGTCCACTAGTGAATTAATAAAGAGGTTGTGATATATTGACATAATTTTAATATTATTCTGCTTTAAATAAAAAATGCTAGCTCTGGTGGGATGGCTTATCAGATAATATGCCCTACTGAGCCTGACAACTTGAATTCTATCCTCCTGCAACTTATCCTTTGACTTCTATATGCACATAATGGACAGTATATGCCTCCACACACACGAATAGATAGAAGCAATTATATGTACTTAAAAAATAACTAACAGATGCTAAGAATATAGCCATCCTGATAAGTAAACAACATCACTCTCAAAAGATGCACATTCTATATGGATCCAGTAAAATAACATTTAATGACAAAAAACTAAAAAGGGACAAAAATCAGAATGATAATTGTCCAGGGAATAAGAAGAGAACTGACTAGACAGAAACAATGAGACACACGAGGAGATATGTTGTGACGGAAACACCCTGTTTCTTATTTGTGGTGTTGGATATATGCCTAAATGTAATAGCCAAAATTTGAGTAGGACACCAGAAATTAGCATATTATAGTTTATAAACTGGGTTTTCCAAGGAAACACATGACTTAGTTGTTACATGCCCCAGGGGTTCTGGTGTTTAAACATGGCATTCAAATTAAATTTACTTACAAGCCTCTTTCTTTCTTTTTAATTTTTTGTACTTAAGTTTTATATTTATTTTCTTTTTTAATTACCATTTTTATTGGTTAATTTATTTATTTACATTTTGAATGTTGTCCCCCTTCCCAGTCTCCCCTCCTCAAACTCCCCATCCCATCCACTCTTCCCTTTGCCTCTATGAGGTTGCTCTTCCACCCACCCACCCACACACCCACTCCTGCCACACCACTTTAGCATCCCACTATGCAGAGACATCAAGCTTCCACAAGACCAAGGGTCTCCCCTCCCATTGATGCCAAATAAATTAATCCTCTCCTATATATGTAGCTGGAGCCATGAATCTGTAGCGAGAAATATTTTTAAAAAATGTCCGAACTCTTTCCTGTGTCTGCCATACCTGGAAAGCAAACAATCAGCCTGCTCAGTGAGGTTCTTGCCACCTCCACTGTGCTAATTTCAGGTCTATGGCAGTGGTGATCTAACTCTTTGGCGGGGTCAAACCATGCTCTTGAGAACCTGGTCACTGCTTCAGACTCTCTAAAGCAGTCTTGGCCACTCCCAGTATCTCTCTTGCCCCGCCTGACACCAAGTGTCAACAGAGTCCCACTCAGGGCTGTTATCACTTGCCTTTGAGCTAATCTCTTCTAGCTAGCTTTCTCAGTATCTCAGCTGCATTCGTTCTCCCTCCTCCATCAGTGGGCCTACATTCCACACATGTCACACTACCCATAGGTCACCAGTTCCTTTGGTTCCCTGACTGTGGTTCCCCAAATTACCCAGTAGAACAGACTCTCAACATTTAATTAATTTGGCAATAGATTTATCAATATTTAAAACACAAATTCAAGATATCAACACAATGAAAGCTTTCGCCAATACTTCTAACCTCATAATACATTCAAAAAGATGTCCCAAGCCATAGTGTCGTCCACTCCTGCCTTGACCTCCTCTCCCACGAACCTCCCCACATCTCCTTCTTCCCCCCTTCGCTACACGCCTTACTTCCTCATTCAATCACAGCCCTCTCCGTACTCATGAATTGGGCAGGAATATTCTTGTGACACTCTTAATCCCAGGGTCTTGGGTTTGTGCCTCACATTGGGTGCCATATGTAAATGTAATTAGTTAAAAAGAATCTTCCGCCAACTTTCTGCGGTGGTGCCAGACAATGCTTCTGATTTCTGATCCTGGTAGGGTCCTGCTCCGAGTGACTCAACATTCCCAGCAGTCCTCTCGCACCCACCGCTGCTGCCAAGTTAATCTCTCCAGAGGAGGTTCTAGGCTACTGCTGTGGTTCCTGCTTGTTTATCTCCCTTCCACCCACCATCCACTCATTCCAATTACCAGGTAAAGCTTCACTCTTAAACTTAAATAATTAACCAATTATATTTATGTATATGAAATTCCCAATTACAAGATGCCAATGTGCAATGATAAAATCTTATTCCTGTTTCTAACTTTTAGGTAAGTTTAAGTCTGATTCCATCTTGACAAGTATCTCTCTCTTCTCTCCTCTCCCTCTCCTCCTCCCCTTCTCCCTAGCTCTTTCTCCTCTCTCGTCTCCAATCACTGGTCTCTCACTACCTCAATGTGAATGGATAGGAGATATCTTGCAACATGGATCTCTCTATGGTTGGTGATATATTTCCTGGGAGCTCTGGAGGTTCTGGTTAGTTGATATTGTTGTTCTTTCTATGGGGTTGCAATCCCCCTCGGCTCTTTCAGCACTTCCCCTAACTCTTCCATTAAGGTCCTTGGGCCTAGATCAATTGTTGGCTGTGAGTATCTTCATCTGTATTAGGTGCTGGAAGAGCCTTTCAGGGAACAGTTATACTAGGCTTCTTGGCATCAGCAATAGTGTCTGGGTTTGGTGTTTGCAGATGGAATGAATCCCTAGGTGGGTTGGTCCCCACATGGTATCCTTCTGTCTTTGCTCTATTTTTTATCCCTGCATTTCCTTTACATAGGAATAAATCTAGGCTAAAAATGTTGACATGGGTGGATGGCCCAATTCTTTAATTGGGGGCCGTGCCTACTTGCTGGAGGTGGTTTCTGCAGGTTCCATCTGCCCTTTGTTGAGTATTTCAGCTAATGTCATTCCCATTGGGTTGGGTCCTAGGAACCTCTCACTTCTCTAGTGTTTGAGACTTTCTAGTGGATACCACCAGTTCTCCAAACCCCACTTTTACATATTTTTATTCATTTTCCTGACCCTCTGGATTTTTCTCCTGTATCTTCCAATACCTTATCCTGTCACTCCCCCATTTTACTCTCCCTCTCCTCAGTCCCTTCCAGGTCCCTCCCTCCCTCTACCTCCTGTAATTATTTTGTTCCCCTTTTTAAGTAGGACTGAAAGATCTACACTTTGTTTTCTTTCTTGTTAAAGCTTCATATGGTCTGTCAGTTGTATCATGGGTTTTCTGAGCATTTGGGCTAATATTCACTTATCAGTGAGTACATAGACTGTGTGTCCTTTTGTGTCTGAGTTTCCTCGCTGTGTATGGTATTTTCTATTTCCATCCATTTTCCTGCAAATTTCATGAAGTCATGGTTTTTAAAAACTAAGTAGTACTCCATTGTGTAAATATACCACATTTTCTGTCTCCATTTATCCATTGAAGAACATCTGGGTTCTTTTCAGCTTCTGGCTATTATTAAGGCTGTTATGAACATAGTGAAGCATGTGTCCTTGTTATATGTTGGAGCATCTTCTGGGTATATGCCCAGGAGTAGTAAGCTGGGTCCTTAGGTAGAACTATTTCTGATTTTCTGAGGAACTGCCAGATTGTTTTCCAGAGTGGTTGTACCAGCTTGCAGTCCCACGAGCAATGAAGGAGAGTTCCTCTTTCTCCACATCCTCACCAACATCTACTGTCACCTGAGTTTTTGATCTTAGTCATTCTGACTGGTGTGAGATGGAATCTCAGGGTTGTTTGAGTTTGTATCTCCCTGATGACTAAAGATGTTGAACATTTTTCTAGGTGCTTCTCTGTTATTCCAGATTTCTCAGTTCAGGGCCATTCCAGATTCCTCAATCAATTCCTGAAAGTTGAAAGATGGGCAATTCTCAAAGTCCAAGAAAAATCAAATAAATATCACAGAGTGTGTTCAAAATTGCCTGAAGTAGACATTACAGAAGAATCTTTGTGTATCAGACAGAATGGACTAAAATTTTCACAGTGCTAGAGCACAACCAGGAAATTGACAACATAAACTATTTCACCCAACAAAGTCAAGAGAAATGAAGACCTTAGAAGTGAGAAAATATATCTTTGTCAGGATTGATATAGAGGAACTTCTTAGAGGAATTTTATCATACTGAAAGAAGTAAAAACAATAGTGATTAATAAGAAAATGTAAGACAGCATAAAACAGAAAGTTAGAAGTATGAGAACACAGGAGGGTTCCTTTAATATAAGTATGCTCTGCAAACTGAAAACAGCACTAACCATGTCCAACAATATCCATAATTCAAATCAATTTAAATTAATTTTGTTTTTGGTTCAGTTCTCATCTTTATAATCACATTAGGTCACAGTCGCTTCAAAATACCTGATTATTTTCCGAAGATTTTATTTTTTTGTTGTTTTGTTTTTGAGAGAGAGTTTCTCTGTACAGTCCTGTCTGTCCTGGAACTCACTCTGTAGACCAGGCTGGCCTCAAACTCAGAAATCTGCCTGCCTCTGTCTCCCAAGTGCTGGGATTACAGGCATGTGCCACACTGCATGGCACAAAGATTTAAAAAAAAACAATACCATCTACCCCTCTTGATTTCTGTCCTCATAGCCTAAAGAGATCCCCTTTCTTCATTTATGTAATGTGTATTAAAATATTCTTCTTTCATGTTCTTCCATTTCAAGATCTTTTTAAGTCCTCCCAAAGTGATGCATGTAAATTTGCAAATTTAATTTTGAGCAAGGAAAGAAGCAAGAAGGAAGTTTTTAATGTTTGGTACAAATATAGAGAAGCTCAACTTAATATAAGATAAAGAAAAATTTTTACTAAGATGACACTGGATAGAAACAAATAAGAATATATAAAACATAGAAAACTGTCAAATATACCATCAGAATTCTGTCTCAAAATACTAGAAAAGGAAATGAAACTTTAAGTTAATAAAAGGAAAGAATTAAAAAATATAATAGCAGCAGCCAATGAAACGGAGCCCCAAACATTATTGTAAAATACCATATGTAAATAAGAAACTTTCAAGAAATCCAAAACTTAAGAAAATGATGAACCAGAGACTGCCCTACCTGGGGATCCATCCCATATACAGTTACCAAACCCAGACTCTATTGTGAATGTCAACAAGTGCTTGCTCACAGGAGCTTGAAATAGCTGTCTCCTGAAAGGCTCTGCCAGTGCCTGACAAATACAGAGGGGATTCTCTCAGCCAACCACTGGACTGAACACTGGGACTTCAATGGAGGAGCCAAAGATAGAACCCAAGGAGCTTAAGGGGTTTGCAGCCCCATAGGAGGAATAACAGTATGAACCAACCAGTACCCCCAGAGGTCCCAGGGACCTAACCACCAACCAAAGAGTACATATGGAGAGATCCATGGCTCCAGTCTCATGTGCAGCAGAGGATGACATTGTCAAACATCAATGAAAGGGGAGGCCCTTGGTCCTGTGAAGGCTTGTGGCCCCAGTATATGGGAATGCCAGGATAGGGAATTGGGAGTGGGTGGATTAGTGAGCAGGTGGAGAGGGAATGGCATAGGGATTTTATGGAGAGGAAACAAGGATAGGGGCAACATTTGAAATGTAAGTAAATAAAGCATCTAATTAAAAAGAGAAAATGATGAGCTCTTATAAAACAATTTGTTTATGTGAAAATATCAAGAAAATTCTTGACTAATTAAGGAATAAATAAAAAACAGTAAGATAAGCTTGCATAGATATGAAAAAGGACATAATATATTGATATAACAAAAGATCTTTGGAAATTATTATGAATAACTCATCTTATTTCATTCATTTTATTTATTCATCTTATATCCTGATCATCCAAATCACACAATCCCATACATACTTTCCTCTAAGTCCCACTCTTACAAATTCCTGCTTCCATTGCCTCCTCCCCTTCAGATAAGAGAGAGCCCCAAATGGGTACCATCCTTTCCTGGGATATTGAGTCACAGAAAGACTAATCACATCATCTCCCAATGAGTCCCAACAAGATAGCCCATTTAGGAGAAAGGGTCCATAGGCAGGCAAGGAAGCCAGATACAGCCCCTTCTCCAGTTGTTAGGAGACTGGCATGAAGACCAATCTGCATATCTGCTACAAATGCATAGGGGCCCTAGATCCAGTCTCTGCATAATCTTCGGTCAGTGGTTCAATCTCTGTGAGCCCTATGAGCCCAGATAAGTTGACTCTGTAGGCCTTCATGTGGTGACATTGATCCCTCTCGTTTGCTCTATTAGATCCCCCACTTTTGACAAGACTCCCCAAGCTTTGCCTGTTGTTTGTCTGTGCGTCTCTGCATCTGTTTCCATCAGCTGCAAGGTGAAGCAGACAGGAGACAATTATGCTAGGCTACTGTCTTCAAACATAGCAGAGTATCATTATAAGTGTCAGGGGGTTGGCCTTCTCACATGGGATAGCTTTTAAGTTGACATATTCATTGATGGGTCTTTTCCTCAGTCATTGCCCCATCTTTATCTCTGTGAATTTTGTAGGCAGGGAAAATATTGGGTCAAAGGTTTTGTGGGTGTTGATGGCCTTCTCCCTCCTTTGGATGTACTACCTTCAGTCTCCATATCCCATGCTGGTAGGTGTCTATGTTAGGGTCACTCTCATAAATGATCCGCACCTTCTCATGTCCAGATTTCTGAATAGGTCCAGAGATGTTTCCTACTCTTTTCAGTTATAACTTCCAGCCCTCTTTCACTCTTCTCTAACCACAACCCGATCCCCATCCCTGTTCCCCTCCTCACCCCTTCTCCCACCCAGGACCCTTACTATATCTACATAAGATGTATAATTTATTTCCTCTTTCGAATGAATTTCACAATCCTCCCTTGAGTCTTCTTTATTAACTTCTTTGGTTATGTGGATTGTAGCATGGTTATCCTGTTCTTTATGGCTAATGCGCACATAAGTGAGTACATACCACACATGACTTTCTGGGTCTGGGTTACATCACTCAGGATATACTTTTTAGCTCCATCCACTTTCCGGCAAATGCATGACGCATTTGTTTTTAATAACCAAATAATATTTCCTTGTAAAGATGTACCACATTTTCTTTATCATTCTTCAGTGGAGGAACACCTGAGTTGTTTATTTATAGCAACCTGTCTCTGGCTATTATAGATTAAAATACTTCAAACATATTTGAGCTAATATCCTTGTAGAATAGTGGGGCATCTTTTAGGTATACTTCCAGGAGTGGTATAGCTGGGTAATGGGGTAAAACTATTCTGTATTTTCTGAGAAACCATCTGATTAATTTCCAAAATGGTTGTACAAGTTTGTCCTCCCACCAGCACTCCATATCCTTGCCAGCAGGTGCTGTTACTTGAGTGTTTTGTCTTCGCCATCTTGATGGGTTTAAAATGGGAATTACAAGGTCATTTTCATATGCATTTCCCTGATATCTAAGAAGGCTGAACATTTATTTAAGTGCTTCTTGTCCACTCAAGATTCCTCTGTGGAGAATTCTCTGTTTAGCTGTGTACCCCATTTCTTAATTGGGTTATTTGGTTTGTTGGTGTCTAACTTCTTGATTTCTTCATATATTTTAGAACCTACCCCAAAATATATAAAGGCGTAAAATCTTTGTGAATGAATAATTTCCAACAGAAATACACCTAAAACATTTTTTTTCCACAGTGGACTGTACATCACTAACACTTAAATTCAAAGTCTATGCAGATATCTAATATTTAATGAATGTTAAGCAGTGTTACAAGGACATTACAGAGACTAGCTCATTTATATAACAAAGTATTAGTATGAGATGGACACCAAAATGTCTTCCAAGCCAATAGCATGTAGTCAGTACAACATGGTCTTCAAACCTTAGACTCTCAGACCATCTTAATCAGTAACTGAATTATATTCTGCTATTTGTGAGCTCAATGGCATCATACAAATCATTTAAGTCATTGCCTTAGTTTCACCATTTTTGAAGATGGGAGTAATAAAATGTTACTTGATAGAATTTCTTTGATGTGCTTAAGTATTGTAGAAATTAATTATCATAACATTTTAAACATCAAGGTCATTTCTTCTCTATCAAAATTATGTACCTAATGGTCACATTGTTTAAAATGGGAATAGGTGAGTTTAATACTTCTCAATGAGAACCTAAACAAATTGTCAAACTTGTCATTGCCTGTAAAATGAGTCTAAAATAATAAAACCTTCCGGGAACTCAAAATATAATTATTTGAAAGCATTCTGCACCCTTTTATCACATTTGTCATTCACTCTTAAATATAATTTTTCTACATAAAATAATGAACATTTACATTTAGTAAACTTCTGTAGTGTGCAAGTTGTCCTCATCTGTGACAAGACTCCTGGTTATACTCAAAGCCATATTTCAGTTGAACGTTCTGGTATTACTACTATCAGTGGAGCAAGGATGCATTTTGAAGTATGCCAGTGTAAAATGCTAATATGAACTTTGTTAATTCTTACAATAAGGCAAACTCACAAATGACAGCTAGTTAGAAAACAGCAGAGTGTGCTACTGGTCATGAAATCAACCTTGATAGCTTCAATTTGTTCTCTATTTTTATAAAGTAACAGACAGTAAGGAAAGTAATAACAAAACCTATCAAGATACTTGGTATAATCAAACTGTTTCTTATATACTCAAATATGATATACGTTACAGGACCATGTAACAGTTTTCTAAACTTTTGTGGTAAAGATTGTCCTTTACCACTAAAATCCCTGCTCCTATTCTTCACATAACAACTTTGTCTTCCTTTCTTTTTGATCTGTGTTGTCTCTCCCAGTTCCAACTTATACCTGAATTCAGAAGGGCACTGACAAGGACAAATGCCATTCTGATGCTGGCTCATCTTCATAAAGCACAAACTGGGAAGACTTAGATATGTCATACAAGAAACTTTCAAGAAAAGCATGTTCTGCGGTAACATTTTGATTCCTTTATGAAGCTTAACTTTTCACCGAACAATTTTCATGACAAGTTTCTCTTTGTGTATCAAGCAGGCTCTACCTCTCTTCTAAAACTGTACTGGTTTTTCTCATGTTCTATTTCCTCGTTGTCAAGGATTACAAAAATATCAACATGAAATGCTTTGCTACCTTAATGTGTGTTAATACAATGCACTTAGACACAAAATGTTTGTAAAAAAATTATGCTTTATTCTGTAGTTTTATTGAAGCTTGCATCAAATAATGCTACAGTAATTCTCCAAGGTACATCTCAAAAGTTATCAGAAATGTGTGTTTTATCTATTGTTAACTACTCTACAGGAAGCAAGTTTCTGGAGTGTGATATGGGCTTTCGATTGTTGTTCAAACCAACAATACTCCACATGCATGAGATGAAACATGAAGACTACAATGAACAGTGTTTCAACCAAACATGACAGATATAAATGCTGAAGAGCCAGCTTTTCTCATGAGATGATTTGTTATTTCAGTATAGCAGATCCAATTGAAAAAAAATGACTAGAAAAACACTTACATGTATATAAGGTAAATTTTCTGGACTGAATACAAAAAAAATAGTAGAATTCCCACTAAAATTGTCATTCAACCTCATTCTGAAGATGGAGATTGTATGCCCAAATAAAGGTAGGGACTTGGGAGGAAGAGAGGAAGGGGTGGGGGAAAAAGGGGACAGGATCAGGTATGGGAAGAGACTGGGATGATATACAGAAGGTCGGGAATTTGAACAGAGGTGTGTAGCAATGGGTGATGGGGAACTGGGTGTAGCCACCAGAAAGTCCCAGATACCAGGAAAGCAAGAGGCTCCCAGGAACCATCGGGGTGGACATTAGCTGAAATGCCCAACAAAGGAAAGGGAGAACCTGTAGAGATCATATCCAGAGATTAGGCACGGCCCCCGTTTGGAGTATTGGGCCACCCACTCATCTCCAAATTGTTAACACAGAATAGCTCCTGTCTAAAGGAAATACAGGCACAAAGTGTGGAGCAGAGACTGAAGGAAAGGAAAGGTGATCCAGAGATTACCCTACCTGCAGATCAATCCCATATACAGACACTATTTCAGATGCCAAGAAGTGCTTGCCGACAGGACTCTGATATAGCTGTTTCCTGAAAGGCTCTACCAGAGCCTGACAAATACAAAAGGAAATGTTCACAGCCAAGCATTGGACTGAGCATACAGTCAACAATATTAACCAACTAGAACCCCCAGAGCTCCCATGGACTAAACCACCAACCAAAGAGAACACATGGAGGGACACATGTCTATAGCAGGATATGTAACAGAGGATGGACTTGTCTGGAATCAGTGGAAGGAGAGTCCCTTGGTCCTGTGAAGACTAGATGCCCCAGTGTAGGGGAATGCCAGGACAGTGAGGTGGGAGTGGGTAGGTGGGTGGGGGAGCACCTGATAGAAGCAGGGTGAGGGGGAGGGGATGGGGGCTTCCAGAGGGGAAACCAGGAAAGGGGATAACATTTGAAATGTCAATGAACAAAATATCCCCCCCCAAAATACACACACACACACACACAAAAGCGATATAACTTTCCTGAAATGTATTGGTAGAAAACTTTTGAGATAAGGGAGAAAAGATATGTTATTTTTATTGAATTAATTTAATTCTTGCCAATGAGTTTAAATTTAAAAATTTGCACAACTAAAAAAATATCATAAACTGACTTGTTATGGAGTAGACTGTTTCTGTCTAAACTATTGAAACTGATGAATCCTACATTCATTTTCTTGAAGAGTAATTGCCTCACTTCCTAATGTATAACCCATCATTTTTGAGTGAGTATATTCCTTTTGGAAGCAGAACTTCTGTGCAACATAGACTTGCTTACTGTACGAAACAATCAAGGATTGCTATGATAGTGGAAAATGATTTAGGACTCATGTTAATAATGTGAAAACATAGTCTATGCAGTCATTTTTTTTAAATTCTCAACACTGATGTTGGAACAAAAAGCTTGATAATCCTGTGCATGGGTTCTATTAATTCAGGTAAACCACATTCACAGGTAATCTGTTTTAACAGACTAGATGTACATAAAAATCTGTTGGGCAATGACACAATAACATTTAACATTTGATTATTTAAAATGTAGTCAGTGTTCATCTGCCTGTAAAATATAGTATGTTCCTAAGCAAAAATACAATAAATGGACTGAAAGTGGGAAACTGAGTAAAAACTATGTAGAAAACAAAATTTAAGTGAGTAATATAATTAAATAATTGTGAATATAATTAGACATTCTTCCATTAAATCTCTAGAATCCTAAGGTGGACTTTAATTTAAATAACAATTAGTTTATTTGAAGACACATACTACATTTTAATATAATATTCATACACATAATGTAATTAATATAATAATGTGAATATACATTTTTACAATGATATTTGGTACATATCTTTATATGTACAACAAATTAAAATTGCCTAATCTGGTGAATATTAACACTAAAAAACAATGGTCCAATATTTAGATGAAATGAAAAACATAGAAAGGAACAATTTGTCTCATTCCTGAATAGCTAAAATTTTTATTAAGAGACAGTCAAGTATAATTTATATTTAGAAAGCCCTATATGTTGGAACAAGCTACTTTTAATAGTGAATTTTTAGGGTGTTAACAAAATCTTTTGTGTGTGTGAAACAAATCTTTTATTGTAATGTAATTTAAAGCTTATTAATGTATATTTCTCAGGCTTTTGAATATCATTTTGAGATAGTTATAAACAACTGGAAACCAAACAATCACATTGCGTTGGATAGTGTTGTGTTATCACAAATACGATGTGTTGCCTAACATAAAATAATACAGCTGCTAACTTCAAACTATTTGCTTAAAAAATATCTGTTTTACTCTTTACTCATAACACAGTAAGTTTATATCACATTTGTGAATTTAGTCTGAAGTGTGCACTGACATCATCTAATCCACAGGAGAAATCTTAAAGTGCATTGGGAAATCACAAAATATAATTGCTAATCTTCACATCATTTAAAAGAATCTTTTGCTTAATAGTGATTGAAAGGGATTCTCAAAGGTGCTGAGTCTAAGAGAATATTGCAAAGTATAGCCATTTTTATTCATTTTTAATGTAGTTAAAACTTCCATTGAGTGGCAATATCATTTTGTAAAAGCTTACTTTAGGTGGTAGTTTATTGCAATGTCAATTAAGTTTCTGACCTTTGATACTCAAATCTCATTTGTAAAGAGAAATAAGGCACAAACAATTAAAACTGGAAAGTAGATTGGCAGATTGTTATGGCATTAAAGGAACACCCCTGCAAAAGTAATCACTCATATTTCTGAGATTTTCTTTTCTTTTTTTCAATTTAGTACTTATTTATGAGTGTGGGTGCACGTCTTTGTATCTGCCACATATGTTTGGGCAGTTGCAGGGTCCAGAAGAGGATATTTGATTCCCAGGAGCTGGAATCATAGTCAGTATGAGCCATCAATTGTGGGTGCTAGGAATTAAACTAAGGTCATCTGGAAAATCACCAATAATTCTTAAATGCTAATCCATCTCTCCAGCCCTTAACATACTTCTTACAATTCCTTTATTGCCCATCACAACATTAATGCTACATTTAGTAATATCCAGCTTCTGAAATACTCTCATTTACTATTTTGGGGAAAGAAATAGCAGAGAGAAGGGACTAGAAAAGAAGAGACAGGAGAGGAATAGGAAAAGACTATGTATAGAAAGAATAAATATATACAGAGAATATAGATGTGTGAGAGAGAATGTGTGTGTGTGTGTGAGAGAGAGAGAGAGAGAGAGAGAGAGAGAGAGAGAGAGAGAGAGAGAGAGAGAGAGTTGTGACAGGTATATGTATTCCTCTATGTGAAGACTGTTATGGGAGAATAAGAATTTAATATGAGCCTGTTGGGCCTTTTAGGCAGAAATAGATTCTAAAAACTTTATACACCTAGGATATGATGTGTAATATCAAAACAGTTACTGGTAATTGGAATATGTAACCCTGTGGTATATTAAAAAAAACACCAAAATGCACTTACTAAAATAGAAAATGATGAGAAATTATTATCTAGGGGCAAAGTAAACATATTATAAGAATTATGAGCAGGAAATAAAACTGCAGTGTTTCAGAGTTCCTATACAAAATGCCCTACCCAAACATGGTTAGAGACCTTAACATTCTAATACAATAAATGAAGACAAGCTGTACTTCTCTATTCCAAAAGTGGCCTAAGGGAAGGGAAAATCTGATTGAACAACCTAGGAAAATGTGTCAAAGCTATTTGTTCTGAAAGCAATAACTTTATTTAAATCTTAAGCCTAGATATATTTTTTATAAAACATAGCAAAATTTGTGTGAGATATTTATATTAAACAAGTCCCATGGAACACTTTGTGTTTCTATTTTCAGTACATCCAGAGATTCTGTATTCCTGTTGTTCATAGGAATTAAAAGACTTCTCCCTAAAAATTATTTTCAGAACTATCATACTACACAATGTCCACAATGAGCCAGGATGCTGATACCATATCAATTATTGTGTCTTCCTCACTGTTCAATAACTCTTTGGTGGGTATTGGCTATGTATTCTATTAAAATGCTAAGGATTGAAAAAGATACACTCTCTGACTATAAAGACTATAATACTATTGTGAGAATTAAGAGAAAGACCACACGTATCAGTGACACTATAACAATTGGTCTTTAGGACAAACCTAAAGGTAGAAAAGATACGATGCTCTTGTTCAGGCGTTGGAGAATTATACTCTCATGCATGAATGCTTAACCCAAGGTGTGAATGGCAAGAAAAAAGGTAAGGCTGTTATACAAAGTGCTACACCATCCTTGCATAGGCGAGTAAGGACAAACTACCTTCTCTAACATAAAAATAGGGCAAATTATGAGAGGTTGTTGACTAGAATCTATTCTGAGCTTCAAGGTCACAGAACTTTTATAGTGTTGGAAGGAAAAATATTCTGACATTTCCTTCTCTGATATGAAAATAAAAACCTCCATGTTACAGATTGCATTATTGAATCTCATAAATTTCTTAGGTCTATCTTTTCATTGAAATTATATTTCAAGTGATTTAGCACAATTTTATCCTCTTCAGAAACATTTACTGGAACACAAATTATCTGATATCAAGTTAAGATTCAGGTTGAAATAAAATGTGTGTTCCATTAAATGTTTCTGAACAGGGTAAAATGACAGTAAATCATTAAAAATTTTCTCTATGAAGTAACTATTATGGTCATTCAGCTAGAAAAAGGGGTTAGTGCGTGAATAGAGAGTTCTCAGACGAAATAGTGACGATAAGTGACTTTGAAAAACAACACTTAAAAGCTTTACGGACAATAATGTCTATGTTAATGGATGAAACTCTGAAATGTCACTCCCATTCTTTCCTGAATATGGGAGATTCTCAGTTTTATAATATTAAGGATCATATTTGAAATGGTGTGTAGGATATCTCTGAATTCAGGAGCAATGTAATAAAAGAAGGAAGTGCAACAGCAAAATAAAAGGATCACCACGTATATCAAGAGGGCTTGAAATAAAATCACAGTCAACAGAATGGAGACTAGCAGTAGGTATTTCCTCTTCACGTTCCAATATTCCTATTTACAGACATTGATGACACATTGTTCTGTAATCACTTACAATATATCAATATTGATAAAAAAATTTCTTCTACTAACAGTGGATAGGAATCATTGCAACATTTGTCTTTATCTTCTGCAGCTGTATCATGGCTGCCCTGAGACTTTTCAAAGGTGAGAAAAATTTCAGTTAGGGTTGCACAATTCACAAAATTTGTAAGTAAAATATTTAGAATGGTTGCAAGAGGAAGTATAAAGCAGAGAAAAGTCTGAGGAGTGACTGCTTTAAGGGTTTATAAATGTAAGAAGAAAATTTCTTTGAGATAACATTCCATGAAAATCCAAAAGAAATCAAAGAGTTAATCATCTATATATCTTGGGGAGAAGAATTGTTTAGAGAAAAGATCTTTAACAGGATTCCAGAGATAGCATGTATAACACAGGTCCCGTTTAATTTATTAATATCCAATTAAAAATGAGGATATCAAACAAAGAAAATTAAAAGTAACTACAGCCCAGAATGTATTTCTCAGTTTAATTGCCTATATTATTTTTTCTCTTACTTTTCCACATGAAGATGCTGCCCCCTGAAGTTGCATGAGACAGCATAGCCTAGAGTACACTAGAACTAATTCATCCAAAAAAACTCTATTCCAACTGAACTCTGATCTTCTCTTTCATGAATTTCAAATTTCCACAATTGTCAAGAAAAGAGAAAAATCTGGCCTCTGGTTTCAGTCTCCAGCTTGGGTCCATCCTCTGGCACAGTATGCCATACCCAAGTGGCACAGGAAGACAGCTTAACCACCAAGGAGTGCAGAAAAATCGGTAGCACAGGTAAAACCATGCCTGTTGCTCAGAGGTTCAAGCCTGGAAACCTGTGGCAGAAGACCTCCAGTTTCATTATCCAACTTGGGTCCATCCTCTGGCACAGGCTTGCCATAACCAAGTGGTGCACAAAGGTAGCTAACCACTCAGGAGTGCAGAGAGGCAGGGCAGCACAGGTAGGACCACCCCTGCTGCTCAGAGGAAACAACTGAAACCCTGAAGACACAAGAGCCTAGGAATAGACTGGGACAGGAGTCTTCCGATTACCACCTGTATCCAGAGTTGATTGGGGCCACAGAGCTACATATCCAAATGCAACCACAAGAGAGTGGGTCTCCCAGAAGTACCTACATACCTGTGTACAAAGAGAGAACAGGTCTCCCAGGAGCACAGATTGAGAGGCTTACATGACAGATAAGCCACAGGCAGAGAGAGGAACACCAGCTAACACCAGAGATAACCAGATGGCAAAAGGAAAACACAAGAACATCACCAACAGAAACCAAGGTAACATGGCACCATCTGAACCAAGTTCTCTAAAAACAGCAAGTCCTGGATACCCCAACACAACAGAAAAGTAGGAATTGGATTTAAAATCACATCTAATGATGCTGATAGAGGATTTCAAGAAGGACATAAATAACTCCCTTAAAGAAGTACAGGAGAACATGAGTCAACAGGTAGAAGCCCTTAAAAATGAAACACAAAAATTGCATAAAGAAATACAGGTGAACAGGGGTCAACAGGCAGAAGTCCTGAAAGAGGAAACACAAAAATCCCTTAAAGAATTACAGGAAAACACAAACAAAAAAAAAATGAAGGAACTGAACCAGATCATCTAGGATCTAAAAACGGAAGTAGAAACAACAAAGAAATCACAAAGGGAGACAACTTTGGAGACAGAAACCTTGGAAAGAAATCAGGAGGCATAAATGCAAACATCAACACAGAATACAAGAGATAGAAGAAAAAATCTTAGGTGCTGTAGATACCATAGAAAGCATTGACTCAACAATCAAAGAAAATACAAAATGCAAAAAGCTTGTAACCCAAAACATCCAGGAAATCCAGGACACAATGAGAAGACCAAGCCTAAGGATTATAGGTGTAGAAGAGAGCAAAGATTTACATCTAAAAGGGCCAGTAAATATCTTCAACAAAATTATAGAAGAAAATTTCCCTAACCTAAAGAGAGAGATGCCTATGAACATACAATAAGTCTACAAAACTCCAAAGAGACTAGACCAGAACAGAAACTCCTCCCTCACATAATAATCAAAACACCAAATATACCAAGCAAAGGAAGAATATTAAAAGCAGTAAGAGAAAAAGGCCAAGTAACACATAAAGGAAGACCTATCAGAATTACCCCAGACTTCTCACCAGAGACCATGAAAGCTAGAAGATCCTGGTCAGATCTCATACAAACTCTAAGAGAACACAAATGCCAGTCTAGACTACTATACCTAGCAAAAGTCTCAATCACCATAAATGTAGAAAGCAAGATATTCCATGATAAACCTAAATTTATAGCATATCATTCCATAAATCCAGCCCTACAAAGGATAACAGATGGAAAATGCCAATGTAAGAAGGGCAACTATACCCTAGAAGAAGCAAGATAGTAATCTTCTTTCAACACACCCAAAAGAAGATAACCACTCAAACATAAAAATAACATCAAAAATAACAGGAAACAACAATCATTATTCCTTAATATCTCTTAACATCAGTGGACTCAATTCCCCAATAAAAAGAAATAGACTAACAGACTGGATAGGTAAACAGGACCCAGCATTTTGCTGCATACAGGAAACACACCTCAGTGTCAAAGACAAACACTACCTCAGAGTAAAAGGCTGGAAAACAATTTTCCAAGCAAATGGTCCCAGGAAACAAGTTGGAGTAGCCATTCTAATATTGGATAAAATTGACTTTCAACCAAAGGTCATCACAAAGACACGGAAGGACACTTCATACTTATCAAAGGAAAAATCCACCAAGAAGAACTCTCAATTCTGAACTTCTATGCACCAAATGCAAGGGAACCCCCATTTGTAAAAGAAACATTACTAAAGCTCAAAGCACACATTGCACCTCACACAATAATTGTGGGTGACTTAAACACTCCACTCTTCTAAATGAGTCCCATTGTGATCAGGGAAACACAAACTAAAAAGAGACACAGTGAAACTAACTGAAGAATGGGACCAAATGGAATATATATATATATAAAACATTTCATCCTAAATCAAAAGAATATACCTTCCTCTCAGTACATCATGGTGGTATGTTCTCCAAAATTGAACATATAATTGATCATTAAATAGACCTCAACATATATAAGAATATCAAGCTATTCTCATGCCTCCTATCAGACCACTATGGAATAAGGGTGGTCTTCAACAGCAGCAAAAACAACAGAAAGCCCACATACACATGGAAGCTGAACAATATTCTACTCAGTGATACATTGGTCAAGAAAGAAATAAGGAAAGAAATCAAAAACTTTTTAGAATTTAATGAAAATGAAGGCACAACATAGCCAAACTTATGGGACACAAATAAAGCAGTGCTAAGAGGCAACCTTATTGCCCTGAGTGACTCCAAAAAGAAACTGGAGCGAGCATATACCAGCAGCTTAACTGCACACCTGAAAGCTGTAGAACAGCAAGAAGCTACTACACCCAAGAGGAGTAGAAGACAGGACATCATCAAACTCAGGATTGAAATCAACCAAGTAGAAACAAAAAGAACCATACAAAGAATCAACAAAACCAGGAGCTGGTTCTTTGAGAAAATCAATAAGATAGATAAACCCTTAGCCAGACTAACCAGAGGGCACAGAGAGCAGTATCTAAATTAACAAAATCAGAAATGAAAAGGGAGCTATAACAAGAGAAACTGAGGAAATTAAAAAATCATCAGATCTGACTGCAAAAGCCTATACTCAACACAACTGAAAAATCAGAAGGAAATGGACAATTCCCTAGACAGTTACCAAATACCAAAATTAAATCAGGATCAGATAGACCATCTAAACAGTCCCATAACCCCTAAAGAAATAGAAGGGCCATTGCAAGTATCTCAACCAAAAAAAGTACAGAATCAGATGGGTTTAGTGCAGAATTTCATCAGACTTTCAAAGAAGACCTAACACTAATACTCTTCAAACTATTCCACAAAATAGAAACAGAAGGAACACTACCAAACTCGTTCTATGAAACCACAATTTCGCTGATATCAAAACCACACAAAGATCCCACAAAGAAAGAAAACTTCAGACCAATTTCCCTTATGAATATCAATGCAAGAATACTCAATAAAATTCTTGCCAACTGAATCCAAGAACACATCAAAACAATTGTTCACCACGATCAAGTAGGCTTCATCCCAGGGAAGCATGGAAGTTTCAATATACGGAAAACCATCAATGTAATCTACTACAGAAACAACTCAAAGGGAAAAAAAAACACATGGTCATTTCATTAGATGCTGAGAAAGCATTTGACAAAATTCAGCAACCCTTCATGTTAAAAGCCTTGGAAAGATCAGTAATTCAAGACCCATAACTAAACGTAGTAAAAGTAATATACAGCAAACCAGTAGCCAACATCAAACTAAATGGAGAGAAACTTGAAGCAATCCCACTAAAATCAGGGACTATATAAGGCTGCCATCTCTCTCGATATCTATTCAATATGGTACTTGAAGTTCAAGCTAGAGCAATTAGACAACAAAAGGAGGTCAAAGGGTTACAAATTGGAAAGGAAGAAGTCAAACTATCACTATTTGCTGATGATATGATAGTATAATTAAGCGACCCCAAAAAACTCCACCAGAGAACTCCTACAGTTGATAAACAACTTCAGCAATGTGGCCTGATACAAAATTAACTCAAACAAATTAACATTCCTATACTCAAAGAATAAGCAGGCTGAGAATGAAATTAGGGAAATGACACCCTTCAAAATAGTCACAAATAATAAAATGTGTCTTAGTGTGACTCTAACCAAACAAGTGAAAAGATCTGTATGACAAGAACTTCAAGTTTCCAAAGAAAGAAATTGAAGAAGACCTCAGAAGATGGAAAGATTTCCTATGCCCATGGATTGGTAGGTTTAATATAATAAAAATGGCCATCTTGACAAAAGCAATATACAGATTAAATGTAATCCCCATCAAAATCCCAACTCAGTTCTTCATAGCGTTAGAAAGAGCAATTCAAAAATTCACCTGGAATAACAAAAAGCCCAGTATAGCGAAAACTATTCTTAACAGTAAAAGAGCTTCTGTGGGAATCAATATCCCAGACCTCAAGCAGTACTACAGAGAAATAGTGGTAAAAACTGCATGGTAATTGTACAGCGACAGGCAGGTAGATCAATGCAATAGAACTGGAGAAGCAGAAAAGAACCCATGCCCCTATGTCACTTGATCTTTGATCAAGGAGCTAAAACCATCCAGTGGAAAAAAAATAGCCTTTCAACAAAGGCTTAACTAGCAACTAGCATGCAGAAGAATGCAAATCAATCCATTCTTATCTTCTTGTAATAAGCTCAAATCAAAGTGGTTCAAACCTCACATAATATCAAAACACTGAAACTATTGAAAAGAAACTGGGGAAGAGCCTTGAACACATGGACACAGGGAAAAATTTCCTGAGCAGAACACCAATATCCTATGCCCTAAGATCAAGAATTGACAAATGAGACCTCATAAAATTACAAAGTTTCTGTAAGGCAAAGGACACTGTCAATAGGACAAAATGGCAACCAAATAATTGGGAACAGATCTTTACCAACCCTACATCTGACAGAGGGCTAATATCCAATAGATGCAAAGAACTCAAGAAGTTAGACTCCAGAGAACCAAATAACCCTATTAAAAATGGAGTACAGTGCTAAACAAAGAATTTTCACCTGAGGAATATCGAATGGCTGAGAAACACCTAAATAAATGTTCAACATTCTTACTCATCAGGGAAATGCAAATCAAAGCAGCTCTGTGATTTCACCTTACACCAGTCAGAATGACCAAGATCAAAAACTCAGGTGACAGCCGATGCTGGAGAGGTTGTGAAGAAAGAGGAACACTCCTCTACTTCTGGTGGGATTGCAAGCTGGTACAACCTCTCTAGACACCAGTTTGGCAGTTCCTCAGAAAACTGTACATAATACTACCAGAAGACTCTGCTATACCACTCCTGGGCATATACCCAGAGGATTCTCTAGCATGTAATAAGGACATAAACTCCACTATATGCATAGCAGCCCTATTTATAATACCCAGAAGCTTGAAAGAATCCCGATATCCCTCAACAGAGGAATGGATTCAGTAAATGTGTTATATGTACCCAATGGAGTACTATTCGGCCATTGAAAACAATGAATTCATGAAATTCTTAGACAAATGGATGGAATGGAAAGTATCATCCTGAGTAAGGTAACCCAATCACAAAAGAACACACATGGTATGTACTCACTGATAAGTGGATATCTAGTGCAGAATCTTGGAATACTCAAGACACATTTCACATATCAAATGATGCCCAGGAAGGAGGAAGAACAAAGTATGGATACTTGGGTCCTTTGTAAAAAGGGGGAACAAAATACCCACAGTAGGAGATACAGAGACCAAAGGGGGAGCAGAGCCTGAGGGAAAGACCATCCAGAGACTACCCCACCCAGGGATCCATCCTATATATATTTACAAATCCCAGACACTATTATCAATGCCAAGTGCTTGCTGACTGGAGCTGGATATAGCTGTCACCTGGGAGGCTCTGCTAGTGCATGAGAAATACTGCAGGGGATCTCAGCCAGCAACTGAACTGAGCACAGGGTCCCCAATGGAGGACCTAGAAAAAGGACCCAAGGAGCTGTAGGGGTTTGCAGCACCACAGGAGGAACAACTATATGAATCACCCAGTACTCCCAGAGCTCCCAAGGACAAAACCATCAACTAAAGAGTACACATGTAGTTACCCATGGCTCCAGACACATAGTCATCAGAGGATGGTCTTGTTAGACACCAAATGTAGGAGAGGCCCTTGATCCTGGAAAGACTTAATGCCATAGTGTAGAGGAATACCAGGACAGGGAAGCAGGGGAGGGTTGATTGGGCAAGGGGAGATGGCTTATGGGATTTTTCAGGGCAGGGTCGAACCAGAAAGGGGACAACATTTGAAATTTAAATGAAGAATATATCTAATAATTAAAAAAAGAGAGAGAGAAATCTGCCAAATGGAGAGAATTGAAGCCCAGGCTGGTCTTGAACTCATGATCCTCCGGCCTCTGCCTCCTTCAGCAAATCATACTGGCATGTGCCACCACAACTGGCATAGACAGAATTGTAAACATGTGAGAAAAGATTAGTACCAGAACCTGTAAAGAATTCAGATACGCCAAAAGACAAAGAGTAACAATACACCAGATGGATATTCAAGTGTCCACAAGTACTGACAGCTCTTATCTTCTGTTAGCAGTTATATAAACTAATATATGGCACTGGTTTTAATAAAAATGCCCCAAATATACTCACGTAACTGAATATTTCTTTCATGTTGGTGGTTCTACTTCTGTAAGTATGGGAGGTGTGACCTCACAGGAGGAAGGATGTCACTGGAGGAAAACTTTAAGAATGTAGAGACATGATACTCTGTCATTTCTAGATAACTTTTTCTGGTTTGAGGATGTGGTTGTTTCAAGATGTATTCATTCCGCTCTTATACTAGCTTCCACGCATGCTGCCTATTGCCTTCACTCCACCATCGTGGACTCTAATCATCTGGGATGATAAGCCTACATACATTTCTTCTGTTGATTGTCTTTCGTCATGGTATTTTATCACAGCAATATAAAAGTATCCAAAACGTATGCATCTTCATCTTTAAAAAATAAGCAAACACCATAGGATGACTGTGCTCATTAAAGAAAACAACACACTCATCTCTATAAAATTTCATGGAAATTAACAATGGCTCTGAGATGGGGGAATTTTCCCATATATCCGAGGCACATGAACTTTCACTGTGGCTATAGGAATCATACAAGTCTCTTCCCTGACTATGAAATGTTTACCTTTAAATGTGTTTAAAGAAATAGCTTTGATGTTCAGAGCCCAGCTGTGGATGAATTTGCCCAGAGTACTTACTTAAAATTTAAAAACTGTTACAAATCTTAATTAGGTTAAATCCATGTCAGTGAAGGTAAGCACAGAATAAACTGATACATGAACAAATACAGTATATCATAGCCTCGGTTTGTTGCCAAAATTTCCTCTGATACAAAATGTTAACCCTGTAGAATGAATAAACAGCCAAATGGGTTAGAAAATAAGAAGCGGGGTTAGAAAACCTGGGATGCCTTTAAATGGCCACTAACAATTTTTTGCAAATAGTACCAAATACATTTATGAGTGCTGATAAATAAGTCAGATCCCCTCAAATGCCTAAAGATGACTAGAAGCATCTGATCTTGGAAAAAAATAAAGGTTGAGGGTTTTCTAAAGGTTCTGTTTGTGTGTGTACTTTTGTGTTCAGGTGTGTGACGCATGTATGTAAATGGGTTGTGTACAAATGATTAAGTAGTTACATGGAAAAGAGGTTGGAATGACTTTGTTCACTATGTTTATAACACACTGTGTGGGAGCCTTGTGTATGATAAGGCATCTCATTCACCTCCAGCCTCAGGATAAAGCATCAACTGGAACAAACCCTAAGCCCACATGCAGTTCAACATTGGGCCTATGTGCTCCTGATTCCCAGGTACCAGATGTATAATCTCTATAGAACAATTTACCAAGTGGAATCCGCAACACCCTAGCACTGCATAAGGAAAGCAGGGGCATGCTAATCAGGTACATTTTTGTTTTCAAGTGAGTGTTAGAGAGATGCTCAGTACTCCTAGTGGAAACCCCATGTTAGACTCAATCTTGTACTTTGTTATTGTTCTTGTTATGCAAGCATAACAATATATTTAATAACATCAGGAACTTGATTTTGCACCATGGTATGGTCCTCAATTTGGCCTAGTCATTGGTTGGTCATTCCTTCAGTCTCTGTTCTCTTTGTACCTGCAAATCATGTAGGCAGGACACATTCTAGGTCTAAGGTTTTGTGGGTGGGTTGCTGTCATCTCTCCAGCTACAGAAAGTGGCCACTTCAGAATTCATGTTCCCCACTCCTAGGAGTCTTAGCTAGAGTCATCATTAACACCCTGGGACCTCCTTCCACTCCTTGGCCTCTGGCATTTCCTAGAGATAGTCCTACCCATCATTTAAATTTCTCTTCTCTCTTCCCTGCTCTCCCTCTCAACACCCTGATCTCCCCTCCCACATCCCCCTCCACATCTCTCCCATCCAGTTTCCTCCCTCCATCTACTTTCACTATCTATTTTTACTTCCCCTTCCAAGAAATATTCAACCATCTTCTCCTGTACTCTCCTTGTTATTTGGTTTCCTTAGGTCAGTGAAACTGAACAACTACTGTAAGTCTAGGGACACCATCAATAGGACAAAATACCACTCCAAAAATTGGAAAAAGATCTTCATTAACCCTACATCTGACAGAGGGCTACCATCCAAAAAAATATAAAGAACTCAATAAATTAAACTCCACCAACCCAAATAAACCAATTAAAAATGAGGTAGAGAAATAAAAAGAGAATTCTCAAAAGGGGAATCTTTACTGGCCAAGAAGCACTTAAGGAAATGTTCAGTCTCCTTAGTCATCAGGGAAATGAAAATCAAAACAGCTCTGACTGAGATTCTACCTTAAGCCCATCAGAATTGCTAAAATCAAAAAAATCAAGAGATAGCACATGCTGGTAAGGATGTAAACTTTTACGTCCATTCTGAAAATCAATCTGTCAGTTTCTCAGAAATTGGGAATATTTCCACCTCAAGACCCAGTTATTCTACTCCTGGGCATAAACCCAAAAAGATGCTCCATTATGCCAGAAGGACACTTGTTCAACTACGTTCATAGCAGCTTTATTTGTAATAGTAAAAAACTAGAAGCAACCTAGATGCTCCTCAATTGAAGAATAGATACAGATACCTTGGTTCCTTTACACAATGGAATACTACTCAGCAATTAAAAACAAGAACAGCATGACTTTCAAAGGCAAATGAATGTAACTAGAACATATCATATTGAGTGAGGTAACCCAGATCCAAAAGGATGTGCATGGTACGTACTCACTGATAAATGAATTTTAGTTACTCATACTTTTAAAAGACTGAGAAGAATTGTAATTTCTTGCTATTAGTGAAGGGAAACAATCGTTAAAGGACACAAGGTTACTATTAGGAATCTGTGGATGCCACTCAGGGAGTTGCTAGGGCTTGGAGCTCTATCCCCTTTCTTCCCTCAGGTATCCATCAGAGAGGCTGGAGTAAAATTAGTCCCCGTAGGTATGAGTTGAGTGAATAACACAGTAATATTTTCTTGAATTAGGTATAATGCTTTAAGTCAAGTTGCTTAATTTAAGGAAAATAATTCTAAATTAGTGCTTTTCTCTTTTTATTACAATTTTATTTTGCTTTATTATGCTGGAATGTAGCTAAGGATAATGTGCCACTGTGCATGCCAGAAGTCACACTGAGAGCTGCCCACGTCTTATTCCATGCTCACAGAATCTCTTTTAAGTCTGTATTTTAGTTATTTCTGCCTATGCACATAGAAAGATAAGGAATCTTAATCATAGTGTGACAAAGAGAAAGCCAAAGTTGTACATTGAATATTCTTTCTATTAGCCATTAAGCCACATGTCTCAATGACTTTAGTAGGCAAACAAGAAAACCAGATTTAGGATTGTCTCAAACCACTATGATTATCAATTCTATCAGGTAGCAGAAGACAAGGTATTTGGTTGTCTTAGCATTCCTTGTGGCAGAGGACATAGTAAAGCACCAGGATTTTATATGTTGCTGCTGTCCTAACCACTGTCCTTGTCAGTGGTCTGGAAAGATCTGAGGAGGTGGCTCGGTGGATAAAGTACTTGATTTACAAGCAAGAAGACCTGAGTAAGATTCACATAACCCACTTACAATCTCAGCACCAGGAGGAAAAAACAGTAGGATCTCTATGGCTTAATTCCTAGGCAGTTTAACCTAAACTGAGCTCCAGGATACATTTAGAGATCTTGTCTCCAAACAAACATTGAAAGAACAAATAAGTAAATGGATGTCAATTCAGGGCACCCTCCAGCCTCCGCATACTAGTGTGTGCATGCATGCACATGCTTGTACACATACACAATCTCTCTCTCTCTCTCTCTCTCTCTCTCTCTCTCTCTCTCTCTCTCTCTCTCTCTCTCTCTCTCTCTCTCTCTCACACACACACACACACACACACACACACACCACACAAAGTTTGGAAATAATGAAATAGCATTTTGTGACATATGAGCCCATAAGTGGGCACAGTTTAAAGAAGTCCAGTTCACAAGAAAAAGAAATTTGATACATTTGTGAAACTATGAGAGGTAGGGAAGTTCTAAAATTCAGAATAGAAACAGATTTAGTTTGGGTTTTCCCATGGATGAGATTACTCCATAGCTGCTCTAATCTAAAAATCTGATACTCATATTTCTCTTTAGTCAGGACCTCGGATTATTTGCTTCACTTCACTTTCCAAATAACAGTCCTTGAAAATAAAGGCAGGAGAAGTATAATTTTTTTTCTGGCATTTCCGAAATGATTTCCTTAAATAATACTCATTTTCCTCATAGGTTGTATAAAGCTAAATACAGATGTCAGCTGCCCCAAGAAGGCAGTGTTTAAAAGTCCTTTTGAGGACTAGGGAACCTGTGGTTGCTGAAGAGGAAATGTACCTTGTTACAAGGCAACATAAATGAGACTGAATTACTTCATTAAAAAAGATAACTACTGTTCCTGCATAAAACCAGAGTTCTCCAAACCCACAGAAGAGTGACAAAATGTAGGTATTATGGTAATGAAAGGGACAATCATCGATGACTTTCCAAAACCTGTTCAGTCATTAAATGAGCAATTTTAATAAGTGGGTCCTTGTAGCTTGTGAAATGTTACTGAGCCCACTGTGCTGTGGACTCCTTCTAGCATTCACCATAGAGAAACAGAACAACAATGTTCTGGTCACTGCTACTCAAGTTTTACCTGTTTAAAATGCTATGACCTCAACAAGCATTGCCATTTAAACAAGCATGGTAAAGTTTGATCTGTTCTCTTCCTTTCTTTGTTAGTTGTTCACTTCCCACCCTGGCTTTGTGTGTGTGTGTGTGTGTGTGTGTGTGTGTGTGTGTGTGTGTGTGTGTGTGTGTATGTGTATGTATCCGTGTAGGTATGTGAGAAACCAAGAGAAAGAATAGAAAATCTCAATATGGTTTTTATTGTAAAACCCTTCAATATCAAATATTGGTCAGTATTTTGAAGCTTCTGTTGAGATATGACATTCTAAAATGATTTTATAGCTATATAAACATCTACTATACCCTTTGGAGGGAAGTATTTAATTAAAAATTAAATGTTTTCCAGAAAATTAGACATAGCTCAGCTTCAGATCTATAGAGATTAAATAAACCGAACAGTATGCGCTAATATTAGGCATTTTGTACTTGCATACTTACAAAAGATTTCAGATTTTTTGAATATAGTTTGAATAAATCAGAAAACAGTTTTGATCTCTGACTCACTCTCAGCGATTCCTATAAGTAAAATTGACACTCATGAGCCTGGCACTCTAGAGTTGTTAAATAGAATGCCTAGATTGACACCTCCAAAATTTTAAATTTTAGAAAATTTGATGGGTGACTTTAAGATACATTCAAGATTGAGAATCATTGACATACAAACACTCATATTATCAGTAAGGCAGGTTTTATTAAAGACTTTGTTTAAACCAAAGCTATTAGTAGGGCTAAGATGTTAAAGCCAAAGGTATTTGACTTTGAGTCACATAGACTGCTATAATATGTCAGTAAAGAAAATGATACAAATAAGCTAAGCTTGCAGTAAAATAGAAATCACAAATTAAATAATCACAGAACTAAGAAAAGAAAGAGAATTTCCTCAGCTTTTAGGAGATCAAAAGATAGAGGAACACTGGAGATGTTTCCAGGCCTGATCTTTTTACCAACTAAATGTGAAGTCACAGAGCCAAGGGTAAGAGAGACAAGGCCAGGATTCAGGTTTGACCCTAAGAGGTTGTCTATGTGGCTCAGGAACAGAGTAGGTAATTACTGTGTATTGTCTTTGGATTCAATTCCCAGGACCATACACAGGCACACAGGCACACACACACACACACACACACACACACACACACACACACACGAACACACACGGGACGATTTGATAAGTATTAATTAATAAAATGATTAAGCCTTTATAACTAAGCCTAGCAGTTAGAAAACCAATGCCATCACTAATTTTATATAGAACATGTACAATATGCTCATTCTGAGAAGACTTAGTCCTCCCAGAATCACAATAAGGTAGGAAGCATAATTCCTATTTTGAAGAGAAAGATTATGTACAATAGAGAAGCAGAGACACTCCCAAAGATTCAGCCAGTAATCAAAGCCAGCATTCCATCCTAAGCAGTCATAAATGGAGACACAGGATCCACACAGAACAGAAACAAGAGCAGCTTTGCATTTTCCCGTGGATATTTTAATTGTGGCTTGAATGGATTAAGACACTCCTAGGTACAGGTATGCCTCTGAGGGTATTTCCAGAAATTATTCACTAAACGATAAGACCTACACTGAGTGTAGACAATGTCACTTTCTAGGCTAGGTTCTAGGATTAAAAAAAAAAAGCAGGAGAAAGAAAAAGAAAAAGAAGAAGAAAAAAAAACAAACAAACAAAACAAACTATCCAAGTTCCAGAAAGGCCCTTTCTGCTTCCTGATCCACCCAGATGTGTAAAAGTGGCTCCCATGATCTCCCACGTGATAGATTATTTTCTGACCTGTGAGAGCAATATTTAATAAGACAACAAAGAATAAAACTAGCTAATACAGCTTCTCATTTTGAAAAACTATCACATAAGTATAATTTCCCACTGCTCAAGTCTCAAACCTCGGTAATCATAAACTCACTTTGTAGGTAAAGTTTAAAGTCTTAGACAAAAGAGGGAGGGAAGGGGGCTTATGGGACTTTCGGGGAGGGAGGAAACGGGAAAGGGGAAATGATTTTGAATGTAAATAAAAAAAACTTAGAAAATAAAATAAAATTAAAAAAAAATAAAGTCTTAGACACAAAGCCGAGACCTGGAAAGGGAAGAATGTAACTGGATAATTGAAAATTAATAATTTCAAAACTCTATGTGTATCTAAACCTGAAGGGAAGAGGTTAATGACGGTATAGCAGGATTCCCAAGGAGGAAGCCTTCTTGGTGAGCCTAGACCATAAGAGTTCCAGCCATTTCAGTCATTTCTGCCTAGCATGCTGATCCACTTCCCATTCTCTGTCTTCAACCCTGACTCAAGACTTTTTTGAAATTCAAAACACGTTACTAAAATAATCCCTCCTAAAATCAAGGGATCAAAACTTACATGCACAAACTGGTTATTTTCTTATCCGTCTAGATTATTTCCATGAATATTTATTTCTAGCTTTAGAACAACCCGATGCCTCCTGCATATTAGTTGTGCATATCAGAACTTACTTTCTAGGAAGAATAAAACCTGTGGCATCTCTCCTTCTTATCAAAGTTGCTTATTTCTTATATATTTTATATTATTCCGTTGAAGACAACATCCTTCATTGCCAGAAATTAATTTTTGATTCTATGACCATGTTAATACATATTAGTTTTTTGTTTTTTATCCTAGAGAAAGTTGACCCAGAGGAGAAAGTATGGATTTCATATACAATTTTGTATATATTTTTGCACCAAGTTAGTCTTGTCAGGCCAAGTTCATTCCTCATTTTTATTCTCCCTCATCCCTCTATGTTTAAAAGTGATCTTAAACCCCTAGAGCAGCACATTGCATTGGGAGATACAAGAACCCCTAGCAGCAAAAAATATAGAAATGATGTGATAAAAAAACACTTTGGGGACACATGTGGTATTAAAATCCCATCCAACCTCATTGTCTATTCCTGAGGATGGGACGATCATTTTGCAACATGTTCTCAAAGGATGTGCATACTATTTTTTTTTATTTGAAGAAGAATTTACTGGGTCCAAATAAATAAAATAGCTTAGACTACTGCTATCAAATTTGCTCCAGAAGACTTTCTTAAGCCTGATAGAGGTATGTAAATTTTAATAGTTCATTGTTATATAAAAAGTAGAATAAGAATTTAAAAATATAATTATCTGCTCAACAGTTTTAAGAGTTAGAATTATAATCTTAGGCTTCTTGCGTGTTGTATCTGGGATCTCAAAAGACTGCCATTAAGTTGTATGCTGCAATGTTTTAACCAAGCAAGAAGAAGAGTCAAAGAGAAATGACAAGAAATGCATACCGAGGCAAGTGTGATACACATTTGCACAAAAAGGTATCCCAGAAAAACACAAATCTGGAAGCAATATTATATACACAAATGGCCTGTAATGTTAAAAGAAGGGCAAATAAATAAATAAATAAATAAATAAATAAATAAATAAAATGCCTTGACTTAACATTATGAGACAAAGAATCTCCCAAGACACTGAGATTGTTGTGCATTGGTCATCTACTGATTGTGATATGCCTACTCATAAGACTGCTTTGCTGCCTCAGGGATACTCTCTCGGGGAAAAAAAAACCAAAACATTTTATTTGTTAGGGGCTATCAATTGGTGGTTGAGTCTGGGTTAGGAATTTGGGTCATTTATCCTCATGTCCTTTCAGCTTTAGGGCCCCATCTACCCCATCTACTACAGCCCAATGCAGGCCCTATGCCTGCTCCTCAATCTCTGATGTCATATGTTTGCCAGCCTTATTTTGTCTAGAAGGCTGTGTGATTCCTTCATGTCCTCCACCCCCTCCATCTCTTTCACTCTTCTCTCCTCTACTTCTACATAGTTCTCTGAGTAGAAGAATTTAATGAAAACATCCTATTAAGAATAGAGTATTCCAAGTCTTTCACTTTCTGCCTATTGTCTGCCTCTGAGACTCTATTTGTTCCCATCTGATATAGAAAGTGGCTTCTCTGATGATGGTTGAGTAAGGTACAGAATGCCCTTAGGAGACAATTGGTTGCTATGTTCCTTTAATAGAACAGTAGTATCTGGCTTTCTCCTAAGTCCCTGACCTGATATAGTCTCAGATTCCTGATCACCCAAAAAGTATTGGGTATTGGTTGTATCATATTGTGTAGGCTTATCTCAAGTCAGATATTGATTAATTATTCTCTCAAGCTTTGTACCATTATTGCACCAGCATATTCTTTTAGGCAGCTTACTATTGTAGATCAAAGAATTTATAAATGTATTGGTGTTTTTATTTCTCCTTCCGTAGAGTACAGAGTGCTGTCTGATACCATGAATAATGCTCCATAGAGGTAAAGGCTCTAAGAAGGTACCAATGGACTTCTCCATGTTTGATTAGTTGTATAGGTGTTGTCTTTAGTAATAAGGTATTACAATCTGTTTGTAGGGTACAATCCACAATTTTGACAGTAGCTTATGCTGTTTGCAGATGAGTTTTCAGCTAAGGGTGTATGAATATCTGTGCTTCCCTCCTAAAACCTCAACACACGCTCTCAAGGTTAGGTGAATGTTTGAATATTCAAGACCCAGAGACTGGATGGTTCAGGAACCTAGGGTAAAACCCACACTACTGGTCAGAAAAAAGTAGCAATAAAATTACTCCCAGTGACATTCTGCTACACCCACAGATCCTTGCTTTGCTCAGGATGATCAGAGAAGTTTTTCTCCTGCGTCAACTGGTAATAAACATAGAGACTCACAGTCACACATTATGCAGAAAAGGATAGAAACTGGAATACTCAGACCTAAATGTAATGTGGCTATCAAAACCCTCCTTTCATGGGTTTCAGGGAACCCCATGGAAGTAGTGGAAAGAGCATAAGAGACAGAATGGATGGAGGACACAAAATAATTCAAGGCCTTCTGCATCAACATGATCAAAGTTCATATGAACTCAGAGACAGGCAACACAGGACATGCACCAGGTCTGCACCAAGTCCTCGATGTATAGATTAGGGCTTCCAATTCAGTGAGTTTATGGTATTCTGGAGTGTGGGAATGAGTGAATCTCTAATATTTGTGCCTTTTTTTGGGCTCTTTACCTTCCATTTTTTGTCAAATTCCAAGGTGATAGTTTTTGTTTTCCTGTTATATTTTATTATATTTTAATATATTTAATCTTATTATCATTCCTTAAATGCCTTTTTGATTTCTAAAAAAAAACAGAAAAGGAGGGCATCTGTTTGGGAGGGGAGTTTGGAGGAACTATGAAGGATAGAGGGAAAGAAAATTCAAAACAGAATATAGTGTATGAGGAAAAAATCTTGTTTCAAGAAAAGAAAAAAGAAATAAATAATTAAAAGCACATTATATGAAATTCTAGAAGAACTGATAAAAATAATTTCAAGAAACTGACAGACTATATTAAAAGAAAACAAACTACTATTTGTAATGAACAACTTTCAAAATGTTGAAGATAGCTCTTTGAAGTAATACTAACATTAATTTATAGTAATCCATACTTAGAAACATTTGTAAACAATAAAATCTTTTTAGCAATATGAAGCTAAGACAGATTTTTTCAAAGTGAATGAATATAGAAGAAATGTTAATTATTACTATCCTGTCATCCAGTTATCAGAACACTATGTGGAGAAATAAAGCTAATAGTGGCTAATTTTTTAAAAAGAAAAAGAAAATTTGACAAAATTATTTCATCCTTAGTAGAATAGTGTTCAAATCCTAATTCTGAGTTAAATTAGAAGAATAGAAAGATCTATAATAGTAATAGAAAAAGATATGTGTCATTATGCACAATCTTACAAAAAAAAAAAGTTTAGAACTTAGATGGTTAGCCTTGGCATTCCAGAACACTATTTTATATCCACTGGAAAAATAGTACTACTAACGCTACAGAAGTATCCAACTGCTTTTTGATTGGATTTAAGGACTGAAGTACAACATGGAACCCATAGCTTACAATGCTTGTGAGTTCAAGGCCTGTGTCTAAGTACATCATTGGCCACAGGGGAAAAACTATCACAATTATTTTGAGAAATGAACATACTATAAATGGCTCATGATAGGTTATAAATCAGTACCAATAAATCAGTACATTATCAACACTTATAGAAGTGCTTAAGATGATGTAAATTAACATATAGATTTACTGCTGTTAAAATATGCAGTTTTTGAAAAAGAGCCTAGGGAGAGCCCAATTCTAAATGGAGTGTACGTTATACCCCTCCTTGAACATTCAAGTTTCTATGTAGAATAGGGGGCAGAAGAATTGTAAGAACTTGAGAAGGTAGATGGTTTCAACAAGACAGCATTTCCAGACACAAAAGAGCAGAAGCATATATGCACAAACCTTGCACAAGCTCAAGTCAGACAGAAGTTTGAGAAGGGAAGGTAGACACTCATTCTTACCCTTAGCTCAGGAAGTGTTGACATTTAGTTGCTTCTGGGAAAGAGAACATGAGTAATCTTCAATAGTATGACATCTGCTATTAACCATACACCAAGGTAACCTCCATGCCCAGAAATAGCCAGATAATGCAGACTAGATATCATTAATTTAAAGACAAGGAAGATGGGAAAAGGAATCATGAAAATCAGTAGGTAGAGAGGTTGAAAGGGATCTGAGTGGTATTTGGAGAGGGGTGAATGATGAAGAGGATCAGAAAACACTGTATAAAATCTGAAAAGAATTAATGAAAATATTTCAGAATATATATACATATATAGTTTAAATATAATTTTTTCATATGTGCTCACATGTGTCCTCATAGTACCAAAAACCAACTAAAAATACCATAACAACAGACTTGAAAGCCTGCTCTTCAGGTGTTGGTCAAGGTTGCCCAAGAGACACCCAACATATTATACGTTTTTACTCTTATATTTTGCTTCCCACTAAATTTGGAAGGACTGATTTTTTCTTATACTTCAAATACAGGAGCTGGAAATGACCTGAGTGCTTCTTCCCTGTATATCAGTTTTCATGGTACCAGAAGGTGCTATGTCATCTTCCATGTTGAGTGATCAAGTGTCCTTCCACTCTGGGATCATTCACTAGCATGCAACATCATCATTAAAGCCTTAGCTTTAGCTCTAAGAAAGGGGAAAGAGATGTCCAACGTTTAAAGAGGAAGGGATAAATTATCCTCAAGGTGTTCCACAGAAAAATGACCCAGATCTTTGGTCCACTTTGTATCTCTTCTTTCAGAAATACATTCTTGGACACATTCTATACCCTCAGCCCCGCTGAGAGTTCTCATCTTTAGCAGCACTACATATGGAGTCTTTCAGTACAGATACTGGTTACCTAGCAGCTTTCCATTTTCCTTAGTAGAATCCTCTCCTTTTCTCTATTTCCACTTACTGAATGTTCTCTTTCTTCCCACATGATCATGTTTTCATATTAATTTTGCTTTTTCCTACAATGCTTTAAACATTGCCAGGTTCACGTTTGCCCCATTTAGTCATCTTACAACTTCCTGTTTTATGTCCCTGCTGTGAAGGGCACTTTGAACAAAGTAAACCATGATGACCAGTGATGGAAATCCCAGCTTGGGACACAGGGGAACAGTGGCCACTATGCCAGCTTGAGCTGCAAAGTGGAACTCTGGTTTAATTAAAAATAAACACATAATTTATCTCAGTACAGTTCTTATTCTGTGTGCCTATGGTTGGAGATTCTATAAAGAAGTCAATAGCCTACAAGTTTTAGCACAATAATCTAGGAGAATTAATGTTATGGAGAAAGTTACTAGGAGTTATTTGAAAATTAAGAGACCAAGTAAATTAATGTTTATGGAGGGAAGACAAAGTAACTTTGTCAAATGCATATAGACCAGGTGGTAGAAACAAAGCTGACAACCACTGAGAGAGAATATTGAGTGATTTATTGGGTCATACTATGCTAAAGTCCATGTGTATTAGGGTTTAACATATATGTTTATAAACAATTACTTCCTAAATTCACCTCTAACATTTTATGCTTAACATTTCATCTCAATTAAATGCAAAGCACTTTTTTCAAATAATTGTGCTCTTAGCTTTCGCAGTTTTTCTCAGTGGTATTATCAAATAGAATACAAATATCATTAGTCAAACAGGTCAAAATAAGGAGAAAAGAGTGCAAATGAGTACTATTTAATAGACGATGTTAACATTTCCATTTTCTTCAATGATATCATTAAAACCCTTACTGACTATTAATTTTCAGGTAATATATTTTAAAAGGAAATAATTAATCTTTCATTTTAGATTTTTTTTCCATGTGTATAATCACGTGCATGACTTCAGGTGCTTGTGGAGGCCAGAAGAAAGTGTAAGATCACTTGGAACTGGAATTAGAGGCAGTTGTTAGCTTTCTGATATGGGTGCTGAGAACTGAACTACAGTATGATGAAAGAACAGCATCTCTGTGATTGCTAAGCCACATTTCCAGCTTAACCCCAATAACCATTTAGTGGCTGATTCTGTCTTCCCCTATCGCTAACTGTTTGGGTCTGGATTCAATATAGTGTATTACTACTTACGAGACAATTGCCTTCTCTAAACATTTCTTCTGCCTCTAAAGCCTGAAATAATTCTGCTGTTTCAAAAAATCAATTCAGTAAATATCTTATAATGGGACTCCTTGCTGTTTAAAATGTGTGCTATACAGTACAGGAAAGGATAGGTATTCATAAAATAAAGAAGCAAAATTGCTCTTAACAATGGATCCCAGTGCCTGATATTCATTGCTTTTGAAAGCTCTGGTTTAAGTTTGTATAAGAGAAAGATATGTGAAGCTTCAATAAAACACATAAAATTTCAAAATACATGGAACATTCATTACTTCCAATACGGTTTTCTTAGAAAATTACATGGATTTCAAGGGACATGGGGGATCTTACACACACACACACACACACACACACACACAAACACCAATAACTGAGAACTTAGGCTGCATGGCCTGAATAAATTCTTAGCTCTACCATTAATAGTCTGGTAAATGTTATTTATTTTCCTTTTGCCTATATATATAAATATTTATATATATGCATGTATATGTACATATATATTACATGGCAATATATGCATACACATATATGTGTGCATATATATATAGTACCTGATGATAATAATAATTAATAATATTTATCTCAGAATTCTATTAAATGTATCAATGCTAATGTTGACGGTTTACACCTGGCATATATGCGGATAATTTAGTTGCTTGAGAAAGAACAAAATCTCATTATTATAATTTTTAAGGCAAAAGAAAATATCTTAAACCTATAACAGAAAATTAAGGGATTGTGTAATTTATAGAATATCATGTCCAAGTGGCTAAAGTCATGATTACTGATATAAGTCACAGGAACACAAGTAGAAAATATTTTAAGGGAAATGAAAAATAAAAAACAAAGCATTTGTTGATATTTTATACAAAATTACTCAACTCTCTGTAATACGCATAAAAACAGATGTTGGCAATTTATTTTAAAGCATAAAAATGTCAACTTCTCTCAGAGTCTCTATATAATTCATTTTTTAAAGGAAAATAAACTTCACAATGCTATAACTGAAATATCAACTAAAGTGTTTACAGAGCTTTCTATCAGAGGAATTCTTTGTTCTACATTTTACACCTGATAAAAAAATAATGAAACAGCTTAGTGGTTGGAACACTGAGAAATTCAAGTTTGCATTGAAATAGCATAATTTTATAACAAAGTACAAAATGCCAAGCATGGACAGTTTGCCGCCTACTGTAATTACTTTTAAAAGAACACACCAAAGAACATTTTAATAAACACAATTTCACACAAAAGACCATAAACATAGACAGAATACTGAAAAAGAAAGTGTCAGGACTATTGAGACTTAAGTGAGTCATATCATGGGTCCTACAAAGAAGTTTAGCAGTACATAGATTAAGGAGAGATTTCAAAAGTCCACAATGACAACAGAAACAACAACAAAAGTCAAAGGAGATATCAGGCATTATGATACCAAACATTGGAGAACCATTATATATATATAAAATGCATGTGTTCCATAGTCATTAATTTTGTATAGGTACACCTATAAGCAATAAATGACAAGAAAGATTTCCTACAACATAGCTTAAATTCTCCAGTATTTTACACAGAGACTTAATAACTTCTAGGAGAACAAATGTGATAGGATCAATGTCCAGAAAGTGTTATGAAGGGCAGAAATAGGGTGTGAGCATCTTCTATTCTATCAGAGACTGGGGGTGAGAGCTGTTGAGACAGATTTGGGACTAGTTCATTTCTTGAAAGCACTGAACTGTGCTACAAAGCATTTCATTTGCTAGTTCAGTGCTCTCCATAAAGGGTCTACCAAATTATCATGGTAGAGATCATATTTCCTTTGTTATTGAATTACTCTGAATAGTGCTAATTGTTCTCTTAAATTAAGAAATCCAATCTTTTTTTAATTATGCCCAAAATTCTTTGTACTATAGAGTATTAAATACTTATCAACAGTAAGTACAGTATTAAGTATAAGCATTGTGTTGTTTGAGTTCCTGCTTATTACTGAACAAAAATAAACAGTGTCAGTGAATTTGCAAGACAAGATTTCTGTGGATTTAAGATCTGTATGATGCAACTAAAAATAATTATAATTCCTTAATTTGTTGTATATTTAATTCAAGAGAAACTATTGCTATTGATTACACAGTAGCCACTCCTTGTGAACTAAAATTTAAATAACCAATGAAAACTTAGGAAGGGCGGAGAAGTGATTAACAATCACCTACTGGGATGGGAGAGATCTAGTATTTTGTAGGCTTAGATTTTTCAAAACCTATTTTTAATAAGGGCTCATAAAGGCTTAACATCTCTTCTAGCCCATCATTTATCAGAGGTGGAAAGGAAAGGTTAAAAAGAGCAAAGGAGAGAGAAGCGAGAGGGGGTTGAATGGGGAAAAGAGGGAGGGAAGGGGACTTATGGGACTTTCAGGAAGGGAGGAAACAGGAAAGGGGAAATGATTTTGAATGTAAATAAAAAATCTTAGAAAATAAAAAAAAGAGCAAAGGAGGATGTACACCTTATTAACCTATTTAGAAACGTTTCTTTGGAATAAATTCAATGTGTATTGTCAGGAGGTGAGCAGTTTCATTTACATGAATCAGCAGTGGTAGCTTGATTCACTCACAAACACTATTCATCAATCAGCAATGTTAGGACTTGTAAGCATCATTCACAAATCAGCAAGGACAGATTGACCTAGAAGAGACTGCAAGGATCTGGCAATCAGCCTGAGTCCTCAGAAGCCACTGGAACACCACGAGATTTATGGTGTATTTCTCTCTATGAAGTCATGACAAACGATGACCAACAAGGAATGGTAAGGCATACTAATATCAACCACCATCAGCTAAGCACAATAATCGCCAGCAAACAATGGCATTAATTAATTGAATTAATACTATCTAGCACTGTCCATGGTCCATTGGGTTATGTCTATGTCCTTTCCAAATATGACATGTTCTCTCAAGTATCTGCTCTAGCAAAATTTATCATGCCCTTTTTCCAGGCTGCCTCCAGAAAAACACCATTTGTCTGTCATTAGCAAAACATCCTCCCATGTGTCGGCTTCAGCATAAACATTCTCTCACAAGAATTTTCAGAAAAACATCACATGACACAACTGAATCTCCAAAGAAACTAGACATTTCCACTTCATTTCTTCAGTGTACCTGCCAATTTCTATGACATAAATACATTAGCATAGATTATTTTAAATTAAACAGACTCTTATCCCAGTAAATGATATTGGAAAGAAATGTAAAGCAACACACCATTGTGTTTCCAGGATATTTATTGCATTTATGTTAACAATTTGTTCAGGACCCACATACCATACACTAGAATTCCCTGTGGGATCTTCCTTGGAGAGAGACCGATAACTAAAATCAATAAAAATTGCATCAAATATTACATACTATGTTATGATGTTCCTGGAAGAGATGTCTTGAATTGGAAGTACCATGGATCTTTTTTTTTTTTGCCACAATGTAAGGAATAAGAAAAACTTTGGCTTCCAAAGATTTGATGCATGTCCTTGGTTTTGGGGTTGCAGATCTGTTTTATATACAAGGATCTTAGTGATGATGGAATGTATACCTCATCTTATATATTATATATTGACAGCTTTAAAGTAGATAAAGTTTTATTCTAAAATATATTTAATAAGTGATATAAGCAGTATCTAGAGAGTGTTAAAGTATTTCAAGGGCTCTGTAGACAGACAGTGTTTTCAAACGCTATCATCTATAGATCCTAGGGAATATGCAGAACCTGGCTAGATGCATAAGAAGAAGACATTCAAATACAAAACATATTACAGAATAGAGAATGTAGATTATGATTAGTCTGAAGCATTCCATATACTTTAGTTGAGTTGATAAGAAAAGTGAGTGACCAGAGTGTAGACTGAAGGAATACAAAAGGAAGACAAATACAGGGCAATCTTTACATCCTTGTGAATTAGAAAGGCAACTGGACTAGGAAAGTGATATATAAATGCTCTTTGTTGTATTGTTGAGTTGTATACTAAAAAAATAAAATAAAATAAAATACATTACCAAAGATTCTGCAGTAATAAAGCAAATGAAAGTGGAAGAGAATACATACTTCTGAATTGCAAATCACTGCCCCCTCCAGGCAGTATTGCATTACTCCTCCAGCTTGTGGCATGAGCAGAACACGATGACTTTTCCATAAGAGTGAATGGATGATTTGGAAAGAGATAAGTCCATAGTGTAGAAAACTGCAAAATATTGCCTCAAGTAGATGGTCAGGGATACCCGAGCAGTCATCCCATGTTGACCTGGTGTTGTTTTTTATGAAGAAATGGGATGGCACTCTGTCATAATCTTCCTCTCAAAAATCCATATCTGCCAATTAATCCCTAGGAGGTAGGATAAGGAAATGTCTGAATCAATGTTTGAATCAATCTGAATCAATTCAAATTGTATCAACTTAGATCTTTCTTTTTCTTTCTTTATCTCCTTGGCTTTTTTTTTTCTTCATTGCACACACACACACACACACACACACACACACATATATAATATATTTTTCTTCATTGCATATACATATATGTATGTGTGTGTGTATGTGTGTGTGTGTGTGTATGTATGTGTGTGTGTGTGTGTGTGTGTGTGTGTGCTTATACACACATATTTGAGTCTTCTTCCATTCCAGCTCTTAAATAGATTGCATCAGAATGTTACTTCGGGGTATCTGGGGAAGTTTTTCTCACCCTGGAAGTCATAGAGCTTCACATATCCATGTCCCCTTCATTACTTAGAAAATAGTGAAAGAGCATAGAATCTATTGTGGCTTAATGGGATCATCATCTATATTATTAATTTCCTAAAATCTTAAAATAAATACTTAAAAACAGTCTATGCTTATTAGTGGTTCATTGGGTGGATTAGTTATCCCTCAGTCATGATAGACTCTCATGTAGTACTCTTATTTATCCATCTCGATGAAATCTCAGGCTTCCTTACCTTGAGACATTTATCACTAATTAACAATTAATACTGAAATAATCTCCCCAACATGTCCTTAGCCCTTTGAGTATGTTTACCTAAGAGACTCCTTAGAATTAATTGAAAGTTTTCTTAGGTTAGCTACAGTTGAGTCCTATTCTGAAAACCTGAACCTGGATCAGTGTTGATTTTGCATAATTCTAAAGTATAAGTGTATCAAAAAGTTCCCATCACATATCTTTCACTATTTAGGGGTTATTCTTTATATGCAGCTGTGAAATTAGAGTCAAAAATTATAACTGAACTATGATGTAAGCTACTGAATATGAGAAAATATTGAACACTTAAACTGTTGCAAATATTTGTGTATTATATACTTTACATGAGATCACACAAATATAGTTCACAAAATTGATCCTATTATTAGTATTTTGAACAGTAATCACCATCATATCATTTTCTGGAGAGTAATCTGTTTGCATGGGTCACTTTTCTGTTTATATTTTTTGGAAAAGAACATTTATGTTACCCATTTGAAGTCTTCATTACCATGGTAATCCATCCAGGAAAAAAAATAACTATCTCCAGAAATATCAAGTTATCAAGACTTTGTCTGGAAAGATAATTATTGGAACTAGAAATGACTTGTCTTGTCAATTTTAGCATAAAATAATCCATTTGGAATTTATGAATTTCTTTGTTGATTATCTGTTCTTCCATTCATTTGTTTGTTTGCTTGTTTGCTTGCTTTCCTGTTTGCTTGTTCAGACAGAGCTCCCTCTGTAACCCAAGCTGTCTTGGAATTTGCTATAGACTACGATCAGCCCAAATTGTTAAGAATCCTCACCTCTTCTTCTACCTCTACACCTCCCTCTGACTCTGCTCATGCCTCTGCCTCTGCCTCTCCCGCTCAATTGCTGGAAGTGTAAGAGTGTGGCATCATGTCCAACAAATATTTTTGTCTCTAATTATGTACAGCTTTCATGATCTCAGCACATAAGTTGTTTATTCTTCAAGGATGTTTCTATCAGCTCACTGATATTCATTGTTCTACCTTATTATAACATCAAATTTCCTCAATTTTATTCAGCATTGCATTCAGAGAAGCATGCATGTGACCAAGTTACTCAAAATTTTAAAGTACTTCAACTTTGAACTTAAATCTTGTTTGTGCTATCAACTTACTCTTTGATAAGCAATAAAATTCTATTTGCTTAGAGAAAGATTATATTGTAATTTCATCGAGGATTCAGTTATCAACATTATAAAAATATAAAAATGGGGAAATTTTATAACTTTTGGCATAGCCAGATCAGATATCATTTTTCTTTTTATTAAAAATAGATATTTTTTTCTCACATAACATATTCTGATTATAGTTTCTCCAACATCTACTCCTCCTGTTTCTTCCCCAATTTCCCTCCCATCTGGATCCATCTTGTTTCTGTCTCTCATTAGAAAACCAACAAGCTATAACTTACTTGATGGCTAATATTCACTACATACTACATTGATCTTTCAGATTTGGATTATCTCATTCAAGATGAATTTTCTTCGAATTCCATTCATTTGCATATACATTTCTTGGTGTCATTTTTTTCAAAGACTATGTAATACTCCATTGTAAATGTACCACATTTTCTTTATCTATTCTTCTGTTTAGGAAAATTTAAGTTGTTTCCAATTTATGGTTATTATGAATAGAACCACAATGTACAGGCTTGAGCAAATGCTTGTAGCAAATAGTATGATGAGTTGTCTAGGGGGATGCATTGATCTCCCTGGGAGGGGTAACTAAAAGAGATTTTATGAGCAGACAGGGGTAGTTTGGGACAGGAAGAATATCAGATGGGTCATGAGATGGTGTGTACAAAGAGAAAGTGCTGGAAGAAGCACATGTATATCAGTGTAAACATACATGAACAGGTATCCTGCAGGCTACCAAAAGAGAAAAAGAAACAACACAACCACAAGACATTTGATCCTCCATCTGCCCTGCCTTCAAAATATTCTAGGAAAATGGAGGCACAGAACTTGTGGGAATAGCCAAACAATGTCTAATTTGACTTAAAACCTACTGTGCGGGAAGGAACCTATACCAAATTCTACTTAGGTAAGTAAGAACCAGAGACTAGATATCCCAGAGTCCTAGAACAAAACCAAACACTACTGATTTGAAAAATAAATAGTCTCAATAAAATGATTGCTAAAAATATTATACTATACTCATAGATCAGTGACTCATTCAATCATTATCAGAGATACCTTTTCCAATGGCAGATGAGAACAGTTGCAGAAATCTAAAACCAAGATGCCCCTCCACCCAGAGATCAGGAAAATAGAAAAGTTGGATAGATTGTAAGAGCCAGAGGAAACAGAGGACACCAGTAGAACAAGGCCCTCTGAATCAACTAAACAAGCCACATATAAGGACACAGGTTCTGTATCAGCAAGCTAGGCTGACTTGGGTCTGCATCAGGTCTTCTGTATATATAGTAAAGGTATTAGTTTAGAATATTTATTGGAATCTTGACTGTGAGAACAAATGTGTCTCTGGTTTCTTATGCTTCCTCTTAAGGACTCTTTTCTTCCTGTTGGATTTGATACAACATTTTTTGTTTTGTTTTATTATATTTCATTTCATTATGTTAGGTTGTTGTCTCTTAGAAGCACGTTCTTTTTTAATGAGGGATAGAAAGTAAGTGGATCCAGAGGGGAGGGGAGGAGAGGGGAGGGGAGGAGAAACTGAAAGTATTGTAGGGATAGAAAACTGTAATCAGGATGTACTGTATGAGAAAATATTCTATTTTCAATAAAAATTATTAAGAAAATAGGAAAAGACAGGCTTCTAAGGGACAATAATAAAATATAGTATAATAAGATAAAACAAAAATTAATACACTAGATTAGGACAAATCAAACAAACAGAAGAAAATGAACCAAACACAGTCATAAGAAACAGAGACACATTAATTACCACATACAGGAATTGCACAAGAACTTAATTAGAAGACATAATATGTATATAAAAGACTTATAACAAAATAAGAAAAATATATACATAAAAATTAATAAATAATAAAATAAATGTGAAAAATAATGTCTGGCATAATTTCATAAGACAAGAAACCTTTAAAGATGTCATTGAGTTCATTTTCTGTTGGCCATCTATTGCTGGGTATGCAGCCAACAATTAAGAATATTACTTTCCCAGTGAAATTTTCCTTGGAGAAAACTACATTTGCATTTACAAGAGGTTATTAATTGGCAATAGTTTCAGGGTTAGGAATAGGTGCATGTGTCTACTTTTAGCTACAGGATCTCATCTAGTGCAGAGCTCTGTAGGCACTGTGGGTCTTGTTTGAGTCTCTGTGAGCTCATATATGGGTCAATATTGTTGATTTAAAGGGCATAGTTTCCATGATGTCCTCCAACCTCTTTGACTCTTACTATCCTTGTGCCTCTTTTTGGTGGGGTTCCATGAGATCTGAAAGGAGGTATTTGATATAGATACCTTATGTAAGGCTGTGTGTTCCAAGTTCTCTCATTGTCTACATAATGTCTGCTGTGGGTCTCTGTATTTGTTCTCATCTTCTGCAAGAGAAAGCTTCTCTGATGATGGTTGAGCAAGGCAATGTTCTATGAGTATAACAGAATATCATTTGGAATCATTTCATTGTTACTTGTTTTTAGTAGTAGTAGTAGTGGTAGTAGTAGTGGTAGTGGTAGTGGTATTGGTAGTGGTATTGGTAGTGGTAGTGGTAGTCTCTTCCTACCCCAGTGAAAACAGTCGATGACATTATGTTTATTAATTAAATAAACAAGTAATCATCTTTTTGTGAAATTAATATAAGAAATTTCTTCTCCACGGTTTCAAGATGCTACATTCCTGAAACTATCCAATTTATGATGGAACATGGGGATATATTCTGACTCTGGAAGATAATGATGACAGTTAAATTATAGTGCCCACTACCTACTCTATTTTTTCATTCTTTAAAAATTGATATAAGTTATTTGGGAAGGAATACAAATGCCAGGAGAATGAGGAAACACAAGGCAAAATAAGAACACTTTAAATTGCCATAATCTAGAAGTGGAAATGGGAAAATCATAACTAATTATTAAATCAAATCATGTTAAATCAGAACTAGATTGTATAAACTGTTTAGTAATTTGATAGCCTAACAAAGTAGCCATTACCTAATGATGACAGCTATTTACCCAGATGGAAAGTCACAGGGAATTGGAACAACTGCCACAGGGCATTAATCAGCAAAGCCATCAGGAATGGCCCCCTCTGCCTACCAAATCAGTCATGATTAGTAGGGGTGGTTCAAGTTCAAAGGGCTGAAAAGTTAGACAGCATGCTCTTGGTCCCAAGACCAGGAGACTGCTGTTCTCCAATCTGTTTGCCTCAGAGTTTTATGAGCTGGATACAATAAGATTGAAGGTATGAGAAAACCAGCTCGGGTGAGGTAAACTGTCCTGTTTGATCATTTTAAAGTCATTATAGAAACTTTTAAAGTGGCTATGTTTCTTTAAAATGTGAAACTGTCTGCTTCGTGCTCTAGAATGTATTCCTTCCTTTCACCTCACTGTCCATTTTGTCTGTGATGCTCAGCTCATGACTTTTCTGATTTTCTTTATATCCCTACACAATTGCATTTATTAAGTTGACTATCACGAATATCATAGAATGACACATAAAGTGTAGGTATTATCAAATGAACACAGAAAGGAAAATTTAAGAAACTTCTATTTTGCTCTTGCTCCTGTTTCCTGCTTGCTTCTCTCTTGCCCTCTTGGGTTCTCTCCCCTCCCCCCTCTCTCCATGTGGTCATGGCCTCTACTCCTCTACTCTCTCCTTCTCTCTGCCTTTCTCTGCCTCTACTACCCTCTTAACCTCCCTCCACATGCCCTGAATAAACTCTATTCTATACTAAATAAAAAAAGAAAAAAGAAACTTCTGTTTTTAAAAACTTTCTTTTTTTTTTGGTTTTGGTAATTTGTCTTTAATTTGTACATTTGGCAATTCATGGGCATTTAGAAAGTACTTTTTTGCAAGCTTGTCAATTTTATATTGTCATTTATCTTCACATTTATTTATTTATATCCCTTCTTTTCATTTAATCTTTCTTTTAGAGTCCAGATTTTATTCCCTTCCCACTCCATCCTCCGAATATTCCACATCCCATACCTCTTTCCCAAGCCCCTGTCTCTACAAGGATGTCCGCATCTTCCTGGACGTTCAACATTTGCAATAAAAAGAGGACCTCTCCAAGAGGAATGTACCTGGTAATAAAATAACTAGATCATGATTAAAGTTCCAATGAACAGAGTACAATGACCCCACAGAATTGTCTCTAGTCTGAGTGCTTCAAACTTTTTTAACTTATCAATGATAAAATTATTTTTTTAATTAAAGAAGACATAAATGGATCACAAAATATGTTGCTATGACTACAGAAGTAATCCATTGGTTTCTGGTATTGACAAATAGAATGAATTAGTATTCATAATCTTTCATTGGACCCAGAGAGATAAATGGAGAAAAATATCAAACAAGCTAGTTATAAATGCCTCATAGATTCTCTTCAGTGAGAAAAATCCTTCCATATAGAGTAAGTTGAAGATTCATGTGAGAAGAAATGACAACACTTAAAAGACTAAGTCTTGGAAGGGTTAGTTCCAAGTAACTCAAACAGTGATATGCACCTACAACAATCTTACAGGCTGGGATGCAATGGCCATGTGATCATGGTCCCACAGGACAGAGGGCTGAAAAGTCCTCTAATGCTTTTTAGCCTCATCATGTCACAGCACACAGCATTAGTTGGATTTGTGGTAATGTTGCCATAATCAAACCTAATGCATTGGTGGCTAAAGTGAAAACACATCATACAAATATGAATGCAGCAAAATATTTGACAATAACAAAATATGTTGTTAGTTTATGTACTTAATATACTCATATTGTTTTTAAGTAAATTCTTTCTACTTCTGAAAATATATTTACTCTAAAATATCAAACCTTATACTTCTGACATATATCAGGCATTTTAACTATAGAATTTATTTCATGAATTAAAACTCTAGCAGTTTCTTAGTCATAAGTCCCAAAAGCAATAGGTCAGACTACACACACACACACACACGTACATTTATATACCCTTACACCTTTATATAACACTCAAACACTTATACAATACACACAAATAATATGGATAAATTTATACAAACTTAAGTAATCTCTCCAGGATGAGTTCATATGATTTACATAAATGAACAGCTGGTGCTAAACTCATGTTCTCATCTCTATTGTGTAGTGGTTTAATGGTTCCTTTGCATTTTAGTGGGTTTTTGTTACTCCTGTTCCTAGTTCTTATATGTATTATGTCTTTGCTGTATTTCAGTGTGTTTAGCTTTATGTTTTGTGAAGTCTTGACTGGTCTATCTACATGATACATTTTTGCCTTTCAATATTGCAGCGACAGAATCACATATTTTTTCCCCTCTTCTGTCAATTTTTCTCCACTAGTAGATATTAATCAGAGATAATTTCTGACTAGTTTAATACATGCACAGCATCAGAGAAGTTGCTGGTCTCAGTGTGCATGATATAGAGAACTAATATAGCACAGCTTAATTCCTTTAATAAGAAATAATGAATTACAGGATCTTAGTCCTCAGCATCCCTCTCTTTCAAATATTGACATTTCTGTTTTGTCAAGATATGTAACATTCAAATTCCTTTCATCTTACTAATCTAAATTATAATTTTAGTTCCATATCTAAACACTAATGTTAATCCTTTACTCAAAGGATCCTCGAAACATTTACTAAGACAACTGTATATGCTTTAAGAACCTTTTAAGAATATTTCAAGAATAAATATGGTCCTAAACTCTGTATGTTGAAAGTCACTTGGCTGGAGCTTTGTAACAGGAGCAGTCCCTGTATCTGTATTCTGCACACCTACTTTCCCCCCTTTCTTTCTATATCTATGTCATTTCACTGTTTGAAGATGTTAAATGTTGTGGAAAGAAATATGAAGTCAAGTTGACATTTTATTCTTACAAGATATTTGATATTTCTCCTTGGAGCTCTGACTTTTTTTTGTACTACATTTTCTTATAATTTCACAAGGAAATGTCTTGTTGCTCACCTGGATCAATTTTCCCTGCCAAGAATCCTCTCTCAGTATGTAAATTTAGCTCTTTTATTGTTTCAGAACGTCATTTCTGGAGGCATTGTATATAATTGTTCTACTTCATTATTTTTCAATTCTTCTTTGAGGTACAAGGAACAAGATGGGATTGTGATGGGGATGCTTGCTTAGGAGTCCTTTACATTCTTGTATATAACACAAATCTCCATGTGTGTAGCCTAGATATATATTGCTCTGATCTGCTACATTGGTCAGAGATAAAACAGATTTATAGTATGTCTCTTGTTCTCTTCACTATAATAGCTGATATACATCAACAAAAGGGCAAGGACGGTGTCTGAAGCAACTACTAAGATGTTTGTATGGATTATATATTTAGGTCCTATAACATTAGTATAGGGAATCATTCCAGAATAAATTTACAAAATAAGCACCGTGAGTTTTTCCTTTTCTAGGGCTTTATTTATTTCCTAACTTCTACATGAATCAGTTCTTAAGAGGAGGAAAAAGTGGAAATAATGGTTTACTCTTGTCATCTCTGTGCACAGGAAGATGAGGCAGAAGGATGGCCATAAGTTTGAGCTAGACTAAACAGTCATGTCAAGACCAACTTGGGCTAATCAGTAAGATATTGTCTCAAAGAAAAGGAATGAAGATTACTGTTCTTTGAGTTTCAAGGTATAGACACAATCTCTTAAAAACTCCTTCAAATGTTCCTCTTACTCATTAATTAAATATTCTAGTGAGTTATTCTTCTGTTTGGTTATAGTCCTTACAGGGAAAATGAGAAGATTTGCCACCATGTGTTTTTGATATGATGCCACAGAGTCTGTTCTCTTGGTACACTTCTTTCAATTAATAAGCCTTTAATAAACATTGCAGGGATTGAAACATTTTTTTTTCGTTTCCCATTTTTGAATGTGTGTGTGTGTAGATGTATATTTAAGGTGCATATTTGTGTGTTAGGGTACATATATATGTTTGTGAATATATATGAATGTGCAGGCAAGAAATCAATGTTAATTAATTAATTTAAAAATTAATTAATTTTGACTTTTTGTGTGTGACACAGTGTCTTTAATCTTTTGACAGTGTCTTTCATGTCTTTTGACACATGTCTTTTAACAGTGTCTTTCATCAAGACTTGGAGCTCATCAATTTTGCTAGTCTAAGAAGTGAACAAGACTTAAGAAATATTCCTATTCCTGCAGACCCTGCACTGATACTACAAACATGCACTATCATACTGGGCATCTGAACTCAGACTCTTATGTTCATGTGGTAAGCACGTTACTGATGGAAGTACCTCCCTGGTCACGAATTGTGGTTTGTTACTGGGAAACAACCTACTAAGCTTCTTGATGCAAAAATTATCATGAAGTTCCAACTGATTTCTATTATCGGACTGCCTATTTCCCCTAGTGGTAGCATACTCTGTTAAAAAAAAAATTTAAAAAAAATAAAACTTTAATCCTCATGTGTATGGCTCCTTGGGATTAAATTAGAATCTCAATATTCATCACAATAATTGGCACTGCTGTACTTTATATAGTTAAGTTTCATCAAAGTGACTCACCAGGCTCTTTTATTTGGACCTATTAACCCAACTGCTGTAAATGATCTTACTTAAGAAATGCACTCTCATACCAATGTTCCTGAATATCAAAGAGTAAACATTGTAATTAGTAAAGATCCCAGGTCTCTTTTCTGCCAATTTTAGCCTCATGAGCTTAAAGTTATGGATAAATCTGCAGAGTATTCACATACTACCTAGTGATCTGAAGGGCTTTCTAAAAATGTATAGCATATTCATTCTAGAATGCGTAGTAGTGCAAGTTTTTCAGCCTTCTTCTACTGTCTGACATGGACTGTATAGGGAATATTACATATTTTTAAGTTCATACTGTTTTAAGAAAATAATCTCTCATTTTGTAAAATTAGAAGTACTTAATCTCAATTTTGAGGATTCATTGCACATTAATTATTTATATATATTCTATTTACTGAATCTTTTTATGATTAAAAATTACCCTCTGTAATTAACTCCACTGTCCTTAAATGAAAGAGTAATTTAATAAATATCAACAATCCAATAAAATTACGTTGCTGTTGGAGGTAATACTTTTATATATCTTATTTTAAAAGATGAAAATAACATATATGTACTGAAAATATCAAATCACAGATGATAGGCATAGTACAATTCAATTATGAGTGAATATACGCATTCTGTTTTAAGGACAATAAGAATTAGGGGCAGCTCATAGATTTATATTACAAAAAATAAGGTAAAAGTTAATATAATATATGAAATATGTAAGATTATGTTTTTGATTTGCATTTTCCTAATGACTAAGGATGTTGAACATTTCTTTAGGTGCTTCTCAGCCATTCGATATTCTTCAGGTGAAAACTCTTTGTTTAGCTCTATACCCCATTTTTAATAGGGTTATTTGGCTCTCTGGAGTCTGACTTCTTGAGTTCTTTGTATATATTGGTTACTAGCTCTCTGTCCGATGTAGGGTAGGTAAAGATCTTTTCCCAATTTGTTGGCTATAGTTTGTCCAATTGACAGTGTCCTTTGCCTTACAGAAACTTGGTAATTTTATGAGGTCCCATTTGTTAATTCTTGAACATAGAGCATAAGCTATTGGTGTTCTGTTCAGGAAATGCAAATCAAAACAACCCTGAGATTTCACCTCACACAGGTCAGAATGGCTAAGATCAAAAACTCAGGAGACAGCAGGTGTTGGCGAGGATGTGGAGAAAGAGGAACACTCCTCCACTGCTGGTGGGATTGCAAGCTGGTACAAGCACTCTGGACCTCAGTCTGGTGGTCCCTCAGAAAACTGGGCGTGACAATCCCAGAGGACCCTGTTATACCACTCCTGGGCATATACCCAGAGTCCTCCCCGGGATGCAATAAAGACACATGCTCCACTATGTTCATAGCAGCCTTATTTATAATAGCCAGAAGCTGGAAAGAACCCAGATGTCCCTCAATGGAGGAATGGATACAGAAGATGAGGTATATTTACACAATGGAATACTACTCAGCAATTAAAAAACAATGAATATATATATTTTTTTTTAGTGGTCAAGATCACTTCATTGAACATATTCTGAAACGAGGGCTTTACAAATTTAAAATATTCAAGGTGAAAAATTGCAGGCATGTACTATAATAAGTAGACTGCATTTTATTCTTCCCTTTTTGGTTTTGGTTTTTTTTTTTTTTGTTTTGTTTTTTTTTTTTGGATTTTTTTTTGGTTTTTTTTTCTAAGTTTTTTTATATTTACATTCCAAATCATTTCCCCTTTCCCATTTCCTCCCTGCCCGAAAGTCCGATAATCCCCTTTCCCTCCCTCTTTTCTCCATTCAACCCCCTCTCGTTCTCTGTCCTGGCATTCCCCTACATCCAGTCTTTCCAGGACCAGGGTCTCTCCTTCCATCTTCTTGGAAATCTATTGATATGCGAATTGTGTCTAGGGTATTCCGAGATTCTGGGCTAATATCCCCTTATCAGTGACTGCTTACCATGTGTGTTCTTTTGTGATTGGGTTACCTCACTACGGATGATATTTTCAAGTTCTGACTATTTGCCTAGGAATTTAGGGAGTTCATTGTTTTTAATTGCAGAGTAATATTACATTGTGTAAATATACCACATCTTCTGAATCCATTCCTCCGTTGAGGGACATCTGGGTTCTTTCCAGCTTCTGGCTATTATAAATAAGGCTGCTATGAACATAGTGGAGTATGTGTTCTTATTGCATGCAGCTAAGGCCATTGGGTATATGCCCAGGAGAGGTATAGCCAGATCCTCCGGGAGGATCATGCCCAGTTTTCTGAGGAACCGCCAAGACTGCTTTGCAGAGTGGTTGTACCAGCTTGCAATCCCACCAGCAGTGGAGGAGTGTTCCTCTTTCTCCACATCCTCGCCAACAACTGCTGTCTCCTGTGTTTTTTTATCTTAGCCATCCTGACTGGTATGAGATGGAATCTCAGGGTTGTTTTGATTTGCATTTCCCTAATGACTAAGGATGATGAACATCTCTTTAGGTGCTTCTCAGCCATTAGATATTCTTCAGGTGAGAACACTTTGTTTAGCTCTGTACCCCATTTTTAATAGGGTTACTTGGTTCTCTGGAGTTTAACTTCTTGAGTCCTTTGTATATATTGGATATTAACCCTCTGTCGGATGTAGAGTTGGTAAAGATCACTTCCCAGTTAGTTGGTTGCCGCTTTGTCTATTTGACAGTGTCTTTTGCCTTACAGAAACTTTGTAATTTTATGAGGTCCCATTTGTCAATTCTTGATCTTAGAGCATAAGCTATTGGAGTACTGTTCTGGAAATTCTCCCCTGTGCCCATATGTTCAAGGTTCTTCCCTAGTTTCCTTTCTATTAGTTTCAGTGTGTCTGGTTTAATGTGGAGGTCCTTGATCCACTTGGAATTGAGCTTAGTGCAAGGAGACAAGAATGGGTCAATTTGAATTCTTCTGCATGTTGACCTCCAATTGAGCCAGCACCATTTGTTGAAAAGGATATCTTTTTTCCACTGGATGGTTTTAGCTCCTTTGTCAAAGATCAAGTGACCATAGGAGTGGGGATTCATTTCTGGGTCTTCAGTTCAGTTCCATTGATCTACATGCCTGTCACTGTACCAATACCATGCAGTTTTTAACACTATTGCTCTGTAGTACAGCTTCAGGTCCGGGATAATGATTCCCCCAGAGGTTCTTTTACTCTTGAGAATAGTTTTAGCTATTCTGGGTTTTCTGTTATTCCAGATGAATTTTTGAATTGCTCTTTCTAACTCTATGAAGAATTGAGTTGGGATTTTGATGGGGATTGCATTGAATCTGTATATTGCTTTTGGCAAGATGATCATTTTTACTATATTAATCTTGCCAATCCAAGAGCATGGCAGATTTTTCCATCTTCTTAGCTCTTCTTCAATTTCTTTCTTCAGAGACCTGAAGTGCTTGTTATACAGATCTTTCACTTGTTTGGTTAGACTCATACCAAGATACTTTATATGGTTTGTGGCTATCGTGAAGGGTATCATTTCTTTTACTTCTTTTTCAGCCTGCTTATCCTTTGAGTATAGGAAGGCTACTAACTTGCTTGAGCTAATTTTATATCAGGCCACTTTCCTGAAGTTGTTTATCAGCTGTAGGAGTTCTCTGGTGGAGTTCTTTGGGTCGCTTAAGTATACTATCATATCGTCTGCAAATAGTGATAGTTTGACTTCTTCCTTTCCAATTTGTATCCATTTGACCTCCTTTTGTTGTCTAATTGCTCTAGCTAGAATTTCAAGTACTATATTGAAAAAATATGGAGAGAGAGGGCAACCTTGTCTAGTCCCTGATTTTAGTGGGATTATTTCAAGTTTCTCTCCATTTAGATTGATGTTGGCTATCGGTTTGCTGTAAATTGCTTTTACTATGTTTAGATATGGGCCTCGAATTCCTGATCTTTCCAAGACCTGTAACATGAAAGGATGCTGAATTTTGTCAAATGATTTCTCAGCATCTAATTAAATGACTATGTGTTTTTTTTTCTTTGAGATTGTTTATATAGTGGATTACACTGATGGACTTCCTTATATTGAACCATCCCTGCAACCCTGGATGAAGCCTACTTGATCGTGGTGAATGATCGTTTTGATGTGTTCTTGGATTCGGTTGGCAAGAATTTTATTGAGTATTTATGCATCGATATTCAAAAGAGAGATTGGCCTGAGATTCTCTTTCTTTGTCGGATCTTTGTGTGATTTTGATATTAGCCTAATTATGGCTTAATAGAACTAGTTGGGTAGTGTTCCTTCTGTTTCTGTTTTGTGGAATAGTTTGAAGAGTATTTGTGTTAGGTCTTCTTTGAAGGTCTGATAGAATTCTGCACTAAAATCATCTGGACCTGTGCTTTTTTTGGTTGGAAGTCTTCCAATGACGACTTCTAATTCTTCAGGGGTTATAGGACGGTTTAGATGGTCTATTTGATCCTGATTTAATTTTAGTATTTGTTATCTGTCTAGGAAATTGTGCATTTCCTCCAGATTTTCTAGTTATGTTGAATACACCCTTTTGTAGTAGGATCTGAAGATTTTCTGAATTTCTTCAGTTTCTGTTGTTATATCTCACTTTTCGTTTCTGATTTTGTTAATTTGGATACTGTGTCTGTGCCCTCTGGCTAGTCTGACTAAGGGCTTATCTATATTGTTGATTTTCCCAAAGAACCAACTCTTAGTTTTGCTGATTCTTTGTATGGTTTTATTTGTTTCTACTTGATTGATTTCAGCCCTGAGTTTGATGATTTCCTGCCTTCTACTCCTCTTGGGTGTATTTGCTTCTTTCTGTTCCAGGGCTTTCAGGTGTGCCATTAAGCTGCTAGTGTATGCTGTCTCCCATTTCTTTTTGGTTGCACTCAGGGCTATGAATTTTTATCTCAGGACCACTTTCATTGTGTCCCATAAATTAGGGTATGTTGTGCCTTCATTTTCATTAAATTTTAAAAAGTCTTTGATTTCTTTCTTGATTTCCTCCTTGACCAAGTTATCAGTGAGTAGAGCATTGTTCAGCCTCCATGTGTATATGGGCTTTCTGTTGTTTTTGTTGCCATTGAAGACCACCCTTATTCCATAGTGATCTGATAGGAGGCATGGGATTAGTTCGATCTTCATATATCTGTTGAGGTCTGATTTGTGACCAATTATATGGTCGATTTTGGAGAAGGTACCATGAGGTGCTGAGAAAAAGGTATATTCTTTTGCTCTAGGATGAAATGTTCTATATATATCTGTAAGTTCCATTAGGTCCAAGGCTTCAGTTAGATTCACTGTGTCCCTGTTTAGTTTCTGCTTTCAGGAACGATCCATTTCAGAGAGCAGGGTGTTGAAGTCACCCACTATTATTGTGTGAGGTACGATGTGTGCTTTGAGTTTCAGTAAAGTTTCTTTTACGTATGAGGGTGTCCTTGCATTTGGAGCATAGATATTCAGAATTGAGAGTACTTCTTGGTGGATTTTTCCTTTGATCATTATGTACTGTCCTTCTGTGTCTTTTTAGATGACTTTAGGTTGAAAGTCAATTTTATCTGATATTAGTATGGCTACTCCGGCTCGTTTCCTGGGACCATTTGTTTGTAAAATTGTTTTCCAGCCTTTTGCTCTGAGGCAGTGTCTGTCTTTGACACTGAGGTGTGTTTCCTGCACGCAGCAAACTGTTGGGGGCCTTTTTATGTATCCAGTCTGTTAGTCTATGTCTTTTTATTGGGGAATTGAGACCATTGATATTAAGAGAGATTAAGGAGTGGTGATTATTGCCACCTGCTATTCTTGACGCTATCTTTATGTTTGAGTGGTTATCTACTTTTGGGTTTGATGCAAGAAGGTTACTATCTCCTTTTTTTCCAGGGTGTTGTTTCTCTTCTTGTATTGGCGGTTTCCACCTATTAGCCTTTGCAGGGCTGGATTTGTGGAAAGATATTGTGAAAATTTCGTTTTATCATGGAATATCTTGGTCTCTCCATCTATGGTGATTGAGAGTTTTGCTGGGTATAGTAGTCTAGGCTGGCATTTGTGTTCTCTTAATGTTTGTATGAGATCTGCCCAGGATCTTCTGGCTTCCATAGTCTCTAGTGAGAATTCTGATGTGATTTGGATAGGTCTTCCTTTATATGTTACTTGGCCTTTTTCTCTTACTGCTTTTAATACTCTTTTTTTGTTTTGTACATTTGGTGTTTTGATTATTATATGAAGGGAGATATTTCTGTTCTGGTCCAGTCTTTTTGGAGTTCTGTTGGCTTCTTGTATGTTCATCGGAATCTCTGTCTTTAGGTTAGGGAAGTTTTCCTCCATAATTTTGTTGAAGATATTTACTGGCCCTTTAACTTGCAAATCTTCACTCTCATCTATACCTATAATCCTTAGGTTTGGTCTTCTCATTGTGTCCTTGATTTCCTGGATGTTTTGGGTTACACTCTTTTTGTATTTTGCATTTTCTTTGACTGTTGAATCTATGCTTTCTAGGTTATCTTCAGCACCTGAGATTCTTTCTTCGATCTCTTGTATTCTATTGTTGACTGTTGAGTCAATGCTTTCAATGGTATCTTCAGCACCTGAGATTCTTTCTTCCATCTCTTGTATTCTATTGTTGATGTCTGCATCTATGACTCCTGATTTCTTCCCAAGGTTTTCTATCTCCAAAGTTGTCTCCCTTTGTGATTTCTTAGTTGTTTCTACTTCCTTTTTTAGATCATGGATGTATTTGCTGAGATCCTTCATTTGTTTGTATTTTCCTGTATTTCTTTAAGATATTTTTGTATTTTCTCTTTCAGGATTTCTACCTGTTGACCCAAGTTCTCCTGTATTTCTCTAAGTGATTTTTGTGTTTTCTCCTCATGGGCTTCCATCTGTTGATCCATAGTCTCCTGCATTTCTTTAAGCACTTCTCATGTTTCCTTTGTGAGGGCATCTACCTGCTGATTCATTTCTTTAAGCGATTTTTGTGTTGCCTGCCTATGGGCCTCCATCTGTTTACCCATATTCTTCTGCACTTCTTTATGTGATTTTTGTGATTCCTTTGAAAGTGCATCTACCCATTGATTCATTTCTTTAAGCGATTTTTGTGTTGCCTCCTTATGGGCCTCCATCTTTTGACCCATGTTCTCCTGCATTTCTCTAAGCGATTTTTGTGTTTCCTTTGTAAGGCCTTCTAACAGTTGATTCATGTTCTCCTGTAATTCTTTATGTGATTTATTTGTGTCCTTCTTGAAATCCTCTAATAACATCATGAGAAGTACTTTTAAATCCAGATCTTTTCTTCCGGGTGTGATGTTATCCAGGACTTTCTGCTGTTGGAGTGTTGGGTTCGGATGGTACCATATTACTTTGATTTCTGTTAGTAATGTTCCTACATTTGCCTTTTGCCATCTGGTTACCTCTGGTGTTAGTTGGTCCTACTGTCACTGGCTGTTGTTTGGACCTCCTTTGAGCTTGCAAGGCTATTTCTGAACCCCTTGAATTACAGGGGTGCCCCTGGCACCTTTCTGGAGACTGCCCTGCTCCTGAGTGACTTTGGAGTCTTGATGTGCCTTGCTCCAAGTGATGTTATGTTGGGGAATCCCTGCACATCCAAAGGCTCAGTGTAGTGGATTCCCGGAGAAGAGGGGAGGCTGGTAGGCTCCAGCCCTCTGCTGGTGTGATCTCTCCCAGAGTAGTGGAGTCCCTCTGCAGGGCAGAAGTCCCACAGCAGAGCTGGCCTGTAGGTTACCGCAGACCTGCCCAGCTCTTGGGAGCAGGGAGCACACAAGCTGCCTGTGACCCAAGCGATATTATGCTTGGTTGTACCTGTGTTTGGAGGTTTGAGTGGCCCTGTTGCTGGAGCAAAGATGGTGGAGTGTACTCTGTACTCTCTGGGAGCAGATCACTCTGCAGGGCAGATGGCCCACAGCAGAGCTGGAGCCCAGATATCCGTAGAGCTGCCCCACTCTTGGGTGCACATGGTAGCCCAACAGGCTGTGTCCCAAGAGATGTTATATTGGGCGGACCCTGGGTACCTGTATCCTCAGTGCAGTCGATCCCCAGAACAGAGGTAGCCAAAGGGAGGCTGGTAGGCTCCTGCTTTGTGCGGAGGGTGTGATCTCTCCCAGAGCGGGGGGGGGGGGAGACAGGGAGAGAGCGGGGGGGGGGACAGGGAGGGTCCCTCTGCAGGGCAGAAGTCCCACAGCAGTGCTGGCGTGTAGGTTACCGCAGACCTACTCAGCTCTTGGGAGCAACGAGCACACACATAAGCTGCCTGAGACACAACGGATATTATGCTTGATTGTACCTGTGTCTGGAGGTTCGAGTGGCCCTGTTGCTGGAACAAAGATGGCAGAGTGCACTCTGCATTCTCTCGGTGCATATCACTCTGCAGGGCAGATGGCCCACAGCAGAGCTTGCGCTCAGAGGTCCGCAGAGCTGCCCTGCTCTTGGGCACAGATGGAAGCCCAACAGGCTGTGTCCCAAGCGATGTTATATTGGGAGGTCCCTGGGTACCTGTATCCTCAGTGCAGTTGATCCCAGGAACAGAGGTCGCCAAAGGAAGGCTGGTAGGCTCCCGCTCTGTGCGGGGGTTGTGAAAACAATGAATTCATGAAATACTTAGGCAAATGATCAAAACCAGAAAATATCATCCTTAGTGAGGTAACCCAATCACAAAAGAACACACATGGTATGCAGTCACTAATAAAGGGATATTAACCCAGAAGCTCGGAATACCCAAGGCAAAATTCACATATAAATTGATTTCCAAGAAGATGGAAGGAGAGACCCTTGGTCCTGGAAAGACTGGATGTAGCAGTGTAGGGGAATACCAGGACAGAGAATCAGGAGGAGGTTGATTGGGGAACAGGGGGAGGTAAGAGGGCTTATGGGACCTTTGGGGAGGGGGGAACAGGCAAAGGGGTAATCATTGGGAATGTAAATAAAAAATATAGAAAATAAAAAAAGATTATGTTTTTATTCATGTATTTCAACAAGTATGCAGTATTTCTCAAGTTATGATGAAACCAATGCAGAAAATGTGCCTGGTGTGGTAGCTCACACCTGTAGACCCAATACTTGGAAGGTTGAAATGGAAGGATTTCCATGAATGTAAATAAAGCCAGAACGCATTATAGATGTTTCCAGGTTGGCGTAAGATGAAGTAGAACTTTGTCTCTAACCAAAGAAACAAAGCAAGAAGGTGTAAAGAATAAAAAAAAAAATCCAGGATATATCCAGTACATACTTTTGTTCTAGTTTAAGATTTTCAGAAAATACAGAGAAATTAAAAGGGAAAAATGGTGTCTTGATCATTATTCTGTTCCAAATGATCAAATTAACATTTTTAAAATACAGCATTTAGTTGGGGTTTAGTTAAGGTTTCAGGGGAGTTAGTTAATTACCATTATGGTGGAAACATGGCAACAGGTAGGTCAAAATTTTGCTGGAGAAATAGCTAACAGTCAAATCCAGATCTACAAGAACAGGCATTAAAAGAAAGAGAATGACACAGGGAAGGGGGGAGGGAGGAAGGAAGGGAGGTAGGGACAGAAGGAGTGAGGGAGGGTGGGAGTGAGTGAGTGAGGGAGGGAGGGAGGGAGGGAGGGAGGGAGGGAGGGAGAGAGATGAGAGAAAGAAAAAAAAGGACTTGCATTTTCATTCATATAACCTGTCTTAGTTACAGTTAAACTGCTGTGAAGACACATTATGACCAGAGTAATTCTTATAAAGAATATTTCACTTAGGATTGTCTTACAATTTCAGAGAAGTTAGAGTCAATTTCACACTGGGCAGAACTTCATAGTACCTAAAAGTGTGCATCCACTGTGACAAACTTCCTCCAACAGGAAAACACCTACTCCAAGGAACTTTACTTTTAATCCACTTTTCCAACACTTCCTTTTCTGTGTCTCTGTGATCTATCAAATTTTTAGCTGTTATTATTTGGGATAGCTCAATATGAATGTGTAGACTGTGACTAGATTTATTTTAATTAGATATTTTCTTTATTTGTATTTCAAATGCTATCCTCTTTCCTTGTTTCCCCTCTGAAAACCCCCTCTCCCATGTCCCTACCCCATGCTCACTATCTCACCCACTCACTCTCCTCTGTCCTGGCATTCTCCTACACTGGGGCAATGAACCTTAGCAGGACCAAGGGTCTCTCCTCTCACTGATGTCCAGCAAGGCCATCCTCTGCTACGTATGCAGCTGGAGCCATAAGTCCCTCCATGTGTACTCTTTGGTTGATAGTTTAGTCCCTAGGAGCTCTGGAGATACTGGTTGTCTCATATTGTTGTTCCTCCTATGGGGTTGCATACCCCTTCAGCTCCTTGGGTCCTTTTTCTAGCTCTTCCATTGGGGACCCTCTGCTCAGTTCAATGGATGACTGTGAGCATCCACTTCTGTATTTATCAGGCACTGGTAAAGCCTCTCAAGAAACAGCTATATCAGGTTCCTTTCAGCAAGCACTTCTTGGCATCTACAATAGTGTCTGGGTTTGGAAACTGTATATGGGATGGATTCCCAGGTGGGGCAGTCTCTAGATGGCCTTTCCTGCAGTCTCTGCTCCATACTTTGTCTCTGTATCTCCTCCCATGGATATTTTGACACCTCCCCACTTCAAAGAAGGACCAACATATCCACACTTGTGTCTTCCTTCTTGAGCTTCATGTGGTCTGTGAATTTTATCTTGGGTATTCCAAGCTTCTGGGCTAATATTCAGTTATCAGTGAGTGCATACCATGTGTGTTATTTTGTGATTGGGCTACCTCACTCAGGATGATATTTTCTAATTCTATCGATTTGCCCAAGAATTTCATGAATTCATTGTTTTTGATAGCAGAGTAGTACTCCACTGTGTAAATGTACCACATTTTCTGTATCCATTCCTCTGTTGATGAACATCTGGGCTCTTTCCAGCTTCTGGTTATTATAAATAAGGCTGATATGAACATAGTGGAGCATGTATCCTTATTACATGTAGGAGCATCTTCTGGGTACATGCCCAGGAGTGGTATAGCTGGCTCCTCTGGTAGTACTATGTCCAATTTTCTGAGGAACCGCCAAACTGATATCCAGAGTGGTTGTACCATCTTTCTGTGTGAGGAGTGGCTATCTGATTTGAGACAGAGTAGTCTTGAGCTCTTTATATATCCAAGGATAGCTTTCAACATGTGATTCTCCTCACTCTAGCTTTAAAGAGTAGATTACACTCATAGCACTGTTCTACAGTACCTGGTTTGTAATGTCCTAGGGAGGGAATATAGGAATCCTTGCCTGCTACGTAACTATTCTGCCCCTTGATCTAAATCCACTGATATGTTTCTTCTTTTTATAGTCTGTTTAAACAATGATTATTACTTCAGAATTTTCTTGAATTTATAGATATTTCCCTCATTTAAAATTTTAAAACTGTTCCAATTCATTGTCTCTTAAAATTTAGATGGGTAACCACCCTGCAGTTCTTAGTTTCATATGATATAAACAAGAAGGGACTAAAAAGAATTGCATATGAGGAGGTGATAGCAAAGCAAATGCATAGATGTTGCAATGTCTGAGAAAAGTAAATACAGTTCCAGAAAATAGACCAGGTGAAGAAGGAAATAATCTCATTGTGTTCTTTAATGACTTGGCCCAGAAGTTTTAAAATGAAGAGGTCTTTGGCAAAAATAGAAGGAATTCATGGAGCTTTCTACAAGAGTCACTTTTGGAGAAGGTGTAATATTTAGGACAATCTGGGCTGTCATATTTCTTTGTAAAATTCATTTAGATAGATATCCTTTAATTGCTTCCAAGTACGTATTTTGGCTTCTAATAAACATCATTCTGTTCATTATTTGTGTGAGAGGCTTTTGTATAAGTGTATATACATTAGGTAATGTTAAAAATGATGGTGATGGTGGTAGTGTGTGTGTGTGTATAAGTTTTGCTAAGGTTTTCATGATAAAATCAGAGGATGAATTGGATATGCTGTCTGTAACTTTTACATAGGTTTGAGGGATTGAATTCAGATCATTTGATTTAGGGGATAAGCCCCTTTAACCACTGAACTATCTTTCAGATGCATGTAGCATTCTTTCCAGTACATCTTGAAGTACTTCACACTTTAGAATTTTAAAATCCTTTCTGTTGGTATTTGATTTCTGCTGCAAAATCAGGAAACCCTGAGATTCTTAATTGTCTATCACTTTCTCATTTGTATTCTGTAATTAGTGTAAACTGCTCTTCTAAATTTATTTCAATAACCACTTGCCCAAGATACATCTCTGGTTTGCTTTGCCCTAGTCTGGAAGGAACTGAAGTTTTCTTTTTTTTTTTTTTTTTTAATTTAATTTATTTTTTTAATTTACATTCCAAATCACTTCCCCTTTCCCGTTTCCTCCCTCCCCGAAAGTCCCATAAGCCCCCTTCCCTCCCTCTTTTCTCCGTTCAACCCCCACTCATTACTCTGTCCTGGCGTTCCCCTACATCCAGTCTTTCCAGGACCAGGGGTCTCTCCTTCCATCTTTTTAGAAATCTATTGATATGCTGATTGTGTCTAGGGTATTCTGAGATTCTGGGTCAATATCCCCTTATCAGTGACTTCATACCATGTGTGATCTTTTGTGATTGGGTTACCTCACTAAGGATGATATTTTCAAGTTCTGACCATTTGCCTAGGAATTTCGTGAATTCATTGTTTTTAATTGCAGAGTAGTATTCCATTGTGTAAATATACCACATCTTCTGAATCCATTCCTCCGTTGAGGGACATCTGGGTTCTTTCCAGCTTCTGGCTATTATAAACCCAGAAATGAATCCACACTCCTATGGTTACTTGATCTTTGACAAAGGAGCTAAAACCATCCAGTGGAAAAAAGATAGCCTTTTCAACAAATGGTGCTGGCTCAGCTGGAGGTCAACATGCAGAAGAATGCAAATTGACCCATCCTTATCTCCTTGCACTAAGCTCAATTCTAAGTGGATCAAAGATCTCCACATAAAACCAGACACACTGAAACTAATAGAAGGGAAACTAGGGAAGAACCTTGAACATATGGGCACAGGGGAGAATTTCCTGAACAGAACTCCAATAGCTTATACTCTAAGATCAAGAATAGACAAATGGGACCTCATTAAATTACAAAGTTTTTGCAAGGCAAAAGACACCGTCAAAAAGACAAAGCGGCAACCAACTAACTGGGAAATGATCTTTACCAACCTTACATCCGACAGAGGGCTAATATCCAAGATATACAAAGAACTCAAGAAGTTAAACTCCAGAGAGGCAAGTAACCCTATTAAAAAATGGGGTACAGAGCTACACAAAGAGTTCTCACCTGAAGAATATCTAATGGCTGAGAAGCACCTAAAGAGATGTTCATCATCCTTAGTCATTAGGGAAATGCAAATCAAAACAACCCTGAGATTCCATCTCACACCAGTCAGGATGGCTAAGATCAAAAACACAGGAGACAGCAGTTGTTGGCCAGGATGTGGAGAAAGAGGAACACTCCTCCACTGCTGGTGGAATTGCAGGCTGGTACAACCACTCTGGAAAGCAGTCTGGCGGCTCCTCAGAAAACTGGGCATGACACTTCCGGAGGATCCGGCTATAGCACTCCTGGGCATATACCCAGAGACTTTACCTGCATGCAATAAGGACACATGCTCCACTATATTCATAGCAGCCTTATTTATAATAGCCTGAAGTTTTCTTTTTCAACGTGAGATATGTCACCTAAGTCTTTGTTTACCAGCAACACCAGGACACATATGGTGTCCCAGATTTCCAGAGAGCATACAGACTGGCCTTTCCAATACAATTGCTAGAATATAAATTTAGACATGATGATACCTAAACCTAATTATTTACCTCTCTGCTTTAGAAAGTCCAAGAGTAGAGCATACAAAGTCTTCCCTGGTGAATCCAGTGATGTCTGACAAAAGTGTCCTTCTAACTGTCATGCAAAAAGATTACTAGAGTTTATCAAATATCCTTGGATGCTTGCTTCACCAAGAACTTGTTATTCAGAGTATACAATATTATGAGCTTTCCTGTTCATCTCCCCACTTAACCTTGATAATTCTCCAGAGACAAGATAGGTATCTATAACTCTTCTTGGTCAACATTCTGCTTTAGCCTACTACAAGCACTAAAATTACCTTCCTGCATGATTTATTTCATTTTTTGTCTAATCAGAAACTTTGTAGGATTCCAGTGCTGGTATTATTTAGAGAAGCAAGTAAATACTCTATAGTAAGGATTATTAGAGTAGTTATATGGTTGTAGTTACCAGTTTCAGAAACTCCAGTTAGTATATAATGTCTCTTCTAATTTTATAGTTATTATTACTCTTGTCTCCAATAGAAACTTAACTATAGCTTATCCCCAGTATTAAAAGGATAACTAAAGAAAATTGCAGAACTAGTCTTATACTTGAGAAAATTTATTATTTACTATATATTGACCCAAAATGATTGGAAGAACAGAGTCCCTTCCAGAAAGAACTGTTGGCTGGGTGGCTTCTCAAACATCATCAATTCTAGATGCTTCACTTCTGTCAGTGTTGGTAAAGACAGTTAAATTATGATTTAATATAAAAGCTATTTTTATTGTTGTGGGAACAAAATAAATTTGATTTGATCAAAGATTCAACTCATTTTAATATACTTTACATTGTACTGAAACCCTTACAGCATTTAGAATGGGATTTTACAACTCAGAAGACTACAGCCACATACACCTGCATTTGCAAACACATATTCACAAACACACACACACGTGTGTGTGTGTGTGTGTGTGTGTGTGTGTGTTTGTGTGTATTTATGTATGTATATGGCCAAGGTTTCAAAAGTATAATAAATCAAACACCACCACATTATTTATATGACTATTCATTAAAATAAAACATGAATGGTTTCCAGAGCCTTTGATTTTCTAATAGAACACGGTGAATTTTAATCTTTTCAGTTCTATACATGAAAGAATGCACACAAATCTGAGAACTGAACAATTTCATAGCAAGGAGAACATAAAAGGCAGCTCCTTATGATCTTTCAGGACGAAGAGCTCTTGAAATACTGTGAAAAAGGCAGTCTCGTGATGTTTCTCATTAAAAAAGGTCACAGCTCTGCTCATTTATCACTATTTTATGGAAGAAGAATAGTGGACTGCATCTAGTAGAGAGAGAGGTTGCTGAGAAGAGTTTTTGAAATTACCTGGTGCTAAGGGGGGAGAGAGAGAGAGAGAGAAAGAGAGAGAGAGAGAGAGAGAGAGAGAGAGAGGGGAAGGGAGGGAGGGAGGGAAGGAGGGAGGGGGAGAGAGAAATTACTTAGTGTGTTGCAGAACAAAGATTTAAAATACACTGTTAGTGCAAAATCTGAAAAATACATAAGACATGAACAAAAAGAAATATATATAGAAAGAACAATGTCTTTTCTTCATACATAATTATATTCAACACAAAGTAAGAAGTTTTATGATTATAAAACAAATGCTAATCATACTTATACCATGGTTGATAATATTTAACAATAAATTGTAGAAGTACTTCATATTACAGGAAAAGAATAAGACTATTACCTCCACAAAACAAATCTATCATATCTATCGCTGAGCAATGTCATATTCGGTCCTTCTGCAAAACTTCATTCTATAGAATCAGTGCATAATACTATGGTTGGCCTGCATTTAATAGACATTATTGCAATGGATTTACAAGAAATACCTCATTAGAGATTTTAGATTTACATGAAAGCTAATGAACCTAAAAAGAGAAAACCAAGGCAGGTGCTCACAGAAGCTTGGTACCAGTGAGATAAGTGTAACGTTAGTAATTGTCTCAGTGAAACAGGTCCAACTTACTTTCCTGTTTGCTTTTGTGAAATAACCAAAAATTGTTATTTAATTAAGCAAATAATACCTTTACCTGAAAAGCAGCTGTAACTAAAGGGTAAAGTGGAAAGCTGGAAAACTTAGTGAAAAATGAAAAAGAAATACAATAAAACTAAAAATCGTGTCTGACAAAATTATTTGGTTATTTTCTTTGATTTTCATAACTATGATAGGTAAAGGTAACTGCATGGACTAAATACCCAATTATTTAACTAGTTTTATGAGAAAAATACAGAAAATTATTTAATGTGGAGAGACTTAGAATTCCAAATTCTTAAGCATAGGAAGAATTAGAATTCCAAATTTCCATTGATCTACATGTCTGTTACTGTACCAATACCATGCAGTTTTTAACACTATTGCTCTGTAGTACAGCTTGAGGTCCGGGATACTGATTCCCCCAGAGGTTCTTTTACTCTTGAGAATAGTTTTAGCTATTCTGGGTTTTCTGTTATTCCAGATAAATTTTTGAATTGCTCTTTCTAACTTTATGAAGAATTGAGTTGGGATTTTGATGGGGATTGCATTGAATCTGTGTATTACTTTTGGTAAGATGCTCATTTTTACTATATTAATCCTGCCAATCCATGAGCATGGCAGATTTTTCCATCTTCCGAGGTCTTCTTCAATTTCTTTCTTCAGAGACTTGAAGTTCTTGTCATACAGATCTTTCACTTGTTTGGTTAGCGTCACGCCAAGATACTTAATATGGTTTGTGGCTATCGTAAAGGGTATTATTTCTCTTACTTCTTTCTCAGCCTGCTTATCCTTTGAGTATAGGAAGGCTTCTGACTTGCTTGAGTTGATTTTATATCCGGCCACTTTGCTGAAGTCGTTTATCAGCTGTAGGAGTTCAAAAAAAAAAAAAAAAGAATTCCAAATTTCAGAAGCCAAGGAAAAAGATCTCTGTGGGCATGACATCCACCTGGAATCTCAGCATGGAAGGCAGGGACAGGAAAATTAACAGTGATGTGGCTATCTAGAGCATCCAGAGTTGATTAATTACAAACTCATCAAGACAACTGTCTGAAGTAATAAAGGTAGAGAGCAGAACCATGCAAAAGGACACCTGGTGTCAACCTCTCCCCTCTACACACATGTATACATATGCATCAACATGAATACACATGCAGTCATAAGCATGTACACACACACACACACACACACACACACCTGCAAAATAAAAACAATCAAGAGAAATGAGTATTAAAGAGTTGCTCTTTTAGTCTGTCAAACCACTTAAATGAGACATACTCTAAGATACTTACAAGAAATACAAATACATGTTTCTCAGAGTTTTAGACTGGAAGGTGAGATAAAGTTGAAGTAAATGGTGTGTCTTGTAAGAGCTATTTCTTCACATAAAAGAATATTTTCTCAACTCTTACAGGATAGCAAGGACCATGGGTCTTACTTGTGTCTCATTCTGCAGATTCACTAATCACATCTTATGAGGATCCCAGCTTCATTATCAAATTACCTTTCAAAGTCTGCATTTCCTAATACCATCACCTTAGAATCTAGGATTTTAATATATGAATTTTAAGTAAACTAACAATCGCATAATAGCCGCTATTCAAAACAAGTAGTATTGTATAGGACAAATGAGTTTAGACAAGAGAGATTATGACACAAAATGGTATAAGAACATGTAATGAATAGTCTCCAAGAATGCAATGGAATTTAGATGACATCCAGCATGCTATTCACCATGTTCCAAACACACATTAAAACAGACTGGCAATAAAGACTTACACTCAGCTGAGGAAAGCTGGTGTGAGACTAGTGGTCTTCCCCAGAGAAGAACATAGCAATTGATTGTCCACTCAGGTGGTCACTTCTGAAAACATGCTTACAAGTAACATAGGGACTGAACAGGATTTATTTAAGGATCTATATCTATATCTATATCTGCATTCAATAACAGCAAAAAATAGTTCATGGATATGAAAAAGACCATGGAGGGTTAAGAGGGAGGAAAGGGAGAGAGAAATGTTAGAGTTGTATTATAATCGCCAAAGAAAGAATATTGGCACCTGAAAAATACAGGCATCTCCGATTAAGTTTTGAAAGAAAAATGCCAAAAGTGACAAATATCAAACAAATCAAGAAAGTAGAGCCTGCAAGCAAGATTTTTAAAAGCTGCTTTACTATGTTCAAAGAAATTAAAGAAAAATGGACAAAATCAAAATGTACAGGAAAATTACATATAATAAAATATGAACCAATAGGGAGTCTGAGTTGAGAAGATGTCTCATTATTCCAGTAGTCTCTGGGGAAAGTAATGTATTCCTTAAAAATAAACAAAGAAACAAACAAATGGAGTATATCAACTATGCAGAAAAATGCCCAAGAGTCTACACTGAAATTGTAAACAGTATAATATACAATTTGGTATTTAGCTGTAGACGAATGTGTGCAGTAAATATCCATAACTCTGTATTGATGTAAATGAATAATTGGATAAATAAGCAGATGGAAGCCTATACAAAAGCAGTCTCTTATCTCATGCTGGAAACAAAATTTGAGTTAGTGAGTGAAAGACTTAACTACATCTGTAGAGTTAAATGAAATGAAAATTTCCTGTTAAAATAAAGAGGCTCTCCTCTCTCTCTCTCTCTCTCTCTCTCTCTCTCTCTCTCTCTCTCTCTCTCTCTCTCTCTCTCTCTCTCTCTCCCTCTCCCTCTCCCTCTCCCTCCCTCCCTCCCTCCCTCTCTCTCTCTCTCTCTTGCTGTCTCTCTCTCTCTTTCTCTCTCCCTCTCCTTGTCCCTCTCCCTCTCCCACACCACAGCCCTGCAGTTTTTTCTCAATATCTGTGCTATTTGATTCTTTTACTCTTAATCTTGCCTTTTATTTTTTTTCCCTTTATTCATTCTAATTGCGAAATACAGCCCAACATTTTTCCCTTGGCTACCTATTTTTCTGTGGTCCTTAAAGTATTGTTACTATTATCGTCATCATCATCACTACCACCAGCACCAGCACCACCACTATCATCATCATCATCATCATAGCTACTCTCACCATCTTATGTGGAGGTAGGTTTTGTTTTGTTTTGTTTTGTTTTGTTTTGCTTGTTTGTTTGGTGTGCATGTGTACAGGTGTGCATGCCATGTTTGTGTGCATGTATGTATTTGTGTGAATTCAGAAAGCAACATTCAAAGGAGGCCCTCTGGCTTTCACTTTGTTTCTAAGTACTGAACTTAAGGGGTCAGTATTGCAGGGAATGTGCTTTCTTTTTTCTGTTGGGCTATTACACTGGCCATTTTCCCCACTTCACTCTTCTCTTACTTAGCCATCTCCTCCCCTGCCTAGAGTCAATTATCTCTTAAATGTAGTCAAAATAAAACCAAATGCTCTTGCCTATGATTTCCTAGAATTCTAGTTATATTTATATTATAGGTACATACTATATTGTATATAACGAAAATATATGTAATAATGTATTTTACATATATCTTATATATATTATTTAGCATATATATATATGTGTAAATATATGATATTATAGGTATAGCATATGACCTAATCATTTACCTTATGATGTCTGTATCACTTATTTTAACATAAAGATGAAATTATTAAAAATATAATTTTATTAATTTACCAGATACGTTTTTTTTCTAAGTTTTTTTTATTTACATTCCAAATCATTTCCCCTTTCCCGTTTCCTCCCTCCCCAAAAGTCCCATAAGCCCCTTCCCTCCCTCTTTTCTCCATTCAACCCCCTCTCGTTTCTCTGTCCTGGCGTTCCCCTACATCCAGTCTTTCCAGGACCAGGATTCTCTCCTTCCATCTTCTTAGAAATCTATTGATATGAGAATTGTGTCTAGGGTATTCCTAGATTCTGGGTTAATATCCCCTTATCAGTGATAACAAAGCCAATTTTTAATATATTCCTTCTTTTGTTAGAGTCTAAACACTGATGGTTTCATAGTGAGTTCTTAGCAAAGTCTAACATAGTCCTAGCTCTCTAGATCTCTAAGTATTTGTCATATTGACCCAGTAATTCTTGCTAACTATTTCTACTATGGTTTCATATAGAACCTATAAAAGGAAGCATGAATGTTTGCGCTTGTCTTGCACCTGAGTCTCTGTACACAACTTAGATACCATTTCAGGATATTCAATGAAGAAATAATAATATTAAATTGTAGGAAATAGAATCTAGTTAAAGTAAAGATGGCTGCATGTTGCTATTATGGAAGAGCCACTACTAAATATTCAGTTCCTCTTTTGTTGCCAAACTATAATGGCAGTTCCTTAGACATGAGTGTTTCAGGTTATGCCAAATTAAAATATTGCCCTTGTTGTTCTTGACTTGCTGCTTCCCACATGCTCTGGGGCCTAGCATAGAGCACCTACCAGACTTTCTAACAGTACTATGAGATACCTGATCATTCACCTCTTTAATTATTTTCCCACTTAAAGTAGATGGAATAAATGTTATGGTTTCTAACATAGGCCCACCTGATTAGATATCTCCATAACCTACATATGGATACACCTATGCAGAGTCACCCATATTGGACAAGAACAAATATAATGTATAATCTAGAAAATGTCATCAGCTTGCCCTTCCTATTATCTTTATTTCACATTTATATTTCTATGTAAGCAACTCCTTCAGTCTGGTTTGGCCTAGCTTTACCTCTTCTCAGTTATTATGTAGTCACTAGTTTCCATATCATGAATGGCACCGTTTCCATGAAGCCTTTTCTCTATCCCAGATACAATAATGCTTTTATTTCTGACAGTCAGAATTTTACTTTTATTTACATATTATTTTCTGTTCTCTTTCAGCTATTTCTTTTAAACATGAACTTTACTCTGGCAGCTTTAAAGACAGATAAAAATCCCATTCCTATTTCCGTTGTTATCTGTAATCTTCCATTTGCTTTTTTCTAAGATACATTCCACTTGGTTCCTGTCAATATGAGCCTTGCCCTACTGATATTCAGATACTGAATAAATTTATTTCCTCAAGAGTAATTGGAAGATCAACTACATTGTATATATAGACCACCTTATAAACAATTATGTTGAGCCACTTTGTATAACTGTCTTTCAAGTATGAATAAATTATAAGCTTGAATTAACTGTAGAGAACAGTTGGCAAATATGCCTCAGCTCATTATTCATTTTAGCCCTTTCTAGTTGTTAGATGGCATACACTTTGCTATGCCCCAAACATCACAAATAAGAGATTAATTGGAAAACTGACAATTTTCAGAAAACTGAACTCATTTATATTGAGATTTTTACTACTTTATGTTCAAAAGCTTTACTCTGCTTAAACAGTAACATTCTTGTTTTAGGACAGAGAAATATGTTTACTTACTTATTTATTATTATTATTATTATTATTTATTATTACTGTTTAAAGAAAAAGAAAAGAAATGCATATTCTACAGTGTCAGATGAAGACAGTGTCTGTTATCTACTCTACTACAAGAAAATCAGTGAATTTTGCTAGGTTAGGTTTCAGTAGCTGTGCCAAGCCTGGATATTGGAAAGAGTGAAGGTGAATGATGAAGAAGGAAAAAAGAGGGTAGCATATGGACAGATAGAAGACAGAGGGATAGCCGACCAGAGGGATTGCAGTCTGACAGATAGCAGACAGAGAGATGGAAGGGTGAAAGGAAATAGAGAGAGAGGCCAATGAGGAAAATTTAGAAGAAAACATACTCTACAAATCCCAGCCTTAAAGGGATTGTTGTAACTATCAGGACTTTGAATTGAAGCTAATAAGGATTCATCATGTAAAAGTAAAAAGTGTACTTTAAAGTCTATTCTAATTCTGAACTTGCTTTGACATTCTGGGAACAAAGAGGATTAAATGAGTATGTTGGAGGGGACAAAGCTTATGAAAAAGCAGCGACAACAAAGCAACACCAAGTAAATGGAGACTTCTATAACTGAAATCAAAATTATTCTTTGCAGGGATGCAATCCCCAATCACTTTCACTTCATCAATAGCCAATATGTTTAAATTTGGGGTTAAACGGTTTGACCAGTCTCATCACTCTTGGAAGTCTAAATTTAGCCTTAAAAACCTAAGAGATTTTCTTTCTTATTTTTTTTTCTTCATGTGCACCTTCATAAAAATTTTTACTACTTATTTGTTTATTTATGAACCTCTCCTTACATCAAAGTGAACTTTTTTCTCACTTGAAAATTTCTGTTTGAAAAAAAAAATACGGCTTAGTTAGCAAAAATAAAAATACATTCTTTCAACAATAATAACACCAAAAAAAAGTAGAGCTGGTTCCCGGGGCAATGTATGTTATGCAGAGTATTCACTTTACCAGTTGAAATGAGAATCTTCATTTTAATATAGTTTCCAGAGGCTAAGACCATGCTTTGAATTATAATCAAATACAAGGGAAAATTTAAAGTTAAAAAAAGTTCATTTCTGTCCAGCATCAAAACCAAACATTTTCTATGCTGGAAACTGAATTTGATTTTACCCTCAAGAAAATTAATTGTGTAGAAAAGCCTAATAAAAAAAAGGAGTGAAAATCGTAGAAACATACAGTCACATCTAAACAATAGTTTCCATGTCTGCTAACTTACGTTTCTCATGATATGAAATATTTTAGCTGATATTTTCCTTGGATTTCTCCTGATAATGTCTCAATGAAAACGATTTTTTTCTGTGATTCTGTGGTTTATACCAAATATGAGGATGAGATTGTGGGGTTTTGCTTGATTTTATGCAAACTATGCTTTATACTTCCATGCTTTAAGAAGGTATTTGTGCACCTGAAATATTAAGTCTCTATAAGGATTACCTATAGCTCATTAGACAAAATATTCACACTTAAGTGTGTGTGTGTGTGCATATGTATATGTGTGTGTGTGTATTTGTGTACGGGGAGGTATGTGTGTCTCTGTGTGTCCATGTGTCTGTGTGTAATCAGAGTGGCTGTAAACCATTTGGCAGATAAATAATTTTCTCTAAACCTGCTACTCATCCCACTACTGAATAAACCTGATCTGAAGCCAGAATGATAATAAAAGTAATAGGATGATAGAAGCTAAGCAAATCTTTCTTGAAAAACATTATTTCCTGTGATTAAACATGACTTGCCTCTCTGCTTACCTTAGCTGTCTTGACCACTGTTGGATTAATCTTTTTATTTTTATAAACCTCTCATCCAGTTTTATAACCCAATATAAAGGCCCAGATGTGAGACACTAGAAGGAATGTATCATAAATATTTATACATTGCATTTGCACATTTTCAGGTTAAGTTCTTATACACTTTTTAGATAAAAATATATTTTGTATAAATAGGAAAGTAATTACATTATTAATGTTTGATTTTAGGTCTTTAAGATATTTAGCTAAAAAATCCTTTCTATATATCTCATAGTAAAGCATGGGATGTCAATCTTTCCTATAGCAACTTTGTAGAAGAGACACTATATTATTTAAGTATAAGATAATCATTGACTAAATTGATGATAAAATTAATTATGCTACAGTTGAAATTAAATCTTACAAAAAAGTATAAATCTAAGGAAAAACAATGTAATATAAAATGATAAGCTTCATAGCTGAGAATTATTTATAAATCTTACAAAAAAGTATAAATTTAAGGAAAAACAATGTAATATAAAATGATAAGCTTCATAGCTGAGAATTATTTATAAGTCCTTATCTTACTTATCTATACAGACATAATAAAAATTGTAATATAGATACATAATTTTTTTCACATGGTATGCTAAAGTCAGGAAAAATTCTCAGCTATCCAAATGATATTGCAACATCCAAAATATTCATCAAAATATGATAATATATCTAAAGTCATAAAACAGTCCTAAGTAGTGAATATTCTAATATATCTTATATCATTTTTAAAGCTTATCAAAAAGTAACTCAAATGCATATAAAAGTGAAAAAGTAATAACGACATCATTTAAGATTGTGTATCTTAGCAAATCTGGGGATATATGATAAAGCATCAGAGAAGGAACATCATGTGCCTTACTGTTACAACAGTGTGGGAAGAAATCAAAAGTTAACAATCCAAGATATTGCTTCTGTTTTCCTGTTAACACCTCTGCTTGGAGGAATCTAAATACCAGAAAACACTTGAGCCTGGTCCAAGGCTTCTTCAGTTGAAGTGCTGTTTAAGAAAGCACTCTTTTTCTTTACTGCATCCAGAATCTGTAGCTAGGAATAAACCTTAGGAAATCTTCAATAGCTCACATTAAATTTCACATAAAACAAACAAACAAACAAACAAAAAATCCCAATAAGTATTCTAAGGGCCATCTTGTTTAGTCTCTTGCACTGGGTATAAAATGTGAACATGAAATAGTATGAAAGTAACTCTAACAATGAAAGATAAAATATCAAAGCACATTTTTCTGTAAGTAAATAATACTTAAATACCCACAAGCATTTGGTGGTCATGCATAATGAAGGAAGCGACTGGTTTTAATTACAGTATCTATGACTCTAAATTCATCTAGAAAGAAAAACATAGACATAAGAAAACTCATACTACATTTGGTGAAGTATTTAGTTTTGAGTAAGGAACAGGAAGGTAAAATGGAAATGGAAAGGGGGCCCGTAGCTTTTTAGGTTGCCTCCCCATGGGAACTCTGCGAAGCATTCAGACCATCTGCTACAATTGTCTTTGTAAGCCTGCAAGAAAATGTCCTTAGTGGTCAGCTTCACCCTCATATTGGTTGGATGTTCTTTTCATGAGAGTAAATAAAATTGTAAGAGCAAGACTATGAGTTAGGAAAACTCCTCTAGCACTGGAGGAAGACTCAAACAGTGGAAAACAAAACAAAACAAAACAGTTGCTTCAAAGTAATTGCAAGTGAACTGAGGCAGGACAGAGAGGATTTGAGGCAAGACACCAAATATTCTCCTGCTCACACAAGTTCTTTATACTTTAAGTCATTTTCTCAGGCCCAGGGGAAAACTCTCCTTGCCACAGCATCTTATTGCATACCCAATGCAGTCCTGTATTACTCTCCCATCCAAAGAAGACACGAGTTCTACAAACAGGTACACAAAATTAATAGTAAGAAGGAGTTTCTTCCCATGAACATAAACTTTGAAAAACCAAAGTAGCAAGAGAAAATTTTATTAATTTTCAAACTGTAATATGATATAAAATGTGAAAATAAGAAACTTTTTCTAGGAGATAACTGTTTTCTCTGTCTATCTGCATTAAGAAAGATGATAAAGAGGGTGGAAAAGATTCTGGGGGAAAGAAGAGAACCTTGGGGGTAAAGAGTACTCAAGTCAAAGGACCTGGCAGAATGGGTTAGTTAGTCATTAGTTGTATAGTGTTCATATCCTTGCATCTATCACCATAACTATATATTAGAGTCATTATACATGAGTAGATTTGGTGACAATCACCAGGTACTGGCAGATTAAAATTGAAGGAGATTATTTGGTGTAGGTTAGGTACCCTTTCCATTCTGTGCCTCACTTTAGTCTTATGTTGCCTATTGACTCAATTACCACCTCTCTTATAACATTTGTCTGCCTTCCTGGACTCACCTAAGAGATTAAGAGTCCCCTGGGGTACAACAGTTTTTCTTTCACAGAATGACTGGCTGGCTGACTGAAGGAAGGAGCAGTGATTGACTTAGGTTACCATTTGAAGTCCAGCTGGGAGTATTTTATTCTGGTAGCATGTTTAGTCCAATCTTCTCGGTAACATCCAAAACTGTGGGAAAAGGTTCTTTGCCTGAAGGAGGCAACCCTTTCTGAGTTGATATCTTCAAAGAAACATATTTCATGATCAAAGACATGTCTGTTCCACTTATTTTGGGAACAACATTACATTGAAGTTTAAGCTTTAAAAATGATGAGAAAAAGTTAATCTCTAGGCCACTGCTTCCACATTTTTGGAAATGAATATTCAAAGAGAATATTTTAGTGATGCTTTCTGAAACTATGTGATTCTACAAGTAGATATGATATTAGGACAGAACTCAGGGCCTGAAGCTAGGTAGAATGTCAAAGTGGACTAAGGCTTTGCCCTTGGATGAAATAAACAGTCTCTTATCAGATATAGAATTTTGAAGGACTGAATTAACCTCTCTTGATCTCAATTTTGTCTTCGACAGAGGAATTTGTTACCAACTGCAATGATTCTAAAGGAAATACCGAGACCAGTATGTAAAGATTCAAAATTACTGCAGGAATGGAGAGGACAGCTCAATCATTAAAGGCTGAGGGTCACAACCAAAAGAACAGAGTTCAGTCCTAAAATATATTGTAACCAACAGTTATCATTCAATGCCAGCATGGCCAAATATCACCAGAACCTATCTGAAAGAACAAGAAAAATTATTTGCTTAAACATTTAATAAAAGTAATTGGAAAATGCTAAAATTAAAACTTTTAAATTTCTTTTATTTTCTTTTAGAGAGAAAACTAACCAAAATATTATTGCCTCTCTGATGTAAATTGATGGAAGAATTCTCACAAAGAACTACTCATGTAATTTCTTCTAAAACCTCTCCAAAGGAATCAGAAAAAGTTGATTGCTAAATTTTATTCTCTCTAACTCATCATAAAATCAACTAAAGCATGTTCTTTGATAAAGTCATGGTTTTCAGAGCCAGCAGAGGTAAAGTAATGAAAATGTACTGCATGAGATGTTCCAAGGTACAGCTGAGAAAAGATACACAACTGGTGTCTGTACATCAGATTTGTATCTGCTCACAGACCACAAGGCTCATCTTCTAGGAGGCTACAAAAGGTAAACACAGACTCACTTGTATGTTCCCACTCACAAAAACAGGTCCTCACAGTGTTTTGTTTTGTTTGTTTTTTGTTGGGCAGAGGGTATTTGGCTTAAGCTCCATTAACTGAAGAAAGTTAAGACAGAAACTCAAAGAGGGTGGAAACCTGGAGGCAGGAGCCGATATAGAGGCCATGGAGGAGTGCTGCCTCCTGGCTTGATCCTCATGGCTTGCTCAGCCTGCTCTCCTGTGAAACTTGGACACACCAGCCCATGGATGACCACCATCCACAATGGGCTCATCAATCACTAATTAAGAAAATGTCTTGCGGGACTGGAGAGATGGCTCAGTGGGTAAGAGCACCTGACTGCTCTTCCAAAGGTCCTGAGTTCAAATCCAAGTACCCACATGGTGGCTCACAACCATCTGTAAAGTGATCTGACGCCCTCTTCTGGTGCTGAAGACAGCTACAGTGTCCTTAAATAAAATAAATAAATCTTAAATAAAAAAAAAAAAAAGAAAATGTCTTGCAAGTTTGTCTGCAGCCCCATCTGATAAAAGTAATTTATTTTTATTTTATTTTTTCTCTTTACTTAAAAAAGATTTTTTCTCATATAATATATCCTATTTACAGTATTTCCTCCCTCTATACTTCCCAGTTCCTTCCCACCTCCCCTACTAAAAAGATCTATTTCCTTCCTCTCTTAATAAAAATTTTAAAATTGTCCTTTAAAGGTTTATAGAGAATTCTGTTATGATTTTGATGGGTATTGAATCTGTATCCAATTGAATATTGAATTCAATATATTAAATCTGTAAATTGCTTTTAGTATGATGGCTATGAGAGACCAAATCTTTTGGGTTCAGACTCCTAGAGTACCTAACCTAAGGTTGAACTCAAGCTAACTGACAGGCTGCTACCTAGCACCAGTTTTCAGACTACCCTCCCAACAAGATTTGTGTCTAACACCAGTTTCTAGGTAACCCCCAACAAAATCTACATCTAGCATAAGTTTCTAGGTTATTCCCCAACAAATCTACGCCCTCAGGTTGCAAGCCCACCCCTAACACTTCACTTCCTAACAAACACCAATCCTAAAAGAAGAAGTTAAGTTTATGGTTTGGCTCCAAGTACCAGCCAATTATGTTAAAGACCATAATGGCACCCACTCCCCACAATCAGATATATACCAGGCTAGATACCCGCTTCTTGCCTTTATAAATGGTTGCCTAAAACTGGACCCAAAGTCCACTCCTATTCTCCTCTGTAAGAGACAGTGGTGTGGTCCAAGTCCCAGCATGACTAAAAAGACCCTAAAGTGATTATATCAGATTTGTCTCATTAGTGGTCTTCTTGGGGTTCACTAATATTTCATGGTACAACATATATTTTCCCCATATTAATCTGATCAATCCATGAACATGGAAAAACTTACTATAATCTAATATTTTCTTCATTGTCTTAAAGATTTTATCATACAAATCACTTACTTGATAATTGTAGTTACCCCAAGTTATTTTATTTTATTTCATGCTGTGATGAAAACTGATTCCTTTTTATCTTTTTCAGGCCATTTGACATTTGTATACAAGAAGGTACTGATATTTGTAAATTAATTTAGTATCCAGCTTATTCGCTGGAAGTATTTATCAGCTGTAGGAAATTTCCAGTGGAATTTTTAGAGTCACTCATATTTACTATTATATCATCTGCAAATAAATATACTTTGGTATCTTTCTTTCCAATTTCTATGCCCTTGATACCTTTCAGTTGTCTTATTGCTGTTCTCGCTAAGTTTTCAAGTACTAAACTGAATAGATACAGAAAAAAACTATGGGCAAACTTGTCTCATTCCTGATTTTAGTAGAATCGCTTTGAGTTCCTCTCCATTTAAGTTTATGCAAGCTATAGACATACTGTAAGCTGTCTTTATTATGTTGAGGCTTGTCTTTTGTATCCCTAATCTCTTTAGAAACTTTATCCTGAAGGTGTGTTGGATTCTGTCAAAGGACTTCTCTGCACCTAAGGAGATGACTATGTGCTTTTTATCTTTCAGTTTGCTTATATAGTTGATTCCATTTCTTTGTAACTTGGCAACACTTACTCTACAATATTTCAATTTATAATTAAGCGTATAAACTTCCATCACTCCTTTTAAGCCCTAAAATGGAGAAGAAAAAACTCTGAAAATGAGGACTGAGCTTTCTCAGATTTTACCATTTTGTTATCTCCTGAGAGAAAAGTCCTTACATAGCTCAAGCAGAAAAAGATACTTAATCTTATATCTTTAGTATGTAATAGATACAAAGCATGGACTTTTATATGAAACTTATCATTAAATACGTTATTGAGTTGTGAATCTTTGAAGTAATAAGTACCTCTCCAACATCTTACATCCAAGATGTATTCAAGATGATACCTTCTGTGGCTTTCCCAGAAATGAACAAAAGCTTTTCTCACAAGATACAGTGTTACAATTGTAGCTTTACTATATGGCAATTAACAGCATCAGTTCATTCTCTCACAAACTAAATTTGAACCACAGACTAGCTTATGAGTGAACGTGTTCATACTAATTAATGAACCTTCTGTTTAAAGTTATGAAGAACATTTAACATAAGGGAAATGTCTAAGAAATAAACCTCATTAAAATAATGAGTCTCTTAATTGTCATCATACGTCAGCTTCAAAACTGTCCTCTCTAACTCGCATGTTGCAGGAGATTATGTACAAGAACTTGGTGCAATGATTGCATTAAGGAGATGAAACTGAAGGCTGGAATGTGTGCAATATGTTATACAAGCAGCAAAGAAAAAATGCAAAGTTTTCCCTTCCCTATGTTGGCCCCAATGTAATAAAATAAAATCCTCTTGAAAGAAATGAATTAATGTCCCTCCCCACACAGCTGAAAACACAGAAGAAACACTTATATGGTGATGAAAGTGAGATCCCTTATTATCTTACTCCTGATCTAGGAGAAGTGGATTGTCATTTTAATTCAGCTGTTGTCTCATAGGATAAACTGAGCAAGAAGAGCAAAAGCATAAAGGCCATGGGATAGAAAACATTAAATGCAGGATTCTGAGTTCTGTTCAGATTGTACACCAAAGGGGGAGACTGAAGCTCTCTCTTTACTGATGCAGCAGTTTGGAGTACTCTTATGTAGTATAATAGAATAATTGACCCAATTAGAGCGCTATTCATCAGAAATTAGATTTCTGCAGGTGCCAAGCACAAAGGCTTTTAAGGGCTTCTTTGCCTTCTCACCACCACACTGGAAAAATGCAGGCACAACAAAACTGCAAAATCTGCAATTTAATTTCTTTCCTCCAGGTATCTGCTGAACTTCACTTTAATTTCAAAGACAGATGAAAAGAACTCTGCTTAGGGTCTGTCTCCTTGCCAAGACAGCCCTTTCTCTGTAACCAGTAGCCAGCCATCCTCTCTAACCCAGGTTTAAAGAAACAGGTTCAAAAGCAATGACTGGGGCCTCAGATTGATTATTAACATGGCATTTCATTCTCCCAGACACCTTTTATCAGAGGCAATTCAGAATGAAGATTTTTAAAAACATGTTCCTGAGATTGTCATAGAAAATACTGATGGTGGTACAGGTTTTCCTGAGAGCATGAGGAAAGAGAGATAAGAGAAAGCCCTTCCATAAAGAAAAAGTAATTATGAAGTGAATTTCACCCATTCTACTATGTGCTCATGGTGACAGGGTGTGGGCGGGGGCACTGTATGAGCCTCTGCTTACATGGGGAGGTCAGGTATTGCCATAAGCTAAACTATAAACCAAGGTTCAGGAATTGCCTAGGCTAGCTGGCCAGGGGGCCCAGAGTTCTCCTTCCTTCCTCTTTTAGCATTGGGCTTACAGCACAGAACACCTCCTGCTGTATTTAGCAGTCATCACCTTACCTTCTAGCAAGCTCCCTGTATTTATTTTCCTTTTCTAATAAAACATCTGATTTCCCTTGTAGGAAACAAAGAAATCCTTTTCAGTGACATTGTAATCTTTTCTCCTGCATCACATATAGAGCGACTACATATTTTTTATTCTTTAATCTTTTTACAATCCAGTTTTTATTCCCCTCCCAGGATACCCTCTCACTGTTCCACATTCTATACCTCCTCCACAACCCCACCTCTAAGAGGATGTCCCCAACTCCACCTCCACCTCCACCTCCACCTCATCAGACCTCTCCAATCCCTGGGGCCTCAAGTCTCTTGAGAGTTAGGTGCATCTTCTCTCACTGAGTAAAGACCAAGCAGTCCTTGGTTTTATGTGTGTTGGGGACCTCACATCACCTGGTATATGGTGCCTCGTTGTTGGCTCAGTGTCAGAGCAGTCTTCAGGGTCCAGGTTAGCTGAGACTGATGGTCGTTCTATAGCATCATTTCTTCCAGCTTTTCCCTAGTTCAACCACAGGGTTCATTAGCTTCATTCCAATGGTTGGGTACAAATATATGCATCTGAATCTTTCAGCGGTCCAATGGGTCTTTCGGAGGGCAGTCATGCTAGGCTCCTGTTTGTAAGCATACTACAGTATCAGTAATAGTGTTAGGCCTTGGGGCCTTCCCTTGAGCTGGATCCCAATTTGGGCCTGTTGCTAGACCTCATTTTCCTCAGGTTCTTCTCCATTTTTGACCCTGAAGTTCTTTCAGACAGGAACAATTCTGGGTCATAGATTTTGTCTGTGAGATGGCAACCCCATCCTTCCACTTGATGCCCTGTCTTTCTACTGGAGGTGGATTCTACAATTTCACTCTCCCCACTATAATGCATTTCATCTAAGGTCCCTGCCTTTGAGTCATGAGATCCTCTCAACTCCCAGGACTCTGGTACTTTCTAGAGGGTCCTGCCACCTCCTACCTCTCAAGGTAGCCTGTTTCCATTCTTTCTGAAAATTGGAAATGGGTCTACCCGAAGCCCCAGCTATACCACTCTTGGGCATATATCCAAAAGATGTCCCACCATGCCACAGGGGCACATGTTCTACTATGTTTATAGCAGCCTTATTTGTGATAGCCAGAGCTTGAAACACCCCAGATGTCCCACAACAAAAGAATGGATACAGAAAATGTAGTTCATTTACACAATAGAATACTACTCAGCTATTAAGAACAAGCATATCCTGAGTTTTGCAGACAAATGGATGGAACTAGAAAATATCATCCTGAGTGAGGCAACTGAGACCCAAAAGGACATGTGTGGTATCTACTCATTAATAAGTAAATGACAGCAAAATAAGTACAGAATATACAACCCATAGGACTCAGGAAGCTTAACAAGTCAAAGGGCCCAAGTGAGGACACCTAAGTCCCACTTGGGAGGAACAAGAAAGCAATCATGGTGGGAGGGAGAGGGAGGGAGGGACATGAGTAAGAACAAGGACAGGGAAGGGAAGAGGGGAACATGATCAGGTATTGGGGGACACAGGAGCAGCTACATTTTTATTGTGATAATTATTGTTATTTAAGCTGTGTTGCATGTGAAGTTTAATCACTCATGTGGTTATTGGTGATTGAGGCAAGGTCTTGACATCTAGCTCAGGTTGCCTTTGAACTCAATGTTTTCATCTTATTCGAGCTTCCTAGGTGCTGGAATTGCTGGGATATTCTACTGACACTTAGCTCACATGCATTAAATGCTGATTTCTGTATCTCTTTTCAAGAGTTTGTACTAGGGCAATTAAAGAATCATCTCATTGACTCTTTTCCTCACCCAGAGGTGCCCAGAGGTATACAAGATACATCGCAGATTCTGGAAACAGATTTGTGAGTGAACAAGTAAAATAAAATCATTTTTCTTAGAGAAATGTAAGAACATATCATAAAGGTAAATTGGTATCGAGTAGAAAAATACCTCTACCCTCACAGGTTATGAAGGAACAGGATAAGTTGAATTTAGCTTCTATCCAGACTGTGGTTCTCTTTGAACTGTCTCTGTTCTCACTAAAACAACATCTGCAGTTCTTACATGTACTCTGAACCTTGCCAGAAAGAACTTTTTTATTCATTTTCTACATCTAGGAAATGTTGACTTACTTGTCTTGATTTTCCTAAACTGTGTTACTGTGTTACTAAAGCAAGCAGTGTAGTGGAGGGAAAGGGTAGGAAACATGTGTAACTTTGATTTAAGTCTTAAGTCACACATCTCATCTTCTCTTGACCTTTGTGAATATGAAAATTCAATGAAGGTACAGATACTGCAAAGCAAAGTGGCCACTAGAAGCAAAAAATTAAAATGTCATTTATAAACATCAAAATTCAGGTCAGCAAATACTCCTTTACCCTTGTTTTAATCAAACACTGCTTCAGGATGCTAAAATTTACCTTTCCTCCTGTTTTATATATTTTTTTGTTTGGCTTTGTCCTATCTCTCATACCACCATCATTTATATATTATATATTCACCAAATTGTATAATACATTTTACTTAACCATAGATATGCTGACATATATTTTTCATACCCTTTTATTATTTCATGCTTTCCAAAACAATGACTTATTCCATACCCAAAGCATCAACTAAATCCCAAAGTTCACCTGGCTAAGTTTTATTTCCAGGTCAGAATAGTCTCTGATGTTACACAGACATTGCATCAAACTATCTTCTAAAAATTTGCAATGGGTGGAATTCAAAATTTAGTTGGTTCTCCTTTTTTCTCAGTGATATGATACTGTAAGCTATTTTCTCTTGTTGTGTTAGTTACACTAGATTGGATGGAGCAGAGTCTACCACAACTTCAGATGTTATAAACCAATGTACAGACATAAAATTTTGTCAATCCCATTTTTAAAAAATTCTCTCCCCTCCACCTCTCTCTTTTCTTCATGTGTGTTTTTCTGCCTACTTCTCCATACTGTAGTCACCCTTTGCCTCAAATTGCCTTTCCATTTTTTGATTCAGAATAGATTGAATATAAATCTGACCACATTCACTCAGCAGTTCCCTTTGCCCATGTGATCCATGTGAGGTTCTTATGAGTACATAAGGGAGTGTTGGTTTTATGGCCTGTTTCCACTTCAGCATGCCGTCAAGTAAGCCTGCAGTTTTCCTCAGATGTACTGCACACTGTGTGTACTGTTACGTTCACACTTCCCTCGATCTGTGTTAGTCACATCCTCCTAACACCAATATCACTTACTATCTCTACTCTTCATCCATTAGGAAATTCTTAAGTGATAGTACACACCACTCCAAATGCCTATGGAATTCTGGGTAGGTAGCCTATGGTGCTTTGGGTGAAATGAGTGTCCTGTTTCCTCTCATCTGTGCATTTTCTAATGTGCAATAGTAATGTTTATGCTCACATACTTTTTCTTTCATGCTCACTTGAGATCTCTTTAAAAGCTGATATTTTTCCTTATTCATCTTTATGTCCCACAGTCTAAGGAGGCACACACACACACACACACACACACACACACACACACAAAAGAGACAGACATATGGACAGAGACACAGAGAGAGAAAAACAGAGAGACACAGACACAGAAAGAAAGAGACACAGAGAGAGAGGCACAGAGAGACACAGAAACACAGAGAACTTTGCTGCTGCCTAACCTATGGTTATTTTATGGATAATAACAATAAGGTGGTCAGGAGTAAGAGATATACAGGAAATGTACTCTTTCTTCACATGTGAAAGAACTAAGTAGTTTTAATTTCCTGGGATAGACTCACTTTTACAATTATCAGTGGATAGACTAAACTAAAATATTTAGCCATTTTAATGATTTACAGTTTATACCATCTAGGTTGAAACATGTTGTGACATATTTTATTGAGAATTTCATTCATCAATACATTGTCATCTGAATAAATCTACTACTTATTTCCACTTCTCATATTTCTACCTATATCCCCACTACTCCCACCACATTTTCTTTGCAGTCTAATGGACTTCTAAAAAAAAAGTCTACTTAGTGCTAGCTATGTGTATGGATGTAGGACCTACTCATGGAAATCTTTTCCCTAAAGAACACTAAAGCCCTAAAGTAGATACCAATTGTCAATATCTATTAAACTTGGGATAGTGTTTCAGGAGCTCCTTCCCCATCCAAGCTGAAATTTTGGGTATTACAGTCTGGTGCATGCTATCTGTCACTGTTGCTATTAGTTCATACGGTCAATAGTACTGTCCTGTCCAACAAATACTGTCTCACTGCAGACATTGAATACCTCTGGATTTTACTTTCTTTCTTCTTCTTTTTCTGAGTTGGTCACTAAGTCTTTATGGGTTTAGATATGATCTAGATATCTTATTCAAGCTGAGCATTGCACAATCTCTTGTTCTCTGCATGGAGACTAGCTGTGGTTCTCAAAATTAATTGTTAAAATGATTTTTCTCTGATGAGCCTTAGAGATGCACTAATCTATTGGTATAAAGATAAGAATCTAGGCAGTAGATTATCAGTATATCAACTTAACATCATCATCATCATCATAATAGATAATATGTAGTTCTGATTCTCTATGACCAAGACAACTGTAGCCCAATTAGTGGTATCAGACATGTGTTCTCTCTTTTAGTGTGGGCTAAAATTCAATTAAAATTTATATTGTGGTTGGTTATTTCTACAGCATCTGTGCCACTTCAGCAGCAGGGGGCAAAGCTTGATAGACTTTTGTTATTGAACCCGACATGATTCACAAACTCTTGTTTATGTTTCCTCTTGCAATATAAATAGAAGCGTTCAAGTCACTGCCATCTTTCTTTTTCCATGTCTACAACTCAATCATATGATATCTTCTGAAATTAGGTCCTACTACCACGTTCTCAAGGGTAACCAGGAACAACAGAAAAAGCCTAATGTTAGTTTGTGAGGAAGTCAATGGGACAATACTGACCAACAACACAAAAAACAGACACACAAACATACACACACAAACTTACAGAAAAAAAGAGAGAGATGGGGGGACGCAGAGAACCAGGCACTGAGCTTTTTGCACATGATACGGTTTTCAGTAGAAGTGTTCCTTCAAATAATTAACAAGCTTATTAGTGTCAAATTTAGAACTATATCTAAACACTTCTTGGTCAAATAACATTTCTCAGTCTTCAAGTCCTCTTACAGGAGTGAACTCAAAAATTGTAGTACAAAGCTGAAATTTGACAGAACAAAACTAATGGATATAATAATCAAAAGATATCTCCAGGTTTATTTCTAATAAATAGTATCTGGTGTTAATTAATTTTAACTATGTCAAATTATTTTATAGTGCATAAATATATAAGATACTTGAGTAAGTTGTATATCTGCATGCTCATACCTTTTAGTGTAACGATTAGCAATTTTCACTTTTGGTGCAGTTTTTCACCTAATGTTTCTAGCCAGCATGCACGTCTCATCAAAGAAATGAGGGTATCAAATTTACCTTCTAGTTCAAGAATCCAAATGCTTGTGTTTGTTTGATATCCTTTAAGAATGAGCAGTTCATTTTTCTAATTCAGTTTAAATCAAGTCTTTTTCATGCTTGCCACTGAACTTCTGAAGAGTCTTATTTTCCAGCAAAATGAGGTAAAGGAAAACCACGCCACTTCCTCCCAGTGGAAGGAAACTGGACTGATCCCTTTTTATACTGAAGCCCCACATCCCTATGGTAGGGGAGGTAGTCTGACTCCCATAATCCCCCATGCAACATCCTTCTTCTAAAACAAAGTCTTTGTACAGCAGGTCCTACATTAAACAGAAGAGCAAAACCAGAAAACTGAAGTAACACTTAGGGTACTCACTTTACACAAACAGTGACTCCAATATTGATCTGCCAGATCTCTGGTGGAGTGTAAGGTAGAAACAGACATAGAAAAGGAAACCACAGAAATCCTTGGATTTCCGTTCACTAGAAGACTGCTGGTGATTGATGGAGATCATATTGCTGTTATTTGAAGTCAATAATAGAAAGCCATGATTAAAAATCAAAGTTTTAGTCTGAGCCATTTGGCTATGCTTTAGAGAGTCCAAGTGGCTTTTAAATGGTAAGAGGAATATTTTTTGCCAGGAAACTAGGGGATACTTAAATCACAGCATACTGTGGGGGCTTCTTTTCTCTTAGAGGCTTAGGAAAATTGTATCCAAACTCTGGCTTTCAGGCTTTGAGATTCCAAAGACTCTTAGACACACTGTTATAAAGGAAAACAGTTCCCCATGTTGAAAACCCCCTAGGAATAAAAAACAATATGTTCTTTGAAAAGATAGTGGACTCTCTGTCCAGAACACATTAGTGAAACTGTGTGCAAGCCCTAAATCCCTTAAACTATAAAAAGGATTCTGTGCAGCTTGGCCAGAGAAGGGTACTTGGATTTGATTGTAATAACTCCTCTTCAAAGTAAACTTCTACAAATCCAGATTTTTTATATTCCAAGAAATATATAAAGAAGCAGTAGCTTTTCATGCATTTTCTGGTTTAAGTTAAATGGGAACAAGGACTACTGTCTAACAAACTAGACAACTCAGTTATGTGACCTTGACAGGTCATATAATGTCTATGACTAATGAGGAAATAGAGGCTGTGATTTTCTCTCTCTCTCTCTCTCTCTCTCTCTCTCTCTCTCTCTCTCTCTCTCTCTCTCTCTCTCTCTCTCTCTCTCTCTCATTGAGACTAACTTTCTCTCTATAGCCATGGCTGTCACTCTGTAAACCACGCTGGCTTCAGACTCTTCATAAGTAGTGCAACACCACTACCACCTAAATCAATTAATATATATCTAACACTGTTAAACTCTTGAATTCTTACAACTAATAAAAGCTCCCTGTGAAGGTGCACATACAGTAGAATTAACTTTTTGCATGGTAAGGTTTTTTTTAGATATATTCTTTATTTACTTTTCAAATGTTGTCTCCTTTCCTGATTTCCCCCTCCCCTGAAAATCCCATAAGCCATCTCCCCTTCCCCAATCAACCCTCCCCTGCTTCCCTGTCCTGGTATTCCTCTACACTATGGCATCAATTCTTTCCAGGACCAAGGGCCTCTCCTCCCTTTGGTGTCTAACAAGACCATCCTCTGCTGCCTATGAGTCTGGAGCTATGGGTAACTCCATGTGTACTCTTTGGTTGATGATTTTGTCCCTGGGAGCTCTGGGAGTACTGGATGACTCATATTGTTCCTCCTGTAGCGCTTCAAACCCCTTCAGCTTCTTGGATACTTTCTCTAGCTTCCCCACTGGGGACCCTGTACTCAATTCAATGGCTGGCTGAGAGTGTCCCCCTCAGTATACCGGAGGACCCAGCTATACCTCTCCTGGGCATATACCCAGAGAATTCTCCAACATGTAATACGGACATGTGCTCCACTATGTTCATAGCAGCCCTATTTATAATATCCAGAAGCTAGAAAGGACCCAGATGTTCGTCAACAGAGGAATGGATACAGAAAATGTGGTATATATACACAATGAAGTGCTATTCAGCCATTAAAAACAATGAATTCATGAAATTCTTAGACAAATGGATAGAAGTGGAAAATATCATCCTGAGTGAGGTCCCCCAATCACAAAAGAACACACATGGTATGCACTCACTGATAAGTGGATATTAGCCCAGAAGCGTGGAATAGCCAAGACACATTTCACATATCAAAGGATGCCCAAGAAGGAGGAAGAACCAAAGCATGGATACTTGGGTCCTTTGTAGAAAGGGGAACAAGATACCCACAGAAGGAGATACAGAGACAAAGGGTGGAGCAGAGTCTGAGGGAAAGATCATCCAGAGACTACCCCACCCAGGGATCCATCCCATATACAATTAGAAATTCCAGACACTATTGTGGATGCCAAGTGCTTGCTGACCGGAACCAGATATAGCTAGCACCTGGGAGGCTCTGCTAGTGCGTGGTAAGGTTTTAATGAGATTCATCAGGACCCACCCACAATCCTCCCCAAGCCTTTTACCTCTCATATATCCATGGTCTACTCCTGCATAGATGGCCAAAGCTAGTTCAGATTAGTCAGACAAACCTGAACTAAAGGGCCTCTCGATTTTTTTCACCTCTGCTTAAATTTGCATCCTTTAGATATGATATAGTTTTGAAATCAATCCTGTTTCATTTCTGTTTAAAATTTTCTTGCTTGATATTAACATTCAGCTTAGATCAAAGGAATTTGGCCTTAGAATAGCATTGTTTTCTGGCATATTTTAATGTTGTTCAAGAAGGCATGGTAAAATAAATTGCTATGTTGCTTTTTCTTTCCTATTTACATTTTAATTTAAGAGAGATGTTATTCTTTTACTATTAACATGAATACATGTCTTCTCACTCATTCATTTTCACATGGAGTATTTTAAATATAATTGATATATACATATAGAAATAAATATAAAGCTATCAATACAGACACACATAAAATGTATAGTCTCAGGTTCTGAGTCCTTCTGTTTCTTTGTTCTTTTCTCTTTCCCTCTTCCTTCCCATCTCTTTCCTCTTCTCCTCCCCTCTCTCTTCATACTTTCTTTTTCTTCCTTTTTTCCTCTTTCACTTCTTACTTACCTTCTTTTCTTCTTTTCCCCCTTCTTTTCTTTCATATGCTCTACTCTTGCCATAAAACCATCTCCCATATAACCAGAGGCTCTCACCAGAGGCCAAGAACAAAAGAGCATATATGAGGCCCACACTACATATGTAGCAGAGAACTGCCTTGTCTGGCCTTGGAGGGAAGGGATATGCTTGGTTCTGTGGAGGCTTGATGCCCAGAGAAGATGGATGCTAGAGGGATGATGTGGGAGTGGGTGTGTGAGTGGAGGAGCACCCTGATAGAGGTGAAGTGGTGGAATAATGGGGTGGGATGCTCATGGAGGGGGGACCAGGAAGGGGCACAACAGTTGAAATGTAAATAATAAAAATAAATAAATAGGATAACACAATGTTTTCACTATGATGAAAACATATACGATGTCATTTTTGACATTAAAAAAACAATACTACTATGTGTATCAAATATCTTAGTATATAGAATTTAGTTGGGAAGTGTTACAAATATTTCAGTACATAAAATTTATTTGGGAAGTTACATCCATAGCACAAGATAACAATCACCAACTACATTGTTCAAATATCTTTGAACCTTCCAATCTTTATTATTTACAAATAATAAAATTGTGAAATTTAACTTGTAACACAGTTAAAGAAAAAATAATCCAATAATAAAAAAAGAATTTGGCAAACAGCAAAAAAGCAAAGAAAAAATGCCCAACATACACACAAATAATAAGATGCCATTGAAATTAAGCAATTACAAACAAACAGGTAAAGATACTGCTGAAAACAAGTTATTGCAGGACACTCATCCTCCCCTGTGTGAGAAGTGATGATTCTTAAGTGCTCACATCATGGTGCACTTAGCACTAGTTGAGTCTTTATTAAAATACTCAATCTTGTTCTCAGCTCAACTGCGTAACTACATAGAAAGCCCTGAAGAAAGTTACCAGTCTCTACCACCAACAAATGCCAAGGTATCTGAAGACATAGCACTTAAATGATGTTGGCCTCCCCCTTCCTATTAGACTATTGCTTTAATACCAGGAAGCCCTTACAATTAATCTCTGGAAACATGAACTACAAGAAAAAGGCTAAACAGACAACCGTTGCTGTTTCTATGCCTTTTTGGTGACAGACAATAACCATGGGCTTCCACAGTTATCCAAAGCTGTATTAAGAAAGACCTAATAAGGTAAGAAGGAAGTAACTTCTTGCTGGTTCCTCTGTTATCCTTCATTGTCTTGGTTAATTAAATTTGTCTAAGACTGCCTTGAACTGGCTGTAGTTATTCAACCACTACTAATGAAACAACCTGGTTGTAATATGATGCTGTGGCTTCAACAGAAAGCTGTGTGTGTACACTCTTGTGTGCACACCCTTCACTTATCTACTTTGCTCTCATTTCAGAACTTAAGTTTGTGATTCTCTTCTCTCTAGTCCAGATTTTTACCCCTCAAAAACAATGTTCAACTTTTGGAGAAGGTTTTTATTTGTTACTTCGTTTGATACTCAATGTTCTTCAACATTCCATGCGAGGTTCTCACCATGTTGTCCCCAGTCTCATCAGACCACTCTGCATCCACACTGTCAGCCATCAATCATATAACAGTGCCTCAGGTGGTTTATGAGCCACTTTTGTTGTCCACTTACTTTTTTGGAAGGTATAAATTATATAAATTATTTTTCTACATCAACATTTTCTACATATAGGCAGCTAAATTAAGAATGTCTAAAATGGAACAATTCAATTCACACTGAAGTTCTTCTTAATTAATTTTTATGATACTTTCATCAGGTTTCTATAGTTGGGAACTTCAGATGCCCTTCAAACCTCTCATTGATGTTGTCTCCTACTTACCTTGCCAGATTGCTGGCACTAATTCCTTACTAAGTTAATATCTCTCTAATTATTTCCTCTGTCTATCTCTTCATACTTTCCTCAATTTTTTCCCACAAGTACTTCATCCTCCTATAAATTAAAATAATCATCAAAATAGAAATAAAGTCTATCATGCATGTGTATGTGTGTGAGTTTATTTCTTACTGCAAGCATGTGTGAGAGTGTATTTGTGCCCATGCATTCATACAGAAGGTAGAAAACATCTGTATTCCTTTGTCAATTGCTCCCAACTGTTGTGGGATTTTAAGTGTGGCTGAGCGTACATGGCTTTTCAGGTGGGTACTGAATATCAGAATTCTTGCTAAGCTTTATTTGCCAAGCTATCTCTCCAGCTACACACACACACACACACACACACACACACACACACACACACACACACACACACACATATGGCAGGCTCTTTGCTGTGGCACACCAACATATGCATAGTGTGCGCAGCTCTTGTCCATGCTGCCCACACAGTATCTTTTGCATTTTCATGTTTCCCCTGGTTTATTATTCCTACCTCCTTTCGGATGTTTAATAATTCTGTTTGGACTTACCAACTACATTGCTGCATGCTTACTAGAGCATGTTAAGTACAAATTTATTATATCTTTCTATCTGTTATAACTCCTCCTAGCTAGATGCCCTCTATTTGTTGCTAAAATTTCCCCTAAACCATCTACCCAGCTCCTTTGTGACCAACCGTATTAAGCGAAGTTCTTTTAACTGACAAGTGTAGTCAGCATAATTTACTGATTATCTTTCATGAGTACTTAATATGACATCATTTCCTAAGCATCTTCCTCTTACTCATTGTTCTCTGTAGTTTTTCTTATGTAATCATCCTTGCTGTCTACATATTCAGTTCAATTTTGTATCTAAGGCAGTTCACTTCTCCATCTATGTTCAAGAATTGTGGGAGTTATTAAGGTTCCTATTCTGCTTACTTCTGAATCGACACACTATCTCCAAAGAAACTCTTTAATGTATATGTGGGTTCATCCATCATCTTTTGTCTCTGGCTATCAAACGGTGATTTGCCATTTTTCTTTATTTTCATTTTGGCTTCATTTCTAAGCTATCAACTTGTATCTGGGTAAGTAATTGCTTATTTGGCATTTCTATTTAATAATCTCACAAATATTTCACGTTCACTATGTCCTGTAAATTGACTCATTTGCCTAATTGATTCAAATGTAGATAAAGTAGTATAAGACTATGCAATAAAGCAAAGTAGAAACCTGGCTATTATCTGAAATTACTCTTGCCCATGTTTTAGCACCATCAGCGCAGAAAACTTGATGCAAACACTTGAGTTCTGCAGATTTTCTCCCTTTATTCAAAGCTTTTCATTTTCTCACCTATGTCAATACTAGTGTTCTCCCTCCTGAATGCTCAATAACAACAAAAAAATAAACTCATAGTAAACAAAATATAAACAATTTTATTAGAATATTAAAGTAGTATATCTACTTACTTATGTGCTCCTTAATTTAAGTTATAAAGAAATTTAAATATGATCCAATGCTGAAATGGATAAATAATTAAGAGATTCTTCTGTTGAGAAAAAAAAAAACAAGAGATCAACTAGACTTCTTTCTATGGAATGGATGCTAAGAACTAGCAAGATTAGAAGATTAGTGAAGTATGTCTTGTCTTTGGACTCCTGGCTCCTTACTCATGTAAGAACTTCAACTCATTAATGTAAATGCATTTAAACATTGTCTTAGTCAGAGTTTCTATTCCTGTACAAATATCATGACCAAGAAGCAAGTTGGGGAGGAAAGGGTTTATTGAGTTTACACTTCAACACTGCTGTTTATCACCAAAGGAAGTCAGGACTGGAACTCAAGCAGGTCAGGAAGCAGGAGCTGATGCAGAGGCCATGGAAGGATGTTCCTTACTGGCTTGCTTCCTCTTGCTTGCTCAGCCTGCTCTCTTATAGAACCTAAGAATATCAACCCAGAGATGTTTACACCCTACCCCCTTGATCACTAATTGAGAAAATGCCCCACAGTTGGATCTCATGGGGGCACTTTCCCAACTGAAGCTGCTTTCTCTGTGATAACTCCAGCTTGTGTCAAGTTGACACATAGAACCAGCCAGTACAACATTTTTAGAATATTATTGCCGAGCTCTATAATGAGACCACAAGAAGAAACACAGGAGCTTCCTCTGCCCAAAACAGAATGTCTCAAGGAGATTCCCATCCATGCCAACAAGAAATGTCTCATAAGGAACAGAGAGAACATCCTGCTCCCTGTCTTCTATCTTCCCAGAGTCTAAGAATTTTGAGAAAAAAATGATTCAAGCTACTTAGCTATTTGGTTGTTGTTATAGTATCCTATAACAAGACAATGGTTTCTATTTTATAGACTTTGTAAATATCCTATGTTGATTTATCTCTCTTATGAATTCTGTGAAACAAAATAATCACTAGACAGTGATACACATTTGTAATTCTTTCATGACTAGGTATATTCAATATGGAACATTTACTTTCTAGATTTCAATGACGTCATGGGGGTTTTATTATTTATTTATTATCTATATTTATGTATTTGTTTGTTTTGCATGTGTGTGCATACATGTGTTTGTGTGTGTGTGCATTTCTGAATGAGCCATAGTGTTCTTGCTGAGGACAACTTTGGGATTTGGTTAGTTCTTTTCATTTAACAAGTATCTCTCAGTGATCAGACTGAAGTCATCAGTCTTGGTACTAAGTTTCTTTACCTGCTGAGTTGTCTGATATGCCTAGCATTTTATACTCTTATACTAATCCCAAAACCCTAAATTGTTTTACTTTCTTAAAATATAGACATCCTATATTTAGTTACCTTGTTGAAACTCAGTGACTATATTAGTTTTCAGGAGGACTTTAAATATCTAGCAACAATAAAAGCCAGACAAACAAACAAAAACTGTAAGAGTAACATTTATTTACTAGTTGTAATTGTTGTCTCAGAGGCTTACTGTTGAATAAGCCTATCCTTTCTTGTTCTTTATGACCTCTGGCTGGCTGGTTCAACTCAACTATGCTGGCTCAAACCTGCTCTCTAAGCTGACTGATTCAAACTGGCCTGTCTTTGCTTCTCACTTAATTGTTCTGCTTGGCCTCAAACAAACTCTGGCAGTCTATTCTAATCTTCAGGCTCATTCTGTCTCCACCTACAACCTATCTCTTTATTTTTTTTATTTTATTTTCTAAGTTTTTTTTTATTTACATTCCAAATCATTTCCCCATTCGCGTTTCCTCCCTCCCCGAAAGTTCCATAAGCCCCCTTCCCTCCCTCTTTTCTCCAATCAACTCCCTCTCGTTTCTCTGTCCTGGCTTTCCCCTACATCCAGTCTTTCCAGGACCAGGGGTCTCTCCTTCCATCTTCTTAGAAATCTATTGATATGCGAATTGTGTCTAGGGTATTCCGAGATTCTGGGTTAATATCCCCTTATCAATGACTGCATACCATGTGTGTTCTTTTGTGATTGGGTTACCTCACTAAGGATGATATTTTCAAGTTCTGACCATTTGCCTAGGAATTTCGTGAATTCATTGTTTTTAATTGCAGAGTAGTATTCCATTGTGTAAATATACCACATCTTCTGAATCCATTCCTCAGTTGAGGGACATCTGGGTTCTTTCCAGCTTCTGGCTATTATAAATAAGGCTACTATGAACATAGTGGAGCACGTGTCCCTATTGCATGCAGGTAAAGCCTCTGGGTATATGCCCAGGAGTGGTATAGACAGATCCTCCGGGAGTGTCATGCCCAGTTTTCTGAGGAACCGCCAGACTGCTTTCCAGAGTGGTTGTACCACCTTGCAATCCCACCAGCCGTGGAAGAGTGTTCCTCTTTCTCCACATCCTCGCCAACAACTGCTGTCTCCTGTGTTTTTGATCTTAGCCATTCTGACTGGTGTGAGATGGAATCTCAGAGTTGTTTTGATTTGCATTTCCCTAATGACTAAGGATGTTGAACATCTCTTTAGGTGCTTCTCAGCCATTAGATATTCTTCAGGTGAGAACTCTTTGTTTAGCTCTGTACCCCATTTTTAATAGGGTTATTTGGCTCTCTGCAGTCTAACTTCTTGAGTTCTTTGTATATATTGGATATTAGCCCTCTGTCGCATGTAGGGTTGGTAAAGTTTGTTGGTTGCCTCTTTGTCCTTTTGACAGTGTCCTTTCCCTAACAGAAACTTTGTAATTTTATGAGGTCCCATTTGTCAATTCTTAATCTTAGAGCATAAGCTATTGGAGTTCTCTTCAGGAAATTCTCCTCTGTGCACATATGTTCAAGGTCCTTCCCTAGTTTCCTTTCTATTAGTTTCAGTGTGTCTGGTTTTATGTGGAGGTCCTTGATCCACTTGGAATTGAGCTTAGTGCAAGGAGATAAGAATGGATCATTTTGCATTCTTCTGCATTTTGACCTCCGGTTGTACCAGCACCATTTGTTGAAAAGGCTATCTTTTTTCCACTGGATGGTTTTAGGTCTTTTGTCAAAGATCAAGTGACCATAGGAGTGTGGATGGTATTGGTACAGTGACAGGCATGTAGATCAATGGAACAGAATTGAAGTTAGTCTTTTCTTACATTTAAATTTCAAACAAAAATAATTCATTTCCTTATAGAAAAGACATAAATATTAATTGTGGCAAATAGGAGACTGAACAAACAGGAGTGTATTGTTGACAGTGGTATTAAATATGAGTAATCAGAGGGGAATTGTAAATCTACTTTCAAATGACTGCTAATGCTGATTCTTTAAGAGATATTTTCTAGACATTGCTTCACTGTTAACATCAGGGCTTTCCTCTCTCTCTCTCTCTCTCTCTCTCTCTCTCTCTCTCTCTCTCTCTTTCTCTCTCTGTCTCTCTCTCTTACACACACACACACACACACACACACACACACACACACACACACATACATCAGGACTCAGTTTCCTCTAAGGGGTTAACCAACTGAAGTTTAACCATGCTCCAGTGCATATATGGGCCAAAAAAAATTGGACTTAAAAATATATATAGTTATTATTATTAATCTTGTCTCAGCCATGTAGTTGGTAAATTGTTACCCATTTTGTAGGCTGCCTCTTTGTTGATGTTGTTATTATATTTTCCTTTTTGATTTAGGCCCTGAGTTTGAATATTTCTTGCTGTCTATTCCTTTTAGGTATGATTTCCTCTTTATTCTAGAGTTTTTAGGTTTGGTGTTGCTAGTATAGTACTTTTTTCTTTTTTAAATTAATTTATTAATTTATTTATTACTTTATATTCAGATTGCAGTTCCTCTCCTTCTGTCCTCCCAGTTCCACCCTTCTCCCATTTCCCAACACCTTTCCCGAGGGGAAGGGCAGTGCCCCTGACCCCCATGCAAACTTGCACTCAATCCTTCTCCCTGTTTTTCCACAAGTCTCTCTGAGGTCTGCCTACTGTTCAGGTGTGGATCTCTACATCTGCTTCCATCAGCTGTTTGATGAAGCCTCTCAGATAACAGTTGTACTAGGCTCCTGCCTACACGCATAGTGGAATATCATTAATAGTGTCAGGAGTAGGCTCTTTCCCATGGGGTAGGATTCAAGTTGGTCCACTTGTTGGTTGGATATTTCCTCAATCTCTGCTCAGAGAAGACTCACAGCTCAAAGGCCCAGAAAATATTTTCAATATATAAAGGCAGAGATATCCCCCCCCACCATTGTCACTTTGGGACTTACTTTGTATCCAAGAATGAGGAAAGCTTCATGTGGTGCAGAGAAATATGTATATTATTTTGTGTTTAGCTAAAATGTTCTATAAATATCTGTTAGATCCATTTGGCTTGTGATACCACTATCTCCAATGTTCCTATGTTTAATTTTTGTTTGGATGTCCTGTCTTTTGGTGAGAGTAAAGAACTATAGTTTCCCATTATTGGTATGTGTCTTAGTTAGGGTCATATTGCTGTGAAGAGACACCATGATTACAGAAACTTTTATAAAGGAAAACATTTAATTGGGGTTTACTGACAGTTCCAGAAGTTTAGTTCATTATCATCATAGCAGGAAACATGGAATCCTACAGGAAGACAAGGGGCTGGAGAAGGCACTGAGAATTCTACATGTAGATTGGCAGGAAGTAAATTAGACGTACTTCCTCCAACAATGCCACAGCTATTCCAACAAGGTCACAGCTCCTAATAGTGCTACTATTTATGCTCCTGTGGGGGCCAATCTCATCCAAACTACCACATTCCACTTCCTGGCCCCCATAGCCTTATAGCCATATCATAATGCAAAATACATTAAGTCTACCTTCAAAAGTCCCCATAGGCTATCATGGTGTCAGTGTGTCAGCATTGTTTAAAAGGTCAAAGCACAAAGTTTCTCCACAGACTCATGCAATCTTTCTTTTTTTAAAAAAATATTTAATCTTTTTTTATACTCCAGATTTTATCCCCCTCCTAGTCTACCCTCCAACTGTTCCACATCACATACTCCATCCCCTGTCTCCATGAGGATGTCCCTATCCCACTCACCTCCCACCCCACCAGACCTCCCCACTCCTGGGGCCTCCTGTTTCTTGAGGGTTAGGTGCAGCTTCACTGACTGAATCCAGATCCTGCAGTCCTCTGCTGTATATGTCTTTGGGCCCTCATATCAGCTAGTGTTGTATACTGTCTGGTTGATGGTCCAGTAACTGAGAGATATTGAAGGTCCAGGTTAATTGAGACTGCTGGTCCTCCTACAGGGTCACCCTCCTCCTCAGCTCCTTCCAGCTTTTCCCTAATTCAACCACAGTGATTGGGTGTAAATATCTGCATCTGACTCTTTTAGCTGCTTGTTGGGTCTTTCAGGTGGCAGTCATGATAGGCATCCTTTTGAGAGCATTCCAGAGCCTCAATAGTAGTGTCAGGCCTTGGGGACTCTCCAATCTCTTAACTATAAATCTCTATAAAATAAAAATGAAAATGTAGATCACATATTTCCAGCATATAATGACACAAGATATATATTACCATTATAAATGGGTAGAAAAGGAGGCCTTAGTGAGGAAATGCTGGACCCGAAAACTGAAAACTAAATACCAGCAGGACAAACTCCAAATCTGCATGCCCATGTCAAATGTCAAAACTCTCTTCAGACCTCCAATATCTTTAAAGTTTGTTCACAGAAACACGCTTCATTTTCATGGTCTGGTTCAGTCCCTGTAAGCTGTGCTCATCAGCAGGTATCCAGGGCTCTGGTATCTTCAAAAAGGAGTCTCTAAAAATTCAAAGTTTTACCTTCCTGTCTTCACACAATGGCTTCTCTAGGATTTCATGAAGGGCAAAATTTGGTTTTGCAATGGGATATCTTTTTTCTCCATCTATAGTGATTGAAATTTTGCTGGGAATACAAGTATAGCCTGGTACCTGAGGTAACTCATTGTCTGTAGAACATCTTTCTAGGTCCTTCTTTCTTTTGGAATTGCCATTGCGAAATCAGGTGTTGTTCTAAGATGTTTGCCTTTATATATAATTTGGATTTTTCCCTTGTAGCTTTTCATTATCTTACTTTTTTCCTGTCCATTTAGTGTTCTGATTATGATATGTTGAGGGGCCTTTCTTTTATAGTCTAGTCTAGAAAAGTATTCTATAATCTTGTACCTTGATAAATATCTCCTTTCTTAGTTTAGGGAAATTTTTCTTCTATGATTTTGCTGAAAATGTTTTCTGTGCCATTGACCTGGGTTTGTGTCCTTCTAATCTCATTGCTCATAGATTTGGCCTTTTAAAATAGTGCAATATTTATTAGCTGACTTGTTTCCCTTTATGGTTGTATGTCGGGTTTTTAGGGAATGTCTGCTGAATTGTGGGCTAGTGCAGTGAGATAAATGGAGTGTATTGTTGCAGAAAAAGTTCTGCCTAATCTATTTGAGATGTGCTCAGATAGGTGGCTGCAGCTGCTTTCTGCTACAGAACTGATAATGAGTTTTGGAGATTAGTTTGGAGGAAAGAAGCAAGAGCTGAATATCTGCAGTTAGTCTCCATGCTTCCCTGGTTGGTGAGCTTTGGAGGCTCCCAGAGAATACCTTGAAGTTAGAGCTTGGTATAACGGGATAAGTGGGGGGAAGATACAAGGAAAAGATCTGTGTGATATGCTGGAGATGAGGGTAGAGAAGAAGGTGACACTATACAACATTATCTGATACAGAGCTGAGGATGAGACTGGGGGATTAGATTTGCAGGAGAACAGATGAACTTAGCCTACCTGTTTTCCTTGTAGGTGTGGTCTGCTGGGCTTATAAATATTTTTTAAAGATTACTGTACTTGTGCATAATTGTCTTACAGGTATCTTCCTTTCAAACCACTTAATTCATCTTTGAAACCCAGGGATATTTTCTTGAAATAAAGCCAAGAAGATATTCTGGGGATATGGCAAAGTAGTTAATGGCACACAATGGTGCCCATTTGTAAATGGAGCAAGACACTAATATACATAATAAAAAGGTAATTGCATCTTCAAACTAAAAGCCAACAAGAGAGAACAAGCACCAATTGAGAAGGATTGATGAGCTCTGCAAATGTGTCAAGTACAGATAATTTTAATTCCGAGTGTAGACTATTGTTCCTGGTTTGAAACCTGCAATTTCATTATCAAACTTATCTTAAAGATCTATTTCTTTGCCTATGAATGATAATTCTAGAAAAATAAGACTGGGATGGATCTTCTGGTACATGGATAGAAAAATTTATTCAAATTAATCTTTTGTTTTTTTATTGAAAATAGATGCTTCTCTCATATAATAAATTCTGAGGATAGGTTCCCCTTCCTCCACTCCTATCCTTTCCCCAACAATCCTCTCCAGGTACACCCCTTTTCATTTCTCCTCAGAAAAGTACAACTTCCAATAGATAACAACTAATCAGGACAAAATCAAGATACAATAAGACAAGGCAAATGCACTCATATCAAGACTGGACAAGGCAACCCAATAGGAGCAAAATGAGTATTAAGAGAAGGTAGAAGAGTCAGAGACACAACCATTCCCACTGTGAAAAATCTGACAAAGCTAACAGCTTTAAATATACACAGAGGACCTGGTGCAGATCCTTCTATGGCCCATGCTTTGCATTTCAGTGTCTGTTAGCCCATATAAGCACTGCTTAGTGGTTTCAGTGGGCCATGCTCTCCTGGTATCCTCCTTCACCTCTGACTCATAAAATCTTTTCTCCCACTCTTATGAAGAGTTCTCCAGGTTCCAAAGGGAAGGGATGCAGTAGAGACCTAGAACTTATATTTTCTTACTCTCTGCCTAATGTCTGGATGTAGGTCTCTACACCCATTCATATCTGCTGCCAGAGGAAACACTCTGATTATGATTAGAGAAGGCACTGATCTTTGAGTAGAGCAGAATATCATTAGAAATTATGTTAATGAATTTTTTCTTTGCCAGTTGTGTTTCCATTTACCCTTTTCCCTGGGCTACCCAGTCTCCAGTCCTTGGCCATCCAAGCAGTGTAAGGCAAGGGCTTCCTCTGTAGGCTTGTATTTTTCAAAATCTAGTTTTAATAAGGGGACTTCAATCTTTTAATCTCCATTCTAGCCCATCACCCACCAGATGTTGTAGATAGGAAAGGTTAATGGGGCAAAGAAGGATGTGGTCCAGTTTAGAAATAGTTCTTTGGAGTGAATCCAATCTGCATTGTCAGAGTATCAGCAAGCAGTTGAGTTCTCACAAATCAGCAGTGGCAGCTTGTGATCCACTTGCAAACACCAATCACAGCACTGGCAGTTCTATCCAGAAGAAACTATGAGGCTATGCCAATCAAATTGTAACCACCTGGTACTGAATAATACAGCATTTCCTCCTTCACTTCCCTGTTTATTTTTTATTGTTGTGATAAAGTCAATTGCCAAAAGCAACTTGAGGGGGAAACAATTTATTTCCACTTACAGCCTGTAGGTCATTAATGAAAGTCATGGTAGGAACTGATGCAAAGACTATGGAGAAAAGACACATATTGGTTTACTCAACTTGCTTTCTGATACAGGCCAAGGTCACCTTCCCAGAAGTAATACTGCACACAATATTCAGGACCCTTCATCAATCATTAATCATGAAAATAATCCATTGACATAAGCACATCAGATCAATCTGATGGAGACAATTTCTCTACTGAGGGTTCCTGCTCCCAGGTAGTACAAGCTTGTGTCAAGTTGACACTAAACAATACAATTACCCTTTATCCTTTCTTGACTGACACCCCGAGTTCACTTAGACATAGTTTCATGAACAGGAAAGAGTATACAGAAGAAAAGTTTTATGTTTCTTGAAATTCCTAGTAAAATATTTTTAAATGGTATGATTTCCTTTTGAGGGATACTATAAAAATGTATACTCACTTTTCAGGTTGTAACTAAGTTTACAAACCAATCTACATTTACTTACCATCAAAGACAATAAGGAAATAAGAACAATCTACTTTATTTCTTGTTTTAGAATGAGAATTTGCTTCTGATGGCTCCAGCTACATATGTAGTAGAGGACCTCTTTATCTAGCATCAATGGAAGAGGAGGCACTTGGTCCTGTGGAGGTTCGTTGCCCCAGAAAATGGGGATGCTAGAGGGGTGAAGCAAGAGTGGGTAGGTAGGTGATGGAGGAACTTCTTATAGGCAAAGGGGAGAAGGAGGGGGTGGGGTGCAGAAGGGAGACTGAGAAGAAGGATAACATTTGAAATGTAAATGAATAAAATAATTAATAAAAATATTTACAACCTGAAAAAAAAAAGATTTGCTTCACTCACTTTATTTGCATGAGATAAAATATAAAGGGCACAGATATTATCATAATCTTCTTCACATGTGTTCTGTCATTTATTTCAGCAAAGACCATTTCCTAACTTATAATCTTGGTGTTGATTGTAAACTGTAGGATGGACAAATTTAGAGTAATTTATCTTTTCTCAGAGTTTCCTGAACAAAACCAAAATAATGTATTCTCCTCCAAAATACACAAACTGATCACTATACAATAAGTACAAGTAATAAGTGAATTTGATCCCAAGAAGCTTATTATAATATCTCAAATTGGTTATATTTATGAGAGGAAGTACTAGAAACTTTGCCTAGAGTCATTTACATGCTAGGAAAGTACCTATGAGGCATGTTTCTGGCATTTCAGCTAAGATGTTTTGAGGTTAAATGAAATACTTCTTTAATTGTCCTGTAAGTGATATTTAAAATAATGCTAAAATGGAGCTGGGAGACAGCTCATTGGGTAAAAATTCTTGCTACACACATATAATAACCTGAGTTCTCTCACTCTACTACACAAAAAGGTAAAGTAAGTGTACCAATATATGAAGTTGTCTTCTAATCTCAACTTACACTGTGGCATGCATGCACTGTGTCAATGTACATATAGGTGAGTACACAAATATGCCATATGTTCTATCTTTATCTCTAATAGTAATATTTTTTAAATGTAAATATTCATTGACTATTACTACAAAACATATAAGGAGTGGGCTCGAAATTAGTACTGTATTATTATCTTAAATTTTCCTTGTCTTTAGGTTCTGATATGAAGCTATTTATCATTAAATGTAAAAATACATTGAAAGGAAGAGAGTGTTTATTTGGGTAAAAAGTAAATAGAAAATGTTTCTGATATCAGTGGGACTGTTTCAAGTTCCTTTCCATTTAGTTTGATGTTGGCTACTTGTTTGCTGTATATTTCTTTTACTCTGTTTAGGTATGGGCCTTGAATTCTTGATGTTTCCAGGACTTTTATCATGAAGGGTTGTTGAATTTTGTCAAATGTTTTCTCAGCATCTAATGAGATGACCATGTAGTTTTTTTCTTTGAGTTTGTGTATATAGTGGATTACGTTGATGGGTTTCTGTATATTGAACCATCCCTGGGATGAAGCTTACTTGACCATGGTGAATGATGATTTTGATGTGTTCTTGGATTCAGTTTGCGAAAATTTTATTGAGTATTTTTCCATCGATATTCATAAGGGAAATTGATCTGAAGATTTCTTTCTTTGTTGGGTCTTTGTGTGGTATAAGTATGAGCATAATTGTGGCTTCATAGAACAAATTGGGTAGTGTTCCTTTTGTTTCTATTTTGTGGAATAGTTTGAAGAATACTGGTATGAGGTCTTCTTTGAAGGTCTGATAGAATTCTGCACTCAAACCATCTGGTCCTGGGAATTTTTTTTTTTTTGGTTGAGAAACTTTTAATGACTGTTTCTATTTCTTTAGGGGTTATGGGAATGTTTAGGTGGTTTATCTGATCCTGATTTAGCTTTAGCACCTGGTATCTGTCTAGAAAATTGTCCATTTCATCCAAATTTTCCAGTTTTGTTGAGTATAGGTTTTTTATAGTAGGATCTGATGATTTTTTTCGATTTCCTCAGTTTCTGTTGTTATGTCTTCCTTTTCATTTCTGATGTTGTTAATTTGGATACTGTCTATGTGCCCTCTGATTAGTCTGGCTAAGGGTTTACCTATCTTGTTAATTTTCTCAAAGAACCAGCTCCATTTTCTCTAGCAACATTATAGGTATGTTTTATTTCAGAAGGACCGGGGTACATTAGTAGTTATATTCCAGAGAATGTGGGTGCTTCATAGGCATTTGAATACTTGGTTCCCTGTAGGTAGAATGTTTGGGAAGGATTAGGGAGTATGGTTCCATTAGAAGACACGTGTCACTGGGAACTGGCTTGAGGGTTCAAAAGCCTCCCACAATCCCCAGTGTACTCTTAGCTTTATTTCTGTGTCTCCTTCTCTGAGTTCTTAGCTGCTGCTCAATCCTTCTACCACTTGTCACCTGCTACTTCAGGTCAGTCAACATGAATTCTAATCCTTTGGATTAGTTACATTCTCCGTAATTTGATTTGGCCACAGACTTTTATCACAACCATAGAAAAGAAACAAATATAGTGGATGAAATTTTAGCAATTGTATCAATGAGAAAGAGAGCAATAACACATAAGATGACAAAATGAAGGAAAAGATTAATCATATATATATATATATATATATATATATATATATATATATACATACATATAATCAATTCTCTGTCTTTTCATTTTGTTTTTAACTTCCTTCAGTCTTCACTCTCAGTTCTGCATCCAATCTTGATGATTTCCTTCCTCTAGGAATATCATCTCTGTAGACATCTTCAAAAATCCTACTATAGACACTCTCAAAACATGGTATGTTACATGCTCAAGATGGTTAGAATTGTTTGTAAATGTTAAACAATATGATTAAAGGATAGATTAATGCTAGTTCAATAGTAAATCACATTAAAATTATTTTGACATCTTAAAATAAGTGAGTACTTGAATTTATGCTTGATCTTTGAGGTAATGGATGACAAGCATGCCACAGGATTCTCATGTATATACACTTCTGATATTTCCTGGGAATCTATGCTACAGGCTTTTGTGATGGAGGATGAAAGAGGAAGGTTAGTGAAGACTTTTGTCATGTGGACTGCTATGAATGCTGCAGTAGTTTCTTGAAAGCCTTCAGTTTATACTCTTAACCCAAACAAAAATAATTTTGAGAATTTTCACATCAGAAAGTTGAAATGAGATTATTTTTTTCTATCTCATTTCTTTTTTTTAAATTTATTTTCTAAGTTGTTTTTTATTTACATACAAAATCATTTCCCCTTTCCCATTTCCTCCCTCCCCGAAAGTCCCATAAGCCCACTTCCCTCCCTCTTTTCTCCATTCAACCTCCTCTTTCTCATTTCTATCTATGTTTCTATATATGAAATAGTGTGAACCATTTAAGGTCAATGCCAAAGAGCACATTCTCAACTTTAATCATATATCTCCTATCCAAATATACATTTTCTGCTTGCTTTAAAAAGCATCATTGAAGAATAATGCTTTATACATGGGTTTGGTAGCATCTGCTGCATCACTCACTATTTAAAACTTGGAGGTTAAACATTGACTCATTTCTCTTAAGTCATAAAAGAAAATGTACCTATGACTTTGAATTTGTAAAAACATAAACCTATTCCTTGAAATTTCCTTAAATCCATTCTTTCTTAAAAAGAAAAAAAGGAAAAAAGAAAAGATTTCTGTATAATTTTTGAGAAATAGTCAGTTTTAACGTGTTTTTCTATATATTTCTTGAGTTTTATCAGAAATATTTTCCTTGTAGATTTTCAATTTTATCAGAAAATGTTTATAATTCCACTTGCAATCAACTTAGGAATATTTTTATGCCTACCATTTTATCTGTATAATTTTTCCATGAAATAGTCAATCTTAACGTGTTCTTCTATATATTTCTTCCATTTTATCAGAAATATTTTCCATGTATATTTACACAATGGAATACTACTCAGCAATTAAAAACAATGAATTCATGAAATTCTTAGGCAAATGGGGAACAGGGGGAGGGAAGAGGACTTATGGGACGTTCGAGGAGGGGGGAACCGGGAAAGAGGAAATCATTTGGAATGTAAATAAAAAATATAGAAAATAAAAAAAATGGCATTTCTAATAGACTTCTTAATATTTTCAGAGGATTTTAGAAAGTATCTACAATAATGACAGCTAAGAGCTCTTTACCTGTGTGCTTTAGTAAAATAGATTGCTATTATAATGGCAATGTTTAAATGTCTAGTGTCTTTGTTTATATATATATACCTTGTGAGGCTTGAAAATTTATCTGAAGATTTCCTAGACCAATTCTTCATGTAAATTTGACTGAACATTCTATACGCGCAACTCCTTTCTCCTTTGTTTTCCTTTAGCTTTGTTGCAGGTTCTATCAAAATAAGATTTCTGTCCACACAGATAATCATGAGAAGAAAGAAAATTCAATGGGAAAAATCAAATATTATGATTCACATTCACATTTTTGATTTTATATGCAAACAAAGAAATAAAATACTGTTAGAACCAAAATGCAATACAGGAATATGACCATTTCACAGGAGTACAGTTCATTGGTTTGTTAAAAATCGAGATAAGTTCTCATCTGCTTCCAGACTCTGCTGATGGAAAAGAACAACATGATTATATGAAAGGGCATCTGATATGACCAAGTCATCTACTAGAAAACTGAGACATAGAGTAGCACATATAAGAAAAATGTATGTAAAAATGGAGATAGCAATAAAGACATATATAGAAGTCCAGAAGAACACAGCTATAGAAATATTAAAGTCCTACACTGCAACTACTAGAATACAATTTTGCAAGACAACAGACTACAGTGAATTGGAAACCATAATTTTCTTAAATTAGTATTTTAATTATAATATAGAGTGCCCAGAAATAGAACACAGTGTTGTATTTTGCAAAGATATAAATCCATCCTTAGGGATGAAAAAATTATGAGATTTTACTTGTTTGTAAAATTTTGGGATCAAAATGATAAAGAACTAGAAAGTAGAGGTGGGAGACAAGTGTTGTTTCCTGACAGTAGAGAAAAGTTTCAATAACCACCTGCTGAGGATTAGGGAATTTCCACCCACACTAAGAAGGTCAGTGGGACCACAGCCTCAATCTTCTTCATCCTTAGGAATTCATTTGAAATGTCTAAGCAAATACTGTCTAAAGCCAAGGGGTACATTCCATATTTTGTCTTTTAGTGAGGACTTTGAATGCAATGAGATATGAGAAAAGTTAAATATAAAATTGACCAAATAAAATTGGAGAACTTTGGACTCTATCTATATAGTGATTATTCAAGAAATATATAATGCCTAAACAAAAAATTATAAAAGCATGAAGTAATATTTTTTAAAAGTTTTAAGAATTATTATGATCATGCAGATTGAACTGCTGGAAATGAAAGCAGATACTGGTTTGAGAAAACACAAATAATAAGACTAATGAAGTAACAAATAAAATGAGTACAATGAAAGAATATAGTCAAAATGACTAAAAGTATCAAATTAGAAAACATTAACATTCCAGAGAACTTCGCTAGTATTTTTTCTTTTAGTGCTTAGTTTCTTTTGTGTTTTGTACATTCTAGAAATTAATACTGTCAGGTAAATAGTTGGTAATGTCTTTTCCAATTCTGTAGGTTTTCTGTACAATAGAAAAAACGTTTCTTTAATTGTACAGAAATTTTTTAGTGCAAAGAATTTTGATTTCTTGGTTATTTGCCTTATTTTCTGAGCAACTATTTTCATATGTAGAAAGTTGTTACAAATGCTTATATCTTGAAGTATATACCTTTTGTTCAGCTTACAATTTCAAAGTTAAAGGTCTTATATTGCATTCATTCATCCATTTTGGTTGATAATTGTACAGGGAGAGAAATACAGTTAATGCTAATTTTTTCCATGTGTATATACCCAATTTTCTCAGTATTCATTGTTGAAGATAGTGACTTTTCCCTGAATGGTGTTTTGTTTATTTATTTTTGTTTTTGATTGTTTGTTTGTGTGTCTCTACTAACAAATCCGGTTCTGTAATGTATATACAAGTATCTGGGTCTTCTATTACATTGTGCTAATTTATAAGCCTACAAGTACTCAGGATTAAAACACACTGTATTACAGTTTCTATACAGTTCTGTAATTAAAATTTTTATGAATGTTAGAGACCCAGAGGAAAATCATTTTGAACAAAAATAGCCCCGCCCATAGTGCCATTTATTTTCCTTTTACATTTTATTTTTTATTAGATATTTTCTTTATTTACATTTCAAATGGTACCCCCATTACTCCTTACCACTCCAAAAATTCCCTATACCATCCCCACTCCCGCTGCTCACCCCCTCCCCCAATTTCCTGACTTGCATTCCCCTATTCTGGGGATTCAAGTCTTCACAGGACCAATGGCCTCTCCTCTCACTGATGTCTGAAATGTGCGACCAATGGACTCTCCTCTCACTGATGTCTGAAATGTGCATCTTCTGCTACACATGTAGCTGGGGCCATGGTTCTTTCCATGTGTACTCTTTGGTTGGTGGTTTAGTTCCCGGAAGCTCTGTGGGTACTGGCTGGTACATATTATTGTTCCTCCTGCAGGGCTGCAAACCTCTTCAGCTCCTTGGGTCCTTTCTCTAGCCGCTCCATTGGGAACCCTATGCTCAGACTATTGTTTGGCTGTGAGTCATTGATATTTTGATCCACCTTCCAATAAAGATCAGAGTATCTACACTTGATCTTCCTTCTGGAGCTTCATGTGATCTGTGCATTGTATCTTGGGTATTCCAAGCTTTTGGGCTAATATTCACTTATCAGTGAGTGCATATCATGTGTGTTCTTTTGTGATTGGGTTACATCACTCAGGATGATATTTTCCAGCTCAATCCATTTGTCTAAGAATTTCATGAATTCATTATTTTTAATAGCTGAATAGTACTCTGTTGTACATATGTACCACATTTTCTGTATCCATTCCTCTGTTGAGGGATATCTGGGTTCTTTCTAGCTTCTGACTATTATAAATAAGGCTGCTATGAACATAGTGGAACATGTGTCCTTATTACATGTTGGAGCATCTTCTGGGTATATGCCCAGGAGTGGTATAGCTGGGTCCTCAGGTAGTGCTCTGTCCAATTTTCTGAGGAACCACCAAACTGATTTCAGAGTGATTTTTCCAGCTTGCAATTCCACCAGTAATGGAAGAGTGTTCCTCTTTCTCCACATCCTCTCCAGCATTTGCTGTCCCCTGAGCTTTTGATCTTAGCCATTCTCACTTGTTTGAGGTGGAAGCTCAGGATTGTTTTGATTTGCCTTTCCTTGATGATTAAGAATGTTGAACATTTCTTTAGGTGTTTCTCAGCCATCCAGTATTCCTCAGTTGAGAATTCTTTGCTTAGTTCTGTACTCCATTTTTAATAGGGTTATTTGGTTTACTGGAGTCTATCTTCTTGAGTTCTTTGTATATATTGGATATTAGCCCTCTGTCAGATGTAGGACTAGTGAAGATCTTTTCCCAATCTGTTGGCTGCCATTTTGTCCTATTGACAGTGTCCTTTGCCTTACAGAAGCTTTGCAATTTTATGAGGTCCCATTTGTCAATTCTTGAACTTAGAGCATATGCTATTGTTGTTCTATTCAGGAAATTTTCCCCTGTGCCCATGTACTCCAGGTTCTTCCCCGCTTTCTCTTCTATTAGATTCAGTGTATCCAGAATCTATTTTTTACCTGTATATGATAAACATCATTCTAATTTTCATGTTCAAGTTTTTAGAATTTAGCAAATGACATATTACATGCTTCCATAAAACCACACCTGAGAGTGTAATGATTTGATCTCACCTGAGTATTCATTCTTACATTGTAATCTACATATTCCATGTTTCTACCAAGAAAATTGATTTGTGTTGTAGTATATGTTTTTCTTTTGTAGTTCAGCTGGAATAGGCAAGCATACACATGAGTTTAGTAATGTGAGACTTCACTTTCTTTGTAAAACACTTTAATAAGAGTACATTTAGAAGATTAAGATTTTAACCTTCAGATCCTGTGCCACAGTGCCTAGAGCAGCCTGAGACAGGATCCTTTTGGTTTCAATCTGTGTCCAAAACTGACCTTGGACCACAGCACCCAGAGTTGATCCTGTGCCTCAGCGCTCTGTACCCAAGTACCTCAAGGGGGACAAGTAAGAGTCAAAGACAGCAAGACCAGCTAACACCAACAATAACCAAAGAGTATCTTGCCTCTCAAGAGCAAGAACATAAATAACAGAAACCAAGGCTACTTACCATCATCAGAACCCAGCTCTCTCAACACAGTGAGCCCTGGATACCCCAACACACTAGAAAAACAAGACTCTGATTTAAAATCACATTTCATGATGATGATAAAGGACTTTTTTTAATTAGATATTTGCTTTATTTACATTTCAAATAGTATCGTCTTTCCTCTTCACCCCTCCAAAAACTCCATCCCATCCCCCCTCCCCATTAAGAAGAGCATAATAACTCCCTTAAAGAAATACTGGGGAACACAGGTAAACAGGTAGAAGCCATTAAAGAGGAAACACAAAAATTTTTATAATAATTACAGGAAAATACAACAAAACATGTGAAGGAATTGAGCAAAACCATCCAAGATCTAAAAATGGAAATAGAAACAATAAAGAAATCACCAAGGTAGACAGCTCTGTAGATTGAAAATCTAGGAAAGATATCAGGAGTCATAGTTGCAGGTATCACCAATAAAATACAAGAGATAGAAGTGAGAATCTCAGGTGTGGAAGATGTCATAGAAACATTGACACACTAGTCAAAGAAAATGGAAAAAAACAAAAAGCTCCTAGCCCAAAACATCCAGGAAATACATGACACAATGAGAAGACCAAACCAAAGGATAATAGGTATAGAAGAGAATGAAGATTCCTAAATTAAAGGGCCAGTAAATATCTTCAACAAAATTATAGAAGAAAACTTCCCCAACCTAAAGTAAGAGATGCCCATAAACATAAAAGAGGCCTACAGAACTCCAAATAGACTGGACCAAAAAAGAAATTCCTCCCATTACATCATAGTCAAAGAAAGAATATTAAAAGCAGTAAGGGGACAATATCAAGTAACATATAAAGACATACCTATCAGAATTACACCAGACTTCTCACTAGAGGCTATGAAAGCTAGAAGATCCTGGGCAGATGTCATACAGATCCTAAGAGAACACAAATGCCATCCCAGACTACTATACCCAGCAAAACTCTCAATTACCATAGATGGAGAAACCAAGATATTCCAGGACAAAAACAAATTTACACAATATCTTTCCATAAATCCAAAGGATAATACATGGAAAATACCAAAACAAAGAGTGAAACTACACCCTAAAATATCAAGAAAGTAATCTTCTTTCAACAAACCCAAAAGAAGATAGCCACACAAACAAAAAATAACATCAAAAATTACAGGAAGCAACAATAACTATTCCTTAAAATCTCCTAACATTAATGAACTCAATTCCCCAATGAAATGACATATACTAACAGACTGGATACTTAAATAGGACCCAGCATTTTGCTGCATACATGAAGTGCACCTCATTGTCAAAGACTGTCAGTATCTCAGAGTAAAGGACTCGAAAAAAGTTTTCCAAGCTAATGGTCTGAAGAAACAAGCTGGAGTAGCCATTCTATATTGGATAAAATTGACTTTCAATCAAAAGTTATCAAAACTGATAAGGAAGAACAATTAACATTCATCAAAGGAAAAATCTACCAAGAGTAATTCTCAATTCTGAGCATCTATGCTCTAAATGCAAGGACTCCCACATTCACAAAAGAAACTTTACTAAAGCTCAAAGCACACCTCACATAATCATAGTGGGAGACTTCAACACCCCACTCTCATTGATGAACAGATTGGTGAAACACAAACTAAACAGAGTCACAGTGAAACTAACAGAAGTTATGGCCCAAATGTATTTAAAAGATATCTATAGAATATTTTCTCCTAAATCAAAATAATATACCTTCTTATCAGCACCTCATTGTACTTTCTCCATAATTGACCATATAATCAGTCACAAAACAAGCCTCAATACATACGAGAAGATTGAATAATCCCCTGCATCCTATCAGATAACCATGGTCTAAGGCTGGTCTTCAATAGCAATAAAAACAACAAAAGCCCACTTACAAATGGAAGTTGAACAAAGCTCTACTCAATAATAAATTGGTTAAGAAAGAAATAAAGAATGAAATTAAAGACTTCTTAGAATTTAATGAAAATGAAGGCACAACATACCCAAACTTATGGGCCACAATGAAAACAGTACTAAGAAGAAAACTTAGAGCTCTGAGTGCCTCCAAAAAGTAACTAGAGAGAGCATTCACTAGCAGTTTGACAGCATGCTTGTAAGCTCTAGAACAAAAAGAAGCAAAAAGAGTAAACACCAGGAGGAGTAAACAGCAGGAATCAAATTCAGGGCTGAAATCAACTAAGTAGAAACAAAAAGAACAAAAGATCTTTACCTACATATTCTGCATGTGTGTGTGTGTGTGTGGCAGATAATGGATTCTCCATGGTTCTTATATATAGGCATAAGATGATGACTTACTTAGGGTTATTATTGCTATGATGACATATCACAACAAACGCAACTTGGGGAATAAAGAGTTTACTTGGTTTAGGTGTCTCAATTCACAATCAAATAGTGTTTTAAGCCAAGGCAGGTACTCAAACCAATTTGGAACATGCAATAGAAGCTGATGCAGAGGCCATGAAGAAGACTGCTTACTAGCTTGTTCTGTGGAGGAGTGGTGCTTACTAGCTTGTTTCACATGGGTTGCTTAGAGTTCTATTTTATAGATCGTAGAATCACAAGTCCAAGGGTGGCATTATGCACAATGAGATACCCTCCCTCATCAATCATTAATGAAAAATATCTTGTAGGCTTGTCTACAGCTGATCTTATGGAAGATTTTTCACAATAGACATTTTCTTCTCTCAGAAGATTCTAGCTTGTATAAAGTGGACATAAAACTCTCCAACACAGATAGCCAAAAATGATCTTTAAGAGTTTACATAATACACACAGTTTGTCTTATTGAGCATTCATCCAAAAATACTTCAGGCAGGTTGCCACTCTTTCTCTTTAATACCCAGACCTATTGGGAATGTTTCCATAGAAATTTTTCTATTTGGATAATTTTCAAGCAGAAGAGAAACAAATTCTATTGTTTAGAGGGGGTTGTATGTGTAGGTGAATGGAGACTAATGACCTAGGTGTTTCACAGATTGCTGAGGTATGTTATTAGAATGTATGTGTGTGTGTGTGTGTGTGTGTGTGTGTGTGTGCCTATGCATATGGCATGCATATGATTAAAATCAGATGCATTATGGGAAGAGATATGCATAGCAGAATAAATTTACATAGCTTAAAATCAAATGTATCACTCAAAATAGAAACAGAAAATAGAAAGTCACAAAACCCAGACCCATAGTAAACTTGTTTTTCTCTTGAACTAAAATATAGCTCCAAATAAGATCTGACCCTTGAGCACATTTACAATGTGGCTTAATGTCAATCTCAAAAGTGTATTCCTTCCTGATACATGCCATTTGCTCTAAGGATCTGTAACATATCTGCACCTACATTTTGGATGATTTTCCTTCTGAAGCTCTTTTTTTTTTTTTTTTTTTTTTTAATTTAATTTTATTTTATTTTTTTAATTTACATTCCAAATCACTTCCCCTTTCCCGTTTCCTCCCTCCCCGAAAGTCCCATAAGCCCCCTTCCCTCCCTCTTTTCTCCGTTCAACCCCCTCTCATTACTCTGTCCTGGCGTTCCCCTACATCCAGTCTTTCCAGGACCAGGGGTCTCTCCTTCCATCTTTTTAGAAATCTATTGATATGCTGATTGTGTCTAGGGTATTCTGAGATTCTGGGTCAATATCCCCTTATCAGTGACTTCATACCATGTGTGATCTTTTGTGATTGGGTTACCTCACTAAGGATGATATTTTCAAGTTCTGACCATTTGCCTAGGAATTTCGTGAATTCATTGTTTTTAATTGCAGAGTAGTATTCCATTGTGTAAATATACCACATCTTCTGAATCCATTCCTCCGTTGAGGGACATCTGGGTTCTTTCCAGCTTCTGGCTATTATAAATAAGGCTGCTATGAATATAGTGGAGCATGTGTCCTTATTGCATGCAGGTAAAGTCTCTGGGTATATGCCCAGGAGTGGTATAGCCGGATCCTCCGGAAGTGTCATGCCCAGTTTTCTGAGGAGCCGCCAGACTGCTTTCCAGAGTGGTTGTACCAGCCTGCAATTCCACCAGCAGTGGAGGAGTGTTCCTCTTTCTCCACATCCTCGCCAACAACTGCTGTCTCCTGTGTTTTTGATCTTAGCCATCCTGACTGGTGTGAGATGGAATCTCAGGGTTGTTTTGATTTGCATTTCCCTAATGACTAAGGATGATGAACATCTCTTTAGGTGCTTCTCAGCCATTAGATATTCTTCAGGTGAGAACTCTTTGTGGAGCTCTGTACCCCATTTTTTAATAGGGTTACTTGCCTCTCTGGAGTTTAACTTCTTGAGTTCTTTGTATATCTTGGATATTAGCCCTCTGTCGGATGTAAGGTTGGTAAAGATCATTTCCCAGTTAGTTGGTTGCCGCTTTGTCTTTTTGACGGTGTCTTTTGCCTTGCAAAAACTTTGTAATTTAATGAGGTCCCATTTGTCTATTCTTGATCTTAGAGTATAAGCTATTGGAGTTCTGTTCAGGAAATTCTCCCCTGTGCCCATATGTTCAAGGTTCTTCCCTAGTTTCCCTTCTATTAGTTTCAGTGTGTCTGGTTTTATGTGGAGATCTTTGATCCACTTAGAATTGAGCTTAGTGCAAGGAGATAAGGATGGGTCAATTTGCATTCTTCTGCATGTTGACCTCCAGCTGAGCCAGCACCATTTGTTGAAAAGGCTATCTTTTTTCCACTGGATGGTTTTAGCTCCTTTGTCAAAGATCAAGTGACCATAGGAGTGTGGATTCATTTCTGGGTCTTCAATTCTGTTCCATTGATCTACATGTCTGTTACTGTACCAATACCATGCAGTTTTTAACACTATTGCTCTGTAGTACAGCTTGAGGTCCGGGATACTGATTCCCCCAGAGGTTCTTTTACTCTTGAGAATAGTTTTAGCTATTCTGGGTTTTCTGTCTCTTAATCTAAACAGTCTTCCCTCTGAAATATGGTGATTCTTCCTCTCTCCTCCACTTTCCCTAGTCCTAGCCTGGGCAAATCTCAGGGTTCTAACCTATCTCGACTTGCCCAACCATTGGCCACTAGCATCTTTATTGTTCTAACAAAAACCAATTGGGGAAAAGGACCTTAAGCATTTGGACATGCAGATTCCAGGTTAAATCAAAGCATTAGAACCAATCCCCAACAAGAAATTTTCCCTAATACTTTTCAATCTTTGTTTGCTTCATAAATTTCAAGAACCTTGAAATACCCATCCCAGACACTGGACACTGGTAACATAATTATAAAAACTCCATAAAGTTGTTTCCTTATAGCAACATATTATTTGAGGTAACCTGAATCCATTTTACCTGGCCTTAATTCTACTTCCTGTAGAATAAACTCAAATTTGTCTTCTGTTTAGACCTATGTTTTTTGTGTCAACAAAACTGTATACTATATTAAGCACAATGGAAAAATCTGCCTTAAATTACACATCAAAAAATCAAAATTTCAATTGCAAAGTAAATTCCTATGATATTCTACCTTGAAAGCAAAACCTAAAATGGAAGTATTTAAGGAAGTCATTGCTAAAAAACAAAAAAAACAAAAAAAACAAAAAAAAAAACCAGGCTGATATTTTCATAAGAAAAGTTAATTATATGCTTGTTTAAAATAAAAGAGGAGTGTTTTCTGAGATAGTCTTTGGAATAAGGGGGTAAGAAGGCACAAATGAACAACACAGACTCCAGGAGTCAGGTGAGCAGCAGAAACAGACTCATTTATGGTAATAGTGGGGAGGGCCTTTATACCTCCAACCACGTCCCTCATTATATAATAACTGGTCCCATTTGTTTGTCTCTGGGTGTCAGGCAGGTTAGTAAATGTGGAAGTTCCTGCTGCGCATGTGTAGGCCATTATGCCCTACTAGTCAGAACATGCTGACTCACTCCTCCTTCATATCCAACCTTTTTCATTTAGAAGTTGGAAGATCAGTGGGAGCAAGACTTCTGTGTCTGATCTTGTTGACCCCAACTCAAGGGGTGACCATCATAGAGAACCATGGCTGTCACAGGTGAACCCTGCTATTGTAGTTTTACCAGGTCATTGACTACAGACTCTGGAAGTCAGCCTCCCTGGACAGCATGTCAAAGTTGAGTAGGTGGCCTACTGAGAAGGCTTTCATATCTCTGAGAGACATTCCTGTATAACCTCGGAAGGAGAGACCTGTTCCGGATATGCCAGGGCCATCAGCACTTGGAGCATAGTCTTATCGACAGAGCGCTGGGGCAACATATGCTGCATAAGACACTTAAAGAGAATAACTAACAAGTTACTTTCCAAGTTGCATAAGTTACTATCCAAGATTGTCCTTGGATATCAAAGAGCCTTTTAATGTTATTCCTTACTTTAGTAATAAAGTTCACCTCAAAGGACCTAGCCAAAGGTCTGGTGACGTTTAACTTATGCAATTGTTCCCTGAGGAGTATAGAATAATTGAGGAACTTGTTGGACCATGTGCTCTTGATGTAATGGGCCAATTTCAGCCTCTCTGAGGTGGAATTACCTACCTGGTAAGGGGTCAGGCAAAAAGACCTAAACCTAGGGTCACATGCAAGAAGAGACACGCCCTGTACCATCTCAAATTCTTCTGACAATAGGTCAACCTGTTGTTGTAAAATATGGATGGCCTATAAAGATGTTGATTAAGCATATCCTGTGCCTGGAGGGAATTGGAGAGCAGGACACTACTCTACCTAGGGGTTCTGCCATTGTCACAGTTTGCACCAAGGCTACTGCTGCTGTAGTAGCCCCTGCTCAGCTTCCAGGATGGTGGTAATAATGTCTGCAGTGATACTGAAATCATGTTTGATCCACCCTAGGGTTTGTAGATCAGTTTTAGACATCAAAGTGAAAGCACGGAAATGAGTTGCATTAGTCACATTGCAGCAGTTTCATTTAGGAGGATAGCAAATTTGGTGTGATTGGAGCAGCACACCACTAGATGGCATGTCATGTTAAAACAGTTCAATACTTCTTGGATGACAGAAGTGTTTGTAAGAAGAATAACAGGGGGAGGGGAGCACACAATTAGGTTGGGGCCCAATTAATCAGGAAGGATATAATTATCTCTACATTCATATCATCTCCTGCTGAATCATTAAAGGTCCCATTAAAGATACTACCACTACTTTACAAGAATAGGGGACTCATGTCAATACATCAGAGGTCCCAGTTTCCCAGAAAGGTATCATATTGAGTCTTGGATGTTCTGGGACACATCAGAGTCATTGGAGTTAGCAGTATGAAGCCCAAAGTGCTGGGCTTGACAAGAAGGGCAAATGGGTTGACAATGTTCCCACCATATTAGGATTTCTACTGGGGTGGGCATTCTACTTGTAGCAGGACAGCTAAGGGCAGTGGGGTGACGAATACCATGCTGAGGTAGGGAGAAGTCAGGGTCAGCATGGGGCCAGATGGTGGGGGCAAGCATCTCTATCCCCACCATTTTCCCTGATGTTTTAGTGTCATGAAAGTCCCTTGTGGTGAGGTTCCTAAGTAGGATAAAGGGGGCCCCTTGATAGCTATCACACAGCAGATGGTCTCAGCAATAGGCCAAGTGCTGGTAATCGTCTGATTTTTGTCTATAGGGTCCATGAATGGGAGTCCCAGTGTGACAGTCATAAAAAGTACAGGGTATGTGGGGAAACCTGAGTCAATAGGCAATAATAAGGGTGGCAAAGGCACAATGACACACAACTCCCCACCCATACCATGAGACAGTAGGATGACAAGAAGAGTCAGACTCCCCTGGTGACTGTGGGGAAGTGGCAGGTTCCTTGAGGTTTTCCATAAGCTCACCTTTTATATCAAAAGGGGAGTGGTAGGCAGCCATTATGAGGTAAGGGGATCTCTCCACCTACCCTGGGAAGAAGAGTGCTATGAGGCAACAAGGTCTAATGTTTATAACCAGGGCTAAGGCCCTTATCATCAAAGATAAGAAAATTGATTTGGAAAAGTGCTTCCATCAAGGTCAAATGCGGGTACTTGCTTAGACTCAGATGATGTGACCTTTGCTATTATATTAGCTGGTGGAGGATTCTAAATGGCCAAGGTTAAGCTCAACCCCCTCCTTGAGGGTGATAGCTTTGGTTCCAGTATAAGTCACTCCTCCATCCAGGTGTCATTATCCAATAATCAGTAGGAGCTATTGGGGCAGTTGTTTGTAGCCCCACAGGCTCATGGTGTGCAGTAGCCTCTAGAATTCGGGGTGAACCCAAAATGAATCATTTGGGACAGGTCATCTCAATAGGCCAATTTCATTGTGCATCACAGCACCATCATAAAAAGCACAGTTGACTGTTGTTATTACAGTGCCTACATCCTTTAACAAGTCTCTATCCTATAGATTATTGGCTATATCACCTATTATAGAGGTAAATGATCTCTGATTGCCATTACTATCGTAGTTAATTCAGGTTGAGCACCTATGCCTCTTACTGTGGAGCCAGGACTGAACTTCCAGTGAGGGAACTTTAAATCCTCATTATCCATTAATACAGTGGCACTGGCTCTGGTATCCACCACCTTCTTGACAAGTTGCCCACAGTGTGGATGGTCACTATAAGGGAGTTGGTGAATCAGGTCCTGAACTGTTGTCACCTTTCTAATGATGGATAAATCATTGGGGGGGGGATAACCCATTGCTAGATAGCTGAGTTCTATCTCATATTGACAGGGTGTGTCTCAATGTTGGTTCTGACCAGAGGTGGGGGAGGGTAAGTGGGTGATAAAAACCACTTTAGGCAGCAACAAAGAGAGTGGATTGGCTACAAGGGAGGGGCAGGACATGTTTTCCCTAGCTTCGTTTTTATCCATGTCTCCTGCCATGGATACTGGAAGAGAGGTTTGGCAATTTCAGGAGGGGGAGCAAGGAGCATGGGGGCTACCTACAGCTGGGTTTTGTCTTGGGGTAGGTGTGGAGATGAATCCTTCTTGTTGTCCTTGGGAGGGAGTGGTATGTCACTTGTACTCCCTGGGGACTGCAGAGGAGTAACAATGGGAGTTCCAATTGTTCCAGGGTGAGATCCAAGGTGCCAGAATTGCAGCCTTATTCCAGAGTCTCTCAAAGTCTCACAGTTTAGTCTTTAGGTGTTGGGTAACCAAGTGAGTTTTTTAATGCCTAGATTTAGAGTTCCTTAACATGAGAGGGTAGATTCCCCATAGCTCTGCCAGCAAAACAAGTTGAATTTCCACAGACAAGCAAAACTGTCATGGCAAGACAGATGATGTGTTGGACCTAAATGTCTTGTGCGTAGTGGGGAACTTCCACAGTTCTTTAGGCTGTGGCTCTATGCCCCCATGATATCTCTGGACTGCCAAGGGCCATCAGGATCAATTTCTGATTCCATCTCTTGGGGTAAGGGTCAGTCCATATGTGGAGACAGACTCTAAAAGCGTATTCCCTATGCAAATGGACAGACATAGACTGACTAAGAATAAAAACAGAATTAGACATAGTACTACCTGAGGACCCAGGAATACCACTCCTGGGCATATACCCAGAAGATACTCCAACATGTAATAAGGACACATGCTCCATTATGTTCATAGCAGCCATATTTATAATATCCAGAAGCTAGAAACACCCCAGATGTCCCTCAACAGAGGAATGGTACAGAAAATATGGTACATTTACACAATGGAATACTGCTCAGCTATTAATAAATGTGACTTCATGAAATTCTTAGGCAAATGGACAGTTCTAGAAAATATCATCCTGAGTGAAGTAACTCAGTCACAAAAGAACACACATGTTATGTACTCACTGATATGTGGATATTAGGCAAAGAGTGTACTCTCAATACATAGAACTCATGGATCACATGAAGCTCAAGAAGAAGGGGAAAAAAGTGGATACTTCAGTCTTACTTAGAAGGGGGAACAAAATAATCAAGGGAAGTAGAGGGTCAGAAGAACTTGGGTGGAAGGGAAGAGGAGGAGGGAAAAAATGAAGAATCAGGTATGGGAGGAGATGGAGGAGATGTAGAGGATCAGGAAATTGAACAGAAGTGTGTACCAATGGGAGATGGGGAACCTAGAGTAGCAATCAGAAAGTCGAAGATGCCAGGAAAGCAGGAGGCTACCAGGACCCCACGGGGATGACAGTAGCTGAAATACCCCACAAAGGGGAGGGAGAAACTGTTGAAACTATGTCCAGAGGTTAGGCAACCTCCTCCTACCCCCACTGAAGGGTGAGACCACACACACCCCACCTCCTAAATTTTAACCCAGAATTGTTTCTGTCTAAAAGAAATACAGGGACAAAGATTGGAGCAGAAACTGAAGGAAAGGCCATCCAGACTGCCTCACCTGGGCAACCATCCCACATGCAGACACCAAACCCAAACACTATTGCTGATGCCAAGAAGTGCTTGCTGACATGAACCTGATACAGCTGTGTTCTGAGAGGCTCTTCCAGAACCTGACAAATACAGATACAAATGCTTGCAGTCAACCATCTGACTGAGTACATGGACCCCAATGAAGGTGTTAGGAGAAGGACTGAAGGAGCCGAAGGCTTTTTTATTGGGAATCAATCTGCCAGGAGGCCTTTGGTCCTGGGAAGCCTTGATACTCCAGCATAGAGGAATGCTAGTGCAATGAAGCAAGAGTGGGTTGGTGGGTGGGGAAACAGGCTCATAGAAGCAGATTTCTGGGGGAGAAAATAAATGTATAATGTAAATAAATAAAATATCCAATTTAAAAAAGGAACCCTCTCACTCACCTATGAAGGGAATATAACATAGAACAAAAAGGGGCCAACTTACCAAGAATCAACTGAAAAGTGGACCAAGCCGTAATCCAGGAAGTATAACAGTGGAGTCACAATTTGTGAGAACGAAGAGAAGGCAAAATCATAGGCCAAGGACACAATGATGGCAACACAGAGAAGAATCCAGGGTCCAGAAAACAATATATGCAAGTAAACAGAACACCTGAATCCAACTAGGGTCAATAGGGGTCCCTGTCACAGATTCCAGGAGCCAGATGAGAGGGACAAGCAGACACAGTTATTTTAATAATGGAAAGTGACTTTATACCCTCTGCCCAGATCCCTTCAGTCAGGAGATAGTCATCACGTGCATCTGGCACCAGCCAATTGGCTGGCCCCTGTCACATGTTCTGTCTTCATTAGACTCCTGACGTCAGACAGGCCCTGTAATGTAGAAGTGTCTGTTGTGCATGCATGGAACATTTGGACTGCTAGTCAGAACATGCTGGTTCGCTCCTCTTATAGCAGATGAGAAACACAGACTGTAGAAATGTTTATCTTTTGCTGTTGGTAGAATCTGGACATGAGGGCGAGGACTTGTACGAAATGGGATTTACACAAAAAGGACAACAGAATCAATATCAAAGACACTTTGTATACTTTTTATCTCATACCAACAGACAGGAAGTTTCATAATAATCAAAGCAACAAATCAATTAGAATAAAAGAGTTATATTTAGTGAGTAAACATGCAAAGTTTATTCATAGTCAAGATTGTATACTTGAAGAAGGAATGGACAGACTGGAATCTGTATGCAAATCTCTTCCTGGGAAAGTGTCTATAATCTGTGAAAAGTATTATTTTAAATAAAGTCTCAGAAAGTATTGTTGAACATGTACAGAAGATGAAAAGTACTCTCAAGAAAATCTACTCTGTTCCAATAGGAACAGCTGAAATCAGTTTTGAAGTATTTTCTTTCCCTGCAATTCAAAGTGATAGCCTAATCAGAGTAGATGCAACAAAGGGAACAGGACTCTCCTGTCCTTGCCCCTCTCATACCTCACTCTACCGTGGCAGGATTTCCTTGAAGGGACAGAACCAGGGTTTATTTTTTTCACAAGTTCATGGTGTAGAAAGTTCCCTTCCTTGTCCAGATTATAGGTCTGACACAAGCACTAGGGACATTACTGCCTTCTCACAATAGAAGGCAGAATTTCTATGACTAAAGAGGCAATTTAAGAAGAAGCCTTCTCTTAGCACCTAGTAGCATGAAAGTCACTGAAAGGGACCAATCCAATCACCATGTCACACCATCTCCAGATGAAAGAAATAGCAAGATGTGTGTGGAAATGACAGTCAATAGAACAAGAAATTGCAAAGGTCTTTCAAGAAATTAACAGTATTTGAAATAGAGTGAGGAGATGTTTAAACATAAGAAAGCTTTCAAATCCAAGGACTGTTAAAGTACAAAGTTTAAGAGAAGACTCAACATTCTGAGATACCAAGAAGCTAACCATAAAATAAAGTGTTATCAGAGAGAAATATGGAATGAGAAAACTAGAGGTATTTTAAGGACAGAAAACACATAATGATAAGTCACAAAACTTTTCCTTGCAAAGGTTCCAAATGTAATAGGATAATTCACTGGAGAAATATATGCCATATGACATTGTCATGAACAATAGAGCAATCAGATAGTAATTAAGGAAGTCTAGAAGCTGGTCTGATGCCAGTAGAAGCAGAGAAAGAGACAAAGAGGGGCCTGATGAAATCCTAGCCACTCATGGATGGCTGAGCAAATATGTTTTGCTAAATTGTTTGAGGAAAAACTTCAGACAATTAACACTTCAGAACAAATAGATTTGTCATGAAATAGTTCAAACAAATAAGCAAACTTTAAAATAAAGCAAATTGTGTGGAGGTGAAGGAAGAACAGGAGTTGTGTTGTTGTTGATGTTGTAGTTGTCGTAGTCTTTGTCTTTGTCACTGTTGTTTGCTTTCTATTTGGAACCTACCACTACTATTCTTTTTTTTTTTTATTTACATTCCAAATCACTTCCCCTTTCCCGTTTCCTCCCTCCCCGAAAGTCCCATAAGCCCCCTTCCCTCCCTCTTTTCCCCATTCAACCCCCTCTCATTACTCTGTCCTGGCGTTCCCCTACATCCAGTCTTTCCAGGACCAGGGGTCTCTCCTTCCATCTTCTTAGAAATCTATTGATATGCGGATTGTGTCTAGGGTATTCCGAGATTCTGGGTCAATATCCCCTTATCAGTGACTGCATACCATGTGTGTTCTTTTGTGATTGGGTTACCTCACTAAGGATGATATTTTCAAGTTCTGACCATTTGCCTAGGAATTTCGTGAATTCATTGTTTTTAATTGCAGAGTAGTATTCCATTGTGTAGATATACCACATCTTCTGAATCCATTCCTCCGCTGAGGGACATCTGGGTTCTTTAACATTAGTCTTTACAATTGACCATATTAAATCAAAGCATTTACTGAACATTTATCCCATGCAAGATATGATGCTGTGAATGCAAAAATAAATAAGACAAAATTAATGATATAAAAATATAGTTTGGACATATTTAATTGAGTGGATAAATTGGAGAAATTGTCAACAATTGTTAGAAAAGGGCCGAGCTGGAGAGATGGTTCAATAGTGAAGAATACTTGTTACTCTTGCCAAGGAGCCAGACTGTGTTCCCAGTGTCCATGTTGAAACCCATCACTGTTTTCTACCTTCAGTTCCAAAGAATGATGTTATTCTATTTCTAGGGAATTCAGTGGGCTGTTCTGTCTTCTGCAGGCACCAGGAATACATACAGTGAGCGAAAATATATGCATATAAACACTCATACACATAAAATAAAAGTAAATACATCTTTGAAAAGGAAATGAAAAAGTACTTCTTATTCAAATCATACTGAACGTATGAACCCCAATTTTGATTATCTTGTAGTAAGTGTATAAGAACAACGGTGGTGTAAAAATTCCAGAAATCACACACGAATAAGTGAGTAATAAAATTATAATTAAATTTAATCTTTTAAAAAACAATTTACTTGGCTAACGTTAAATTATATTCTCAAAAACTGAGTTTTGGTAGGTCCTTAATATACAAATATCAGTGATTTTATATGGTTGAGTAGTACAATGAATATATATTTATATATACACATATATATGCATATATATACATATATATATATATGTGTACACACACACATACACACACACACACACACACACACACACACACACGAATAACATCTCACACAGGAATAGCATCTGTCTATGCAAAACTTTAAAGAAAACCCTTACTCTTGTCCCAACACCCAAATTATTATAATATTCATTATGTTTCTTATTAAAATCTCAAACTGATGAGGAAGAGGAGCACCATTATCCTAATAAATGTCTCAGCAATTCTACTTAAATTAAGAATTGGCAATAACATTACTTCTGAAGAAAGGATTGTTAAATGCAGTAATCTACATATAATAGTTACTAAAATACCCTCAGCAGACTATAAGAGGAAATAAAGCTAAGAGGCCGAAAATAGTCGTTGATTTTAAGATTGCTTACTGTTTAAATACAGGGTTTATTAGCTACTTTTATGTTGTTATGACAGCCTACCTGAAGAACTATTTTAAACGAAGAGGATTTATTTGGGCTCATAGTCCTAAGAGGCTTTGATCTATTATAACAAGGCTGGAATGGCAGAGCAGAGCTTCATACCTCAATGTGGGTCAGGAAACTGAGCATGTGCCATGCAATGACCAGAGATAACATATCGCCAAGGACCCACACACAGACTGTGTGTTCTCTAGAGTAATAGAAATTATGGAATGTCTCTATGTATGAAGGGAATTTATTGTAATGACTTATAGTCTATAGTCCAGCTAACCCAACAGTGGGCAACAGTAAATGTAAAGTCCAAGAATCTAGCAGTTGCTCAGTTCCATGAGCTAGTTGTTTCACGTGGTCTTCTATATAAGCTGGAATCCTGAAAAGGTAAGTTCTAATAGATGTGCTGACAAGAACAAGCATGTGAAGAAGAGTGAGTCTTCCTTCTTCCAATGTCCTTATATAGGCATCCAGCAGAAGGTATGGCCAAGATTAAAGGTGTATACCACTATGTCTGGATTTGGAACTTGCTTTGTCCCAGGCTAGCCTTGAGCTCAGAGACCTGCTTACCTCAGTCTCCTGGGATTATTACCTTGCCTGGGCCTATGCTTTTCATGGGTAGAATCTTGCCCCAAAGTCATCATTCTTTTAATCTGTTTATCTCCTTGAACACAGAATTCAGCTCCATTTCACTTCCTGGTGCCCCTTTATTACCATACATGTTACATTTTTCCTTTCTCAGCTTGCGCCTTTTCATTAAAATACTCTTCATAAGAGTGAGCTTTAGTAACCACACAACAGAATTCAGACTAGGCTGTTTTGAGACTTCCTTTGTTAAAGCAATAAATTTAAATCTCTTCACCATAGTCTCTTTGGACAATGGTAAAAAGTAGCCATGTTATTCACTAAAATATCACAAAAACAGTCTGTAGTTCACATACTACATTCTTCTACATTTTATCCTCTTGAGCTAGCATGCCTATACACTTTAAATCACCCTCAGCATCACTGTTTTCCATATGCCTATTAGGATGGCCCATTAATCCTCACTTAAGGCATTCCACAGCTTTGTAAATCCAAAGTCCCCAAATCCACATTTGTTCAAACAAAAACATGGGCAGGCCATCTCAACTATATCCTAGTCCCTGGCACCAACTTCTGCCTTAGCTATGTTTTTACTGCTGGGAACAGATACCCTGATCAAGGCACCTCTTATAAATGACAACATTTAATTGGGGCTGGCTTACCAGTTCAGAGTTGCAGCCCAGTATCATCAAGGCAGGAGCAAGGCAGTCTCCAGGCAGGCATGACACAGGAGGAACTGAGAATTCTACATTTTCATCCAAAGGAAGCCAGAAGCAGATGGGCTTCCACCTGGTTAGGAGGAAGGTTTCATTGCCCAGCCCCACTATGACAAACTTCCTCCAAAAAGGCCACACCTACTCCAACAAGGCCACAACACCTAATAGTGCCGCTCTTTAGGCCAAGCATATTCAAACCACCACACTGACCTACCTCCTCATGCAAAGTCCCAACTTGCAAAGTTTCCAGGACCTTCTAAAATAACACCAGGTATTCAAACAAGAACCTAAGAGGGGCATTTTATATTCAAGCCATAATACAGGAGGACTAAAAATAGTCCCTTGTGTAAGAATGTGAACACTGAAGAAAAAGATTACAGACACATTTAAGTTTTACTTTATTTCAGGAAAAAAAGTAATTAAGTATAAAGAATACATACTAGAATATAAGCATAATCACATTTGCATTGATTTATGTACCATGTTTGTATAAGCCACATGTGTATATGCCTCATATGTGTGTGCCTATGGAGGGCAGAAAGGGTGACAGACTTCCTTAATCTAGAGGTACAAGTTTCTGTGGCTGGGTGATGCGGGTTTTGGGAACCATCAAGTCCCACTGTAAGAACAGCATGTAGTTGTAACTGCCCAACCACCTCTCAATTCCTGTAATCACAGTGTTCATTGAAAAAAGATGTGTTCTCATCCAGTACTTTAAAATTCTATTTTTATTTTGTTGTCTTTATTTCACCTGACAAGAGCATAAGGAGCTGCTGCATTTAAAAAAAAATAAAAATATTATTGAGAAGAAGCCAAAAACTCTTCACAAAATATCTCCTCCCAAGGTCAAATGATCATTTTCAGTTTCTGATTATGCAGAGTACATAACAGTCAGCAGTAGCTACTTCCAGAATTGATTTTTATTTTACTCCAAGTCTCATAGTGTTTTATTTTCAAATACTGACAATGCAATTTTAGCTTACAATGACTGCATAGCAATGATAGATGCTTGTATGGATCTATTCTTCAAATGACTTATTGAAATTCCTGAAATATGTACACAGATGCACACTGGATAGCTACTGTCAATATCCTATCTGCTTTAAAAAATTCATGGGGAAATGACATGCTAATTTGTGTTCTAAATGAATGAAGAAACATTTCAAATATCTTTGAGAGGCAATAATCTATTAAAATCAAGTAGAAAAAAAATTAAAAGGTGCCATCAACTTCCTTATTTATTTATTCAATGATGGTATCTAAATGAGCCAGAACTGACACTCCAGGCCTTCAGCTACATATTTTAATGTCATATCAAATTACTGTCATTCAAAGTGTATAAACAATGTATTTTCATCATATTAGTGACAAATGTCAAGCTAATACCATAACAAAATGACTACCAGGGTATTTCATAACTTATTAACAGAATGTGTTTCTAGGTTTAAGAGCAAATTTACAATTGTCAAAAAAACAGGGTTATAGGAAGTAGTAACATCTGCATGGAGAAAGTTTATTTAATGCACATGCATCATTTATATAATTTAGTGAACTGAATACTTAGTATTCTTACTAGGCTTCATAAAGTGAACTATTTTCATTAAGTTTCCTTCAGCATTTCTATGTGAGTAGTTGGTTTTTGAACATATCCATTAACTTTGTCATACTGCCCACAAATGGCATATATATATATCCTTCTTTGGTAGCATTTATGGACAGAGGGATTACCAGAAAAGCTTCAATTCTGCCTTGTCTGTACAATTAGGATACCATTATCTCATCTACTCACAGATAAATATTTTTTCTTTCTTCTAACCTTGCTGAATTTTCCTTTATCTCACCTGAGTCATTTCGACTTAAGAAACATCAGACAATCTTAAGTCATGAAACAACGTCATCTTGTTTCATGAGAAATGTATTGTAATAAATGTCCCTGGACCAGAGAGGTTCTCAAATCTTTGAAAGGAACATGTCCTTTGAACGAACACAAGCAGCACTCAGGGTAAATCCATTTAAAAGTGATATTTTATGTGATGTTAAAAAGTATGAAGCTACTTCAAAGGAAATAGGTTTGAAAGGAGTTTCTATATTGATATGCAACAGAAGCAATCCTTCAGTCAGCCAACATCACCAAAAGTCAGTAATTAGGTCCTAGTTCTGACATAACAGTTCTATAGAAACCAAAGCATTAAACGTATGTTTCTCAACTCAGCTGCATAAAATCATCCTGAATGCATGAGGTTGCAGAAGTACAGTGTGCTGCTCTATGTATTTACTATGACATTAAACTAGGTGCTAGAAAAATTGTTTATTCTTAACATTGTATAATCATGATTTTAACATGCAGAAAGCTAGATTCCCTCTGTGTGTCTCTTTCTCTTTGTCTCTATCTCTCTGTCTCTGTCCCTTTCTGTCTGTTCTCTCTGTCTCTGTCTCTGTCTCTGTGTCTCTTGCTTTCTTTTTCTGTGTGTATCTCTGCGTGTGTCTATGTGTGTATGCCCATTTTCTTAACAGAAAACTCCATTTCTGTATCATAAATTTATTCACTGACTTCAGCTAATATTGTTACTGTTGGAGAACACATGAGCTTGTCACTGTAAACTTGTGTTTTCAAATAACACAGGTTCTGGTAACCATGTTTTTCTACTCTAAATCACTGGTAATTTCTCCAAGAACAATGTCAAGGCATTGACTCTCTCTGGCCCATATGCTTACTGAGTGGTTCCCTGCAAGTTTTTGGTCAGAGATCTCATTTTTATCTCATTCCATAGAAAAAGCTATCTTTTTTATAACTGCAGGTGTCTGGCATGATGGCATAAGACATGATTAAGTCATTTCGCACCAGAAATCTAAATTTATATTCAAATTACATCCTTGCAATCCCCCCAAAAGGAATGGCCTTACAATGTATAAAAAAAAGTATCCATGATTTTTTTTTCCTTAATACACAGGACTTTCTGCTTCTGGGCTATATGTGGAGCACATAGGAGCATATAGGAAGTAGGTTTCGGCTTCTGTTTAGTGGGGGTAGCTCATAAGTACTTTCTTTAAAGGAGAAAAAGTCATGCAATTTGAGCAATGATGTCCTTTGATCATTGGTTTAGGCTACCCATTGTGCAAGTTGTTTGTCCAAATGAATCTGCAACATCCATGAAAGTCAGAACGTTGAAAACTTCCATTAATATTATCATTATCACCTGGGGGGAAATGCCCTAGAAGCAGGCTAGAATGATCTGTTGAAAGGTATACACAAACTGAAGGTTGTTTTCTCATTTCTAAATGGCACAGCAGCAGAAAGTCTCATTAAGAAGAAGTTATAAAGAAGATGAAATCTCTGGCTTGGACAGAGACATAACATTCATATGGTACAAGTTCAGCAATCTGTCTAAAGGACCATGCTTCAGGAATGAATGACCACAACTAGGAAAGTGTGAGTTCACTTTAAACCATACTAAAAAGATGAATGCAACAAGCATTTCTTCAATGAATAATGTACTTTACATCCCCAAGTTCCCTCCCACTAATACAGTAGTTTATATGGCCACAGGCATACTTCTTTAAAAATCTGTTACTTTTCTGAATTACACAAATTATCTTAAATTGAAGAAAATTGATCTTGAACATCTGTTTGAATCTATTTTTGATTTCCTTTTATGTTTAATATCTATTATTTTAATTTTTTTAATCTCTGTATATGTGTGAGAGTCTGTGGGTTGTGTGTGTGTGTGTGTGTGTGTGTGTTGATTGTAATTGTGTGGGTGTGGTGTATACATTAATGTACACATGAATGTAAGTACCCACACAGACTAAAGCCATAAAGACCCCTGGAAATGGAATTCCAAACAGCTATAAATTGGCTGACATAGGCAACTGAGTTCAAATCCTTTCCAAGAGCACCACTCTTAACTGCTGGGCCATCCCTTCACCTCTCTTTATTCTTAAATTATTTATTAACAAGTCTAACAACCCCATAAGGGACCTCAATTTCTCCAGTATCATATGGTTACTATTAAAAGACTACTCAAAATGTCAAGAAATATAAAAAGAATTCACACGTCTCTAAAATCACAGAATTAGTAAAAATATTCAAGTTCTCTAGTTTCCTCCAGGTCCCCTAGACTTATCTTGACCCTAAATTGTCTATTAACAGAGAAGGCACCACTGGACCATAGTGAAGTCAGGAACTAATTTACACAAGTGTCTGTCTCTTCTTCTCCTTTATTCTGCAAAACCAAGGCACTGGCCACAGCCCAACATTCCATATTTGAAAGGTGGCTAAGTAATAGAATTGTAGAAACAAACAAAATCCCAACAGCATTTTCTATTCTCACCATCCAAGAAGGAAATAAACATCTAATAAAAACTAATGCTGCTTGCAGTAGTTAATGTGGAGCTTGGTTGTGAAACTCTATACATAAAAACTGTCAATCAAATAAAAGCAGCACTATGAATTTGGAATAGTTACTATGGGATCATTGTACAAATCTACATAGTGTCTAGGTAGCCCATACTACACGTAAGAAATGTTATTTAAACATTTTATACCATTAATCATATTAAGTAACTTTCTACCTATTGTATAATATAGGTAAAGAAAAACATTTTTAAATACCCTGATATATATATATATATATATATATATATATATATATATATTTTCAGGTTAATAAATCGAGCTAGAAAAAAAAGCATCATGAATGAGGTAATGCAGACCCCCCAAAAATGAATATTATATGTTTTCTTGTTTTTGTTGCTATTAGTGTTTAAGCATAAAGAGATATGCTACAATCCATATAACCCCAAAAGTTTAGGTATAAGATAAAGGACTAGGCAGGAGAGAAAGATATCCCAAGGAGGGGAAATAGAATATATAGTTATGGAGAGACAAGATGGGATATTGGGATAGGAGGGTTAAACAAAGATGGGGAAGGAAGAGATGAATAAAGAATAGAATACAGAGACGGGCAACTAAAACTTTTATTTGAAGAGATATATGGAAGCCTACAACTGTAGAATCTTTGTAAAATATATACATGTGTGGAAATAACCTAAGCAGAGTCCCAAATAAGGAAATAATGTTCCAAATAGAACTTTTTGGCAATATGTAAAAGCTTCAGTGTCAGCAATGGGAAATAAGCATCTATATGTAGTTGAGCTGTTCACAAAGGAGTGCCATGAAAACCTCCAAACAGCTAAAGCTATTGGCTAGTCCCCACAAGTTGATGGTTGGACTCTGTTGCTGAAGACAAAACCCATGTATCACATTGAACAAAGCCATGATCTTGGTTAAGTAGAGATTTTATCCCTATTGATTAGTGTTCATACTGCTGACAAGTACTCTGTATGCTATACACTACCAGAAGAGACAAATAAACACCATGCAGCTACAAACCCAGTGATCTACAAGGCTAAGTTACCTGCACAATGTGTTCTAAAATAGTGACACAAATGTTGTTGGAATTCGATTCGATTTAAAGCCCTCTCCACAAAATGGAATTCAATCCTGACACTACTCAAATGGACAATATTGTGAGACTAGATACACTATGGACTTAGGAGAAAACTAAATACTTTTGTTCTGTTAAAGGAACATAGCATATAATGATTTCTGATGATATTCTATCATAGCCATGGGTCACTGCATTGTTCAGTCCTCATTGGAGCGACTTCCCCTTGCAGTAGATGGGAATTAACTCAAAGACCCACAACTAGACAAGATACAGAGAGAATGTTACTTTAAAATGCTCAGTCCTAAATGGGATATGATAGTCAAACCCTTCTCCTCAGGAATCAATGAGCTCTCTGTAAGAAGAAGCAAAAAGATTGTGACTACCTGAAGGGATAAATGATACCAAGGGAAACACTGTATTTCAGACACAGCACATATGAACTAACAGAGACTGCAGAAGTATGTATGGGATTGCACAGGATCAAGCCAGACAATCTGTGCTAGTTAGTTTTATGTCAGCTTGATACAAGATAAACTCACTGAAGAGAAAGAAGCCTAAATTGAGTAAATTTCCCATAAGATTAGGCTACAGAAAGGTCAATAGTGTATTTTCTTAATGATAAATTAATATCAGAAGGCCCAGACCATTGTGAATGGGGTCACCCATGGGCAGGTAGTCTTGTGTTATATAAGAAAGCAGGTAAATTAAGCATAAGAATAATCCAGTAAGCAGCATTACTCCATAACCTCTGTATCAGCTCTGACTTCCAGGTTCCTACCTTGCTTAAGTTTCTATCCCGACTTTCTTAGATGATAAACAGTGATTTGGGATTGTTAACTAAATAAACCCTTCCCACTCCAACTTGTCCTAGGGTCATGGTGTTTCACTGAAGCAATAGAAACCTGATGATAAGTTGGAAAAGGAGTGGGGAATTGATAAGACAGACCTGACCATGTTGATTTGGGGATGATTATGGAAGGACTTAAGAATGTGTATAAAATGAGCCCACACAACTATGGTCACTAGAACTTTGACAAAGGAGCTAAAACCCTCCAGTGGAAACACAGCATTTTCAACAAATGGTGCTGGTTCAACTGGCGGTCAGAATGCAGAAAAATGGAAATCACCCCATTCTTATCTCCCTATACAAAGGTCAAGTCCAGGAGGATCAAGGACCTCCACATAAAACCAGATACACTCAAGATTATAGAGGAGAAAGTGAGGAAGAGCCTCAAAAACACTGGCAAAGGGGAAAATTTTGTGAAACAAAAAGAAGAACAAAAAGAAACAAAAAGGAGCCTAATATGGCTGTCTCCTGAGAGGCACACCTGAAAGCCCTGGAACAAAAAGAAACAACAAATGGGACCTCAGAAAATTGCAAATCTTCTGTAAGGCAAAGGACACTGGCAATAGGACAAAACAGCAACCAGTACTATAGTACCAGCAATATAGTACTTGAGGTTCTAGCTAGAGCAATTAGAGGAGTAGAAGGCAGGAAATTATCAAACTCAGGGCTGAAATCAATCAAGTAGAAACAAATAAAACCATACAAAGAGTCAACAAAACAAGAAGTTGGTTCTTTGAGAAAAACAACAAGATAGATAAGCCCTTACCCAGACTAACCAGAAGGCAAAGAGACAGTATCCAAATTAATAAAATCAGAAACGAAAAAGGAGAGATAACAACAGAAACTAAGGAAATTCAAAAAATCATCAGATCCTACTACAAAAGTCTGTATTCAACACAACTAGAAAATCTCGAGGAAATGGACAATTTCCTTGACAGATATCAAATACTAAAATTAAATCAGGATCAAATAGACCATCTAAACCTCCATATAACCACTGAAGAAATAGAAGTCGTCATTGGAAGTCTTCAAATCAAAAAAAGCACAGGTCCAGATGGTTTTAGTGCAGTATTCTATCAGACCTTCAAAGAAGACTAAACACCAATACTCTTCAAACTATTCCACAAAATAGAAACAGAAGGAACACTACCCAACTCATTCTATGAAGCCACAATTACGCTAATACCAAAAGCACACAAAGATCCGACAAAGAAAGAGAATCTCAGGCCAATCTCTCTTATGAATATCAATGCAAAAATACTCAATAAAATTCTTGCCAACCGAATCCAAGAACACATCAAAATGATCATTCAACATGATCAAGTAGGCTTCATCCCAGGGATGCAGGGATGGTTCAATATAGGGAAATCCATCAATGTAATCCACTATATAAACAATCTCAAAGAAAAAAACCACATGGTCATCTCATTAGATGCTGAGAAAGCATTTGACAAAATTCAGCATCCTTTCATGCTAAAGGTCTTGGAAAGATCAGGAATTCGAGGCCCATATCTAAACATAGTAAAAGCAATTTACAGCAAACCGGTAGCCAACATCAATCTAAATGGAGAGAAACTTGAAGCAATCCCACTAAAATCAGGGACTACAGAAGGCTGCCCTCTCTCTCCATATCTTTTCAATATAGTACTTGAGGTTCTAGCTAGAGCAATTAGACAACAAAAAGAGGTCAAAGGGATACAAATTGGAAAGGAAGAAGTCAAACCATCACTATTTGCAGACGATATGATAGTATACTTAAGCGACCCAAAGAACTCCACAAGAGAACTCCTACAGCTGATAAACAACTTCAGCAAAGTGGCCAGATATAAAATCAACTCAAGCAAGTCAGTAGCCTTCCTATTCTCAAGGGATAAGCAGGCTGAGAAAGAAGTAAGAGAAATAATACCCTTCACGATAGCCACAAACCATATAAAGTATCTTGATGTGACTCTAACCAAACAAGTGAAAGATCTGTATGACAAGAACTTCAAGTCTCTGAAGAAAGAAATTGAAGAAGACCTCAGAAGATGGAAAAATCTGCCATGCTCATGGATTGGCAGGGTTAATATAGTAAAAATGACCATCTTGCCAAAAGCAATATACAGATTCAATGCAATCCCCATCAAAATCCCAACTCAATTCTTTATAGAGTTAGAAAGAGCAATTCAAAAATTAATCTGGAATAACAGAAAACCCAGGATAACTAAAACTATTCTCAAGAGTAAAAGAACCTCTGGGGAAATCAGAATCCCGGACCTCAAGCTTTACTACACAGCAATAGTGTTAAAAACCGCATGGTATTGGTACAGTGACAGGCATGTAGACCAATGGAACAGAATTGAAGACCCAGAAATGAATCCACACTCCTATGGTCACTTGATCTTTGACAAAGCAGCTAAAACCATCCAGTGGAAAAAAGATAGCCTTTTCAACAAATAGTGCTGGCTCAACTGGAGGTCAACATGCAGAAGAATGCAAATTGACCCATTCTTATCACCTTTCACTAAGCTCAATTCCAAGTGGATCAAGGACCTCCACATAAAACCAGACACACTGAAACTAATAGAATGGAAACTAGGGAAGAACCTTGAACATATGGGCACAAGGGAGAATTTCCTGAATAGAACTCCAATAGCTTATGCTCTAAGATCAAGAATTGACAAATGGGACCTCATTAAATTACAAAGTTTTGCAAGGCAAAAGACACTGTCAAAAAGACAAAGCGGCAACCAACTAACCTGGAAATGATCTTTACCAACCCTACATCCAACAGAGGGCTAATATCCAATATATACAAAGAACTCAAGAAGTTAAGCTCCAGAGAGGCAAGTAACCCTATTAAAAAGGGGGTACAGAGCTAAACAAAGAGTTCTCACCTGAAGAATATCCAATGGCTGAGAAGCACCTAAAGAGATGTTCATCATCCTTAGTCATTAGGGAAATGCAAATCAAAACAACCCTGAGATTCCATCTCACACCAGTCAGAATGGCTAAGATCAAATACACAGAAGACAGCAGTTGCTGGCGAGGATGTGGAGAAAGAGGAACACTCCTCCACTGCTGGTGGGATTGCAAGCTGGTACAACCACTCTGGAAAGCAGTCTGGTGGTTCCTCAGAAAACTGGGCATGACACTCCTGGAGGATCCGGCTATACCACTCCTGGGCATATACCCAGAGGCTTTACCTGCATGCAATAAGGACACATGCTCCACTATGTTCATAGTAGCCTTATTTATAATAGCCAGAAGCTGGAAATGACCCAGATGTCCCTCAACGAAGGAATGAATTCAGAAGATGTGGTATATTTACACAAAGGAATACTACTTTGCAATTAAAAACAATGAATTCACGAAATTCCTAGGCAAATGGTCAGAACTTGAAAATATCATCCTTAGTGAGGTAACCCAATCACAAAAGAACACACATGGTATGCAGTCACTGATAAGGGGATATTAACCCAGAATCTTGGAATACCCTAGACACAATTCGCATATCAATAGATTTTCAAGAAGATGGAAGGAGAGACCCCTTGTCCTGGAAAGACTGGATGTAGGGGAATGCCAGGACAGAGAAGCGAGAGGGGCTTGAATGGGAAAAAGAGGGAGGGAAGGGGACTTATGGGACTTTCGGGGAGGGAGGAAACGGGAAAGGGGAAATGATTTTGAATGTAAATAAAAATAAAACTTAGAAAAAAAAGAGATTATATATTTTAAACAGACTGTATTTTTAATGTGTTTGAATTTTTAAGTTGCAGGACTTTTAAAGTTATTTATTTTGTCCACATCCTCACCAACAACTGCTGTCTCCTTTGTTTTTGATCTTAGCCATTCTGACTGGTGTGAGATGGAATCTCTGGTAGAAATGCAAGCTGGTACAACCACTCTGGAAAGCAGTCTGGCGGTTCCTCAGAAAACTGGGCATGACACTCCTGGAGGATCCGGCTATACCACTCCTGGGCATATACCCAGAGGCTTTACCTGCATGCAATAAGAACACATGCTCCACTACGTTCATAGCAGCCTTATTATAATAGCCAGAAGCTGGAAATGACCCAGATGTCCCTCAACGAAGGAATGGATTCAGAAGATGTGGTATATTTACACAATGGAATACTACTCTGCAATTAAAAACAATGAATTCACGAAATTCCTAGGCAAATGGTCAGAACTTGAAAATATCATCCTTAGTGAGGTAACCCAATCACAAAAGAACACACATGGTATGTAGTCAGTGATAAGGGGATATTAACCCAGAATCTCGGAATACCCTAGACACAATTCGCATATCAATAGATTTCTAAGATGATGCAAGGAGAGACCCCTGGTCCTGGAAAGACTGGATGTAGGGGAAAGCCAGGATAGAGAAAGGAGAGGGGGTTGAATGGAGAAAAGAGGGAGGGAAGGGGGCTTATGGGACTTTCGGGGAGGGAGGAAACCAGAAAGGGGAAATGATTTGGAATGTAAATATAAAAAAACATATAAAAAAAATAAAATGACACGCTGATTATTTAAAAAAAAGAAAAAAAAAGTTATTTATTTTTAATGTGAAATTTAGAGATGAATTAAAAAACAAAAGTTGTAATTTAATAGCAATATCTTTACTTGTCAAGTTGATAAATGTCAATTGTGCTGGCTAGTATTGTGTCAACTAGAGCCAAGTTATATTCACTAATGAGGAAGAAGGCTTGATTGAGAAAATGTCTTTTTAAGATTGGGCTATAAGCAAGACAGCATGATATTTTCTTTATTAGTGGTTGATGAGAAAGGACCCAGTACATTTCAGGTGGTGTCATCGCTGGACAGGTGGTCCTGGATTCAAAAAAAAATCAAGAAGCAAGCATGTGAGTCAACCAATAAGTAGCACTCCTCTGTGGACTCTGTTTCAGTTCCTACCTCCAAGTTCCTACCTTGGTTGAGTTACTATCTTGACTTCCTTTGAGGATGAATAGTGATATGGAAGTGTAAGATAAATAAACTCTTTAAACCCCAACTTGGTTTTTGGTTCTGGTCTTTCAAAGAGGCAATAAAAACCTCAAAAAATTGCTACAAATATAAATCAAATAGTAAAAGAACCTAAAGGCCATCTCCATCTAATATTTGTAATTTTTATACATCTTTTCCCCCTCTACCACAGGGCAGCTACAGTATATCTTGCCAGTTATCCCTTGTACTTTTTTTAAAATAAAGTTTAAGTAGCACACTAATACCCATCCACTGACACAAAACTGATAGCTGCCTCAGAATTAAGAATGCACATTAGTGACTATCTATCTGGTTGGCAAAGACTTAAGTATGTTCCATCTGATCCTATGGAAAAGATTGCCAAACCCTGTTATTATCTTGCTTTATTGATAATACAAAATTGATTTCAATTGGGATAGGATAAAAATAATTTCCTTCTTTTTAAATTCTGTTATAGATATATTTAAGTGTCATGGATTTCTACTATGCAAAGATAGAATGATAAGTTTAAGAATTTAGTTGATATCAGTAAGGTGCTTTTTGAAATTAACTACCAGCACTTTACTCATGGAGAGTAGACCTTGTGTATGAATCACTGTGAATGACAACACTAAAAAGAAGCTAACTGAAATCTGTTATCATTCAATCTCAAAATAACAGGAGATGTTTGTAGATTTTGAAAACGTTATGAGTAATTTAACTACAATAAAACATTCTTGACTTATCAAGAGTGTTCTCTTTTTTAAAAAAGGAAAATCATTTTAAGTTTATTATTCAAATTTGAAACAATTACTTAATTTTCTATGAATGGAACTTTTGCAATGAATGTTAGCTTGTTAACACACAGAGCTCTGATGCTGATTTAAAGTATTTACAAACAAGCAGTTGTGGTAGGTTAAAACAGCTGTCCACTTCTGTGCTTGATTAAAACACCAACTGCCGTCTCCAGCATCACAAGAAGTTTCTTAGGAAAGCTTTCTATTGGTTGGCAGGAGAGCTCCCATTAATAAGCCCAAACTTGTTCCTTTTTTAAATTAAACTAATAAAACTTATTTTAAAATATACAACTCAGTATTGACATTTTTAAAGCCATCAAAATTATTTAGTTAAATGCCTCTTAAATATACATGATATCTTCTGAAGCTAAAGGTGATATTTATTCAACCAACTTTTAAAATCTATTTGTAGCATTAAACAAGATAGAAGTAGAAAAAAATCTCTTATAAAGTCCTCTATGAAAGGAAATTGTCACAAGTTCCTAATTAGACAGAAAACATTCCATCTCCAAGGGAGAATACAAGGCATAACTGTGGCTTCATAAAATGAATTGGGTAGTGTTCCTTCTGTTTCTACTTTGTAGAATAGTTTGAAGAGTATTGGTATTAGGTTTTTTTGTTGGTCTGATAGAAATCTGCACTAAACCCCTCTGGTTCTGGGCATTTTTTTGGGTGGGATACTTTTAATGACTGCTTCTATTATTTTAGGGGTAATGGGACTGTTTAGATAGTTTATCTGATCCTGATTTAGCTTTACTATTTGGTATCTGTCTATAAAATTGCCCATTTCATCCAGATTTTCGAGTTTTGTTGAGTATGGGCTTTTGTAGTAGGATCTGATGATTTTTTGAATTTCCTCAGTTTCTGTTGTTATAACTTCCTTTTCATTTCTGATTTTGTTAATTTGGATACTGTTTCTGTGCCCTCTGGTTAGTCTGGCTAAGGATTTATCTATCATGTTGATTTTCTCTCAAAGAGCCAGCTACTGGTTTTGCTGATTCTTTGTATAGTTCTTTTTGTTTCTACTTGGTTAATTTCAGCCCTAAGTTTGATTATTTCCTGCTATTTACTCATTTGGGGTGTAAACATTTTGTTGGCTTCTTTTTATTCTAGAGCTTTCAGGTGTGCTGGTAAGTTGGTAGTTTATGCTCTCTCTAGTTCATTTTGGAGGTGATCAGAGATGTGTTTTCCTCTTAGCACTGCTTTCATTGTGTCCCACATATATGGGTATGTTGTGCCCTCATTTTCATTAGATTCTAAAATGTCTTTAATTTCTTTCTTTATTTTTTCCTTCACCAAACTATCATTGAGTAGAGCATTATTCAGCTTCCATGTGTATGTGGGCTTTCTTTTGTTTTTCTTGCTATTGAAGACCAGTATTAGTCTGTGGTGATCTGATAGGATGCATTGAATTATTTCAATCTTCTTGAATCTGTTAAGGCCCACTTTGTGGTCTTTTATCTGGTCAGTTTTGGAGAAGATACCATGAGGTGATGAGAAGAAGGTATATTATTTTGTTTTAGGATGAAATGTTCTATAGATATCTGTTAAATCCAGTTGATCCATAACTTCTGGTATTTTCAATGTGTCTCTGTTTAGGTTGTGTTTCCATGATCTGTCCAATGATGAGAGTTTGTTGATGAAGTCTCCCAATATTATTGTGTGAGGTGAAATGTGTGTGAAGTTTCTTTTATGAATTTGAGTGCCCTTATATTTGGGGCATCTGTGTACAGAACTGAGAGTTCTTCTTTGCAGATTTTTCTTTTGATGAGTATGAAGTGTCCATTGATAACTATTAATTGAAGGTTGATTTCATTCGATATTAGAATGGCTATTTCAGCTTGTTTCTTGGGACCATTTGCTCAGAAATATTTTTCCAGTCCTTTACTCTGATGTACTGTCTGTCTTTGACACTGAGATGTATTTCCTGTGTGAAGCAAAATGCAGTATCCTGTTTATGTACCCAGTCTGTTAGTCTATGTCTTTTTATTGGGGATTTGAGTCCATTGATGGTAAGAGATATTAAGAAATAGTGAATATTGCTTCTTGTTATTTTGGATGTTATTTTTATGTTTGTGTGGCTAGCTTCTTTTGAGTTTGTTGAAAGAAGATTACTTTATTGGTTTTCTTGGGTGTAGTTTCCCTACTTGTGTTTGGAGTTTTCCATCTATTACTCTTTGTAGGACTGAATTTGTGGAAAGATATTATGTAAATTTGGTCTTGTCCTGGAATATCTTGGTTTCTCCATCTATGGTAATTGAGAGTTTTGCTGGTTATAGTAGTCTCTGATAGCATTTGCATATTCTTAGGATTTGTATGACATTTGCCCAGGATCTTCTAAATTTCATAGTCTCTTGTTAGAAGTCTGGTGTAATTCTGATAGGTCTGCCTTTATATGCTACTTGACCTTTTCCCTTATTGCTTTTAATGTTCTTTTCTTTTTTGTGTACATTTGGTGTATTGACTATTATGTGATTGGAGGAGTTTCTTTTTCTGGTCCAATATATTCAATGTTCTGTAGGCTTCTTATATGTTTATGGGTATCTCTTTAGGGTAGGGAAGTTTATTCTATAATTTTGTTGAAGATATTTACTGGCCCTTTAATTTGGGAATCTTCATTTTCTTCTATACCTATTATCCTTAGGTTTGGTCTTCACATTGTGTCCTAGACTTCCTGGATGTTTTGGGTTAGGAGCTTTTTGCATTTTTCATTTTTTTTTTTGACTGTTGTGTCAATGTTTTCTATGGTATCTTCTGGACCCGAGATTCTCTCTTCTATCTCTTGTATTCTATTGGTGATGTTTGCATCTATGACTCCTGATCTCTTTCCTAGGTTTTCTATCTCCAGTGTTGTCTCCCATTGTGATTTCATTAGTGTTTCTATTTCAATTTTTAGATACTGGATGGTTTTGTTCAATTCCTTCACCTCATTGGTTGCATTTTCCTATAATCCTTTAAGGGATTTTTGTGATTCCTCCTTAAGGGCTTCTACCTGTTTACCTGTGTTCTCCTGTATTTCTTTAAAGTAGTTATTTATGTACTTCTTAAAATTCTCTATTAACATCATTCTCTATTATCATCATGAGATGTGATTTTAAATCAGAATCTTCTGTTGTTTGGGGTATCCAGGGCTTGCTGTGGTGGGAGAACTGAGTTCTGATGATGCCAAGTAGCCTTGGTTTCTGTTACTTATATTCTTGCCCTTGCCTCTCATCATCTGGTTATCTCTAGTGTTAGTTGGTCTTGCTATCTCTGACTGTGGCTTGTCCCTCCTGCAAGCCTGTGTGTCAGTACTCCTCTGAGACCAGTTTTCTACAGGAGGAATTTGGGTGTGGAGAGCTCTGGCACTGGGTCAACTCCAGTGTGCTGATAGAAACTGGAAGGATCCTGTCCCTGGTTTTTCCTTGGTTCCTGTGTCCTGATGGCTCTGGGCAGGTCTCTCTTGGGCCAGGAATTTGAGCAGAAGTGGTGGACTTACCGGTGCTTACAGGTGTGTTGGTACTCCTGGGAGACAAGTTCTCTCCTGGAGCTATTTGGGTAGAGAGCATTGTGGCACCAGATCAGCTCCAGGCACAGACAGAAACCAGAAGGCCCAAATTTTTTCTTAAGAAAGCTGACATCAACTCTATCAACTCAATTCTTCATAGAGTTAGAAAGAGCAATTCAAAAATTCATCTGGAATAACAGAAAACCCAGAATAGCTAAAACTATTCTCAAGAGTAAAAGAACCTCTGGGTGAATCAGTATCCCGGACCTCAAGCTGTACTACAGAGCAATAGTGTTAAAAATCGCATGGTATTGGTACAGTGACAGACATGTAGATCAATGGAACAGAATTGAAGCCCTAGAAATGAATCCACACTCCTATGGTCACTTGATCTTTGACAAAGGAGCTAAAACCATCCAGTGGAAAAAAGATAGCCTTTTCAACAAATGGTGCTGGCTCAGCTGGAGGTCAACATGCAGAAGAATGCAAATTGACCCATTCTTATCTCCTTGCACTAAGCTCAATTCTAAGTGGATCAAAGATCTCCACATAAAACCAGACACACTGAAACTAATACAAAGGAAACTAGGGAAGAACCTTGAACATATGGGCACAGGGGAGAATTTCCTGAACAGAACTCCAATAGCTTATGCTCTAAGATCAAGAATAGACAAATGGGACCTCATTAAATTACAAAGTTTTTGCAAGGCAAAAGACACTGTCAAAAAGACAAAGCGGCAACTAACTAACTGGGAAATGATCTTTACCAACCTTACATCTGACAGAGGGCTAATATCCAAGATATACAAAGAACTCAAGAAGTTAAACTCTAGAGAGGCAAGTAACCCTATTAAAAAATGGGGTACAGAGCTAAACAAAGAGTTCTCACCTGAAGAATATCTAATGACTGAGAAGCACCTAAAGAGATGTTCATCATCCTTAGTCATTAGGGAAATGCAAATCAAAACAACCCTGAGATTCTATCTCACACCAGTCAGGATGGCTAAGATCAAAAACACAGGAGACAGCAGTTGTTGGTGAGGATGTGGAGAAAGAGGAACACTCCTCCACTGCTGGTGGAATTGCAAGCTGGTACAACCACTCTGGAAAGCAGTCTGGCGGTTCCACAGAAAACTGGGCATGACACTCCCGGAGGATCCGGCTATACCACTCCTGGGCATATACCCAGAGGCTTTACCTGCATGCAATAAGGACACATGCTCCACTATGTTCATAGCAGCCTTATTTATAATAGCCAGAAGCTGGAAAGAACCCAGATGTCCCTCAACGGAGGAATGGATTCAGAAGATGTGGTATATCTACACAATGGAATACTACTCTGCAATTAAAAACAATGAATTCACGAAATTCCTAGGCAAATGGTCAGATCTTGAAAATATCATGCTTAGTGAGGTAACCCAATCACAAAAGAACACACATGGTATGCAGTCACTGATAAGGGGATATTGACCCAGAATCTCGGAATACTCTAGACACAATCCGCATATCAATAGATTTCTAAGAAGATGGAAGGAGAGACCCCTGGTCCTGGAAAGACTGGATGTAGGGGAACGCCAGGACAGAGTAACGAGAGGGGGTTGAATGGAGAAAAGAGGGAGGGAAGGGGGCTTATGGGACTTTCGGGGAGGGAGGAAACGGGAAAGGGGAAATGATTTGGAATGTAAATTAAAAAAAAATAAAATAAATAATAAAAAAAAAAATGAAAGCTGACATCAGTGGTAGGGGTGGCTCTTCGTCTTTTGGAGGCTTGATGCCCCAGCATAAGTGAATGGTAGAGCAATCATCATTAGTATTCTTGGCATTAAATATTATTATTTTTGGAAATTTTTTGGCTTCTAAATTAATGTAAGAATGTTTTACATAAAATTATACTTCATGAAGTTTGAGACCTGAATATACTGTTGTCAGTATTAAATTGCCCACATAATTTTTAATCTTCTAAATTATAATTGATTTAGACTGAATAGCTTAAACAACATGTGTGTCTATATATGTGTATGTAATGAATGAGTATGCGTGCATATTTTTCTTTTATAATCATGAAGACTAAAGGTCTAAAAACATGATGTTGGTTGGTGATTCCTTATATTCATTGGCTTATACATAGATGTTCATTTCTCATGGGTGCCATTGCAAATATCCTATTCACAGAAGGACATCAGCTTTACTGGACTAAATTATATTAATAAAGATCCCCTTTCTACTTGCAAATAAGCTCTGAGTTGCTGGGATTTAGAAGTTCAATATACCAATATGGGTTAGAAGACATAATGAAACCACATGACATGCCACAAAATTAACTATTTAGAGCATATTTTCACATATAATATACACTAGATGTCCTTTACTTAATAAGCTCAACAGTAGAATAATTGAATTATGAAACTGAATACATGCTATAAATTTTACCTTGAATAGTGTTGCAAACCTCTAATTACATTATTTTATTCCTCTTCAGAGTCACTGTTAACAAACTTATTGACAATTTTGACAATTTCTAGGAATTCAAATATTGAGTTATTGATATAATCTTAAAAACAAAAGAAATACTAATAATATACTTTATCTGAGATTTAAAGCTTCTTAAAATTGTCTTTTAAAGATAAAATAATTTGAGAAATTAGCAATATAGTTTCAATGGCATTTTCATAGAATTATTGATTTGCAGGGTCCCCAATGGAGGAGACAGAAAAATGACTGAAAGAGCTGAAGGGATTTGCAACCCCATAGGATGAACGATAATATCAATCAAGGAGATGCCCCAGAGCTCCCAGAATTAAGTCAACAACCAAAGAGTACACATGGAGTAAGCCATGGCTCCAGCTGCATATATAACAGGATTGGAAGGAAAGGCCCTTGGTCCTATGAAGGCTGAATGTCCCAGTGTAGGGGAATCCTAGGCTGAGGAAACCACAGTGCATCTGCGGGTGGGGGAAACACCCTCACAGAAGCAAGAGAGGGGGATGTGATAGGGAGTTTTCGGAGGGGAAACAAGAAAAGGGGATAATATTTAAAATGTAAATAAAGAAAATAATAGCATAAGAAAAAATAGAACTATTGTTTTGGCATTCAACATAATGCTTCACTTTGGATATTATATAAAATTAAAGATGTTAAATATACTTGTGATAAATACATAATATTATATTTATATTGATAGTGATATCAGAGGTCCTTGTAAATATTATCCAAAACTTTTGTTTTGCCATTGATGCATTACTATATATGAAAATAATAGGTCTCATGGTGTGCTTCTATAATCTAGACACACAAATATTTTAATATCTTTTTAGAGCTTGGATTTGCTTGAATCATGTTTAAAATACAACTTTCAGTTTTCAGCGGGTTTTTTTTTTCCAGTTTAGTTAGGTTTGGTTTTTAATTTTTTTTCTCCATGTGTCAGCTTCCTTAGGGTTTTTAGGAGGAGACTTATACAAATTAATTTATGTAAGGTAGATTTCTTGGAAGGACATATTCACAAAATGCATGAAGGATATTATCTCATTAGTCACACTAGCACTTAATTCATCTAGCATGGGAATGGGCAGATGGCTTCTTTGAAAGCAGTTCTAGCAATCCTCAAAATTCCAATTCCAAAATCCCCTTTGAGAGACAAGACAAACTTTTCCACCCTTGTTTAAAATATGTTTAAGCAAGTTTCATGTTTGCAACATACAGTAATCACTCTCATTTCTGAAGGGAGGAATATCAGCCTACAAAAGTAGGACTGCATAAAGTCAAGATCAAATCTAGCAGAGAAAATGTTAAATCCTATATATTAACTTGGGGCATCTGGGGTATTTGGTCAAGGGATACAAGTTTCAAATGGCTTGGACAGCTCTCTCTCCATAGCCTTGCTGTCTGTAGCCTATATAGATTCTCTCCTGGGATAGCTGTGCTTCTGCCTGCAATTCTTCGAAGCAGATGTTCTTCCTTCCTAGAACTTCTAGTCTTAAACTTTCTACTGTATCTCTCACTTCACTATCCTACATGTTGCCAGCATTAAAGGGCTATCCTTAGAAACCTTAATGGAGCATATGTCCTTATTGCATGCCGGGGAGTCCTCTGGGTATGTGCCCAGGAGTGGTATAACAGGGTCCTCCAGAAGTGTCATGCCCAGTTTTCTGAAGAACCACCAGACTGCTTTCCAGAGTGGTTGTACCAGCTTGCAATCCCACCAGCAGTGGAGGAGTGTTCTTCTTTCTCCACAACCTCACCAACACCTGCTGTCTCCTGAGTGGAATACTACTCAGCAATTAAAAACAATGAATTCATGAAATTCTTACGCAAATGGTTGGAACTGGAAAATATCATCCTAAGTGAGGTAACCCAATCACAAAAGAACACACATGGTATGCAGTCACTGATAAGTAGATATTAGCCCAGAAGCTTGGAATACCCAAGACACAATTAACATATCAATTGACTCCCAAGAAGAAGAAAGGAGAGGATCCTGGTCCTGGTAAGACTGGATGTAGCAGTGTAGGGGAATACCAGGACAAAGAAGCTAGAGGGGGTTGACTAGGGAACAGGGGGAGGGACCTTAGGGGAGGGGCAAAATCATTTGGAATGAAAACAAAGAATATAGAAAATAAAAAAATAAAAAATAAAAAATAAAAGAAACCTTAATGGAAACTTTCAAGACCTTGTAACTCTTATGTTCTGCTGGCCTGAAAAATCACAGATGTCATTAACATCTGTCCTCAGTTCAACAGAGAGCTCTTCAACTGCAGCTGTAGAAGCTTCTGAGGGTCTGGGTAGCTGAACAAATGCGAAGTAATTCCTATAGAAACTATTTCCTAGATGTTTGTTTGTGAAGAGGTTGCTGGGTACAGTTTTCATCTTGAAGAAAAGTGTTTTAAGTGAAATTATAAATTTATGCCTTCAGTCACAATGGCTGATATTTTTGATCATTTCTAAGATGCCGCAAAGATATTGTCCCTTTTGTCCTAGCCAAAAAAATAAAAATAAAAAAGAAAAGAAAAAGAAAAAGAAAGAAAGTTTCGTTTCTTTTAATAGCTATATTAGTTAGTTTTCTATTGCTGTGATAAAATCCCATAGCCAAAGCAACCAGTAAAAGGAAGACTTAATTTGGGACTTACAGTTTCATAAGAATGTCACTTTCAGGGTAAGGAACATGACAGTAGCCAAGCAGGTATACCACTGATGCAATAACTAAGGCTCACATCCTGATCTACAAACAACAGAGCGCATAGTGGGGAAAGAAAGAGTCTTCTAAAACCTGAATCCCACCCCCAAGGACTCATGTCCTCCAACAAGGAAACCTCTTACTACCTTGCAAATAACCCCAAGTAGATTATACAAATATACAGATGTCTGAGACTAAGGAAATCACTTTCAAATTACTAGAGCTATAAGCTCTTCAGAAACCATAGCATTTTCTGCATTTATTTATTTATTTATTCATTTATCTGTTTATTCATTCATTCATTAATTTTACATCATGATTTCTATTCCTTTTCCTTTACCTCCTCATAGAGTCCCTCCCTATTTCCACTTCCCTCTCTCAGAAGGGGAGGCTCCCTCGGTACCCCCTCATGCTGGCACATTGTGTGTTTGCTTTTCTGACAAAAATAGAGTATTTCAAATCTTCATACTCTGACTTTTCCTCTTGCTTCTGATTCTTAATCTGGATAAAATAAGCCAGAAAGCCATGCTGCAAACTGAATGTTTTGCTATCTGAAATTCCTTCCACCAGATTAATTACTCCATCAACCTCCCATAGCCTCAAGACTTGGATAAAATATAAAGATATTTGTTTGTTTTGAAAAAAAAAATGTAACACATGTATCTTCAAGTCCAGTTACCAAGACTTTATTCCATCTGGAACATATTGAATCCAATCTTTATATGCTACATATTTATCAAAAGTTTGCTCTTCTGAATTCCTACCACCATCATGCACTAAATTCTTCTCACAGTGTTCAAAATTCTTCTAGTATGCTTCTTTACATCTTTCCAGATTCATTCTACAAACCAGTTCTGAATGCTTTGAGTCAAATGATCAGGGACTCACAACATAACAATACCTTCTAACTATTGCTATTAATTGTGTGTATTAGGTTTCATGCTATTGGGACAAATACTTGAAACAATTTAAAGGAGTAGAGATTCATTTATTTATTATTGGGGGATAATTTTAAAGGTTGTGGTCCACAGTTACTTTGCTTGTATTTGTAGGCCTGAAAGGAGGCAGAGTATCTTGGTAAAGAGGGCACAGTAGAGCATCACCATCACCCTATCATTGCCAAGAACCAAAGAGAGACCATGTATAATCTATTTGATTTCCTCTCATTTATGACTTTATTCTATCATGATCCCAACTTACTAAGACAGCCAACATCGAGGATATGTCTTCCTACTTTACTCAATCATTTTTAATAATACTCTAACAGACTAACCAAGATATGTACTTTATTAATCTAGATATTTCTCAACCCAGTCAAGGTCATAATTAAAACTAAACTTCAAATACCCTTTTACCAAAGAACACTGTTCAAATAATGTAGGAACTGTTCAATCTTGCCAAACATTACCCCTTCAGATTTATTTCTAAGACTCTTTATTCATGGCCATGTTTTCAAGCTTACTATTTATTAGACAAGACTCTGCTTAAGCTCCTCTTTCTCATCCAAACCTTTAGGATGCTGCCATGTTAGGTAATATACTTCCTCGACCCCATCACCTAGAACTATGTATGATGAATTTTCTGTTTTATTGGCTACGTACCTTTCTAGACCAGAAACTCTTAAATGTCAAGGGCTACAATTTGTGGGATGTTCTATGTTTAACATTTTGCAATATATTAGTGGAAGGTCAATAAATATTTATTGGATGAATGGAGTATTGGAGTTTGAGCTGTAGGAGCAAATGATGGAAACATAATTATTGCTGTTGAAAACACCTTGGAAATAAATCAATTAAAAGCCATGAATGTGCACATTGTGATAGAATATAGAAGATTTGTTAGCTCTTATCTATTAGACTCTAAGTTTGCTGATCAAAATATTCATGCCCTCTTGGTCTATGTGATTTATACATTCTTTGTACACAGCAAAGTTCCTGTTATATAGAAAGTCAAGGCTTTTTAAATAAATGATTAATATTTCCAATCGCTTCTTTGAAATTGAGGCCCACTCAAGAGAAATTTTACCTTAAATCTTACCAAGTAATACATAAGTTAGTTACATGGCATGCAGGATAGAAAGAACAGCTAAAGTAAGACGTCAAAAAAATTACACTGCCAACCTCACAGCTGGATTCACACTAAACCATCACATAAGCATCAAACAAAGCATATTTTCTCTTCAATAGTGACTGCCCGTCTACATAGGATCAGTGCTTGTTTTATTTTCATAAATAATGCTTTAAGATCAATGTGTTTGGGTAGAAAACTATAAAATAAATATAGAGAATCCTATATGTGTATTATTCTGATTTACATATTACAAAACAGTATTGAATGACCACATGCACATTTGGTGATTGTCAGGAATAGGACTGGCATTTGTAGAATGGCATCTTTAGAGCCTATTCATCTACCATTATGCTATCCCAGCTCTTAAGATTATGAAAATAAAAAAATAAAAGCATCTTGAAAGAAATCCAAGTGGTGAAAATCCCTATGGGAAGAACATTCTATGTTTAAAGTTCTTCAACCTGTTCCTTATAGCTTATTAGGGGAACAAACAAATTCTTATTAGATCTCTGTTTATGCCCATTACTAACAACATGACCTACTCCTAGAAAAAAAAAGTGGCCCTGTGTCCTAAAAGAAAGTAGACTGAGTAAGTTTTTGGCACAAGCCAGTAAACTCCGTTGCTCTATGGCCTCTGCTTCAGCTGCTGCCTTTTGGTCCTTGCCTTGAGTTTCTCACCTGATTTCCCTTCGTGATAGTCTACAACTATAAGCTGAAATGAATCTTTCCTTCTATGATTTGCTTTTATCACATCAAATAAGCCTAACTCAAGCCCTGACAAGATCTGCTCAAGATGGGGTCTGTTGATATTCAGTTATAGAAAGGAGAGGTAATCAATAGGAATTTCCAGATGGTTAATGGTTGATAGGGAAAGGGAAAACATTTTCTTCCATGATGTAGTCATTGATAAGGTGTCATACTCCTGTGAAAATGAAGTGAAAAGAAAGATGTGATAATAGGGGACTATTTGGAAAGATGAAGGGGATCAGAGAGTGGGTTGGAAGAGAAGATAATAGAGGGGTAATACAATCAAAATATATTATGCAAATGCATTAATATCATAAACTCAATTACATAAAACTAATATATTTTTAACATAAACCTTAAAAATAGAGCTTTAGGCATATTATACTAAAATTGTACTGGCCATCAAGTGAACAAAAGGATTGAAAAATTTCTGTTATTCAAGTACATATTTCATATATTGTGAACTTGCTCTCATGGAGTCATGAAGGAAGATGGAAGCCATAGTAGCAAAAAGACTGAAGCTACCATCTTAAGTTTATATCTTGGTGCTATGTTGTCAGTATTCTTAACATTTCAGAGAAAATGTGTGTATGTGTGATATATATATATATATATATATATATATATATATATATATATATATATTACAATTTTGTGATATTTGAAAATTTTGTGAATCAGGGACCCACAAGAATTGCTTCAATGGTCAACATTATGTGAGGAAGCAAACAGTACCCTAAAACACATAGGTTGTGGGAGACTACTCAATCTCCATCTAGGTAGTACAAATATTCTTGATATGTGGTCATACTCTAAGAGTCTAAATGTGTATTGTGGCTCCTCATCTAATTAGTATTTATAAAATGTTTGCAGCTGGGAATACAACAGATTAAAATAACTAGACTAGAAATGGTACTTAGCACAAGACTGAGAAAGTAATTAACTTTCCAAGTGCCTGTCTATCAGTTTTCAGATTTAAGATGGATAATATATACAATGATCATTTCTGGTACAATTCACAATTGCTCTCCTTCCATACAACATGGACATAAGCTACCTGGTAGTAGAGAATATGTTTTCCTTGTTACCAGTAATGGGAATTAAGTGCTTAAAAATTAACAAGTAACTTACAGAGGAATTTCATTTAGGAAAAACTTCACCAAAGAAACAAAGTTTTATCCTACGGCTTTTCAAAAAATGATCACATGGTTTACCTGCTTTTCATCTATAGTCCATACTCATAACTTCTTTATACTCATACAGTAAATACTTCATCTTTTGTAATATTTCAGGGGAAGGACAATGGATGCTGGGTGCCTGGTGCTTCCTTAGATGTGTGTAAAGTAAATGGTGATAACAAAACAAGATGTCCTTGGGAAGAACACAGTGGCTGTACTGTCTGTGGTTTCTGGAAGGCAATGTATACAGTTGACAGAGTTCTCTACAGCAATTCAGAAAGCAACCCTTCACATGCCTGTTCTGTATCCAAAGTCTTTTTGACATTGGCAGGACATCTCAGGTTTCCATTCAGTATTTCTCTGGTCAGGATAAATGATTCATTTCTAACTCTTAACCTTTGAATACAACAATACAGAAGTAAGCAAACTGAAGAGAAAATAGAAAAGGAACACACAGATGCAAGAGACAGGAAGAGCAAGAGAGAGACAAAATTATCAAGCAACACAGAAAATCTGAGTCATGGTGCTATCATTGTAGGAAAAGGAAAAAAAAGTAAATTATGAATCACCTCTCTTTGTATTCCTTAAAATTTAAAAATACCATAGAGTCTCCAAAAGATATTAGTTTGAGAAAATAATTATCTATATATTAGATACAAAAGACATTTCATTGTTTTTTTTTTAAGGGAGGCATATACTACAACATGGACCATAGTTCAAAACTGTATGTCATGAAAGAAGGTGACGAGGTCAAAACTATAAAGGGGAGATGGATAGCCAATAGAGTTAGGACACTAAAGGCAATGGAAAAAGTCTAGATTTAGGTTAGTAGGGATTGATGTCTTTCATATTAACAGTTGGAGAGTCATTAATTCCCCAGGAGCATGCTTTCAGCAGTTAACTTACAGAAGAATTGGGAGAAGGATCGACAGACTTGAAAGGGATGGTGATCCCACAGGAAGACCGACATAGTCAACTAACCTGGACCCCAGGGAGCTCTCAGTGACTGTGCAACCAACCAAAGAAACACATACACTGACTAGAATGAAGCCCTGGCAAATATGTAGCAGACATATTTGAGACAGCTTAGCCTCCATCTCCATGAGCTGTATTGTTTGGCCTCAGTGGAAGAGAATGCGCCTTATCTGGTCTAGACTCAATGCACTAGGATGGGATGATACTAATGGGGATCCCATCCTCTCAAAGAAGAAGGGGAGGGGGTAGTGGAAGGGATTCTCTGAGAGAAGGACCTGGAGGGGGAGCATAATTTGGAATATAAACAAATAAATAAAATGATTGGAAAAGAAAACCTTGTAAATTTTCAGAGCTTTGAAATGCCATTCTACACTGAACACACACATATATAAACATATATAATTTTAAAAAACTCACAATAAAACATTCATATTAGCTTACTACATCAGTGGTTCTCAAACATCCTGATCCTATGACCCTTTAATACAGTTCCTCATGTTATGGTGATGCTCCCCCATTAAATTATTTTTGCTGCTAACTCATAACTGTAAATTTGCTCCTGTTATGAATCCTAATATAACTATCTGATATTCAGGAGGTCTTGAAAATGACCCCTGTAAAATGGTCACTTGACCTGCAAAGGGGTCATGACCCCACATGTCATAAACAATCTCTGAACCAAGGAAATAGGGTTGTGTTTGAAATTCTTTGAGTCAATTTTGATTTCATAAAACAAGTACACTGTGCTAGAAGATTATAAAACCCATAGGTCGTGAGGAGCTACCAGGAAGGAAGACTCAGAGGACTCTCATGGCTGCTCTGTACTACATTTTTAATGAAAACCTTAATTTTCTAATCTTTCCCCTCTTTTGGAAGTTTACCCACTCTACAATCTTCTCAGGAATTGTTCACTTGCTCAGCAATAGTTGGAGAAAGCTATTTTGGTCTAAATGTCGATAAGCCCTAAATGTCTATAAGGAAACAAAAAAGAAAAAGAAAAAATAGGTACAATTTCCTTATTAAGCTGCCAGAAGTACACAGGGGCTTTTTAATAATGTCATTGACCATTTCTTGCTTATCCTAAGAGACTCTTTAGTGCAGTCAGGAAAGAATCCAGCACACAGCATTCATACTGGCTGATTCCATTCAACCATAGTAAGGTCTTAAACACAGGAATAGAAGTGCCCCTTAAGTGTCATGTAGAAGGCAGGGGAATTGTGGAAGGTTGGAACATACAAACTTTTTATACTCTCAGAATCTCAGGGAATTTGATAGTTTCAGTAAATATCATTTAATAATTTTTCTGTCTGTAAAACATTTGCTTCTTGACCTGGCCTAGAATTTTCAAAAAATGTAATTAACATATCTTCTATATGTGTCGTCTCTATATTTTAAGTCACATATAAGATGGGTTACCATTGAGACCTTTCAACTGGTCTCTCTGAGCACAGTGGTGCACCCGAGTTGGAATATAACATCTCAGCTTTAGTAACAGGGAGACACATTTGTTAACAAAGGAAAACGACATGTGAACGTGGCCTGTTAAAAGAGAGTAAATAAATATTTCACGATATATGGAACAGAGCAGACCGCATGATTAAACTGCATTTAACCACATCCTCTCTGTTATTATTTTCCAGGCACAGTGTCTCTGGAATCCTATTTGATGTGCTGGCCTGTAACATTTGACCACACTTACAGCACAAGTGCAAAATCAATTTTCTGTTCCTCCATTTATCTCCGTGCTGATGTTAGTTGGCTCTCTAATGGAATGACTCTTCTGGAGAGGTAGTTATTTTACTTCAGAGTGGCATTTCAGAAGCCTTAAATGGGCTGAAGAGATGGCATGTGACCTTTAGGAATATTTTAGGTCTACATTTCTTTGAGAAAGATCTGTTTAACCCTGTGTGCATTTGTACATGGCAGACGCTTCTTTTGTTCTTAAGATTTTGTATAGCAGAAGAGACTGTGTTTTTATATACAAAACTGTTGGGAATTTTAGCGCATGTAAATTCTGATACCCCTGTCTTTGCTTAGAGATAGAATCTCACAATTAAACTGTGTATATTGTCCAATATCCAAATAATGCTTTCATATTAAATTGTGTGCTAACCTTGCTTTGGACCACCTGTAAAAGTGGTACATTAAAATGTGAATTAATCTATATAGACAGGAAATAATTTTGAATAGCATATTGCAGTTGATCTACTTCTTTGAATATATGAACTAATGGCATGTTTTTTCAAAAATATATTTTGTTATATTTTCACTGAGATAGATTTCATATATACACCATTTATTTATATTTTTACTTTTTGTTTCTACTTAAAAATTACTTTACTTATTTTTATGGGGATGAGTGTTTTACCTGCATTTATATCACCATTAGTGTCTGGTATCCACAGACTCCAGAAGTGGGTGTCAAGTGCTTTGGGACTAGACTACAGACAGCATAAGCTGCCAAGAACAAAAACCATCTCTAGCAGAGCATCCACTGCATTGGTTTGCTCCACCATTCTGGCAGTCTCACATTCTCTTTTTGTACACATTATCTATTTCATTTCATTCCCACTGAATATTGTTGATAAATCTGTAGGCAGTTTCTTTTTCTGTTTTACTTAAATAATAAAAATATTAAGATATTTAATAATTTCAGCAATCTTTCCAGTTTGTTTATTCACATAATTATATAATATCAGTTTATTCATCGTTGCATAGATGGAGTCTTTTATAGCAGATGGTGGTCTCCAATTTGATCTTTCTTACACACAATTACAATTTCTCGTTGTACTGAAGTACCTTCAAAGGAAACTTTGTTTATGATTTAAGGTAGGGTGGTAGCTCAGTGGTTCCCAGAACACACGCTAAAAACTGCTAGACTTGGCAGCACATGTTAGTAAGCCCAGGCATGAACAATCAGATCCATGGGGTTTAAGGGCCAGCTAGTCTATTTGACAAGTGCCAAGGCAGGGTGGGACACTGTCTCTAAAAACAGTAGCTGGTATCTGAGGAACAACATTCATACTTATCTGCTGACCTCCACAAGCATGCAGGCATGCACACACAACATAAATTATGGTAGGCTAGATTTTTCAACTTTGGGACTAGATGCAAAACAGTTTATTATATTCATTATGAATCACACTTATTTACTTTTTCTTCAAATTTAAATAACTTACATTACATCCTTTAAATGTAAATCAGATTCATGAAAGATACATTAAAAAGTTTTTCTTTAAATTTAGAAGCAAATATGTTTGGGAATCTTTGTTTTCTATTTTTTCTAGAATTTATTTTCTGTTCTGAAACACCTAGTGTTTTATATTTTATAACCATGTAATATCAATAGAAAAATATAAGTTCTTCCACCTGCTAATTGCCTGGATCCTAGTGTATCATAGCTGAATCTCAACACTAAGCACTACCTCCCTTCTCAATTAAAACCTTTTACCAAAGACTTCAAGAGTGGTGAACAAGAAGAAAGAATCGACCCAGAGGAATGGGAGCACTGCTCACATTGGTTAGACAGATGACACGTAGTCCAATAGCCTGAACCTCCTTACACCTTGAAAATCTTCATCTATACAAAAACCTTTTAACTTAAAAATACTGGCTTGTCTATTTTAAGGAGGACATCTAAGAATTTGGAAATAGTGACTAGGGAGGAGGTCCACACACTCAACATAGCCATGGAAGGAGGCCATCCTAACAGGGCCATTCTTAGTAAGGCAGCCAACATTCAAGAGCAGGAAACCCCAGAAAAAGAGATTTAAAGGTGCTAAAGGCAATCTCTACAGATACAATGGTATATTTTATCATAGAAGTATTCTACATGTGGGTTATATGCAAATAAATGTATTGGTTTACTGAAATGTTGTATTCTTGGTTTTGGTTTGTTTCCTTATGTTAGACTAGTTTTGATTTCTCCAGCAGAGCACAACTATCCTATTATTCTCTTTCTCCCTAGTTACTGATTTCTAAATTAGAAAGGTAGGTTCTTCACTCTGGTCTGACACATAAGTCATTCAGCATTTGCATTGTACATAAACATAAGGCTCCTCTGCTGCAGTTGCTACTTTAAACTAAGACAATGGGTTTGGCAGGGTTTGGTTAAACATCAAGTAAATTCTGAGGTCAAAAGTTGCTAATGCTTGGAATAGCATGAAATACTGATTGATGTCAAATATCTAAGCCTACCTTTGCCTAGGATTATTTATAAGTCAATGCTACATACAATGAGTTCGAAAGCCCTTGAGAAATCTCAATTATGAAATGGTGCTTTAAGTTAGGCAGGCTTTTTACATCTTTAGAATTCTGGCTGTCAAAGTTCCACAAAATATTTCTACGCTTTTATGCCCAATCACTAATCAGAATAGTGCTCATAATGATACTTTGAAAAAAGGAACTACTTTGAGGGCTATTATAATATTAAAGTGACTTAACAAACTCACAAGGGGATGTCAGTAATGCTATAATTAAAATATTATATCTAAAGCACATAAAGAACTTTACAGTGAGGAAGCAAATATTTTAACATGCAGTCCTGATATCCTGGTATTAAAATAATATACTCATTTAAGACAGTATAACATATGGGCACAGGGGAGAATTTCCTGAACAGAACTCCAATAGCTTATACTCTAAGATCAAGAATAGACAAATGGGACCTCATTAAATTACAAAGTTTTTGCAAGGCAAAAGACACCGTCAAAAAGACAAAGCGGCAACCAACTAACTGGGAAATGATCTTTACCAACCTTACATCCGACAGAGGGCTAATATCCAAGATATACAAAGAACTCAAGAAGTTAAACTCCAGAGAGGCAAGTAACCCTATTAAAAAATGGGGTACAGAGCTCCACAAAGAGTTCTCACCTGAAGAATATCTAATGGCTGAGAAGCACCTAAAGAGATGTTCATCATCCTTAGTCATTAGGGAAATGCAAATCAAAACAACCCTGAGATTCCATCTCACACCAGTCAGGATGGCTAAGATCAAAAACACAGGAGACAGCAGTTGTTGGCGAGGATGTGGAGAAAGAGGAACACTCCTCCACTGCTGGTGGAATTGCAGGCTGGTACAACCACTCTGGAAAGCAGTCTGGCGGCTCCTCAGAAAACTGGGCATGACACTTCCGGAGGATCCGGCTATAGCACTCCTGGGCATATACCCAGAGACTTTACCTGCATGCAATAAGGACACATGCTCCACTATATTCATAGCAGCCTTATTTATAATAGCCAGAAGCTGGAAAGAACCCAGATGTCCCTCAACGGAGGAATGGATTCAGAAGATGTGGTATATTTACACAATGGAATACTACTCTGCAATTAAAAACAATGAATTCACGAAATTCCTAGGCAAATGGTCAGAACTTGAAAATATCATCCTTAGTGAGGTAACCCAATCACAAAAGATCACACATGGTATGAAGTCACTGATAAGGGGATATTGACCCAGAATCTCAGAATACCCTAGACACAATCAGCATATCAATAGATTTCTAAAAAGATGGAAGGAGAGACCCCTGGTCCTGGAAAGACTGGATGTAGGGGAACGCCAGGACAGAGCAATGAGAGGGGGTTGAACAGAGAAAAGAGGGAGGGAAGGGGGCTTATGGGACTTTCGGGGAGGGAGGAAACGGGAAAGGGGAAGTGATTTGGAATGTAAATTAAAAAAAAATAAAATAAAATTAAATTAAAAAAAAAGACAGTATTGTAATAATTTTTATTTTATTTCAATATTTCTAATTTTATTTAAATATTTTTAATTAGCATAGGTTTTTGTCTGTCATCATAACTGAAGTATGTATGTGAAACTAAAAGGGGGACTTGCACAATAGCGCCATGTTCTAATGGTGTCATCAGAAATTATACCAGGACGCTGCTACTGGTATAAATTTTTCATTCTCCACTCCCATATAGCACATCTCAGAAAACAGTCACTAAATTAACAGAACTCTGGAAAAAACTGAGATCTTCTACCTCTTTGATAGTAATGGCAAAATTATTAGACTTTACCCAGGTCTTTCTAATTCAACTTCCTGGACAATCACAACTTTGTGCAAATACTCTTCGTTATGCAGATTTCATTATTAAAGACTTAAAACAGAATAAATAAAATTTCCATTTTATGGAATGCGAATAAATAAGAATCTTACCAGGATCACTATCTCCTTTTAGTTGTTCTCTATAGTAATTCCAGCACCCTGAAATATACATACCCACGCAGGTAATATACATACTCATTGGCAATCTGTCATGTTCTCATTCTTGAACAAAACATTTAAGCATAAAAGCATCATTGGAATCATCTTAAAATATGTGAAAATGTATTTTGGCTAAAGTTGTATTTCCAATTTCATTTTTGTTCTTTATATAACATAGATCTCGCAAAGCAAATAAAACCTGTACAGAAAATTGAAAATGCTTATCAGTTTAACCAAAGCACAAAGTTTGATCCATAAAACTAAGGACACAATTCTTGTCATAATAAAACAGAGTGAGTCAAGCCCTTACATCACAGTGAGGTTGGTTTCTGCTTGTGTAGTTGCTAGAATCCAAGAGCTGCATGGCAGAAGAGGTTTGCAAATGCATCAATCTCTGGATCATTACACTGAACTTGCTTGTTGCAAAGTTATAACTTCCCAAAATCTTGTTTTGCTTTTTGTTTCTTTATTTTTCAACAAAGAAGCTTCAACTGATCTAGAAGGTACACATTAGATACTATATTTATTCTCCCGAGGAATCAAAGTAATAGTTTAAAATTCAAATATTTACCCTATATGCAGTAATATAAAAGTTACAGGCTATCAGACTTTTAGGGCCCTTATGTTGCATGAGTTTATAAAATGAAATACTATTTCAAGTGTTTAATAGAAATCTTTCTGTAAAAATGATATATTATCTTCTATTTATTTAAAAATTATAGTATTTATATTCACTTTAAATAATACTTAAATACTTTTTAAATATATGCATTGCTATACTTCTTTTTGTTTATAATATTTAACATTTTACTCATAGTATCTAACAGTATGAAGCAATTTTAACATTGCTGGCCCTATTTTATTTCACAATATTTTTTATTGATTATCTGGAAATTTTACACATGAACTCCAAGCACATTCACTTCCCAGTCTTCCCATGTTTTTCGTCCTCCTCTGTGACCCAAGCGGAGGAGGAAGAAGAAGAGGAGGAGGAGAGGAAGGAGGAAAAGAAGAAGAAGAGGAAGAGGAAGAATGGAATTTCCAATTAGTTTTACCCATATACTCACTAGATCATGGTCAAATGCCCAGTTGCCAGCTCGCTAAAGAAAACCGAATCCTGGCGCACTCCTTTAATCCTAGCACTTGGGAGGCAGAGGCGGCGGATTTCTGAGTTTGAGGCCAGCCTGGTCTACAGAGCGAGTTCCAGGACAGCCAGGGCTATACAGAGAAACCCTGTCTCGAAAAACCAAGAAAAAAAAAAGAAAGAAAGAAAAGAAAACCGAATCCTTCCACGCCTGCAGCTTTGTCAGAAGCTATTCATCGTGGAGAGCTACAGTCAGCATTCTTATCAAGATTTTTAATAGTTCTCTTCGATGACTTTCTGTCATCAGGAGAGGGGTGGGGAAGAGACTGTCACAGAAGCCTTCTATGTCCCTTTCTCTCAACTGTGAGTATACAGTCATCAGTACCATGGGAAAAAGAGTTTCCTTGCCCTTTATGGTCAGCAGGAACATGAATCACACAATTATACATGGTTTTTGGTATCAGTACACGTCAGGAACCTCAGACCACCCACATCAACATGGCTCTATGCCACTACATGAGCTACAGATACCATCAAAAGAGCAACATGGCCTCAGGTGGTAGATAGTACAGGCCACAGACTTCAATATGGCCTTTGGTGGCAGCACAGCCAACAGAAATCAACATGGCTTTAAGCTACAGCCCAGACCACAGACACTGCATGACTTTCAGTGTTAACCCAGGCCACCAGTATCAACACAGGTGTTAGCTTCAGTAGGACAATGAATCCAGACATCTGCAGCATCACAGACCAGGATTATCAACATGTTATCAGGCTTCAAGACAAACTACTGACATTACTTACCCTTTGGTGATAACACAGACCACAGAGTTTGAGACAGATTTGGGCTGCAGTAGCCCACAGATTTCTTACTAGGACTTTACAGAATATGGGAAGATTTCAGTATTTAGAATATCTTTATTTGAAGATGACAAGCACATATATACATATTCATATATATATTCATATATATACATACATACATACTCATCATACACATATACCCCACACATACACATATACATATGCACATATACCCCACACATACATATGCACATATGTCACACATGCACACACACACAGAGATACCTCACACATAAACACATGTTCACACACATACACAGTCACTGACTGACATGTTTCTTTGTGTGTCTGCACACAGCACATGCTCTGAAACACATTTTTATTTAAGATGAGTGAGACTGAAGGACACAAAAGTAACTCTCCTTTTCTACATTCTGTTAAGTCACATGGTGTTAAGTACTGAAATAAGATGGGCAAGGAAGGAATGATAGCTCTGTAGTCAGTACTTGGTGGATACATCAAAAACAAACACAGATAAGTGGCAATATTTTGGTTAAATTCAGCGCAGGGTTTAGCAGCACAGGTTTATCAGACATGGTTTGATACACTGAGTATTTCAATTTTGCTAGGTAGTTAATGAGCCTTTCTAAAGAAGTATCTTGTAGAAAGGTAAAAACAAACTTGCACCCTGAGGCTTCTGAACTGGATCACTTCACATTCATAATTTGAAAGAGAAAGATTTGACACTGTGAGTTTTTTGATACATCAAAGGATGGATAATTTTTCTTAATTCTCTTCTGATGTAATTTCTTCTTTGAGCTTACATGCCTGAGTACAAATTTACTTTCCTTTCTGTGTTTGCATGCCTCTAATATAGATATAATCAAACTTTCTACCGTACTGTCAGGAATAGATTTAGGGTCTTCAACCTTGTCACGAGTGATAATTTGGGTTAAGAAATTAGTTATGAGGAGCTAGCTTCTCTGCAAAAGAAAATTAACATATGTAGCCTGTTTCTCCTAAGTGTCTTTAGAAGTCCACCCTTGGGTTGTATTTGTTTTTTTAATGCTGCTAACCATTATCTCCAAAAAAAAGTCTAATAAAGAAGATTGCTTTAGGGATTAAAGAACTGTATGTTTTATTTGAACTTAATTTTAATTGATACAGAAAACATATGACACATGTTTATAAACTATCATGTGATTCTGATCAATATGCTTATTAGGTAATGGTAAAAATCACCATTGATCTCCCGATGTTCTAGTATGTTTGTTGATGAAAATGTTAATGTTCATGCTCCTTTTTGTTTTAGTGCCATGAAGTGCACTGTAATTACCTTCACACACAGTAGCAGCTCAGTAAACTTCTCTCTTGCCTCTAACTGTAACATGATGCAAATTAACCAACTGCCTTCATCCCTTCCTCCAGGTAACCCTCTCTAGTGCCTGCTAGACACCATCTTTCTACATTTAACTTCTATAAATTAAGTTTGGGGATTTGAGTGAAGTCATGTAATACTTGCCTTGCTGTTGTTGGCTCATTTCATGTAACATATATGTCTCCAGACCATCCATCTTGTCCCCCATGACAGGATTTAATTCTCTTTTTGATTGGATAATATTCCTACTGTATGCTTACCCTATTCCCTTTAACATTTGCCATTTGGTGGATACCCAAGATGCATCCACTCTTAGTTCTAAATGATGCTGCAGCAGATATGAGAAAACACAAGATGCTTCAGCACACTTATGTCCTATCCTTTTGTTGTATGTCCAGTAGCAAGGTGCTGGATTATGTAGTAATCTTTTAAATTTTAAAGAAACTTCCAGACTCTTCTCTGAAACAGTCATATAATTTTACATTTATTTTAAATATAAAAGAAGGAATGCAGCCAGTCCCACCACACCCAGAGGAAGCTCCACTCCCATGTGCTCTAACACACCCAGGATCATAGGATCAGAGGTGAGGAAGACATAACATCTGTCCCAACACCTGGAGTAACTGGGAACAGCAGGACCCAGGCACACAGGAACTCCTCCAGACCAGTGGCACAGGTTCCTTCAGATCTGTTTGGGGTTGTGCCCTGAGGCCTTGGACTCAAACTCTGCAGTCAGTCCCACAACACCCAGAGGAAGCTCCACTCCCAGGGGCTTTTACATGCCCAGGATCACAGAATCACAGGAGCTTGGTCACACCAGGATCTCAGAGTCCCAAAGGCACCTTGAATCCCAGGAGCTCAGACACACCCAGGATATCAGGAACATAGGATCCCTGAACCCCAGTATCACAGAGACAGCTTGACTCTGAGGAGTTCTGACACAACCAGAATAACAAGAAGGACTGGCTCCAGTCAGATATAGCAAGGGCAGGTAGCACTAGAGATAACCAGATAGCAGGAGGCAAGCGTAAGACCATAAGCAACAGAAACCAAGGTTACATAGCATCATCAGAACCCAATACTTCCACCATAGCAAGTCCTTGATACACTATGACACTGGAAAAGCAAGATTTGGATCTAAAATCACTTCTCATGATGATGATAGAGGACTTAAAGAAGAACGTAACTCCCTTAAAGAAATACAGGAGAACACAGGTAAACAGCTAGAAGCCCTTAAAGAGGAAACACAAAAATTCCTTAACGAATTACAGGAAAACACAACTAAACAGGTGAAGAAAATGAACAAAACCATGCAAGATCTCAAAATTGAACTAGAAACACTAAAGAAATCACAAACTGAGACAATCCTGGAGCTAGAAAACCTAGGAAAGAGATCAGGAGTCATAGATGTAAGCATCAGCAACAGAATACAAGAGATAGAAGAAAGAATCTCAGGTGAAGAAGATACCATAGAAAACATTGACACAACAATCAAAGAAGATGCAGAAAGCAAAAATCCCCTGACCCAAAACGTCCAGGAAATCCAGTACATAATGAGAAGACCAAACCTAAGGATAATAGGTATAGAAGAGAGTGAAGCTTCCCAACTTAAAGATCCAGATAAATATCTTCAACAAAATTATAAAAGAAAACTTCCCTAAAATAAGAAAGAGATGCCCATGAACATACAAGAAGCCTACAGAACTCCAAATAGATTGGACCAGAAAAGAAATTCCTCCCATCACATAATAATCAAAACATCAAATGCACTAAACAAAGAATATTAAAAGCAGTAAGAGAAAAAGGCCAAGTAACATATAAAGGAAGACCTATCAGAATTACACTAGACTTTTCACCAGAGACTATGAAAGCTAGAAGATCCTGGGCAGATCTCATACAGACCCTAGGAGAACACAAATGCCAGCCCAGGCTACTATACCCAGCAAAACACTCAATTACCATAGAGGTAGAAAACAAAATATTCCATGATAAAACCAAATTTACACAATATCTTTCCACAAATCCAGCCCTAAAAAGGATATTAGATAGAAAATACAAGGAGAGAAACTACACCCTAGAAAAAGCAAGAAAGTAATCTTTTAACAAACCCACACAAACATAATTCCACTTCTAACAACAAAAATAACAGGAAGTAACAATCACTTTTTTAATATCTCTTGGTATGGAAATTAATATTACTCACATATCCTAATCGATTGAAATTCAAAAATATGAGGAATTAGAAATAAGTTGTCTGTCACCCAGTGGTCTCTCTAATTTGATAATTGGAGAGATATATCCTATATTGTACAATCCATATACACTTTCTGCTTGTTTGTATGTGACAGTGTCTTGCTTTGTACCATATAATGGTTTTGAAATCATGCTTCTCCTATCTCAGCCTCTCTATAAGTAGGATTGTTTATTTGATGTTTTTACACTATGCTATGGTTTTCAGAACAGCTTACATATTTCAAAATTATTTATATAGCCAAAAGAAACATAGACAATTAACTTGGGAGGTGGCTTGTAAGAGAACAACAAAGAGTAAGACTGAATGTTTTGCCTGATATTTATAATTATTGTGTCAATTTTGAGGAAGACGACCTTATAAGTTATTCTTTTTCTGAGACGAATGTTTTTCAAAATCATCACAGCCAATGATCCAGAATCTTACCCTCACCTAATATCTGTGCCACCCTCCAAGCAGAACCATTATTCATTGAAACAGTTAATGAATGACTTCATGGATAGACCATCATAATACACACACCATTTCTTAAATGAATTTAACCTGTTTCCTGTGGGCTGAGAATGATGACAATCACTGAAGTCAAATAGCTTTGACCATAGAATGAAATCTGTAACCAAATAATTGTGCCTACAACTCATTCCTTGGTGTAGCAAAACTGTCAACTCTTAGCTTAGCTTCGATGGAGGTAAAATCCTTTGGTGATGTGAGGGGCATTGAAGTACAGCCTTATTACAATGAATTCCAATGTCTAAAAATTGTTCTTATTTTGTGTTTATACCACAGTAAGAGCCAATATTTTAAGTTCTACTAAAAACAGAATAAGCAAACGAACAAAAAGACTTTATCTTTTTATCTTAATTTAATAACATGTCCATTATTTTTATCATTGATATAAAATATATATTGTGTTGAATATAATAAAAAATAAAAATAAAAATAAAAAAATCATGAAGATTCATTTCTCTTTCATTCCCATCAGCTCTACCACAGTATAGAGGGACAGAAAACCATTCTTAACACCGATTGTCTCTGCAGTACGGCATGAAGGTAGTCAGACAACGTGTGATGACTCATTGACTAAAGAACATTTCAAATGTCCCTGGTTTGTTCTATATATCTTTTGCTTAAATATATAGATTTATTTATTTCAATAGTAGCAATCTGCTCTTTGATAAAGGACATATTGGAACAAGATGAATTAATCAATGAACCTATGATTATATACTTTCAAGGCATGCAAAAAAGTGCAAAAGAGAAAATGCTTTTCTTTCAAAAGGAAGAACACACTGCAAGACCATCAACATGGTATTGTCATTACATCTTATTCTGAATTTTACAAACTGCCACAGTTGTGGCATGTCCTGCTTCTAAATAACAACAAAAATCCAGTTCAGTGTGTTAGCCAAATGGAAATCTGTCAGAAATAACTGAAGTAATTTCTTTAAAACATCCACAGGGATGTAGAGTTAGAAGAGTTAATGTGTTCAATGCATCATTACTTCTCAACCTCCTTCAACAAAAGGGAAATCAGTTATTGGTGTATGTTGTGTTTCAGTGCAGAATAACAAATAAATGTACATTATACATATAATTCTAAGCCCAATTGAATAAAGTAATTTTGTTTCTAAAGCAGCAAACAGAGGAGTCCATCAATCAGCTGAGTACACTGTGTTTTATACAACACATGTGAAGAATAAACCTGAGAGTTCTTCTGAAAATTGAATGCTCTGTGAGAACTTTCTGGGAATCACTGACACCTGTTGGTCACAGGCGGTAATGCACTTGATATTCAGGATTACAGGATTTTTTTTTATCTTATGTTTTTGTGTTTGTTTTGTTTTGTTTTGCATTATGAAATTGTCTTTATTTGTACAGCAGCATGAAAATGTTGGTATACCTCTTGACCCATTTATAATGAAATTTTTATTTGAAAATATGTGAGATTCAAATTCTGTGGGGAAAATAGCCACTAATAAAGTCAGAGCTTTGCTTACATCTACTCACAACCTGAGTAAGTTTAGTTGATTTAATGTAACACAGTTACAAGAAGAACAAAATTAAGTTTCTTGATGCTCAAAGTTAGAACAAGATCTTCACTCCAGAGAGTTGCTTCATATTTTGTCTTTTTAAATGTTTATAAAGATTTTTAATTGAAAAGCACAAGTTTCACAAGTTACGCAGTTACCCCACCTGGGATATGGCTGGACCTTGACATCCTTCTCTTCCTTTTCTAGCTCTGATCTTCTTCCCTCTTTACATGTGATGTAGACCATGATTTATGGCTACTAAAAACAGGACAGATGTGACTGAATTTGTGTTGTTGGGATTGTCCAGTAGGCCAGAGATGCAGCCAGTTAGTTTTGGAGTTGTCCTTATCATGTACCTGATGGCAGTTTTGGGCAATACCCTACTAGCACTTGTTGCTTGCTCAGACCCCAAGCTTCAGACCCCCATGTACTTCCTTCTCAGTCAGCTTTCGTTGATTGACATATCTCTAACAACTCTCATTACTCTCCAGATGCTGGTGCACACACTCTCTTTAAACAGAAACATTTCACATAACTGCTGCATGACACAGCTTTTTTTATTTTTATTTTTTGTGCACCACCACTGCCCGGCCACACATCTATTCTTTTCTATATTCTTTATTTACATTCTAAATGATTTCCTCTTTCCCAGTTCCCCCCTCCCTGAAAGTCTCATAAGCTCTCTTCCCTCCCCCTGTTCCCCAGTCAACCCCCTCCCGCTTCTCTGTCCTGGTATTCCCCTACACTTTTTTTTTTTACCTTTTGTGAGTTAACCATATTTTATTAAAGGAATTTTATATGTTAATGCATAGTTGTCATATATCACTTGCAAAAAGTTGTTTCAAAATATGTTAGGGTTTTGAAAGAGACACAAATCTTGCTTGCTGACAAGCAATTGGTACAGAGGAAGATATTTTCTTTTTTATTTTATTTTCTAAGGTTTTTTTGTTTACATTCAAAATCATTTCCCCTTTCCCATGTCCTCCCTCCCCGAAAGTCCCATAAGCCCCCTTCCCTCCCTCTTTTCCCCATTCAACCCCCTCTCACTTCTCTGTCCTGGCATTCCCCTACATCCAGTCTTTCCAAGACCAGGGGTCTCTCTTTCCATCTTCTTGGAAATCTATTGATATGTGAATTGTGTCTAGGGTATTCCGAGATTCTGGGTTAATATCCATTTATCAGTGACTGCATACCATGTATGTTCTTTTGTGATTAGGTTACCTCACTAAGGATAATATTTTCAAGTTCTGACCATTTGCCTAGGAATTTCATGAATTCATTGTTTTGAATTGCAGAATAGTATTCCACATCTTCTGAATCCATTCCTCCATTGAGGGACATCTGGGTTCTTTCCAGCTTCTGGCTATTATAAATAAGGCTGCTATGAACATAGTGGAGCATGTGTCCTTATTGCATGCAGGTAAAGCCTCTGGGTATATGCCCAGGAGTAGTATAGCCGGATCCTCTGGGAGTGTCGTGCCCAGTTTTCTGAGGAACTGCCAGACTGCTTTCCAGAGTGGTTGTACCAGCTTGCAATCCCACCAGCAGTGGAGGAGTGTTCCTCTTTCTCCACATCCTCGCCAACAACTGCTGTCTCCTGTGTTTTTGATCTTAGCCATTCTGACTGGTGTGAGATGGAATCTCAGGGTTGTTTTGATTTGCATTTCCCTAATGACTAAGGATGATGAACATCTCTTTAGGTGCTTCTCAGCCATTAGATATTCTTCAGGTGAGAACTCTTTGTTTAAAGGACCTTTCTGTTTACTGATGGTTACAGAGCTAATCCTGTTAACTAGCACAACTGATGTGCTGTTTCACAGAAGAAAACTGTTGTGAGACTAACAATTGTAGAAAGAAACATGAAGATACAAATCAATCAGAAAATCAAGATTCCTATTAACAGAGTTTATGGGACCTATATATTTCCAGAAGAGATGATACAAAAACTAAAATAAAAACTTTTTATGTTATTTTATTGTTAATTACAAAATGTAAAAGATGACCAAATGTGGTGCTTTATAAGGAAGGACAATGAAATGCTGAATTCCAATGTCTCTCCAAATCCGTTTCTAGTTTCAATATATTGTGTCAAGTTTAAGGAGCCCAGCTATGAAACTATTTCAACCATTAAAACAATGCTGTTTTTATTTATTTTGTTTGTTTATTTTGTACATTTAATTAATTATTTGTTTACATTTTAAACAAATGTTGTCCCCCTTCCCAGTCTCCCTTCCATGAATCCCCCTACCTTATTCCTCTCCCTTTGCCTTAAGAGGGTGCTCCCCCACACCCACACCCACTCCTGTCTCACCCCTCTCGCATCCTCCTCAGGAGCATCAAGGCTCCTTAGGACCAAGTGCCTCATCTCCCACTGATACCAGATAAGGCAGTCCCTCTGCTACATATGTAGTAGGAGCCAACAATACTGTTTTTGAAAGCTATAAAACAATTTATTCAATATGATTTTTAACTGATAAATTTAAATAGTGTGAATTATGTACAATATACATGTTTGATGAAAACTATTAGATCAATCTTAGAACATTTAGGCATCACATTTGGAGGAAGGAGTCAAATATATCAAAGTTATTCTTTGAGAAATTTTCATTGATACAATATGTTATTCTTAACTTCCATTGTCCTGCTGCATAAGAAGTCAATAAAATGAATCCCTCCTGACCACTTGAAACTCTGTTCCACTGATAAACATTTCCCATTCCTTTCTCTTGCCTTTAAGAGCATGGTAGCCACCATCTCCCTTGGCTTCTATGTGTTCAACTCTTCTAGATTCCATATATAAATGAGATACTAAAATATGCATGTGTCTATCTCTGAATTATTTCCCTTAACATAATACTGGATGGGTCCTTCCATGTGTGGAAAAGATTTACTTCTCTTTAGATCCCACATAGTGTTACTTGCTTTATCCTTTCATTTGTTGGATGCTTAGTTTGTTTCCAAACCTTGATTGTGTATGTCATGCTGCCGAGAACATGGGAGTCTAGGTGCACGCATCTTCAACTTACTAATTTTAGTTCCTTTGAATTTTTCTAAGAATTAGAATGGCCAGCCAAGGCAATATACAGACCCAATACAATTTTTATCAAGTTCCCAATGCTATTATCCACAGAAATAATATAACACAATTTTAAAAGTTGAACGGAACCACTGAAACCACAAAAGGTAGTCAACGCAAAGCTGGGACTATTTCATTATTTGCTCCCAAGATATACAAAAGGTATTGCAGTAGGATTCACAGTATTGCCATAAAATAAATCAGGCATATTGATGACTAAAAAAGACAAGAGAATTCAGAAACAAATTCTAAAATATACATAAAACTAGTTTTTGAAAAAGGAGCCAAGAAAATAAAATAGAGAACTGGGATATGACATTAGCCATTGTGCTACAATGTATGCAGTATTCTCATATCTTTAAAACAAATCTGCTATATGAACCAATGAATATTTTCACAAATCATTTATCATTTATGAGAATAATAACAATATCATGTTCTATAATGGCTACATAAAATGTCTTAGAATAAGAAGATATTTATGTTGGAAACATAAAGTTTAAAGTTGGCATTTCTTAAGAACTTAAAGTAGAACTGAATCATAACTATTCAAATAAGTCACAGAAGAATATTTCTAAAAAATTCAAATCTTTTTACTTAACAAGCTAGAGAAACCTAAAACACAAAATTAGTAGATTTCGAGGCTCATAAAAGTACATAGTAAAAATCAGTACTGCAAATACAAGTCACTAGCATGAAAGAAAATACTGAATTCAGAATTTCCTAGCAAAAAAATTAATGTTTCACATCAGACGTTGAGCTTTTAGGGACTTACATATGCCAGGCAACCACTGTACAAATGAGACACACTCCCAGTCCCATAGTAACACTGATGTTAAAAAATATTAACAAAGTCAATAGAGGGCTAATAAGAGTTAACATTGTTAAGCAGTAGCTACGAGTCTAATTGACAGGGACATTATAAGACATTCATTGTGAAAAGAGTGACTTATAAATTGACAATTACGTATTTCTTTTTCCTAAAAATAAAAATAAAGCATTATGATGAATGACATAGGCCATATTTGGGTCTCCTGCTCTGACTTATAGGGCTTGAATTGTTCCAGAGAAAGAAAAACCCTTCCAACATATCCATCTTGGAAAGTGAAGATAGGAGAACACAATATCATTAGTTCAATAGATCTCACGGGAATGGGATGCATGAGGTTCGTGGTGGTTCAGAAAACTTTATTTAGCCTTGACAAGCCTCAGTAGAAAGTCACAGTTGAACTGCTCATTCAATTGGCCACGATCACCAAATTACCACACCTGGCAACTTGATATTTGCCCTTTGCCAGTACCTGTTGTTTCACTACAAATGTGCCATGAAGAGTTTCCTGAGCATGAAACAATAGAAACTGAATGTATTGTTATGTTTTCTATTGCTATGAAAAAAAAAATACCCAACAAAAATAGTTCAGGGAAAGGGATTATTTAAGGCTCACAGTTATCATGTGAAGGTAATCGTAGTATGGAAGGCTGGTCACATAGCATCAGTCATCAGACAACAGAGATTAATGTTCCTGCTCAGCTGGCTTTCACCGTTTTATTTATTCCAGGACCACAGTCTGTGAAATAATGGCACCCATATAACTATAACTTGTTTATAGCAAGTCTAACCTCAGCTAACCTAATCTAGACAATCCCTCACAGGCTTGCCCAGAGACCAATCTACTCTATCTAATCCTTTATAGGCATGCTCAAAAGATAAAGAGATCTAGATAATCTCCAAAGGCATGTGCAATGGCTAACCTAATCTAGATACTCCCTCACAGTCATGTGCAGAGACTTGTCTCCTATGTGAGTACAGATCATGTCAAATTTACATTTAGTATTATTGATCACACTAAAACAAGTAATCCCATAGGAAATGTTGAGAATGACTTAAAGTTGACCTACTGTAGATTTTACCAAACACTTAGAAATGTCACTACATTAAAACAATGATACTCCTCAAGGGAATGATATTTAGCTTTAATTTTTTTTTCTGTAAGAAATTGTTCTTGATGCCATTCTTCTAAGATCACTTGCCTCTTGTCTCACTCTTGGACACTCTAATGTACACCTAAACATTTATCCATATATATGTTTCTTTATTTTTATTTTTCCCCATTTTTATTGGATATTTTATTTATTTACATTTTAAATGTTATCCCCTTTCTCGGTTTCCCCTCCGCAAACCCCTATTCCCATCCCCCTACCCTGTTTCTATGAGGGTACTCCACCACCAACCCACCCACTCACTTACTTCAGCCTCACCTCCCTAGCATTCCCCTACACTGGGGCACCAAGCATCCACATGAACAAAGGGCTCCCCTCCTATTGATGCAAGATAAGGCCATCTTCTCCTATATATGGAGCTGGAGCCATGGGTCCCTCCCTGTGTACTCATTGGTTGACAGCTTAATCCCTAGGAGCTCTGGTTGGTTGATATTTTTGTTCTTCCTATGGGTTGCAAACCTGTTGTGGGAATTATTAAAAAGGTAGAAACAGCACATTCCTGCACCTGGTGGCCTGGCCTGCCATGTACTGGCAGGCAATGGCTGACCTTACCTGTTTTTATCTCGTGGAAATTCTGACTCTGAACTCTATAATCTCTCCACCTAGCTCACTAGGTTCTTACTGGCAAGCCTCTACCACACCATCCCCATGCTTCAAATCCCTCACTGCCTTTGTGGAGCACCTGAGGCAAACCAATGGTTGGCCATCGTACTCATATTCTCTCGAACCCAGATGAGCCTCTGCATGAAGGAAAATGCAACACTTAGTTCAGAAACAATGATACCTCAGTCTCTGGGCACAACAACTAAAACTTATCTTGTAAAGCTTATTAAAATCTGATCCTTGCGGATCTGCCATGATACTATGAAACTCTAACAGCTACATCTTACCCCTCTTCTGTCCCAGTTCCAAAGAGAACTAACTCTCTCCTGCTTCCTCTCTCCATCCATCAAATCCAGATGTCCCGCCTCCTCACCCAGTGATTGCTCCTTTATTTATTAGGGGATTGGTTCACAAGAACAGCCCCAGGTCCATCCACAGCACAAACCCCATCAGCTCCTTCAGTTCTTCCCCTAACTTCTCCCATGCTCAGTCCGATGACCGGCTGCAAGCGTCCACATCTGTATTTGTCAGGCTCTAGCTGAGCCTCTCAAGAGACAGCTATATCAAGCTCCTTTCAGCAAGAACTTCTTAGCATTAACAATAATGTCTTGTTTTGGTGTCTACATATGGGATGGATCCTCAGGTGGGGCAGTCTCTGGATAGCCTTTTCTTCAGTCTCTGCTCTCCTCTTTGTCCCCCTATTTCTGTTAGATGGGAGCAAATCTGGGTTAAAATTTTGCAGATGAGTGGGTGACCCAATCCTTCAACTGGGGCTGTGCCTAACCTCTGGATATGGTCTCTACAGGTTCTCCCTCCACTTTGTAGAGTATTGCATCTAATGTCATTTCTGTTGGATCCTGGGAGCCACTTACTTTTCTGGCATTCTGTTGGCTAACTCTAGTTCCCCATCCCCTACTGCTACACACCTCTGTTCAGTTTACTGACCCTCTGTATGTCACCCTGTCTCCTCAATACCTGATCCTGGCATCTCTTTTCTCTCCCTCTTCTCTCTTCCTCCCAAGTCCCTCCCACCCTCTACCTCGCATGATAATTTTCTTCTCTCTTCTAAGTAGGACTGAAGCATCGACACTTTGGTCTACCTTCTTGTTGAGCATCATATGGTTTTTGAGTTGGATCATGGATATTACAAACTTTTTCCTTAAATCCACTTGTCAGTGAGTTCATACCATATATGTTCTTTTGTGACTGGATTACTACACACAGGATGATATTTTCTGCTTCCGTTCATTTGCCTAAGAATTTCATGAAGTCATTGTTTTTTAATAGCTGAGTTGTACTCCATTGTATAAATGTACCACATTTTCTTTCTAATTTTTATTTTTTATTTTATGCTTTTTATTTATTTATTTTATGTATATAAGCACACTGTCACTGTGTTCAGACACACCAGAAGAGTAGATTGGATCCCATTATAGATGCTTGTGAGTCACCATGTGGTTGCTGGAAATTGAACTCAGGACCTCTAGAAGAGCAGTCAGTGCTCTTAATCTCTGAGCCATCTCTCCAGCCCTTATATTTTATTTTTTATTTTTTAATCCTGTGATACCATGTCCCAGCAGGGTTCCACTTGGCAACAAGCTATCCTCTCCCAACTGGCTCCCTCAGCATCTCAGCTGTGTTTTCTCCCTGCCATAAACTCCTTTAATTGGCAGACCCACATTCCAGTAACCAAGTAAAACAAAACTCTTAAAGCTTAGTTAGCCAATCAGATTTATGTATAAACAATATTATAATTTACAAGATGTCAACACAATAACTTTAGAGCCAATTGATAAGGATAAAAGCTTTATCCCAATATCTCTAAAATTATAAAACTTAGCTATTTGTGGCTAGTAAATGCCATGTAGGTCCACGTCTGAAGCCATCTCCATTCACTGACCTTCTCCTCCTGTGCCCTCTGTCTGTCTCCCCAACTCCTAGGTCCACCTCCCCTTTCTTGTCCAATCACAGGCCTTCTACTGCCCAACGTGATTGGGCATGGAAAATCCTGCAGCAAGTGTCCATTACCTTACAGAAGCTTTGCAATTTTATGAGGTCCCATTTGTTGATTGTTGATCTTAGAGCATAAACCATTAGTGTTGTGTTCAGGAAAATTTCCACTGTGTTCATGTGTTCAAGGCTCTTCCTCACTTTCTCTTCTATTAGATTCAGTGTATCTAGTTTTATGTGGAGGTTCTTAATTCACTTGGTCTTGAACTTTGTGCAAGGAGATAAGAATGGATCAATTTGCATTCTTCTACATGCTGACCACCAGTTGCATCAGCACCATATGTTGAAAATGCTGTCTTTTCTCTGCTGGATGCTTTTAGCTCCTTTATCAAAAGATCACATAACCTTAGGTGTATGGGTTAATTTCTGGATCTTCAATTCTATTCTATTGATCTACCTGCCTGTCTCTGACAAATTCCATGCAGTTTTTTATCATTATTTTTCTGTAGTTCAGCTTGAGTTTGGGGATGGTGATTCCCCCAGAAGTTCTTTTATTGTTAAGCATAGTTTTTGCTCTCCTGGGTTTTTGATTGTTCAAAATGAATTTCAAATTTTAATTACTTTTAGTTTTTACAGTACAGTCATTGCCCACCTCCTGGTCCTGGATGCTTTTCTCTAGTCATTTTCTTCAGAATGCCCAGTGATGCCAGAACAACTGATTTGAAGGAGTCCTATATCATCAGGTAAATCCTGTGTCCAACAGTCCCCAGTATCATAACATGGAAATTCCACTCTTCTATCAAATACATTATCATTTTGCACCCCTGCATGGTTTCCTGTTTTGGAAAAAAAATAGGATGGTTTACTAGAGATGTGTGGTTTACACCTTTTCTACCACTGTCCTATAATAGCTGAGGAGAAGAGAAGGAAGGAAGAATGGAATAAATCAGAACCCCACTTACAAGTTTCCCAGGACAGCTTATCAAACAGGCCTTCAAACTTCAAACAAATAATATAGCTCCATGGTTCTGTTCTGGTAAAATACTCTCAACATACAATCAAAATGCATGATTCTATTATGTGAAAAATGAAGCTGTAGGAATATAAAGCAGTTGGTATAAAACAATTTATGCAAAGGCCTTGCTTTCAATAATTCCTTCAGAATCATGTAATGTTCTCATCAAGTGACTACTCCATCCCACAAGTACATTTAAAAAAGTGTGCATAGATCTCTTTAGTATCTTATTAATGTTCTTAATAAAAAAATTGTTTAGCTAAACCCTGCTACAAATATTTAGCAACTGCCTTCCAGGGACAAAAGCATTCTTTTTATACTAAGTCACAGAAGTAAAAAGAAAAATTATCCACATTAAACATAAATATAAGATATTCTGGTGAGAAACTTTAAGCATTCAGAAATTTCAAATGCTAAAGTGATTTGATATTTTTCTGAACTTTGTGATCTTTCAAAGATATGCTGAGCTAGTTCTAATGAAGCAAATTTAACTAAAATATGTAAATGTTAGATAACAGTTAAATACAACAAAAAATCTTTCTACTTAGTTGGCTTTAATTATTGCAGCATCTGTTCTATTTTACATTTCTCTTTCTTCTTCTTTTCTTATTGGATATTCTCTTTATTTACATTTTAAATGTTATCCCCTTCCCCAGTTTCTGTTTGCACCCCGCCAAAAACCTCTATCCCACCCTCCTCCCCCTGCTTCTATATTTCTTTAAAACAAAAGCTCAGCAGAAATACATGTACTTGATCATGGAATGAAAATAAGCAACTTCAAGCTGCCATGGTAAGTAAAATTATAGGAATAGGGGAGTTTTAAGGAATCTCCTTTATATAGGCACCTGATGAGTATTACACAGCTACCTTGTATTTCAACATTTTATTTCTATCATGTCTTCAGGTGAATTTGGACAAACTCGGGGCTCAACACTGTGGAGCAGTTCCCAATATTTGTATGTTCTCAGTGCCTGATTTCCTTTCTGAGGAAGAAGAAAGTACAAACACAAAATGATAGCATGCATTTGGGTACAATTAAGTCTATTTGAGGAATGGACCTGGAAGTGAGTCAAGAAAGGTAAAAACCTTTATGAGGATAAATGCTTCACCTCTAATGTGATTTAGATAGAGTACACATTTGCACAGACAATCCCAATCACTGAAGAAAAGCAGCACTACTCCCTAGCACAATGAACACTAGTGTATGTCAGCGGTCATTTGGGAAGGATTTTCTCCCAGGATTTTGATAGCGCAAGTATGTACAGAATAAATAAATGTCAGTTTAAACAAATTACTCACAAAAACTGCCCTCAGAGGCAGTGTTTTGGAATTCCTTCAGGCCTTTGGCAACATCAGGATCTGTCACCCTTGGTCAGTGAGGAGAGGCTGTGTCAGAACAGCCAAGTAGTGACTGAGGGCACATCTTCAGACAGGCGTCTCCATATGACCAGTTCACCTGGTGTCAGTTGCCTGAGTTTCCTCTTCTCTCTCTTGACAACCTGCTCTTTCAGCCTCCCCAAGGGTACTATTTGTTGATACAGTCTTGACAAACACCTGTCTGAGATATCATACAACCATTGAAAGCTCAATTAATTTCACTTAAAATAGAAATAATGTCTGGCTCTCATTCAAATCCCATCTGATGTGTGTGTCGGCAAGAAATCTATAAAGAGCCCTTTGGGGCTTGGTGTAGCATTTCACTAGACTTGACTCACATGAGATGATAACCTTAAAAATTGCCAAGTGTGTGTTAAAAAAATCAAGCCATATTGCTAAACACCTAAATTGGTAAGTCTTAGAAAAAGTTTTTTGTCTTAATTTCCCCATGTTCTATTTATAGATTAATGCCCTACCAGTACTCTAATACTTTACTTTGGCTTGGAAGAAAGGGTCTCATATAGCTCAGGCTGGCCTCAACTCTACCTTGCAAGTGCTGAGATTACAGATGTGCCCCAGCATGTCTGCTTCTTCCAAAAATTATCCTATAACCTAGTGACTGGAGTCTCCCGATTTTCAAATTGGAAATCACATTACTTGATGTTAGAAAGGTAAAAGGCGCTGTGCTCTGTAGACAGCTGTCATTTTTGCTGAAATAAATTCTGTCTCCAATATCATAGCCATGTTTCAGTCAGTTTATTTTTCTTTTACATTAAAGCTGGATTAAAGCACTCATAGCTCAAATGCTATCTTTCCACCAGGTGAAGAGGTCTCGTATTCCTCAGAGAAGTGTTAGCAAAGATAAAGAAGAACGTTTCGACTTCCTTCTCACCCCTTGCCACCCTTTTGTTCCTTCAAAACCAGCCTTGTCTAAAATCTGAAATTTGCACTCTGAACCTCAAGATATAAAGAGAAGAACACAGAACATGTTTGATGGTACCATATCCTTTTCTTAGATGTCCTGCAAAAAGAAAAAAGAAAGTACAATTGACAAGCCTACTTGTATATGAAAGCATCATGACCTGTCACCTAGGCTATCACAAAGAATCACTTCTTCTATCATGTCTTCAGGTGGATTTAGATAAACTTAGGACTCAACACAGTGGAGCCATTCCTAACAGCTCTGTGAACTCTCAGAACCTGACTTCCTTTCTGGAAAAGCAGAAAGCACAAACACAAAATGATAGCATGCATTAGGACAAGTAAGTTTTCCAACTAGTTAAAATACATCTATCACAGTATGAGTTGAAAATTAATGTTGTAATATTATTTTAATATACTTTGTATTTTATATGTTGAGATCCACTTTTATATTCAAGTAAAACACATCCAACATTTTGCATTCTTTAAAACAACTTTCAGGATTATATTCATCCATGAATCTTGTACACTAATTCTAGAATGTGTACACACTAGGGAATAAAGACTCAGATTCTACTTAGTAACACTAGGGACTAAAGACTCACATTCTACTTAATACCATACTCCTTGACTAGATAAAGTAGGAACTGAAGTCTCTCAGTCTTTTTGTATATTCTGGATAATTTTCAGTGTACAGATCAATTAAGGAATTAAAATATGGAGCTCCATATGTCCTGTAGAACCTGTAACTTATTATGTGAAAGAATGATTTCTTTAGAGGCCAGTGAGATGGCTTCGTGTACAAAGGCATAAAGAGGCTTCCTATCAAGCCTGTGACCAACATGGTGGTAGGAAACAACCAACTACTGTAAATTGTTCTGACCTCTAAATGCACGCTTTCATACACACACACACACATACACACACACACACGCATACACACACACACCTACAAAAAGTTTTTAAACAACAAATTATTTGTGCCGAGTCAAGATATTAAGATAAAATTAACATACAAATGACTAAAACCCTAATTTTAGCTGTCCTTAAGGTTTACATTGCATCTTTGGGTGATATATTAATCTTTACAATAATGCTTTAGTTGGTTTTGTAGGACACAAAGATAAAGACATTCACAGGGATTTATTGTTTATGTAAGCTGATACTTCAATTAAGAAGCAAAGATGTGCTTAGATTCTCTATGCATTATACAATATGTTATATTTTGCAATGATTATTTTGTGGATAGAAATTGTTAAATGTCTCCATGGTTGCTTGTACTGTTATGAGTCAATTCAAAGGAGTGGATGTAGCTAAGTATATTTAGAATCACAGAGCTAAAAACAAGTTTTGTTTTCAAATAATGTTAGCTGAAATGTCCACAAAGGAAGATACTTGCAGGCTATGGAAAGACTAGCCTAGACACCAACCCACCCACAAAAACAATCATCTGTCCTGCCTAAAAGATATTTTGGGGCAACGGTAATGTGAGGGAGAACTTATGGGAGTGGCCAAGTAATCACTGCTCTTACTTGAGACCCACTCCAAGAGAGGAAACCTATGTCCTATGCTGCCTTGGAACCAGAGACCTAGGGTAGAACAAACCATGACTGGGAAAAAAAGTGAAATGATTCCTAATGACATTCTGCTATACTCATAGATCATTGCCTTGTCCATTTGTCATCAGAGAGGCTTCCTCCAGTAGCAGATTGGAGCAGGTTCAGAGACCAGACATTTTGCAGAGGGGCAGGCATGTAAATTGGAGGTCTCTATAAGTTCCCTCCCCTTGGAGCTCTGGGAATCCTATGAAGAAAAGGAGGAAAGAGTGTAGGAGTCAGAGCAGATGAAAGACGTGAAGAGACCCTGGCTCACTGAGTCAGCTAAGCTGAGCTCACGTGAACCTGCATAGACTGAAATGGCAAGCCTGAGGCTTGCAGGGATCTGCATCAGGTCCTCTGTATTTACATTAAAGCTGTTAGCTTGGGATTCTTGTGAGACTTCTTTTTTTTTTTAATTTTATTTTTTTAATTTACATTCCAAATCACTTCCCCTTTCCCGTTTCCTCCCTCCCCAAAAGTCCCATAAGCCCCCTTCCCTCCCTCTTTTCTCCATTCAACCCCCTCTCGTTACTCTGTCCTGGCGTTCCCCTATATCCAGTCTTTCCAGGACCAGGGGTCTCTCCTTCCATCTTTTTAGAAATCTATTGATATGCGGATTGTGTCTAGGGTATTCCGAGATTCTGGGTCAATAGCCCCTTATCAGTGACTGCATACCATGTGTGTTCTTTTGTGATTGGGTTACCTCACTAAGGATGATATTTTCAAGTTCTGACCATTTGCCTAGGAATTTCGTGAATTCATTGTTTTTAATTGCAGGGTAGTATTCCATTGTGTAGATATACCACATCTTCTGAATCCATTCCTCCGTTGAGGGACATCTGGGTTCTTTCCAGCTTCTGGCTATTATAAATAAGGCTGCTATGAACATAGTGGAGCATGTGTCCTTATTGCATGCAGGTAAAGTCTCTGGGTATATGCCCAGGAGTGGTATAGCCGGATCCTCTGGGAGTGTCATGCCCAGTTTTCTGAGGAACCACCAGACTGTTTTCCAGAGTGGTTGTACCAGCCTGCAATTCCACCAGCAGTGGAGGAGTGTTCCTCTTTCTCCACATCATCGCCAACAACTGCTGTCTCCTGTGTTTTTGATCTTAGCCATCCTGACTGGTGTGAGATGGAATCTCAGGGTTGTTTTGATTTGCATTTCCCTAATGACTAAGGATGATGATCATCTCTTTAGGTGCTTCTCAGCCATTAGATATTCTTCAGGTGAGAACTCTTTGTTTAGCTCTGTACCCCATTTTTTAATAGGGTTACTTGCCTCTCTGGAGTTTAACTTCTTGAGTTCTTTGTATATCTTGGATATCAGCCCTCTGTCAGATGTAAGGTTGGTAAAGATCATTTCCCAGTTAGTTGGTTGCCGCTTTGTCTTTTTGACAGTGTCTTTTGCCTTGCAAAAACTTTGTAATTTAATGAGGTCCCATTTGTCTATTCTTGATCTTAGAGCATAAGCTATTGGAGTTCTGTTCAGGAAATTCTCCCCTGTGCCCATATGTTCAATGCAAATTGACCCATCCTTATCTCCTTGCACTAAGCTCAATTCTAAGTGGATCAAAGATCTCCACATAAAACCAGACACACTGAAACTAATAGAAGGGAAACTAGGGAAGAATCTTGTGAGACTTCTAACAGGGAGAGTGCGTGTATCTCTGACTCTTCTGCCTGCTGTTGAGACTCTTTTTCTCCTGTATTGTTGACTTGTACAGCCTCTATATAAGGGCTTTTGCCTTGTCTTATTATATCCTTTTTTGCAATGTTGGTTGTTGTCTCTTAGAGCTGGAAGAGAGGGCCTGTGGTTGAGATGTATTATATAAGAGAAGAATCTCTTTTCAATAATAATAATGATAATAGCAATAATTATAACAATAACAACAACAGCAATAAGAGTGGCCTAAAATGTTGAAATTTATTTCAAGTAAAGAAAGTCTAGAAGAAGCTCCTTTAGCAGTCATGTGGTGGTATATGAAATTTCAGGAATGTTGAATCTTTCCATCTGAATACATCCCAATCAAGACTTCCTTGTTTTTCATTCATATAATCTTCCCTGCCATTCTTTAATACTACAAATATTGCTCCATCCATCATGTCTGTACCTATTTTGCCAAATGAAAAAGAGAAGGGGAGATTGTGGGCTTCACATTTATCTCCAAGTCCTCCTGGAATTCGTTTTCGAAACTATTCTTACATATGATTTATGCAAATCAAAGTTGAGGCCCAGACTTTACTGAAAATACACCCAACTTACTTGTTCTTTAGCCATAGCCTTGTACTCAGTTAATGACATAATTCAGGAAAAAAAGGAGAATGAGTATGTGTGTGGGAGCGACAAAACGTAGTACATTGAAGAAATGAACTTATCTTTTTTTTTAATTTTTTCATTTACAATTTATTTATTTTTTCTTAGATATATTCTTTATTTATATTTCAAATGATTTCCCCTTTCTTGGTTCCCCCCTCCCTGAAAGTCCCATAAGCCCTCTCCCCTTCCCCATGTTCTCCAATCAACCCCCTCCCTCTTCCCTGTCCTGGTAATACTGCTACACTGCTGCATCGAGTGTTTCCAGGACCAGGGGCTTCTCCTTCCTTCTTCTTGGGAATCATCTGACCTATGAATTGTGTCTTGGGTATTCTGAGCTTCTGGGCTAATATCCACTTATCAGTGAGTACATACTATGTGTGTTCATTTGTGATTGGGTTACCTCACTTAGGATGATACTTTCCAGTTCCACGAATTTGCCTAAGAATTTCATGAATTCATTGCTTTTAATAGCTGAGTAGTATGTTCAACATCCTTAGTCATTAGAGAAATGCAAATCAAAACAACTCTGAGATTTCACTGCACACAAGTCAGAATGGCTAAGATTAAAAACTCAGGAGACAGCAGGCGTTGGCGAGGATGTGGAGAAAGAGGAACACTCCTCTACTGCTGGTGGAATTGCAAGCTGGTACAACCACTCTGGAAAGCAGTCTGGCCGTTCCTCAGAAAACTGGGCATAATACTACAGGAGGACCCTGTTATACCACTTTTGGGCATATACCCAGAGGATTCCCCAGCACGTAATAAGGACACATGCTCCACTATGTTCATAGCAGCCCTATCTATAATAGCCAGAAGCTGGAAAGAACTAAGATGTCCCTCAACAGAGGAATGGATACAGAAACTGTGGTATATTTACACAATGGAATACTACTCAGCTATTAAAAGCAATGAACTGATCTCTTAACATGACATCAAATGGAACAAAGTCTACAGTCTGGATTCTTGTTACAAGAAAAATGTGCTTTTCCAAAGGCTACATAAATACCTTAATGTAAGCACTGGGTGTTGACTTTTATTCCACGCAGGTATTGATATTATAAATATGATAAATTAGTATGTGTAGTGAAATTTTCCCCTAATTAATTGATTGGATACTAAAGATGACAAGAAGCCAATCATTGGACAAAAAGGAGGAGGCAGGTTGGCCTTTCAGGTCTGAGAGAGGAAGAGGGGACACAGGAGGAAGGAACAGTCTTCTTTTGTTCTGCAAGGAAGGGGTGAGAGGAGCAAAATGTAGACCAGGAACTGTTAGATCTGGTGGTCGATTCTACTATCGCAAGATTTTGAGTTTAGGATAATAGATTCTGCATCCAGCATTTGTGTCATCTGTTGATTCTAAACTAAGATTGCCTGATGTTTTCTATTTGCAGCAACTCAGGTGGGTTGGAGGGACAACAAGGCTGACTTACTGAGTTTATGCTTTGATATTCAGGGGAGAAATCCAATGACTTTGGAATTGATGGGATTCTACAGGGCAGGTCTAAGTCACAATGAACATTTATGTAACTGTCTTTAATAACTTCACTTTACAGGGAGTTGAAATTCTATAACCTTCCTATGTGCATAGCCAGATGAGTTTGGTTTAGATATCTATAGAACACACAGTCAGTTTTATTGCTTTGAAAACAGACAAAGCAGACTCAGAGACAAGCACTTGCAGAGACTATCAGTTCAACCCTTCTGCCACTTAGCATTTTGTTCTTTTGCTATAGTTTTAAAATATCAGCTTTAATCTTTACCCCCTATTTTAAATGAGTAAAATATTTATTTGAAGAAAGTACAAATATAAAACAATTTACATTCATGAGGCTTTTTATTCAACTTTTATTAGTTTAGTTCTGATCATTCTTTTTTTTTTTTAGGCCATTAAGATTTTATTTTTATTGGATACTTTATTTATTTACATTTCAAATGTTATCCCCTTTCCTGGTTTCCCCTCTGCAAACCCCCTATCCTATCATCCTCCCCCTGGTTCTATGAGGGTGCTCCCGACCCACCCACCCACTCCTGCCTCAGAGCCCTAGCACTCCCCTACACTGAGGCTTCGAGTCTTCAAGGACCAAGGACCTCCACTCCCATTGATACCCCACAAAGGCCATCCTCTGCTACATATGTGGCTGGAGCCATGGGTCCCTCCACGTGTACTCTTCCATTGGTGAGATTTCTATTAAGCTTTTGTATTTCTTTTTTTCCAAAGCACTAGTTCAACAGCATTTATATTCGTGGACACATTTTTGGGGTCATAGAGTTTTAAATGTTCTAATGTGATATCAGTGTAACTTGCTCAGGTTGAAATTTATATACTGTAAGCTAGAACAACTACAATGTTTTTGATGAGGGTTTGAAGTGATTTTATTTTTTTTCTATATTATTTATTTACATTCCAAATGATTTCCCCTTTCCCATTTCCTCCCTCCCTGAAAGTCCCATAAGCCTTCTTCCCTCCCACTGTTCCCCATTCAATCCCCTCTCGCTTCTCTGTCCTGGCATTCCCCTACATTCAATCTTTCCAGGACCAGGAGTCTCTCCTTCCATCTTCTTGGACATCTACTGATATGTGAATTGTGTCTTGGGTCTTCTGAGATTCTGGGTTAATACCCCCTTATCAGTGACTGCATACCATGTGTGTTCTTTTGTGATTGGGTTACCTCACTAAGGATGATATTTTCAAGTTCTGACCATTTGCCTAGGAATTTCGTGAATTCATTGTTTTTAATTGCAGAGTAGTATTCCACTGTGTAAATATACCACATCTTCTGAATCCATTCCTCTGTTGAGGGACATCTGGGTTCTTTCCAGCTTCTGGCTATTATAAATAAGGCTGCTATGAACATAGTGGAGCATGTGTCCTTATTGCATGCAGGTAAAGTCTCTGGGTATATGCCCAGGAGTGGTATAGCCGGATCCTCCGGGAGTGTCATGCCCAATTTTCTGAGGAACTGCCAGAGTGCTTTCCAGAGTGGTTGTACTAATTTGCAATTCCACCAGCAGTGGAGGAGTGTTCCTCTTTCTCCACATCCTCGCCAACAACTGCTGTCTCCTGTGTTTTTGATCTTAGCCATTCTGACTGGTGTGAGGTGGAATCTCAGGGTTGTTTTGATTTGCATTTCCCTAATGACTAAGGATGTTCAACATTTCTTTAGGTGCTTCTCAGCCATTAGATATTCTTCAGGTGAGAACTCTTTGTTTAGCTCTGTACACCATTTTTAAAAGGGTTACTTGGTTCTCTGGAGTCTAACTTCTTGAGTTCTTTGTATATATTGGATATTAGTCCTCTGTCGGATGTAGGGTTGGTAAAGAACTTTTCCAAGTTTGTTGGTTGCCACTTTGTCCTTTTGACAGTGTCCTTTGCCTTACAGAAACTTTGTAATTTTATGAGGTCCCATTTGTCAATTCTTGATCTTAGACCATAAGCTATTAGTGTTCTGCTCAGGAAATTTTCCCCTGTGTCCATGTGTTCAAGGTTCTTCCCTTGTTTCCTTTCTATTAGTTTCAGTGTGTCTGGTTTTATGTGGAGGTCCTTGATCCACTTGGAATTGAGCTTAGTACAAGGAGATAAGAATGGATCGATTTGCATTCTTCTGCATGTTGACCTCCAGTTGAACCAGCACCATTTGTTGAAAAGTCTATCTTTTTTCCACTGGATGGTTTTAGCTCTTTTGTTAAAGATAAAGTGACAATAGGAGTGTGGATTCATTTCTGGGTCTTCAATTCTGTTACATTGATCTACATGCCTGTCAGTGTACCAATACCATGCAGTTTTTAACACTATTGCTCTGTAGTACAGCTTGAGGTCCGGGATACTGATTCCCTCAGAAGTTCTTTTACTCTTGAGAATAGTTTTAGCTATCCTGGGTTTTCTGTTATTCCAGATGAATTTTTCAATTGCTCTTTCTAACTCTATGAAGAATTGAGTTGAGATTTTGATGGGGATTGCACTGAAACTGTATATTGCTTTTGGCAAGATGGTCATTTATACTATATTAATCCTGCCAATCCATTGATCATTCTTTTAACCTCAATTTTCTTTACCACTTTATTGGATATTCTTTACCAATGATAGACATAGATACTAATCTAAATCATAGGTATCCTTAAATCAATTAGGATATATTTTGAAAAAAAAATCAGGTCTGAACATGTGTCTCAGCAGTTAAGAATACTGGTTAATCTTTTAGGAACCAAAATTTGATTCTCAGTACCCATATGATACCTTACAACCTCTATAACTCTTGTTCCAGGTTATGTGGTGCCCTCTTATGGGCTCTGCTGGCAGAAGGAACACATATGTTACCCAGACAGACAAACAGAAAAAAAACCCACCCATACATATAAAATAATCTTCTAATAAAAAAATAAAATAAATAAAAAATTTGCCAGATTTAGAAAAGAAACATCTGCTCTGTTGAGATGAGGGCAAACAAGTGCCACAGTTAGTATACAATTGTGACTGTGTGCATGCAGAGACTGGGGGACAATTCTGAGAATCAGTTCTCTTTCTACTATGTAGATTCCAGAGCTGTAATGTAGCTCATTATGTTTGGTAGCACTTGCGATAGCCTGATGAACCATTTCACTAGTACCCACAGTTAACATATTTTGTCTCTTAAATATTTCACTGCCTCCTTTTCCAGATACCAAAATTTATGTCCAAGATACTTTATTAGATCCTGGAATTTAATTTTGTTACCTTTTTCATCACTAAAACACATGAGGAGAAGAGAAGCAGAAAGAAGATAGTAGGACCTCACTAACATGCTTGATTGGGCAGAGGCAGGCAGCTACAGGAGAATGTGAGGTGTCTTAGAGCACTGGGATGAGAAAGGAATGAGCTAATGTATATTCTGGGCCACCAAGAGATGCACTTAGCCCAAGGCCTATCTGTTTTGAAATCCTTTCCAAGAGACTCTGTAAACCAGTAGCAGCCTATCTATTGGAGGTCGTTTGTCACCCTCAAGTGGATACTGGCTTTTCTTTCTTCACTGCAAACTCAGCTTAACATACTTAAGAGTGTGTTAATTAATTTCAAACTGCAACCTCATCAGCAAAAGCATAAATAAAATTTTGTCACTTAGTATTTACATTAACCTCATGAGTCACATTCATGGTCTAACAATAGACTCTATTATACATATTGCAAACAATAATATATCAGTGTAATAATGTAGTATAAGACACAAAGAACAAATATGAGCATGCATTTCAGTCTCTCTTTTCATTACTTCGTTCTTGGGAAAGGCACCCCACTTAGGATACTATTGTTCTAGACCTAAAATCTTGGTTCCAAAATGTTTTTAGTACACAGCCATGTACCTCTGAAGTCTTCCTTCCCCTGCAATGACACTCTCCCAGTTGAATCATTCGTATTGAATGCATCTGAACAGCTGCAGCTCTCTGCAGAAGCCTTACCAGCATCTCTGAAAGAAAGGCTGTTTCTTAAAACATTATAACATATTTTAAACACACACAAAGAGTCTTTAAATGCACACTGATTTCCTCACACTGACCTAAATTCCTCCAAGTGCAGTTTGAGGCTTCTGTGTGCTGATTTGTCAATAGTGGGAAGGAAAAACATCTGCTGCTATTCTGTGCCTATGATTTCTTCAAATGCATGAATGTCAGTATTATGTGAAATGGCCACTTGTCTGATTTAAGGCATTTATTAATTGACTATTGGTGTCCCAGTGTATTTTGATGAGCAGAATGATAGAGTCATTGGGACTCAAATCTCTCAAAGATGTATAACTATTTAAGGAGATGAATGCTCTCTGATTGTTTCAGCGATTCCACAGGAAGCCTGTGAATATGGCCCAAGTGCTCAGTCAATTTTGCAAAGCTACGATGGTAGACAGGCACATTGGCCCAGTCAGCTCCACTCCAGTCACAGAGATGCAGACATTCTTCAGATTCCAGGTGACTGCAGAAGGATTAACAGTTTGAGCTGCCACTGTGTGATTCTGCCAACATTACTTAGATCATTCGTGTAATTCACCGGATCATGAGTCTCCCACACAGGCCTCTGGGCTAGGATAATGACCCCCTCTATGATTAGCAGCCTTAGTACAGTCTCCTCTGCCTTTGAGACTGATCCAGAGAAAAACTGATGTCTTTTCATACATCAATCCCTTTTCAGTGTGTCCTCCATGGGATCAGCAAGGCTCCCTCAGATTAGGTTTAGCATATTTAGGAGAATATATGATGTTAAAATTGTTAGGCAATTTGTGTGAAAGCAGGCAAAATTCAGAGATCTGAAACTTCATGAAAGTACATTATCACGGTGTTCTTTGAAGAATCTTGCCAAGTAAAGTATATTCTATTCTCTGTTTTTATTTTTTAATAAAAGTTATATACTTAAGTGATGTCAGTATAGTATATGATCAAACAAAATTAATTGTAATTTTTTTTGAAAAATTCACGGAACAAAATGTTATCCATATTTAATATAATGAAAGTAGGAGTAAGAATGGATGCAGGAGTTAAGGGAAAACTACTTAGTAATAAGTAGGTTGGGGTGGATGCTAACGTTCCAGAGAAACCTTTCTAAAACCAATAGGAAGTGTTTGATGGGTGCTTTAAATGCTTTAAATGGTGTCTGTCCGGTCACATGCTGCTGGAAATTTGCAGGGCGCAAAGAAGAAATGATACATGGCAAATACACCAAGTTCTTAGCTCCTTGCTTGGAGCAAGACTTTCATGCCTGCGTCTGATATGGAAGCAATAACGTCAGACCAGAGCACCCAGCAGGGACAGCTGTAGGACAAAAGGGGACCAAAGCATTCAGGTGAGCCTTGCAAGGAGTTGTGTTAATAATAAGACAAAAACTGATTTTCTTTTCCACATGGTATAGGGAATCTGGGAAAGAGATTGCTTAATACTTCAAGTATTCAGATTTAGCAGTTCATTTTACCTATAAAAATGGATAAATTCTTACAAGACCAATAGTAAAATAGTGTATTACATCAATTTGAATGTGTTTGCTTATAGTGTGCTTATGAGCTTATAGCTCATTTAAAGTCCCATTTAAGGACTTTGTTCTAATCTTCAAGTTGTGGTAGAAATTGAATGTAAAAAGGAGACTAAGTCAGTTGGAATAATTATTAATCATAACTAAGGACACAAAAAATATAGTACACTACTTACAAATTCACACATGTACCGTTTTCTATCATTTATTTTTATTTTATTATGATATCATTTGAATTAGAACGTCATTACTGTGTCCTAAGAAAACCTTTTAAAATGGAAAAATTGGGGGACAGGGGCCTTATGGTTTTAGAAGTCTTAGTTCATGGCTGGCAGCCTCATTTCTGTTTCCTTTGGTGGCAGAAAAATACATTCCAGGAACACATGGAGAAACAAAAGAACTCACCTTGTGCCAGACAGGAAACAGAGAGAAAGATCAGGGACCAATCAAACCTTTTATGTTCTCCTCAAGAGACCATTTCCCTAGATAAGTTCCACTGCTTAAACTTTCAGCCTCTTCTCCAAACAGTGCCACCAGCTGGTGACCATACCTCAAAATAGGAGGCAGTGTGGACATTTCAGATGCAAACCATAGGAAGTATTAATTTTCTCAATATCCTGATGTTCTGAAATAAAAGATATTTATCGAAATGGTTATTTAATTAAGTATACATGTACTTCTTTCTTATTTAATTATAAAATATGTTTTCTTATTCTATAAAAACATAGAATAAGTTAAGAGATGCCTACCCATATACTCTTTAGAGTTATTGTTGAAACCGTTCTGTCCAATTCATAGAATCTACAAAATGTCATCAAAATACTTCTTTTACATTTAAATTGACAAATATCTTTTCTCCCTCTCTCTGTGTGTGATGTGTTTTATATGTGTGTAAATGTTTATATACATGATACTATGCCCTTGTAGAGGTTAGAAGTCAAGCTGGGATGTCAGTGGGTGCCTTCTGTTTTATTTGACACATGCTATCCTTATTGTCTATTAATCATGTGTCAGGTCCTATGAACTTCTGGAGACTCTTCAGTCTCCCCCTCATTCCCACTATAGAAGTGCTGAGATTACAGATATACAGATATATGCCACTGCATCTGGCTTTCATGACTTCTAGGGTCCAAACTAAGATCTTCACACGTTTTTACTAACTGAGCCACATATCAAGCCAAAAGTTTTATTTTTCAAGTGTACCACATAGTTTTTGTTCCAAAACAATAGAATTTTTACATTAAACTATATGTACATGTCACTATCTGCATTGACCTATGCACACATATTTACATGCTGAAAGATGCATCTGGGCGCCAAATTATAATTTTGTAGTCCTGCCATGTTGATATAAGTAAGTCTAGTTTGTTCATGTGCATGCTATTCCAACAGATTTATTTATTCATTCTCCCTTGAATGGAAAGCTGTTGAATCCCCATCCTCATACTACAGCAGATCTCCTAAGTGAAGCCTATCAATTTCTTTATCTGCATGTCATAATTTCTCCAATATAAACATAGAAAATATAAGTGAGCTCATCTTGAACATGTAAACAATTTAAGTGTTTTGATATTGTTCTCAGGAGAGGATATACTTACCTGTCACTGGTATTTTATGACTTCACATTTTCCATTATCTCTACCATAGTTCCAGTTTTAAATATTTGCAATTTGTGACCTTTAAATATTTGTCAGAGTGTTTCACTGGAGCTTGTGTTTGTTTTCTAATTCTGCCCTAACACAACTGCAAATAGCCCAGGTTTGTTAAGTCCCATGTCTGGAGGACAGATGTGCAAAGCCTCTAGTATACAGAGCTGCAGAGCCCTTTTCTCATTGAGTGCTTGTGGGGAAGTGATTTTCCTGCCTTCCTAGTTTCATCAGACTACTTCATTCCTAGGCTCTTGGTCCTTCCATCTTCAAAGCTGGCACCGTGACACCTTCAAATTCCTGACTCGGATCTCCTTTCTTCTTCCTTCTATAAGAGCCCTTGCGATTACACACTTCTTAGCCAAATAATCCCAGATGATCTTCTTATCTGAAGGGCAACTGAGCTCCACTTGTGCCCTTAATTTCTTTTTGTACTGTACTCTTATGTAGTTGTGGGTTCCAAGGGCGACTTTAGGGAGTGATTGCTTTATCATCAGGTTTAACTGCATGTTGTCCTGTTTACAACTGAGGCTAAATATTTTCAAATGTTTTTTCACACCTTAGATTTTGTTTATGCAGCGTCACAATTTTAGCATTGAGGATTGTTTGTTTGTTTTTGTTTTGTTTTACAGGATTTAAGAAACTTCTTTCCATTTTCAGGATTCTAGTCTGTTGTGAATTACATGCATTTTAGATAAATTCCCCAAGCTAGTGAATACATTGTCCTTTCCTGTGACTATGTGTAATTGAGAAGTGTCATTGCTGCTAATATTGGTGTGGAAGTGTCATTAAATTTAAACCTCCTAAGTTACAGTTTTGGTGGCTCATAGAATCCTTCCTACCTTGAAGTTGTCACCATTATTTTAAACTGTTATATAAAGTACAGATCATTCTTGCATGGTTCAGAAAGTTTGTGTTCTTTTTCATTAATCCTAGTAGTTTCATGTAAATTTTCTTTGATTCCCAAGGTAGAAACTTACACTATCTTCAGATAAGGAAAAGCTTTGCTTCTTTCTCCAGGAATTGCATGTTTTCACTCTTTATTGTACTGTCTGGAACCTCAAGTTCATCACTGAATAAAATTGCCAAGAAAGACATCTTAAATTGCTTTTTTGACATACAGTAGTTATTTCTAAAACTTTATCACTGAGAATACAGATTCCTAAAAGCCTCTAGTAGAAGTCTTTAGGACTTCTTACAAGGTTAACAATTGATTTCTATTCTAATTTAGTAAGAGTTTTACTATAGGTAAATCTGAATTTTAGTAAATGATCAACTGGATTTCTATTAAAAAGTATAATTAAAGATAAATGTGGATTAATTTTTCTTTTCAGTAGCCAGTGCCATTTTACTTAAGCTCACATCTATTTTGTTTTTAAGTACTGAATAATAAAAACATATAGAATTATGAAAATACTGAATAAAATCTTTCACAGAATCTGGACTAACCATGGGGGAAGAAAATAAGAAAAGCAGTCATTTCAGAAATACCCACAAGACATACCAATATATTTACTGTGCAAAGGGCCTACAATGAGACTTCTAACTGCCCTGGGAAGAATTGTCACACTGCAAATGCACCTGCTCAGATTAGGAATATACCAGACATAAAAAGGTCACCGGAACCATTTTCAACAAGAGACATGTATCTGTCCTTTCTCTCACAGACCTTCACTCAATTGTTAGGGAAACTTTAACTCTTAGTGCTATCTATACACACACAGACACACAAGACACATACAAACACACAGGCAGACAGGCAGACACACACACACACACACACACACACACACAGTTACTTTTTTGCATAACCAGATAAATCACTGCTGATTTTAGGAATACTAGTTTGCAGTCATTATGCTTAGATAATCTTGAAGACCACATTGTGTTCCCCCTTTAAAGTATATCACCATTCACATACTGTAAAGGACCTACTTCACAGAATTTGGTCTTTAAAAATATGAGATATTCTTGTGAATTTTGAAGTATTTTCTAAAAATCTATGTTGAACTTACCTTTATAATAGAATTTGGATGTTTCCTCTTGAACATCGTTTGAAAGTTACAGTCGGTGGTTACTGCACCGTGGTGCCCTTGAGTTTCTTGTACATTAAAGTCACGTGGTTTCAAGATATCTAATAAAAGCTGGCATGCTTTGTATGCCTATTTTATAAGATAATGGGCAAGTGACACACTGGGATGATGAGAACAATCAAGGAGAGAAGGAGTGAATGGATTTAATGTTTGAGGGTTGGAAGAAGGAGAGAGAGAGAGAGAGAGAGAGAGAGAGAGAGAGAGAGAGAGAGAGAGAGAGAGAGGTGTTCTTCTTAACAGACTCCTAAGCCTTTAAAAAGTAGGCAGCACTAAATCTGAAGATAAGGAGATAAGGGCTGGGAGATATCTTTTCATATGAAATCAGCCAGAACTCATGTCCCTTATTAAATGTGGTATAGACCAGCTAGTTAGCAGCCACAGAGGTGTCCGCCCTACTTTTTCCAGCATCTGCTGTTGGAACTATCACTGTTCGTGACAGGAGCCTTGTATTCTCCTGCCAGGAGACAGAGAAGTCAGGGAGCAGTACTCAAAGTGATTGCACATTCTTTCTTGCAAGCTGTGACAAGAGCTGATCAGTGCTGCCAGGGCAACCTATGCAGACCATCATTGCCCCCTTGTTTCCTAGAGAATACAAGATGCCTTGACTTCTTAGAAGAGTGCTGATATAAATCAGCTGTGTTAAGTAAGAATGAGTGCATGTCTACCCATTTCAGTCTGAGAGTGCAAGAAGCCATTCATATGTTTGACTATATATAACAATTATTTATTAAGTGAATTAACTACTCCTAAAAGAGGCACTAACACAAAGTTAATCAATGCAGTTGTATAAATTGAATAACTCTTACTCTATCTTAATGTAGTCTTTCAAGTCACTATAAAAAAAATACCAGATTGAGGTTTTGTGTGCATGTTTATATTGTGTACAGCTGAAAGTACATTATTAAATGTTTTCCCTTTTGTTAATTAAGGAGCAACACATCAGTAAGCAAATCCAACAGAGCAGTGCAGAGGTGTCTTTTCATAACGTTAAAATGTCACCTGCAAATCACTGCACAAAGAAAATGTGAAGAATAAGGTACTGATTACTGTACAGGTCTCTTAAAAAAAAGAAGAAATAGTATTCAACTATGGACTTTACCTTAAAAGGCATTTTATTATATTTTGAATGTGTTACTAAATGAGAAATTTAACTGAAATCATCTCAAATCTCTACACTGTCAAAATATTTTTCGGTCTTGTTAGGGCATTGTTTTAGTTTGCTAAGATGCTATAACAAAGAACCATAGATGGGTTAGATTAAAAAAACAGAATTTCTGACTATTCCAGACCAGTGGAGCCAAAATTTGAAGCATCAGCCAACTGGTGAGTATGTTCCTTCTGGCTGCAGATAACTACACAACACAGAGGAAGACAGAGACTATTTCCTGTCTCTCTTCTTTCTTATTCTAATGGCATTAATCTAATTCATGAAATTCTCCCTCTCATGACCTACTTATTTTCCTAAAGTCCCTTCTCAAAATACCACTATGTCAAGTATTAGTGTTCAACACATATTTTTGCAGTAGATCATAGAATTGACATAGAAAAGAATAATAAACCATTTTAGTCAAACACATTAAATTCAAAAAATAACCTCTCACTATCTATTTCATATAATTCAGTTTACAGCCACAGAAATCTTTGCTGTACCCTATGGAAAGCATCTATTATAACAGGACAGACAATGTGGCTACAAGAAGTACTGAATTTTTTCATTTTTAGTATATGCTTAGACATCATTGTCTTTTTTTAAAGAAAGGGGATGGGATTGGAATTCACTGATTTTTACCAGGATTAAATATATTCTGTGTCCATGGATTAAAACCAGGATGAATCCTATCCACTTCTGGTCCAGTGTCCATTACTCACACCATCCAGGAATGGAACAGAACCTTATTTGAAAACCTAGTCAAAGAGTACAACATAGAGGTATCCATGGCTCCAGCTGCATATGTATCAGAGGAAGGCCTTTTCAGACATCAATGGGAGGAGAGACCTTTGGTCCCAGAAAGGGTAGATGCACCAGTGTAGGGGAATGCCAGGGCTGGGAGGCAGGAGTGGGTCTGTGGGTGGGGGAGCTCCCTTGTAGAAGCACAGAGGAGGAAGGAATGGGGGTTTCTGGAGAGGAAACTAGGAAATGCTAGAACATTTGAAACGTAAATGATTAAAATATGCAGTTAAAAAAAAGAAAAGAAAAGAAAGCCTAGAAAAGTAGTCTAATATCAATTTGAAAAGAATTGTTTTAAATTGCTCTCCAGGGTTTTAGCTTACATTTAAATGTAAAGAAAGTATCTGTATTTGTTGGTTTGCTCTCTGCTATAACAAAGTACCTAACAAATAACAGATTAAAGGTTGAATGGCTTGTTTAAATTCATAATCAGAAAGTATTCATCATAAAAGAGACAAGGCAGTGAGTAAGGGTCAACAAGGATGAATGAAGGAAGATATGGCCAGTCACACTGTGTTCACATCATGAAGTAGAAACTCTAATTGTTTTTCCCATTTTGTTCATTCTATAACACCAGCACTTTGCATTGTACTACCCAAATGAAGGGTGGGTCCTCATCATAATCAAACTTTTCTGAAAAAGTTCTCACAGACATTTCCAGTGCTATTTTTCTTAGCAAATTTTAAGCCTTCCCTACTGTCAATCAAGATTATCCATCACAATATCAAATATTATAAAGTTATTTTTATTGGAGTATATGAATTATACATAGTAATAGGCTTCATAAAGAAATTTAACATGAATTTATCGTTCTTTGATCATATATAACCCATACACAACATTTCCACTGTACCCTATTTCACTTTTACTTCATGGTAATTTATAAATTATTCCATGTATTTATATCCAGGATTGTGAATCTAGGATTCACAAATGAGGTAACCATCTCAGTCCAGTGAGATGGCTAAACTAACAGAATAAGTTTGACCACTGGAAAGGACTGACTCTTGACATAAAATCTCAGGCAAACCTCCTTCCTACAATAATAAGTATATTGCAAAAAATACCTATGAGAGGTATGTTGGTTTGAATGAGAATAGCCCCTGTAAGTTCATACATTTGAAATCTTGGTCCCAAGTTATTAGAACCGTTTGGGAAGGACTAAGAGGTGTGGTCAAGTTGGAGTAGGTGTAGACTTGTTTGTGTAGGTGTGTCACTGGAGTTGGGCTTCGAATTTTCAAAGACCCATGCAAGGCCCAGGCTCTTTCTTTGACCACAACTCGCTGATCATTGTAAGTTTTCAGTTACTGCTCCAACACCACGCCTACCTGCCTTCCACCACACTTCCTGTCATGATGATAATGGGCTAAGCCTCTGGAACTGTAAGCCAGTTCCAATTGAATGCTTCTTTTATAAGTCATCTTGGCCATAATGTCTCTTCACAACAAGTAAAACAGTATCTAAAACATGAACACAGATGTATTAAACTTACTTGTGAGGATCATTTCATAATGTTCTGTGCATATAAAATATAAAACTGTCTTATGGAATACATTGAACATATAACTTTTTATTTAATTATAGCTTAACAATGACCAAAGAAACCAAATTTAAGTGCAGAATTAAACATACTTTAAATTGCCACCAGAAAAATATTGACCATAGCCTCTTGTTTTCATCTATAATTTCAGTAACAGTCATTGTTTAAATCTGGGAGAATTTAAAAGATGTGTAACTTCATTGAGACAGTACACAATTCACAATGTCTGAAAGGTTGCCTCACAAAAGATTTCATAATTACAGAAGTCCCTTAGCACAAGCAAATCAATTGCTGCCACCTGAAATTAAGGCAAAATTACACAGCTGTTTTTTAACCTATTGTTAAATTGCTTTTTTATGATGAGAAATGAAAAATTACTACAAATAATTTTATTTTACAAATCAGCATACCCTCATTTATGTCTTAACCAATAAAAAGAAGTACCAATAACTAGCTATTGGTATCAATATTCTCTCCTCTAAAACATATGAAATAAACACTGAGCAGTAAACAGTACAGGAAAATATAGAACTTACCTTTTGAGAATGATATTTACAATGAATTCTAAGTTAAAATACTCTGGACATGAATGTGATCCTTGTTTATATGAAATTAAGTCCATGCTTTCTCATTTGAATAATTCACCTTTATATCTTGCAGCAGTTATCTGGCACTTTTTCATTAGCCTGTCCCCACACTGGCTAATATCAAAAGTTATTTACCTTTAAAGTTTATATCACCAGATGTTTTAGTGCAGAACATCTATAGTGAAAAAAAGAAATTCTAGTTAGCAAAATAGATTCTGGTCCTCTTATTCATTTTTAATATTTTTTATTGAAATAGAATTATACCATTTTCTCCCTTTCCTTTCTTCCCTCTGAACCTTACCACACACTACCCCCATGCTTTCTCTCAAATTATGGCATCTGTTTCTTTTGTTGTTTTTATACATACATCATATCACATCTTATATTATATATTCCTAAATATATAAATATAACCTGTAATTTTTACTTATGTGTATATATAAATACAGGGTTGAACAATCGGTATTGCATAATCAAGTGGAAGTTTCTTCTCCATGGAAGACTATTTCTCCTACTTTCCCTCTTTGGTGTTGAAATGTTTGTTGGTTTCATCTTTATTCCAGTCTTGTTTAGGCAGCTATGTTGATGAGAGCTTGTAGATGTAGCCTGTCTGACATTTTTTGAAGACAAAATCTCACAGCAAAGTTCCTATTTCTGTGGCTTTTACAGTCATACTGCCCCTTCTTAGCACTATGATCCCTAAATCTTGTGTGTAGGATTTGTACTGTAGATGTACCAGTTGGGGCCAGGTAGTACATGATTACTTTTTCTCTGTATTTTCACTGACTTTTGTTTTCTATAATGATGTAAGTCTGTTGAAAGAATATGTTTCTTTGATGGTGGTAAGGTTTATACTATTTTCTGGGTATAAGGAAAAATATATAAAGTGGAGTTAGGGATTATGCTGGTTGAGTGAAGTGGCATCTGTATGTTTCCTTCCAGGATCCATGACACCATTAGACCTTGGCTAGATTTCCAATACCAAGTATGATTTTCCTGTTGTTGAGTAGGCTCTAAGTACAATTAGAAAAATGTACACTACCAAGTCATAAGTGCCACTATTGATACCATAATGATACTCATTTTAGTTCATAGGCGTAAATCATGGTAAGACTTTCATTTGTTTTTCTTCAGTGCAAGCTTGCATGGTACCTTATGTTTCATGAAAAATAGTTCTCAATGAAAAGGTTTTCAGGTCAGACCTAGGTCAGATAACACCTTCACAGTGTTTTGAAATACCTTCAGAAAAATGAAATAAAATAAATAATTATAATCTTTCGTGATCTACAGTTAAAGTTATTCATTTATTTGCTATAGTTTAAATGTGGAACATCCCTCCAAAGTTCTAAATTGAATCTAATTTGGTGTCATTTGAAAATAATGAACCTATAGAAATGGCTCCTGATGGAAAGTGGCTGTGGGACATGGGTCTTACTCTCTGTCTCTGTCTTCTGAATCACTGTAATGGTGAATGAACTTCTTTTGCCATACCTTCTCCTCCCTGGGATGCATTCCATAGATTAAGGGCACAAAGTAATGGAGCCACTATGAGCTGAAATTTCCAAAGCTGTAGCAAATTTTTGTAATTTAAACTGATTATCCAGTACCTTACCTATTTCATCACAGTCATAAAAATCATATGTTCCACCAGTCTTATCATTTCTTCCTTACTCCTATTAAGTGCATTTCCCATTATATATACCATCTTGACTATAGGCTATGACTACAGTAGTCATAGTGCCATGAATTCACCAAAGTATTTCCAATACATATCTAATTTAATCTGTCAGTAGTAGATAAATTAGTAAGTAATTGGTAAAGATGTGAGCAAAAGTTTGAGTCTTGATAGTAGTTCTTAATGCACAAAACTCATAAAATAAAAAAGAAATTTCAGCAATATCAACACAAGGAGAAATACTGTAGAAATACCTAGTATTTCCTTTGTGTTTCCTAGTGGAAACCTGAGGCTCTTTTAAAAACTGATTGATTTTAAAATTAGATAAATATTGTTAAAGATGTAGCTTCAGAGAAATAAATATTTTCAAATTAAACAATATTATGGAGTAAGTATTGGTAGTTATTCATTGCTTTGACAGATATTTGCTGATAATAAAATGCTCTATTCCTATGCATAAGTTACATCCATTGGTAATGCAACTGGCAAGAGTTAGACAGTATCTCAGGATCCAGAACAGAGACTTTCCTCAGTATGAAGTTAATTAAGCCACACAGGGGCTCCAATCCCTGAACTTGCCCTTATTAGCACCATGCTGTTACCAACCAAGCCAAATAGTCAGAGAGTCTGAAGGCCAAAGTACTCCTATTGGCATTCCAACTCTAGTTTTCTATCAGAAAAGAATCAGCTTTTGATATTTATCAAAAATATTAGTGAAAAACTTCTCAATTTAATTACACATATATTTCAAAGCCAATGTCTAAGTCATAGCTAAAATACTTTTAGACTTTACAGATAAGGCCTGTTGGTTTATTCTTTCAATTATACAATTTTTCCAAACACAAACTCATGGCAGAGATCTTCTTTCAGCTCAGTGGTTCTTACCTTCCTAATGCTGAGACACTTTCTTACAGTTACTCATGGTTTGGTGACACCCCCCCCCAACCATAAAATTATTTTCAATGATGCTTCATAATTATAATTTTGCTATTGCTACAAATAGTAATGTAAATATCTTTGATTTCTGATGGTCTCCGGTAACCCCCGTGAAAAACTCATTTGATTCTAAGAGGGTTGTGACCCACAGGTTGAGACCATTGATTTAACACATGGAGTTCATAAAATAAAGATAAAGACGCAAAATTAACTCAAAATCTATTGGCCCTTCTAAAATGAAAAAAAGCCTTGATCTAATTCTATTTATTGCAAATGTTTTTAAACAACTACATCATACACATACATACATGTAAGATATATTACATATATGCATAAATATGCATATGCACATGAATGCATATGCACAGATATTATCACATATGGAACACTATATTTCTCGATATGCTGAGTGCCATTTATGCTCCAAGTCAACTAGTAAAAGCTAACATATTGACCACTTTCAATAATTTATGGCCTTGGGAACCTATATTTTCACTCTCTGTGTTATAAATTCTGTGTTTGGGTGGAAAAAATACTAACCCATGATGATTGCTAGGAGAAGAACTAGTAGTAATGAAGACATTGCTAGACTGGTTACTGGATTATTATTCTGTGACCGTAGCCAAATATCATGACTAAAAGCAACTCTGGGAAAAAAGTTTACTTGGCTTGTGGTGTCAGAAGAATAGAGTCTATCATGATGGGCAAGATACATCAACAATAAGAAAAGATTTGATAGCAGGAACAGGTAGCTGATTGATTACATTCATCAACATGGGAAGCAGAGTGAGTCACTACAAAACTCAACCAACCCCTTTGAAATGTTTCTACCAGCAATGCTCTACCTCCTGAAGGTTCCATAAGCTCGTCGAACAGCACCATGAATTAGGGAACCAATTGTTCAAATACATGATCCTATGGTGGACAGTCCTCACTCATTTCACCATATCATGTCCCTAGTTCAAAAAGGTCATGGCAATTTCATGAAACAAAATTAATTCCTACCACAAGGTAGGAATCTGGAGGCAAAACACACAGAAGAATGTTGTTTGCTGGCTTGCTCTTTGCTAGTTCACCCAGCTTTTATATACAATCCTGTATCACCTCCAGAGTAATGGTACTACTCACTGCAGCCTGGGCCCTCCTATATCAGTTAGAAATCAAAACAAAGCCCTACAGATACACAATACATATGGGCCAATCTGATGAAGACAGTTCTTTAATTGATGTTCCTTTTTCTGAGTTGATTCTGAGTCATGTAAAATTGACAATAAAACCAACCAGATGAGCTGGTGGAAAGTTTTGCAATAAATTTAAAAAATTGTAGACTGTTAGAAAATAAGGAAAATGTATAAGTCTTTAGTGTTTTAAAGGGAATAGTGAAAAGCATTGCACATTGACACAGAATTAGCAGCTTAACAGTAATCAGTTATGTTTTCTCAATGAATTATCTAATATTATATCACAATTTGGCAAAATATGACAGGTACCAAAGAACAATAGAAGTGCTAGAAAAAGCATTTTTTTGTGATTGTGTTACTTTGTATGTGAACAAACATCCCTTCTCTAAAACATATTCCCTATGTTCAGCAGAATATATACATGTAGTCTTAAAGCCATACAAAATATGTGAACTCTTAGTAAATGACATGAAAAGTTTCAGTGAAGAATTAGGAAATCCAAATATTATATTGTAACACTAAGCTTATATTATCATACTCTTAAAAACTGTGTTGATTTGTTTTGATGCTGTAGTCAGACAGAGAAGCTGGCAATGTAGACATTCTAAATATTAAATTTCACTACATATATGAGGTGACTATTTTTAGTCTTCTGAAAACAGACATCACAGGGTAGTGGAAGACTCTGATGAGACTTAGCTACAGGGGACCCCCCTGAGTGAACAACATAGAGTCAGGGATTGATGCAAAAGAAAGAGGAATTTATTGTTTCAGCTTGCTGGGGTTGTCCTGCACCTAAAGGAGAGGCAGTGACCCTGGAGTCCTGTTAGACGAGTTTTTATACAGTTTCCAGGGGCAAAATAGAGCATCAGCAACTAGGCACAATGTGATTGGCAGAACAGTGTAACTTTTCAACTGATTGGTCCTTAGGGAATGAGGTAGCAAGTGCTTCTCATATCTGCAGGTGGCCAATGGTCTGTCCCCCCTGTTATCTTTCTGAGGAAAATAATAAGCCTCTCCCTTCCAGAGGGGAGGGGTGCCTATGTGTTTCATGACCTCTATCTTCCAGGAGGGGAGGTGACTGCAGGAATTTTCCAAAGGTCCGGAGCTGACCTTTTCATTACCCTCTTTTTCTTGTGCATGCTTCAATCCTGAAGCTATGCTCAGGGCTCTTGGGTAACTAACTCATATTCTTCTGGTCCTGTCCTCAGGGTCTCATATTGTTGGTTCAGAACCATCAGCTGCGCTGCTCCTATTCTCTCTTTTATGAAGGCTATAAGCTTGTTCAATATGCAGAGTCCACAAGTCAACAATAGCAGAAGAATAACTAGGTGACCTAACAAGGTAAATATGAGGTTGGCTAACTAATGGGAGGAGTTAAACCAAGACTTGAACAAGTTCTGTTCTCTTTGTCTCTTCTGCTTGGCTAGCCCTTCTCTCTACTTGGCCATTGAATCGTTAACAATCCCAGAATGGTCTATATAAAAGCAACAATCTTCAGCTAAGGCAGCACATAGCCCTCCTATTCTGTTATAAATGTGACTGGTGGAATTTTCTATTTTCTCTTCATCTAAATCAATGGCTTCCCTCAGACTGTCATAATTTTCCCTTTGTAAGACCAAAGCAGAAGTCCCATTAGCTGCCGGACACCCTCAACCACAAGAGAAGGGAGGCAGTGAGCGCTCTAACAGGTTTGGTGGAGGGGCACATAGGATGGGGAAAGAAACCAGTATCCAAAGGTACCACCAGGCAGTCATGATCAAGGTAGAGTGATCTTGAGCTTGAACAGATTGTCTGTCTTCTGTACCACCCAGTGGGAGTCTCAAGGGAGTAGGGTGTCTACAGGTTTCACGTGGAATGTGTGCACCCAGGCTTCAATATTATCCACCTTGAGGGCTGTGGGAGTGTTTAGCAGTGCCAGGAAGGGTCCTTTCCACTGGGGTTCCAACAACTGTGTTCTATGCCTTCTTATGTAGATCCAGTCACCAGTCTGGAAGTGGTAAAGGGTCTCTGGCATCCCTGGAGCATTTAAAGCAGACAGTTTGGACCAAATTCTCATTTTGTATTGACTGAAGGGTTTGGAGCCTCCAGAAGAGGTTCCTATCAGTGAGTTGGGATACCTCCAAGGAGGGCCCAGTAGACACCAGGAGAGTTGGCAGACCAAACAGGATCTCAAAAGGTGTCAGGTTACAATGGTAGGGGGTGTTCTGGGTTCAGAACAGGGCCAAGGATAGGAACACCACCCAGTAAGTGCCAGTCTCAAAGTTCAGTTTAGTTAAGGTCTCCTTTAGGGTTCCATTCATTCTCTCTACCTGCCCTGAGCCCTGGGGACAATATGCACAATGGAGCTTCTAATTAGTCCCCAATATCTCTGCCAATCCCTGACTTACCTTAGAGACAAAAACAGGGTTGTTGTCTGATACAATTGCTTTGGGCACTCTGAAACTCTGGAAAATTTCCTCTAAGATCTTCTTGGCTACCATAGTACATGTTTCCTGCTTGGTAGGGAAAGCCTCAACCCATCCAGAGAAAGTATCTATAAACACTAGAAAGTATTTGTAACCATATTTCCCTAGTTTAACTTCTGTATAATCATCCACTCAATATACTCCAAGTTATTTTCCCCTAGGTCTTTTGCCCTGTTTACTCTTGGCTGCATAAACATTCACTTGCTGGCACATCTTACACTGTTCTACTATCTGGCCCAGTACCTAAGGTCTATTATATATACTTTAGGTCCCTTAAATGCTTGGACAAACTTTCTATCCCCTAATTGAATTCATCTGTGCATTTGACCTAGTAAGTCTTTTGCTTGTTTTCTGGGGAGTATAATTTTTCCTTCTTGTGTGTGCCACTGCCCTTCTTTCTCTAGGTAGTAGTTGGTAGGGTAGCTATCTATCTGAGTCCTTTCTTCTTCAGTATATTCTAAGTGAGGCCATCCCTTAGTCCAGTACCATTTCCCAGAGGGTGTCTCTTGTAGGTCCATAACCTGGATAGGCTCCTGTATAGCTACTTCTTGAGCCACTTGATCACCAGCTTATTGCTCTGGGCCACTGAGTCTCTTCCCTTCTGATGTCCTGGACAGTGAATAATATTTAAAGTTACTGACTTTATCAGGGTAATCAAGAGGTCCTAGATTTCCTGTTTGTTTATTTTTTCTTTCTAACGTGAGCAGTCCTTTCTTGGTATACAGCACTGTGAATGTGGGCTGTGGCAAAATTATACTTGCTATCTGTGTAGATGTTAATTTTCTTGCCAACCCCAAGTTCCAAGACCTTGGCAAGGGCAATTAGCTCTGATTTCTGCCTGACGTGCAGGGGATAGAGGTTCTACCTAGAAGACATTTGTGCCTTCCATCATGACAGCACCCATTCCTCTCTGACCAGCATGGAGAAAACTTCTCTCATATTTAAAGCAGGTAGCCTTGGCTCCTGGCAGGGTTCAGTTGGAGAGGTCTTTCTTCTACCCATGAGCTCTCCTTTTGGGCCAATAGCCTGATTGCCCTTTTCTAGAGGCCCATATGCCCTCAGTGGGAGAGCCACCATGGTATCTGGGGAGATGGTTCTTAGCCTACGGATCCCCATTGTGAGAATGGAAAGTTGGGGGGTCTCCTCTCCCTCTTCCCTCTGATAAAGGGGGGTACAATGGCCCTGGTTCCATATGGACTGAGAATCCCAGAGCCAGTGCCAGTGCTGGAAGGGCCATGGGGGCAAGGGTAGGGGATATGGAAGAGGATGATCTTGGGGCAACAGGTCTGCTGTTGAAGGGTCTTGGAGGATTGAGTTTTTCTCAGGAACAAATCCCTCCTCTTGTGTTTCCCTTTTCCTGATGGTCAGAATCTATGAGGTGTGTCTTGGGAAAAGAAAGGCTTTAATCCTTGGGGTGGGGGGAGTCCTCCACTAGATTCTTCCAGCTAACTATATAGGGCACTTGGTCTGGGTGCCCGAGGGATCCTGGCCTAAAGACTTTCTCCTCTATTGCTTTGATCACCTGCAAGTTGAAGGTCTTTCCAGGTGGCCACCCTACTCTGAAGATGGGTCATTTGGAGGAACAGAGAGTAAATAAATTGCTCTACTATTACTGATGAGTTTTTTCCTCCAGTGGTTAACTAAGATATTTAACCGGGTAGATTCAGTCTGTCCAATGTCTACAAAAGTTGTCAGTCCAAGTCCTAGAATACAGAATGAGATAACCACCACCAACAAACTCAGAGAAGACAATCAACACACAGACAGTTCGCCCCTGCCATAGGTGGAGTTATGGACAGTTCGTACCTTCCACTAATGCAGAAACCAGGTCATAGCAAGACTTAGCTCCCAGCTGAGACTGTCTTGCTGTTTGCAAAAGGAGCAGAGTCCTCTTGACTTCCACAGGAGGTGGGGGACTGAAGTGTCCTCCAGACTCCCTGTGTTCATGACATTAAGGTGCGTCTGTCCCCAGTCCCCTCTCCCGGAACTCAAATATCAGACCATTGGCTCTTCGAGTCCCCGTAAAGTTTGCAAGCAAAGCAAAAGTTCAAACAAACTTAAAAACTCAGACTTTGACAAACAGCAAGACAAACAAGAACTGTGGTACCTGCTCAAGATTTCTGATTCACCAAGTTTTATACAGTTTCCAACGGCAGAATAGAGCATCAGAAACTAGGCATAATGTGATTGGCTGAACAGTGTGATTTTTAAACTGATTGGTCCTTACGAAATGAGGTAGCAAGTGCTTCCCTTATCTCGGGGTGGCCAAAGGTCAATCCCCTCTGTGGTCTTTCTGAGGAATGTCATAACCCTCTCCCTTCTGGAGGGGAGTGGCACTTATTTGCTTCATGACCTCTCTCTTCTAGGAGGGGAGGGCTGCCTGGTGGAATTTTCCAAAGGTCCTGAGCTGGCATCTTCAGTGGAAATCTCTATAAAAGTGGAAGCATAGCAAATGAGCCTAATGATATTACACTATTGTGCTGAGAAATACATAGGATAATGACTCTGAAAAGCCTAAGCAGAAAATAAAAATTCCAGAAAGATTTAAAGACAGATATCAGGTGGTAAAATTGCTTTGGCAACTCAATGCTTTGTGGGCCTGTAGTCAAAGATGATAAAATTATTTAGCAGAGTTATCTTTAAAGTTACTCTAGGCATTTCAACGATTATTTTGCTAAATATTAGGCATTGTATAAACAAAGCAAGAGCTAAAAGAAGAACAACTGTGGCCATGTAACTACACACAGAGTCACAATATTGAAAAGATGCATGATGTTTAAGAGATCTAACTAGCCAGCTAGGTTCAAAGACATTTAGGAATTTTAATAAATTTCAAAGAATTGAAGTAATAATGAATATCTTTTTCCTCTTAAATAACTTTGAAATCAGGAAGAATGAGATATGTTTGAAGTCTCCACTGTAATAAAAACATCTGTAAAACTATAACCATGACAAATCCATGTGTCAAAGTGATCATAAGCAAAATAAGAAATATAAAATAAATTCTACAATAATAATAAAAGCTATCAAAATTTGCAATACATACTTGCAGTGAATGTCAGAGATCCAAAGGTCTCTTATAGCAGGAAGTGAAAGTACTAAAAGAGCAAATTACCACTAGAAAAAAACTTTTGAATATTCATAATTTAAAATGTTATAACATGGAGTCTGGTATCCAAAGCTGATAAATATCTTCATATTACAGGATTGTGAATACTCTTAATATTATAATGCTACAATATTAAGTTTTGTTTCTAAATATGATAAATATCCTCATATTATAGATTGGGAGTATGCAGGTTGTGTCTCAAAGGAAATAATTGGGTAAATATTTGAAATTTAATATTATACATACCATATTAGAGAATTCATATAATTATCATAGAGTCATAAAACATTTACAATAATCCAGCTCCCATTTGTCATCATTTCTGGAAGCATGGAATAAAACAACACCTTTTCACACAGATAATCAGCTACTCTTTTTGAAAGCCACAACTGTTCTGCAATCATTGATGGGAAAACCTTCCTTCTTGAAACTGAAAAAGAATCAACATTTTCTCTGTAACTCCTTCTATTTAGCATTTCAGAAAGAGTTTAATCCAGGGAAAAAAGAAAAAGCAAAACAAAATTAGCCAGTGCCAAAAATGAATAAATCCATCTTTACTTATAAGCAAACCGATTATTTTCTTGAAATATTAATTATTTATTAAAAATTACATTAAGATAAAGAAAATTACAATAAATAAATAAATTTCCCATGATTGGATAAGATGAAGGAAGCTCCATTTCTTTTTTTTTATTTTTTTATTTTCTATATTTTTATTTACATTCCAAATGATTACCCCTTTCAAGTATCCTCCCTCCCCGAAAGTCCCACATCCCACTGTTCCCCATTCAACACCCTATCGCTTCTCTGTCCTGGTATTCCCATAAATCCAGTCTTTCCAGGACCAGGGGTCTCTCCTTCCATCTTCTTGGAAATCAATTGATAGATGAATTGTGTCTTGGGTATTCTGAAATTCTGGGTTAATATCCCCTTATCAGTGGCTGCATATCATGTGTGTTCTTTTGTGATTGGGTTACCTCACTAAGAATAATATTTTCTAGTTCTGACCATTTGCCTAAGAATTTCAGGAATTCATTGTTTTTAATTGCAGAGTAGTATTCCCTTGTGTAAATATACAACATCTTCAGAATCAATTCCTCCATTGACGGACATCTGGGTTCTTTCCGGCTTCTGACTATTATAAATAAGGTTGCTATGAACATAGTGGAGCATGTGTCCTTATTGCATGCAGGGGAAGCCTAGGGGTATAGGCCCAGGAGTGGTATAGCAGGATCCTCTGGGAGTGTCATGCTCAGTTTCCTGAGGAACAGCCAGACTGCTTTCCAGAGTGCAATCCCAACAGCAATGGAGGAGTGTTGCTTTTTCTCCACATCCTTGCCAACAACTGCTGTCTCCTGTGATTTTGATCTTAGCCATTCTGACTGGTGTGAGGTGGAATCTCAGGGTTGTTTTGATTTGCATTTCCCTAATGACTAAGGATGTTCAACATTTCTTTAGGTGCTTCTCAGCCATTAGATATTCTTCTGGTGAGAACTCTTTGTTTAGCTCTGTACACCATTTTTTAATAGGGTTATTTGGCTCTCTGGAGTCTAACTTCTTGAATTCTTTGTGTATATTGGATATTAACCCTCTGTCGGATGTAGGGTTGATAAAGATTTTTTCCCAGTTTGTTGATTGTTACTTTGTCCTTTCGACAGTGTCCTCTGCCTCAGAAAAACTTTGTAATTTTATGAGGTTCCATTTGCCAATTCTTGACCTTAGAGCATAAGCTATTGGTGTTCTGTTCAGGAAATTTTCCCCTGTGCCCATATGTTCAAGGTTCTTCCCTAGTTTCCTTTCTATTAGTTTCAGTGTGTCTGGTTTTATGTGGAGGTCCTTGATCCACTTGGAATTGAGCTTAGTGCAAGGAGATAAGAATGGATCGATTTGCATTCTTCTGCATGTTGACCTCCACTTGAACCAGGACCATTTGTTGAAAAGGCTATCTTTTTTCCACTGGATGGTTTTAGCTCCTTTGTTAAAGATCAAGTGACCATAGGAGTGTATATTCATTTCTGGGTCTTCAATTCTGTTCCATTGATCTACATGCCAGTCATTGTAACAATACCATGCAGTTTTTAACACTATTGCTCTGTAGTGCAGCTTGAGGTCCGGGATACTGATTCCCCCAGAAGTTCTTTTACTCTTGAGAATAGCTTTAGCTATCCTGGGTTTTCTGTTATTCCAGATGAACTTTTGAATTGCTCTTTCTAACTCTATGAAGAATTGAGGTGGGATTTTAATGGGGATTGCTTTGAATCTGTATATTGATTTTGGAAAGATAGTCATTTTTACTATATTAATCCTGCCAATCCATGAGCATGGCAGATTTTTCCATCTCCTGAGGTCTTCTTCAATTTCTTTGTTCAGAGACTTGAAGTTCTTGTTATAGACATCTTTCACTTGTTTGTTTAGAGTCACACCAAGATACTTTATATTGTTTGTGGCTATCGTGAAGGGTATCATTTCTCTTATTTCTTTCTCAGCCTGCTTATCCTTTGAGTATAGGAAGGCTACTGACTTGCTTGAGTTGTTTTATATCCAACCACTTTGCTGAAGTTGTTTATCAGCTGTAGGAGTTCTCTGGTGGAGTTCTTTGGGTCGCTTAATTATACTATCATATCATCTGCAAATAGTGATAGTTTGACTTCTTCGTTTCCAATTTGTATCCCTTTGACCTCCTTTTCTTGTCTAATTGCTCTAGCTAGAACTTCAAGTACTATATTGAAAAGATATGGAGAGAGAGGGCAGCCTTGTCTAGTCCCTGATTTTAGTGGGATTGCTTCAAGTTTCTCTCCATTTAGATTGATGTTGGCTACCAGTATGCTGTAAATTGCTTTTACTATGTTTAGATATGGGCCTCGAATTCCTGATCTTTCCAAGACCTTTAGCATGAAAGGATGCTGAATTTTGTCAAATGCTTTCTCATCATCTAATGAAATGATCATGTGGTTTTTTTTCTTTGAGATTGTTTATGTAGTGGATTACATTGATGGACTTCCTTATATTGAACCATCCCTGCATCCCTGGAATGAAGCCTACTTGATCGTGGTGAATGATCATTTTGATGTGTTCTTGGATTTTGTTGGCAAGAATTTTATTGAGTATTTTTGCATCGATATTCATAAGAGAGATTGGCCTGAGATTCTCTTTCTTTGTCGGATCTTCGTGTGATTTTGGTTTTGGCGAAATTGTGGCTTCATAGAACGAGTTGGGTTGTGTTCCTTCTGTTTCTATCTTGTGGAATAGTTTGAAGAGTATTGGTGTTAGGTCTTCTTTGAAGGTCTGATAGAATTCTGCACTAAAACCATCTGGACCTGTGCTTTTTTGGTTGGAAGACTTCCAGTGACCACTTCTATTTCTTCAGGGGTTATAGGACAGTTTAGATGGTCTATTTGATCCTATTTTAATTTTGGTGTTTGGTATCTGTCTAGGAAATTGTCCATTTCCTCAAGATTTTCTAGTTGTGTTGAATACAGGCTTTTGTAGTAGGATCTGACGATTTTTTGAATTTCCTCAGTTTCTGTTGTTATCTCTCCCTTTTCGTTTCTGATTTTGTTAATTTGGACACTGTCTCTGTGCCCTCTGGCTAGTCTGGCTAAGGGCTTTTCTATCTTGTTGATTTTCTCAAAGAACCAACTTCTAGTTTTGTTGATTCTTTCTATGGTTTTATTTGTTTCTACTTGATTGATATCAGTCCTGAGTTTGATGATTTCCTGCCTTCTACTCCTCTTGGGTGTATTTGCTTCTTTTGTTCCAGGACTTTCAGGTGTGCCATTAAGCTGCCAGTGTATGCTTTCTCCCATTTCTTTTTGGAGGCACTCATGGCTATGAAATTTTCCTCTTAGCACTGCTTTCATTGTGTCCCATAAATTAGGGTATATTATACCTTCATTTTCATTAAATTTTAAAAAGTCTTTGATTTCTTTCTTTATTTCTACCTTGATCAAAGTATCATTGAGTAGAGCATTGTTCAACTTCCACATGTATGTGGGTTTTCTGTTGTTTTTGTTGTTATTGAAGACCACCCTTATTACATAGTGATATGTAGGAGGCATGGGATCAGTTTGATCTTATATCTGTTGAAGTCTGTTTTGTGACCAATTATATGGTCGATTTTGGAGATGGTACCATGAGGTGCTGAAAAGAAGGTATGTTCTTTTGCTTTAGGATGAAATATTCTCTATATATCTGTTACCATTTGGTCCAAGGCTTCAATTAGTTTCACTGTGTCCCTGCTTAGTTTCGGCTTTCCTGAACGATCCATTTCAGAGAGCGGGGTGTTGAATTCACCCACTATTATTGTGTGAGGTGCGATATGTGCTTTGAGCTTTAGTAAAGTTTCTTTTACGAATGAGGTTGCCCTTGCATTTGGAGCATAGATGTTCAGAATTGAGAGTTCTTCTTGGTGGATTTTTACTTTGACCAGTATGTAGTGTCCTTCTGTTTCGTTTGTGATGACTTTAGGTTGAAAGTCAATTTTATCTGATGTATAGCATGGCTACTTCGGCTCATTTCCTGGGACCATTTGCTTGTAAGATTTTTTTTTCAGCCTTTTACTCTGAGGTAGTGTTTGTCTTTGACACTGAGGTGCATTTCCTGCATGCAGCAAAATGCTGGGTCCTGTTTACATATCCAGTCTGTCAGTTTATGTCTTTTTATTGGGAATTGAGACCATTGATATTAAGAGAGATTAAGGAATAGTGATTATTGCCACCTGCTATTCTTGACTCTATCTTTATGTTTGAGTGGTTATCTACTTTTGGGTTTGATGCAATAAGGTTACTATCTCATTTTTCCAAGGTGTTGTTTCTCTCCTTGTACTGGTGGTTTCCACCTATTATCCTTTGCAGGGCTGGTTTTGTGGAAAGATATTGTGAAAATTTGGTTTTATCATGGAAATTGTTGGTCTCTCCATGTATGGTGATTGAGAGTTTTGCTGGGTATAGTAGTCTAGGCTGGCATTTGTGTTGTCTTAGAGTCTGCATGAGATCTGCCCAGGATCTTCTGGCTTTCATCGTCTCTGGTGAGAAGTCTGATATGATTCGGATAGGTCTTCCTTTGTATGTTACTTGGCCTTTTTCTCTTACTGCTTTTAATATTCTTTGTTTAGTACATTTGGTGTTTTGATTATTATATGACGGGAGGTATTTCTGTTCTGGTCCAGTCTGTTTGGAGTTCTGTAGGCTTCTTGTATGTTCATCAGCACATCTCTCTTTAGGTTAGGGAAGTTTTCGTCCATAATTTTGTTGAAGATATTTACTGGCCCTTTAAGTTGTATATTTTCTCTCTCATCTGTACCTATAATCCTTAGGTTTGTTCTTCTGATTGTGTCCTGGATTTCCTGGATGTTTTGGGTTACACGTTTTTTTTTGGTTTTTTTTTTTTTGCATTTTGCATTTTCTTTGACTGTTGAGTTGATGCTTTCTATGGTATATTCAGCACCTGAGATTCTTTCTTCCATCTCTTGTATTCTCTTGTTGATGTTTGCATCTATGACTCCTGATTTCTTCCCAAGGTTTTCTATCTCCAAAGTTGTCTCCCTTTGTGATTTCTTAATTGTTTTTATTTCCTTTTTTAGATCCAGGATGGATTTGTTCAGATCCTTCACTTGTTTGTGTTTTCCTGTATTTCTTTAAGATATTTTTGCATTTCCTCTTTCAGGATTTCTGCCTGTTGACCCAGGTTCTCCTGTATTTCTTTAAGTGATTTTTGTGTTGCCTCCTTATGGGTTTCCATCTGTTGATCTATATTCTCCTGCATTTCTTTAAGTGATTTTTGTGGTTCCTTTGTAAGGGCATCTACCCATTGATTCATTTCTTTAAGCAATTTTTCTGTTACCTCCTTATGGGCCTCCATCTGTTGACCCATGTTCTCCTGCGTTTCTTTAAGCGATTTTTGTGTTTCCTTGGTACGGGCTTCTACCTGTTGATTCATGTTCTCCTGTATTTCTTTATGAGATTTATTTATGTCCTTCTTGAAATCCTCTAATAGCATCATGACAAGTGATTTTAAATCCAGATCTTGCCTTTCGGGTATGATGGGGTATCCAGGACTTGCTACTGTCTGAGAGTTGGGTTCAGATGGTACCATATTGCCTTGATTACTGTTAGTAATGTTCCTACGTTTGCCTTTTGCCATCTGGTTACCTCTGCTGTTAGTTGGTTCTGTTGTCACTTGCTGTTGGTTGGACCTCTTGTGAGCCTGCAAGGCTATTTCTGCCCCCCCCCCCCGCCATGACCAGGATTCCCCTGGCACCAATTGCTGAGGGGCTGCCCTGCTCCTGAGTTACTTTGGAGCCCTGATGTGCCTTGCCCCATGAGATGTTATATTGGGGAATCCCTGCACATCTGAAGGCTCAGAGTAGTCAATCCCTAGAGCAGAGGTTGCCAAGGGGAGGCTGGTGCGCTACTTTCCTGTGCGCGTGCGCTCTCTCCCAGTGCAGGTCCCTCTGCAGGGCAGATGTCCCACAGCAGAGCTGGCGCATAGATGACCACAGAACTGTCCAGCTCTTAGGTGCAGGGATCATACAAGCTGGCTGAGTCCCAAGCGATGTTATGCCTGGTTATCCCTGTGCCTGGAGGTCCCAACAGCTCTGTTGCTGGAACAAAGATGGCGGAGTGCACTGTGCACCCTCTTGGTGCAGATCACTCCGTAGGCAGATGGCCCACAGCAGAGCTGGCTCCCAGATGACCACACAGCTGCCCTGATCTTGGGCGCAGATGGAAGCCCAACAGGCTGTGTCACAAGTGATGTTATATTGGGGAGTCCTTGTGTACCTGAAGGCTCAGCGTAGTCAAGCCCTGGAGCAAAGGTCACCAGGGGGAGGCTGGTGTGCTCCCTCCCTGTGCGGGTGTGCTCTCTCCCAGTGCAGGTCTCTCTGAAGGCCTGATGTCCCACAGCAGAACTGGTGCGTAGGTGACCACAGACCTGCCCAGCTCTTGGGAGCAGGGAGCACACAAGCAGCCTGAGTCCCAAGCGATGTTATGCTTGGTTATCCCTGAGCCTGCAGGTCCCAACTGCTCTGTTGCAGGAATAAAAACTGCAGAGTGCACTATTCACCCTCTCAGCACAGATCATTCTGCAGGGCAAATGGCCCACCGCAGAGATGGCACCCAGACGACCACAGAGCTGCCCGCTCTTGGGCGCAGATGGAAGCTCTACAGGCTGTGTCCCAAGTGATGTTATATTGGGGAATCCCTGCACATCCGAAGACTCAGCGTAGTCAAGCCCTGGAGCAGAGGTCGCCAAGGGGAGACTTGTGCCACAAGCTTCATTTCTATATGATAGCAAAAAGAATGAATTAAAAAAAAACCAAAAGCTTAAAAATTATTGAAATATTTAAAATTACATGCATTTAGTAAATATATGGAAAATTACTAGCATGAAAATAACAAAGCATGACTGATTAAATAAATAGGATATTAATTTATCAAAAAGATATGGTGCTTCTTACCTGCACTTCTGCCTGTATTAGTGGAAAACAGAGTGCCTTCCTCCCATCTAGCCCCAAAGCCTCCTGTCTCCCAGGAGGTCTGGCATAAAGAGAGACATCAGAGGACTACTCTAACCAGGGACACTGAAAGCCTGACCTAACAGCACTGCCTGTATCCCAGGAGGCCTGCTCCAACCTAGGTCAAAAATCTGTACCTGCCTCTAAAGAATGCTGCTACAGTCTGAGACACCCAAGCCAATTAACACCAGAGATAACTATATGGCAAAAAGCAAAAGTGAAAATACAAACAAGAGAACCCAATGTAATTTGGCATTATCAGAAAACAGTTTCTCTACCACAGCATGCCCTGACAATGTTAACATACCTGAAGAGCAAGATTCTGACCTAAAATCAAATCTCATGAAGATGATAGAGGTCATTAAGGAGGATAGAAATAATTACCTTAAAGAAATACAGGAAAATGCTTGCAAACAGGTAGAAGCCCTTAAAGATGAAATAAATAAATCCCTTAAAGAAATACAAGAAAATACAATCAAACAGGTGAAGGAATTAACAAAATGCTACAAGAACTAAAAATGGAAATAGGAACACTAAAGAAATACCAAGTGGACACAAGCCTTGGGGATGGAAAACTGAGGAAAGTCAACAGGAGCTACAGATGCAAGCATCACAACAGAATGAAAGAGATGGAAGAAATAATCTCAGGCATAGAAAATACCATAGAAGATATTGACACATCAGTCAAATGAAATACAAAATGTAAAAATATACTTACCCAAAACATTCAGGAAATTTGAGAAACAATGAAAAGGCCAAACCTAAGAATAATAGGAATAGAAGAGGGTGGAGATTCCCAGTTCAAGTAGCAAGAAATCATCTTCAACGGAAACCTAGAAGAAAACGTCCCTAAATAAAGAGATGTCCATAAATGTACAAGAAACCTGCATAAAACCAAACAGATTTTACCAGAAATAAAAATCCTCCTGCCACATAATAATCAAAACACTAAATGTGTAAAACAAAGAATATTAAAAGCTGGGAAAAGCCATCCAGGTACTGGTCCATCTTGGGATCCATTCTATGGGCAAGCACCAAACTGTGACACTATTACTGATGCTATGTTGAGATATGGCTGTCCTCTGAGAGGACATAGGAAGACCAGCATTGTCAACTAACCTAGAATTGTGGGAGTTCTCAGAGACTAAACCACCAACTGAAGAGCATACATGGACTGGTCTGAGGGCCTAGCACATATGTAGCAGAAGACTTAACAGGAGAGGATGCACCTAGTCCTGTACAGACTTGTTATCCCAGAGAAGGCAGATCACCCCCTTGGGGGATTAGGGGGAGCACCTTTACATAGGCAAAGGAGAAAGGAGTGCAATGTAAAATTCTTATAGGAGGGATCATGAGGAGGGGACATCATTTGGGATGTAAATAAATAAAACAATTAATTAAATAGAAAAAAAGAAAAACAAAAAAGTATGCTAACAAAAAAAAAGAAAGTAAAGATATGGCGATGTGGGTGAGATATGGCATTTTGTGGGTCAGACAAGATATATTAAAATAGAATTTTTCCAAATTGGTACATAAAGTCAATGTTTCCAATCATGATTTATAGAATTTGTCCAGTTTAGTTTAAAATTTATATGATGACAAAAATTTACAGTAGTAAAATCAATCTAAAAAAAATTTGGATGTTTCAAAATTTCTGGCTCCAAAGCTTAAAATATGATAAAGTAGCTGAACATGGATGCATAGCCTTGTAATCCCAATATTTGAGAGACTGCAGCAGGGGAATTAGTTTGAGGCCAGGCTGGACTATAGTCAGTAAAATGCCAGAGGGGATAGCATATGAAAGCTTTGACAACAAAACCAAAAATAGTTACATGTATGGAAGTGCATATGAGTACGGATCAAAATAGGCACTTGATATTGTGTGCTTGCTGAAATTATGGCTAACTTTTAAATATTTTCTGCATTTCTTTAATAAATGTATTAATATAATTTTTTAAATTTCGTTTTTCGAAATCTCAATCAAGTATTAAGATATCCTCCAGTACATCTGCCCTTGAAATATTTAAGACACATCCTTAGTGAATTGTGTGCTATAATCCTATGAAAATATCTCCTCAATAATTAAAGCATTAGCCAGTTGTTTTTTTCCATAAAAGCATAATGGAAATAGCTGATCACCACATTATAATGGAAACTCTATCCCAGGACTGGAGATTAATAGAATGGCAAATTCCACTGACATTGTTATAGTCAGCAACAGTGTTCTTTCCATACAGCCACAGAAGTGGGTACGCTGTTCTGAGCCAATCTAAGGTGATTACCACAGAAACATCCCTCATTTTACTAACAGCAAGGCACATTATCCTTCATGCATGGTTTGGCATAGAAGTTTAATAAGATTTTGAAAGTAAAACTGGGAACATCTGGAATAAGTACCTTCAATTCTTTAGAAAACATATTTTGTCATATCTTATTTGTTTATAATCTGTGTGCTAAATAATCATCTCTATTTTGTCAGCAAATCAAATTGTTAAAGCCAACGTACCTACACACCCCACAATAGAAATGTGATATATGACATATACATCAAAGTCTGCTTCAAATAGTAAGTGTTTCATCTTTTGTGGTCATTCCATGAAAGAAGAATTATGAAAAACAATTTCATATTAGGCAACTACAAATATATAACAACCTTCTAAATTTTATACTAGGAAGCTACAGCTAAATAACAGTCTTCTAAATAAACGATTTTTGTGATGCTAAGATATTATTACAGATCAACACTGCCCTTATCGCTAAAACCCATCAGAAGTTCCCCGCATCAAACCAAAATGGCTGTGTTGACAATCCAGAGCTTCTGCAATCCCATCCATCCTTCCCCACTTTCACTTCCATTGGGTCCCTTGAGAATTCAGCACCACTATGATACTTAGTCATCTCTTAACCGTATACTGTTCTATGTACAATATCTTAGCACATGCTAAGATATGTTTGCCTTATATATAGTAACCTGACTTGTCCTTTATTTGGTTTATAGTTCACTACAATATGATAACCTTAACAAATATACAAATGTCAGAGTTAGTTATTAATCTTTTAAGCTGTCCATACTTTGCACATCCATAACACATCAAGATGGGGATTATTCATAAGTGTTTTTCATAACATTCTATTTATGGAAGTAGAAATGACGTTGTATCTTAATTATGTTTATATTTCTCTAAAAGAAAACAATAGATGTTCCATAACATAAGTTAAATATTGACTGCAGTTCTAGTGAAATTAATTATGAAAAATAAACTTTAAAAATAATCAGCACAAAATATAATTAAGAGTAATCTACACATTAATTAAGGGAAAAGACAAAGTCATATCACTCTATGAACTGTATTTTTCTAATTGATCCAATTTCTTCATGAATACTAAATTAATTCTGTTTAAAATCTTGTAAATTCTTTGAGTATCACACAGATCAATGTCTCATCTGATATTCAAATGCTTTCAAGAACTGCAATAGCACTACTAAAGTTGAATGCCACACTCAAGAACCACTCTTTCTTACCTGAATGGATGCCACAACTGCTTAGGCAGAGCAATGTACCTGTGCCTGGGCTCTTTCCTACACCTCTTAGACTGGAAACTATAAAGATTGTGTAGCAGTAGTTTAATATCTAGTGAAAATTAGAAGATTAGATATGGGGTTTTGGTCAAAATTTGGGAGAGGAACATAACTTGTTCCTTCTAAGATAATTTTAGAATTTTTGTTCAATAACTTAGGTGCCAATAGAGATTACATTTGGCTTTTTATTTCAAATATATATAATTGCCAGGTATATCTAATGCATATAAGTAATATCATAGGCGATACCTATAAGATTTTCATTTGGAATGCTAAATGAAATATTTTATAGAATTGGCATGCTGTAGTCTCTTATGTTGTCCCCATAAATGTGGAATTGTGGCTTCAACAGGAAATCTTCAGATAAGGGTGATTACTGGAAGAGAGATTTAAAATCTAAGATGAGGTGACAAGTTCCAAAACTGAGGAACAATAATGAATAGGTTGATGAGAAAAAAATAATGGTTCAAAATTCCAGGCAAATAATTGTTCCAGGTGTGGCTATGACAGGTTGAGAATATTTTTGCATTCAATAGTAACATAACTTCAAAGATCTGATTCAACACAAAAGGAGATGGTTTCACATTATTGGGACAGTGGTGGTTCTACTCTAACTAAAAACATAGAATCAGTCATAATATCACTTTCGTATTCTTCCACTGACTAGTTCTGAGGCTGTTAGAAAACTGCCTATATTCAAAAAAAGAAACACAGCAAGCCCATTAAATAATTTTTATAAAGCATCTAAAATAAAATCACTCAAAAATATTGGAACACTTATTCATTATTTTAATCAACATGTTTCCAAAATTCAGTAATTCAGAATTGGGATGCAACACCAAAGCGACTTATAGTAAATGTCCAAAGAAGTTTCAAATTGGATAGTAGATATCTCCTTATCCAAGAGAAGAAGAAAAGGAAAATTAAGATGCATTACATTACTCTTCAGTTCTTATTTATGTGTAAGTCATTTCAGGTGGAATGTCAAATCTCAGTTTTGCTTGAGAAGCCAGTCTCATTCTAATCATTCTGGCTTCTTGCCCTTCCCATCCACCACACACACACTTATGAGCAAGGAGTACTTACAGGTCACCATGGAAGTTTCCATAAATTAATTTTGTCTCAATAACTACAGAAAGGATTAACCGTTGTGCTCATGATTTATAGGGATCGCAGATCACTGTCAATGCAGAAAGTGATTTGAGTAATTCTGAAGTACTAAAGTGAACCGAGGAACTTTCCCTGAAAACACTGTTTTTATCCCAACCTTTAGTCATGAAGGAAGGCCCATGTAATTGTTCCATGTAAGGTCTGGGTTAGTTACATACAGCCACATTAATTTTATCTTGTCATCAGTAACCTTTTTGAGTATTCTGTTCTTAAAACATTAGCTTGACCTGCAAAGCATAGCTTTGAGCTTTAGAAGAAAGTTCAAATCTAGATATCTGATACATTCTTATGAGTATGATATATGATATACAACTGTAGGGAAAATATTTGTTCCCTTCTAAACCCCTTCAATGAGAATTTTTATATAGGCTCAAAATAGTATATGCTTCATACACTAATTTTAAAAATCAGTCTCTGAGTTGTACTTTCTTTGATTACAGTCAACTGTTCTATGGACATAAAAGTTTTCAAAGTAATTCAAAAGGGTTGCCAAGTGGAAATACTTCAGGAGTTCTGAAAGTATAAGCTTGACAGAGTCATAGTCTTGAAATCCCAAGTTTACAAGAAAATTTATTGTACTCATATGTTGTGGCAGTGAAATGTGGTATCACATTTCAGAGACAGGGAATCACCAACACCTACAGTTCTATGATCCAGTGTAAAACAAGAAAACAAAAAAGACAAGAAGAAAAAATTACCAGGAGGAAAATTACAATAAAAAGCACCTGTTTAAGCTATTACTTTCTAGGTTCTGGTATTGAGCTCTTAAAAAAGAAACACCTTTCTCTTTTTTAAAATTGCTTATAACTTTAATAGAAGGAAAAAATTAGCAGTGAGTTCATTGGAAACTAGCTTTACAGTTCTGTACATCTGAGACATTGCAAATCAAACAGAGAATTGAATACCCTACATTGATACAGACAGTAGCAGTTACAACGATAGCCTGCATATAGTTGGTCAGAGGGGCAGGGAAGGCATTAGAATTTTGTGGAATGTAGTATGTGAATGTATGTAAAGAGAAAACCATTACTTCCAAAGGAAATGAGCACTGTGAAAGTTACCTGTGGAAACACTGCCTGTTCTTCATACCGCCTTTCCGGTGGCAAAGTATGAAAGCATTTCAAATATCCAAGAAATTTCACTGAGAACTTTTTGAGATACATATTGTTAGTTAAATAAAATTTGGTAATTTTACAAGTACTGATGGTTTCACTAGAACTCCTCTCAACCCTTTGTCTTGTCCTTCCAACTATTAATATCTATCTATTAATATCATTTTAACTTCAAACTACCCATGACAACATCAGGTATGAAATACACAAGAACAAATAATTATAGGCTGTTCTTAATAACATATACTAAATCAGAATCCAAGTGAGGTACTTAGAAACACTGAGCAAAAGAGGAAGAATGAACAGAATAGAAAAATATATATATTAATTCACATTAGCTAGTTAATCTGACTTCATTTACAAAGTGTTTTATATTGGAAATATATTTACTGTGCAAATCAAATACTTCACTTGGTACATAATAAATAGTAACAAAGAAAGATTATTAGTGATTATAACCAAAAGAATTAACATACAGGTTCACATATTCTTTGTAAATCATTACTAGGTTCAAGATTTAAAACAAAAACACAGGTAGTAAATGATAAATTGACTTATATAGTAACATAATCCTTCAGACTCTTATGATTCTGACTTAAGAGATCACCTTTCTTCTTTTGTTTCCTTAATATTGCACCTGCTATGCTATTTTGCTGCATGCGTCCATCCATGAGCTCCCTTATTGGATATGTTTATGTTTTGAAGAAAAGACTCAACGACAAGTGTTTAACCAACAATAGCAGAGCACTAATCACAACCCCAGCAAACACATAATGAATGCAACTAAGTCTAAACTGTGCCAACAAGATTGTTATGCTGACCCTGTGGGACAATTTATCATGTTTCAAAACAACTATTAGTAGCATATGCAGTCAAAATGTGTGATGCCTTCAATTTTTAATTTGGACTGCAGCTGGTTCTGTTTTTTACCTACCATCTGCTAACCCTTAGTCCTTCTTACTCAAACAGAAATAGTTTAGGTAATCATACCTCCCACGAACCACCTTCATGATTTATGAAAGACAGCCTTTCTAACTGCCAAGATTTGTCCCTAAAATAGTCACAAAACATATACTATCCACTGGAAAATGTAACCAAAGTAAGGAGTTGAATACACATGCTCAGCATCCTCTGTTCATCTGGATAATGCTCCAAGAATAAATGTTTGTTATCAAATGCTAATAGTGAAATGTTGTCCATCTAAACATTCAAACAAATTCAAGATGTAACACATGCTGATGGCTCAGCTATACTTCCTTAGCCTCACCCACTGCTGGTTTCCCCAAGTCCTTAGAATATTGACAGTATGTTTACAGATGACAAGGCTAACACTGTCTTCTGATGACCATCCCTCAGATTTTGTTTGTGCCCTAAAGTGGTGACGTTCATTCAGTCGTAAAAAGAGAAGGTAGACATGAATTTTGCTGTTGTAAAAAAATCTTCAGACAAGTAGCCTTGAACACTGGTCTGCAGTGAAAAATTTGTCATCTGCTTCTTATAATGAAACTTCCAGTAATTATGTAATCTTGGAACAACACTAAAGAGATTCAGGAGCCATTACAATCTACAGGAATATAACCTACCTTATTGTAAACCATGTGAAAACTACAGCAACAAAAACTTGGGTATTTGGGCAAATCACATGGAATTGATCAGACTCAAAAGTATAGCATCTGAATTAAGTGAAGCTAGAGACTCCTATCTATATGTTCACAAGGTAAAGTCATATTATAGGAATGTAAGTTTTACTTTGGAATTTTTTAGCAACGTGTAAGTTTTATTTTTAAAATTATTTAAGAGGTTTGTGCTTTTATATAATGCATTTTGGCTGTTTCTGCAACCCATTTCTCTCTCAGCCACCTGTCTTCCACTGGAACTCTTCTTCTCAACATGCCTCACTCCTACTTTAATGTCTTGTCTTAGTGTGTGCCCCACTGAGTATAATTAGAATTGCTTACCCAAGTACTGTGGGAGAAATGGCATCTGCATCACTGAAGAAAATGACATCTTCTCCATAAACCTTATGGGCTCTACCTTTTTCCACGATGTAATGTCAGCTGGCCCAATCTTCTACAACTCTTGTGCAGACAAGCCTTTAGCTCAAATACAAGAGAGAGGCAATTTTCATAGGTGACTATTTCCTGGAACTGGTGTTTGTTTTATATACTTTCTTTTACTTTTACTAAATTTTAAACTCTGGAAAGCTATTCAATTTCATCTTTATGTATCTCTAGTAAGTACTCAACATATATACATATATATATATAATACATATGTGATATATATACATATGTGTATATATATAATGTGGTGTGTGTGTGTGTGTGTGTGTGTGTTTAATAACTGAATGAATAAGCCTAGCATATATAGTCATGGTATGTACAGTAAAATGTAAGGTGTACATTTCTTAATATCAGGTATAGAACTGAGAACACAGACAAGTAAGTAAATGCTAGTACCTTTTCCTTGCATATCTGCACTCCAATAGCATCACACAGCACATCAGTGATGTGTCACTCATTTCTATGCATCCACCTTAAACCAAAGATCCGTCCTCATTCCCTGTTACATTAACACTAACATTAACAGTTAATCCACTTTGGACAATGGATAGTCATTTGTCATCTTTGACTTTCAGTTAAGAGTTTACAGAAATCTTAAGGCAGGGTTTGTGATATTTGTGAAAGATGGCTTATTATGACATCTCCATCATGAATCACTTCATTCATGATATGAAGGGAACCCCTAACACTATCATGACTTCAAAATAAAAGACTGAAAACCTGAGATCTGAAGATTCCAATGATGGCTGAACATGCAGAGCTTGGGAAACAATGACAGATTTGCTTAGGCTGTTTTTAAAGGTTCACAGGTGTATATGCAGGGTGTCTTAATCATATCTATCCCAGACTCTCCCTATCACACCTACTAGGACATTTTATCACCCTAATCTTTTAAATTCTTGTTCTATCCATAAGAATGTTTTAAATAATAACACTTTAGAAAAGATGCACATATATAGAAGACAGCTTTCAAACCCAATTGACTACAAGGTTAAAAATGGATAATAAAAGTTACATCTTGTGAGAGAATAACATTGAAAACAATTCAGCTTTCATAGACCCCATTGTAAAACCAAGGCAGGACTTTCTGCACTTCATGAATTCAGTTCACATACTGATGTGTGTTATTTGCACTGGCAAGATTAAGCTATTACTGTCAATAAAATTGACAATCAACTCAACTCTGTTTTCTGACAGCTGCAGTTTGTTTTGCAATTAAGGCATAAAAAGTAGGATGAAGTAGATATGTCACCTTATTCTCTACAATAAAGGCCAAAAGGATTCCTTCCTGTCTTCTTTATTAAGACCAACAGCAGTGTCTGAGCAGAGACCATCACTAGGCATAACAATAGCATTACTGAGTGCTTCGGTTTCTCTATCCCACGTGGCCAATTCATAAAAGCACATCATTTGACATAGTTCACCATTTCTTTTTGTTGTTGTTCTATTTTTTATTGGATATTTTATTTATATACATTTCAAATGTTATCCCCTTTCCCAGTTTCCCCTCCAGAACCCACCTGTTCCATCCACCCTCCCTCTACTTCTATGAGGGTGCTCACCCACCCACCCGCTCACTCCCACTAATGAGGCAGACCTTTCTCATAGTAAGCTCTCAAGTTTCTTTTCTTGAAATTTTCTATAGTACATGTTGAAACAAAGGTGTTGATCAAATCTACACAGTTTATACTAATAGATCTTTCTGTGTTAGGTCATTGCATTTCATTGCTCTGTGAGTAGATTAATAAACTATTCATATGAATTAAAAGAGATATGGATGTCTGCAGACCTGAGATGTTTCGACTTTCTCCAGTCGTCTTGCTGAACTTCCAAGTTGTTCATTTCTCAGCAATTCACTTTGACCCTCCATATCATTGTGGTGATAATTCAATCAACCCTCTGGATTAAACATTCCTAAATGCAAAACAAAAACTGGACAATCTAATTCACAAATGACACCAGCAATGACAGGATAAGTAAGCATGCTGCACGCTGTAAAGTCTTTTCTCCTGAAAGTCTGCAGGCTGCACGAGGATGGATGATTAGCCCTGATTTGTATGCAGCCAGCAGCCTGTCTGAACCCTTCAGGTTATGACCATGACACCAGGATACTTTTGATTTTCTTCTTAATTGAAAATCACATGGTAACGATGGCCAAGTTCTGTGTAGCACAATCTCATCATCTCTCAGAGGCAATCAATGACTTCCCAGCTGCCCGCACTAATGGAAGTTTAACTGAAGAACATTCAGAATACAATCGCTGTCTCTCCCTTCCCCAACTTTTTCAGCACTGAAGAGATATGATTTTCCCATTTTGTTTTGTTTTGTTTTGTTTTCCTTTTAACTATGTTACCTTGGACTTCAGGACAGAATGTACCTGTGTCTCAATTAACACAAGCTTAGAAACTCAAAATAATGCTTCTTTATATGCCAGTCTTGGAGACAGTAAGAATTGCCTGACCTATACTTTGGTACAGAACATCATGAAGATATAAAGGTCATATAAAGAGAGATTTTTCAATCATGAATCTGATTTTCTCTTTCAATTTTTTCTTTCCCTTATGTCTAAAATATAGGAGAATTACAATATGTAAAAGAATAAAAATGTATGATCATTTCAATCATAATTTTCATATTTTACAAACAGTGTGGTCAGTTCATTTTTGCTTCCTTTAGATTATTTGCTTTTAATATCAAATGCTGTTATATACCTCAAAAATTCAAAATACTTGATGTTAATTATAAAAAAAAGTTATCCATGACAAATGCCACAAATAACATTTAATTGGATGATTTCATTCCTTCTCTGTTCATATATTCATGCATAAATGTACACTGTTAATATTTAATAGCATTCATTATTTCATCTTTTCTATTTATTGGAAAATTAATAATTTCTAGATTATTAATCTGTAAAATGTAACATTTTAAAACAAAAACCCATTTCCTTGATTAAGTGTAACCTTGAATTTTTGAATAAAAATACAAGTTGTTTTCAACATTAGACTACTGACAATAAACAAGATTATCCTTATTGGAAATCATTGTTTTTGACTTAGGGTTTGCTTTTGCTTCGTTATTATTTAAGCATTGTTTTATGATTTATTCTGATAAATGGGGTTTCTGTTTCAAACACATTGAATATCTTTATTTCTTTTGTTGTATATTTAAATTATCTTCCTATAGAGCTTTAAATGTCCATATATTATGAATATAGCTGCCTATTACTCCCAATGATATCAAGCCACATACACAAGTTCTCACAGTATAACATAAAACAATATCTATCATCTGTGGTGAGAGAACATGTAGCATTTAACATTCAAAACTGAGCAATAAATAGTTTTATGTGAAATGAGACATATCCTAAAAACTTATGGTAGTAAACTTTACAGGTCTGAGAATTTGAATCTACTTGTCTATATTTTTGGATCTATTCCCAAATATCATTGTATGACTTAAATGTAATTTTATAATATTTTGTCACTACAATCTCAAATTGTTTCTCCCATTATCATATTGATTTTCATTGCCTTGAATTATATTATTCATTCATTCATTCATTCATTCACATATTCAACAAATATATGCTAATCACTATCTCTGTATTAGTCATTATTTTATGCATTAAGGAAAATCTAAACAAAAAAAAACATGAATTGTCACATAAATGGCACTCAATCTCTCTTGTGAGGAAAAATAAGCCAACAGAATTAATAAGTAAATTATGGACTATATTAGAATTTTGTAACAGGTGAACTCAAAGCAGCATGCAACTCTGTAAGGGTAGAATCTTTCCCAGATTTGCTCAGTAGGGAAGGCCTCCATTAGCTAACTTTAACTCTGGTCATACTCATGATTATTTTAACAATGTCAGTGTGTTACTTGTTCCAGATACCTTAACATAAAATTCAGAACTGGTCAATAATTTAACAGTAAAGTGCCTTTTTATCACCTTGGTACAATCAGACTTACTGGAGTAGCAAGAGACAGAGATGAAATCAGGCTTAAGTGCCAAAGATCTCACTGTAACTTCAGCTTTGAGTACTTGCAGTAGTAGAAAAATTTTCAACTAGAAGACAACATCAGAAAGTGACCAAGGGTGAAAGTCAAAGCTCACAGCAATTTGGTCGTTCATTAAATTTTCCTCATGTGTCATAGTCATATAATATAATACTGTCAGGACAAATGTTTACTTTCACACATTAAAAATTAACAAGAATGTACTTATTTATATGTAAATAAATATAAATTTATATATGTTTAAATAAATACATGTCTGATAATTTTATATAACTTGATAATTATATTTATACATATATATACATATATATATATCCTACATATACATAAAACATATTTGTGATTTATGTGTCTAAAATAAAATCTATATTCTACAGGTGAAAGAAAAAATAATACTTATAATTTTTTTAAGTTAATAAAGTTTTATTTTTCCAAATGAAGAGTTGATTTAACATGTTCTGTGTTCAAAAGAACACACATGGTATGCAGTCACTGATAAGGGGATATTAACCCAGAATCTCGGAATACCCTAGACACAATTCGCATATCAATAGATTTCCAAGAAGATGGAAGGAGAGACCTCTGGTCCTGGAAAGACTGGATGTAGGGGAATGCCAGGACAGAGAAGCAAGAGGGGGTTGAATGGGGAAAAGAGGGAGGGAAGGGGGCTTATGGGACTTTCAGGGAAGGAGGAAATGGGAAAGGGGAAATGATTTTGAATGTAAATAAAAAAAACTTAGAAAATAAAAAAATTAAAAAAAAAATGTTCTGTGCTTTGAAAGCAGCTTGATTTGTCCTTCGCTAAGTTGCTGCTGAAGGCCTTGAATCTTCAGTCTCTCATAGACCACATCAGGAATAACAAATAACTTCTTTACAAAGTATGGCATATGTAGCTTTGTCAAACATTACTAAACTGTTGAGCTTTCTCTAAGCTTTGCCTTTGAACCACCACCACTACCACCACCTCAGACTCTTTCCCCTCCTCTTCTTCTTCTCAGTCTTCCTAAAATGTTGCACAAAATTATTTTTGTTAATAGAATATCTTCAATTGCATTCCCCTTCTGCAAAAATACATTTTCTGCTTTTGTAAATAATTATTCATTTGTATTTTATATGTATGAGGCTTTATCTACATGTATGTATATGTAGCACATGTGTGCCTGGTACTTGCAGATACCAGAAGAATGCATCAGAGCCCCTAGGAGAAAGTCAAAAAGTTGTGAGCTTCCTGTTGCTAGAAATTGAACCCATGTCTTCTGCAAGTGCAGCAAGAGTTCTTTAACCATTGAACCATCCCTTAAGCCCCTGATAATTTCTTTGTTTATAGGTTAATGAAACTAATGCTTAGTCACTATGTTAGGTTTGCTATTGCTGTGATGAAATGTCACAGCCAAAGCAACTTGGGTAAGAAAGGGTTTGTTCAGCTTGTGCTTTCATTTCATGCTTCATCATCCAAGGAAGTCAGGACAGCAATTCAAGACAGAAACCTACAGCCAAGAGCTGATAAGGAGTACATTGAAAAGCGCTACTTATTGATTTCCTCAATCCATAAGTTTGAATGTCTCAGAGAGTCCTGAGTATATGCTGGAATCTTGATGAAGTAGGTTTTAATAGAAGTGAAGGATGGACTTGCAAGCAAGGCATGGGCAAGCAGGAAAAGAACAAAAGCTTCTTTCTTTAGCCTTCTAGCAGAGAGTGTAGCTTAGGTTAAGTGAGTGTGTTCCTGTCTCAAGTACCAGATTAAAGGTGCGTGTCCTTCTCTCTCAATGGTCTGTATTAAAAGTGAATCTACACACTTCATAATAACAATAATAACAATCATCATCATCATCATCATCATCATCATCATCATCATCATCATCATCATCCTTTTCCCCTCAGGTATACCTTCCATGTTTGGATTGTAGGTAATTCTAGATGAGGTCAAGTTAATGAATGAGAATAGCTATCACAATTTCTCTGTCTCTCTGTCTCTGTCTCTATCTCAGTCTCTCTTAATCTCTCCAAATACATGCACATGTGCACACATGTGCGTGCATGCGCATGCGCACACACACACACACACACACACACACACACACACACACACACACACACACAGGCTTATTCCATAATTCAGATAGTGGAAACAATGATACAATAAGGAAATATCTTATTAATACTTTTAGTAAAGTCCTTTGGCTATTGCATTCCTTTCATTTCTGTTTTTGTGGTAAAAATAACCTAAAAGAGCAAAACCTTATTTTATTTTGGCTCACATCCAGAGGGTATATAGTCCATCCCAGCAGGGAAGGTATGGTAGCAGGAACATGAGTTCATCCCTTGCTTTGTATCAAAAGTGCAGGAACACAGAGAGAAAAGAACAAGTGAGTACAGACTAAAGAACTCAAAGCCTACACCAAAGGACATGCTTCTTCCAGCAAGGCTCCACTCCCTAATCTTCCAAACAGTGTCACTGGCTGGGAATAAGTGTTCACATACACAAGCCTAAGGAAGACGCATTTCATATTCAAACCACAGCAGGTGGTATAGATGGATCCTATGGTAGTTGTAGTGTTTGGAAGAATGTTCATGTTGGTTTCAATAGCATCTGGACTAATTCTTGTCCTCACCAGCAGTGTTTAGGAATACATTTTGTCCATATCCTAACCAGCATTTTTAAATATTTCTTTTCTTAATTGTAGACATTCTAATGGATTCCCAATGCATTGCTTTTCACTGGTGGCTAAAGCTGTTGAATATTTTTTCATGGGATCCTTGCCCATTAGATATTTCCTTTTTATTTGAGAATTTTATCTCAAAAATACATGTATTAATTTTGCTTGGATTATGGGTTCATTATGTTTGAGTTGTTTAGATATTCTAGATTAATATGTATAACTGAGAAAGATTTTTCTCCCATTCTGTTGAATCCTCTTCAGTAATATTTTTTCTTCTTCATTGAACAGAAGTATTATCTGTCTCCATCTGTCAATTCTTCGTTTATACCCTGAACCATTAGAGTCCTTTGCAAAAAATTCTAGCTGCTCTTGTGTCATTAAGTCTAGTCAATATAGAATTAATATGTATATATTGTCTTTTTAGGAGTAAAATGTTTTATTAATTTATTTATTAACTGGAAAACAATCTAACATCTATAATTATTCCAAAAAATGAATGAATACAGAAGAAAAAAGCAAATTCATTGAGGACAAAAACTTTAGATAATGATTATTTTATAATAATACTCTTCCATTTTATAACCACACTCATTCATTTTATAATAGTATCATTTGGATAATTTTATACATCAGGATTTTCAATTATAAAGGCTTCCCATTGAAGACTACCAATAAGCTTCCTGTAAATTAACATGAACTATATTAACCTAACTGTAATCATTACAGAGGTGTGGCAGTGGCCATAAGGTGTGTAGTGTAGAAGGCATAGACTGTTTTTCCAAGGTGGTCTCTCCAGGACAGGGAGTGAGAACTGAGAAAATCTGGTCTAACTTAGATAATTTTTTCTATTTGTATTTTACGTTTTCATGTGTGAGTGTGAATTATCTTCTTAAAATGACACATAGAACTTACTCTACTTGATTCTATATAAAGATAAAATAAGACCCTCGTCTACATAAAGTATTATATGAGACTTTCCACCAAAAAAATTCGACTAAGTGCTGAAATGAAAAACAGAAAGTTCAGTCATCTTACAGGGAGGCACACAATTAGTGAATAGCAAATTGTCTTTCTTTATGGATCAGAGAAACAAATGTTCTTGAGATTGAAAGAGTCAAAAAATACTTAACCTAAGCATTATAGTGCAGAAAATATATATTAGAAACCCCAGAAGTTAAGGAAGTCATCTTTGGAAAAAGCAGAAATGAAGAGCACGTTGTATAGTCAATTTGTCAGCTTTCTGGAAGGTTATACAGGACAAAAAGAAAAAAAGAATCAAAAAGAAAGCAGACTACATATCTCCACAGTGTCCTGAGTAAAAAATGACAGGGTGATGGGTAGAGATTAAATTTAGGCAAGACACAGTGAGGGAAGCCAACACATGTGAAATGAAATAAGACTAAAGTTAGGTCAAGTTGATGCAGAAATATGTGGCTTGGATCATGGAAAAATCCTGTCATGGGTAAATCATGAAAAATTTCAGAAAATATTCAGAAAAAGATATTTTATAAGTAAATGATATAGAGTGGGGGACTGATAGCTTAATGTAGGTGAGTACTTTCTGAATAAGCATGATGACCTAATTTCAAATCCTAGTACCCATGAAGAAATAAAGCCTGCTATGTTCATACATGTGCCTATAACACAAAGGATTCCTGGGATTGCTAGTGACTAAACTACTCCTTTTCTCAAGGAATAAGAAGATTTTAATACAGTCATCTGAAAATTGACAGATATGGCACCCATAACCTCCATGGGACATTAAACACATGTACAGTTGCACACATAGGCGTGCGTCTGTATGAATTGTACAATTGTAAACACATATAATTCACTCAAGCATGCACATACACAATATATATATATATATATATATATATATATATATATATATATATATATATATTGCATCTTGCAGTCAAACTTCTGGCAGATAATACATCCAACTAACTCTTTGGCCTTGAAAGTTTCAAATCAACAGAAACATGCTTCATTCAGATAACTAGCTCTTTGTGAATAAATAATAAACTGATTAAAAAGAGAATAACACCATCAACTGAGGAAAAGTAACTTCTCGTGTTGGTGCTAGACTCAATATTGTAAAACGGAAGTTTTAAATTTTACCCAAATTACTCAACCATTCTTCCCCAAATTGTCTTGCCTTAAAAGTCATCTGTTAATTCAGCCTAAAATGTCTTTATTTCAGTTAATGTAACACAGGACTTGTCACAGTATGCAGTTACCAAAAATAGTTATTATGTCTTTGGGCAAAAATAGGCAGACAGCATTGGCAAGAAGAGCATGTGAAAGCTTAGCTCCCCTATGGAGACAGAGATTATATGTCTGGCTTCCTAAATACTTGAAGCAATATTGAATTAAAAGTGTGCCATTGAAAGACTACCAAATGCAGCTGGGTGCAGTCCAAGGTTCCTATTTCCCAAATATACCTGATTCCCAGAAGGGAATGAGAAGAGAGATGGGAAAATGTTTTATTTTTTTTCCTATTCAATATTGTATGAGGCATCTTTTGTGACTAGATGACACAAAAAAAATGAAGTGTTCTTTCTGGAGTTACAATTTTGACAGTGTTCTTTGACCTTGGAAAAAATGTCTGGCTCAACAAAACTATCAATAAAAATCTCTTACACTTAGTTTTGAAAGTTTGTTTAATTGGCAAAGTGCCCTTAGACACTACATTAAAAGCACTAGACAAGTGTGATGTCTTTTCCATTATTAACTCCGAGTTTAAAGAACAGTGAAACAGTCATATAAGATCTCTGTCCAGGCTCTGTCAATCACTGGAGAGATGAACGATGTGTGGGTTAATGTGTGTCAGGGAATATAGAAGAGAAAGAAGTCTACAGAAAATATTTAAAGATATATTCTTCTTAAATGTACATTAAAATGGGGTGAAGAATGTGAGGATACACATAAAGATACTGTAGGTGGAACAATCAGTTCCCAGAGAAGAAGGTAACATTTACAAATTTTTAACTTAAAATAATTTTGCATTAAATTGTAATTGTAGATATAAGACATTCATTTGTTTTTAAATTAGTTTACGAAGTAGTGGGTTTCGTTTTGGCATTTCATACAAATTTCATTCCCATTCATTAGCTTCCCTTTCTGCTTTCTATCCTTACTCCATGCCTCTCCTCTTTCCACTACTTGAGCTCCCCTTAATCTTGGGTTTACATATATTGTACTAATCTTTCGTTTTTGTTCCTCTCCCTTTCTTTATGACCTTTTCTGTTTTCATCTTCCCCCTTTTTGTTTCATGATGCTCCACCCCCAAAACATCTACAGATGTATAAAAATTCTCTGGGTATAAGAGAAAATATTTGGTGTTTGTCTTTCTCTGCCTGTAGTATTTGTATTGAGCATTAACATATCCAGTTTCACCCATGTTTCTGCAATTGGAATTGTTTTAATATTTATGACTAGATACTATTCTACTGTGTATATATAACACATTTCCATGTGTTGATTGGCATCTAGGCTGATTCCATGTTTTAGCTATTGTTAAAATATAGTAGTGAACATGATTATGTATTTCTGTGATAGAATCTCTAGTCCTTTGTGCATTTACCAGGAATGATGCAATGGGGTCACATGTCAGTTCTCTTTTTATTTTTATAGGAGGCTTCAAAATGATTTTCATAATGATTGTGACAGCTTACATTCCTTTCAAAAGTGAAGCATTCATCTTCTCCAACATCCATACCAGAACTTATTTGTTCCCTTGATGATAAATAAGCATTACAGCCAGGTGTCACTAAGTATCAAACTAGTTTTAATTTATATTTCCTGAAGGATATTAGTCAGAGTTCTCTAAAGGAAGAGAACTGATAAATAAAATTTACATGTGTAAGCATATATAGAATTTATTAAGCTAATTTACTGGATGCAGTCCAGGTAGTCCAACAATGGTCGTCTCACCAAAGAAAGACTGAGATTTCAAGAGTCACTCAGTCCATAAGGTCCTGATTTTCTCTGAATAGAAAATGGATGGGAGGTGTACCTGAAAAAGAGAGAAAGTAAACACAGATTTGAAAGGAATGGAAGTAGGGTAAAATCTGGTTGGAATATATTGTATGAAATGCAAATCTAGTTTCAACAAAAATAAAATAATAAAAAGAATATTCATTTGGGTTGTTTCCAGATTCTGTATATTATAATAAGGCTGCTATGAAAAGAGTGGAACATGTGTCCTTATTACATGTTGGAGCATCTTCTGTGTATATTCCCAGGAGTATAGCTGAGACCTCAGGTAATACTGTGTCCAGTTTTCTGAAGAAATGCCAGGCTGATTTCCAGTGTGACTGTACAAGCTCGCAATTCCACTGGCAATGGAGGAGTGTTCCTCTTTCTCCACATCCTTGCCAGCATCTGATGTCACCTGAGTTTTTGATCTTAACCATCCTGACTGGTGTGAGGTGTACTCTCAGGGTTGTTTTGATTCGTATTTCCCTGATGACTAGGATGTTCAACATTTCTGTAAGTGCTTCTTGGCTGTTCAAATTGCCTCAATTGAGAATTCTCTGTTTAGCTCTGTTTCCCATTTTTAATAGGTTTATTTGGTTCCCTGGAGACTAACTTCTTGATTTCTTTGTATATATTGGATATTAGCCCTATAACGGATGTAGGGTTGGTAAAGATCTTTTCCCAATCTGTTGGTTGTTTTGTCCTATTTACAGTGTCCTTTGCCTTATAGAAGTGTTGCAATTTTATGAGATCCCATTTGTCCATTCTTGATCTTAGGGAATAAGCCAGGAAATTTTTCTCTGTGCCCATGTGTTTGAGGATTTTTCCTACTTTCTCTTCTATTAGATTCAGTGTATCTGGTTTTATGTAGAGCTCTTTGATCCTCTTGAACTTGAGCTTTGTACACAGAGATAAGAATGCATCAATGTGCATTCTTCTACTTGCTGACAGCCATTTGGACCGGCACCATTTGTTGAAATGCTGTCGTTTTTCCACTAGATGGTTTTAGCTCCTTGTCAAAGATCAAGTGACCATAGGCGTATAGATTCATTTCTGGGTCTTCAATTCTACTCCATTGATCTACCTGTTTGTCACTGTATGAATACCATGTAATTTTTATCATTATTGCTCTATAGTACACTTTGAGGTCAGGGGAGCACCCTCATAGAAGCAGAGGGAGGGGGAAGGGGATAGAGAGTTTCTGAAGGGGAGACCTGGAAAGGGGAAAACATTTGAAATGTAAATAAAGAAAATATCCAGTAAAAAATAAAAAATAAAAATAAATTAAATAGGACAGTGATCTATCACTCTGATCTGCCAAATTTGGAACAATTTTATTTTAAAAGTTAAGCAAAACTTATAAACCAAAGTATAAACAATTACTTTTGAATCAGTTATATAAACCAGTGTATATATAAATGTTGAAACAAAAACATACACTTTTAAAAGAATTCCAAAAGATCAATAAAGGTGATCTGTGGTCAAAATACCTCTCTTAGGTACTAGATATAGTTTATCATTTATATTAAAAAGACACATAAGAAATGGTAGAAAAAAGATCAAGTTACTGTGTGGTCACCTGACAACAAACCTCCAGGTGATCAAGGTGATATCATATATCTTGATAGGCTCATGATATAATATAATGTAAATCATGTATACCACTTATAAATGTGGTACAATTCCTTATAACTTATAATCCCAGGCTTATTAAGAGAAAACAGAAGACAAACATACATGCTCCAAAATGTACTACCAATGCTCTCAACACCATGAACATCATCAAAAACAGAAATTGCCTTTAAAAGTACAATAGGCAAGGAACACCTTATGAGGAAACTAAATGTTATGTTATTTTGCTATTTGAAACCTTGGAGTAACAGAAGAACACAAAATATAACTAAGAAGGTCTGAATAAATTTTGAATTTTAGACTATACTCTTGAATTAGAATTGGTTCATTAATTATAGAAAATCTGTCATGATAATATGTCAATAATAAAAGCAACTTTATGTGGACTATATGAAATTTTGTACACTTTACTTTCTTTGAAAACAATGATACTTTGCTGAAGAAAACACCCCTGTGAATAATAAACCATGGCGAGTTAAAGCTGGTGCCTACATAGAATTTTTACCCCTTACAGTGCAGAAAGATATTTTTTCAGACTACCAAGAAAGAAAAGTAAACAACAAACACAAAGACTTTGGTATACAATACTGTCCTTCCTGCAAAATATGCTAAAGCAATGGTGTCACAAACCATATCAAAGTAACCAATTGATATATGATTTGACATAGGCCCACTCCATGAGGTAAAGTTCACATCTGACACTGCTAGGTGACTAAACACTAGACGCTAGATAGCCCAGCATCCCAGAGTCTTAGGGTGAAACCAATGCTACTTATCTAAAAATGAATAAAAAGATAAAAATAATGATATTCTGCTATACTAAAAGATCAGTACCTTAGTCAGTCAACATCAGAGAGGCTTTCTCCTATAGCATATGTGAATATGTGAACAAATACGAAGACTACAAAGACTCACAGCCAGACCTTATACAGAGAGAGAGAGAGAGAGAGAGAGAGAGAGAGAGAGAGAGAGAGAGAGAGAGAGAGACAGAGAGAGAGAGACAGAGAGAGAGAGACAGAGAGAGACAGAGAGAGAGAGAGACCTTTTGACACACAACTCTAAATAAGATGCCACCATCAAATCTCTCCATCAGAGCAAGGAACCCCACTGAAGAAGAGACAGGAAGAGCTGGGCAGATAAAGGGTAAGAGAAAGTCTAGGATAATAATACCTTGTAAAACAATGGAGCAAAGCTCATATGAATCCAAAAAACTGAAACAGCAAGCAAGGGGTCAGCAGGGATAGACACCAGGTCCTCTGCACATATATTATAGCTTTCATTTTTTTAATTTAATATTTATTTATTTATTTATTTATTTACTTACTTACTCATTTTACACTCCAGATTTTGCTCCTGTCCTGGTTCACCCTCCAACTGATCCACAACCCCTACCTACTCTCCTCCCGTCTCCAAGAGAATGTCCCAACCCCCTATCCCCTACACCCTGGGGCCTCCAGTCTCCTGAGGGTTAGGTGTATCTTTTCTGATTGAACCCAGACCCAGCAGTCCTCTGCTATATATGTGTTGGGGGCATCATATCAGCTGGTGTATACTGCCTAGTTGGTGGTCCAGTGTCTGAGAGATCTCAGGGGTCCTGGTTAATTGAGACTGCTGTCCTCCTACAGGGTTGTCCTCCTCCTCAGCTTCTTCCAGCTTTTCCCTAATTCAACCACAGGTGCCAGCTCTTTCTGTTGATTGGTTGGGGGCAAATATCTCCATCTGATGCTTTCAGCTGCTTGTTGTGTCTTTTGGAAGGCAGTCATAATAGGTCCCTTTTTGTGAGCACTCCATAGGCTTAGTAATAGTGTCAGACCTTGGGACCTCACCTTGAGCTGGATTCCACTTTGGGCCTGTCACTGGACCTTCTTTTTCTCAGGCTCCTCTCCATTTCCATCCCTGTAGTTCTTTAAGACAGGAACAATTATGGGTTAGAGTTTTGACTGTGGGATGGCAACCCCATCCCTCACTTGATGTCCTGTCTTTCTGCCTGAGGTGGACTCTATTATAAGTTCCCTCTCCCTACTTTTTTCATCTAAGGTTCTTCCTTTGATTTCTGATAGTCTTTCACCTCCCAGGTCTCTGGTATATTCTGGAGGGTCCCCCCAACCTCCTGCCTCCAGAAACTGCTCCACCTTGGATCCATCCCATATAGAGACACCAATCCCAGACACTATTGTGGATTCCAAGAAATGCTTGCTGACAGAAGCCTGATATAGCTGTCTCCCGAGAGACTCTTCCAGAACCTGACAAATACAGAGGCAGATGCTCACAGTCAACCATTGGACTTAGCACAGCGTCCCAGATGGACAAGTTAGAGAAAGGACTGAAGGAACTGAAGGTGTTTGCAACCCATAGGAAGAACAACCAAGCATACCCTTAAGAGCTGCTCTTTTCTGAAAGGAAACAGAGGAACAGTAGAACTGAAGAAAGGGGAGTTGGGGTGGGAGGTGGAACTGGGAGGAGTGAAAAAGGGACACTGTGGTCAGAAAGTATTATGTAATTGAGGAATAAATAAAAAGAAAAATGATTATGTGACTATGACTTAAATGTTTAAGAACAAAGATAGAAATTTTAAAGAGAAAGGACAGTTACAAAGAAGGTAGAGAATGATGTTTTACATTTTGCCTTGATCAAAACTAGAAGACCTGACTTTACTCGGAAGTTTTTATTATTACTATTGCTAAGGTTATAACACCACAATCAGCATTCATCTTTTGTGCTCCCTTCCATGGCATACAGTGATAAAATTGGTCAAAAGGTATACATTACTCTACAATTAATATTCTTTCTTCAGCAAATCTAAGGTGGATCTTGGGTCTCGTTACCCTCAGGCTATTTGGAAATTCACATTCTGTCCTTCTGACAGATTTGTAGAAGGTTGAATCTAGACAATAATAAATGTCAAATGCTTTAATCTGATCCATGATCAACATTTCTTTTTCATTATATAAGCCAACTCTCTGCAGAGAGTTTGCTTTCCTAGAGATGATGTGTGGCCTCCTAGTTTCCACCAGCTGTTGTCAGCAGCAAAGCAAGACAGCATTCTGAAGCTTCCTTTACAGAGACTGGTACAGCTTTAGTAAAAAATCTGCTAAGGAATGGAAGCAGATGGCTGTAGATTCTGCCTATTTGTGGGATATTTGTAGAAAAGTTTGCCAAAGAACTTGGCATATCTAAAACTGGAAAATTTTATTCTGACCTTATGCTTCATTACCTAATAATGCCAAAATCCCTTTGCTTTAACTTTCTGATTTTGTAATTACTCATTTAAAATATAGGCTTATCATGGTCAATTTTCAAGCAGTCAGTCGGATTTTTTTTCCTACCTTACAACCCATATGCTCCAAACATATTGCACTATTAACAATTCACACTAATATGATATTTATGTTCATTCAAATAATGATCACCATACATCTACTATTTCAAAGACTACTAAGTAAAAATAACTTCTTTAAAAGTAAAACTATCCTCCATTAGGAAGAATCAGATAATATAAAAAGAATATGTGATGTCAAACATCATCATAGCTGGAAGAGAGGAAATAGAAATGATATTCATTCATTTGTATACTCAGCAAAAGCAAGCAATACACCATGATGGCACATAGAGATATAACAGTGAACAATAATTCATAATAATTGGTCCATACCTTGTTGCTTTACCACAGAAAGGTTGTTGAAGTGTAGAGTTAAACAAATAAGCACAAACACAAGTACCCACGCATATACCTTCACTCTCTCATAATTTAAAGTTTGACAAGTACAAAAATGAATAGATAATTCTGAGAAAATGATAAGTAGACTAAGATGTGAAGCTCTAGCAAGAAATTGCAAGATAGAGAATAAGAAAGATAGGAAATAAGAAAGTATGTGTATGGATTATCAGAAACAAAAATGTCAAAGGCCATTCTGAGAACTGAAAGGCAGTTGCATGATTGTATCACAGTGATTAGTTCATTTGTTTTGTTTTGGTTTCCACGTTAAAATCAGACCAGAGCTAAATATTGTAAGAACATATTAATAAGCTTAGAGAGCATGTATAAAATAAGAATAACCTGAGTTTGACATCATGTTTAAATTTTCTAAAAACACCCTTCTTGGTCTTTATGTTGATAGGAGAGTAGAATTGGAGGAAGCTATGGTTAAGTTGAGAATGAATAATCTTGTTTCTTCTAAATTATACATGGCTTAAAGTCAGGAAGTAAGAGAAGGAAATATAACTGATTTAAAATTTCCATTATGCCAACCACAATACTAGATTTTCCAGGTATAACTGTGCACAAAACTACCCTGACGCAACTTAAAGTTCGGCGGAGACAGAAATAAATCAAAGAATACCATCAAATTTTTAAATGAGCTCAAGGACTAGTATGTGGATCCGTGTGACTCTGTAAAAGTCTCTTTATATTGATTACATGGACTTTATTTCTATCTCTAAAAGGGGCAAAAATGTAGAAACTTAAGAGAAGTCTAAGAGAAGAAAGAAAAGGAAGCATAAAGGTGATTTGAGCTAAGATCTGAGAAGTAGAAGCAGCCATGGTTTCAGGAACAGGAAGGTGGGGCAATGTGGTAGGCAATAATGGGACTAAGTGTAAGACACCCAGAAACTGAACTGATAACCTGGCACACAGTGGCTCACAGAGACTGAACCGACAATCAGGGAATTGCATGGGTCTGACCTAGGCCCTCTGCAATATACCCACAACATGGTTGTGTAACTTGGTCTTCTTGCAGGACTTTAAACAGTGGGAGCAGAGGCCATCTCTGATTCCTTTGCCTGATTTGGGGGCCTTTTTCTGCCCACTGGGTTGCCTTGTCCAGTCTCAATATGAGGAGATGAACCTAGTCTTATTACAACCTGATGGATGAGGCTGGGTGAGGGAGTAGGAAAGGAAATGGGAGGAGAGGAAGGAGGGAAACTGCTGTCAGAATGCAATGTATGAGAGGAAAATAAATTAATTTTTTAAAGAAATAAGATCGTAATTGTACCTGAGCTATAAAATATAGACTTTTCCTAATTTCTAAATTTTTAATGCTTAGAGAAAGGTAGGTAATCCACATTTTAATCTAAAAATTAATTTATATAAAAAGTACATAGGGCTCTATTTTTAAATTCTAAACAAGTGTCATAGTTTGCTTTCCTGTTGCTCTGATAAATACCAAGACAAAAACAACGTGGGGAGGGAAACAGTCTGTTTCATTGTTTATCTAAGAGGCCACCAGTCATCACTGGAGAAGTTTGAATTCAAGCCAGGAGCTTAAAACAGAAAGCATGAAGGAAAACTGTTAACTGGCTTGCTTTTTATGGCTTCTCAGCTATGTTTCCTAAATAGCTCAGACTCACTGTCTTAGGGATGATATGCTCACATGGTACAAGTAGTCCTCTGACAACCATCAATAATCAAAAAATGACACCAGAGAAATGTTCAGTTGGTGGAAGAAATTCAAAATTAAGATCCCTCTTTCGATTGGTTGGGTGCAAATGTCTGCATCTGACACTTTCAGCTGCTTGTTGGGTCTTCCAGAGTGTTGTCATGCTAGGTCCCTTTTTGTGAGCACCCTGTAGCCTCAGTAATAGTGTCAGGACTTGGGGCCTCCTCTTGAGCTGGATCCCACTTTGGGCTTGTCATTGGACCTTCTTTTTCTAAGGCTCCTCTCCATTTCCATTCCTATAATTCTTTCAGACAGGAACAATTACGGGCCAGAGATGTGACTATGGGATGGACCCTTCTGTCTCATTTGAGGCCCTGTTTTCTTGCTAGAGGTGGGCTCTATAAGTTCCCTCTCCCTACTGTTGGGCAATTCATCTGAGGTCCCTCCCTTTGAGTCCTGATAGTCTCTTACCTCCCAAGTCTCTGGTGCATTCTGGAGGATCCCCACAACCCCTTGTCTCCTAAGGTTACTTATTTCCATTCTTTCTGCTGACCCTTGGGGCTTCGGTCTTTTACCTCACCCAATACCAGATCAGGTACATTTCTCCCTGCCTCCCACTCCCTGTCCTGTCCACTTTCCCTCTCAGGTCTCTCCGTCCCTTCCCACTTGTGATTGCTTTCTTCTCCCTCCCAATGGGACTAAAGAGTCCTAACTTAGGCACTTCAGATTGTTGATCTTTTTGAGTTCTGTGACTAATACCTGTTTATTGGTGAGTACATACCAGGCATGTCCTTTTGAGTACGAATTACCTTACTCAGAATGATATTTTCTAATTCCATCCATTTGTCTGCAAAACTCAGGATGTCCTTGTTCTTAATATGAGTATTATTCCATTATATAAATGAACCACATTTTCTGGATTCATGCTTCTGTAATGGGACATCTAGCTTGTTTCCACCTTCTGGTTATCACAAACAAGACTGCTATGCACATAATGGAAGCATCTGACCACCCTTTTTTTAATTTTTTCTATTTACATTCAAAATCATTTCTCCTTTCCGTTTCGTCCCTCCACAAAAGTCCCATAAGCCCCCTTCCTTCCCTCTATTCCCCATTCAACCCCCTTTCGCTTCTCTGTCCTGGTATTCCCCTACATCCAGTCTTTCAAGGACCAGGAGTCTCTTCTTCCATCTTCTTAGACATCTATTAATATGTGAATTGTGTCTTGGGTATACCAAGATTCTGGGTTAATACCCCCTTATCAGTGACTGCATACCATGTGTGTTCATTTGTGATTGGGTTACCTCAATAAGGATGATATTTTCCAGTTCTGACCATTTGCCTAGGAATTTCATGAATTCATTGTTTTTAATTGCAGAATAGTATTCCTTTGTGTAAATATACCACATCTTCTAAATCCATTTCTCTGCTGAGGGACATCTGGGTTCTTTTCAGTTTCTAGCTATTATAAAAAAGACGGCTATGAACATAGTGGAGCATATGTCCTTATTGCATGAACAGGAAGCCTCTGGGTATATGCCCAGGAGTGGTATAGCTAGATCCTCCGGGAGTGTCATGCCCAGTTTTCTGAGGAACCACCAGACTGCTTTCCAGAATTGTTATACCAGCTTACAATCACACCAGCAGTGGAGGAGTATTCCTCTTTCTCCACATCACTGCCAAAATGCTGTCTCCTGTGTTTTTGATATTAGCCATTCTGACTGGTGTTAGGTGGAATCTCAGGGATATTTTGATTTGCATTTCCCTAATGACTAAGGATGTTGAACATTTCTTTAGGTGCTTCTCAGCCATTAGATATTTTTCAGGTGAGAACTCTTTGTTTACCTCTGTACCCCATTTTTAATAGGATTGTTTGGCTCTCTGGAGTCTAACTTCTTGAGTTCTTTTTATATATTGGATATTAGCCCTCTATTGGAAGTAGGGTTGGTAACGATCATTTCCCAGTTTGATGGTTGCTGTTTTGTCCTTTTGACAGTGTCCTTTCCCTTACAGAAACTTTGTAATTTTATGAGGTCCCATTTGTCAATTCTTGACCTTAGAGCATAAGCTATTGGAGTTCTGTTCAGGAAATTCTCCCCTGTGCCCATATGTTCAAGGATCTTCCCTAGTTTCCTTTCTATTAGTTTCAGTGTGTCTGGTTTTATGTAGAGGTCCTTGATACACTTGGAATTGAGCTTAGTGCAAGGAGATAAGAATGGATCGATTTGAATTCTTCTGCATGTTGACCTCCAGTTGAACCAGCACCATTTGTTCAAAAGGTTATCTTTTTTCCACTGGATAGTTTTAGCTCCTTTGTCAAAGATAAAGTGACCATAGGAGTATGTATTCATTTCTGGGTCTTCAATTCTCTTCCATTGATCTGAATACCTGTCATTATACCAATACCATGCAGTTTTTAACACTATTGCTCTGTAGTACAGCTTGAGGTCCGGGATACTGATTCCCCCAGAAGTTCTTTTACTGTTGAGAATAGTTTTAGCTCTCCTGGGTTTTCTGTTATTCCAGATGAATTTTTCAATTGCTCTTTCTAACTCTATGAAGAATTGAGTTGGGATTTTGATGTGGATTGCATTGAATCTGTATACTACTTTTGGTAAGATGCTCATTTTTACTATATTAATCCTGCCAATCCATGAGCATGGCAGATTTTTCCATCTTCTGAGGTCTTCTTCAATTTCTCTCTTCAGAGACTTGAAGTTCTTGTCATACAGATCTTTCACTTGTTTGGTTAGAGTCACGCCAAGATACTTTATATTGTTTGTGGCTATCATGAAGGGTATCATTTCTCATATTTTTTTCAGCCTGCTTATCCTTTGAGTATAGGAAGGCTACTGACTTGCTTGAGTTGATTTTATATCCAACCACTTTGCTGAAGTTGTTTATCAGCTGTAGGAGTTCTATGGTGGACTTCTTTGGGTCACTTAAGTATACTATCATATCGTCTGCAAATAGTGATAGTTTAACTTCTTCCTTTCTAATTTGTATCCCTTTGACCTCCTTTTGTTGTCTAATTGCTCTAGCTAGAACTTGAAGTACTGTATTGAAAAGATATGGAGAGAGAGGGCAGCATTGTCTAGTCCCTGATTTTAATGGGATTGCTTCAAGTTTCTCTCTTTTTAGATTAATGTTGGCTACTGGTTTTCTATAAATTGCTTTTATTATGTTTAGATATGGGCCTCGAATTCCTGATCTTTCCAAGACCTTTAACATGAAAGGATGCTGAATTTTGTCAAATGTTATCTCAGCATCTAATGAAATGACCATATGGTTTTTTTCTTTGAGTTTGATTATGTAGTGGATTACATTGATGGACTTCCTCATATTGAACCATCCCTGCATCCCTGGGATGAAGCCTACTTGATCGTAGTGATGTGTTCTTGGATTCGGTTGGCAAGAATTTTATTGAGTATTATTGCATCGATATTCATAAGAGAAATTGGCCTGAGATTCTCTTTCTTTGTCGGATCTTTGTGTGATTTTGGTATTACCGTAATTGTGGCTTCATAGAACTAGTTGGGTAGTGTTCCTTCTATTTCTATTTTGTGGAATACTTTGAAGAGTATTGGTGTTAGATCTTCTTTGAAGGTCTGATAGAATTCTGCACTAAAACTGTCTGGACCTGTGCTTCTTTTGGTTGGAAGACTTCCAATGACCACTTCTATTTCTTCAGGGGTTATAGGACGGTTTAGAAGGTGTGTTTCATCCTGATTTAATTTTGGTGTTTGGTATCTATCTAGTAAATTGTCCATTTCCTCCAGATTTTCTAGTTGTGTTGAATACAGGCTTTTATAATAGGATCTGATGATTTTTTGATTTTCCTCAGTTTCTGTTGTTATCTCTCTGGCTAGTCTGACTAAGGGCTTATCTATCTTGTTGATTTTCTCAAAGAAACAACTCCTAGTTTTGTTGATTCTTTGTATGGTTTTATTTGTTTCTACTTGATTGATTTCAGTCCTGAGTCTGATGGTTTCCTGCCTTCTACTCCTCTTGGGTATATTTGCTTCTTTTTGTTCCAGGGCTTTCAGGTGTGCCATTAAGCTGCTAGTGTATGCTGTCCCCCGTTTCTTTTTGGCGGCACTCAAGGCTACGAATTTTCCTCTTAGCACTGCTTTCATTGTGTCCTATAAATTAGGGTATGTTATACCTTCATTTTCATTAAATTTCAAAAAGTCTTTGATTTCTTTCTTTATTTCTTCCTTGATCAAGTTATCATTGTTCAGCTTCCATGTGTATGTGGGCTTTCTGTTGTTTTTGTTGTTATTAAAGACCACCCTTATTACATAGTGATCTGATAGGAGGCATGGGATAAGTTCGATCTTCTTATATCTGTTGAGGTCTGTTTTGTGACCAATTATATGGTCAACTTTGGAGAAGGTACCATGATGTGCTGAGGAAAGGGTATATTCTTTTGCTTTAGGATGAAATGTTCTATATATATCTGTTAGTTCCATTTGGTCCAAGGCTTCAATTAGTTTCACTGTGGCCCTGTTTAGTTTCTGCTTTCCTTAACAATGCATTTCAGAGAGCAGGGTGTTGAAGTCACCCACTAATATTGTGTGAAGTGCGATGTGTGCTTTCAGCTTTAGTAAAGTTTCTTTTACGAATGAGGGTGCCCTTGCATTTGGAGCATAGATATTCAGAATTGAGAGTTCTTCTTGGTAGATTTTTTCTTTGACCATTATGTAGTGTCCGTCTTTGCCTTTTTTGATGACTTTAGGTTGAAAGTCAATTTTATCTGATATTAGGATGGCTACTCCGGCTCCTTTCCTGGGACCATTTGCTTGTAAAATTGTTTTCCAGCCTTTTACTCTGAGGTAGTGTTTGTCTTTGACACTGAGGTGTGTTTCCTGCATGCAGCAAAATGCTGTATCCTGTTTATGTATCCAGTCTGTTAGTTTATGTCTTTTTCTTGGGGAATTGAGACCATTGATATTAGGAGAGATTAAGGAATAGTGATTATTGCCACCTGCTATTCTTGACACTCTCTTTATGTTTGAGTGGTTATCTACCTTTGGGTTCGATGCAAGAAGGTTACTATCTCATTTTTTCCCGGGTGTTGTTTCTCCCCTTGTATTGGCGGTTTCCACCTATTATCCTTTGTAGGGCTGGGTTTGTGGAAAGATATTGTGAAAATTTATTTGTATCATGGAATATCTTGGTCTCTCCATCTATGGTGATTGAGATTTTGCTGGGTAGAGTAGTCTAGGCTGGCATTTGTGCTCTCTTAGTGTCTGTATGAGATCTGCCCAGGATCTTCTGGCTTTCATCGTCTCTGGTGAGAACTCTGATGTGATTCGGATAGGTCTTCCTTTATATGTTACTTGGCCTTTTTCTCTTCTTTTAATATTCTTTCTTTGGTTAGTACATTTGATGTTTTTATTATTATGTGACAGGAGGTATTTCTGTTCTTGTCCAGTCTGTTTGGAGTTCTGTAGGCTTCTTGTACGTTCATTGGCATCTCTCTCTTTAGGTTAGGGAAGTTTTCCTCCATAATTTTGTTGAAGATATTTACTGGCCCTTTATGTTGCAAATTTTCATTCTCATCTATACCTATAATCCTTAGGTTTGGTCTTCTTATTGTGTACTGGATTTCCTGGATGTTTTGAGTTGCATGTTTTTTGCATTTTGCATTTTCTTTGACTGTTGAGTCAATGCTTTCTATGGTATCTTCAGCACCAGAGATTCTTTCTTCCATCTCTTGTATTTTATTGTTGATGTTTGCATCTATGACTCCTGATTTCTTCCCAAGGTTTTCTCTCTCCAAAGTTGTCTCCCTTTGTGATTTCTTAGTTGTTTCTACTTCCTTTTTTAGATCCTGGATGTATTTGCTGAGATCCTTCACTTATTTGTTTGTATTTTCCTGTATTTCTTTAAGATATTTTTGCTTTTCCTCATTCAGAATTTCTGCCTGTTGTCCCAAGTTCTCCTGTATTTCTTTAAGTGATTTTTGTGATGCCTCCTTATGGGTCTCTATCAGTTGACCCATATTCTCCTGCATTTCCTTAAGTGATTTTTGTGTTTCCTTTGTAAGGACTTCTAGCCGTTGACTCATGTTCTCCTGTGTTTCTTTATGAGATTTATTTGTGTCCTTCTTGAAATCCTCTAATAGCATCATGAGTAGTGTTTTTATTTTTTTTTTATTTTCTAAGATTTTTTTTTATTTACATTCCAAATCATTTCCCCTTTCCCGTTTCCTCCCTCCCCGAAAGTCCCATAAGTCCCCTTCCCTCCCTCTTTTCCCCATTCAACCCCCTCTCGTTTCTCTGTCCTGGCGTTCTCCTACATCCAGTCTTTCCAGGACCAGGGGTCTCACCTTCCATCTTCTTAGAAATCTATTGATATGCAAAATGTGTCTAGGGTATTCTGAGATTCAGGGTTAATATCCCCTTATCAGTGACTGCATACCATGTGTGTTCTTTTGTGATTGGGTTACCTCACTAAGGATGATAGTTTCAAGTTCTGACCATTTGTCTAGGAATTTCGTGAATTCATTGTTTTTAATTGCAGAGTAGTATTCCATTGTGTATATATACCACATCTTCTGAATCTATTCCTCCGTTGAGGGACATCTAGGTTCTTTCCAGCTTCTGGCTATTATAAATAAGGCTGCTATGAACATAGTGAAGCATGTGTCCTTATTGTGTGCAGTTAAAGCCTCTGGGTATATGCCCAGGAGTGGTATAGCCGGATCCTCCGGGAGTGTCATGCCCAGTTTTCTGAGGAACCACCAGACTGCTTTCCAGAGTTTTTGTACCACCTTGCACTTCCACCAGCAGTGGAGGAGTGTTCCTCTTTCTCCACATCCTTGCCAACAACTGCTGTCTCCTGTGTTTTTGATCTTAGCCATTCTGACTGGTGTGAGGTGGAATCTCAGGGTTGTTTTGATTTGCATTTCCCTAATGACTAAGGATGATGAACATCTCTTTAGGTGCTTCTCAGCCATTAGATATTCTTCAGGTGAGAATTCTTTGTTTAGCTCTGTACCCCATTTTTTAATAGGGTTACTTGCCTCTCTGGAGTTTAACTTCTTGAGTTCTTTGTATATATTGGATATTAGCCCTCTGTCGGATGTAGGGTTGGTAAAGATCATTTCCCAGTTAGTTGGTTGCCGCTTTGTCTTTTTGACAGTGTCTTTTGCCTTGCAAAAACTTTGTAATTTAATGAGGTCCCATTTGTCTATTCTTGATCTTAGGGCATAAGCTATTGGAGTTCTGTTCAGGAAATTCTCCCCTGTGCCCATATGTTCAAGGATCTTCCCTAGTTTCCTTTCTATTAGTTTCAGTATGTCTGGTTTTATGTGGAGATCCTTGATCTAGTTGGAATTGAGCTTAGTGCAAGGAGATAAGAATGGGTCAATTTGCATTCTTCTGCATGTTGACCTCCACTTGAGCCAGCACCATTTGTTAAAAAGGCTATCTTTCTTCCACTGGATGGATGAGTAGTGTTTTTAAATCCAGATCTTGCCTTTCGGGTGTGATGGGGTATCCAGGAGTTGCTGCTGTTGGAGAGTTGTGTTCAGATGGTGCCATATTGCCTTGATTTTGTTAGTAAAGTTCTACTTTGCCTTTTGCCATCTGGTTACCTCTGGTGTTAGTTGTTCCTGCTGTCACTGGCTGTTGGTTGGACCTCCTGTGAGCCTGCAAGGCTATTTCTGCCCCCCCTCCCCCGGATTACAGGGATTCCCCTGGCACAGATTGCTGGGGCCTGCCCTGCTCCTGAGTGACTTTGGAGCCCTGATGTTCCTTGCCCTAAGTGATGTTATATTGGGGAATCCCTGCATATCTGAAGGCTCATTGTAGTCTATCCACAGAGCAGAGGTTGCCTGGAGGGGGGGGCTGGTGTGCTCCCTCCCTGTGCGGGTGTGCTCTCTCCCAGTGAGGGTCCCTCTGCAGGGCAGATGTTCCACAGCAGAGGTGGCACATAGGTGACCACAGAACTGCCCAGCTCTTGGGATCAGGGAGTACACAAGCTGGCTGAGTCCCAAGCAATATTATGCTTGATTGTCCTTGTTCCTGGAGGTCCCAATTGCCCCGTTGCTGGTGCAAATTGGCGGAATGCACTGTGCATCCTCTCGGAGCAGATCACTCTGTAGGGCAGATGGCCCACAGCAGAGCTGGCGCCCAGAGGACCACAGAGCTGCCCGGCTCTTGGGCATATGTGGAAGCCCAACAGGCTGTTTCCAAAGAGATGTTATATTGGGGAATCCCTGCGTGCCTGGAGGCTCAGTGCAGTCGATCAGAGCAGAGGTTGCCAAGGGGAGGCTGGTACCCTGACCCCTTTTTTTTGACTTGGGAAGGCTGAAAGAAGCTGAGGTGAAGGGCGTCCCTGTAGGAAGACTAGCAGTCTCAATTAATCTGGACCCCTGAGATCCCTCAAACACTGAACCACCAAACAGGCAGCATACACCAGCTGATATGAGACCCCCAACACACATAGAGTAGAGGATTGCTGATTTGTGTTCATTCAGAGATGATGCACCTAACCCTCAAGAGACCAGAGGCCCCAGGGAGTTTAGAGGTCAGGTGGGATGGGGGGATGGGGACAGTCACATGAAGACAGAGGCATGGGGAGGAGGTATGGGATATGGAACAATTGGAGGGTAGATGGGGGTGGAGGAATAAAACATGGAGTGTAAAAAATAATTAATTAATTAAAAAAATCTCTCTTTCCAGGTGTGTCTTTGTTTCAAATTGAGAAAACTACCTATGAGAACAAGAAAAATGTATGTTTGTGTGTATGTATTTATATATATATATATGTATACATATATCTAAACATATGTATATATTGTATATATATGTATATGTATGTATACATATATCTAAACATATGTATATATTGTATATATATGTATACATATATGTATGTATAAAAGAAATATACATATATCTTTTAAAGTAACCAGTTATTTCTTATTTATTCTTTTGTCTTAAATGAGCTTATTGTAAAGGTAATAGTTGACTTTGCTCATGGAACTTCCCATTATATTCTCAGTCAACTCACAGAATCTAGACCTGTGTCATGCCTTTGCTCTACTTTTTAGGAGGAGGCAACCTAGACATTATATGCATTATGTAAATGTGAAAAGGAGCAAAAAAATTGAATATTTTGCTGAGACATTGAGGTTGACAGGGAGTTGCGACTTGTTCCTGTAAAGAACACATTTAAATGTACTTACTCAGTAGATATGAACTAATAGTTTGGGAGAAAAGCAAGAAACAACATACACTTTCCTCTGTGAACTTTATGATCAAATGCAATGCTTCCAGAGAATTTGGGAAAGACTCTGTCAGTATAATCTGGGCCTAACATTGCATATGCCTGAGTCTCTGAAAAAAAACACTTCATTAGACACTTAGAGTAATATTTCACTGACATGTTCTATCTGTATTTATGTCTCCAGAAATATGAAAATATTTTATTTTGAGGGCTATTTATGTTTTATTTAATCAAGGATATCATTCAATAAGTCAAGAATTCTGCATTTTTTTCCAGAAGGCAATGAAGGAAACTCAAAGATGTTAGATCATATCAACATGGTCAAGTGAAAGGTAATACAAGTTTATTTTGCAGGAGGAAAGAAATTAAGAGATATTATTGAGTGAATTAGCATAGCTAAAGAAAGTTAGTGTAAACTCAAGGAAGATCTAAACTTATAGGCATGGAGGAAATGTGAATAAAATTATGAAAGCTGCTTAGGCTACAGATTAATAGGACTTAGTGATGACTGGATAGCAGTTTGAGATGTATGTCAAGTTTTTCACATGCATTACAAGCAACATGCTCACCCAACCTGAAGTCCCTGTAGAAGAAACACTAAGACCTATAATCCATGGCATAGATCAGGGTCAAAGACTCAGATGTGTACATAGTATCACCTGGACAATATCTGGGAACGAGGGTAAGGTACAAATACAAAAACTAAAATCAAGTACAAGAAATCCAAAAGTAAATAAAAAGAGGGTCCAAGGGCAAGGATCTGGTGCTTTACCATACTCATCTCTTCTCCAAATACACTTTCAATAGTCAGAAACAAGCATAACCGGATAACATATCACAGACTTCCCTATTTTGCTCTAGTACAATACACAGAGAAGAAAACAAAAAAAGGCGGGTAAATACATTTTATAATATTTAATAAAATTTAAAGGCTTTGGACCTAGAAGCCTTAGATATAGACATTTATTAAATTGAGTCATTTTGTATGATATTTATGAAACATATTTATGTTAATCATGCCATGTTTGAAGCTCTACAATTTTTTTTATTTTGCCAAATGCCAGCATAAGCTTTAAATATGCTAACAGAAAGGTTCTTTGTTCCCAATTAAAATTTGCCTACAGGAATAGGCCTACATAGCCAAAAGCAGAGAAAAGAAAGCTAATTTGCTAGAATTTGAATCTCTGAGTAGGCTTTTAAAATTCATAGAAAAAATTACAGTTTAGAAAGCCAAGAATTTTCCTATTAAAACCTGTTTTCAGAGAAAAGAATGAGGCTTGTGTTCCAAAACTTTCATTTGGCATGTCAAAGTAAATATCTAAATTTAAAAAGATACAAAGCATATTCAATACATAAAAGGTTTAAAGAGCAGCTAAAAGATCATTCTAACGAACATCAAACTTTGACTAGGCCTAGAGGAGGAGGAAACATCTGAAATTGAGAATTGCTGCAGAGATCCTCCTCAGCCCTGGCTCCTAATATTAATTGGGTGTTTGCAGATAGGAGAGAGAATCCATGGGAAGTCATATCTGATAAATACCATTGTAGATTTTCCTATTGATATGAAATAGAAATACATTCTTAAATCCTCTACAACACATGGACAATAAGAAAAGTTTAGTTTTCCCCAACATGTAAGTAACATAGCAGAGGGAGAAGTCACCTTCAGCATCAGCTCTCTCCTGTCAAAGTGCTAGCATTTTTCAGACTAAGAATAATCACACAGCTGATATGATATCCTTTCAGAAAAGAGATAATTGTTGTATTATTTACATTTGTCTAACAGAGATGTCTAACTTTTGAAATTGTGATATGACATTGTCATCTATAAAGTTCACACTCAAAAGCCCACATTCAAGTTTAAAAAATCACAAAGAAATATCATATTTTATGTAGGTTTATAGTTTTCATGTAAGGTTATTTTCATGGCTTCCCTTAGATTCATTCAGTCCATGATCAGACATATCAGTTGGAAGTAAGTGATCTGTTAGAATGAAGTGTGTGTGTGTGTGTGTGTGTGTGTGTGTGTTTAATTGAATGGTTTATCACTAATATGTTATGGCTAATTCAATAAGAGCCATCTGAATACCTACGAGGTTGAGAACTCAGCAGCTATTCAGTACCAACCAATGCTGGATATCCTAGCATTCCTATTATTCACTGAATCTAAGGTCTAGAATACTCTTTGAGTTGCTTCTCTTGTGTCAACATTTGAAGACTGAAGAAGCCACAATCTTATATCAGTGAATGGTGATGGCAAGGGTAGCAGCAGCAACACAGATAGACTTACTCCATGGCACAAAGCAAAGGCAATAATGCAGCAGCCCTTATTTCTCCTCAGAGAAATTCCTGATTTCTTCTGTATATCTGGGCTGCCTCCAGAAGGTGCCAGCCACTCTGAGGGTATCTTTTGGCCTCCTTTTACCCTTCATTGAAATGCCTTCATACAAATACCCAGTGATCTCTCTACATAGTTGATTCCAGATCCTCTCAAACTGATGTATCAATATTCATCATCATAATTGCTTAAAGGGATAATGAGTGGGAAAATGAAAGTCATCTTCAGAATTCAGTTGTGGGATTAAAACATGCAGCATAGTACTATATGCTGTAACTTAGTTACCTAGTGATCATTCAATACACAGGAAATATTCATAACCTACACAACATATATTCAATTTCTAAGTGTCGTCATTGATCTACACCTGCCATACTTGGAATTTCAATAAATATCATGAGTACCATAGGGAAAATGGCCCCACTATCACTGTGACAGAAAATGACATACAGCTGCACTCTATACCCCAGCTTTTGTGTAGATGTGCTGCTTGTATTCCTATTTTCTGGATCTACACTTAAGCAATCCACGTCATCCCTTCAGTGTCATGTCTTGGATGCAGAATCTCTTTGTCACACAGACTTTACCACACCTACCTAGAAATCACACATGTCTGTGAGCATAACTTCCCATACTTATATACAGAACTCATTTTCACCTTTCTTCTTTATTGTAGAGTACCCATTCCTAGAAGACACAGTGTACATTTCTTTGCTTATTAACTGTCTCTTTCCATTATAAAATGTAGGCTCTAAAAGGAGAAATGTTGCCCAATGTGCACAAAATAATATTCCCAATTATGGTAACAAGGCCAGACACATCAGCATTCAATATGGTTTGCTAAATGAAGGAGTAACATTTTTCAAGAGACAGTCAACACTTTTCTGTTTGGGAACTTGTATAAATTATTTTCTGAAATAATTTTCTTATCAGTCTGAGCATTCTAATATTTTTCATTATACATAATTTATTAATAAAACATTTGTTTTAATTGAATGTGACTTTCTAGAGAATAGTCTTTTCGATTAATTTTGAACACACCTGGAAATAAACCATTTTCATGTATCTTACATAATTTCATTATTGTCTACATATTTTTCTCATCAAATTTGGGTTGTGGAACTATCATTACATTTTAAAAGTAGCTTAAAGTTTGTTCTGTGAATTTCCCTATTTTTTATTATGGCTGAATGTGGGAAAATTAAAAGTAAGATCTAATGCTTTTTCATCCACTGAAATCTTTATTTACCAAACAGAAATATTTTAACTCCAATGTACAGCAGTACTTACCTTAAAACAGGAAAGAAATGTGTTTCTTTCAACTTTCTTTACATTTATTTATTTATTTATTTATCCATTTAATGTATATGTATCAGACTTCCTATGCTTCATCACACTTATGTAGGTTAGGAGACAACTTTCTGTAGTGAACTCCAGATATGGAACTGCAATCCTCAGTCTTGGTGGCAATTGCTTTTACCAACTAAGCCACCGGCCAGCTCTATTTTTTAGTAACTCTATGTCCACCAGAAAACAATCTCAAATCTAGTGTAAATCTTTTCTTCATCCTCTCAATTTATTCTGTTGATTACATTTGCTGTATCTGTCCACCTAGAAATGACATGGTCTCCTTTAAATAAGTTTTGAAAGACTAGATGATACATTTGCCTAAGGAAGTCTATCTCTCAAGCTTGTGGTTCCAAGTAATCGACTTTCTATTTCCAAGGCCTCCATATGGAGCAGACACCACTAGAAATGACTTCTCTGAAATAAGCATGTGTGAAGGAATAAAGTAATAAGCTCTTAATGAGCTAATATAAATTACCAAACTTACATTGATAAGGAAAATTGGATAAGACATTGCTTCTGAGATAACCACTGCTACATTTCAAAAGTATAAAGAGTAAGGAAAAGAAATGGATGATAGAAATTTAAAAGTATTTTAATATTCATGCATTGATCAAATCCAACCCATCAAACTCTTCCTCAACTCTGCAATCTACCCTAACAACTTATGAGCTTATGGTATATCTGCTTTTCAATAGTTACTGAATCAAATTAATGTTGCTTATATGTGCATAGGTTGCTTTTAAGCAATGGAAAGAATGGTAAATTTAGAAAAATTTAAAAATATAAAAGAGTATTCCATTTATTAATTAAATATCAAGAAAGGGAATGTGGCAAAACACTGTGTGTGAAACTAAGTGTAAATATGTAAATAGTTACAATGAAATTGGCATATCTTATCAAAAGTAGAACACTATTACTTGTTCAACAATATATATTTATCTTCAGAAATACCTTCTCCATCAAGAGGCAAATATATATATATATATATGTGTGTGTGTGTGTATGTGTGTACATATATATGTGTGTATATATATACATGTATATGTGTGTATAAATATATATGTATATTTATGTATGTAAAATATATTATATATAATACATATTAGAATAATTGAAAGCAAAGGGATGAATTTAAAAAGGATACATAAAAGCGTGGAATATTGGAAAGAGGTGGAATAAGGCACAACTGATGAATTTATTAAACACATGCATGCAGTTGATATAATAATTTCAGAAGGAATATGGGCTTTTGGTCTAAAAACATTCCTGGAATTAAGAGACCCACATATTATTTTTTATAAATTTCACTATGCTAAGATAACATAATCTTAATCAGTAATCATTTTTTACCTGTTAAAATGGCTCACTGATGAAAAAAGCACATTAATTCTATAGTATGGGGAAATTAACTTGGTATTAGAGAACCTCTTTTAACCTGGCTAGCTTTCACAGTACTAGAAAGTGTTATGTAGGATGCTGGAAGAAAACTTCCTGAGCAATCTTATTCAACTATATATACTGCTAGCTACAGTTATGACCAGCATGGCAAGGTGTGCACATGGGTGTGACAGTGACATGAATACTATGAAGTAACAAACCACTTTCTGAATGGATGTAAAGTCTGCTCCACAGTAGGAAACTCATACCCGATACCATGGCCAGCAACCCATACTTGGGGCTTTCACAGGCCCAAAGAGTGAAATTACTACTATTATTCTGCTATATGGACAAAATATCAAACTTCCCTCTAAACTCATATCTCCATACCGAGAGATTAATGTCATCAGAGAAATTTCTTTGTACAGTGGTAGCATCTATCTAAGAATCTCCCCACTGATCTACCTGCCTGGAATGAGAGTCAGTAAAATGCTGAGTCATAAAAGAGACATTTACATTACTACCACCCCTAAGGTAATGAAGTGTGCATAGACAGGAGGAAAGATTGTAAGAGTCAGAATTTGAGGAGAACCAGGTAAAATTATATGACAGAACCATTTCACTCATGAAGTCACATTGTGGCAAGATCAAACTGTTCAACATTATAGCATGGATGGGAGGGGGTTATGAGTACTAAAGTGCTATTGACTTTTGACAATTCTAGGAGAAGACAGTGTTTTAGTTTGGTTTGGTTTGGTTGTGGTGGTGGTGGTGGTGGTGGTGGTGGTATTGGTGGTGGTTTTTAACACGTGGCTTATGATATGGTAATCATTTTCCAGGAGTAGCTCCACATCTAGGAGTGTAGGGGTATATCAACTTGGACTTGGGGTTATTAAAAAAGAGGCTATGAAGCTGTGAGAGTGTGGGGAAATGGGCATATATATGATAGGAGCTACAAGGATGGATATGTTTAAAATATATGTCAAAACTTCTTAAATTTATTAAAATATATTGTATAACTCATCCACATAACATTTTATTCAAAATATGCATTTGTTTCAAAACATAGCTGCAAATGGTTTGACTGGATGATTTTTGCGTCAGATTACCTTATGTGAAGAGTGATCTTGACTACTTTGAATGATGGAATAACATGATACTGACATGTGATTTTCAAGTAAAATTAATTAATGATATGTCAGTGGCTCTGAGAACCATGGCCTTCTACTTAGTAAATTTTAATCAACCCTGCCTTAGTTCTGGGTACCTAGGAGAATTATCTAAGAATACAAGGCAGATGTGTCTGTTGAAGCCATATAGAATCAAGGATTTCTTATGATAAACTTTGTCCAAACTTCAAATTCACCAAATGATAAGATACTAAAATAAAATTTTAAATTTCTACAGGTAAGCAAAGCAAGAAATCTAAGCAAATATTCAACTGATCCCTGTGCAATCAAGTGTGATGTCTGTATATGAAAGATAAATGTAGATAAATGAATAAAGGAAATACAAATATATTCAAAATATATTATGAAAATTACAAGTTACATACTTTCACAGAAAATTAATAAACACTAATACTTTTTAAATACCTTTGATGTTTAGGAAAGTGAAATTAATAGCAAAAATAAAAATCAATATAGAAATCTTGTCATTATTACTACTTTATTAAAAATAATTCAAGTTAAATTTCAAATGATCATTTGAGAACAATGTGTAGCCTGGTGTTTATATTTTTAAACAAAACAAAAACATTAAAATGTAAATTATAGTGAATTTAAAAATTATCATAAAACAATGTTATATGTGATAAATATATATCATTGTTTGTCCAATTAATGAAAGAAAGAAAAATTGGAAGAGAAGAATGAAAAAGATCCTGAAACAGTTTCTAAAGGATTTTATACCTAGCTCCAAAGACTATCAGAAGGTAGATTTGCCATTTCCTTCTCATTCTTTTATCATGTTACACAATTTTCAGTTAGCTATTCACTCTAAGTTACTAAAAAGTGCAAACTAGGTCAATGGTTAGAGTCAGTAAGTGCAAAGAGCTAATTGAACGATAGTAGGATCCTAAGGCACACTGCTTTTGAGGTAATGTTTTCATTACCTTTTATTGTTTTTTAATTTATCACTCAGTTGTATTATTTGTACAGTAAATTCCAAGAATCTGTAATCACTTTTGAAGAGCACCAATACTTAACAAATGCATTCAGATTCATATACAATATAAACTTATAAATAACTGTATTGATTTCTTCATATCTCCCAGAAATGTGAATAAAGCAATACCTACTGCAGTACAGTATGCTTTGCCACAGTATCTTTTAATCTGTTATATGCTCTGATGAAAGGTTTTTAGTAGTGGGGATTTCTGTTGCTGTTTTACTTTGTCCACTGAAACCTACTCCTTGCAAACAACTCAGCATATCTTGTTCCTTTGGTATTGCCTAAAAACCATGCTATGCCTTCTTCAATCCTTCTTCAATCTTTCCAGTGGTAAAATTTATTTTATTCTATTATATAATAATCTGGAGATAAAATCTCCATCATGCACCAAGGCCACTTTAATAAATAGTAGCTGATAGTGAGAAAATGGATCAGGGGTATAGATGAATCATTGTCAAGAGCTTCCTTTGGTAGATGTTATGTTAAGATATAACTTATTATTTCTGTTGTATAGGAGCCAAAAGATTTAAAAGATAATTTAAGATTAAATTTCCCATGTTATTGAGAAATTAGTGATGAAATCAGGACATTGTCCAGTGATTACATTACATTTATCCCATGATATACCTATTTTCCATCTTGAGCTCGGGCGAGGTGTGATTTCCTTCATCTTCACTTGTTTCCTGGTTCTTACCAATAGTATTGTTTGTGGAACATCACTGCATTGAGGCGAAGCTAGGGGATTTTTACACACATTGATTGTCTATTTCCTTTTATCACCATGACTTGAATACCATTTTTATTTTCAATTTTATGGCTAAATTAAAGCCCAGAAAGTTGATTAAGTAACCTGTATAATGCTTTCCTTACTAGGTGATGGAGCATAGATAAAAAGAAATAAGTCTTTCATTCATACATTCTTTTACTGGAGTAGAAATTAAACAAAGGGATTCAGAATTGTGTGCCAAATATTATTGAAAGGGGGACAAACCATGTAGAGGAACAAGTTTGGGATATTTATAATTTTCTTTCTGTCTGAGTTTCTCTCTGTCTTCCTCTTCCCCTGTCCCTCTCTTTCACTTCCTTTTATCCTTCCCCCCCTCTCCCTCCCTCCCTGTTTCTCTTTCTTTTCCTGTCTCTCCCTCACCCACTCTCCTGCTCTCCCTTGCCTCCCGTTTCCCTTCCCCCTCCCATTCCCTTTCCCTCTCCTCGGTGTATGTCGACCCCTATTTCTCCAATGTCTTGCTTACTCTTGAAATGTCAACTTGAGTATGAAGATAATCTAAATAGTGTATGGTATTGCATCACACAACCAATGGTCCACTAGTACTGGGTGACCTTGATCATTTCTGCTATGATTCGGTAACCAATTTGGTGATAATATAGATTGGCCCAGACATCCAGAAGAGGAAATACTACACAAAAGACATGGACACTTGTCAAATGCTGTAAAACAGTTGGTTGCTAAAATTACATATGCAATGAAGAAATGACAATGAATTTTTTTTCTCAAAGTCATGTGGCAGTGGACATTCATCAATATGTTGTCAAGAAATCACAATCACACAAGACCTAATGATGTTAACTTATTTCTGTAATGTTATGTCACTATACAATGAAGGTTACCTGGGAAATTAAGTTCATACTAAAGTTCGGTGTGGCAGGGGAAGAAAACATATAATCCAGTCTGACATTCATCATTTTTCTCTCAACCATCCTGAGGTTCTGCCAGCAACAGGCTGATTTTCTCCTGATGATCATGTTGTAGAACGTCTCAGCCACACAGTGTCCAACGAATTTCACAAAATGTGAAACTACAGTCTTGTTATTGGGAGCCATTTTCCTCTCTGCCATGCTCCCTGGTAGTTCATTGCATGAACTGCCTGGTAGTTACACATTTTCTGTCGGGTCAAAACTGGTATAGCGTTTTGGAATGACAATGGTTACAGTCACTTCTAGCCACAAAATGCATGAAATCTGAAATGATATTTTTTCTTTGTTGGGCAGGGAAGCACAAGTGTCAGTCACCCTCATCTCCTACTCTCCACACAGTCTTGAAAATTATTTTATTTTCATGTCTCTCTGAAGAAAAAAAAACTAACATTCAAAGGTTTTTAGAACATTAAATTCCAACAATGAGAACCTGGAGCTGGAGAAGTCAGAGAAAAAGTGAGAAATGTATGACAAAACTGAAATATTTATAATATAAAAGGAGAGAGCATGATAAGAGCAGGCTCACATCCAAAAGTTACAGGAAAATCTTATATTTCAAATTTTTAAACTTTATATAAATCAAGCTCCCTGCAGAGATTCTTGATGGTTAAAGGAGTAGCAGGAAGCGCTTCAGCCTACTAATTCAACTCCTTTTTAACCTGACAATCAGCAAAGTAAAAAGTAAGCTGTGAGTTGAAAACTGACTGAATGAATGGTTTTAGTCGCTACTGTTCAAGGCCTTGTTTTGAAAAATAAAGGACTGATCCTAGACCATAGAGATAGAGCTATATGCAGAGAGCCATCCTTCTGGTTTTGTCTGGTTCTAGCATCTCAAGATCGTTTTGCAACTGTCTCAGTAACTCATAGATAAATCACACTATACTCTGAAACAAATCAATTGCTTGCCTTAAGAAACATAGATCTAGCCAGGCAGTGGTTGTACATGTTTTAATACCAGAACTGGGGAGACAAAATTAGGTGGGTCTCCAAGCTTTAGGTCATCTGGCTCTCCAGAGCTAATTCTAGGACAGCCAAGGCTACATTGAAAAACCCTGTCTAGAAAGAAAAGAAGATAAGGAGAAGAAGAAGAGGAGGAGGAGGAGGAGGAGGAGGAGGAGGAGGAGGAGGAAGAAGAAGAAGAAGAAGAAGAAGAAGAAGAAGAAGAAGAAGAAGAAGAAGAAGAAGGAAGAAGAAGAAGAAAGAAGAAGAAGAAGAAGAAGAAGAAGAAGAAGAAGAAGAAGAAGAAGAAGAAGAAGAAGAAGAAGAAGAAGGAGAAGAAGAAGAAACAAGAACAAGAAGAACAAGAAGAAGAACAAGAACAAGAACAAGAACAAGAAGAACAAAAAGAAGAACAAGAAGAAGAACAAGAACAAGAAGAACAAAAAGAAGAACAAGAACAAGAAGAAGAAGAAGAACAACAACAACAACAAGAACAAGAGAAGAACAAGGAGAAGAAGAAGAACAAGAAGGAGGAGGAGGGAGGGAGAGAGGAAGAGAGATACAGACAGGCAGGCAGGCAGACAAACAGACAGACAGAGACAGAGAGATAGAAAGAGATCTACTTTCCTTCAGCCTCTGATCCACTTTTTGACCCTGTTTTTGCTTTAGACAGGAGTAATTCTGGGTTAAAATATTAGAGATGGGTGAGTGGCTCAATCTCTCAACCTGGGGTACATGCCTAACCTCTGGATATGGTCTAAACAGGTTCTCCCTCATCTTTGTGGGGTATGTCAGCTAATGTCATCCCCTTGGGTTCCTGGGAGGCTCTTCCTTTCCTAGCACCTGGGACTTTGTGGGTACTCCCCCCAGTTCCCCATCCCCCATTTCTACATACCTCTGTACAATTTCCTGACCCTTTATACATCTTCTCCATCTACTCCCATACCTGATTCTTCCCCTCTTTTTCCCTTCCCCCTCTTCTCTTGTTCCCAAGTCCCTCTCACCCTCTACTTCCCTTGATTATTTTGTTCCCCCTTCCAAGTAGAACTGAAGCATCTACTCTTTGATCTTCATTCTTCTTGAGTTTCATGTGGTCCATGAGTTTTTCATGAGTATTCCAATGTCTTCTTGCCAAGAAATTCAAGTCTCTAAAGAAAGAAATCACGAAGACATCAGAAAATAGAAAGATCTCCCATACTTATGGATTAGCAGAATTCATATAGTAAAAATGGCCATCTTGCTGAAAGTAACCTACAGAGTCAATGTTACCCCATAAAAAATTCCAACTTAATTCTTCATGGAGTTAGAAAGAGCAATTCTCAAATTCATTTGGAATAAAAAAAACTCAGGATAGTAAAAACTATTCTCAAAAATGAAAGAACATCTTGGGGAAACACCATCCCTGACCTCAAGTTATACTACAGAGCAATAGTGATAAAAAAAAAAGCAGCATGGTATTGGTACAGTGACAGGCAGGTTGATCAATGGAATAAAATTGAAGACCCTGAAACGAATCCACACACCTACGGTCACTTAACCTTTGACAAAGGAGCTAAAACCATCCAATGGAAAAAAAAAGACAGCATTTTCAACAAATGGTGCAGGTTCAACTGGCAGTCAGCATATAGAAGAATGCATATTGATCCATTCTTATATCCCTACACAAAGCTCAAGTCCAAGTGGATCAAGGACCTACACATAAAACCAGATACACTTAATCTAATAGAAGAGAGAGTAGGAAAAAGTCTAGAACACATGGGCACAAGGAAAATTTTCCTGAACAGAACTCCAATGGATTAAGCTCTAAGATCAAAAATCAAAAAATGGGACCTCAAAGCTTCTGTAAGGCAAAGGACATTGTGAATAGGACAAAATAGCAACCAACAGATTGGGAAGAGATCTTTATCAATCCTACATCTGATAGAGAGCTAATATCCAATATATACAAAGAACTCAAGAAGATAGACTCCAGAGAACCAAATAATTTCATTAAAAATGGAGAACAGAGCTAAACAGAAAATTCTCAACCGAGGAAACTTGAATGCCCAAGAAGCACTTAAAGAAATGCTCATCAGGGAAATGCAAATCAAAACAACCCTGAGATTACACCTCACACCAGTCAGAATGGCCAAGATCAAAAACTCAGGTGACAACACGTACTGGTGAGGATGTGAAGAAAGAGGAACCTCCATTGTTGTTGGTATTGCAAGCTGGTGCAACCACTCTGTACGTCAGTCTGACAATTTCTCAGAAAATTGGACATAATACTACCTAAGGACCCAGCTATACCACTCCTGGGCATATACCCAGAAGATGCTCTGTAGAGTGCCTTATTGGGGTGCCATGCCACCTGGCAGAAATTTGACATCAACCAATGTGAATTTCCTCTCTCAGCCTTTGAGCGGGAACTCCTGTGTTAGCCTTAATCCCCTCCACCTGGGGTGGAGTGCTCAGACCAAGGTGAAGCCTATAGTTTTTCAAGTACCTGCAGTTTCCTGAAAAACACTAGCCACCTGTTGAGAAGCTTCCAGCCTTTGGGGGAAGGGTTTTCCCCTGCCTATATATTTGGAGATTTCCATTAAACTTTGAGACGTTGAACAGCAATGTTGTCTTGGTCTTCATCTCTTTTTCTGCCTTCCCATACATCCCCAGCTTCCTTTCCAGGTAACCTGTTCAATGTTAAGTGCAGGCAGTTACAATGCTCCATCATGCAATAAGGACACATGCTCCACTATGTTCATTGCAGCCATATTCATAATAGCCAGAATCCAGAAACAACCCAGATTTTCCTCAACAGAAGAATGGATACAGAAAATGTGGTACATTTATACAGTGGAATACTACTCAGCTATTCTAAACAGTGACTTCATGAAATCTGCAGGCAAATTGATGGATCTAGAAAATATTATCCTGAGTGAGGTAACTCAAGTCACAAAAGAACACACATGGTATGTACTCACTGATAAGTGGATATTAGGCAAAGAGTGGATATTTTAAAGTGATTGAAAACTTAGTAAGTAAGAATGTGTAACGACTATGGGAATTTTAATATTATTTTGACCTTTGGGATGATCAGAAAGTAAGGATTGAGGCTTAATAGTGATCTGTTAGTGTGTCAAGTTGACAAGGGGTCAATGGTACTGGTTGGTTTTATGTGTCAACTTAGCACAAGCTGAAGTTATCACAGAGAAAGGAACCTTAGTTGAGAAAATGCTTCCATGTGACCTAGCTGTAATGATCATGAGGGGAAGACCCAGCTCATTATGGTTAGTGTCATCCCTTGACTGGTTCTATAAAAGAGCAAACTGAGCAAACCAGGGGAAGGAAGCCAGTAAGTTACATCTGTCCGTGGCCTCTGCATCAGCTCCTGCTTCCTGACCTGCTTGAGTTTCAGTCCTGACTTCCTTTGGTGATGAACAGCAATGTGGAAATGTAAGCTGGATAAATGCTTTCCTATCCATCTTGCTTTTTGGTCATGTGGTTTTTTTCAGGAATAGGAACCCTAATTAAGACAAACATATTCTTAATAAAACACTTGAAGAGAAATCAAGAATACCTTAAAAGGATAAAACCCAAGTTGCTTTCTTTCCTGAGAAGTTAAGTTGGTTCACATATGCAAATCAATAAATATAAATTATTATATTTATTGACATAAAAGAAAAGGACAAAAATTACATGATTAATCCCATGGACAAAATATCTTTTAGAAACATTTAATGTCCTTTCATGGTGAAATATTATAATATAATATAAACTGAAGAAGAAAAAAATTAAATCCTTGAAGAAACTAGGAATAGAAAACACTTTTCTCAATATCAGAAAGGTGATATCTAGGACAAATCTACAACCAAAATTTTATTAAATGAAAAGGTGAGCTAATTTACTATAAAATTAAGAATGAGCTCATGGTACCAAGCTCTTGTAAATCTATACATTTTACCTACAGTAATAATTTTTATTAAGTGATTTATTTATTTTACAACCCCATAATAGCTTCCCCTCCCTCCTCTCTTCCCATTCTCTTGCTCTCATTCCCCTCCCTCCACATCCACCCCTCCTCCCTTCTTCTCTTAAAAGGGGAGACCACCCATAAATATAAACCAGCCTTTTCATATCAAGTTGTAGTAAAATTAGTTGCTTCATCTTCTATTGAGGCTAGACAGTCAGCACAGAGGGAGGCAATGTAGTCACAGACAATCACTTAGGGATTGCTATGTAAAAAGACTCAACTGCATGACAGTTATATACACAGAACCTAAATATGTACCATGCATGTTCTCTGGTTGGCAGTTCAGTCTTTATAATCCATTATGGACCAAGATTAGTTGATTCTGTATGTTTTCCTTTGGTGTTCTATTCCTAGTTTCTTCAAGGATTTAATTATTTTCTTCTTCCGTTTATATATAATATTTCAATATGAAAGGACATTAAATGTTTCTAAAAGATGTTTTTGTCCATAGGATTAATCATACAATTTTTGTCCTTTTCTATTATGTTAATAAATATAATAATATTTTGTATTTCCTTCTGGCTCCTTTAATCTTTCTTCCCCCTCAGGATTCCCCAAGGTCCTCTTAATACTTGACTGTAGGTCTCTGCCTCAGTTTCCATCAGTTTTTAAGTGAAGCATCTCTGATGACAATTATGCTAGGCTCCTGTCTGTAAGCAGAATATCATTAATAGTGTCAGGGGTTGGCTCCCTCTCATGGCATAAGTCTTAAGCAGTGTCAGTCATTGGTTGGCACTGCCTGAAAATTCTGTTCCATCTTTTACCCCTGCATATCATGTTGTCAGGACTAATTGTGGGTTTAAGCTTGTGTGACTGGGTTGGTGTCCTAATCAATACACTGTAAGTTTTGCCTGGTTATAGGGGATGTCCAGTTCAGGCTCTGTATTTTTCATTGATAGCAAGGGTCGCCCTCATAGATTCCAGAGAGTTTCCATCGTCCTAGGTTTCTAGCTCATTCCAGAGATGTCCCACCAAGATACTCGTATGTACAAGAACCCTTTCCCTCCATCTCCCCTGCATCCCTCCTCTTCTCATTCTCACCCCTTCCCCATTCAGTTCCCCCATCCATCCACCTCTGATGTCTAATCTATTTCCCCCTCTCAATGAGATTTCAATCATTGTTAATATGATACTGATGCTGCCTGTAGTTGCCATAGTCTGTATTCAAGCTGAATTCCTTTGTAGGGACCATCGTCTTAGTAATGGTGTTACTGTTAAGAAGGTGGCTATAGCAAAATACCACAGACTAGATATTATAGCAACAGATATTTATTTGCTCTTAATTCTTACTGATTTTGAGTCAAGGTGTCACAGATATATTTTTTTTAGTTCTGTCTCTTTAACTTCTATGTAGCTCTATTCTCTCTCCATTCACATGACCTTGACTGACTCTTTCCTAAATTCCTTTTCTTATAAAAGTAGAATCTATCTTAATAGCTTTTTAACTGAATTTTCTGTATTTCAAAATATAAACAGATATTGAAGCATTAGGATTGAGAGAAATAGCTTCTTGGTAAGAGTCACACCCTCATCCCTCATCCCTTAGAGCATCTTTCTTACTTAGCTTCTTTGGCACTCTGGTTCCTAGCATGATTATCTTGTATTTCATGACTAATATCCATTTATAAATGAGTACATATCATGTTTATCTTTCTGAGTCTGGGCTACCTAACACATTATGATCTTTCTGGTTTCATCCATTTGTCTCAAAATCATGATGCTATTTTTTTATTATTTATTTTATTTTATTTTTTTAATTTACATTCCAAATCACTTCCCCTTTCCCGTTTCCTCCCTCCCCGAAAGTCCCATAAGCCCCCTTCCCTCCCTCTTTTCTCCATTCAACCCCCTCTCGTTACTCTGTCCTGGCGTTCCCCTACATCCAGTCTTTCCAGGACCAGGGGTCTCTCCTTCCATCTTTTTAGAAATCTATTGATGTGCGGATTGTGTCTAGGGTATTCTGAGATTCTGGGTCAATATCCCCTTATCAGTGACTGCATACCATGTGTGTTCTTTTGTGACTGGGTTACCTCACTAAGGATGATATTTTCAAGATCTGACCATTTGCCTAGGAATTTAGTATTCCATTGTGTAAATATACCACACTTTCTTTATCAATTCTTCAATTGAGGGCATCTAGGTGGTTCTGGCTACCATGAATAAAGCTGCTATGAACATAGTTGAGCAAGTGTCTTTGTGGTATTGTGGATCTTCTTTTGGTATATGACCAGTGATGGTGTATCTGGATCTTTTGGATCTATTTCCAACTTTCTGAGGAACCATCAAATTGATTTCCAAAGTGAATGTACAAGTTTGTACTCCCACCAGCAGTGGAGGAGTGTTCCCCTTGCTGTACATCCTGGCAAGTATGTACTATGACTTGAGTATTTTATCTTAGTCACTCTGGTGGGTATAAGAGAGAATCTCAGAGTTGTTTTGATTTGCATTTCCCTGATAACTAAAAATGTTAAACATACAGAAAGAGTAGACAGCCTTGACTTGTCCCTGATTTTAGTAGAATTGCTTTAAGTTTCTCTCCATTTAATTTGATATTTGCTATTGACTTGCTGTATATTGCCTTTAATGTGTTTAGGTATGTGCCTTGTATCCCTGATAATTCCCACTTTTATAATGAGGAATTGCTGGATTGTGTCAAAGACTTTTTCAATATATAATGAGACAATCCTGTGGGTTTTTTTCCCTTTAGGTTTGTTTATATGGTGGATTACATTAATGAATTTTCATATGCTGAACTATCTCTGCATCTCTAGATTCTATTAGATCATGTTGAATGATGTTTCTGATGTGTTCTTGGATCCAGTTGTGAGTATTTTATTCCGTATCAATCAAATTTTGTATCAATGATCATAAGGGATATTGGTATAAAAGTCTCTTCTTTTGTTGAGACTCTGTGGTTTACATATATGAGTGACTGTAATGTGGCCTCATAAAATTATTTTGGCAATGTTCCTTCTGTTTTCATTTTGTGGAATAATTTAAGGAGTATTGGCATTAGTTCCTTGAGGGTCTAGGACCACTTTCATTGCTTCCAATCAGTTTAGATATGTTCTGCATTCATTTTCATTGAATTCTAGAAATTTCTTAGTTCTTTCTTCATTTCTTCCTTGACTCAATGGTCGTTGGAAAAAGAGTTGTTCATTTTTCATGAGTTTGTATGTGTTCTGTTGTTTCTGCTGTTGAATTTCAGCATCAATCTATGGTAGTCTGATAAGATACTGGAGTTATTTTAATTTTATTGTATCTATTGAAACACGCTTGGTGACTAAGGTTCCCCAAGGTGCTGAAAAGAAAGTATATTGTTTTGAGTCTGGCTAAATATTCTGTAGATATTTTAGGTCCATTTAAATCACAATGTCTCTTAGTTCCAGTTTTCCATGTTTAGTTTTTTCTGAATGTCCTGTCCATTGGTGAGAGTTGGGATGTTGAAGTCTCCTACTATTAATATTTGGGATTCACTTGCAACTTAAGCTTTAGTAATGTTTCTTTTATGAATGTGGGTATCCTTGAATTTGGAGCATAAATATTTTGAATTGAGACATCATCTTACTGGATTTTTGCTTGGATGAGTATGAAGTGCTTTTCACAACCTCTTTTGATTAATTTTGGTTGGAAATCTATTTTATTAAATATTACAACAGCTATTCCTGCTTTTTTCTTGGGTTCATTTGCTTGAGGCATTGCACCTCATGTGATTCTAATAGGTCTGTTTTTATATGTTACTTGGCCCTTGTAAGAGTTGATGGTTCCCACTTTCCAACTTATATTGCATAAGTCTTAGCTAAAGTAATAGTATTTGAAATAAAAAAAAATAAAAATTAGAACAATAGTTGAGAAAACCCAAATTTATGGATCACTTGCAGATGCCATGATTTGGTTTTATTCCTTAAAGATCTCCAAGATTCTTTCCACCAGAAAATTCATCAACATATGATACATAACAGCAGCAAAGTATCAGGGTGCAAGATCCAGATGCAAAATAAGTACCTTTTCCTAAAATAATAATAAAGTCACAGAAAAAGAAATTACCAAAAACATCCTAGTCAGCTTCAATCTGTTCCTCATACATAAAAAGTGTAAAATTATTTGTAAATGAGCTATAAGCAAATGTATTTACAACTCAGTTAAAACAGATCAGCTTTGATTATTAATTCACTCTTAGGTTCAAATGCTAAAATTGTGGTAACTTTGTTCTAAGAGATGGACTCATTTATTCCTGAAGATAAGAATGCGTCTAAGTCATCATCATCTTAAATGGTGTGATAAACAATATGAATAGATTAAACACCTGAAATGGGGAACTAAGCCACATACCATTTTAAAGTGTTTTGTAAATTAATATTGTATAAAACTTTAAGAGATTATTTTTTCTTATATCTTCTTTGCTGGATGCAAATTAAGATCTACTTTAACAGCTGTCAGCCTAGCATCAAAAACCAAAGGAAAACCATGAAAAATCTGCTGTCCATTTTATTGTTGACATTTTAATTCAACTACAGGTTTACTAGTAAAAGTGATATGTTCTATATCTGATGACACCCTATATCAAATGCAATTGTGTAGGATCAGTTCAAAATTTGTTAGTCACTAAAGTAGCTCATGTTTTAGATTGAAATATTTGTACTTCAATATATATTTTTAACATGGAAGAGAAAAAGACTCAGGTCTCAATAATGTACCATCAAACTCTAAACTTGTGAGGGCAAGAAAGTTTACAAAACTGTATCTTAGCATTTTCAATTGTCTTTGACACTCTGAGTAGGAAATCTTTCCTTAGCATTTACGTATTGATGACTGCACTCCACCATCGTGCCGCTTGCTTCTAAACCTATTAATTTTGACTTGGCATTTGCTTTATGAGCATTTGATTCTCTGAATTAAGAAAACAGATTAACTAGGAGAGCTGATATGAAAAATTAAAGGTTAGTTATATTAATATGAACACAGTGATGTTTAAGATTCTTAAAGTGATGTGAAATTTTAAGGTTCTAATATGATGCCATATAATTTGAAAAATGAATTCAAATTAGTTTAGAAATTATCACTTTTAGACCCACTACTATTTTATTAACAATATAAATGTGGGATTATGACCAAAGACATGGCAGAATGCTTAAAAATGCCTACAGAGTATAAAATTGGGTTCTTCATTTCAACATCTTCATTACATCTAAGACTAATAATGAAAAGATTATTTAAATGTGCAAGTGTTAAGAAGGAATAGTAATAAAGTCATTAAAAAGGAATGTAAGTGCTTCAAAATTAAATATCAAAATTAGATTAATTTTAATGGCAAATACCTGGAAAATAGATTTAGATATTATAAAAAAGAAAAAGGATAAAGGATGTTAAAAGTCATACTGTAAATAAGTAAATCCACTGTATTATGTGAACATATCAATATTATATGAACGTTTACTCTGTTATAGCAATAGAGTTGAGGCTTTCTGTGTATATCAAGACTTCAACACTCTTCCCTTATTGAAGCACCCAAGAGTGCTCAATATTTGCAACATAGTTACATAATAGTGTAAAATAACACCTTTCCCTTTTGATTCTGTGGTATCAAAACTGTTACATGTGATTTTTGAGGTCTGTTAAAAAACACATTCAATTTTCAGTACTCCTCTGAGGCAAATTATCTATAATTCCTATTCCATATGTTTTCCCAACCCTCTCAACCTACAAAAATATCTCCCATAATTAGCCTACTTTGTGCTTATTGTCAAGTTTCCTCTGTAAAGCAGGTCTATAAGGCTGCCTTATCATCATCTCCCAAATAATCATGGCTATGTCAGGAGCTGAGGTCATAAAAGTCACAGTCCTTCAAATGAAGAACACAAGGTTATTAAGAATATTTAGTATACTAGCTTCCCTAATTTTTTGATTCAAAAAGCAAGAGGAATTTTATTTACTGTTGTCAGTGTAGAGACATCTATAGTCTTTAGATATTCCAAACTTAATGTTCCCTAGAGAAATACCTAAGCTCTTGACCACCACTGCTCAGGGAACAGTTCAATGTGGTGATCACCAGCTAATTATAGTGTTGAGCGTGCTAAACTCTGTCATCAGTAAAACCTATAAGGTTGATATGGCTGAGAAGACTCTTGGTGGGATTTGCTGAAGTCCACTGAACCAAGAATTGTTTGAAATTCAGGACTGAAGAAAGAAGTAAAAATGTTGGACTTGGACTAAGAAGTGGTACATCCTGGAGGAGAAACTCATGATATCTTACCCTCCCTGAGGAGTCATTGGCAATTAGTGGCTGAGTTGGGGTGTGTAGGAGGAGTCATAATTTTTTACTGGTGTTACCTTCATCCAGGCTCAGTGAGCAATCCTACTAAAAGTAGATGCATTACACGGAAACGAAAGATGTGGAAACAAGAGGGAAAGATGGATTTTGGAGGAAGAAGTTTATCAGTAGTAGGATTTGAGAAGGCAATGAAGAATAAAAAGACCAAAATATATTATATACATGTATAAAATGAATATATATTTTGTTAATTTCTCTTTTTTCCAAAGAGAAATGATGCCTTCTATCAAGTAGACCGAGGACCTTTAAAGTCTTTAAATATTTAATCTTTAATTTATCTTAATTCCTATTTGGGTTGGAAGAAGCAAAGAAAAGCCCCATTTGCAACCTAAGATGACCATCTGAAAGTTGATCTGATAATATCTCCATCATTAATACAGGTAAGAGTCAAGCATGATAAGGTTAAGAGGTCAAAACTGCAATTCTGCCTAGATAAAATAGGTCCTAGCTCTTCCAAATATCAAGGGCAGACCATCTAAAAAGGTCAATGCTAATGACATTGACAACTGAAAAATGAATTCAGGTGTTCCCTCTCCCCACACTCCAGCCTTTTCCATAATCATAATAAATGGCTACTCCCTGTGGCTAAACAACTTGGAAATAACAAAAATAACTTACAATAATAGACATTTACAATAGAAGGTAAGAAATAAAGTGGCATTTCAAAGGCATACTATATGGGGGAATCTTTAAGACTTCAATTTAAAAAAAAAAGGTGTTTGGGAACAACCAACCAGAACTGCAATGTCAGTCTAAAAGATTCTTATTGAAATATCATCTGGGAATGATATTACAGTATGTCTTTGTTTTCATCCTGACTTTATATCTAAATATTCCTAATGTGCCAATGCCAAATCAGTTGTCCATTTGGTAGTCCTTATATTAAAAGAGCAGCAAGCATAAGGCATTAATTAGTCATATTTATAGACTCACACAAAAGCCAGTATGATTATCATCAGGAATTTTCCCAGGTTTCCACACATCTTCTCCATCTTGTTCTTGTTCTTTACTTTTAGTTTATTGCTTTTATACAAGGTTGGTCACTTTGAGAAAAAGTTTCATTACGTATCCAATGTAATTTATTCTGGCACCTCTAATATTACATTAACTAAATCTGCATTCTTAAAGAAAAACTGTCAACTAACTGATGATACAACATCTATTTTTCTTTTGTTCCCAAGGAATTTTACCTTCATAAAATTAGACTTTTCTTTCTTCTGCCATCAACTTCTTTCTTCACTTGTTGCATTAACTTAGTCTGTCTTCAACTCCTCAGATCTTGTCTTGACTCTGCATATTTGAATCTTTGCCTCGTATTTCAATTTCTTGTCACACCAGAACATCTCTAAGAAATTTATTACCAGTTACTGTGATCACTTGTCACCTCCTATTTATTCCTGTCTATTCAGATATGCCTTCTCTACCATTACAAAGATAGTTTTCGTGAGTCATTGACAGTGCCACTTTAAAAATCTAATGGATAATGCTCATGGGTTTCTGTAAAAAACTAGTCCACATTCTCTTGGTTAGTATTTTTTTATTATTAAGAATTTTATACATGTATAAAATGAATGTGATCATATCAATTCCATGCCTCCTCCCTACAACTGCCTCTATGTTCTCCTAAGTACACCCCTTCCACCCATGTTTGCAAGGATGTGAAGTTATCCACTAGATGATGGGAAAAATTCTAATGCCCATATTCTCAAAGGAGAATGGCTCTCACCCAAACCCGAACCTTCTAGCAGCTATCAAACATATATAGATCCACAGGAAGATATGGGGCTTGGAATGCAATTCAGGATGACAGGACTGTATGCAGGTCTTTTGTAAGTAATCATACCTGCTAAGATGTTAAAGACATGAAAGCTCAGTCTCTTACACTTTGGGCAATTATGCATCTCCATTGACTGGTGCCCATATCCAAATGAAGTTTCTTTGACTAAGGTGGAGAATAGCTCAGGTTGATGGGAAACTTAACACCGATTTCTTTCTTTCTTTTTTTTTGAGCTTAATTCATTATCTTTTTTTTTTATTTTCTAAGGTTTATTTTATTTCCATTCCAAATCATTTCCCCTTTCCCGTTTCTTCCCTCCCCGAAAGTCCCAGAAGCCTCCTTCCCTCCCTCTTTTCTCCATTCAAACCCGTCTCGTTTCTCTGTCCTGGCATTCTCCTACATCCAGTCTTTCCAGGACCAGGGGTCTCTCCTTCCATCTTCTTAGAAATCTATTGATATGCGAATTGTGTCTAGGGTATTCTGAGATTCTGGGTTAATATCCCCTTATCAGTGACTGCATACCATGTGTGTTCTTTTGTGATTGGGTTACCTCACTAAGGATGATATTTTCAAGTTCTGACCATAGGCCTAGGAATTTCGGGATTTCATTGTTTTTAATTGCAGAGTAGTATTCCATTGTGTATATATACCACATCTTCTGAATCCATTCCTCCGTTGAGGGACATTTGGGTTCTTTCCAGCTTCTGGCTATTATAAATAAGGCTGCTATGAACATAGTGGAGCATGTGTTCTTATTGCATGCAGGTAAAGCCTCTGGGTATATGCCCAGGAGTGGTATAGCCGGATCCTCCGGGAGTGTCATGCCCAGTTTTTTGAGGAACCGCCAGACTGCTTTCCAGAGTGGTTGTACCAGCTTGCAATCCCACCAGCAGTGGAGGAGTGTTCCTCTTTCTCCACATCCTCGCCAACAACTGCTGTCTCCTGTATTTTTGATCTTAGCCATCCTGACTGGTGTGAGATGGAATCTCAGGTTTGTTTTGATTTGCATTTCCCTAATGACTAAGGATGATGAACATCTCTTTAGGTGCTTCTCAGCCATTAGATATTCTTCAGGTGAGAACTCTTTGTTTAGCTCGGTACCCCATTTTTTAATAGGGTTACTTGCCTCTCTGGAGTTTAACTTCTTGAGTTCTTTGTATATATTGGATATTAGCCCTCTGTGGGATATAAGGTTGGTAAAGATCATTGCCCAGTTAGTTGGTTGCCACTTTGTCTTTTTGACAGTGTCTTTTGCCTTGCAAAAACTTTGTAATTTAATGAGGTCCCATTTGTCAATTCTTGATCTTAGAGCATAAGCTATTGGAGTTCTATTCAGGAAATTCTCCCCTGTGCCCATATGTTCGAGGTTCTTCCCTAGTTTCCATTCTATTAGTTTCAGTGTGTCTGGTTTTATGTGGAGATCCTTGATCCACTTGGAATTGAGCTTAGTGCAAGGAGATAAGAATGGGTCAATTTGCATTCTTCTGCATGTTGACCTCATGTTGAACCAGCACCATTTGCTGAAAAGGCTATCTTTTTTTCCACTGGATGGTTTTAGCTCCTTTGTCAAAGATCAAGTGAGCATAGGAGTGTGGATTCATTTCTGGGTCTTCAATTCTGTTCCATTGATCTACATGCCTGTCACTGTACCAATACCATGCGGTTTTTAACAGTATTGCTCTGTAGTACAGCTTGAGGTCCGGGATACTGATTCCCCCAGAGGTTCTTTTACTCGTGAGAATAGTTTTAGCTATTCTGGATTTTCTGTTATTCCAGATGAATTTTTGAATTGCTCTTTCTAACTCTATGAAGAATTGAGTTGGGATTTTGATGGGGATTGCATTGAATCTGTGTATTACTTTTGGTAAGATGCTCATTTTTACTATATTAATCCTGCCAATCCATGAGCATGGCAGATTTTTCCATCTTCTGGGGTCTTCTTCAATTTCTTTCTTCAGAGACTTGAAGTTCTTGTCATACAGATCTTTCACTTGTTTGGTTAAAGTCACGCCAAGATACTTTATATGGTTTGTGGCTATCGTGAAGGGTATCATTTCTCTTACTTCTTTCTCAGCCTGCTTATCCTTTGAGTATAGGAAGGCTACTGACTTGCTTGAGTTGATTTTATATCCGGCCACTTTGCTGAAGTCGTTTATCAGCTGTAGGAGTTCTCTGGTGGAGTTCTTTGGGTCGCTTAAGTATATTGTCATATCGTCTGCAAATAGTGATAGTTTGACTTCTTCCTTTCCAATTTGTATCCCTTTGACCTCTTTTTGTTCTCTAATTGCTCTAACTAGAACTTCAAGTACTATATTGAAAAGATATGGAGAGAGAGGGCAGCCTTGTCTAGTCCCTGATTTTAGTGGGATTGCTTCAAGTTACTCTCCATTTAGATTGATGCTGGCTACCGGTTTGCTGTAAATTGCTTTTACTATGTTTAGATATGGGCCTTGAATTCCTGATCTTTCCAAGACCTTTAGCATGAAAGGATGCTGAATTTTGTCAAATGCTTTCTCAGCATCGAATGAGATGACCATGTGGTTTTTTTCTTTGAGATTGTTTATATAGTGGATTACATTGATCGATTTCCTTATATTGAACCATCCCTGCATCCCTGGGATGAAGCCTACTTGATCGTAGTGAATTATCGTTTTGACGTGTTCTTGGGTTCGGTTGGCAAGAATTTTATTGAGTATTTTTGCATCGATATTCATAAGAGAGATTGGCCTGAGATTCTCTTTCTTTGTCGGATCTTTGTGTGCTTTTGGTATTAGTGTAATTGTGGCTTCATAGAACGAATTGAGTAGTGTTCCTTCTGTTTCTGTTTTGTGGAACAGTTTGAAGAGTATTGGTGTTAGGTCTTCTTGAAGGTCTGATAGAATTCTGCACTAAAACCATCTGGACCTGTGCTTTTTTTGATTGGAAGACTTCCAATGACAACTTCTATTTCTTCAGGGGTTATAGGAGGGTTTAGATGGTCTATTTGATCCTGATTTAATTTTCGTATTTGGTATCTGTCAAGGAAATTGTCCATTTCTTCAAGATTTTCTAGTTGTGTTGAATACAGGTTTTTGTAGTAGGATCTGATGATTTTTTGTATTTCCTCAGTTTCTGCTGTTATCTCTCCCTTTTCGTTTCTGATTTCATTAATTTGGGTACTATCTCTGTGCCCTCTGGTTAGTCTGGCTAAGGGCTTATCTATCTTGTTGATTTTCTCAAAGAACCAACTCCTCGCTTTGTTGATTCTTTGTATGGTTTTATTTGTTTCTACTTGATTGATTTCAGCCCTCAGTTTGATGATTTCCTGCCTTCTACTCCTCTTTGGTGTATTTGCTTCTTTTTGTTCCAGGGCTTTCAGGTGTGCCATTAAGCTGTTAGTGTATGCTGTCTCCCGTTTCTTTTTGGCGGCACTCAGGGCTATGAATTTTCCTCTTAGCACTGCTTTCATTGTGTCCCATAAATTAGGGTATGTTGTGCCTTCATTTTCATTAACTTTCAAAAAGTCTTTGAATTCTTTCTTTATTTCCACCTTGACCAAGTTATCATTGAGTAGAGCATTGTTCAGCCTCCATGTGTACGTGGGTTTTCTTTTGTTTTTGTTGCCATTGAAGACAACCCTTATTCCATAGTGATCTAATAGGAGGCATGGGATTAGTTCTATCTTCTTATATCTGTTGAGATCTGATTTGTGACCAATTATATGGTCAATTTTGGAGAAGGTACCATGAGGTGCTGAGAAGAAATTGTATTCTATAGCTCTAGGATGAAATTTTCTATATATATCTGTTAGTTCCATTTGGTCCAAGGCTTCAATTAGATTCACTGTGTCCCTGTTTAGTTTCTGCTTTCCTGAACGATCCATTTCAGAGAGCGGGGTGTTGAAGTCACCCACTATTATTGTGTGCGGTGCGATGTGTGTTTGAGCTTTAGTAAAGTTTCTTTTACGAATGAGGGTGCCCTTTCATTTGGAGCATAGATATTCAGAATTGAGAGTTCTTGATGGTGGATTTTTCCCTTGATCAGAATGTAATGTCCTTCTGTGTCTTTTTTGATGACTTTAGGTTGAAAATCAATTTTATCTGATATTAGGATGGCTACTCCACCTCGTTTCTTGGGGCCATTTGCTTGTAAAATTGTTTTCCAGCCATTTACTCTGAGGTAGTGTTTGTCTTTGACACTGAGGTGCGTTTCCTGCATGCAGCAAAATGCTGGGTCCTGTTTACGTATCCAGTCTGCTAGTCTATGTCTTTTAATTGGGAAATTGAGACCATTGATATTAAGAAAGATTAAGGCATAGTGATTATTGCTATCTGCCATTCTTGACACTATCTTTATGTTTGAGTGGTTATCTACTTTTGGGTTTGATTCAAGAAGGTTATTATCTCATTTTTTCCAGGGTGTTGTTTCTCTCCCTGTATTGGAGGTTTCCACCAATTATCAGTTGCAGGGCTGGATTTGTGGAAAGATATTGTGAAAATTTGGTTTTATCATGGAATATCTTGGTCTCTCCATCTACGGTGATTGAGAGTTTTGCTGGGTATAGTAGTCTAGGCTGGCATTTGTGCTTTCTTAGTGTCTGCATGAGATCTGCCCAGGATCTTCTGGCTTTCATAGTCTCTGGTGAGAAATCTGATGTGATTCGGATAGGTCTTCCTTTGTATGTTACTTGGCCCTTTTCTCTTACTGCTTTTAATATTCTTTCTTTGTTTAGAACATTTGGTGTTTTGATTATTATGTGATGGGAGGTATTTCTGCTCTAGTCCAGTCTGTTTGGAGTTCTGTAAGCTTCTTGTACGTTAATCGGCATCTCTCTCTTTAGGTTAGGGAAGTTTTCCTCCATAATTTTGTTGAAGATGTTTACTGGCCCTTTAAGTTGCAAATCTTCACTCTCATCTATACCTATAATCCTTAGGTTTGGTCTTCTCATTGTGTCCTGAATTTCCTGGATGATTTGGGTTACACATTTTTTGCATTTTGCATTTTCTTTGACTGTTGAGTCGATGCTTTCTATGGAATCTTCAGCACCTGAGATTCTTTCTTCCATCTCTTGTATTCTATTGTTGATGTTTTCATCTATGACTCCTGATTTCTTCCCAAGGTTTTCTATCTCCAAAGTTGTCTCCCTTTGTGATTTCTTACTTGTTTCTACTTCCCTTTTTAGTTCCTGGATGGATTTGCTGAGATCTTTCACTTGTTTGTTTGTATTTTCCTGTATTTCTTTAAGGTATTTTTGCATTACCTCTTTCAGGATTTCTGTCTGTTGACCCACGTTCTCCTGCATTTCTCTGAGCGATTTTTGTGTTTCCTCCTCATGGGAATCCATCTGTTGATCCATCGTCTTCTGCATTTCTTTAAGCAGTTCTCGTGTTTCCTTTGTAAGGGCATCTAACTGTTGATTCATTTCTTTAAGCAATTTTTGTGTTGCCTCTTTATTGGCATCCGTCTGTTGACCCATATTCTTCTGCATTTCTTTATGCAATTTTTATGATTCCTTTGTGAGTGCATCTACCCGTTGATTCATCTTGTTAAGCGATTTTTGTGTTGTCTCCTTGTGGGCCTCCATCTTTTTATCCATGTTCTCCTGCATTTCTCTAAGCGATTTTTGTGTTTCCTTTGTAAGGGCTTCTAAACGTTGATTCATGTTCTCCTGTAATTCTTTATTAGATTTATTTGTGTCCTTCTTGTGATCCTCTAATAGCATCATGAGAAGTGATTTTAAATCCAGATCTTGTCTTTCGTGTGTGGTGGGGTATCCAGGACTTGCTGCTGTTGGAGAGTTGGGTTCAGATGGTGCCATATTACTTTGATTTCTGTTAGTAACATTCCTACGTTTGCCTTTTGCCATCTGGTTACCTCTGATGTTAGTTGGTCCTGCTGTCACTGGCTGTTGGTTGGACCTCCTGTGAGCCTGCAAAGCTATTTCTGCCCCCCCCCCTGGTTTACCAGGATTCCCCTGGCACAGATTTCTGGGGCCTTCCCTGCTCCTGAGTGACTTTGGAGGCCTGATGTGCCTTGCCCCAAGTGATGTTATATTGGGGAGTCCTTGCACATCCGAAGGGTCAGTGTAGTTGATTCCTGGAGCAGAGGTCACCAACGGGAGGCTGGTAGGCTCCTGCCCTGTGCAGGGGTGTGTGATCTCTCCTAGAGTGGGGGGGGCGTCCCTCTGCCAGGCAGAAGTCCCACAGCTGAGCTAGCATGCTGGTTACTGCAGATCTGCCCAGCTCTTGGGAGCCACGTACAAACAATCCGCCCGAGACCCAAGCAATATTATGCCTGTCTGACTTAGAGCCTGGCAGTCCCAACTTCCTGGCCACTGGAGCAAAGATGGCTGAGTGCACTCTGCACTCTCTCCGTGGCACTGGTCACCCTGCAGAGGCGATGGCCTGCAGATCTGGCACCCAGACGACCACTGCGTTGTCCCGTTCTTGGGCGCAGGCGGAAGCCCCAACAGGCCGTGTCCCAAGCGATGTTGTATTGGGGAGAGCCTGGATACCTGTCTCTTCAGTGCAGTCTACCGGAACAGAGGTCAAGGAAGGGCGTAACACCGATTTCTTTCTCAGAATTTCAGCAATCATTTTTGGCTTGTCCTTCTTATCCTCTTGTTGTAAGAAGATGAAATCCTGAGTGACTGTGTCATTGACATGAGCACAGCCATATCAAAGATCCCAGTGCCTCAGACCCCTGGAAACAACAAAACCTTCCTTAGGCAAGTCTCAGGCAGATGGAATAGCCTTCCTCTGGCCCAATTATGATTCTTGAGAAATGATTGATCAATGTGTGCAAAATCTATCACTATCTCCTCCCCGGTTACTGCAGTCTGAGTTTTTCCCCAATAGAGACCTCCAGTCAAGACTAGCTTACTCCCCCACCCCCATCTTATGCTGTACAAAGAAAAGTGCTGAGTGTCTGGGTTAAGTGATAAGTGGTGCCCTCCTGTGTGAGTACTGCGCACCAGATCTCTTGATGAATATGCCTGTTGTTTCTTTAGTGTATCCTTTCTTTATTCCTCCTTTGCCCTAGTCATGTTTTCAGATTCCTCTCTTTTCCTCCCTCTTCATCCTCTTCCTCATTTCAGTGTTCATATTCTAAATAAACTCATTTTCAAAGCTTAAGTTACTATCTAGAAACTGAGAACTTTCAAGTGTATATCTCTGGCCCTGAATTTCTCACATTTGGATTGTCTACTCTTCTCTTTTTCAGGAAATAGGACCACTATTTAAACAGATTTTTTGTTTTGTTTTGTTTTTCAGTTAAAAACTGAACTATTTAACTTCTCATTTCCCCAAATTACCTTCATAAAACTTCAAAGCAAATAGTCAGTTACCTTTTCAAAATAACTTCAACTGTACTCACTTTGTTGATCCTTGTCATTAAAGGCATCTCCATTTAAAGAATCACATCTAGAATGGTGGCTTAAATTCTGTGTTCTCTTTATTCCTACTCTTGTCACACCCAAACAATTTACCCAACAGCTGACTAGATTAAAAAAAAGAAATAATCAACCACTATTTTTCCTTCCTGAAAGCCCTCAAGCTTTCAGAGGCAGTTGTGGAAAAATCCAAACTACTTCCTAAGATCTACATATGCACTCATGGTGCCTCTTCTGTGTTCCTTGGGTCTTATCTTCCACTCCCTATACTTTTCTTGACAACAGTAACTTCTTTTCAAGTAAAGCACATTTGAACTTGTCTCTCTGTGAGTTCTTACCATGGCTACCTGCAAAATTAAGTCCTTGTCATTTAAGAGGCACATGTGCATATAGCATAACTCTAGACAACTTCTCATGAGTGCCATAACTAAGGCAGTTATTTATGACTAAAGCTGCAATTCCCCATTATATTACACTACTTTTTAATCTTGACCACTAGTAACATTTCCTTTATTTGGAAAAAGAGAGAGCATGTAGATTTATTTATCAAATGCTTTAATGGAAGCCTTCTTTTCTGTTGTTGTTGTTGGTGGTGGTGATCTATAAAGAGGGGGGGTACCAACTCTGCCTAGAATAACTAGACCTAGAATACTTGTCCCATCTTTGCATTGAAAACCAGGTCCAATTTTCAGTTGCACAAGAAGCTGAACTATTTGAGGCTCAAAGGCTTCACTCTGTACCAAAATCAATTTTTTTCTGTGCTTTGGCTATGCTCCTGTAACTATCCCTAACATCAGACTATCTCCTTTTTGGTATCAATGATTACATATGGACTTACATGGAAATTATAGATACTCATGAATTGGACATGTTTTGTGGGCGCTTGTCCTTCTATACGATTCATCTTAGGCAAGATATATCAAGTTTTGATGATTATAAACTACTTTAGTAGGTCAGTCTCTAATAAAAGTCATCCAAAAGTCCTTTGATACATTCAATAAATAAAAATATATGATTTCTAGACAAATTTTAATTATAGAGAGAAAATAAATAATTGGGTAAGACACACCATAAATATCATGTGGTACTGGTAACATGTGCTATTATAGAAATATGAACACTATTATTTTTTTATATAAGACATATTTTTTCTAGGTATCCTGAATTTTATCTGGTAACCATACTGTTTTTGAACCTTTACACTAACAAAGTATCTTTATGTGTATAAAAATAAAAAATTTAGTCAAGATAATACTAAGATTTAGTATTTGCTGATCAAACATTATTATCTTAGCACACAGAATTATTGATATTCAGTAGTGAACATAATAGACATGGATTGAATCCAGATGCATCATCAAGCAGAATAGAAAAAGTATGCTTTAAAGCAATTGAATAAGCTCAGATCTACTAATCTTTTTGAAGTTTCTCCTTAGATTATTTTTCTCTGAGTCTGTATTTGTACCTGTGCCTGTGTCTGTCTGTTTGTATCTCTCTCTCTCTCTCTCTCTCTCTCTCTCTCTCTCTCTCTCTCTCTCTCTCTCTCTTTCTCTCTCTCTTTCTCTCTCTCTCTCTCATACACACACACACACACACACACACACACACACACAATTTATTGCATGGAAATTGGCATACTATTCTCTTTCTTGAAATAAAGAAACATTCTCTTTTAGAAGAGACAAAACATATTCTAATAGTAATATCACAAAAAAACAAAATGCTATTGATATTTTCATATGCCTTATACAACTCTTGAACTATTTATTTGAATTTTTTTCTTAAAACAGAGTCCTCAGTCTTTTCCATTCAGTACCAGTGAGGTTATTATGAATGCAAGGTATGAAGAAAATTCAGAGCTATACTCAACCATCCACATCCAGCTTGTCATTTTACTATTAATATCTTTTGCAGTTATAGTCCTATTTCTTTGAAACATAGTGCCCTAGCTATAAGGGTGAATTGGTAGTTACATAAAATCAGATCAGGAAGTGTAATGTACAGATCTTTATTGACTTGATGTAATGAAAGTTAGGAAGTTTTTCATATATATATATATATATATATATATATATATATATATCATCCAGAAAACATACAAACATACACACATATATTTTTATTTGTATATTTATATGTATATATATATGTCTGAAAATAAATTTTTTTCATACACAATATCCTGATTACAGAGCAAACCTCTTCATCCCAGTTCCTCCACACCTTTCTTTCTATCTAGATCCACTCCTTTCCTGTCTCTCATTAGAAAAGAGCAGCCTTCTAAGAGAAAAAAACATAACATGAGAAAATAAAATATGAGATAAAACAATAAACATCTTATTGAAGTTGGACAAGGCAACAGAAAAAATAAAGGAGCCCTGAGAGAAAGCACAAGAACTAGAGACCCAGTCATTCACATACTTATAAGTCCCATAAAAATACTAAACTGAAAGCTATAATATATTTATAGAGGATGTGGAGCAGACCCTTGTAGACCTTGTGCTTCCTACCTCAGTCTCTGTGTATTTATTTGAGCTTTACTCACTGATTAGAGACTTGTTCTCCTGTTGTCCTTCTTTCCCTCTGGCTATTACATTATTTCTGTCTCCTCTTCCATGGGGTTCCCTCAGCCCTGAAGGGAAGGACTTGGTTGAGAAAACTCATTTAGAACAGCGTGTTCCAATTCTCTCTCTGTCTCTCTCTCTCTGTCTCTCTCTCTCTCCCTCTCTCTCTCTCTCTGTCTCTCTCTGTCTCTCTCTCTCTCTCTCTCTGTCTCTCTCTCTCTCTCTCTCTCTCTCTCTCTCTCTCTCTCTCTCTCTCTCTCTCTCTCTCTCTCATTGTCTGCTTGTGTGCCTATATGTCTCTGTCCTGTATGTCTCTTCGTTTGTTCCCATCTGCTTCAGAAGGAACCTTCTCTGATGATGGCTGAATGAGGCACTGATTTATGAGTATAGCAGAACATCATCAACCATCATTAACCATCATTTTATCACTAATATTTTTTTAAGAACCTAGGTGTCTGGACTATCTAGCTTCTGGTTCTTGATCACCTAGGTAGTATTCAGTATGGGATTCATCTCACACAAGGTGGCACTAAAACATTAATTGGTTATTCCCACAAGTTTTCTCTCACCATTGCTGTAACATATTTTGTAGGCAGAACAGAATTTTAGAACAAAGAATTTGAGGCTCATTTGATAGTCCACAATAGTACTTTCCCAAACCAAAACCACTATAAAGTAGGGGTGAAAGTTCTATATAAGCACGAGCTTGATCCATCCACATTTAAGTGGTTATGTGGGTGTTTTATTCAGCAATTTAACTTTCCTGTCAGTTTGTGGAGAGCAACCTATTGTCTTGGCAACAGCCTCGTTTGTTTTGGAATTTCCATGGTTCCCCTTTAGTCAAAAACTCAACTGAATGTTACCAATTCCAATACTGGGAGGGTTTTTTTTTCTGGTGACAAGAGATGTCCTGTTGAGACTCCTTCTATCCCATTATTTGGAGAATTTATTAATATTACCCTCATATATTTTAAAGTTTCTGCTGCACTGGGTTTTTTTATACATATATAATAATGTTTCTTTGAAAGTATGGCATAAGACTAAAGATATTCTATGATAAAGACTGATTTTTTTCTGGAACTATCATCTTTGGTGCATAGGACATGGAAAAGGAACAGCACTTTTAAAATTGTCAACCATGTAAGGCTTGTCAGAAACAGAGAGTAGAATATAAAATTTCCCTTCCAACAACAAATGCAGAACTTCTGTTTACCTAGCCTTCAAAACCTCAGACAACTTTCTTACTTTTCTTATTCATATATACAAATGCATATTCTTTCATCTATCTATCTGTCTGCCTGCCTGTCTGTCTGTCTGTCTGTCTGTCTGTCTATCCGTCTGTCTGTCTGTCTGTCTCTGTCCATTGATAATCTAATTATCACAAAGACACAAACACATACAAAGACACACACACACACACACACACACACACACAAACTGGATAGGCTTTGAAGATCACATTCAGTAAAAAAAGATTTAACTTCAATAACTTCTGAATGAAGAAGTTATTTAAACCTGAAGTATGTCAGCCTCAGAATTCAACAGTAGAGGAAAAAGAAAATAGAAAAATATGTTTCCTGTTCTAGTCACTGAGTTCATATTTATGCAATTCCCTAAGTCCAGATATCATAAATTCTGCATTTAACCACCCTCATGTAGACTATATTAAAATTCTGCTAAAGAGCTCTCAATTCCAGCCTGAAGGCATTTGAAGAAGAAGGTTTAACTTGAGATTTGTTATTAAAATGGAATTTCACTACTTTGTGCATGTTAAATATATGAAAATAATCCAACTCAATATTACCTGATAGACACCTTCCTAACAAGTATATGTATATACAGATATGTGTGGATATTAACATTATATTCATTTGTTCATCAAAAGTTGTATCCAGTTACTACTATGTTTTGATCACTGTTTAAGGTAATTAAGAAAAGAAGGTATAGCTATTTATGGTCTATTGTCTAAAATATGGAATATATAGATGCTTGTGTGTATGTGATGCCTCCCAAGTATTTGCTATACATTTGAAATTATTATGTAAACCATGTATGTTCAATTACTAACACCCAGGGGATTTGCATTTATCTTGGAATAGTAGAGAAGAGTCATAGAGCATTCAAGTTGCTTACAGTATACTAAGAAACATAATAATTCGATTAATGCAGGCATCATTAATCACTAAGCATAATACTAGTAAAGGATCTAAATGTAGGATCTAATCAAAATTTTGTGTTAACCAACACTCCATCTTTTATTGTCTCCACTGCCTTCAATTGCACACTTCTCAGAATATTCTAGAGAATTTAAAATGAACATTAGTTATTGATAACTACTAACACTAACATGTCAAAAGGACAAACATGTACCCATATACTTGTAATTGCTATACTATTGCAACTGAGAAATATATTTACCATGTATTCATTTGAATAAATATCAAACTAAAAGACATCCTACAGTGTTAGTGCTTTAAAAAGATTCTTAAATTAATAATTTACCTAATTTAACATCAAGGCATCATGGACTCCAAGGCAATACTAGTAAATTCTACATTTAAACAGAAAACTCTAATTCTCCAGTGAAGTTATATTGTTAGGAGAGGTGCCATGGGTCCACTTAAGATAGAATTATCTTGAAGTTTTGCTGAAAAAAGAATGAGATACAGTAACTATGAAAATGTTGTGTGAACTCAGGAAGTGTAGATAAGCCTGAAATATGCTCATAGGAAAAAGAATATGCACCTACAGGGTTATAGGATTGACTTTGACCATGCTGAATGTACCTTGTGCATTTAACAGTAAACTTTGTTTAAATGAGATATCTTTCTTATAACTAATCATTGTGCAAATACAAGAGATATTTTAAAATGTATAATGAAAGTAAAGATCTTATATACATTTGCACATTGATTCAATAATGCTACTAGATGGTTTTAATGGTACCTTTAGCTTTATTCAACTTTAAACCAACTTCTGACTCTGAATTATGATCTTTTTCTTAGAGTTTGATTTAGAAATCTTGAAATTTTAAATTCTCGCTCTGTCCCTTAGAGACACAAATCTTTTAAAAGTTTTCTGAAATTTTTACAGTAAAGCATATCTTTCCCAAGGACTTGAAAATCATGTCTTTGGATCTTATCTCAAAAGATACAACACACTACTTGTGTCTTCCACTTTCTGTGAAGGTTATGGCTCCTAACTTCAGTGGTATATTTTTCCAAATTCTAAAAATGCCTTTTCTAAACCTATATGTGTTGAAATTTTCCTTTGGCTAGAACCAGCTAGAAAACACAAATGGTCTCCATCTCACATCTCTGCATTGATGCTTTCCAAACAGCACATTTTGCCCTCAGAAAAACTTAACCTTGTCTTTCTAAACAGCAGTAACCTTGACTTTTCTTGCACAATCTTACATTTTGCAATGGTCTTAAGTAATGTTTCCTTTGCCTGATAAAAAACTGAAAAAATATTTGGTAGGAAGAAGTCATGTACTAAAAAATCAGAGATTTCATTTATACCAAATGACCAACTTTAGAACAATTTTTAAAATGACAGTGTCAAGATTATAAACTTCCATTGGAGAAACGTGTCTTACAAATGTCTCACACGTAAATGATTATATTCACAGGTAAGAAAGATGTGGACATTTCTTATATGAAATACATTAATTTGAAGCTATTGTCACTAGTTAAAGGAACTCAATAATTTAAAAAAAAATACCAGGTTTAGAAGCATAACTAATGTTTATAATTAACTAATTCCACAAGAAGAACCCTTCACCAAGGAGCTTGTTAGACAGTGTGAGCACCTAAACTCAATGCTAACTACCCTTCTGGTTTCTACTATTGCAATAAAAAAGAAACAGGAAAAATCAAGACACTTGTTATAGGAAACTGTAAATGAGGGAGGAAAAAAACTCAAGGAAATTGAATACAACAGGCAGTAGAGCTTGCAATTAAAAGAAGAAAAAGTCAATATGAATGCTGGAAGAAAATACAATTTAAATTAACATCTTCAAGCTTGAACACTATATGTAAGTTGGTACTGTTTGAATGCAGACGTGAATTGAAATATAAGCTCAAAGTTTTAATAGCAAAATTGATCTGTAATCACAGCTTATAAAAAAGCAAAAAATCTGTTCTGAAAATCTCATCAACACTAAATTTCTGAGGAAGATAGATTAAAATAGAATGTAAATTCTTATAAACTTAGAAGATGGTAGGTGATTAGGTAAAATAGAACTTGACCTAGAAAAGAAAAATAATGCTGAACTGCATGTGTTTAAGAGACATTAAAAGATACAGAACATCAGAAAATCTGTCTTTTGCTGAACTGAAAGAAATAATTTTTCCTAAGTCAGATAGTCCAGATACAAATGGATACATGAATTTTAGAAGAAAATACAACATTATGATTTTAAGTAATGTTTGCATTACTAAATATTCTAACACATATTAGACCTTTAAGGTAGCACCAAATGATTAGCCCTGAAAACATACATATAAGTAACATTATTCAGACTGAGAAGTTTGTGGTGATGCATTTAGGTACACACACACACAGAGATATATGGGCATACATACATATGTATATATGTAATGCATGTATGTATGCATATATGTCTGTGAGCATGTAATAATAATAATAATAAATGAGGTTATGAATTTGAAAGACCTAGGAAAGGCATATGGGAAGGCTTGGATGGAGGAAGCAAAAAAGGGAAATAATGTAATTATTTTATAATCTCAAAAATAAAAAATAATTAAAAAATAAAGGAAGAATAACAATGATTAAAATATTGAAATCTGTTGTGTCTGTAACAAATGCTGGTTCAAATGTAATAAACTGGAGATTCAACATGCAAAAGCTTCAAAACTGATATCTCTTTTTCATACAGAACTGGAAATATAGACTTAGAGTCAGCTTCTTCCCCAGTACTTTCTTATTAACAATAGCAATTCAGCTACAGGTGTGTGTACATGCACATACCCACACAGAGAGATCAGAAGTCCTAGAAAAGGCACATTTGAATCTTGATCATAGAATCATCTATGGGGCCACCAAGTCTGACATTATTGATAGGGGTGGGGAAATGTGACTTTGTATATGTGACTTTGTGGAGGGGGGAGTGTGTGTATGTGTGTGTGTGTATGAGATAGATCCCAAGTTTGACCAATCACTGGACTGCCTTTCCTTCAGTCTCTTCTCCATTTTTGTCCCTGTAGTTCTTTTATATGAGCACAATTCTGGGTCAAAATTTTGACTGTGTGTTGGTAACCCATCCCTCCACTTGAAGCCCTGTCTATCTACTGGAGGTGGACTTTTCGAGTTCCCTTTCCCTACCGCTGGACTTTTTGGCTATGGTCACCCCTGTTAAGTCTCGTGAGTCTCTCACCTCCTGGGTTTCTAGTACTTTCTAGAGGGTCTTCCCACATCCCACGTCCCAAGGCTGCATATGTCCACTCATTCTGTTGTCCTTCTAGGATTCTCTCCTATCCCTCCAACCACCACTATATCTGATCCTGTTCCTCTGTTCTCCTCCTTCTCCCCTTTCCCACCCAAATACCTCCTTCTCTCTGCCTCTTGTGATTATTTTCTTCCTCTCTTCTAAGTGGGATTGAAGCATCCTCACTTGGGTCTTTCTGTTTGTTAAATTTCTTACAGTCTATGAGTGGTTTCCTAGGTATTCTATACTTCTTGATTAATATCCACTTATTAGTGATGAGTACATATTGTTCATTTCTTTTTTGGGTGTGTGTTACCCAATCGGGATAATATTTTTTAGTTCCATACATTTAACATCCCCATTTCAACTTCCCCTCTCTCCTCTCTTTACAGTCCTTCCTTCTAATCTCTCCCCCTCCCCTTCTTCTCAGAAAAGGGCAGGCCTCATATGGATATCAACCTGCCTTGGTATATCAAGCTGCAAAAAGACTAGGCACATCATCTTCTATTGAGACTAGACAAGTCATCCCAGTTATGGGAAAGGAATCCAAAGGCAGTACATGTAGTCAAAGACAGCCAGTGCTCTCCTTTAGGAGTCCCTCATGAATACCCAGCAGCACAACTGTTGCATATGGGCAGACGGCCAAGGTCTGTTCATGTATGCTCTCTGGTTGGCAGTTCAGTCTCTATGATCCTCTATGAGCCCAGGTTAGTTGATTCTATAGGTTCTCTTGTGGTGTCTTTGACCCTTCTGGCTCCTTCATTCCTCCTCCCACTCTTCCACAGGATTCCCCAAGTTCCACTTAATGTATTGCTGTAGGTCTCTGCATTAGTTGCTGGATGAATTCTCTCTGATTACAGTTATGGTAGGCTCCTATGTGCAAGTATAGCAGAATATCATTAACAGTGTCAGGGTTAGCTTTCCTCACACGGTCTCAAGATGGACATGGGTCTCAAGATGGGCCAGTCATTGGTTGGCCTTTCCCTCAAATTTGGCTCCATTTTTATCTCTGCACACTTTGAAGGCAGAACAAATTTGAAAACAAATGTTTTGGGTTAGTGCCAATATCTCCATTGATAGTCATGCCTAGTTTCAGAAGATATCAGGTTCAGGCTCCATATCTCTCATTGCTATTAGTCTTAGCTAGGGTCTTGTTCATAGATTCTTGGATGTTTCCTTTGACCTAGGTTTCTAACTCATCCAAGATTTACCCCCAAATCTGGCTGTTTCTCCCATTACTCACTCCCTCCATCCTCCCCATCTCATCTTTCCTGTTCTCTTTCCTACATTCTCTCCCAGCCAGTCTCCTCCTTCCATCCACCCTTGATGTCTAATTGAGTTCTTCCTCAACAGAGAAATGGATTAAAAAATGTGGTACATTGGCACAATGTAGAAATACTTGGCAATTAAAAACAATGACATCATGAAAATTGCAGGTAAATGAATGGAACTAGAAAAGGTCATCTTGAGTGAGGTCACCCAGAAACACAAAGGCAAATATGGTATGTACTCACTTATTTTTTTTACAATAAGAGTTATTCTTTTTTATTGGATATTTTATTTATTTACATTTTAAATGTTATCTTCTTTCCTGGTTTCCCCACTGCATACCCCCTATCTTATCCCTGCTTCCCCTGCTTCTATGAGGGTGCTCACCCACCCACCCACTCCCACCTCACTGCCCGGGTATTCACCTATACTGGGGCATCAAGCCTTCACAGGACCAATGGCCTCGCCTCCCTTCGATGCCAGGTAAAGCCATCCTCTGCTACATATGCAGCTGGAGCCATAGGAGACTCCATGTGTACTCTTTAGTTGCTGGTGTAGTCTCTGAGAGCTCTGAGAGATCTGATTGGTTGATATTGTTGTCCTTCCTGTGGGGTTACAAACACCTTCAGTTCCTTCAGTCCTTTCTCTAATTCCTCCATTGGGGACCCCATGCTCAGTCCAGTGGTTGGTTGTGAGCATCTACCTCTGTATTTGTCAAGCTCTGGAAGAACCTCTCAGTAGACAGCTATATCAGACTCCTATCAGCAAGCACGTCTTGGCATCAGCAATAGTCTCTTGGTTTGGTGTCTCTATATGGGATGGATCCCTGTGGGGGAAGTCTTTGTATGGCCTTTCCTTCATTTTCTGCTCCACACTTTGTCCCTGTATTTCTTTCTGTTTGTATTTTGTTTCCCCGTCTAAGGACTGAAGCATCCACACTTTGGTCTTGCTTCTTCTTGAGCTTCATATAATCTACATATTTCTGAGAAGTTCAACATCCTTTGTTATCAGGAAAATGCAAATCAAAACAACTGTGAGATTCCACCTCACACCAGTCAGAAAGAATAGGATCAAAAACTCAGGTAAGACAGATGCTGGCAAGGATGTGGGGAAAGAAGAACACTACTCCATTGTTGGTGGGAGTGTGAGATGGTACATCTCTGGAAATCAGTCTGAAGATTCCTCAGAAAACTGAACATAGTATTATCTGAGGACCCAGATATACCACTCCTGAGCATATACCAAAAAGATGCTCCAACATATAACAAGGATACATGCTCCACTGTGTTCACTGTAGCCTTATTTATAATAGCCAGACGCTGGAAAGAACTCAGATGTCCCTCAACAGAGGAATGGATACACAAAATGTGGTACATTTACACAATGGAATACTACTTAGCTATTAAAAACAATGACTTCATGAAATTCACATTCAAATGGATGGAAATAGAAAATATCATCCTGAGTGAGGTAACCCAGTCACAAAAGAGCACACATGGTATGTACTCACTGATAAGTGGTATGTACTCACTTATATATGGACTTTAGGCATGAAGTACAGGATAACCATGCTACAAACCACAGATCGAAAGTAGCTAAGTACCAAGAAGGGTCCAAGGGGGGAGGAATGCTTGAATTTCACTGAAAAGTGTGATCTCTAAATATTAATTCTTCAATATCTGTTTATATTTTGAAATATAGAAAATTCAGCTTAAAAAAATTAAGATGGATGCCACTCTTATGAGAAGAGGAATTTAGGAAAGAGCCAGTCAAGATCACATGAAAACACTGAGAGAAAAGAGCTACATAGAAACCAAAGAGACAGAGCTAAAAAAAATAATGTATTTTCTGACATTTGGAACCATGACTGATAAGAATAGTGAGAAAATAAATTTCTGTTGTTAACACATTCATTATGTGATCTTTTAATATAGTCACATTCTTAGCATTAACACCATTACTAAAATGATGGTTTCTACAAAGGAATTCAGCTTTGAAATAGACTTTGGCAACTACTGTTAGCATCAGGATCATGAGAGTACTGTGTTGGCTAATTTCATAATCAGCTTGACAGGGTAAAATTGAGAACAGGTGCAACACTTTCTTTTTGTATTTCTGGGTGAAAAAAACTCGGGAAAATAAAGGGAGATCTGAAGGACAAAAATGTCATGAGCAATAGAGAAGATAAAAAAATAAGATGGGAATATAAACCAAACTGTAAACATATAACCATAGTATTAAATGTGAAAAAAAATCAAAGAATCCAATCAAAAAGCAGAGGTTAAGAAATTACACTTAAAATTATCATTCAACTTATGCAATCCATAGCAATTAGGATTCAGCAATTTAAAAAGACAGAATAGCCAAAAATGGGTAAATAATTATCATGCAAATACCAACCATACGAATGAAAAAAGACTATACAAATGTCAAAAATAGACTTTAGGACAGCAAGAAAAAAATGTTACTATAAATAGATAGGAACTTTTTAAAATTTCAAATATGTTAAGCTAGCAAGAAGATAAAACAATTGTAATCATTCATAGACTATATAACATAGCCCTTAATACACAAAGCCAAAACTGGTAAATAAGTAGAGAATAATTATGGATTTTACCATATCCCTTTTAATAATGGGGACAATATCTAGTCAGAAGATTAATAAATATATAAAATATATAATGCCTTAAATGAACTAGACTCAACAAACATTTGACATACTCCTCTGAAACACACATAGAACATGCTCCGCTATAGACCATAATGTAGATCACAAAACAATTCTCAATAAATATAAAATGATAGAAATATTAAAAATTATATTCACTGATTCACAAGAAATGAAGCTTAAAGTCAATACCAGACAAACATGAAGAGACTCAATGTGGAGAAGTAGAATAATACTTTCCTAAATAACAAATAAAGATTTAAAAAGGGAAAAATATTAAAAGTATGATTAAAATGAAATTATAGCATAATATACAATGCCCTTAATGAACTAACAATGTACCTAATGAGAAATTGAAAGTTGTTAAGGGTACTTATTAAAAGAAATATTCTATCTATATAATGACAGTAGTCAAAGAAAAAGAGGCCAACAACTTAAGAAGAAGAACAACTGAGCATTTCAAGACAGGGGAGCTAAGAGGAGCAGGATGGATGAAAGGGAGGGCAAAATGATATAACTATTTCAATTCAAAATTAAAATTTGAAGTCAATACTTCAACCTAACCCCTTAAGACATTAGAGAAAAATATGTTAAACCTAAATAATGGAGATGAAAAGAATATCTTAAGATTATAGGAGAAATTAATGAAAAAGAATAGAAAAACAGGTACCAATGAATAAAATAAAAACTGGTTCTTTAACAAAATCCAAACAATAATAAATGAGAATAAGATATAAATGAATGAATTCAATGTATGTATTTAACTATTCCACTTTTCAGGAACACAGAAACACCAGGATATTTTCCATATAGGCCTATTATGAATAAAGCTCATATAGCAATTTTTTTTACAAATAAAATATAATGTTCAAACAATGAAAAATTTTCCTCTATAGTCATAAAGTAGGAAGGGAAGAGTGATTTAGAATAGTAATGTCTGTCTGTTTATTCAGTGAGACCATATAGTCACCAAGTGACTCAGCAATTAGCTCCAGATTTTACCCAATTAAAGTAAGAATGCATGTCCACACAAAAAGTTTTCATGGATGTTTAAATCAGTAATATTCATAATAACCAAAAATCAGGAACAACCTTTCTATCCTCAGTGGAGAAATCCTTCAGTATTACATCCATTCTATAGAATATTTTAAATACACACACACACATATATATGCATATACACACATACATATACATACATACACATCATGAGTGGATCTTGACATATTTTCCATGTGAATTGCCATGTTTTCATGAATGTGAAATCCCAAAGTAGGGAGAAGTATTCATAGAAAGTCAATATGCTCTTGTAGCTGGGGATGAGAATGGGAAGGTAGATGTGTGTAGCAGTGAAAGCTAGAGGATACAGGGCTTCTTTCTGATGTGATGAGGTATCATAGTTGACTGCTGTGATGATTTCACATATATGTGTCCATACTAAAAACCATTGAAACACTCTTAAAGAATGAATTCAATAGTATGCACAATGTGTCCCCACAAAACTGTTTTTGATACAAGTGTAGGAAATGGTTTGAATTGCCCATCACAAAGTAAAGACTATTTCTATTTCATCATGTGCTCTACTTCAGAAAAACTCTTCAGTAGTAGACTGCTAAAAACTATGACTTCATTGTCCTGAGATATGTAACAATGATTAAAAAAATGTTCAATATTTATTCTTTTATACTGGGTAACAGTTGACACTTAGGATACAGTCAAAATAAAAGATAAAAATTGGTGAATAGATTGGAAGATATTTGCCACCTTCATACTTGGATTCTAATAGAGAAAGAAAAATAAGAAAAAAAATCAAATATAATGAATGTGTCAGTGAAGTCACTTTGATTCTCATGAGTACTATGAAAATGGAAATATTGTGATGGGAATATTAATGAGGAAAAGATTTCTTTAAAGGGCAGTTAGAGAAGTACTCTCCAAAACAAAGGGGTTTTAAGACATTAGCCCCACAAAAGACATGGAAACACTTGCTTGAAGTCAAGTACAACAGACTAAAGAAAAATACATGTCCATTTTGATTCCTTTGTTCCCTTTGTTTCTCCTGCACACAACTTCCTAAGTGGGTCACTGATCTCAATTCCATCTTCATTTCAACTTGAGTTCCAATCAATATTTCCATCTCTTCACTGAACTCAGTTTTTAAATCCTGAATTGTCTTCACCAAATAATACAGTCATATACATTTGTCCTTCTTTTTTTTTTTTTTTTTTTTTTTTTTTTTTTTTTTTTTTTTTTAATTTTATTTTATTTTTTTAATTTACATTCCAAATCACTTCCCCTTTCCCGTTTCCTCCCTCCCCGAAAGTCCCATAAGCCCCCTTCCCTCCCTCTTTTCTCCGTTCAACCCCCTCTCATTACTCTGTCCTGGCGTTCCCCTACATCCAGTCTTTCCAGGACCAGGGGTCTCTCCTTCCATCTTTTTAGAAATCTATTGATATGCTGATTGTGTCTAGGGTATTCTGAGATTCTGGGTCAATATCCCCTTATCAGTGACTTCATACCATGTGTGATCTTTTGTGATTGGGTTACCTCACTAAGGATGATATTTTCAAGTTCTGACCATTTGCCTAGGAATTTCGTGAATTCATTGTTTTTAATTGCAGAGTAGTATTCCATTGTGTAAATATACCACATCTTCTGAATCCATTCCTCCGTTGAGGGACATCTGGGTTCTTTCCAGCTTCTGGCTATTATAAATAAGGCTGCTATGAATATAGTGGAGCATGTGTCCTTATTGCATGCAGGTAAAGTCTCTGGGTATATGCCCAGGAGTGGTATAGCCGGATCCTCCGGAAGTGTCATGCCCAGTTTTCTGAGGAGCCGCCAGACTGCTTTCCAGAGTGGTTGTACCAGCCTGCAATTCCACCAGCAGTGGAGGAGTGTTCCTCTTTCTCCACATCCTCGCCAACAACTGCTGTCTCCTGTGTTTTTGATCTTAGCCATCCTGACTGGTGTGAGATGGAATCTCAGGGTTGTTTTGATTTGCATTTCCCTAATGACTAAGGATGATGAACATCTCTTTAGGTGCTTCTCAGCCATTAGATATTCTTCAGGTGAGAACTCTTTGTGTAGCTCTGTACCCCATTTTTTAATAGGGTTACTTGCCTCTCTGGAGTTTAACTTCTTGAGTTCTTTGTATATCTTGGATATTAGCCCTCTGTCGGATGTAAGGTTGGTAAAGATCATTTCCCAGTTAGTTGGTTGCCGCTTTGTCTTTTTGACGGTGTCTTTTGCCTTGCAAAAACTTTGTAATTTAATGAGGTCCCATTTGTCTATTCTTGATCTTAGAGCATAAGCTATTGGAGTTCTGTTCAGGAAATTCTCCCCTGTGCCCATATGTTCAAGGTTCTTCCCTAGTTTCCCTTCTATTAGTTTCAGTGTGTCTGGTTTTATGTGGAGATCTTTGATCCACTTAGAATTGAGCTTAGTGCAAGGAGATAAGGATGGGTCAATTTGCATTCTTCTGCATGTTGACCTCCAGCTGAGCCAGCACCATTTGTTGAAAAGGCTATCTTTTTTCCACTGGATGGTTTTAGCTCCTTTGTCAAAGATCAAGTGACCATAGGAGTGTGGATTCATTTCTGGGTCTTCAATTCTGTTCCATTGATCTACATGTCTGTTACTGTCCTTCTTTTACATTAATCAAACATTTATTGTTATCTTTTTTACATGTACTCTACTGTTCATTCTTGTCTTCTTTAAATTTCTTGGATTCTTTGAGAGGCTGTAAGTTGGAGAGCCCCTGGGAAGCCTACTGTGGAGGCACAACAGTATATACAATTACAAGTAATCTTAAAAGCTCTATAATATGCCAGATGACATTCTGTGTGTGTAGTTATTGTTCACATTTGCATCTTCAGAAAATCCCTAAGTTACTGAAGTTTCCTCATCTCACATGTCAGAGATCTACAAGTAGCCCAGACAACCAGGTCACTAGCAGCACTCTGTATATAAGGTCCAACTACATTCTGTCAGTTGCAAAAATGTCAATTTCCCATACATAGGTGCAAATCAATACCGCTCAGAGGTAAATCTTAGAAGGCATACCTATTTAAGGATACAAATTCCAAATATCACTTTAATAATTATTTGTGCATCAAATTTCATCTAGACTTCTAGTCAAAAAGTTTCTCTTCAGTCAATAAATTCTTTGATACTAATTTGCTTTTACAGATTGAAACATTCCTCCTGTGTAGCTCAACCTTAAGTCGATATGACAAGGAAATGTACCCTGTAGCTACAGTAATCCTTCTATTGTGACTCAGACACACCATGAAAGGGTACAAAAAGCTTCTAGCTAATATCATCATTTCATGTCTTCCTTTCCCACATCTTCTCTTGCTATTTCTTTCCCTTTCTCCTCTCAAGTAAATGAAATACAACTTGAAAAGTACATTTGTTTCTTCTTTTTTCCTGCATCTTCAGCTGAGAAATAGCCACTGGTAAGTTGAGCTCTTTCTCTACTTACTTTTTGTTATGTCCAAGGGCAGCTTGACAGGTGTGGGGGTATTTAAACTTACCAGTTACAGTTCATCAGTGAAGAAAGTCAAGTCAGGGGAGCAAGGCAGGAAACTGAAGGAACTGAAAAAGAAATGATGGACAAATGCTACTCACTAGCTAGCTCCAAGTTGTTATTCAGCTACCATTCTTATCTCACCCATGACTGCCTGTCCAAATGTGCCACTGCTCCATGGTCTGGACACTCCCAACTCAATCAACAATCAAGAAAACACAGGAGAGATATGCCCACAGGCCAATATGATGGAGACAATTTCTCATTTAGTATTCTGTCTTCCAAGTATACCAAATAACAATCAAACCTACCATTTACAACTTAGCATCTTTGTAGCTTCACTCTTTATTGTAATGTTTGAATAACCAGATTTGCTATAGTTGTAAACTTTTAGACCCCCAGTTTTTATTCATCGGCTACTGACTTCTGCCTTGTAAACATTGTATGGATAGGGAAATATTTTGGGCACATTGTCTTTCTCCAAGAATATTCTAAACTGGGGATAATGGAAAGCATTTTAAATTCTATTAAAATGTAACAATACAGATAATAAGTAAACTTAAGGCCATTTTGATTAAGTTTTTGTCTTTGATCTTTTATAAAACTATGTACTTTCCCATGGTATAAAGTTAACATAAAAAGATGATATAATGAGTTGCCTTTTAATTCTCATATTCAGACAGGCTACCATAATCATGTAGACAAACTGTGGAACCTAGGAAAGTTTTTGCCATAACTATGACTCCACTTCACTAACAGTGTTAAATATTAATGCCCTCTTTTGCTGATACAGGCTTTAATAGTGGAGAATAAAGTATGGAACGGAATGCTAAAGTACAGGATAATAGGAAACTGGCAGAAGAAATAAGTGGAATGCCACATGCCAGAAAAGGCATGAATTTCTTAACAACTTGCTGGACTCAATATTTTTTGTTGTCACTGTTCAAATTGTTTTACACAAGGAATTTCATTTGATATTCATAATATGAATAAACTCAAACATATAGGACAAGGAAGTATCCCTTTACCAACAATATTTTCATGTTTATGTTGAAACACATAGGAGTCATTCTCTGTCATGAATTTTATGAAGAAAAATAGTGATTTTTTTTTCTTCTGATATTCAAGATGGTCATAGAGATTACATGTTTAACATTTAACTAGTATAGATTTATGCCTCACCTAGACTATTATAAATGTATGAACTTCTCCTAAAAAGCAATTTCTATTTGCAGTTAATCAAATGAGTTATTTCTTTAAGATAGTATCCTAGCAACTTCAAACAGAAGAAGTCCCTGCTGATATTAAAATGAGATTTGTTTATCAGGTTTCCAAATCTAACTTGTAAGTGTGTTTCAAACTGTCACTTTACTCAAACAATGATCAATTTTTTTATTATAAGGTCATAAGAATCATCTTTCCACAATTTCTAATTTCAATTTTTCTGTTGAAAAAAATGGAACTTAGATAGTCTTTTAAATAAATCAGGTTCATTAACGGTAATTTTAATAAAACTCTCACATTCAAATTGATTACCAATAACAAATCTTTAGATAGAGGTTTTATTATCAAATAGGGTTGACAAAAGAAAAATTCGACGTTTTCTCCCCAATCTTAATGCACAATCTAATCTACAGTCCAGCATCAATATTCAATGAAAACAGTATGAGTCAGTGCTATAACCCTCAGTTCTACCGGAGTCTAGTTCATTCTGAATATACCATAAATGTAAGTGTCTACTAACTTTTATAGACAGTCTTCAGAACATACCATGAACTAGAGAGGAGGTCTTCATTCTACTCCCTCTAATATGGGACACAAGAATCATATCCATAAATAGGATGAGACCAGAGGAGGGAAGAGGAAGCCTTGTGATTAAACACAAATTTGAGTGTTGACCTCTCAGGAAATTATTCAACACATATTATAAAATAAAAAACTGAATGAGGGTGCTTTTAATATGGCCTTATAGAGAACACATCGAGATCTTCAAAGGAAAAGATATCATTTTCTTTTGCAATTTGCAACGACACAGAGTTTTATACTTCTGAAGTAAATCTTATAATTCATTATTGAAACATTACAACCAAGGCAAGGTGTATACAAGGAATACTTGCAAAGCTTTATACCTGTAAATTTCCACTGTCAATTTTAATAGGGGATTATTACCCTATAGCTTTTTCTTAAAACAATGTCTTACTCAGAAGCTGATGCTAGCCTGAAAATTACCAAGTTGTACTTGAATTCATGGTCTTCCTGCCTCAGGCTCTCAAACGCTGGAATTACAAGTATGACCCATCATGCCATCTTCTTACAGCTAGTGTATATAGATTGATGATTTTCTACCATCTTCCTTACCACTTCACCTGGATTAGTTACCACAGGAAAAAATAGGTTAGGATAAGAACAACGCTAAACCTCACAGATACTGGGAATAAGTACAAACTGAGGAAACTCAATTCAGCATAAAAATAAAAGGGATCATCTACCTGTGACCAATACTAAAAACAATAACGGAAATACCATGTAACCTAAAAAGGCAGTTCACAATAAGGGCTAGATACTCCTTAGACACATTTACTCATAGAAGTTTCCCCTGACAGTCTGCTAAGTAAAAGCTATTGTTCCCAATTTACATGAATAGAGTGAACTTTATGCAGGCTATGCAACTTTTCCAGTGTTAGCCAGATGAGTGACAGAGGTTGAGCCCAAGGCATGCCTCCATTCTTGTAAGTTTGTGGGCTTAGGCCTGATGTCACATTACCTTTCATCTAGCCAATTCCTTCAGCAATGTCTGGTTATGGGAGCCAGAAATTCTTAGAAGGTTACATTCTTACAAACAGAAGCAATGATTCTATGTATATAACATGCTTCATCACATGTATACATAGAGTAGTGATTATATCACATCATATTTTATATGTACATCACTTCAAAAATACTAGAAGCAAAAGTAAATTTCCATATTCAAATATCATATCAATTTGAGGGTACATCGGACACATTGGGTAGTATTAGCTTTCATTGTCTACAGTAGAACCCTACCACCATTAACAGCCAAACTTCTCTTGCCTTAATAGTAAGGTGGCTATTAATTCTCCTCAGGGTACAAAAAGTTTAGATGTACAGAGTTCAGAGTGATGCACTAGTTCTGCAGACAGTAAGGAGACCAGTTTATTATAACTTCATTAATTTTTTTGTTTGGTTTGGTTTTATATCTATAGTTTCAGGCTATTTGTCAGACTCTTCTGAGTCTGTACATACATGGAAAGCTGCACAAACACATTGTATTGTCAAATAGATACACGTACATAAATATTTACTGTAGAGCCTGTTTATGTAAGCCCCTGGGTGGAGCATCTCAGAGAACGGTTATGCCAGGCTCAACCTGAAGGAAAGGACATCCAAAGGCTGCCCCACCTTGGGATCCATCCCACATGCAGGTGTCAAACCCTGACACTATTGCTGATGCCAAGATGTACTTGCAAACAAGAGCCTGATATGGCTGTTCTCTGAGAAGCTCTGCTAGCACCTGATTGAGACAGATGCAAATACTTGCAGTAACTATTGTACTAATCCAGGGATCCCAATGGAAGAGTTAGGGGAAGGACGGAGGGAGCTCAAGAGGATTGCAACCCCATATGAAGAACAACAGTAGCCACTAACCGGAACTCTCACAGATCCCAGGGACTGAACCACCAATCAAAGAACATACATGGTCTTGTCTGTTTCTCCTCCACTCCAAGCTACATATGTAGAAGAGGCCTGCCTTGTCGAGGCTTAGTGGGAGGGATGCCCTTGTTCCTGTGTAAGCTTTATGCTCCAGAAAAAGGGGATGCTAGAGTGGTGAGGCAGGAGTGGGTGGGTGGGTAGAGGAGCACCTCCCTAAAGGGGTAGGGGGCTCATGGAGGGGGACCAGGAAGCAGAGATACCATTTGGAATGTAATTGAATAAAATAAATAAAATTAAAAACAATAGAGGAAGCTTCCTAATATACATCTGTGCACATAGATGTCTGTCCTCAAGAGTATTCTGGTATGAACTATGAATTGAAAATTGATGAATATAGATTCCAGCTGTGTTTATATGGTGCCACATGTCAGGATGTTCTAAGGCTTACTTCTATGACTATGCACCTGGATTCCTTGGAGATTACTGTGATGGTCTCAACTTTGATGTATGTATCAGTCAACCATGTCTCCATGGAGGTTTCTGTGTAGATAGAGGAAACAACTACAACTGTAGCTACACAGGTAGTGCATCCACAGGGATACACTGTGAGACTTTGGTGCCACTTTGTTGGTCAAATCCACGTCACAATGATGCATGTAAAGACACTGTTGACAGCTCTATTTTTCACTGCTATCCTGCATACACAGGTGTCCTGTGTGAGATAGACTTAATGAATACAGTAGCAACCCTGCCAATTTGGGAGAGGGGCTTGTGCCTAGCTATTCTCAGAGGATCTATACAGAAGGCCTGCCTTCCTCCTTTAACTACCTTGGAACATCAGGCTATGTTTGATCTGTCAGCTGGATTCACAGACAAGAGCCTGGCATAACCGTTCTCTGAGATGCTCCACCCAGGGGCTTACATAAACAGGCACAGAAATCCACAGATAAATGTTATAGGAAGCTCAGAAAGTCTTGTGGAAGATTTGGAGGGAAGGATTGGGGAGCCCAGAGAGGATAGGGACTCCATGAGAAGGCTAACAGAGTCATCTAACCTGGATCCTTGGGGACATCCAGAGAGCAAACTACCAACTAAAGGTCATAGATGGTCTGGACCTATCCCCCCCCAGGGCTCGTATGCTGAAGACATACAGCTTGATCTTTATGCTGGTTCTCCAACTACTAGAGCAGGGGCTTATCCTGACTCTGCTGCCAGCCTCTGTTAAAATCTGAGTTAAAATCTGGTTACCTGATAACAGGACAACCATGCCCTTACTAGACACCAGAGCCTAACAGATGGAGAGCCCAGCCTCAGGAATAGGCTACTTCTTTTGGAATTATTGGCCCATGAAATTTTCAAAACACCCAGATATTAAAAGATACTGTCAATGTTCCTGGTTACTCTTTAGAACTTATTTTAAGACCATATTGCTGAAGACATCACATAATTGAATCTTACAGCATGTAAAAATCAAGATGGTTCTGAGCTGGAAGCTTCATTCTAACTAACTCATTTTGCTGAAAACTGTGTGCATGTCACCAGAGGAAAAATAAAACATCAATAACACCATTGCAAAACACCTGAGCTATAATACTGGTTATAAGACAGACCCAGTGTATTTAATGCCTGCTCAACAATATGAAAATCATACTATTACAAGTCTGAAATTATAGCTAGAAAAGGTCATAGGGCCTTAGAGAGTACTTGATACTATTATTTTGCTAAATAAACAGACTAGTAAGCCAACTTCTATTAACACATAATTATACCTACAAATAAAGGCACCTCCCATCCCCATCTATTTGCAGTAGATGATAATCAACTCGAAGACTCACCAAGTGGACAAGATACAGAGAAAGAGAGACTGTGGAATATTCAGCCATAAAGGAACATATGTACTATTCTCTTCTTCCAAAGACTCAGGGATCTTTGAAGAAAAGGGACCAGAAAGAGTGTAAGCGTCAAAATCAGTAGATTACTACAAAAAAAAAATCTTATAGATAAGTCAGGACAGCTGCACATATGAATTCATAGCACAATGGCAGAATGTTCATGTCTTGTCCATTCCCAAAATGGACCAAATAGCAATATGGAGAGGTAGTTGGGCATGAAGCTTCTCCCCTAACCAAGGATCTATGTGCAGTTGATGGCTGCTAGGAAAGGAAAGGTCAGTTTTCTCTAAAAGTGCAGCTCCTGATAAGATTATCATGGTCCAGTGGAAGACCAGACCTCCAGGAATATCTGAGCAGCACAAACTGGCCTTGACATGACAAAAAAGGTATAGCATTAGACAGAAAGGGAGGTTCTGAAAAGAGTTGGGGCAGGGAAGACCAATATAATCAAAACTCAATGTGCAAAATTTCAAAAAACCAACAAATAAATAATTTTTTTTACCATTATACTAGTTTATCTTTGAATTTATTAGCATTTGTTAAGATACATAGTTGATATAAAGTCTTTCTTTTTTCTTTTTTTTTTTTAGTTTCAGTACAAAGAGAGTTTAATATAATTAGATGAAGAAATTATAAATGTACACAATTATATATTATACCTGAAGAAATGCAAAATGCTGTGGCACTGGTATAAAACATAATATTAAATTTACTAGCATAGATAAATTTTAATTTTTAACTAAATTTACATGGATATTCCTTCTTTTTTATATTATTTATTTTATTTTATTTTTTTAATTTACATTCCAAATCACTTCCCCTTTCGCGTTTCCTCCCTCCCCGAAAGTCCCATAAGCCCCCTTCCCTCCCTCTTTTCTCCATTCAACCCCCTCTCGTTACTCTGTCTTGGCGTTCCCCTACATCCAGTCTTTCCAGGACCAGGGATCTCTCCTACCATCTTTTTAGAAATCTATTGATATGCGGATTGTGTCTAGGGTATTCCGAGATTCTGGGTCAATATCCCCTTATCAGTGACTGCATACCATGTGTGTTCTTTTGTGATTGGGTTACCTCACTAAGGATGATATTTTCAAGATCTGACCATTTGCCTAGGAATTTCGTGAATTCATTGTTTTTAATTGCAGAGTAGTATTCCATTGTGTAGATATACCACATCTTCTGAATCCATTCCTCCGTTGAGGGACATCTGGGTTATTTCCAGCTTCTGGCTATTATAAATAAGGCTGCTATGAACATAGTGGAGCATGTGTCCTTATTGCATGCAGGTAAAGTCTCTGGGTATATGCCCAGGAGTGGTATAGCCGGATCCTCCGGGAGTGTCATGCCCAGTTTTCCGAGGAACCGCCAGACTGCTTTCCAGAGTGGTTGTACCAGCTTGCAATTCCACCAGCAGTGGAGGAGTGTTCCTCTTTCTCCACATCCTCACCAACAACTGCTGTCTCCTGTGTTTTTGATCTTAGCCATCCTGACTGGTGTGAGATGGAATCTCAGGGTTGTTTTGATTTGCATTTCCCTAATGACTAAGGATGATGAACACCTCTTTAGGTGCTTCTCAGCCATTAGATATTCTTCAGGTGAGAACTCTTTGTGTAGCTCTGTACCCCATTTTTCAATAGGGTTACTTGCCTCTCTGGAGTTTAACTTCTTGAGTTCTTTGTATATATTGGATATTAGTCCTCTGTCGGATGTAAGGTTGGTAAAGATCATTTCCCAGTTAGTTGGTTGCCGCTTTGTCTTTTTGACAGTGTCTTTTGCCTTGCAAAAACTTTGTAATTTAATGAGGTCCCATTTGTCTATTCTTGATCTTAGAGCATAAGCTATTGGAGTTCTGTTCAGGAAATTCTCCCCTGTGCCCATATGTTCAAGGTTCTTCCTTAGTTTCCCTTCTATTAGTTTCAGTGTGTCTGGTTTTATGTGGAGATCTTTGATCCACTTAGAATTGAGCTTAGTGCAAGGAGATAAGGATGGGTCAATTTGCATTCTTCTGCATGTTGACCTCCAGCTGAGCCAGCACCATTTGTTGAAAAGGCTATCTTTTTTCCACTGGATGGTTTTAGCTCCTTTGTCAAAGATCAAGTGACCATAGGAGTGTGGATTCATTTCTGGGTCTTCAATTCTGTTCCATTGATCTACATGTCTGTTACTGTACCAATATCATGCAGTTTTTAAAACTATTGCTCTGTAGTACAGCTTGAGGTCCGGGATACTGATTCACCCAGAGGTTCTTTTACTCTTGAGAATAGTTTTAGCTATTCTGGGTTTTCTGTTATTCCAGATGAATTTTTGAATTGCTCTTTCTTACTCTATGAAGAATTGAGTTGGGATTTTGATGGGGATTGCATTGAATCTGTGTATTACTTTTGGTAAGATGCTCATTTTTACTATATTAATCCTGCCAATCCATGAGCATGGCAGATTTTTCCATCTTCTGAGGTCTTCTTCAATTTCTTTCTTCAGAGATTTGAAGTTCTTCTCATACAGATCTTTCACTTGTTTGGTTAGAGTCACGCCAAGATACTTAATATGGTTTGTGGCTATCGTGAAGGGTATTATTTCTCTTACTTCTTTCTCAGCCTGCTTATCCTTTGAGTATAGGAAGGCTTCTGACTTGCTTGAGTTGATTTTATATCCGGCCACTTTGCTGAAGTCGTTTATCAGCTGTAGGAGTTCTCTAGTGGAGTTCTTTGGGTCGCTTAAGTATACTATCATATCGTCTGCAAATAGTGATAGTTTGACTTCTTCCTTTCCAATTTGTATCCCTTTGACCTCTTTTTGTTGTCTAATTGCTCTAGCTAGAACTTCAAGTACTATATTGAAAAGATATGGAGAGAGAGGGCAGCCTTGTCTAGTCCCTGATTTTAGTGGGATTGCTTCAAGTTTCTCTCCATTTAGATTGATGCTGGCTACCGGTTTGCTGTAAATTGCTTTTACTATGTTTAGATATGGGCCTTGAATTCCTGATCTTTCCAAGACCTTTAGCATGAAAGGATGCTGAATTTTGTCAAATGCTTTCTCAGCATCTAATGAGATGACCATGTGGTTTTTTTCTTTAGATTGTTTATGTAGTGGATTACATTGATGGATTTCCTTATATTGAACCATCCCTGCATCCCTGGGATGAAGCCTACTTGATCGTAGTGAATGATCGTTTTGATGTGTTCTTGGATTCGGTTGGCAAGAATTTTATTGAGTATTTTTGCATCGATATTCATAAGAGAGATTGGCCTGAGATTCTCTTTCTTTGTCGGATCTTTGTGTGCTTTTGGTATTAGTGTAATTGTGGCTTCATAGAACGAGTTGGGTAGTGTTCTTTCTGTTTCTATTTTGTGGAACAGTTTGAAGAGTATTGGTGTTAGGTCTTCTTTGAAGGTCTGATAGAATTCTGCACTAAAACCATCTGGACCTGTGCTTTTTTTGGTTGGAAGACTTCCAATGACAACTTCTATTTTTTCAGGGGTTATGGGACGGTTTAGATGGTCTATTTCATCCTGATTTAATTTTGGTACTTGGTATCTGTCAAGGAAATTGTCCATTTCCTCAAGATTTTCTAGTTGTGTTGAATACAGGTTTTTGTAGTAGGATCTGATGATTTTTTGAATTTCCTCAGTTTCTGTTGTTATCTCTCCCTTTTCGTTTCTGATTTTATTAATTTGGATACTATCTCTGTGCTCTCTGGTTAGTCTCGCTAAGGGCTTATCTATCTTGTTGATTTTCTCAAAGAACCAACTCCTCGTTTTGTTGATTCTTTGTATGGTTTTATTTGTTTCTACTTGATTGATTTCAGCCCTGAGTTTGATGATTTCCTGCCTTCTACTCCTCTTTGGTGTATTTGCTTCTTTTTGTTCCAGGGCTTTCAGGTGTGCCATTAAGCTGTTAGTGTATGCTGTCTCCCGTTTCTTTTTGGCGGCACTCAGGGCTATGAATTTTCCTCTTAGCACTGCTTTCATTGTGTCCCATAAATTAGGGTATGTTGTGCCTTCATTTTCATTAACTTTCAAAAAGTCTTTGATTTCTTTCTTTATTTCCACCTTGACCAAGCTATCATTGAGTAGAGCATTGTTCAGCCTCCATGTGTACGTGGGTTTTCTTTTGTTTTTGTTGCCATTGAAGACCACCCTTATTCCATAGTGATCTGATAGGAGGCATGGGATTAGTTCTATCTTCTTGTATCTGTTGAGGTCTGATTTGTGACCAATTATATGTTCAATTTTGGAGAAGGTACCATGAGGAGCTGAGAAGAAGGTGTATTCTTTAGCTCTAGGATGAAATGTTCTATATATATCAGTTAGTTCCATTTGGTCCAAGGCTTCAATTAGATTCACTGTGTCCCTGTTTAGTTTCTGCTTTCCTGAACGATCCATTTCAGAGAGCGGGGTGTTGAAGTCACCCACTATTATTGTGTGCGGTGCGATGTGTGCTTTGAGTTTTAGTAAAGTTTCTTTTACGAATGAGGGTGCCCTTGCATTTGGAGCATAGATATTCAGAATTGAGAGTTCTTGATGGTGGATTTTTCCCTTGATCAGTATGTAGTGTCCTTCTGTGTCTTTTTTGATGACTTTAGGTTGAAAATCAATTTTATCCGATATTAGGATGGCTACTCCACCTCGTTTCTTGGGGCCATTTGCTTGTAAAATTGTTTTCCAGCCTTTTACTCTGAGGTAGTGTTTGTCTTTGACACTGAGGTGCGTTTCCTGCATGCAGCAAAATGCTGGGTCCTGTTTACGTATCCATTCTGCTAGTCTATGTCTTTTAATTGGGGAATTGAGACCATTGATATTAAGAGAGATTAAGGCATATTGATTATTGCCATCTGCCATTCTTGACGCTATCTTTATGTTTGAGTGGTTATCTACTTTTTGGGTTTTATTCAAGAAGGTTATTATCTCATTTTTTCCAGGGTGTTGTTTCTCTCCCTGTATTGGAGGTTTCCACCTATTATCCGTTGCAGGGCTGGATTTGTGGAAAGATATTGTGAAAATTTGGTTTTATCATGGAATATCTTGGTCTCTCCATCTATGGTGATTGAGAGTTTTGCTGGGTATAGTAGTCTAGGCTGGCATTTGTGCTTTCTTAGTGTCTGCATGAGATCTGCCCAGGATCTTCTGGCTTTCAGAGTCTCTGGTGAGAAGTCTGATGTGATTCAGATAGGTCTTCCTTTGTATGTTACTTGGCCCTTTTCTCTTACTGCTTTTAGTATTCTTTCTTTGTTTAGAACATTTGGTGTTTTGATTATTATGTGACGGTAGGTATTTCTGTTCTGGTCCAGTCTGTTTGGAGTTCTGTAGGCTTCTTGTACATTCATCGGCATCTCTCTCTTTAGGTTAGGGAAGTTTTCCTCCATAATTTTGTTGAAGATGTTTACTGGCCCTTTAAGTTGCAAATCTTCACTCTCATCTATACCTATAATCCTTAGGTTTGGTCTTCTCATTGTGTCCTGGATTTCCTGGATGTTTTGGGTTACACGTTTTTTGCATTTTGCATTTTCTTTGACTGTTGAGTCGATGCTTTCTATGGAGTCTTCAGCACCTGAGATTCTTTCTTCCATCTCTTGTATTCTATTGTTTATGTTTGCATCTATGACTCCTGATTTCTTCCCAAGGTTTTCTATCTCCAAAGTTGTCTCCCTTTGTGATTTCTTAGTTGTTTCTACTTCCTTTTTTAGTTCCTGGATGGATTTGCTGAGATCCTTCACTTGTTTGTTTGTATTTTCCTGTATTTCTTTAAGGTATTTTTGCATTGCCTCTTTCAGGATTTCTTCCTGATGACCCACGTTCTCCTGCATTTCTCTGAGTGATTTTTGTGTTTCCTCCTCATGGGAATCCATCTGTTGATCCATCGTCTCCTGCATTTCTTTAAGCAGTTCTCGTGTTTCCTTTGTAAGGGCATCTAACCGTTGATTCATTTCTTTAAGCAATTTTTGTGTTGCCTCCTTATGGGCATCCGTCTGTTGACCCATATTCTTCTGCATTTCTTTATGCCAATTTTGTGATTCCTTTGTGAGTGCATCTACCCGTTGATTCATCTCGTTAAGCGATTTTTGTGTTGTCTCCTTGTGCGCCTCCATCTTTTGATCCATGTTCTCCTGCATTTCTCTAAGCGATTTTTGTGTTTCCTTTGTAAGGGCTTCTAACCATTGATTCATGGTCTCCTGTAACTCTTTATGAGATTTATTTGTGTCCTTCTTGTGATCCTCTAATAGGATCATGAGAAGTGATTTTAAATCCAGATCTTGTCTTTCGGATGTGGTGGGGTATCCAGGACTTGCTGCTGTTGGAGACTTGGGTTCGGATGGTCCCACATTACTTTGATTTCTGTTAGTAACATTCCTACGTTTGCCTTTTGCCATCTGGATACCTCTGATGTTAGTTGGTCCTGCTGCCACTGGCTGTTGGTTGGACCTCCTGTGAGCCTGCAAAGCTATTTCTGCCCCCCTCCCCCCTGGATTGCCAGGATTCCCCTGGCACCGATTTCTGGGGCCTGCCTGCTCCTGAGTGACTTTGGAGCCCTAATGTGCCTTGCCCCAAGTGATCTTATATTGGGGAGGCCTTGCACATCTAAAGGCTCAGCCTAGTGGATTCCTGGAGCAGAGGTCGCCAAAGGGAGGCTGGTAGGCTCCTGCCCTGTGCAGGGGTGTGTGATCTCTCCTGGGGGGGAGGGGGTGTCCCTCTGCCAGGCAGAAGTCCCACAGCAGAGCTGGTGCGCTGGTTACTGCAGATCAGCCCAGCACTTGGGAGCCGCATACACACAAGCTGCTGGAAACCCAAGTGATATTATGCCTGTCTGTCTCAGAACCTGGCTGTCCCAACTTCCCAGTCACTGGAGCAAAGATGGCGGCGGGCACTCTCCGTGGCGCCGCTCACCCTGTAGACGCTATGGCCCGCCGATCTGGCACCCAGATGACCACAGCGCTGACCCGTTCTCGGGCACAGACGGAAGCCCCAACAGGCTGTGTCCCAAGTGATGTTATATCGGGGATAGGGAGCTTGGGGTACCTGTCTCTTCAGCGCAGTCTGTGGGAACAGAGGTCATGGAAGGAAAGCTGGTAGGCTCCCGCCCAGTGCGGGGTCCCTCTGCCAGGCAGAAGTCCCACAGCAGAGCTGGCGCGCTGGTTACTGCAGATCAGCCCCGCACCTGGGAGCTGCATACACACAAGCTGCCCGAGACCCGAGCGATATTATGCCTGTCTGTCTCAGAACCTGGCTGTCCCAACTTCCCAGTCACTGGAGCAAAGATGGCAGAGCGCAATCCGCACACTCTCCCAATAAATAATTTTTAAAAATTGTATCCTTTGTTAAGAGCTGTAAAAGTTAGGTCGAGTTCTTCCTCCCAGCCCCATCACAGACATAAGAATGTTACTCAAAATATATTTACAAATACGTTGGCAATTTAACTAGGCTCTTCTCTGACTAGATCTAAGTTAAAATATCCCATTTATTTTAACCTACATTCTGCCACATGGCTTGTAACCTTAGGTACTTAGGTGCTTAGGTACCATGCGTCTGTCTTCTCACATATTTCTGGGCAAATCTTTCTACTCCTGGCTCTGACCCAAATTCTTTCTGCCTTCTGGATGTCCCACTTTCTATTTCTTTACTAAGACATAGGCTTTTTAGTTGACAGATGATGTGCCAATATACTACATAAGATATTCTCTCTACAAAGAACAGATGCAAATTTTATTTTCTATTTCTTTTGAATGTATTGTGTTTGTTAATTTTTACATAAAGAACTAAACCTTGGCTGTATATTTAATAGAACAAGATGTATAATATATATTACATAATATATATATATTAAACTGTACATTTCCCATACTTTTAGCTTTTAAAACTTTTGATGTGAACTTTATACGTGATCAGTAGATATACATCACTCCTCTGTCCATTTCTTCCCATGCTCTACCCCTCCCTCCCAAATTCAGTCTCTTCTGCAATTAATATTGTTATATGTGTACGCATACACATATTCACATATCTGCACTCATCATATCCCTTAAGAAACACAAATAAGCACAAATCTCCTAATTAGCATTCAATTGTTAGTTTAATAAATAGATATCCCTCTAGTAATTTGTAACTTGGAAATATTTAGTGTGTTCTTGTGTGTGTGTGTGTGCGTGTATATATATATATATATATATATATATATATATATATTTGTTGTTTGCCAGTTTCTGTCACTGTTTTCTTAGATATTGAAACATGTCATCCTAAAGACAAATTTCATACTCAAAATAGCCTTAGGAAGTCCCTGAAACTGACCAGATTCTCTAGGACCTTCACTACTACTTACTGCCAGAGTAAGTACTAAATCCTGAGAGTCCCTCTTAGGAACGAGGGGCTAAGCTGTAAAGAAGAGTATGAGATCAGACCAGCTGCCTGGAAGTAGCAGAACCAATAGAGCTTACTGGAAGAGGTTTAGACTGTCTGAATTACTTGGAAAGAACATAGTCCCAACCTTTTGAGCTGTCTGAAGGTTGTAAACTATACACCAGGTTCCAAGCTTTATGTACCCTATGTTGGGGTGAGCTTTGGCAATACAGCTGTCTTTGCATCATTTCTGCTTCTATATGGAACCTCTTACCCATACTCCTGTAAGTGACTCTCAGTAAAACTTATTGGTTCAATAAGTTGGATTTGTTGGTTTCTATACTTTGGTCTGTTGACAGTTTACTATCTGGGTTGAGCAGATGTTTGTGTTGTGTTTCCCTATAAAAAGTTTTGAGTGTCACATTACACCCTGTTCCAAGACAATCTTTTAGTCTTCCATGTTGCATATTTCAGGATAGCTGGCCCTTGAGCTTCCAGGTAATTCTGTCTCTGAGTCACATCTCACTTTGAGAATGCTGAGATTATAGATGCAGAGATATGAGCCACATCACACTGCATCTTTTATGTGGGTCCTGAGTATTGAACTCAAAATATTTTCTTTTTCCATTAATCCATTACCCTGATATATAAATACAAGCATTTAAATTTTAAATTGTTATTTTAATATGAAATATAAATGTGATTCAAGTTTAAAGGCATGAATACAAAAGAACTCAAACTATTAGATATCACATTTGTCAAACTCATTGCATTTATATGCCTTTGTTCCCTGGTCACCACAAATTTTCGAACTCTACTTCAACAGTGAATAGCCACAATTAGCGTTCTCATCTCATGTTTCATGTCTTCTTTGTTTTCTTCATTAACATGTTCTCTGTGATATAAAACTCTATTTTCTACCTCTATTAGCTAAAATATGTCAAAAAATACATTCTTGTGAGGTATATTTAATCTAGCTATCATAAAATATTCTCTCTCTCTTCCCTCTCTCCATCTCCTTCTCCCTTTCTCTATCCTCATTTATCTGTCTTCTGACACTCCTTTGAAAGGAAACCACATATCCACTTGGCACTCCTATTCCATATGTGCACTAACTTTGTGTTCGTTCAATACTCACCTATGGTTTTTGTTTACTCTTGCACCTTATAATTTTCACATTTCTAAAACATGCTTAAGTAAACATTTAGTGAGTCTTCATGGCATAGGAATGTATATAACTATAAGTAATAGTAGATTTAGACTATGGTTTTTCTAACATTTAATTGTTACATAATTGAAAGGGCCATCTCAAAAGAGAGGCATAAACCTTACTGTCACACAACACCTGAAGCCACCTAGCAAAAATGTAACAAATGATTATGCTAAGTATAAGGTCAATTGTTTTCCAAACATCCTTTCTCACTGAAATATTTGTAGGAGTACAAAGAAAATTGACATAGAAAACAACCCCACTACCATAAAGCTAATGAAAACTTCACATTTTTTATTGGATACTAGGCTATTTGGTGAAATTATGTTAGGCTCTCGAAGTGATGTCCCTCTGTAAAATATTTAATACTAATAATGTATTAATTTTCAGAGCTATTATGGACACAGGGAGGAGAAGCAGAGTGCTATTAAACAAAGGTAATTATCACACTGACTTTTATTGCTTTTAAGAGAATTTAAAACTTAACATTTCATGTATCTCATTATATACATTGATGAAAAAAGATTAAAAAAATGCAAAGACCTCTGAGAAAAGTTAAGTAAAAACATGTCTATTGTTCTGAAATAGTATAGTGAAGTAGTACATGAAAACAATTGAAAGACTATGAAATACTTAATTGAGAGCATTGTTCATACTTAAGAACAAATTATTGTAATATAATTTTAAATGCTCAGGTTTTCTAAATCTACCTTTGCTTAAACTAATTTTTCTCTGTAAGTTTAATGAAGTTTTAAATTATTATTATAATATCAAGACATGCTAAGATTGGGGACTCATTTTTTTTTTTTGAACATCACTATTTTTGAACCAGGGATAAAAATGAAAAAAAAATGTTGGAGGCCATTTGAAATGAAATATTCACGAAATATACCAAAGTAGGTGAATGAAAAAGAGACTCATGTCACAGGAGTGTGCTGTATGAGACATTTCTCTTTAGTTCTCCCTGACAGTAGCATGTCGCTTTAATGAGGAGTGAGATGTTTCTGGTTTGATAGTTGACATTTCTATGAAGCAAAATAGAAGAGTTAAGGCTAAGGAAAGAACAGTTACAGCTTTGAAGATCTGAAAACACTACTGGGAAAGAGGAAACTAATAATGAAACTAGCTAAATTCAATTTACAAAGAGACTTAGAAGAGCACACAGGACAAGCTGTTGTCTCATTTTCATTTTAAAATTGGAAAACAATAGCATTAACATGGTTATTAAGAGAAAAAATAGCTTGTTTATATTATTGCAAAGCCCTCTAACAAACTGGTATTTTTAATAATAAAACAATGGTTTAGGATGGAATCATATATTAATTGATCTCTAGAATGTTTTTATCTTTACTGCATCAATTTTTATGGAGATATCTAATGTTTTGAAAAATTGTATAATTGTGCTGCAATTACATGCGCAATAAACCAAAACAGTAAAGATTTAGTCTAGACATTTAACACTGCTTGATGTGAGAATTTCATCAGATTGTAGAAAATAGGATATTCAGAAGTTAGGACAGGAATCTTGGTGTAGACAGTAAGTACATGAACTTAACAGGGTAATCAGTCTCTAACTTCATAAAACTGATAAGGAAAATTAAGATAGTAACACTGAGCCTGGCTGTATAATATCTACGTCTCATATATAATAAAATTCATACACTATAGTGGTTAAGTAATATAAATTTATGTTTCCTTCTTCCTTTCTGTTTCTGTCCCACAGATATGTTTTAAATACTCAGAAACTTGAGACAACCAATGACCACTTGTTTCCCAGAAAAATAATGCACTGAGAGCAACCCACTCAAGATGGAGGAGGAGGAGGAGGAGGAAGGAAGGAAGGAAGGAAGGAAGGAAGGAAGGAAGGAAGGAAGGAAGGAAGGAAAGGAGGTAGAGATGGAGGAGGACTGTGCAATATCACTCTTGCTCAAGATGCCAATGAGGTCCTCAAGATGCAAGGTCTTTAGCTCATTTCAGTGAATGTCATGTTTATGATGGTAGATAAAACACTGAGTAGTGATGTAGAGAGAACAAGAAGTCATACTATAGGACCTATGGGGAAGAAAACAGCTGACCTGTTATTCAGAAAGAGAGATATTCTCTAAGAAATATAATAATGAGTCAAAAGTCACACTAAGGAAGGGGTGATCATTTAAATTTTGATATGAAGCAATTTATCACCTTAAAGCTATCAGTTTAATCAGACAATTAAAGACAGTCAGATGTTAAGGCGGGATGGAAAATCAACTCTCTAAAGGAATTCAGCCACCTAAAGGGCATAAAACCAAGTGGAATGAATGTCATTTAAGCCAGTCGCATTAAAATGATAATCTCTGGCCTACCCAACTCAAAGCTAACCTGACAGTTAACAAAGTGAGATGTAATTTCTATCCAGATCTTCTCCAGGATCACTGTAAAATATAATCAAGCATCAAATTGCCATGAGTTATAGATAAAAACTAATTCATAATGAAAGCAATATATTTTTTTAAAAAAATGATTTATTTACTCAGAAAATCATACATTATAATAGTATTCATAAACTATGAATAAATAGATTCTTTAAAAGGAACAAGTATGTCATAAGAGTTCATGGATAATAAGAATAAAAATACGATTACTGGTAAAGCATAGCTGGAAGAACTTGGGGGGAAGACAAAATGTGGTCCCTGCTTCTCTGGAACTGCCATTTACATAGGTGACTCTGTCTCTAATCGCCGTAAGTCCTCACACTTTTGTAAGTTCATCCTAACTTAGATGAACTCATATCCCAAACTGAAGCCTGTGTACTACTGATCTTTGGTCCTCTTGTCTAGCTTGCCATCAACAAAACCGAAGCCAACCCAAAAAACTCCACAAAGTCTGTAGATATAACACCTTCAAGATAGTGATAAAAGTGACAGACACACCAAGAGAGTTTGACTTAGAAGCAACTGAAGCATTAGTAAGAAATCATAATAAATTCTAGTAAGCACTGGCTACTCTCGCAGAGTAAGTGACTATAATTCATACACTCTTTCTAAATGGCAACCAACAGTGCCTGCCAGCTGCCCCAGTATCACTAACCTCACATGCTGGAGAGTAAGTGGTTAACTGTCAATATAACACTATTAAGATATTGCTGAATTTGCCTAGAAAGGAATTTGGTTATATAATAAATAAGCTATAGAAGCTCACAAACAGAAGGGAACTGGTCCATAATTATATTAGAAGCATCAAGAATGAGCAGCTTGGCCTTTGGAGACACATGGGCCAAGGCTTTATTAAACTCATCTATTGAAAATAGCAGGGAAGGGGGCTTATGGGACTTTCGGGGAGGGAGGAAACGGGAAAGGGGAAATGATTTGGAATGTAAATAAAAAAACTTAGAAAATAAAAAAAAAATTACAAAGAGATGATAGGCAAATAAAAAAAATAGCTTAATGTTTCATAATTTCCTTTTTTACTGATGAAAAATATTATACTGTATATGTATGTCACATATTCATGGAAGAGATGAAGATAATTATTCTGAGTGAGACAGACACAGAACGACAAGTACTTTATGTTCTGTCTCGTGTGGATGCTAGTTTTGAGTCTTTAGACATGTGTGGTTAAGAAGCATCCACAGGTGTCAGGAAAACATTAAGGAATGCTAGGAAGAGTGTGATTCAAGGGAAGGAGTTAGAATTCAGGTGATCAAAGGTGAAAAAGGAGATCATGAAACAGAAAAGATTAAATAAGGTCATATATTAGAGGTCAGCAAAATAGAGGAAGTGGTAGAAGGATAACCAAGGGTGAGACATTCGAAAATCTCATTTGCACACCAAATACTATAAAAGCTTCATATATATATATTATATATATATATATATATATAATATATATATATATATATATACACATGCACACAAGCACACACACACACACACATACACACACACACACACAAAGATTGAATGAAATTACTCTATATAAAGGACACAATGCCTATCATAAACACCACAGCCGGTCAACACCCAGTGTGAGGCTTAGGTTATCACTTTTGGAGTTGTTTTATTTGGTTTGGGTTTTTTTGGGGGGGTATTGTCTTTATTTACATTTCAAATGTCCCCTTTGTTCCCTTTCCCGCCCCCCCTTGAAGCCCCTTATCCCATCCCCCCTCCCTGCTTCTATGAGGGTGTTCCTTTGTCCACTCCTGCCTCCCCACCCTCGAATTCCCCTACACTGGGTTATCAAGCCTTCAAAGGACCAAGGGCCTCTCCTCCCATTGATGTCCTACAAGGTCATCCTCTGCTACATATGTGGGCGAAGCCATGGGTCCCTCCATGTGACCCCTTGGTTGGTGGTTTAGTCCCTGGGAACTCTGGGGATCTTGTAGGTTCATATTATTATTACTCCTGTGGGGCTGCAAACCCCTTCAGCTCCTTGGGTCCTTTCTCTAGCTCCTCCATTGGGGACCCTGTGCTCAGTCCATTGGTTGGCTATGAGCGTCCACTTTTGTATGTGTCAGGCTCTGGCAGAGCTTCTCTGGAGACAGCTATATCAGGCTCCTGTCAGCATACATTTCTTGGCATCAAAAATAGTGTCTGGGTTTGGTGACTGTATATGGGATGGATCCCCAGGTGGGACAGTCTTTCGATGCTCTGCTCCATACTTTGTCCCCGTATTTGCTCCTGTGAATATTTTATCCTCTTTCTAAGAAGGAACAAAGTATCCATACTTTGATTTTCCTTCTTGAGCTTCGTTTGGTCTGTGAACTTTTGGGATATCACTTATCCATGAGTGCATAACATGTGTGGTCTTTTGTGATTGGGTTACCTCACTCAGGATGATATTTTCTAGCTCCATCCACTTGCCTAAGAATTTTGTGAAATCATTGTTTTTAATAGCTGAGTAGTACTCCATTAGGTAAATGTACCACATTTTCTGTATTCATTCTTCTGTTGAGGGACATCTGGGTTCTTTTCCAGCTTCTGGTTATTATAAAAAGGCTGCTATGAACATAGTGGAGCATGTGTCCTTGTGATATGCTGGAGAATCTTTTGTGTATATGCCCAGGTATGGGATAGCTAAGTCCTCGGGTAATATGATGTACAATTTTGTGAGGAACCTCCAGACTGGTTTTCATTCTTATAAAGCCCAAGTGGATCAAGGACCTCCACTTAAAACCAGATACACTGAAACTAAGAGAGGAGTAAGTGAGGAAGAGCCTCGAACACATGGGCCCAGAGGAAAAGTTCCTGAGCAGAACACCAATGGCTTATGCTCTGAGATCAAGTATCAACAAATGGGACCTCATAAAATTGCAAGGCTTCTGGAAGGAAAAGGACAATGTCAATAGGACAAAATGGCAACCAACAGATTGGGAAAAGATCTTTAGCAATCATACATCCAATAGAGGGCTAATATCCATTATATACAAAAAAAAAAAAAACCTCGGAGACAGCGTTAGCTCTGGTAGCAGGAGAGGACAGGTTTGGGATGCTGAACCACGGGGAGGGACTTGGAGAAACTGGAGTGACCAGAGAGCCACTGGTCGTCAGCTGATGCTCACAGGGCCGGTACTGCCTCGTCTCCCTGCTTTGAGTTAGTGCCCCATTAAAAAGCAGCCTGTCCAGGTTAGTTCCTTTTGCTTCTCCAGCAGCTGGGTCTCGGGTTTGCTGGGTACTTGCTTTCACTGAGCAGTGCGACCGGCTCTTACTTTTATGTTTGGTTTTTCGAGACAGGGTTTCTCTGTGTAGCCCTGGCTGTCCTGGAACTTGCTCTGTAGACCAGGCTGGTCTGGAACTCAGAGATCCGTCTGCCTCTGCCTCTGAATGCTGGGATTAAAGTTGTGTGTCACTACTTTCCAGCCGCTTGCTTATATATACTTTTTAAAGATTATTTTTTTAACCTCTTCTGTATCCCGGGCTGGCCTTGAACTCAGGACCCTCTGCCCTTAGCTTCCCTGCTGACTGTCATGCCCCAACGTCATCCTATATTTTAGTTTGAATTGCCAGGAGCTTTTTCTTAGCTACAGGTATAGCCAAAGCAGGGGCTGGCAGGGAACTGGCTGTGGAAAGGGAATGTGTGGCCTGGTGAAGAAGCTGAAGGTGTTGAGGGGAGGGAAGTGTGTGCTTGCCTGGACTGGCACAGAAGGCCACGCTAGCTCAAGGCACGGCCATAGGCATGGCTGGAGCCCATGCCACCCCGGACCTCTAACATAAAGATAATACAATAAATAAAAAAACAGGAAAAAAAAAAGCCAGGCAGTGGCCAGGCAGGCGCACGCCTTTAATCCCAGCACTTGGGAGGCAGAGGCAGGCGGATTTCTGAGTTCGAGGCCAGCCTGGTCTACAGAGTGAGTTCCAGGACAGCCAGGGCTACACAGAGAAACCCTGTCTCGAAAAACCAAAAAAAAAAAAAAAAACTCAAGAAGTTAGACTCTAGAGAATCAAATAACCCTATTAAAAATGGGATACAGAGCTAAATAAAGAATTTTTAACTGAGGAATATTGAATGGCTGAGAAGCACCTAAAGAAGTGTTCAACATCCTTCATCATCAGGGAAATGGAAATCAAAACAGCCCTGAGATTCTACTTCACACCAATTAGAACGTCTAAGATCAAAAACTCGGGTCACAGCAGATGCTCACAAGAATGTGAAGGAAGAGATACACTCCTCCATTGTTGGTGGGACGGCAAGCTGGTACAACCACTCTGGAAATCAGTCTGGCAGTTCCTCAGATAATTGGACTTTTGTAGTTGTTAACCAGTGAAGTGTAATAGATACCTGAAATAGTACAGGTTTTAGAGATTGGTCTTTGTTACTCTCCAAAACTTGACGGTAGAAAGCTGATGCTGAGATACCACCTACTTAAGTTATAGGATAAGGAGAAATCAAACTGGACTTGGCCAAGCTTCATCCTTACTGGCTAAAAGTCATAGTCCTGAAGAGATATATTTATTCTAGTAGGGCAGAAACTAATCAACAGTCTTATCTGTCTATGAATCTTGTGAGGTACTAAATGACTGGCCTGTCAAGATATGACAGAAATGTCATGGAAATGACCAACCACTCTCTGACTGGATTTCAAATCTTCTCCCTAAGAAATAATGCATGCTTAATATCTCTATCTGGACCAAAACACATATATAACTAACTAGTAATCCCTAAGGGAAAATGTAATGATGCTATTATCATGCTAAAATGATTTATTATTTAAACCACTTCCTAAATTTTTATTACTATACCCACTGAATAATGCACATATAAATTCTCATCAGAGAATCTTCCTCTTTTCGTAGATGACAACTCAGAGACCCACACCTAGTCAAAAAGTAGAAAATACAATACTGCAGCATGCTCAGCCCAAGTGGAAATTTTATATCATGCCTCCTGATCCACCTCTCAAGGATCATTGGAAACAAAGAAATAGAAAGTCTATAAAGGTGAGAGGGAGTAGGTGTCTATAGCTAAACAGCATTTGTTGTATTTTCAGGGCACAGATGACGTTACCATTGTATATATGAACTCACAGCAGCAATGATTCCATTCATAAAATCTGAACGATATCAAGCCAACCAAATATGAATGTAGATAGGAGAATGGGGATCATGACACTATGCATCTAGTTAAAATGTCTAGGCAATTGATGAATCCTGAGGAGATTTGAGTCAGTTCTTCAGGAATGTATCTCTCAGAGGGGCTACATATGCTCTAGTAGATGGCCCCACACATATGCCTATGCAAACAGCACTCAATGAGTTTAAACAACAAAAGAAGCATATAATGTTGGGAGGGAAAATATTGAGAGGATACAGGAGAAACTGAAGGGATAGATTTGATCAAAATGTATGACTATGTAACATTGTCACACAATATAATTTTAAAGTTTAATACATATATTGTTATTAATTGACTAACAAGATTTAATAGTGCTTGACTGAATGTCTTCTATTTTAAAAGTCTCATTTCTTAAATGTGGCCGTGAGTCTCAATACCTTGGAATAAAATGCCAGCTCATACATTAAGTTTATCACATTAGAGATAGTGCAATAAAAAAAGCTGGTCCTGTGTGCCTAGCATTCTATCAAGATTAAAATAGATTTTGAATTCCTTCCATGTCCTCATAGATCTTATACATTTTACTGTCAGTAGCTTCACAAAGGATTCTCATTTGTTTTACCAACTTCAAGAAGATATTCTGATGAATGTAAAAAATGTGAAGGGTGTGCGCTAAAACATAAATCCAAACATGCCATTTTTGTTTCAATTAGTGGGAATTTCAGAATGAGAAAATGTAGTAGAAAATGTATTGAAGAAAGTTGTAAGGAAATTTCCATAGGTGAAAGAACACTTCCACTGTGTCACTGAAGGGCCATGGACAGTGAAGATGAATCTATTCATTCTTCCAGCATAGTGAGAAAGTTTAAAGCAACAATGGCTTAAAAAATTCTGAAGCACACTAGAAGAAGGGTAAAACCATTATAGGTTGTCTTCCAATTGATTAAAATACCATTGAAGTTTTATAATTAGGAGAAAAATCTGGGTAATATAGTGAAGGAGTCTGGCTCAGGTAAATCTCAATAGTTTCAAAGTGGTTTGTGAACAAGAGGAAAATTCTTTCTAAAAGAAAGTCAGTGTGTTCCCTTCATCAACATTCTGAGCCATTATAAAATGAAGAAAAATCTTTTATTCCAGAAAAAAGTCGAGGTGAAGAAAGTGGTTTAATTGTACCTTAGCATGATATTCTTTGACTATTCACACAGGAGTGAGGACACCAGGACATTTGGCCTTGAAGGACCAGTTAGATCTGTGTGATAAGGACCACAGGAGAAATTTTAATTGACTACAACTCAATTCCAAAGAAGAGAGAGAGATGGAAAGGAGACTCAGACTATCTAGCTCATCATTGAAATAGTTCTTCCTCTCTTTAGGGAGACAAAGGATAAGCAGAAGGCTTGACAAATTTGGAAAGAGAAAACTATCTTTGTAAGACCCTTAGAAAAAGTTTAACTAACATTTAAACATTTGTAACTATTATTTATTTTCCAGTTTCTTAGATAATTACTGGCTATCAAGCTGGTACTACCACATCATAATCTCTGAGACCTGAGCATTGTCTATCACAGCAAATGGTACTAGTTCATGTATCTTTGACCTTGAAAGAGTAAAAATGGTATCAGATCATGCTAAGTCAAATTCATATGAATCACCTAATTCAATTCTTGTGTCCAGTTTCAGAGAAGAATTCTGGTCTTAAGGTAGAATTTACTGATTGAACAAAATCTAGCTTTTCAATGTATTTCTCATTGTGTTCTAGGTCTCAATGTACTTGATTATCTTTTTTGGGAAAAAAAAGTCCTTCCCTCTGGAAGTCAGTGCAGTCCAATATAGAAAATATAAACAACCAATGTGACATAATTGGTTTTAGTCAGTCAAAATAAAGGGAACATAGGCAGCCATGAGGGTACTGAGCTAGTGTTTGCAGAATCTGATAATACAAGGCCTTGTAGACTGTTGTAGAATTTAGCATTTTCTGTGAGTGACCCGAGAGCAATTTATGACATAATTTAATTTTAAAATTGGAATTTTAAACAAAAACTCAGGACCTTTGGTTTCAGCAATAATATGTAGGATCTAAGAAAACCCCATGCTTACACTGAAAAAAATAATAAACAAAATGAAAATCCACAACTTTTCTTGGAACCATCAAGGAACAAATTTGCTGTCCTGAATCTGTGCAAAAGGGTAAATTCAGAGTAGCAATGAGGTGTGGCTTTCCCCTAGGAGAACTCTGGAACCATAAGACTAAATTAAGTATCCCTTAATGAGCTTCTCCACAGACTAAGTAGAGCTAAAGAGAGAATCAATGAACTTAAAGATCTGCCAGCCGAAATTTCCCAAACTGAAATGCAAATAAGAAGTAAGAAAAATAGCCCAGATCTTTGATAATATGTTTAAAAGTATAACACACTCCCTTTAAAACTTACCTTAACTAGCATAAAAGAAATAAAGAATATAAATGGGTGAGGAAAAGACAAGAAGCCATTTTGGGGCACAGGGCAATATGATCATTCTCATCAGGATGGTAACAGAGCTGGGAGAACTGGCCTGGAGATGTTTTTAAGTACTGTTCTACCTTCCATATAACTTCATGAATAGTCTGATTTTATGTTATGAGGTTGTAAGCTATAATTCACATTTATTGTTGGGCTTGAAAGTCCCTAAAAATATCAAGAATACTTTATAGTTAGCAAAACTATCCTGATTTTTGTGATATGGCATATTAAATTATCAAAGTTGTTAGTGAAATAAATTATTGACTTATGAGCAAATCATTTTGAAAGTTAAATTTCATTCTTTCTTAGGCTACCATAGAAGGTATTACTATTTACAAAAGCACGCATGTGTGTATGTATATGTGTGTGTGTATATGTGTGTGTGTGTATGTGTGTGTGGGGGGCTGGGAGGGGAGAGAGAGGTTGGAAAGAGAGATAAACAAAGATATTCTTACAGCCCCAAGAGTAAACTATGTACATACATATTAATTCAGGAACATTCTAAACCAAACTAAAAGGTCATTTCAGGAACCATGGTTTCCACAAATATAAAAATATCAATGTTGTTATTGATTTGGTCCATGAATGACCATAGAACATCTTTTCAGGAAAAAGTTTCTGTTCTTAAAGGTCATCAGTGTGATAGTCTGATTATTTTGCATGTAAACAAGACCAATGACAGAACTTGCTTCCTGGAGATTCATTAAGATTAAAAATGTTAAGTATGCTAATAACATTAGATAATAGTTCTGTTGTGTGCATCATTTATAATGCAATAATACATATCATTGTCACATTAGCAGAGCACAAAACAATATACAGTCACCTATTATGGTAACAACATTGCCTCTCCGTTCCATAATTCTTCTTATTCACATCTCCTACATAGTTTTATGAGCATTAATTATGACTTGTACTTGTGTGGTCCTGGAAACTGTTGCTGTCATCATCTTGACATGAGGGTAAAGACTAATTCATTTTATGAGAAAAGAAAAAGTGGTTCTACTGTCAAATCATGTTGCAATCTCACTTCAGGCTGTACTTATAACCAACCTAAGCAACACCAGGCTCTGCTACCCATAATTCCATGTGACTCCAACACTTTAATGTTTCTATAGAGGTATCCAAGATATTTTATTTACACAACTGCCAAAGTTTTAAAGTTAATGTATACTTATTTTGCATACCAGCATCCTAACTTTTCAATACTTGAACATGCAATAGTTCAAGACCATTTTGAGAAGGTTACTAGACTTCCAGAAAGTTGTCCACATTTTCCAGCATTGTACAGTGCTTTTATTATAAGGCCTGAAGTCAAACATCTAATCCTCCTACTTGATGTGACTTCCACTACTGAGCCAAAGCACATTGCACTAAAAGCACTTACTGAGAATTTGAATTCACTTCAGAGGATCACCTGTGTTGGAAAGCAGAAAAGTCATGCTATGCTTTGGCCTCCACACTCAAATCAAAAACCTGTTTCTGCTGCTGTTGTCTGACCAAACGGAAGAAGCTTTCACTTTTCTTACAAGCAATTTATTTTTCTCTCATTAAGCATAAAATCTCTTTGAGTTGTACTCTTTTATTTCCAATTTTTTTAATTTATTCCAAAATTTTGGTATTTTATATAAAATGATTTTATCATGTACATTAGATGATTATTCATCTTTATTGAGTATATTTCTGTACTTCTAAATATACATATATATTACATATACATAGATAAATATAATGCATTATGTAATATAGTATATTATATACATATTGATATTTTCAGTAAAAGTTTCATATTCAGAATAATATAATAAATAAATGTAGGTCATATATTTCTATATTATATCATCAAATATATTAGGTTTTCAAAAATATGTCAAGTAAAACAGAAAAAACTTTATTACTCTAAAGTAGTTTGGAATATAGAGAGAAATCTTTCACTAAACTTTTAAAAACTCTGATTAGCCCCTGGATAGTTGTATAAAAAAAAGTTATCTGCCTTCTAATATGAGATAATTTTAATATAATTCTTATATGTGTATGTATGTGTGCCCTTTTATAAACAGATTAAACTAGAGGGTCTTTGTTTGTCTCACTACCTTTACATTGCTGTAATCAAAAATAACGCTCTTAATGGGAGAAGGGTTTATTTAGGCCCCTGGCTTTATAAAGTCCACCCCATAGTTGCTTAGATTGATGGGATTAGGTAGACATTTTATCAGTGAGACTAATCAGAGCTGTTTCTTGCCCTTGTTGATTGAATGGAAGCAGAGAAATGGCATAAAAGGAAAGGCCAGAGCATCAGAGACAACATGCTGCGCTCTGCCATCTCTAACAAGGCCTTACCTCCTGTCATTCCCTTCCTCCCAATAAGAATGTCATTTTGTAACTCTATCAAGGGATAGTCAATTCATTATGTCTGAGCCCTTGTGCTTCCATCAGTGCTCTCTCATCCAGTGCACATCCAGAGGTGTGTGTGCCGTACTAAACTCCTAGACCAACCAGGCTCAATGCAAGATTATCCATCACAGCATCCAATATTTAATATTTTTGTCATGTTTAAACTCTGAATTTTTGAAATCACAAAAATTTCCCAAAACGTGATAGTAAAAATATATAGCATTTGTTTTTACAATAAGCTTGTTTCATTACTCTCCTATTACATTATTGGAATGTTATGAATGTCACAAAACCTAAGATCTTAATGTGTTTAAGTGTATATTGATTTTGATCATATACAAGGAGCCTCTTATTTGACATGACAAATTAATACATTAAACTACACTAATTCTGGTTATCCACTTGGGAATAAATAAAAACATAGAATTATAATTCATCAATAAATTTAATAATGGAGTGGCAAGCTCTTGTGTTAGAGAGCATGTTCCTGAAGCAGATATTGACTGTGGTCATGTTTAAGACTGCAGCTCTTGGCAGGGATGTTTTAACATTTAACTGAATTTTCAAAATATATTGGTTTCAGGAGTAAAATAAGAAAATAAAGATCTCCACTGGAGTTGACTCTGTAAGCATCTAAACATATTGAGATTATATAGGCATCATTTGACTGCAGCTAAGGTTAGAATCTGCAATTTGGTTTTCAAATACATGTAAGAAAGACTAACTCAGAAGGTGCAGCCAGCATATCAGCAGGTACACAAAAACAGTGAGTGACACTGTACTCTCTACTGCTCCTGTCACTAAATCCTCAAGTCTGCTACAGAAAAAAAAATCTAACCACATAGAAGATTCGGATGCTTTCTGAGTATATTGTCTGTGACATCACCATGACTCCTGTTCCAGGCTCTGAATCTACAAACTGCACAACCAATATTCACAGAGACTAAGGATTTATTCTTCAATCCAGACTTTATTTGTAAAGTCATTGCTTTAAGATTCATGAGTGCTTTCTGAAAAACATAAAACAGAACACAGAACAAAGGAACAAATGGTTTTGGATTCACACCTCAGGTCAGGATCAAATTATCTTTGTAATGGCATCAGCAGAACCAGGGTCAGGATCACATGAAGGAGGAATGCCCTCAAAACTGAGTTCAGGGGGAAACGAAAAGCAGCAGTTGGTAATAATAGCAATAAATAATATTGAGGCCCAATTTCTTTGAATGACCAAAATTAATGCAAAGATTCACTATGAGCAAGGTCCAGAATTTAAAAGGCAGCTTAGTGTTTGTCTTAATCCTTTTTAGCAACATTAAAAAACAATTGTTCTGTGACCCCTCTGCCTCCTCCTCGTGGATTTAAAAAGCCTTAGTGAATGAGTTGAGGAGGGCTGAAAGTGGCCAGCAAAACAGTTATGCAATACTGAGCTTTGTATGTAGTCCTTGTTGGAAAAATTACAGTGTTTCTTCTTATGCTGTAGACAAAAATAACACATCTTCATGGCATGGTTCCTAAGGAATGTAAAAAAGAACAATTATAGATATAGATGTTGAAATTGTTCCGTTTAGTAATAAAACAAAGTGCTATTTTCAGTGAACATTTCTTATAATAAAATTATATTTGTAAAGTACGGCCCTCAAAACTGCCACTTAATTATACTGTAATCTAATCAGGTCACTTATTTAAGGAAAGAGACTATAGGTTCCATTAAATATGCAGTCAAGAAGCAATTGGATTCTCGAGTTTATTTATTCTTCTATCGGTGGAGATATTACCTAGAAATATTACTTCAATTAGAGTTCTTTGTATTAGCTTTTCTGTCCTTTCACTGTTAAAATAATATTTTGATATCTGAATAACTTTAAAAATTCTTTCCTAAGGCTGGCTAACTGCCATTTTATGTAGTTTGTTTGTCTTTCTTGGGTGAAAAATTTTGTTGGTAGTACTATGAATCAAATACCAATAAGGAGATAAAGATAGCAGAAAGCCACCATGTTCTATACATTACAAATATTAGATACGAATTAATTCAGGGGAGGGACAGCAGGTATTCCAGTCTTCTCATATTGACTCTTTCTCACTACACCCAGCAGAGAACTTATTTCCAAATATCCTTAAATAAGCAACATGTCTGGTATTAGTAGGCAAGAGTTCCCTTTAAGGAAGCCAAGGACGCCTCTCCTTAACTGTGATTTTTCCTCCTGACATGATTAGATCATGTAGAAAGAACATGTCAAGCTTGTTTAAAATAGTACCCTTCAAATCTTGTCCCATCAGTTATGTGGCAGTTTGATCAATATTAGATAGCATCAAAAATCCATTTCCTGTCTCTGACAAGAAAAGGACTCCTATAAGATTATCTGTACTGAATGGCAAATGTAAACCATGCTATCTCAAGTGGCCAACTATATTTCTTTCTTTCTCTTTTTTTTTCTTCTTTTAACTGCCAATATATATTGGACCTACAACCAAAGCCAGGAAGTTTTAATTAAATAATCCTTAATTTTTAATTATGATTTAAAGATAGTGAGAAAGCAAACCATCACAGAATGTCAAAGTCACTGAAATGGTGTAAATGTTCTCTGCCGGATATTTCCTTTGCATTAACCATTCACAGCTGTAAATTTATGATTTATTTCCTCCAAATGTCCATCAAATATGAGAGAGGGTACAGTGGATTCCCAGGACGACAGTGTATGCAACACATTCTCATATATAAGTTATTAGGGACATAGATTTGAAATTTTAATGCCTTTCTAACTCCTTTCCAGAAAAATAATAAAATATAAAATTTGTCACTTTTTTTTTACTGAAATATCAGAAACAAATGTCTAAAAGATGTGATAGATCAAGATGTGTGCCTACTAGTAGCCACATGTAACTTTCATGGGTTTTTTTTCCTGAAAATAAAAATTGTGATAGGAAATCTGGAAGAAAAAGTTTAGAAATGCAACAACCAAGCCTAGCATTTAACTATGTCTTGGACAATATCTTCAGCCTTTGAACTTCATTTAATATTTATATATATGACTGCTGTCACCTTCATAGCTAAATTGCAGAAACTGAAAAGGAAGAAACAACATCATTTGAAGGATTTAAACTCAGAGTCACATTCAAGATCAATGTGGAAAGACACTTGAACATGCATTTTGCTTCTCAGAACTTGCTTCATATCATCATATCCATTTGTTGACTAATGAATTATAAGCCAAATAAAGAAGATAGAAGATAAATTTTATTATTAAAATTGGGCAAAACATTAAAAGAAGCACATTGTGTTCACTTCTTGAGTTGATGAGTTGATAGAATTGCATTCTCTCCATTGTATAAAAGTACTAGGGCTGAAATTTGCACTTAATACATAAAACTAATGGTAGCTTTCTTTGTTGTTTTAGACTCTCCAAATTCTACTACAAGCAAAGAAAACATGAACAAAAATTAACATATCTTGCTTAAAATTAATCTCATTTTTATATATTTTTACTCATTTTGAGAACTCCCTGAATGGATTTCTGAGCTAACTGGTTCTCTTTCCAGTATCTTTTCTTTCCTAGGTTGTCCATTCCACAGGGTGTTCTATATTCCTGATCATAAGGATTCAGAAGAGAAGCCCAGAGAAAAACTGTCTTCTTGAGCCCTTCCCACAGTGACTCAGTCTTGGAGCTGGTCACCAAACATACCCAGCATTCCCATGAAGGTCATGTTAGGTACCAAGGGAGCTGAGTATGACAACTAGAAATATGACTTCAGAGAGGATCAAAGAAAGTGTAGAAGACTTGCCCACCACACTCAAAGAAGCAGAGTGGTAGAACCAGTTTCAGTAGGTGCTGTTGGTACTGAGATATGGCCATTTGTGACAGCTGAGATCTTCAGGAAGCATCATTATGTGTCAAAAATAGGAACACTTAGTTATTCCAGACCCTGAAGGAATCGTCACCTGCTCTATGCCAAATCTTCACACGATGACACTATACAGCTTGGGACTATGTGACAAAGTCAACTCTTTCTCCTTTAAGTTGTTCTTGTCAGGGTATGTTATCACAGCAAAAGGAAAGAAACTAAGATATCTTCTCATTTCAAAATCCTTAATTGTATGTGGAAATACTATTTTCCCAAATCAAGCAGTATTCACAGTGATTAGGTTGTGTGGTTAATTTGGAGAAACAACACTGAAACTATTGTAACTTTTTTCATGTCTCTATTTGCTACTGATTTTCAGTTGCCATAACCAGTGTGAAAAACAGTGACTTCTATTGCTGTTTATATGTAAAGAAAATGTTTTCCAAGTCTTTCTTCCAGGTTTCTTGATGAGACCTGCCTGCCCTCTGAATTGTTTCAAAGTTAAGTCAGCCAAGAGGAACTATTAATTTATTCTCACAAATTTTTGTCTTTGCTTATGTTGCTATAACAAAACTATGAGAGACAGGGTGACTTGAACAGTATTTTTTTTCAGCTAGAAAGCCTGGAAAGTTAGTGTTTTAGTTAGGGTTTTACTACTGTCAACAGACACCATAACCAATGCAAGTTCTATAAAAGACAACATTTGATTGGGGCTGGCTTACAGGTTCAGAGGTTCATTCCAATGTCATCAAGGCAGAGCATGGCAGCATCCAGGCAGGCATGGTAGAGGAGGAGCTGAGGGATTCATGTTTTTATCCAAAGGAAGCCAGGAACAGACTGGGCATACTTACATCATTTATTTCTTTTTTTCTCTCTCATCCATTCCATGTACCTTCCTTCACTTCCTGTCTCAAATTCATGGCATTTATACTTTAATTATTTTTGTATGTATAAAAATGAATAGATACATAAATAAAGCCTGCTGCATCCATTTAGAGTTGCTTGTAGATATATGAACTCAGCTGAAAACCTAAAACTGGATAACCAGGTAGATGTCTCAAGTCTGATGATAATAATTCTCTCAGTAATATCTAGTTGCCTATAGTTTTGAGCTTTCCACCTTCTACCTTTGCATGACTTTTGATGTTGTGTTCATATCTTGTTTAGGCAGTCATCTTGTTGGGGTATCATAAGTATAGCTCCCCTGTCATTTCTAGGAGGCATGATCTCATAGAAGACCTCCTGGTCCTCTGACTCTTACAGTGTTTCTTCCTCTTCTTCCATCATGTTTACAGAGTCTTAAATGGAGAAGTTATATTATAGATATAGCCACTGGATTTCGGCTTACTGGGATCAGTTGTTCTTTATATTTTGACAAGTTGTGGTGCTCTGCAATGGTCTCTATCCTCTTTATGGGGAACCACTTTAAGAGAGAAAAGATTGGCTCAAGAATCAGAAATGAGACATACGACTTGAATGTTAAGGAAATTTCCAGGACTGGAAATTGAGATTGCAGAAGTAAGCTTTCAGGAATGACTTGTAGTATTGAGGGTATAAAAAGTGACTGTTGTAAGGAAGAGAAATTTTACATTAAGAGTTATAGTGAGTAAGACTGCTAAATGGATCCCCTTTAAGGGCAGCACCTGTGAAACTTAACAATTACTAGCATGTCAAGATATGCATAAATGTACAGTATGTAGCACTTATATGCTAGCAGAAAGCGACAACTTTCTACCTTAATGTCCACTTAATAAGAGGGAAATCATCCTTGATACTGGAAAACCAGCCAGCTTCTTAGAGCATGTGAAGTAATAGACCTTAGGGAAAAACTATACTATTGCCACTTGCTAGACCAGTTTAATTCCTTACTACATCCTAAAGCTTATCCTTACACCCACAGATGTGTGTAGCTACCACCCTGTAGCAAAGAATCCTCTCTTTACAACAAATGGTGGCTAGCACAGACAATCTCAACTTGGCATAATGAAAACACCAAACACTGTGGGGAACCCAACCACAAAGAAGTACATTTATATATAAGTTCTTGCATCGATGACTCAGAGAACACCACAGAAACTGGATAGGAAAAGTGTGAAGGAACACAAGGAACTCTGCTGTGAAATAGTCTCTCCTAGAAATGACCCTTACTGGTTGTCCAGTGTAGTAGTCAGCCCTGAATTCATATATGCACAAACAATGAAGTTAGACTCTAGGTTATATTTATACATGCCTGTGCATTCATGAACTTGCATATGGACATATATATGAGTAGAACAAAAATGATCAAAGAAGAAGCGGCTATCAGTTTGAGAATTGGAGTAGTCTGAGGGAGGGTACTTGGGAGGGCTTGGTATGAGTAAAGGGAGGAGGAATATCATGTAATTATATTTCAATCAAAATATATTAAAATATAAAAATCCTCAAAAATAAAACCTCTAATGACATGAAAAAAGTTACAATAGTTTCAGTGTTGTTTCTCCAAATTAACCACACAACCTAATCACTGTGAATACTGCTTGATTTGGGAAAATAGTATTTCCACATACAATTAAGGATTTTGAAATGAGAAGATATCTTAGTTTCTTTCCTTTTGCTGTGATAACATACCCTGACAAGAACAACTTAAAGGAGAAAGAGTTGACTTTGTCACATAGTCCCAAGCTGTATAGTGTCATCGTGTGAAGATTTGGCATAGAGCAGGACAGCCTGGAGGCAGGAGTGAGGAAAATTGCTTGGAAATTTGTTTTCTTACACAGAAAGCAAAGGGTATAAAGGAAGCAGAGGGTCTTAGTTAGGATTTTACTGCTGTGAACAGACATTATAACCAAGGCATCTCTTATTGGGACAATGTTTAATTGGGGCTCACTTACAGGTACAGAGGTTCAGCCTATTATGGCGGAAGGCATAGCAGTAACCAGGCAGGCATGATGCTGGAGAAGCTGAGCATTCTACCTCTTATTCCAAAGGCAGTTAGGAGAAGACTGGCTTCCAGGGAGCTAGGATGAGGGTCTTAAAGCCCACAATGACACACTTCCTCCAACAAGGCCACACCCCCTACTAGTGCCACTCTATGGGCCAAGCATATTCAAACCATCCCACAGGGCTATAAATCCTGAAGGCCTACCCAGCATTGACCTGCACCTGCAGTGGAGTTCTACCTCTTGAAGGTCCCATAACCCTCCCAAACACAGCCACCAGCTGGGGCCCACAGATTCGAACGTGCAAGTCTATGAGAATTATGCTGCACATTGACACTACAATAGAAGACTATCCTGAATCATCTGTACAGACCCTATTATATATCACAAGCATCCAAGAAAGGAAATGGTTAGTTGGAAACAGGGGGAGGCAATGAAATGTTGCTACAGCATCTGAAAATGTATTATATGTAGTTATCAAACCTGAGTCAGGAAGCATTGCCAACTAGTATCAACTAACTACTTCCCTCACGTAAGCACTCTTCTGGATACTGTGTGTGTGTGTGTGTGTGTGTGTGTGTGTGTGTGTGTGTGTGTGTGTGTTTACTTATTCAGAATCAGAGCAGTGCAAGTTGAACAACTTACTCCAAAATCAGAAGCAAACAGGCACTGAATGGTAGAACCAAGACTGATAACTTTTCTTTTTTTCTAGTACAATTACATCATTCTCCCTCCTAATTTTTTCTTCAAATTCGTCCCATACAAATTTCTTTTTCAATTTCCTAGTCTGTTTTTCATTATGTATTATTGCATGCATATACATACACATACAGACAGACAGACAACCTCCTCAGTGTGTATAATCTTACTTGTTACATTTTCAAGGCTGACAGCATTGGATACTATGCTCTTCCCTGGGGAAGACTACTTGTCCCACTCTCAGTTTCCCCTAGTTTCCCATAGTTATTTGCATAGAGTTGAGGCCTCATGGGCTTTCCACCACATATTTTGGAATGTCTTTTTGGTTGTTCTTGTTCAACTCATGTTTAAGAATTCATGCTGGTCAGAATGTATCAGTGTAGTTTCTGACATTGCTGAAAGACATGCTCTCATAGCAAAACCCCTTGATTCTCTGGGTCTTAACAATCTGTATGACCCCATATCCACTATGTTGCCTAAGCTTTAGTTGTGGGAACAATGTTTTAAATGTATTCATTGGGACGAGGTTCTGCAACTCTTCGTTTTTAAATGGTTTTGGTTTTCTGTAATGGTTCTCATATGTTGTAAAGAGAAGTTTCTTTAGACAATACTGTGAATATAAAGAATATAAGGACAAATATTTAGAGTGTATGTAAGTATTATGCTGGTTTATCAAAGTGGTTGTTTTAGGTTCTCTTCCAAGATCCATCACTTTATTAGGCCTGTATAGTAGGCTAGGTATTTAGTAACAGGCATGATACCCTTCTTATTGATTGGGTCTTAAGTACACTTAGAGAACTCTTGATTACCAACAAGTCTGTTACTACTGTGCCATTAGGGTTATAATGCCATTCTGTTGCTGTGGTTCACAGGTGTAATATTTGTGTGTGACTGTTGGTTGTTTCCCTTCTCTAGAAGCTTGTATGATGCCTTATGGTACCACGGAATAAAGGAGGAAGCATTCAGAGCAGTTTTAGCTCAGGCACATTTGAGCCCTGTATCTAAAGGGCATGGAGTCTTTGGCAACTGCCTGCATGTTTTGGGAGTCTCTTGAACAACCCTGACAAACTATTTTTACCTTTTTACTTTTATGGGTTTTGCAATTAGCCCAGGGCATGTACTCACTTCTAAAGATTTGGAGCTAAGAGCTTACTGTGAAAAAGACCATATAACTGTTGTCTTTCTGGGTCTGGTTACCTCACTCAGTATGATCTTTTTCAGTACCACCCAATTACCTGCAAATTTCATGATTTCATTGCTTCTTTACAGTTGAATAGTGTCTCATTGTGTACACATATATGTGAATGTGTGTATGTGTGTATGTGTATATGTGTATATATGCATGTATGTATATATGTAAAATCTATTCTTCAAGTAAAGTACATTCAGATTGTTTTCATTCCTTAACTATTGCAAATAGAGCAGCAGTGAATATGGCTGATAAATATCTATGGAGTCCTTTAGGTATATACATCAAGGAGTGGTATATGAGACCATGGCTGTCAATACCTAAAAAGCATCATACTGTTTCTTGCTACAATTTTTGACAAAGAGAATACTTAGCCATGTGTACTCCTGTCTTCTTATTACTTCAATATTACTTTTCCTGAATTACAATCTGAAAAAAAAATGTTTTAAGTTGTATAAAAACTATCTAAAGATACATACTAGAAGAGTATCAGTGAACATTTTGGAAAACACGAAAATCTTTGAAACTTGGGATACTAGCTGTTGATACTCGATGCACTTAGTTACAGCCTGAGCTTTGTAACCCTGGCTAGTTCCCAAGGCCTGATAACCTTTCTCCTCTCTTCTTAGTTAGGTAACTTTAATTAAAGGCACCTTAGGCTTCTTAAATCATCTCTAGTTAGTTTTCTTCCTCTATAACCCTCGTATCCTTTCTTAAGATGAATATCGTTATCTACATCAGAAAACAAATGGGCAGTTCTACTGATCACTGACAAAAATGTGAAGACTTTAGTCATGGTCCTGAGCACATAGCTTGCATGGTCACTCTGCGCATGGATTTAGTGGGGTGAAAATTTTGCCTCTCTGTTTCTCTACAGACTCCTTACCTCACATGAACTCAGACCAGGTTTAGCCCAATGAGGCATATATTTTCTTTACACAGCAAATAAATACTTAATATTGAAAGTAAGGCCTCCTCACCCAAATTGAATTGGCCCCTATAGCCAAAGGCTGAGTCACCGCTAATATGTAATCCAATTTATTAGCACAGTAACACTAGGATTCTCTAGATCGAAATTCTATAGAACATTAAAACACACTTTTAACTTTGAGAAAAAACAGTGAAATGTTTAGAAATTCATGAAATTTTAACTTTAACTTATCATCTTGCTGAAAAAAGCTGAACTATTCTTAATAGATTGGGACATAATTTTGAGATTCTTGTTTGTAAACTATAGTATTTCCATAACATATGTCCTGTGATGTCTGTCACTTCTCACAAAGACTTATTTCATTACTTCTTAACATGAGAAAATGATATTAAGGTTTTATTTTGAGAAAAATACCTCTATGGCCATTACTACTTCGAAACTATTATTCTGAGGTACAAATGGATTGAATCTGTGTCTCAGTAACTTGCAAATTTCACCCTGCTTGATTTGTCTGGGCTGTTTGAAAGCCAATGAACATTTCATAAACAGATGTAAAGATTGTCTTGTCTGTGGGCTTATAATTGGTCCATTAATAATAACTAAGTGGCAGACTGCACTTTTCCTGAGAAAATATGATAAGGGTTGCACAGAAAAGTTGGCATCTTCACAGTTCCATTATCAACTCCAGAAAAATCTTCGCTGAATTGAAGCAGAAAAGCAATTTACCAGATCACCAGTTGAAACAGGATGTTCCCCACTCATCCAAAGTCTACTTACTGTATATTTGACTCTCTCCTCTGAGAGGCATAGAAATCACTCTCAGTCAGATACCTCATTATCCAAAGATAGACCAGCAGGTACAAAGCAGGCAAGGTAGATGGTTGTACTGATTTTGCTCCAGTTGATCATGGTTGAGCTCTTCAATGTCTGAGGGAGCAAAAGATAAGAGACAAGATTCATGGACCAGAAACGTAGTTTATATTTGAAGGGATATTACCCAATGCATGAAAAGTCCTGACTTTAATCCCTGCTCTTAAAATCTCTTTTCCCTTAAGCATAGATAAGTAAGTAAGTAAGTAAATAAATAAATAAATAAATAAATAAATAAATATCTTTCTCCTTCAATTTTTCCTGTGCACATGCTTTTGGATATTGTTCTTTATAATCATCTTTTCAGGATTTTTTGAGTTTCTAACTATAATACATCTGTCCCACACAATACTCTTTATCCCAGTGGAACCAAATGTTAGAGGTTAAGTGCTGAAACAAAAGGCATAGAATCAAAACACTTGGTCTTTACTTGAAAGGCTCTCTGAAGAGGTAGATCAATAGAAAGATATTCAAGTATGGAAATCAATCCAGCTGCCAGGAGAACCTCACCCTTGTCCTTTAGAAAAGGTTAATAAGAATTTATTATTAATGGGCCTGAACTTATGATTTCGATGAAATGTGACTAATAGTCATAAGCCAGGAACATCATTTGAGGAGGAAAGTAATGGCATGAGGTTATTTCTGGGGAAGAGTATGACTATTGTACCATCCTAAGGCAACACAGAAGTAGAGAGCACTCTGAGCCAGATGCAAGGTGTCAAGCCAGAGTTTCCCAGAGATCACCTGGAAGCATGCAGCTTTTCCACCCTGTCAGTGAGCACTTATACACCTGGAGACAAAGCCAGCCTTTAAGACCTTTTCTCGATGTTACTTCTTGATGGGCTTTGACCAGATGCTGAGTCCAGTGTTACAATCAGGTCTTATTCCCTATATCTCACTATGTTTTACTGAATGATCTATGTTAATATTGATGGGATTTTATAGAACAAAATGAGTAGATTTGCTAGAACCTAACTTTCCTATTCTTAATCCCTGTCCAAATCATACATGTTTAAAACCACTTCATCCTGCTCCCATATGTAAGATTCTATGCTCTGTAAATTTTATTACTGTTATATCTGTCATATAACTCTTCATCACCTTTTTGGAAAATCAAAAGAGCATCATATAGATAACTTGGGACATGGATTTGCTGATGAATATGAATTCTCTCTTTCTTTTTTTCTTTCTTTCTTTCTTTCTTTCTTTCTTTCTTTCTTTCTTTCTTTCTTTCTTTCTTTCTTTCTTTCTTTCTTTCCTGACTGCACGTTTGTAAAGTTATCCATCACCTTTGATACAAACTCTATGATACTGTCGGAGAGAAACTGTCTCTGAAGTTTTCAAATCAAGCAGTGACTGCTTACAAACTGTCAGGTCCTCTATTTGGGAAGGGCATATCTAGTTATTCCCTCTCTCCCCCACTAGATTTCCTTTTATAAGCGAGAAGTGATCCTTAGAACGCAACTTTTCTTAACTTAAAAATAAAGCTTTTTTTCCTTAGGACTGAAAGTGTGAGTGATTAATCTATCTTAATTTGCTTTACAGAAAACCAGTGAAGAGTAACAGTAGGGACGTGAAGAAAATTCATTCTATGATGTGCTGTTTCTTTCTTTCTGAAAACAGCAATATCTAAAAACACATTTGAAATTAAATGTTTTATCTTATACTAAATTACAAGTTAAAGTTTTTGACTAGTTAATAACTCATGATAGTGTAATGAAGTCTAATTCCTCATACCCCTGTCAGGTCAGCGATGTCTCTTTCTTTGAGACAGGGGTCTCATAATGTTCCTTGGCTAGCAAGGAAATCACTACAAGGACCAAGCTGATACTGAACTTATAGAGACTCCCCTACTACTGCCTCCCAAGTGTTGGTTTTAAAGGATTGTATCTTGACTTGGTGGTATTTCTGAACTATTGATGTGCCAGAATCTCAAAAAGAACAATAAAACTAACCTTCTATCATCTCTACACTGAACAACACATAACCATAAACAGCCACCTTGGGGATTCTGTTGCCCTGTTTAGCACTAGAGATCCTGAAAGATCAAATCTTTTTTTCCCAACTCAATTTGACAAGTAAAGTAAATGTATTTTACGATGTTAGCATGACTCTTTATATCTATAGACAGACAGACGGACGGACGGATGGACGGACGGACAGAGAGAGAGAGAGAGAGAGAGGTGTATATGTGTGTCTATGTATGTGTGCATGTGTGTTTATGTGTGTGTGTTGTGGGAAATTAGCAAATAAAACATTCATTGAACTACCAAACCATTCACAAATGTAGTATTTTACAGTAAGAACATTAGCTAATGTCAAGTGCTTTATTATCAACTATATCCAGGTATTCCTGACCTCAGAGCTTAATCATCAAACTGAAATTTGTACACTTTGACCAACATCTTTTCCAGCACTCTCCTACAGCTGTAGCCACCATTGTCTTCTGCTCCTCTGATTCTGGCATTTATAATTCCACATAGAAGATCGTACACTGTCTCTCTGTGCCAGCCTTTCTTGACTGATTATACCAACTTGGTTTATCTATATTGCCACAAATGGCAATATTTTCTTCTTTTTAAAAGCTTAATAATAGCCAATTCTATGTATGTTCATACACACATATAAAATATTGCATAGTTATCTTAAGTAATATATTTACATATACATTATACATACATATATACATATAAAAATCCATTAATTTATATATTAATAGACTGTTTATTCCATATCTTGGCTATTATAAAAATGTTAAAATGAAGACAAGAGTGCAGGTGCATCTTCAATATATATATATATGTATCCCAAACTGGTGAGGGTGCATAACATTACTGCTGTTGTATTACTTATTTATCTTGTTTCTGTGGCATGACATGAGCAGTCCATCCTGTTGGGGAACTTGTAGGTGGTGGGCACATGAGGCAGTTGCCACTTGTCTCTGTGGTCAAGAAGTACAAAGAGTTGTATCCTACTTCCCAGCTTCCTTTCTCCTTTCACTCTGGGATCCTAGCCCATGTACTGGTGATTCACACATTCAGGTTTACTCTTCTTACTTCATTTAAATGTCTCTGTGAGCATCCAAACAGATAAACTGGGAGACTATTGCTAAATCCAGTCATGCTTACAATGAAGATTAACTAGTGCACTCACCAACGGTTACAAGACGTCATACATAAAAGACAAAATCTAAGTGAAAGGCTGAAATTGAACTGACTGCCCATCCTTTTCAAGATTAGCAAAGCTTGTATCTCATCAGGGCATATGTTCTTATTTCAACCCAAAGTCCTTGACAAATATATCTGTATACTCCCTAAATTGGCCCAATCAGTCCTTCCCTATCTTTCAAATTCTCCAACTAGGTGACGTATTTTTATATTCTTCCTGAAACTTCCCTTGACCTTCATAATTGAAACCCAGTCAGTCCAGAAAATAAGTTTGCATATTAGATTCCAAATTTTGACAATCATTCTTTCAACCTTCCATGCTAGAGGTCCTGAAAACATCTTTGTACACAATCTTCCTTGTTCTCATCTTATCTAATAATTGCCACTTTATTTTTTAAAAAGCTCGTTTTCTTAAAAAAAAATCATTCCCACAACCCCACTCTAAGAGCATGTGTCCTCTCTCTTGGATTATTACATAAGTATAGTGACTTAATAGCATCTAGAAAGGGTTAACATGACCTCCAAGGTACTCAGCATGGAGAAGAGGCATAGACACTGTTCTGTCAATTCATTTTAAGGTGACAATGTAAGTTGTCACCTTAACACAAAATAAAGATTCTAGTTTCAAGAATGTCCCTTTTTGTTAAAATTTAATTACTTATGCATTGTCATTCTTTCATATCAAACTCTGACATTTAAATATACTGTCTGGAAGACTGCCCCCATGGTGGCCTAGATGGGATGTCTGAAATAGGCACTTCATAAACCAATCACTTCCAGACTTTTCAGGCCATCAATACTCATTTTCTCATATAGAAAAACAAACAAAGCTTACCAAAGCCTTTCATAAGTAAAGGTTGAAATTATTGTGAACAGATGAGGTTTGGGTAGAACAAAGCCAGCATAAACAGAAAAATCAGAATAGTGGATGTGGAAGATAGGTTAGAAGAATATGAGATGCCATTTCTTTATTATTTTCTAGATACATTATGAGAAATATTAAAAAAAAACTATGTAATGGACATTAACTTTCCGTTTTTCATACAGCTTGAATGACATATTTTTCACCTTCAAAACTGATTTCCTAAACATGAATTTGAATGAAAAGAGACTTTAACCAAAGAAAGAACCTAAAGTTAATGCAATCAAAGAGGGAAAAAAAACATAACACACCCATCAATTTTTTCCTTTGATCTTTCTATGAAATTATTTAGTAATAATTTTCATGCAAACTACCTATTAATATTTTTACACCTTTTAGATACTAGAAAGTCAAGTATGGCATCTACATTCTGTGTGCCCAATATCAGCTGACATGAAAGGGTGCAATCATAAATTCATTCTTTCATATGATAATTGTTTTTACAGGTTTCACATATATTGAAGGGAAACTCAAAATTCACTAAAGAAAAGTAATTATTCAATTAAACTACAGCTTTAGCTATATCAGTTATTCCAGGAGAAGAGATAATTAACTTTAGGTGAAATTTCTCTCTGTTACAGTAATTTGGAGTGTGTGGTGGTTTTCTGTCATGTCTTAGGGAAGTTGAATACTTCCTCCATATTTCCCATGGAAGTGGACCACAGATATTTGTAGGAAATATGAATGCCTCAAGAGAGGCACAACCATTTCTTAACTCACTTTATTGTTTATAGGCTGTCATTTTGCTGGCATGAGAAAACATTTTGATGGTAGTTTTTAGCTTTCATTTGATTCCACCTACCTTGTATCCATTTGCCCTCAACTGCCTAATGTGTAGATTTAAAGTATTGTGTTAAAACAGGAAGAAAAAAGAATTTTAAAAAAATTACTCAACTATCTCTAAAAAAAAAATGTACATGGTTTGATCTCTGTAACCCATGGAAGGTGCTGTTTACTGTCTTCCTCTGCCAGTTTTCTTATAGAACCCAGGACAACCAGCCCAGAGATGGTACCACCCACAATGGACTGGTCCCTCCCCGATCAATCACTAATTAGGAAAATGTCCTGAGGGCTTGCCTACAGCCTGATCTTATGGAGGCATTTTCTTAAGTGATTTTCCCTTATCTCAAATGTGTCAAAAGGACATAAAATTATCTAGCATAATTGAACTCTAGCCGTCTTGACACACAAACAGGTCACTGTTAAGCCACAACCTTTCCTTTCTTGTTCATTCCCAGGATGACACATTAATATCAGTATCACACTACAGAACAGTTAACAAACTTAAAAAAGTCTTAGATTCCTTACAAATTCAAACACTTTAAAACTCAGTCTTTTTAAAAATTCAAAGTCTCTTTTAAGACCCAAAATCTCTTTAAGATTTCAGCCTCTCAACTGTTGGCTCCTGTAAAATCAAAAATCAAATACATCCTTACTTCAATAGCAAGAATCAGGGCACAGTTATAATCTGAATAAAGCGAAACCAACATCTAACAGTGTAGATCATTCAGCATCCAATATCTTGGATGCACTTGTGATCTTCTGGGATCCTCCAAGGGGCTTGAGTTACTTTTCTAACTCTGCAGTCTTCAGCACACACAACTTGTCTTATGGGCTCTCGCTGGCCTCACCATACTACTGCTATTGTTCTTGATACTGGCATTTCCAAAATGATGGAGGTTTCTGTGCCAACTGGGCTATCTCTCACAAGCTCTCTTTATAGTGACAAACCTCATTTTCTCTTCGTGACACTTTCAATCCTGAGCATTCAATTGCCACCAAGATTGGATCTTCACCATGTCCTGTTCCTTACCTTTCAAAGTGCCAAGCCTCACCTGCTCTTCATGACCCCTCCAGGCCTTCAAACCTTGGGTAAATCTTACCTGCCAATTTCAGTTGCCAACACAAGGTACAACATGAACACTTCTGCAACACAGCTTCTGTATACTGACTCTAAGGAAACACCAAAAGATTTTTACCTTGGTGAATCTAGCCTTCATTTAGCCAGCACTAAATTTTTGGTGCTATCTAAACAGCACCAGTTGTCCCATTAATGCAAAGGTTTCACTTCAATGGTGCTGAACTTTTTGGAGTCATGCCTGACTCTTCAGGCCAAACTGACCAGAATGACAGATTCTTAATTTAAAATAGCAAATGGCCCTGGTAGAGTCTTTAAACTTCCCTCTGAAACTTTACAAGCCATGCCTCCATTTTTCTGCACTGCTCTCAACATTCTTATCTTCCAAGCTCTTACAGAACAGTTCAATAAACTCTCAGCACTCAATGGCTTTTATAGCCCAAAGTTCCAAAGGCCTTTCACAATTCTCTCCAAAACATAGACAAGTATATCACAGCAATGTCCCACTCCTGGTGCCAACCGATATTAGTTGAGGTTTCTATTGCTTTTTGTTGCCCTGATTTCAAAATATATAATTAGCTATGTATAAATAGCATTTTTTGGTGACAATGCTTTTGTTAGACATCTTTGGATGTTCTTCAATCGTAATTGATGTTGCCCAATAAAAAAGTTGAGCATATATACAGGAATATTTTTCTTTATAATGTACCTACTCTTTCATTTGTTGACCTATCTGCTATAGAACAAGCAATTATTCTTATACCATATCTTTTTGATTCTTTATTAGTTTGTATCTTGCTTTGATGTGTTTGCCTTTTCTCTGCCCTCATGACTGACTTTCTTTGCATCAATAATCACATTTAGCCTATTTATTATTCTATCGTAATTTATTTGCTAGATGCATGATTGAATTTTCTCTTGTTATATCATTTTATTTCTCTTAGATTTCAGTGTCACTTTTGTTCTTATCCTGTTATTATTTAGTTCTTATTTTTCAGTGTTTATGCTTGTACCTTGGCTAATTGCATTTTGTTTTTAATGCTTTTGTAATATCTGATAGGGTTTTCATTGCATGATAATTAATGTCCTTTTTAACAATTTGTGGGGGAAACCTTTAAAAGTTTCCCAGTATCAGCATTTCAATCAATGTAAGTTTTCAGCTCTTCCCAAGAAGAGATGGAATCTTTTTCTTATCACTTAACTTGAGTCAAGTCATGCATATGATTTTAACCATAGCAATGTGAATATTTAAAGGGAATTTTTCAAAAAATTAATTAATTAATTAATTAAAATAAACCTTTAGCATGTATGTTAAATATAAATTGAAAAACAGATTATATTACAACACTGTGGCAGAGTTATGGCTTCTGCTCTACCTCAATCTAGTAAGTCCTGCCTTCACAGAGATTTAGAAAGTTTAGTTAACTCTGGAAAAATCTTCCTACTGAAGTCCAAACTGTGGCTTTTAAAGTAGTACAGTGACCCAGTGTGTCTTACTTTTGGTCATGCCTAATTAGCCACCCAACAAGGACCATCTATGCACCCTTTGTCACAGATCCACCCAAAATGCCTTTTAACTATGGAGTATATGACTTAAATGTATGAGCTAGCCATATGCAGTGCAGTATTCCAGAGATTTAGTTCTAATTCCAGTCCACATGCAGGGAATAGTGAAAAGGCAAAACCCTGAGAATAGGGAATTGTCAGGGAGAATATTTATCTGGTGCCATGCAGCTATAGGTTTGATTTCTAACCTGAAGCGGACTGTGGCCTGGATCCAACCCTAGTCTATTTTACAATAGAAAATTCATTAAATACTGCCCTCAACTATATCCTCAGCAAACCTGGGAGCTAACTGTGTATCCAGCCACCATTGCATAATTTATATCCAAATCTAACCAAATATAATGAAAAAGGCAAATTCAGAAAACCTGGTGTTTGTTCCTTCAAATGGATAGGCCCAACTTAACAAAGGGTCATATAACTGTCAATTAATGCCCTTTACAGGGGCACACACACACACACACACACACACACACACACACACACACACACCACACACAAATGTTCAATGAAGACAGAATATTCTCTTAAATATATGATGTTGGCAAAATTATATATCCACATTAAAAAGAATACTATTGGACAATTATATCATAGACAATATATAAACTCAAAATAAATTAAAATGTAAATGCAGTATTAGAAATCATAAAGCACCTTAAGGAAAAGAGAAAAAGTCTGTGACATTAGTCTGCAAAACTTCTTGAGATATAGAACCAAAAGCAAGGAAAGAAAGCCCCAACAAGTTAAATGATATAAAACTAAGAAATTCTTCTGCACAACAAAGGAAACTGTCAACAATATGAAAAGGCAACCAGTGGAATATGAGATCTCTTCCCCTAACATGCTAAGGGGCCGATATCAAACTATACTAAGAACTGATAGAAATCAATATAGCAAAATATACATAACCTATAAAAATATACTAGGAATCTGAATGAATTATTTTAAAGAAGGCGTGCAAATAGAGGACAGGCATATGAAAACACCAGGACAATAAGATGTCAGGTAAAAGCACTTGTCTTACAATGCTGATGTCCTGGGATTCATACCCAGATCCCACAGTGGGAAGAAGAGAACCAGTTTCTCCCAAACTTTGGTCTCTGATCTTCAAGTGTACATCATGGAACACACATACCCACACTCATATACCATACACACACACACACACACACACACACACACATAAACACACACATACACACACATAAACACACACATATGTACACACAAACAGACATACAAACACACACAAAGAATAAATAAAATGAAATTTAAGATAATTAAGCATCATTCATAATGAATAAAGAAGTAAATCAAAACTATAAAACTTTCACTTTCAACCTTGATCAGAAAAATATTATTAAAAAAGAGAAGGAAGAAATATTGTCAAGATACAGAAAAGACAGGAACCTAAAACAAAACAACTGATAAGTATATCAATTAGGACACCCATTATGGAAAACAGTGTGGCAGATTCTGAAGAATAAAAATATGGAAGTGCCAAATGACCCAGAAAACTGACTTGAGGGAATGAAATCAAATTTTCAAAAGATACTTACACTTCCATGTTTATTGTACCTTTAGGATAATAGACAAGATGAAGAAACAACACGTGTCTGTTGTTGAATGAATGGATAGAATTTGGGAGGAGGGTAAATACATGAACACACACAGTGTGCATATACATATGTGCACACACTAACAAGTAAATAGAGATGATGATGATAGACAGACAGACTGACAGATAAAATTTCTGAAAGAAAAATCCAAATCTCATTTTCTATAAGTTAATCCTTTTAGGAGGAGTGATTAGCAAAATATTTTAGAGTTTTATTAATGCGCTATTGCCACGCAAAAGCAGTAATAGGTGCTTGCCGAAGGTGAAGGAAATACAGAATGGGTAGCAGAGGACGGTAGTTATAAATACCAGCTAATACCATGTAACCAGCTGCAGAAACAAGGATTATAAGTAATATGATTACTTCTGTCTTATTTTCTTAAGGATACATTTGTCTTTCTTCCAATTTCTTTAACATCAATTGATATTGAGACACTTAAAGAATGATTCCAAGGGACATTACCCCATTGTAAATTTACAAATGCGTTTGCGATTGTACGAGGAATAGTTATATCATGTTAGGCGTATTCATGACCTTGTTATTGTTTCATGTGGACATGAGATATTATTTGTGTCAAGTTGACAAGGGGTGGATTGTTGTGGCTATTCCTGGTTGTCAACTTGACTAAATCTGGAATGAACTAATCAAGAATTGGAAGGCTCAGTGGCACACACCTTTAATCTGGGCCACACCCTCTGCTAGAGACCTATGTAAGGACATTGGAAGAAGGAAGATTCACTCTGGCTTTCCTGGCCTGCCTCGTGGGACTGAGCAACTGCTAGATCCTTGGACTTCCATCCATGGCTGCCTCGCAGGACTGAGCAACTGCTAGATCCTTGGACTTCCATCCACAAGTACTGCTGACTGTTGTTGGGAGTTGGACTACAAACTGTAAGTCATCGACAAATCCCCTAACTATATAGAGACTACCCATACGTTCTGTGACTCTAGAGAACCCTGACTAATACAGATGTCTTCATCAAATTCTTCTCCTTAGAACACAGTGAACCTAGCAGAAGAGAAAACAGAAAGAGTGTAAGAGTTGGTGGAAATAGAGGACATTAGAATAATAGCAAGGCCCTCTGAATCAACTAAGCAAGGTTCATATGAACATACAAAGACTGAAAGAGCAAGTACAGGATCTCAATGACTCGGCACCAAGTCCTCCAATTATTTATTATACCTTTCTGCTTAGTATTTTTATATGAACTTTAGTATTTAAAGTGACTCTGATTGTTGTGCCTATTCTTGGGGCTTTTTCTTCTCTTGGATTGACTTGGGTCTAGATTTTTTTAAATATTATTATATTTTATTTTGTCAAAGAAGAAAACAAAAGTAAAAATATGTATTCCCTCTGGTGTTTTGAATGAGCTCATAGACTCAGGTGATTGAAACATTAGGTCTTCATTTGATAATGCCTTTTGGGAAGGCTTGGGAGTTACATCCTTGTTGAATGATGGGCTTTGAGAATATATAGTCCCTGTTCACCTACAGTTTTCCTCTTTCTACTTTCTCAGTCTGGGGAGAAATGTGCTCTCTCAGTTCCTGCACCAGCCACCTGCTGTCTTGCCTACTTCAAATCCCTCTGGAACCATATGCCAAAACAAACACTTTCTTGTATTAAAACAAAAGATTATTGCCATATGTACATATTTTAAAAACCCTTTGATTCCTAGCTTGGTGACTCGAAACTTTTAAAGCAAGAGTAAGCTGAGTAGGCTGACAGAGAGTTTTCAGTCCAGACAGGGGGAATGTGAGCTGTTCTAAGAGGCCACTAGGATGCCTCTAGTGAGGCATCTAGGGGATGTCTTTTAGTCTGGACTTTTGATGTCAAACAGGTATGGGCTGAGAGATTAAAAGAAGCAGAGAGAAAGACTGCTGGGCATTGAAAAGTTAGAAACCCAAATTCCTGTGAAACTTTGTAAACCATCAAGAGAAATGCTTCACAATAGAATCATGAAGAGATGTCAAAAGCACACTCTTTAAATATCTCCTTCAGTGATTTTTTTCCTATGACATTTTATAAAATTATATAATGAAGGAATAAATTAGATAGAATTTAGAGGGAAGTGACATAATGTGGACAGGAAATAGAGCATAAATTATGTTAAGTTTTTGTTTTATATCAGCCTAGTGTTGTCACAGTGGTGTCCTTATCTAAGTGGGCACCATATATAAAACTCCTGATATTGCACAGACCCTCCAACATAAGATATGGTAGTGTGATATGAAGACTGGAATACTCACTCTCCAATCCATGCATTATACCTGAAAATTAACATTGATTATTACCATGGGAATAGAAATAATCCTATATTTCCATGGTTATTGCAAACAAAGGTTCCTATACTCAGGCTCCATAACCTTCCAATCTCACAGCTGAGACTTACATTAAACAATGTAACAGATCATTGCTCAGGATCTCTTCCTCTTATGGCTTAAAGTTAAATCTGAAAAACAAGATTCTTCAATACTCAGTCTAAAATTTGTTTACTAATATTTAAATTATATTAATATGTGAACATATTTTGATCATGTTCAGTCTCCTTTTCTAAATCCTTCAAGATGTTACCATACTCTCTTAACTTCATGTTCATTCATTCTTTCTCTCTCTCTCTCTCTCTCTCTCTCAGAAAAGAAAAAAACAACAACACAATTAAGACAAGAAATATCAAATCAGACCAAAACAAAATACACAGAAAAACACGGAGTCTGTTTTATAATAGCCAACTGCTTCTGGGCATGGAGTCTGATCTGGAGTGTGGTTGGTATACCCAGCATCACTCCCCTGTAGAAAACTGACTTTCCCTTTCCCACAAGGTATCTTCTATAATTTTGTTGAAGATATTTACTGGCCCTTTAAGTTGAGAAATATCATGCTCTTCTATACCTATTATCCTTATGTTTGTTCTTCTCATTGTGTCCTGGAATTCCTAGATATTTTGGGTTAGGAGCTTTTTACATTTTGCATTTTCTTTGACTGTTGTGTCAATGTTTTCTTTGGTATCTTCTGCACCTGAGATTCTCTCTTCTATCTCTTGTATTCTGTTGAAGATACTTGTGTCTATGACTCCTGTTCTCTTTCCTAGGTTGTTTTTTTTTTTATCCCCAGGGTTGTCTCCCTTTGTAATTTCTTTATTGTTTCTATTTCCATTTTTAGATCCTGGAAAGTTTTGTTCAATTCCTTCACCTGTGTTTTTGTGTTTTCCTGTAATTCTTTAAGGGATTTTTGTGTTTCCTCTTTAAGGGTTTCTAGCTATTTACCTGTGTTCTCCTGTATTTCATTAAGGGAGTTATTTATGTCCTTCTTAAAGTCCTCTATCATTGTCATGAGATGTGATTTTAAATCGGAGTCTTAGTTTTCTGGTGTGTTGGGGTATCCAGGACTCACTGTGGTGGGAGAACTAGGTTCTGATGATGCCAAGTAGCCTTGGTTTCTGTTGCTTATATTCTTGTACTTGCTTTTCGCCATCTGGTTATCTCTGGTGTTAGCTGGTCTTGCTGTCTCTGATAGTGGCTTATCCCTCCAGCAAGCCTGTGGTCAGTACTCCTGGGAGACCAGTTATCTCTGGGAGGAATTTGGGTATGGAGAGCTGTGGCACAGGGTCAGCTCCTGGGTGCAGATAGAAACCAGAGCATCCTATACCAGGCTGTTCCTTGGTTCCTGGGTCCTAAATGTTCTGGGTGGGTGCCTCTTGGGCCAGGAATTTCAGCAGAAGTAGTGGTCTTATCTGTGCTCACAGGTATGTCAGCACTCCTGGGATACCAGCTCTCTCATGATGGTATATGGGTATTGAATGTTGTAGCACCAGATCAGTTCCTGGTGCAGATGGAAACTGGAAGGATTCTATCGCAGGCTGCTCCTTAGTTCCTGTGTCCTGAAGACTTCGGGCTGGTCCTGCTGGACAGAAGTGGTGGTCTTACTTGTACTCACAGTCATGTCCTCACTCCTGGGAAACCAGCCTTCTCCCGGCAGTATTTGGGCATGGAAGTACTGTGGCCCAGGATTAGCTCTGGGTGCATAGGGAAACTGGAAGCCCCACCAGGTAGCAACTCTCTGTGCCAGGAGCATTTGTGTTCACTTCCCTTTCTCAATGCTAAGATTTTTATCTTGTTTGAACTTGTGTAGATCTTGTCCATGCTGTCATAGTCTTGTGAGACCCTATGTGTATCAATCCTGTTGTTTCTGAAAGACTCTGATTCCTTGGTGTCATCTAACACCTGTGGCTGTTACAATTCTCCCACTTCTACATGGACCTCTGAGCTTTGGCAAGGCAAAGGTTCAAAAATATATCGCTTCAAGGTGAGTGCCCCCACAGCCTCTCACTCAGCAGACATTTCAGTTGTTGGTCTCCATGCTAATTACCACTTACTGACATCTGCTGCAAGAAGTTAATAAGGGATGAATGTTACTCCGATCTATGAGTATAGCAATGTGTCATTAGGAATCTTTGTAGTACTATGTTCATCTAACAGAGTAATATTAAAATGTTTCCTTTAGCGCTGATGACCTATCTGGTTGCATGTTCTTGGCCACACTGACTGTGTCATGTCTGGGTTCAGTTTCATGGAATGGGTCTTAAATTCAATCAAAAGAGAAATAAGTTACTTCCATATTTTTGTCACTATTATACCAGCATATTTCTCAGTCAGGTCCCAGTTGTAGGGTTTGTATCTCTGTGATATTGATGGCAGAATCTAAATCTTAAGAATAATGATATAACTGTGGAATATCATTACTTTTTGGCACCAACATGTTAAAATGTAAAGAATGTTTTATTTGGGGAGATTTAAAATTTACAGTCTGTATGCATCTATCTAGTTGCAGGTTCTTGGCCACACTGACTGTGTCATGTCTGTGTTCCATTTCATGGAATGGGTCTTAAATTCAATCAAAAGAGAAATTGGTTACTAAGACATCCTGCTCTGGAACATGACATCTGAACATCAAGGCTTTCAAAGTTGTAAAAGTGATTGTGAAGTTCCATTAAGCCTGAGAGTTACTGTTCTAGTTTAAAAAATACCCACATCAACTCTTTTGTATCATTTTTAGAAATACTACCTGCATTAATCAAAACCAGTTTGTATTTCTTAACAGCAAAGAGCTTTAATTGTTTTAATATCAAAAACTGGACAAAAATGTTAACTTCAAAAACATATCTTATCAATAACACTCTCATCATTCTAAAACAATCATCTGTAACCCTTTCATGACCACCATTAATGAATGAGAAAACTACTGTGTGCCATGGCCCTTACCAATAAGGAAGCAAGAAATATAAATCAATCCATACTCCTCTTGCCAAGCCATGTTCTCTGGCAAAGGATTGATCTGCCCAGAGGAAAAGATGCTTTTGTAAAATATTCATACAAAAGCACCATCTGCTTTGAAAGCCATAAACCCATGGACTAATCACTCACAAGGGGTGCCTTTCCTAATCAGCACAGAAAAGACATATGGGTAGTGGCCCCAGCTCTCTCCTAGCTTTCCAAATGGTATAATTTTCGCCTTTAAACTTCTAAATTCCAAATTCTTAAAACCCCATCTTTCCCATATCTAAAATCTACCTAGGAATCACTTTTCTTTACATGACTTTGAATAATTATCATGTTTTCATATATTTACTTCAAGATATCATTAGTAAATATTTCTATATACATTGCCAATGTCTACAGAGAATCTGGAATCACACAAGGATGACAAACATCTCTCCTGATCACAGTGCCAACAATTATCAAATTATAAAGCAGACAGATTAAGAATCACAGTATTTATTTTCAGACTTAAAGTGATTAGAGGATGCTGGGAGTTGCTGTTTTCAACATTAAGTAAGAAGAGTGATGGAAAAAAGGGAAGTATCAACTTATTTGTCTAAACTTTAAATTTTTTATCTGAGTTGACATTCTTAAAAGACATACAATAAAAAATTCTGCTTTTGAAAGATTTGGCATGCAAAAATATGAACCACAACATGATTTTTCAAAAGGATTTAGAATGATTGGGCAATTCTAACATATTTACCAACTGGATGCTTGAATCAAGTTTCCAACTGACATGTTTCTTCACTTCAAATTCCCAAGTATCCTCAAAATGAAAACTGACAGAAGATCCTCAGCCTTAATACCTACTGCCACCCAGCCAGGAATCAGCAGGGCCAGCCAGAGGATCAGAGTCTAATGAGTATCAATGTCAGCTTGCATTAGATTTGTGTCATTGGTACCCAGAATGCTATGCATCACTTCTACAATGTTATATATCACTTCTACATGGGAACAGGTTTTCTTCTGTGTGGTTATGGGCCAACTAAGATGGTTTTCTTTTTAGCTTGGTTTCCTTGATTTGAATCTCTTAATATAAAACTGTAACAAACTGTACTTGTTTTAAAAGATGATTGTAGATTACTAAACAATTTCCTCTACACAAAAATCACCCATAGGTGGCTGTTATTTGAATGCATCAGCACAAAGTAAAAGTGCAATCCTTTCAGTTTAACTGTAAGTCTCCTACAGAGTTCCTAGGTATCTGAGATGACAGGTGTTCTAAAGATAGGGAAGTATACAGTTAAAAGGAGGAGGGAGAGGGTGGACAGAGCATCCTCATAGAGGCAAAGAGAAGGAGGGAGAGGGCAGATGTGGAGGAGGGTTGTAGAGGGGTAACCAGGAAGTGGGATATCATTTGAAAATGTAATGAATAGAATGATTAATAAAAAAAAGTCTAAAAAAATTGCTGAATTTATGTGTTTAATCCCATTACTAGTCCTTCAATTTTATATAACCCCATCAAATAGTTATTAAAATATTATGCTGAGTTAGAAAAGAATTAATATTATAAATAAAATGGCATGCAATAGGAATTGTTAAATTTTCTACAATAGAGACATTGTCTTCACAGCTATCAGATATATGGCTCTGATTCAATGTACAAATTACCATGGAGTGTTCATATTGTGAGGTTTAATTCCTATCTGAGAAAAAATGTGGACAATTTCTCATTTGTTCAGTTTCCACAAAAACACCCCTAAAATACTTTATTAGAGATACCTGAAAAATATAGAAAACCTATCTTCTAATTGTGTTGAAATTAATTTATCTTAAGGTAATTGACCTTCTCTATCTGACTATGATTTTATCTTAAGCTCCATTGTTACCACAGTGTTCCTGAGATTCAGTGGGGTGTGTGTGTGTGTGTGTGTGTGTGTGTGTGTGTGTGTGAACGTGTGTGTTTATTTGCATGGAAGATTCAACTCTCCCCTTCAAGGTACATATTAATTCACACTAACTGATATACTCAACCTAATTAATATATCACTTAAATGAACTACTTTACTTCTCATTGATTTTTATACAACTCACCATGGGAGTTCCAGGATCAAACGTGGGTCATCAGTCTTGGCAGCAAGTGCATGTCATACACATAGAAACATCTCTCCAGTTCAAATATCCTTAATAACCAAATAAACAATGTCAAACATCAAGGTTTAAAAGGCTATTGCACACACTCTGACTGCCTAACCATCAGCTTCTCATCCCTTTTCATCTTTCATTCTAGTAGAACTCTAAATTTGTTTAATTTTGTTACAAATAGATAGCAGATTCAGATGTTTTTAAAAGACTTTACCATTTATATGAAACACATTTAGGAAATGTGGAGGAGAAAGGGTTCAGCAGACATGGACTGTGAATCCCTACATCTTAGTATCTTTAGTCATCACAACTATAGCCTTCTTTTACTCTGGTGCATCACCAAAGTCAGGTTCATGATATCCTCTATCATGAGGGAAAGAATTCTTCTGGATCTCAGGTAGGAAAGATGTATTCTCTCAGCATGAGCAGAAGATTTGAGGGTTAAAAACAATATTATTTCTAAAATGTGACCTTTAAAACAATTTCCTGAAATATTCCAAATAAAGAATTTTAAAATTATAATATGTACTCATCATAGCACATAAAGATTATCATTGTCAGAAAGTAAAATATGAAAGAGCCAAAAAGAGCTTCCAATGTTCATCACAGAAACTGAAAATCAAAGATATTCTCATGTAGCTTCAGGAAGCTGGTCCTAATGTAGTTAGTTGTTCTATAATCCCAGATACTCCAGAGGTTGAGGCAGGATGACTCAAGGCTTACTTGGACTACAGAGTGAGTTCAAGGCCAAGTACAGATAACTTGGTGAGAACTTGGTTCAAAACCAGAAGTAAAATGATAGCTGGATGCAGCTGAGAAATAGAGGGCTTTCTCAGTTACATGAATCTCTAGATTACGTCCCACTGAAACTTGTTCTTTAGGAGATGATATGTTTACTCAGGGTTTGAAAGTGGAGAGAGGATACTTGATGATTCCAGATGAAGGAGATTCTCCTTATGTTTCTATACCAAAAAAAAAAATGAGGAGAGTAGATCCTACAAGGTGTATTTTGTATAGTCATTCATTTAGGAACAAATGTACAAATAGTAAGTGACCATTTAACAAAGCAAGATCAGATTCCACCCTAACACCTATGACTATAGATTGTTTAGCAGGATTACAACACGAGGCTCGAAATTTCCTTCTGTGGATCTGGCTTCAAATCTAATTAGAATGCCATTAGATACCTCATAATAGTCATGGTGTTCTTGCACTGGTGGGCACAGCTTGACTGGCATGTCCATGTTGTAGCATAGAGAGCCCACACTGGGTAAGACAACATATACCCCCAATATCTTACCAGTCCACAGAGCTTTTTGCAACCCTATAGAAGATAGACAGCCAAGATGAGGTTTCTTGGTTCTTGAGAGTGATTTCACTTTCTAGTAGTTGAGTGTGCCTTCATACAACAGTCTTATCATATAGATTTGGTAAGTAACCAAGTACAGTGACAATGGCTTGAAGGATGCTGTTTTGGGGATCTCTGAAGCTGCCCTGACACTAGCTCATAGGGATGTATATTATGGTTTTTGTTCCACAACTTTGAGTTAATAACCCATGTCTTCTTGGAGTGACAGAGCATTATAAAACAAATTAGCAAGCTAATTTCAAAATGTAGTTTACAACCTGAAGTGAAGAAATGAACAGTTCTAGTTAGAATGTCTCAGTGGATCACTCTTATAATTTATTTTTTTTATTATTTATTTTATTTTATTTTTTTAATTTACATTCCAAATCACTTCCCCTTTCCCGTTTCCTCCCTCCACAAAAGTCCCATAAGCCCCCTTCCCTCCCTCTTTTCTCCATTCAACCCCCTCTCGTTACTCTGTCCTGGCGTTCCCCTACATCCAGTCTTTCCAGGACCAGGGGTCTCTCCTTCCATCTTCTTAGAAATCTATTGATATGCGGATTGTGTCTAGGGTATTCCGAGATTCTGGGTCAATATGTTCATAGCAGCCTTATTTATAATAGCCAGAAGCTGGAAAGAACCCAGATGTCCCTCAACAGAGGAATGGATTCAGAAGATGTGGTATATCTACACAATGGAATACTACTCTGCAATTAAAAACAATGAATTCACGAAATTCCTAGGCAAATGGTCAGATCTTGAAAATATCATCCTTAGTGAGGTAACCCAATCACAAAAGAACACACATGGTATGCAGTCACTGATAAGGGGATATTGACCCAGAATCTCAGAATACCCTAGACTCTTATAATTTATAAATGTCCAAATGCAACTCTTGCCCACCTTATTTACATGGCTTAATAATCAAAAGGGTAAACATGGAAATCACCTCTCAAAATGTTCCACAAGGTTATACACAATTAAGCTCTGGGGAAAAAAATCTAGTGAATTCTAACACAAAGCACAACTCAGTGATGCTGTTCTGACTTTGAACTAAACGATCCATTATTGCAGAGCTTCTACCTGTCACGCTCTGTACTAAATTATAGTCCTCATGTGTCCTAGAGCATTGTTTTAAAATCAGAATGAATCCATAAGTAATAAAAATACTCATATGCTTAGGATCTTTATAATTTATAAAGCAAGAATTTGTTCTTACAATTGCTTCTGATATCAGTATCATAATTATGAATGTCATTTATTAAAGTAGAAAAATTAAAAAATAAGTAAAATATTTAAATTTCCAAAAGTTATGCTGACACTACATAAGTTTTGAAGCTAATAATTAAAAGTCAAACCCCTAATCTATATTTAGAAATCTATACCCTTACTACTGGCTATTAATAAAGTTTATATATTCTCATAAGTTTTCTAGCATATTACCTTCTGTCATGAATTTGCTGTTTTGCCTAGCCTTCCAAAATATATCTAAGATATGTCAAACCAACATCTTTGGTATTGTCTCTCCACATTCATGTTTATTGCTATATTTCCAAATTTCTACTTAATTTTTAAGCTATTTATCTTCCATGTTCTTTGATTACTAATATTTCTGATATATCCCAGTGGAAATTTTCAACAGTAATGACATCATGTTACCAAAACTTCTTTCCAATCAAATGCAGCTCCAATGATCAGGTTATGCTGGCTTCCTAATGTTAACATATTGGAAGGAAAAAAAATTGTAAAAGAAACAGTCAATGATGTGGTCCCATGTTAACTTTTCACAACAATGATAAATATTTAATATATGGAAATTTCTAATAATGGAAACCAATACTGTTACAAGGGCATAGTCATATGTAATGCATAACCATAATTAGGGTACATTTGCATATTTACCTTGGGGAACTTTTGTCAAGGAATTAAATTTGCATTTTGACCCAGAATATACATGTAGAGAGATACAGAAAGAAAAAAAATGGAAGGGTCTTTTCAAGTTCAATTATATCAGCATCTGGAAATTCAATAGCAGTTTCCCCACACATTAAGGGTCAATTAAAGTTGTGCCAAGGAACAGTGTTTTCCTACTTGCCATTCAGGGAGATCAGAAAGAATAATAGACACAAAGCTCAGAAGAAACTACCCTGGTGCGATATTTCAGAGACAAAGTCTAATCTAAGTTGCCTTAAGAGTTGGCAGTTCTCCTAGAGAGCTTAAACAAAGCTTCTAGCTTCTAAACATCTTCCACTTGAGATTTTTTTTCTTTGGGCTAATAATCTGTTTCTGGAAAAAGTATCTGAGAGGGGTGATAGCTATAAACATAGAAAGCACACCTGATACAGGAGGGAAGGAAGATATCCAAACACACAGTCAGGGCAACACCACTCAGAAGTGCTGGCAAGATTCTTATGAGTTCCTGAATTATTACTGAAAATGTGGGTTCAGGACATAAATGGAAGGCCTCATCATTAACACTTGACTGTCTTCTCCCTATGTTTTGAGGATGAGAGCACTCTGAGAAAGTTAAGAATCAATAGTGATTGGAGAATTCCACTGTGTACCACCAGAGAATATTAAAAAAAAAAAAAAGCACTAAAGAATTTGGCACACAAGCATGAGTTTGATCCTTAGAACCCATATTAAATAACATCAAGAAAGAACAACAAAAAAGAGACCAGTGGTTTATGCCTATAAACCCAATGCGAGAGAGGCCGAAACAGCCTATAATCTAATGCTGGAGAGACAGAGACAGGAGGTCCTTGGAATTCACTGGCCATGTAGTCTAGTTAGATCAGTGAAAGACTCTATTTCAAAAAATAAGGTGGAGAGCAATTGAGGATGATGCCCAATGTATATTTCTAGCCTTCACATGCATACTGCATACATGTACATATAAACCCTCTACCACAAAAATACACATACCCAAATATGAATAAAATATAACTAAGAGAGAGACAGAGAGACAGAGACAGAGAGATCTAAGAATGAGAAACAGACAAGCAAGCCAAAGAATCAGAAACAAGAATAAGGTACCATCTGCCTGCAAGGATAGGAAAGAGTAGTAAGTGAAAAAAATCAGAGAGTAAGAATTCTGACTCTCAAATTGGCTCAAACACAACTTTAAACGATCTTGATACTTCAGAGCTTTACCTTGCATTCTTTAACTATTCTTTTATTGAACTGTGATGCATGACAGAGAGGAAAGAAGCAAGTAGCTGCCGCTTCCTAGTGATGAAAGAGGAGTGGATCATTCACCAAGTGGTCACCACAGAGATGATGAGGAACACACTGGACAAACCATCACCACTACTGGAAACACATGTCACTGGGCAAGGCCAGGAAGATCCTGTCAAAGTTATTGCTTATTGCGTTCCTCTCTACTAAAGTCTATCCTTGGAAGCTACACCTCTGCTTGGAGAAGAACATCTTCTGGCAGGAACTAATAGAAGAACAGCTGCTGTTAGCTTGGTTCTGGGAACAGTTAATGATAACACTGCAAGAACTCTTGTCACCAGGCCCTGCTTGAAGAGAAATGTCTAGTCCAGAAATGTCTTGCTCACTTTGCTTTACCTTACAATACCTTTATGGAAAGGAGAGTTATCCCCTATCTAAAGAGAGACTGGACATCCCTGCCTTTGCTTTCTTAATACACAGAAAAAATAAGTGTTTTATCCTAGAAAATAACTAAATGTAACCTAACCTAGTAGCCTAGTGCAAAGGAAGAGAAAATGAGGGAGAATGTTCTCTGCATGGCCAAGTGTGAGCAGTAAGGTCAGAATGAGCATGCTTTTACATTCTGGTTGTTTGGTAAACATCTCTCCTCTAAGCTACAAGACTATGGTTGGTTGTATCTAACTCTGGATAGCACAACACTAAATCTGAATCCTTTATAAAAGTAGCAGGTCTTGTGGTCATTGTCTTTCTTGCTGTTCTTAAAGGTCAATCATTAGAGCTAGAGATATGGGTCAAGGATAAAATAGGAGCCCCGGTTTAGGCCCCTGGATTATTTCTAGAAATTACTAACACTTTTCTTATTCAGATGTTCATAGATTTTTGCTCTCAGGTTTTAGTCTGATCGTCTTGATGTATCTTAAATAAATGGCCTAAAACCTTTATAACTTTGTTCCTATTCTTCAAGGCCTGAGCATTGGTGAATTTTCCAGAGAATGATGAACTTTAACTTTGTCATTCCCAAAGTGTAAGAAACTCTGAAGCCAGTACTCAAATCTGTCACAAGTGACCATGTATTTTAGTTTGCTTGCTTGTTTATGGTGCTAAAAATGGAATCTAGGGAGTCACACATGTTATACAAAGTCTTACCCATCCACCCAGTGACAAACATTTTTGTAAAGTAAGAAATATGAACAAACAACTTACTTGAAATATGTTTTATGTGTAAGATTGAGAGTCAGGATTTATTCCACATAAAAACTATCAGCATAATGCTAAGAAATTATTTTAATATATACTTTCAAATGTGAAAATCAATGACACTTCTCTGAAGAAAACATTATGGAGAGACTTTTAAAGTAAGATTAGAGCTATTTCATTAAGACATATTCTTTCTCGGCTCAGCAAGGTGACTGATTCAAGTCAAACAGTCATATGGTATTCTGGTTACATCCCTGGATTTTCTTTTGAAAGAAAGTTATTCATCCCCTCATCCCTCCCTGTAGGAGTTAATAAAACTTTAGAAAGAGGCAATTGAGATCAACCTCTCCTTGCATGGGCAGGGAAATCATGCATTCCTTGACATTTCTTAGTGATCACTGATTAGAGGTATTATGCATAAGCCTGACTGTAGATCACCCTGGGTAGTCATTCTACTATGCTAATGTGCTCAATAAAAGGAGACTATCTATGCACCGTTGTTGTATTTAAAAGTCCCCTTTCATATCTTTAGATATTTGAAATAAAAATACCTGAAAAAAGATGTGTGGACTCTGTGCAACACACTTTCTGCATGAATTATAAAATATCTGTGATAGGACCAAACAGTAATGTTATACATAACATAACTGACATGTTCAATCACATGATACATATTTAAATTAGTAAATGGACAGCAAATAATATCAAATACATATTTACAATGCAGAATTACAGGTTTTTTAACTTGTTCATTACTCAAACTTAAAACTGAATATGCAGCATTTTATAATAAAAATACATTTATTTTAATATATAAATGCAAATTATAGTGTCATGGAATAGTTAAATAACTATGAAAATGGTTTTATATTTAAAATAAAAATAAAATAATTTTCTGTAAATCCCATCCTTCCCTCTAACACTTGCTCCCTTTTTCTAAATTTATGGACTCTTTATCTTTAATATATAATATATACCATAAATAAAGACATAACTACAACTTAAAGAGTCAATTTTGGGTTACTTGCATGTACATATTTTTAAGACTGGCCATTGATACTGGATAACCAATTAGGGGATTTATCTCTAGTTCTTTTTACTAGCAATCAGTTGAGGCTGAGCACCCCAAAGTCAATTAATTTTCTGCATTTTGACCACTTGCGACTTTTTATAATGGTCTCCATCTACTGCAGAAAGAATCTTCCTTGATGAGGAGTCAGAGCTACATTTATCTGTGAGTTTAAGGGCATTTAGAATACAGTTAAAAATTATTCTAGTTTAGGAAAACTGGCAGTATTCAGTTCTCCTCTAAGATTCATAACCTCAGTAGCCAAAGGTAGTTGGCTAAATTTCCAATACTAGCCAATATTTTACTCCCACAGAGTGGACATTAAGTCAAATTAGAGAGCTGTTTGCTATCACCAAAATATGAGTGTCATACTGGTCCTTGTGGTTTATAGTTGACAGAGCTAGGTAGGACTATTTATTCTTTTGCTTCCTTACAAGATTACTAATTCCCATCTGCTACTAGGAAAGATAGCCATTAGAAAGGAGGCCTTCAGGTCAGATCCAGCCCAAATTGCTGTATGCAAAGTTTCTAATTTCTTCATGAATAAGAAACTGCATTCAACTTCTGGGAGGAAGCCCAGGGCCAGTATAATGTTTTGGGTGTCTCTGAGGCTCTCCTGAACATCTAAAAGCAAGGTTTCTCATGCCTTTTTTTGGAGTTTTATTATATTGTGTATAGTTCTTGGAGAAAGTCCTAGCACCCCAAGTAACATCATTTAATATATATGCATATCTATAGTATATTTGCCTATATACTTATATGTATTATATGTATGTAACTTTTGGAAAAATATAATGGATATGACTCCTTCATAAAATAAAGGCAATTTTAATAAGCCCGCAGACTCTTCTACCCTCCCTCTTCTGTTGCCTGTCCCCTTCCTTCCGACATGATAGACCTGTGCTAGGTATGCCATGGGGGAAGACTCCATTTCTTGGTGCAGCAGTGGGGCATTTGAGATCCAGCATCAGTGGGGCATTCGAGAATCAACAGTTTGCAGGACATTCAACCCTTTCCAAGTCTGCCATAGGGAAGACCCCATTTCCTGATACTTCCTGGAAAACCAGCTGTATGCAGGACATTTGAGAGAAAGGGAATCCCAGGAGTACAGATACACAGGCCTGCAGGACAGAGACATCACAGTCAGAGACAGAAAAATAAGCTAACACTGGAGATAACTAGATAGTCAAAGGCAAACGCAAGATTATTACCAACAGAAACCAAGGCAACATGGCACAATCAGAACCCAGTTCTCCCACAACAGCAAATCCAGGATACTCCATCACATTGGAAAAGCAAGAGCTGGATTTAAAATCACATCTCATGATGCTGTTAGAAGAATTCAAGAAGTACATAACTCCCTTAAAGAAATACATGTGAACATGGGTCAACAGGTGGAAGCCCTTAAAGAGGAAACACAAAAATCCCTTAAAGAATTTCAGGAAAACACAAACAAACAAGTGAAGGAACTGAACAAAACTATCCAGGATCTAAAAATGGAAGTAGAAACTATAAAGATATTGCAAAGTGAGATGACTCTGGAGATGAAAAAACCTTGGAAAGAATTCAGGAGTCATAGATGCAAGCATCAACAATAGAATACAAGAGATAGAAGAAAGAATCTCAGATGCTGAAGATTCCATAGAAAACATTGACACAAGAGTCAAAGAAAATACAAAATGTAAAAAGTTTGTAAACCAAAACATCCAGGAAATCCAGGGCACAATGAGAAGACCCAAGCTTAGGATTATAGGTATAAAAGAGAGCTAGGATTTACATTTTAAAGAGCCAGTAAACATCTTTGACAAAATTGTGGAAGAAAACTTACCTAACCTAAAGAAAGAGATGCCCATGAACATACTAGAAGCCTATAGAACTCCAAACAGACTGGACCAGAGCAGAAATTCCTCCTGTCACATAATAATCAAAAAACCTAAAACCTAATGCACTAAACAAAGAAAGAATACTAAAAGCAGTAAGGGGAAAATGTCAAGTAACATATAAAGGCAGACCTATCAGAATTACACTAGACTTCTTACCAGAAACTATGAAAGCTAGAAGATCCTAGGCAGATGTCATACAGACCCTAAGAGAACATAAATGACAGCCCAGATTGCTATACCCAGCAAAATTTTCAATTACCATAGATGGAGAAAACAAGACATTCCATGACAAAAACAAATTTACACAATATCTTTCAACAAATCCAGCTCTACAAAGGATAATGAGTAGAAAATACCAGCACAAGGTGGGAAACCACCCCATAGAAAAAGCAATAAAGTAATCTTTCAACAAACCCAATAAAAAAATACCTACACAAACAGAATTTCACCTTTAACAAAGAAGATAACAGTAAGCAACAATCACTTTTCCTTAATAGCTCTTAACATCAATGGTCTCACTTCCCCAATAAAAAGACATAGACTAACAGACTGTATACATAAACAGGACCCAACTTCTTGTTGCATACAAGAAACTCACCTAAGTAACAAAGGCAGTCACTACTTCAGAGTCAGAGGTTGGAAAACAATTTTCCAAGCAAATCGTCCCAAGAAACAAGCTGGAGTAGCCATTCTTATATCAGATAAAATTGACTTTCAACCAAAAGTTGTCAAAAAAGATAAGGAGGGTCACTTCATTCTGGTCAAAGGAAAAGTCTACAAAGATGAGCTCTCAATTCTGAGCGTCTATACTCCCAACGCAAGGATACCCACATTCATAAAAGAAACTTTACTAAAGCTCAAAACACACATTGTAACCCACACTATAATAGTGGGAGACTTCAACACCCCATTCTCAACATTGGACAAATCATGGAAACAGAAACTAAACAGAGACACAGTGAAACTAACTAAAGTTATGGACCAAATGGATCTAACAGATATTTGTAGAACATTCCACCTTAAAGCAAAAGAATATACCTTCTTCGCAGTACCTCATGGCACCTTCTCCAAAATTAACCATATAATTTGTCACAAAACAGGCCTCAACAAATACAGAAATATTGAAATTATTCCATGCACCTTATCAGATCACCATGAACTAAGGCTAATCTTAAGCACAAACAAAAACAATGGAAAACACACATATAAGTGGACTTTGAACAATGCACTTCTCAACAATAGCTTGGTCAAGGGAAAAATATAGAAAGAAATTAAAACCTTTTTAGAATTCAATGAAAATGAACACACATCATACCAAAACTTATGGGACACAATGAAAGCAGTGCTAATAGGAAAACTCATAGCTCTGAGTGCATCCAAAAAAGAAAATGGAGAGAGCTTACACTACCAGTTTGACATAGCACTTGAAAGCTCTAGAACAAAAAGAAGCAAATACATCCAAGAGGAGTAGGTGGCAGGAAATAATCAAACTCAGGGGCAAAATCAACCAAATAGAAACAAAAACACCTATACAAAGAATCAACAAAACCAGGAGCTGGTTCTTTGAGAAAATCAACAAGATATATAAACCCTTAGCCAGAAAAAGGAGACATAACAACAGAAACTGTGGAAATTCAAAAAAATCATCAGATCCGACTACAAGAACTTATACTCAACAAACTTTGAAAATCTGAACGAAATGAACAACTTTCTTGATACATACCAGGTGCCAACGTTAAAACAGGACCAGATAAACCATCTAAATAGTCCCATAAGTCCTGAGGAAATAGAAGCAGTCATTAATAGTCTCCCATCAAAAAAGAGCCCAGGACCAAATGGGTTTAGCGGGGAATTCTATGAAATTTTCAATGAATTACTACTGCTACTCTTCAAACTAGTCCATGAAATAGAAACTCAAGGAACAATACCCAACTCATTCTATGAAGTCACAATAATGCTTATACCGAAACCATACAAGGACCAAATAAGGAAGGAGAACTTCAGGCCAATCTCCCTCATGAACATCAATGCAAAAATACTCAACAAAGTTCTGGCCAACCAAATTCAAGAATGCATCAAAACTATAATTCACCACGATCAGGTAGGCTTCATGCCAGGAATTCAGGGATGGTTCAATATATGGAAATACATCAACATAATCCACTATATAAACAAACTCAAGGAAAAAAAAACCCACATGGTCATTTTGTTAAATGCTGAAAAACCTTTTGACAAAATCCAGCATCCCTTTATGATAAAAGACATGGAGAGAGCGGGATTCCAAGGCCCATACCTACACATAGTGAAAGCAATATACTGCAAAACAGTAGTCAACATCAAATTAAATGGAGAGAAACTCGAAGCAATCCCACTAAAATCGGGGACCAGACAAGGCTGCCCACTCTCTCCCTATCTATTCAACATAGTACTTGAAGTTCTAGCCAGAGCAATCAGACAACAAAAGGAGGTCAAAGGTATACAAATTGGAAAAGAAGAAGTCAAAATACCATTATTTGCAGATGATATGATCGTATACTTAAGAGGCTGGACATAAAATTAACTCAAGCAAATCAGTAGCCTTCCTCTACTCAAAGGATAAACAAGCTGAGAAAGAAATTAGGGAAATGACACCCTTCACAATAGTCCCAAATAATATTTCATACCTTGGTATGACCCTAACGAAGCAAGTGAAAGATCTGTATGACAAAAACTTCAAACCTCTGGAGAAAGAAATCAAAGAAGATCTCAGAAGATGGAAAAATCTCCCATGTTCATGGATCGGCAGGATCAATATAGTAATAAGGACACATGCTCCACTCTGTTCATAACTGCCTTATTCATAATAGCCAGAAGCTGGGAAGAACCCAGATGTAATTAAACTGAGGAATGGATACAGAAACTGTGGTATATATACACAATGAGTACTATTCAGCTATTCAAAACAATGAATTCATGAAATTCTTAGGCAAATGGATGAAACTAGAAAGTGTCATCCTGAGCAAGGTAACCCAATCACAAAAGAATGCACGTGGTTTGCACTCACTGATAAATGGATGTTAGCCCACAAGCTCAAAATAAATAAATTACAATTCATAGACCACAGGAAGCTCAAGTAGAAAGAGGACTGAAGTGGGGGTGCATGGGTTCCTCTGAGAAAGGGAACAATATACTTATAGGAGCAATAGTGGAGGTAAAGTGTGGAGCAGGGACTGCAGTAAAGGCCACCCAGAGACTGCCCTACTTGGGGATTCACCATATAAACAGTCACCAATCCCCAACACTGCTATGAACAAGAAGGATCTTGCCATGGTTGGTTTCGGAGGGGCCCTGCCAGAGCCTTACACATACAGAGGCAGATGCTAGCAGCCAACCATTAGTTTGGGAGTAGGATCCCCGATGGAGGAGTTGGAGGGCGGTCTGAGAGAGCTGAAGTGGTTTACAGCCCCACGGGAAGAACAACAACGTTGGCCACCCAGATGCCCCTGGACTCCCAGGGACTAAACCATCAACCAAGGGGTACACATGGTTCCAGCCAAAAATGTGGCAGAGGAATGCCTTGTCGGGCATCAGTGGGAGGAGTGGTCCTTGGTCAGGTGAAGGCTAAATAGATGCCCCAACAAGGAGAAATCGAGGTGGGGGGAGTAGGAGTCGGTCGGGTGGAGGGGCATATACTTGAAGTCAGGGAGTGGGAGGAGGGCTTGGGGCGTTTGTAGGAGGGGGAAACCGGGAAAGGTTTTAACACTTGAAAAGTAAATGAAGATTATATTTAATAAAAAAAAGCCCACAGACAATAGTCAATATTAACCTAAACAGAAAGTTAACGCATTTTTACCAATATCAGGAATAAGAAAAGGATGTCTACTCTCAACATAGCTATTCAATCTAGTACCTGAAATCTTAGCTAGAACAATTAGACAATTGAAAGTATCAATGGAAGAAGTTAAAACATTTTTCTTTACAGATGATATGATTTTATGTATAAAAGACCCTAAAGACTTCACCAGGCAATTTCTTTTCTTTTTTTATTTTCTAAGGTTTTTTTAATTTACATTCAAAATCATTTCCCCTTTCCCGTTTCCTCCCTCCCTGAAAGTCCCATAAGCCCCCTTCCCTCCCTCTTTTCCCCATTCAACCCCCTCTTGCTTCTCTGTCTTGGCATTCCCCTACATCCAGTCTTTCCAGGACCAGGGGTCTCTCCTTCCATCTTCTTGGCAATTTCTACAGCTGACAAGCGCTTCCAACAAAGTATCAGGATAAAAAAGTAAGACACAGATATTAGTAGCTATTCTATGTGCAAATGACAAGCCTACTAATAAGGACACTATGGTAATAGTACCTTTCATAGCACCCTCAAATAATAATCTTGGCTAACTCTACTCAAACAAGTGAAAGACTTGCAAAACAAAAACATTTAAGACATTGAAGAAGACACAAGAAAATGGAAAATTTCTTGTATTCATGGGTCAGTAGGATTAACATAACGAAAATAATCAACCTACTAAAAAGAAATGTACATAGTCAATCTTTTATGACTGTTTCAAATATCTTTAGTTTGACTTATTCTTCCTCTCTTCTTCTGACTCTGTATTGTCCTTCTTTCTCCATCCCAAATTAAATCCCCACCCACATTGTTGCTATTTCCTCCTTCATATTACCTGCCTTCTAGTATTCACATGTATATAACCTTCTGCCTTTTTATTTTCCTGCTGTGAAGGGAGCCTCAGGTACACTCTTTTTATGAGTTTTCACCCGTGCTGGAATGGGCTTCTTGGCAATGTTCTTGAGCTGTTCCTGTTCCTGTATGTAGCTCCTTATTTATATCTTAAATAACCCCAGTAAACTTACTAGATCACAAGGTTAAACTTGGTTGCTTGAATTCTTTCATTGCTCCTTCATCTGTTCCACATCTTGGATATATTGATAGAAAAGTCGTGCAATGGGCCATTGTTCCCTGTTCCTCCACAGTGTGATGATATAACTGTGTATTTTCTACTCCTATACCTCCCCATGTATTAAGCTTTGAAATAAGGCCTCCAAACAAAAGTTAACCTATACCATAGTATTCAGAATTGGATATGTTTCTGGAATAGATACCTTAATAAACTCAATGGACATCCGAGATCATCTTAATCTCACCACCATGGATTTTTCCAGACTCTGCCTTTGAACAATGTTTCGTTCCTGTACCCTTGCTTCAATTGCAAGTTCTATGCCAATTAATATCAAGCCTTTATGGTGTCTTAAAAGGGAGCATTCTGTTTAGCATCAGTCTTGGAAACAATTCTACTATATTTGTTTTCCAACCATTATAAATTGTTGAACTAGAACTAGGATCAAAACTCAGTTGTCCTAAATAAGACCAGTACTTGTTTTCAGGAAACCCCTGACTCTCTCTAGCCCTCTTCTAATATGATGCCCCAAAAGCCTCCCATGAACTCTCACACATATCCAATACCTCAGAAAACATGGAAGGTTACTGTTCTTTCTGGGAATTCTCAAGGGTGCAGTTGATGTCAGCTGGAAGCTATCTATATGGTAAGTGGAATACACTAAAATCTGTAGATTTCACTGATGAATGTTGCACTGTTGATTCTCTCTTGCATATCTAATGGAGCTGGAATGAATTTATTTCCAACAAAGACTGTGTCAGTATGATAATTTTCCCACAGGAAGAAATAATCAAGGAAAGGCAATCTGTTCTTAACTGTATCAGATGTCTTCTGTAATTAGATAATACTCTTCTTCAGAACCACTAAGGGTTTCTTGTGGTAGCTGGAAGAAAGGGATGGACATGTCTGGAAAGGAGGCCAGTGTGAGAAAATAGAAAAGGAAGAAAGGGTTCAATTTGAGATGAGAGAAGAAGGTGGAGATGATATCAGGATGAATGAGCAGGAGAGGAAGATAGATGGGAAATAGTCAGTAAAATGGAGAAAGGTGTGTATTCTTTTGCCTGATTCCTGAAATAGGAAGGATTTTTAACAAGAGACACGAAGACCTGATGTACTTCACCTGCTATAGAGAAGGGAGAAAGCAGCTGCTGTCTGAATAAACAGCAGAGGACAGATCCATAATCTAAGATGGGAGCCGCTATGATTCTCCTGCTGGGAATTAAAGAGGAGCAGCTCTCATTTACTAAACATGTGTTGTGTGCCAGGCACAGAGCCGAACACCTTAAATATAGGAACTCATTTAATCCTCCTAATAACTAGAGGAGAAAGTGAAGCCAAGGAAAAATGAAAGTGTGGTTGAAGTAAGAAATCATTTCTCGGTAGCAATCATTATTGACTCTGTGAGCCTGGAAATCATACAGTAGCACCTGATCATATTCAGTCCCTATGTTTTGTGTTCTAAAACAAAACCCATAATTGTGAAGAGTATCAGCAAGATTCACTGGAAGATCTGGATATGTCTGATGGTTTGGAAAATGTCAAATGGGATGATAAGGAGGACTGTGACAAAGGCTTTCATTGATGTTGACCCAATAACTGGTCTAGCCCTTTGTTCAATAAAACAAAATTTATCTAACCAAAGCAATTCATACATACATGTATAATGTACAAGTATATAATTATGTGTATGCATACAAAAATATAAAGGTAGAATTAGATCTTCGAAAAGGTACCTATTGATTTTTCGGCTTGTGTTAATTTAGGAAAATAAATTTAACGGAAGTATTAATATTAAAAATGAAAGATGAGACATAAAATATAAAGACAGCAATAAAAACAAAAAAAGAGATATATGTATCAATATTTCTTAGTGATATTTTTAGTTTCCCTTGAAACTCAAATACATAAGAAATGCACAAAAGAGATGTTTTAAAACTCAAGTCTTACTAAGAAGAAAAAAAACAAAATAAAAGTCTAGCCACTTCATAAAAGGTGTCTCTTCTCTTTATTTCCAATTTATGAAAAATTTCTCTCTGCTCTCTCAGCAGTATTTCTGCCTCTTTAAATTTCCAGACTGAATTCTGAAGCTGTTTTATGATTGTTTTTAAAGACTTGTAGAGGTATAATATTAGAGAGTGTGTTCCTGTGTGCATACACACACACACACACACACACACACACACACGCACACACACACGCACAAGTGCATCCATGTGTGTTTTTAACAGTAAGAATAAGAAACTACCTTTTCGTTTGGGTTAGAATGGAGATGGAATGAGGAATGGCTGCCACCAAGCAGAAAATGCTCTCACTTTATGTGTGCCAGTTAATTACGACACTTCAGAGGCGCTTTCGAAAGGATAAGGCAAGCTGCATAAATTTAGCTGTAATCCAGGCAGGCAAAACTAATTTGCAGGGGATGGCCTTATCTAGCTGCTGCAGCTTTCTCAGAAAATTAACCTTGGATATTTGGGCCCAATTCAGAAAGTGTTTGATTTTTTTTTCTTTCCCTGCTCAGCATAAGAGAATTTTTGAATTCAGTACAATACCTGACTTTTAAGAGGCACGGTGAATGCTGTAGGCAGTTCAGAGTTATTACTGACAAGCAAAAATCTATTTTATATATACATATAGATGATTGTCCTTCATGCCCATTATCCGGCCTTCTTACATGTGCATCAGAGGGTTTATCAGTGTAGGTATAGGGGCTTCTCGCATTAAGAGAAGGATGCAACTCATTTTTAATGTACTTAGAAAAATTCATCAAAGTTCATTGCAGAATAAGTCATGCATATTGACTTGTTCATTCCAGTGGAAATGAAGAAATCCCCCATAAAAATAGAAGTGTAATGAAGTGTTGGAGCCAAGTCTTCTCTGTCATTGCAATTATCACTGATTCAGACCCTTGATGGACCACTATTAATTAAACACACACAGCACAGTTAAAAGTTTACCTTATTTTTTATTATGCAGCCACTTACTGCATCAACATTTATTGAAATCTCTATGCTTTTCATATGCCATCTCACTTAATCTTCATACTAGATCTCTTTGTATTTAAAGTTTTCCTGGATAGGAAGCAAATTTTCATATGTCATAGCTCCCAATCCATCTTAAGAATTCTGCATATAATGACAGGACATGGACATGGACATATTTCTATTGCATGAATAGTAAGACTTGGAGTTTCTTGCCAAAACTATTTTCAATGTTCTTATACTGCTGTTCTTAGAATACTAAAATAACTTGTGGTCATTTTCTTAAATTTATACTCCAAGATGAACTCTTTTATCAATCAGCTTTCAAAGTAAATCCGTAACAAGCCCCAGAAGACCATTCATACTAGAGGAGATAAGATTTAAGGAAATGGTTTTGTAATATTCTATCTACAATAGAATTACAGTTTCACTCATTTCAAATCACAGGAGTTACTTATTTTAAAGTGCCATGAACTCGATTGGCAATAATTGTTCTTCAGGATGTTACAATTAGGCAGGAAGGAATATATTTATAATAATAGAAGAGGCATTTTAAAATAGAGATTGCATACAGAATCATGAAATGTGAAGCAATGGCTCCCATTTGGTTCTAAATTTTCTTCATGCTTGCTCAATAGCCAGGGCTAAATGTTATGAGTATTTATAGTTATACCCTAGGGTAGAAGAGCAGTGAGTTACTTATCATAAAGAATCATGCATAATACATAATGACTTAAACTATATTTTTATGAGAACAGAACAATTGAAGAAACTTTGGCTGAAGCAAGAAATAACTCATCAAACAAAACTTCACACATAAACCCCTTCATGAAGATTTAACAGAAATAAGCACACAAACCATTTTTATATGACTACTAAAATAAAATATATTTTTAGGAATACTGGGAATAAATAATACAGAGACTAAGTTTTAAGGTCACCAGGAGCAAAGGTATCAGTGAAGATGCCAGAGCATTACATGCTTTGATCCATAGATAATATTTACAAACTAACTAAATAGATAGTACACACCTTTGGGGCCAGGGGAACTGTGTCACAACACAAAAATTTGATAGGTTCAAGTGGATTCAGAAATCCTGGTACTCTCATACCTGAGGACAATAGGAGTTTCATTACTCTTGACCAGGTTCCTGTCTTGGAACACATGACTACAACACGCCATGGAGATGACAATGACAATAAGTCACTTAAGGCCAGTACCCAAAGCCCCTCCACATGCAGATGAGGCATCCTTAACATCTCAGACCAAGACAATAGAAAGGATCAGCTTTTAGACCCCAACCCTCTAAGACCTTGTTCAAAAGGAACAAAACACATACTAGTTATTTCATCAAGGACTGTCTGAGAGTGTCTGTCTTATAGAGCTGTAACACTTTGAAGAAGAGAATTCTCTCCCAAAGCTTTTGCTACTGGAAGCTGCTCAAGCCCACCACAGTTACTTCCTGATAAATAGCCTTACCTTGTCTCTGTATCTCCTCCAGTGGGTATTTTGTTCCATCCTCTAAGAAGGACCGAAGTATTCACACTTTGGTCTTCCTTCTTCTTGAGCTTCATATGGTCTGTGAGTTGTATCATGGCTATTACGAGCTTCTGGGCTAATATCCACTTATCAGTGAGTGCATATCATGTGTGTTCTTTGGTAATTGGGTTACCTCACTCAGGATGATATCTTCTAGTTCCATCCATTTGCCTAAAAATTTCACAAAGTCATTGTTTTTCATAGCTGAGTTGTATTCCATAGTGCAAATGTGCCTCATTTTCTGTATCCATTCCTCTGTTGAGGGACATCTGAGATCTTTCCAAATTCTGGCTATTATAAATAAGGCTGCTATGAACATAGTGGAGCATGTGTCCTTATTACATGCTGGAGAATCTTCTGGGTATATGCCCAGGAGTGTAATAGCTGGATCCTCAGTTAGTACTATGTCCAATTTTCTGACAAACCATCAAACTGATTTCAAGAATGTTGTACCAGCTTGCAATCCCACCAGCAGTGGAGGAGTGTTCCTCTTCACATCCTTGCCAGTGCCTATTATCACCTGTGTTTTTTTATCTTAGCCATTCTGACTGGTGTGAGGTAGAACCTCAGGGTTGTTTTGATGTTGAACGAGTTTCCAAATGGAGGATGTTGAACATTTTTTAGGTGCTTCTCAACCATTCAATATTCCTCAGTTGACAATTCTTTGTTTAGCTCTGTACCTCGTTTTTAATAGGGTTATTTGGTTCTCTGGAGTCTAACTTCTTGAGATTTTTGTTATTAGTTAATGAGTTATGAGTTCTTGAGTTGTTGAGTTATTTGTTATTAAACTTATTGAATTTTGATATTAACCCTCTATTGGATGCAGGGTTGGTAAAGAACTTTTCCCAATATATTGGTTGTCATTTTGTCCTATTGACAGTGTTCTTTGCCTTACAGAAACTTTGTAATTTTATGAGGTCCCATTTGTCAATTCTGGATCTTAGAGCAAAATGTGGAGCACAGACTGAAGGAAAGACCATCCAGAGACTGCCCCACCTGGGGATCCATCCCATATACAGTCATCAAACCCAGACACCATTGTGGATGCCAATAAGTGCTTGCTGACTGGAGTCTGATACAGCTGTCTCCTTAGAGGCTCTGCACCTGACAAATACAGAGGTAGATGCTCTCAGCTAGTCATTGGACTGAGCACAAGGTCCCCAATGGTAGAGCTAGAGAAAGGACTGAAGCAGCTGAAGGAGCTTGCATCCCCATACGAGGAACAATAATACCAACCAACCAGTACCTCCAGAACTCCCAGTGACTAAACCACCAACCAAAGAGTACACATTGAGGGACCCATGGCTCCAGCTGCATATGTAGCAGAGGGTGGCCTTGTTGGACGTCAAAGGGAGGAGAGGCCTCTGGTCCTGAGAAGGCTTGAGGCCCCAGTATAGGGAATGCCAGGACAGAGAAGCGGGAGTGGGTGGTTTGGTGAGCAGGGGGAGTTAGAGACCAGATAGGGTGTTTTCTGAGGGGAAAGAAGGAAAGGCAATAACATTTGAATTGTAAATAAAGAAAATATCTAATAAAAAAATAGCCTGACCTTGATTCCTACCTGCCCTCTGCAGCTTGCCTTAATCCCACTCCCTCTTCCCCTTGGAGAGCACAATTGAAGACCACAGCAGATAGCATCCAGTACACACACCTGTAATCCAAACACTTGGAAAGCTAAGGTATGAAACATCCAAGTTCAAAGTCATGTAAGGCTACAAATTATGTTATAGGACAGCCTGTCTTGTGTAGTAAGACTTTGTCTCAGAATGGAGGATAGGAAAATGGAGTGAAGAGAGGAGATGAAGGGAAAAGAGAAGCAGACGAAAGGAAGGGAGGGAAGGGAAGGGAAGTATATGGGACAGAAGGGGTGGGGATAAGAGACAAAGGGAGAGGAAGAGTGGGGAGGGGAAGGGAGGGAAGGGAAGAGAAGATTGATAGCTAAGTCATTAAAGTGTACCAATAGTAGTGACATACACTTGAAATTCCAGCACTAATGAGGAAGACATATACAAATTCTCGTTCACTGGCCCACCAGCTTATTCTGCTCAGTAACATGCAAGCTAAGGTAGAGGAATATGAAGTGGAAGTTTCTGATTTCTTTAGAAACTCAGTCATGTTATATGATGGTTTTCTGGAAGCTGTCTTGTGAAAGGATGTTTTGATGAAGCACATAAGTAAGAAGACATGTGATGTTTTGGTGAAGCAGATGCTTGAGAAGGTGCATGATATTTGGAAAGAATTTAAGCAGATCCTCACAGAAAGTGAAAGGATGCTTTTGCATTCCCATGCTGTGCAATGCTTCTCTGGGCTTCACTGACCTTCACTTCATAGAGAGAAACACACCAAAGACCTTTTGGTATTCCAGCTGATTCTTGCTGCTTCTGCTGATTTGTGCCATCTTAGTGGAACCTTGCAATTTCTGCTGAATCAAACTACTGCTACTAATTCATGTTTGGTGTTTGCTATTGGATTGGATTGCTGATATCCTAACAATGAAGAATGAAATTGCCCCAAAGAATTACTTCTAAATAGGTCTACACCTCTCTTTCTCTACAAACCTTTTTCTCCTACCTCTGCTTGGTAGGCTAGAAGAGAGGTTGTAGCATTCTAGAACCCTAAAAAAGTAGGTTTAGAGAACAATCTAAGCCTACACGAGTACTTAGGAACAACAGCAACAGTTATCCTCTGGCCTCCACACATTAACATACATTTTACATACATCTGCACACATATAAACATTCAAACATATACATGATATCCACACATACAGATACATACATTAGAAATATAGAGAGCATGAAGAGGAAGGGAAGGGGAGAGAGGAAAACAAAGAACATTCTTATCTAGCTATTAATCATTTTGAGCTTGACAAGCCATAGAAAGTTTGTTGAGCATATGAAATCAAATTCATGAGGCAAAACAGATTTTTTTTTCCAATCAATCCCACCTTGTATCAATAACCCACAACATTTTAGGTCCTTTAATGCTCCACAATAATGATTATTTTACCTGATGCCTAACTAAGGCAATGTTTACATCATAAAAAACATACAATAAATTCTGGCCAGATGACTTATAACTTGATAAAGTATGCATGCCGAATGAACAGATGAGCATACTAAAGAAACCAGTTAAAAACTTTAAAAAAGAGCTCATATCACCTGAGAGCTCCCAGAGATGCTGGTGATTACTTCCTGGTGACTGGGATAAAAGATACAGCTATGCCCATTAGCTATGTCCTGACTCTTTTATCTCCAATTCTGCCCCAAGTACACTTCTCATCTCACTCTAAAAATTAGCAAAACTGAAGATACTTTGCAAGAAAACTTAAACAATTTAATGAATGTCCATAATTTTCAAGAACACTTCTAGTCCATAAAAAAGGGTATATATAAAAGTTCTAGTTGTTCAGACTTTCCTTTGAAATGAACTAACCATATGTCACATTTGTAACATACAGCTTTTCCATAGATTAACATGGGCTCAGGGGAATGTTCTAATCAAATGATTTTTCTTAACACGATCCACCCCTTTTATCTATTGTCTATCCTGTGGTGATTGCCTTCCATGGCATAAGGGCATAACAATTCTTCTACCAGAGAATGAGTGGTATCAAAGCATGCTAAGAGAGGAAATGATGTATCTTTTTCAAGTAGTAGTGGACACCATTAATACAAATATTAATGGGTATGTTATGCAAAGAGATAAATATTTAAAACTTAACCCTTAGCCCATACCTGTCATGCCATTGCCTGGATGACCAAAAACTGAAGGCTGGATACCCCAAACATATGATAGAAGGAAAAATAAATAAATGATTCTTAATGATATGTTTACATACTCAAACATCGGCACCTAGACCAATCATCATGAGAGAGATTTCTTCCGGGAGCTGATAAGAGAAGATGCAGGGATCCACTACAAAACGTTAGGTGGAAAGAGAGCCCAGATTAAACATTTCCATCAGAACCCTCCCCTTGGACCTCAGAACCCTGAAAAAGAGGGGAGAAAGAATTTTATGACCCAGTTGGATCTGGTGGAGGACAACAGTGGAACACAGTCCACAGACATCAACAAAGTAGGACTTATAGAAGTTCACAGAGACTGAACTGACCATCAAAGAGACTGTGTGGGTCCATGGTAGGTCCTTTGCCTATGTTATGGTTACATAGCTTGGTGTTTTTGTGGGACTCCTAATAGGTGTAGGGGTGTGTCTCTGACTCTTTCATGTTCTTGGAAACTTTTTCCTCCTACTTGGTCTCATCCGGCCTTGATATGAGGGTTTGTACCTGGTCTTATTGCATCTTGTTATGCTGGGTTCAATGGATATCTATGAGAAGCCTGCTGCTCTTCTCTGAAGGGAAACTGAAGAGGAGTGGATCTGGGGAACAAGAAAGGTGGGAGGTGGGTTGGAAGGTATAGGAGGAGTAATTAAAAACTTATTCCTATCATCATGCCTTCTATTGAGACAAATATATGGTTTTATTTCTTTAAGAACTTGAAATAGACTTGCCAACCTTACAATTAGTTTCCAATAATATGCAAATAAAACTTTAGAATGTGTAAAAAAAAAGAACTTCAAATAGTGCTTATAGTTAAACTGAGGAACATTCTTTCAATTTATTTGGTTCTTTATAAAACTTAGCAGTCATCTCCAAAGTCAGTACACATATCCCAAAGTATTTCCAAGATTATTAAGTGTAAGGTAGAACAAATAAGTATTAGCATTTGTTCTCTTTAGCCTTAATGGTTAACTTGACAGTCCAGAACTACCTGAGTCTCTTTTTGCACTTTCCATAGCAAAAATATATATTGTTGTGGAGATATATATATATAAAACACACACACACACATATATATACATATATATGTATATATATACATATATATATATATACATATATATATATATATATATACAGAAAACTGTCCTTTCAATATTCTCTACCTGAGAAATAAAAAATGTAATTTTAAAAAAGGAACTACGACCAGGTACAGAGATAACAGATAACATGCCTATAATCAGAATACTCAGGGGCTGAGACTAGAAGATTGAGGGTTGCTTGGACTATAAAATGAGACCTTTTTTTTAATAAAGAATGAAAGAGAAAATAATAAACTACTTTATGTCTAATCTTGCATTTTTAAGCAGGTCTTGTCAGGAATAGCTATATAAGTTTCAAACTTGACTGTTTTGGGTAGAGGCTGTGGTCTGCCATTATGAGAGTGTGTACTGCACAGAGAAAGGCAATGATCCTTTATTACTTGGCCATGCACATCTTCCAGTCCAAAGGGATTCTATGTCTGTTGCTATCTTCAGGTCTTTAGAAGACAAGAAATTGAGAATAGCTCTACTGGAATATAAAATATCTCTCATTAAGTCTTGAGTATCCCATAAGCACATCTTTTAACTTGGGGTTTTTGTCCATTACCCAAGCTTTTCTTTGAACTTGAGTTGAGTGTTTGCCCTAATTTATAGATCATTTTATCATGTTCTAAGTTTATGTATTCAACATTTCCAAAGTGTGGGGAGATATTAAGTCATAAATAAATGATGATGAACTAAAGTAGTGACAAATAAATGTATGAATAGAGAGACATAGAAATATCAACTACCAATTAATTTGGCCTGAGTGACTCAGAAAACCTTAGGGTATACTGCATTTAAATGAGGTAATTCACATGGACAGGAATGAGTGACTGATCTTAGTTATGAATTGTTACATTTTCCTCTTCTTAGGAAGAACTCTTCTAGATTCTACTTCACATCTATTTCATAGTTCTGATTCAATATTTTTAAGATTCTGTGTTTTTTGTTGGATCCTGATGTTTTACTCACAGTGGCTTACTGCACCATCTCTTATCTAAGGACCTTCCAATTTTCTCTAGCTATGAAATCTAGGTTCCTGTATTATCCATACTGTCCTATTGACATTCCAATCTTACTTTGACTTTTATCAAGATTTCAATGATCGAATCAGAAAACTTTTTAAGTATTGTATTCTTAGGTTTCAAATTTTTATTATAATGTTTCAGGGGATTTAATCACCGTTGAAATTTATACAAAAGTGAGAATAGTTGAAAAAATCTTCTCTCTGATCCTAGTAATTTAGGAAAGCAAGGTACAAGCAATGTCTTCAATTATTTTTGTTTTATTACCTTTATGAAAATTGTAATGATGTGAACTGCCCTTGCTATATTTTGAAGATGATGCTATTTGCCTTTATAAATGGGAGAAGAGTTAGTCAGCACATACTGAACCATATTGGCTGAAACTAGTCATTAAGAAATCCTTTTGTTGTTGATATTCAGAATATAGAGCATGGGCTATGGAGGTTGAGAGAGATGGGATCCCTCATAGCAGGCATTTTTGAAAATTGAGATTTCCCATGACCTTGTCCTGTCCCTCATGTTTTCCCTAACATACCTGTGCTTTATCATAATCAGTCTGTGTTAAGAGACATGGTTTTCAGAGGGAAAAACAAATCAGAATAGCCAAAAAAACAAGGTCTTAAGATTCAATAACAGCTATAACATGTTTTTTTATAATAGTTTAAGGTGCTAATTTTCAAACCATTGTCTTCTCCAAATAGCTTTTATGTTCTCGCTCATCTAACAAAAACTTTTGCATGAACTGCTGTTCTCGAATTTAGCCAAGCTTTTAGTTTAGTAAATGATTTACTAGCAGATATCAAAACATCATGTGATTACTTTTTAATTTAGCTCAGGGTAGAATTCTATAGTGTAAAGTCAATGATCCATTGTGCAATTCAATTTTCAAACTCCTTAATTAATTTATGTAAATAATTTAATTATATTTAATATAGTAGATACATTCAAGATGCAATAGGCTTACAAATAAAAATCTAGGGCAGGATTCCAAAAATACCTAATGTGATTATTTTTAAGACAATCATCATGCATTTTAAAAATGAATTTTGTTTTATTATTTTGAAGTATATAACACTAAATGACAAAAATAGTTAACCATTTGTCTGTTAAATATAAAAATAAGTAATCTATTATTCCTGACTTCTTACTTCTATTTCAACCACATAAGAACTTACCTTGAAATACATTTAAGAATAAACTTTAAAGCATGAAAGTATTTACTTGTGTTTCTCAACAACAAATTCAGTTTATCATATTATTTTCTTGTCTTTTAGTGGATATGGAGTTCAGAAATCATGAAATAATTTCTCATTGGAAGAGTCCATTGAAAAGTTCCAAATATTCAAACCACAGATCCAGGTGAGAAAGGAAAAACAAAAAGAAAAAACAAAAAGACAGAGTACGTATTTTTTCAAACCTGGTAAATGTATTTCACAATTATCTACAAGGGAATCACCAAGGAAAAGAAGAAATCATCATTCCTAGGTTAACTTCCAGTTCAATGAAGAACATCATTGGAGAATTTATGGAGAATACTTGAAAGTTGTAGAATAATTTTGGACCTATAGCTATTTCCACAATTTAAATTCTGCCAATCAAAACTTTTTTCATTTATTTTTATTGGATATATTCTTTATTTACATTTCAAATGTTATCCCCTTTTCCAGACCTCCCAAACCCCCTATATCAGCCCCCTCCCCTGCTTCTATGAGGGTGCTCTCCCACCCACCCACCTACCCATTACCACCTCCCCGCCCTCACTTTCCCCTACACTGAGGCATCAAGCCTTAACAGCATCAAGGACCTCTCCTCCCGTTAATGCCCAACAAGGCCATCCTCTGCTACATATGCAGCTGGAGCCATGTGTCCCTCCATGTGTACTCTTTGGTTGGTAGTTTAGTCCCTGGGAGCTTTTGGGTGTCTGCTTTGTTGATATTGTTCTTCCTCTGGGGTTGCAAACACCTTCAGCTCCTTCATTCCTTTTTCTAACTCCTCCATTGGGGACCCCATGCTTAGTCCAATGGTTGACTGCGAGTATTTGCATCTGTATTTGTGAGGCTCTCTCAGAGCCTCTCAGGAGACAGCCGTATCAGGTCAAAACTTTTGAGTGTTTTATGTCTTCAATTTTTTTCTTCAATGTATTAAAGTTTCAATGTAAAATTGGTTCACTTCATTGATTTTGTTTACTGCTATTTTTAAGACTCATGAATTGAATAATTTCCTCTTTCCTTCTTCAGTTTTGATAAGTATAAAAAACTACTGTTGATTTTATATCCTAAACTTTACTGATAGCATTTATTAGACCTAAAAGAACAGAAGATGTGTAGAGAGATTCACTTGTGTAATGTACTGTGTGGAAGCATCATTTGTCAATAAAAAGCCTATGGCCAATGAGCTGAGGCGGAATTAGAAGGTGGGACATCCAGCAGAGAGAGATAGGTTTCTGGGAAATAGTCAAGCCTGGAAGGTTTTCCCTGAACACTAAAGGAGACAAATGAACCTTAGGGGAGGTAACCAACCATGTGGCAGGACTCAAAACACAATAAACAGGTCAATAAGTTATAAGCTAATTGAAGAATAAGCCAGAGCTCTTGTCCTAGGTATTTGTTCATGTATAGTAAGTCTCAGAGTTGTTATTTCTGGGAACACACAGGCTGGGTGAAAAAGCACATGGCTACACTGATGAAGTACATAGTGACTTTTAAGCTTAGAATCAAGTAGTCTAGAAATAATTTCACTTCCTTCCCAGTTTGAGTCCCTTTATGTATCCCTGATGCTTTATTGCTCTACCTGAGACTTCACATAAATTGTTAAGAGTGAGAAGACCCTCAGTTTCTCCCAATTGACCATAATATTGGTTATGGATGGGGGGTGTGTGTGTTTCTGTCTGTCTGTCTGTGTGTATATATGTGTGTGTGTTTGTGTATGTGTATATATGCATGTATATACATACACATATATATGTATATATATTACTTTTTCATTAGCTCAATGTGATATTTGTCTCTAGTATTTTTGGCTGTGTGACACCAATAAAACATTTATAATATTATTGAAACACTTTGCAAATAGCTTTAAAATTAATCCATGACTGGTAAATTTGAATAGAAAAAGTTCAGACTTTAGAGTAAATTGAACCTAGAATAACACTCTCTGTCTCATGTAAATTTCCATTCCTTCACTAGAAAATATCTGGTCATTTATTTATTCATTCATTCAACAAATAGCTACCCAGCAACTGCTTAGGCAAAGTGCTATGCAAGGCTACAGAGATTCAATATGTGTAAAACATCTGCCCGCTGCCCTCCTGGGGCCTATTTTGTCGCAGGGGAAATAAATATTAGTCAGCTAATTATACAGATACAAGCTTAATTACCACACTGGTGACTCTGGAAAAAAAAGACTAACAGGAAGTCATGACCTCTCTGATCAAGACTCCTGAGGAAGTGAAAGCAGAAACAAGCTTGTGATTGTGGTTAAGAGCACCCATAATGGAGTAGAACTGTGAAGGAGAAACCAAGAAGCTACTATAACCTTAGAGGGATATCTGCTCCAAAACACAGGAACAGGGCTGTAGAGTTCAGTGAGAATAAGTGATAAAATTCAACTGGTGAAATAGACATGGCTATAGCAGGTCCAGAGAACCCTTTTGCTTCCATGCGAAAGGAAATTGGTGGTGAGAAAAGTGTTTTGTTTTATCCTTTGTAAACATCACCTGGGTGTATTAGAGAAGATGACTGAAAAGACAGAATACTGGGTGAATGCTCAGGAAAGTCTAGTAGCCATGTCATTAGACTGGTGTTAATGGAAATCAATAGAAGCTAGAGGTTTGAGCAGCTTTTAGAAATGTCAAATAACAAGACGTGGAGATTTTATGGTGCATGAAGAAACTGAGGTAGAATATGCTCCTTTATAACATCCTGCATTTAGGGTTCTTTTAAGATATCTGAATAGAACCAAGCACAGTAGCAAATGCCCTTAATCCCAGTACTCATGAGGCAGAGGCAGGCAGATTTCTGTGAAATCTAGTTCAGCATGGTCAGCATAGTAAGTTTCAGAACAGTCAGAGCTACATAGTGGAACCTTGTCTCAAAATTTAAAAAAAAGGAAAAATAAAAAATGAAATAAGATATCTAAGAGGGATAGCTATTAACTAGATGGAATAGTTGGAAAATTGATTCATTCATGTGTTATACACAGCAAATGGCAAATGTTGTTATGGTAGTCCTGAAACATTATCAGGGACCTGAAATTTTACTATTTTCTGTTATTGTCAGCCATTGTAATGTTGTGGTACAACTTATGACTCATATTTGATATTTACATAAAGAAACCTATTTCACTGCCAGTGGTAGAAAAATATAATGCAGTTATGTATCATAATACAATACTTGGGGCTAGAAAACTGCATCAATAATTCAAGGCATTTGTTGCTCATGTAAAAGATCCCTGTTCAGTTTGCAGCACCCACATCTCAATCATGAGCAACTCCAGTTCCAAGGGATCTAACGCCCTCTTCTGATCGTGCAGGTACAGACACATACTTATGCACAGACAAAATATTCAAGTAAAATAAAACAGATCTAAAATAATTAAGAAAACATACTATATAATAGTGATTGTCACTATTTAAATTATAGCAAATTTTAGCCATCTTCACTGCCTATTACCTTCTCTCATCTCCCTTCCTTCTTCCACAAAAACTAATCTTCCTCAGCAAGTGTTGTTTGCCTACTTCATATATTGCACCTTTCTCTCTCTCTCTCTCTCTCTCTCTCTCTCTCTCTCTCTCTCTCTCTCTCTCTCTCTCTCTCTCTTTCTCTCTCCCTCTCTCTGTCTGTCTTTCTCTTTCTCTCTCTCTGTCTCTGTCTCTCTCTCTCTCTCTCTCTCTGAGTATATTATTGGTATGTAAGAGTTTATATGTTGCACTTTACTTAATCACAGTTGACTGCATGAGTTTGAGTAAGAACTTATTTAGTGCAGCACGGGTCTTGTAAGTGAGTACAAAAAATAAAAAAGAAAATAACACTCTTTCTTCCAACCATCATTGACAATCTATAGTCCCCCGGGAGCTATGGAAACTCACAATCTCACTCCTGCTACATGATGATATGTTAACAGGTTCAATCTTGAGCAGGTATTCTACAGATAACCACAGATGAAGTGAGTTCATGAATGAAATAGTCACATAATACCCCCAAAATACATTATTACCTAAAACATACCCCATCATATGGATCTCCCATTCTTTCTACCACCAACCTCTATGATGATCCTACAACTTTGAAAGAGAAGATATAGATGACTCATATTAGGTTATAAGTGCCGCCATTTCCTATTTTTTGTCCTTCAACTGTAGGGTGGTTTGAATAGGAATGAATAGGCCCGTAGACTCATGTGTTTGAATGTTTGGCCTACAAGAAGTGGCACTATTAGGAGTCATTGTCTTGTTGGAGAAAATGTCCCACTGTGGTAGCATGCTTTTCAGTCTCCTGTGTTCAACCTACACCCAGTGTGGAACACAGTCTCCTTCTGCTGCCTTTGAATAAGGATGTAGAACTCTCAGCTTCTTCTCCAGCACCAGGTCTGCCTGCATGCCATCTACCATGACTATAATGGACTAAATCTCTTAAATTGTAATCTAGCCCCAATTAAATGTTTTCTTTTATAAGGGTTGTGGTGGTCATAGTGTCTCTTCCTACCAATAAAACCCTCACTAAGACAAACTATATTAACTATTAACTGCTGCCCAGTGAAATATGAAGTTTACCTGAAAAGAACTGATCTATGGGTAAAATCAAGAGTATTTGAAAGTCTGTTTAGTTACATAGTGTTTTACCCTAGGACTAATGAAATCCCAACCACATGTTCTCTTTAATTAATTAATTAAACAAACATCGTGATCTTTTTATTTAAATTTGTTTATTTGCTTTACACCATGATCACAGCCACTGTTAGCCTTTCTGCTCAGTTGGAAAGGTTTTCCATGACTCAGAAGCCCAGGAAACACACAGCACTGAAGGGAGAAGTTATCCCAGTTGATGGGCATCCTAAAACACTGGCGCCAAGGAACCAGAGCCACGGCTCTGAAGTGGAACAGTGTCCCAGTAGAAGGGCATCCTAAGACAAGGGAGCCTAGGAACCACACAGTTCTGAGAGGAAACTTCCTCAGCAAAGGCTTTTCAGCTCCTAGGGGAGGGTATTTCCAGCTGTGCTGAAGGAGCTCAGAAGCCTCAGTCCTGTTCCATCTCTTTACTTCCTCCCTTCTTCTCTTCACTGCTTCTTGGCTTCATCCTAGGGAGAGTCGCATCAGGCAGCAAATCTGATAAAATAAACCTATTGGGATGGTCCAGGGTGTGGAGGGACAAATCCAGGAGTGGCTGCCTCTGCTCCCATGAGGGAGCTGAGTCACATATTCTTGACAAGACTTACGGTATGAAATATGAGGTTCTTCTTGTGGAGTAGGCCTTGAATACAGTCAGGAAGTGCCTGGTCACCCTCATAACATTCATGCTACTATTGCAGAAATAACTTCATCTAACTAGACTACTCGTTATTTTTTCTTACAAAGTTCATAGCATGCTAAGACTTTGATGACTTTTCTTTCATGGCAGCTTACATAGGACTTTATAGTATTATGAAAGTTGCCAGGAAGGAGGAAGCATCCAACTTGATTTCTCCATACAATATGATGTTTTCAGCAATGGTGTCTTACAGAGGAGTTCTGATGGACAACCAAAAGCAATGACAGTAGCCTGTATTGCTGAAGAGGCTCCAGGACTTCTCTGATCAGCATCTCTTTCCTGAGAATTATCCCTTATCTGGAATTGATATTTGTTTAATTAATTATAGTTTCTTGGAGGAATATTCTCATGTCCTCCAGTACCAACATAGATAGTATCTGTTCAAAAAAGTCTTAGCTATATTTTAATAATTTTATAAAATAAAGCTACTTTACACATCTTTTGTGTTAACTCTCCCCCCAAACCTCTCCTTTGACCTACCCTCTTAAACCCCCCCCCATATACAGAGTTCTCCAGTCCTATTATTTTCCTCTCTACTCTATTTTTTATTGGATATTTTCTTTATTTACATTTCAAATGTTATCTCTTTTCCAAGTTACCCCTCCAGAAACCTCCTATCCCATCTGCCCTTGCTTCTATGAGGGTGCTACCCACCCATCCACTCCACTTCACCTCCCGGGGTTGGGGAATTGGTAGTATCCACCAGCAAGTCCCAGATGCTAGAAAAGTAAGAGTCTACCAAGACCCTACTGGAACAAGATTCTCTGAAATTTCCAACAAAGGGGAGGGAGAACTTGTAGAGACCAGAGGTTAGGAAAGGCCTACAGTTGGCAGATGGGGCCACCCACTCATCTCAAAATTTTTAACACAGAATTGTTTCTGTCTAAAGGAAATACAGGGACAAAGTGTAGAGCAGAGACTGAAGAAAAGGTCATCCAGACACTGCCCCACCTGGGGAATCCATCCCATATACAGACATCAAACACAGACACTATTGCAAATGCCAAGAAGTTCTCGCTGACTGGAACCTGATATAGCTGTCTCTGCTCTACATTAATATCACCTGAATTCAGCTGCCCCTCCATCCTTTAAAGCAACCCCCTTATTTCCTCACCTTCATGTTTTCTTTCTACTATGCTGACCTCTGCATGCAATTCAAGTAGAATATACAACTCTAATAGCTACATGAGAGAAAACATGTGGCATTTATCCTCAACTTTTCTAGCATAATATATTCTAGTTCTGTCCATTATCATTCAATTACTCAGTTTTGTTTTTATTTAGAACTGAATAGAAGCCTGCTTGTATCTATATAGATCACATATTCCTTACATAATCATCAGTAGATAAACATCTATGCTAGTTTTAATTTCTGTCTATGTGAAGAACAAAGTACTGAAAAACAAATGGCTAAGAAACATCTATGAAAAGATATAATGCTCTTAGACATCATAGAAATGCAAATTAAAACTACTTTGATATTTCATATTAAATATGATGAATGACTAACATGAAGAAAGCTTCATCTGGAAACACAAAACCCCTAGGATACCTAAAACAATCCTGAATAATAAAAAACTGTTAGAGGTATTACCATCCTCAATTTCAAATTGTACTAAAGAGCTAGGTCAATAAAACATCATGGTGTAGGCACAAAGCAGACACAACTATCAATGGATTAAATAAAAAAATCATGATATAAGTCTATATACAATATATAACATATATTGCCAAACATCATTTTCAGCAAATATTGTTGGTTAAACTGTATGGTTGCTAGTAGATAAATTTATCCTTATCACCCTACAAAAAACTCAATTCCAAGTGGATCATGGATCTTAACCACAATACTAATCTATTAGAAGAAAACCACTTAATCTATTAGAAGAAAAAAATGGGGAAATTGAACTCATTGGCACAGATAAAGTCTTTCTTAACAGAATAGAATTACCACAGACACTAAGATCAACAATTAATAAGTGGGAACTCATGGAACCAAATAGCTTCTGTAAGGCAATGAACACGCATACAGACAAAGCAATAGGTACAAGATGGGAAAATATTTTTCCAACTATACATTTAACCAATTAATATCAAAAGTAGTAAAGAACTCGTAAAACTAGATATTGAGAAAACAAATATCTAGTTTAGTTTAAAAATGGGCTACATATCTAAACAGATATCTCAAAAGAAGAAATATAAATGCTTGTGAAGCACTCAAAGATACGTTCAATATCTTAGTTGTCAGGCAAATGCAAACAAAACTACATTGAGATGTTATCTTACAGCAGTCAGAAAGACCAGGATCAATAAAAGAAGGTGACAGCTCACACTGACAAGATTGTGGAATAAGAGGAACACTCATTCATTGCTGGTTTGTACTGCCACTATGCAAATCAATGTGGCTATTCCTCAGGAGGGTGGGAATAAGTCTACCTCGAGGTCCAACTATACCACTCTTGGGAATATCATCAAAAGACACTTTATCTTTCTACAGAGATGCTCCCTCAACCATTTTCATTGCAGATCTATTCATAATAGCCAGAAATCGGGAGCCATCAGTGGATGACTGAATAAAGAAAATGTGGTATATTTACATAATAGAATATTATTCAGCTGTTTTTTTTAGATATCTTCTTTATTTACAATTCAAATGTTATCACCTTTCTTTATTTTCCCTCCAGAAACCCCTATCCCATCCCCCCTCCCCCTGCTCACCAATCCACCCACTCCTGCTTCTCTCTCCTGGCATTCACCTATACTGGGGTATTAAGCCTTCACAGCACCAAAGGCCTCTCGTCTCACTGATGTCCAACAAGTCCATCCATTGAGACATATGCAGCTGGAGACATGGGTCCCTCTATGTGTACTCATTTGTTGGTGGTTTAGTCCCTGGGAGCTCTGGGGGTACTGATTTGTTCATATTGTTGTTCCTCCTATAGGACTGCAAATGCCTTTGGTTCCTTGGGTTATTTCTCTAGCTCCTCCATTGGGGACCCTGTGCTCAGTCCAATTGTTGGCTGAGAGAAGCCACCTTTGTATTTGTCAAGCACTGGCTGAGCCTCTCAGGAAACAGCTATATCAGGCTCCTATCAGCAAGCACTTGTTGGCATCCACAATAGTGTCTGGGTTTGGTAACTGTGTAAGGGATAGATCTCCAGGTGGGACAGTCTCTGGATGGCCTTACCTTCAGTCTCTGCTCTACCCTTTATCTCTTGACCCTCCAATGGACATTTTGTTCCCCCTTCTATGATGGATCAAAGAATCCACACTTTGGTCTTTCTTCTTCTTGAGCTTCATGTGGTCGGTGAATTGTATCTTGGGTATTCGAAGCTTCTGGGCTAAAATCCACTTATCAGTGAGTACATAACATGTGTGTTCTGTTGTGATTGGGCTACCTCACTCAGGATAATATTTTCTAGTTCCATCCACTTGCCTAAGAATTTCATGAAGTCATTGTTTTTAATAGATGAGTAGTACTCCATTGTGCACTACTACATTGTGTAAATGTACCACATTTTCTGTATCCATTCCTCTTTTGAGGGACATCTGGGTTCTTTCCAGCTTCCAGCTATTATACATAAGGCTGCTATGAACATAGTGGAGCATGTGCTCTTATTACATGTTGGAGCATCTTCTAGGTGTATGCCCAGGAGTGGTATAGCTGGGTCCTCAGGTAGTACTATATCCAATTTTCTGAGGAATCCCCAGACTGATTTCCAGAGTGGTTGTGCCAGCTTGCAATCCCACCAGCAATGAAGGAACATTCCTCTTCCTCCACATCCTGAACAGCATGTGCTACCACCTGAGTCATGTGGACATATTCCTTCTCCCAGGCTTTTAAGATCTTCTAATGACGAAAAGTAATACTTTTATTGCTTGTAGATCTTTCAAATCGACCTATATGGCTTCTAGGTCTATCCTGAATGTTATTGAAATACAGAAAGCTGTATATTAGAGCTCTTCCCACAATCTCATAGGATATAAGATGCAAATAACCCTGAGTTTTATGCAGGGAAAGCATCTATTGGAAAAGTCTACATTATATTCAATGTACAAATTCCAAATTACTCAGCAAAACCACCTAGAGGGGCCTATTGCACTAAGAAGTGACGAAAGTGTTCAGTCCATATGCTCCTTTTTCAACTTTTAGGTATTAGATTGTATCCTTGGATTTATTACATTATATTTATATTTATATTTGCAGCTACCCACATCACCTCAAAAGAAAACAGTCCAAATAATGAAAAAGTGCTTACCAGGATTCAAGTTTCAAGAACATTTCAAAGCACAAAAAGAGGAATTTATAGACTAACTGAGAAATCAAACAACCATAATAATAAATTTTTTTAACTTGTTTGTTCCTATCCAGACTCCATATGAAGCAAATCAATCCCCCTCATTAATCCCATAAAATCAAGTCCACAAGTATATAAAATCCATATCTAGAATGTGTGGTGTATAACTAAACTTTACATATATCAATATAAGAAAAATAAGAGAAGTATAATTCTTGTCAATCAACTAGTAACTGGCTGTTAACTGCTCTCAGCATAAATATTTTCACATTTTTATGGGGCTATAGGCCTAGTTTGACTCTTTTCACTAAGGAGCCTTGCTTTTGCTCACAAGTTTCAAAAAGATTTTTTTATTCTATTTTTTATTGGATAATTTATTTATTTACATTTCAAATGTTATCCCTTTCCCTGTCCCCCCTAGAAGCCCCCTATCCCATCCCCCCTCAGCCTGCTTCTATGTGATTGTGCCCACCCATCCACTTCCCCTACACTGGGGCATTGAGGCTTCATGGGACCAAAGGCCTCTTCTCCCATTGATTCACGACAAGACCATCCTCTGTTACACATAACGACTGGAGCCATGGGTCCCTCCTTGTATATTCCTTGCTTGGTGGCTTAGACCCAGGGAGTTCTGACTGGTTGATATTGTTGTTCTTCCTATGGGGGATGCAAATACCTTCATCTCCTTCAGTCCTTTCTCTAACTCTTCCATTGGGGACCCCGTGAACAGTTCAATGGGTGGCTGTGATCATCTACCTCTGTATATATCAGGCTCTAGCAGAGCCACTAAGGAGACAACTATATTAGGCTCCTGTAAGCATGCACTTCCTGGCATCCACAATAGTGTCTGTGTTTGGTGACCGTATATAGAATGGATCCCAGGTGGGACAGTCTTTGGATGGCCTTTCCTTCACTCTCTGTTCCATACTTTGCCATCGTATTTACTCTGTGAGTATTTTATTACCCCTTCTAAGAAAGAAGGAAGCACCCACACTTTGATCTTCCTTCTTTATGAGCTTCATGTGGTCTGTGAATTGTATCTTGGGTATTCTGAGCTTTTGGGCTAATATCCACTTATCATGAGTGCATACCATGTATGTTCTTTTGTGATTGGGTTACCTCACTCAGGATGATATTTTCTAGTTCCATCTATTTGCCTAAGAAGTTCATGAATTCATTTTTTTTTGAAAAGCAAGTTCTTTTATTGAAAAAGGAAGTAAAAAACATTTTATTATAAAACTGAAGATTTACATGGAAAATATTTCTGATAAAATAGGAGAGATATATAGAAAAACACATTAAAAATGACAATTTTCATGAAAAAATTAAAGAATAAAATGGTAGACATAAAGAACATTGTAAAATTAATTGAAAAAGGAAGTGGAAACATTTTATGATAGAATTGAAAATTTACATGAAAATTATATCTGATAAAATTGTAGAAAAATGCAGAAAAACATGTTAAAATTCAAGATTATCATGGAAAATGTTATATAGATATAATAATTGTAGGCATAAAAGTATTTCTAAGTTGATTGAAAGTGGAATTATAAATATTTTCAGGTAAAATTGAAGATTTACATGGAAAATATTTCTGATAAAATTCAAGAAATATATAAAAAACACATTAAAATTGACTAATTCATGGAAAATTATACAGATAAAATGATAGACATAAAAAAAATCTTTCTAAGTTAATTAAAGGTAGAAATAAAACATTTTCCCAAATAAAAAGACTAACAGAAATATTTTTCATGTAAATCTTCAATTTTATCAGAAAATGTTTGTAATTCCTCTTTCAATTAATTCAGTAATGTTTTTTATGTCTACCATTTTATCTGCATTATTTTTCAGGATAATCTTCAATTTTAACATGTTTTTCTATATATTTCTTCTATCTTACCAGAAATGTTTTCCATGTAAATCTCTGATTTTATCACAAAATGAATTCATTGTTTTTAATAGCTGAGTAGTACTCTATTGTATAAATGCACCACAATTTCTGTGTCCACTCTTCTGTTGAAGGACATCTGGGTTCTTTCCAACTTCTGGCTATTATAAATAAGGCTGCTATGAACATAGTGGAGCATGTGTCCTTGTTATATGTTGGAGCATCTCTTGGGTATATTCCAACTCAATTCTTCATAGAATTAGAAAGAGCAATTTGCAAATTCTTTGGAATAACAAAATACCCAGGATAGTGAAAACTATTCTCAATAAAATAAGAACTTCTGGAAAAATCACCATCCCTGACCTCAAGCTGTACTACAGAGCAATAGTGATAGAACTACATGGTATTGGTACAGAGACAAGCAGAAAGATCAATGGAATAGAATTGAAGACCCTAAACTGAACCCACATACTTATGGTCACATGATCTTTGAGAAAGGAGCTAAAATCCTCCAGTGGAAAAAAAGACAGCATTTTCCACAATGGTGCTGGTTGAAGTGGCAAATCAGCATACAGAAGAATCCAAACCGATCCATTCTTATCTCCTTGTACAAATCTCAAGACCAAGTGGATCAAAGATTTCCACATAAAACCAGATACACTGAAACTAATAGAAGAGAAAATGGGGAAGATCCTCGAATATATGGGCACAGGAGAAAATTTCCTGAACAGAACACCAGTGGCATATGCTCTAAGATCAAGAAGTGACAGATGGGACCTCATAAAATTGCAAAGCTTCTGTAAGGCAAAGAACACTGTCAATAGAACAAAACGGCAACCAACAGATTGGGAAAAGATCTTTACCAATCCTATATTCGATAGAGAGATAATAGCCAATATATTCAAAGAACTCAAGAAATTAGACTCCATACAATCAAATAACCCTATTAAAAATGGGGTACAGAGCTAAACAAAGAATTCTCAACCCGAATGGTCAAGAAACTCCTAAAGAAATGTTCAACATCCTTTGTCATCAGGGAAATGAGAATCAAAACAACCCTGAGATTCCACCTCACACCAGTCAGAATGGCTAAGATCAAAAATTCAGATGATGGCAGTTGCTGGTGAGGATGTGGAGAAAGAGGAACACTTCTCCATTGCTGGTGGGATTGTAAGCTGGTACAACCACTCTGGAAATCAGTCTGGAGGTTCCTCAGAAAATTGGAAAGATTTATTTTTTAAGCCTATAGAAATCTAAAAGTAGAGTTATTTTTCCTAAGCTAGCATACAATTAACTGGGTAAACAGATAATAATCATCTTTGTTCCCCTAAAGACAGTTTTACTTCTATTTCATGATAAACATGTATTTGACTTTCTGTTATTGACTTAATCTGCTAAGTGTGAATACCTCCAATTGCATCGATTCTCCTAAAAAATAACAAAACTTCCAATTTCCTCAGTGTTTTAAATGTTTTATTTCATGGGTTCTTTACCTCTAAGTTAAGTTTATGTTATCTCAATCCATATAATATTCCATGCAATCCTTTCCAACCTCTTACCAAAAAAATTTATTTTCCTATAACAGATTTTGTTATACATATGCAGCACATTTCCACTATCTATTCACAAGCTGATGAACTTCTAAGTTATTTCTATGATGTAGCTCTTATCAATAGCAAAACAGTGAATAGGTAAGCATAAGTTTCTGCATTAGGATACAGTGTTCTTTGTGTAAATGCTAAGAAGTGGTATTGGCAGCAGGTCATATGATAGATCTATAGCTATTGTTCTGAAGTACTACCACTCTGATTTCCTATAATGACTATACCAGTTTGTACTCCTAACAACAGTTACATGTCACCTCTTCCACATATCATTATATTTGCTCTCTCTTTCTTTATCCTAACCATTCTAGCTAGGCTTAGATAAAATTTCAAAGTAGTTTTAATGTATGCTTCCCTGCTGCCTAATATTTTTTTTAAAAAACGGATTTTAGCTATTTGCGTTTCTTCTTTTGAGAAAATTCTGTTCAATTCCATGTTCTACATTTTAATTAGATTGTTCTCTTAGTGTTTAGGGTTTTTAAAAAACTATTTGTATATTCCAGACAAATTCTCTATCATGTGTATATCTAGAAATAAGTTTTCCATTCTACAGGCTACTGAATTTTTTTTAGTTTATGAGGTCCCATTGATACTTCATACTGTATTTTATTCATTTCCATATAATAAATTTGTGCTCTGACTTTACTTCTTAAGATCTACTTGAGATTTACTTCATTTTTCATTTTCTAAGACCTAAGGTTTTCACTTATCCCTTAAGTTTTGTATGTTGTGCTCTTTTTCCTTCAGTTCTAGGAATTTTCACTTATTTCCTTCTTGATTTTTTTCAATGACCCGCTAATCATTAAATGGTATGTTATTCATTCTCTATGATTTTGTGTATGTCCTATAGAATCTCTCATTTGTTTTTTTATTCTGCTGTGATCAGATTAAAAAAAATGTCAAAACTCCTGTAGTTGAACATACTTTACTCTACCTATTATATGGTCTAATGTAGATGAAGTTCTACATTATGGGCTACAAATGGGCTTCTGAGCAGAATATATATTCTGAAGTGTTGTAGATGTCTGTTAGGTCCACTTGATCTGTGATGATGTTTAACCCAGATATTTTTTTCTTGCTTATTTTGTTGTTTTTGTGATTATTTTAGGGTACTGAAGTCCCTCATTATCACTATGTTACAGCTAATCTGCCTTTAAAGCCAGTAGTGTTTTATTACAAAAGTGGTTACATCAATGTTTAGTCTTTATCTGTTTAAAACCATAATATCCTTCTTATTGTTTGTTCTCTTAGTCAGTGTGGAATAATTTTCTTTGTATTTTCTGAATACAAACTTCAGTTTTAGATATATTTTCAATGATATTAGAGAAATGATATCTGCTTGGTTTCCAACTTCATTTCCTTCAAATACATTTCCCCATCCTTTCATGTTATGGTTGTACTTGTTTTGATGGTGATGTATATTTCTTGGTCTAACAAAAAATGGGTACTGTTTTTCTATTTTTAGCCCTATCTGATACTCTACGTGTTTTCATTGGTAAATTGATACCATTAATACTTACAGTTAGTATCATAGTGTGTTTTACTTCCTGTTATTATGTTGACTTTGTAGTATCTGATGTTTTCTTATTTCTCCTTCAATTAACTACTGATTTAATGTGGCAATTTGACACCAGAATTATCTTTAGTCCCTAACTTATCTCAATATATATCTCAAAACAGTACTTTCTAAAATCCCTTCTTCAAATTCTTGACTTGCTACCTATGCTTAAAAAAGAAACTGACTGTATATGTTACAGATCCCTAGGTGGGGCAGTCTCTGGATGGTCTTTCCTCAGACTCTGCTCCACACTTTGTCTCTGTATCTTCTTCTGTGGTTATTTTGTTTCCCCTTCTAAGAAGGACCAGAGTATCCATACTTGTTCTTCCTTCTTCTTGGGCATCATTTGATATGTGAATGTTGTCTGGGCTAATATCCACAAGCTTCTGGGCTAATATCCAATTATCATTGAGTGCATACCATGTGTGTTCTTTTGTGATTGGGTTACCTCACTCAGAATGATCCCATATAGAGTTACAAAACACAGACACTATTATCAATGCCCACAAGTGCTTGCTGAACTGAGCCGGATATTGTTGTCACGGGGGAGGCTCAACTAGTGCATGACAAATACAGAGGGTGACACTCTCAGCCAGCCATTGAACTGAGCACAGGTTCCCAATGGAGGAGCTAGAGAAAGGTCCCAAGGAGCTGAAGGGGTTTGTAGCACCATAGTAGGAACAATCATATGAGCCACTCCCAGATCTCCCAGTACTCCCAGAGCTCCCAGGGACAAAACCATCAACCAAAGAATACATATGGAGTTACCCAGGCAGCAAAGGATGGCCTGTTTGGACATCAAATGGAGGAGATGCCCTTGGTCCTAGAAAGGTTCAATGCTACAGTGTAGGGGAATACCTGGACAGGGAAGCTGGAGAGGGTTGATTGGGGAACAGGGGGAGGAGAGATAGCTTATGGGAATTTTGTGGGTGGGGGGACCAGGAAATTACATTTGAAATGTAAATACAGAATGTATCTAATAAAAAAAGTAAAAAAAGAAAAGAAATTGACTTCGGAAGGTGTGAATTCATGATAATACTTCTGGTTTTCTCTAATTTACTAATCTTTGGGCAGGTTAGCATACTCTGTAGTGACAAAAAGGTGTTTCTTTTAATCTAAAAATTATAGCATCTTCTTTACTTGCTTAGCAAATACACTTTAAAAACTAATACAATTGCTTATCAGATACCTTTTGCATAATCCTTTCAAAAGCTTGCTCATTGCTCTAGGAAGACTGAACAACCATCCCTTCCCTGTGCACTTTGGCTCCCTGGGCTATCTCCCTGTTGTCCTTCCTTCCACGACACCTTAGTTTCCATCTCTGTCCACTGCCTTGTGTATATAACATCATTTTGTGTGCACATGTGTATATATGTATGTGTAGGTGTTACGTGTAAGTATGCGTGACAGTATATGTCCGCATGTGGACAATAGAAGTTGATGTCAGATGTCTTTCTCTATTCCTTTTTCTGTTACTTTAAGACAGTGCCTTTCACTGAGTCTGTTGCTCATTGATTGGCTAGGCTAGTTATAGTTCACTGATTGGCTAGGCCAGCTGACCAGTGAGCTCCAGAAATTTGTCTCTCATGACTCCTCTCCTAACACAGGAGTTGCCATGCCTAACTTTTGTGTGGGTACTGGGGAAACAAAATAAGGTCCTCATGTTGCATAGGAAACATTTTATACAGTGAGCCATCTCTTCAGCTGCTCTTAGTTCTTACACTATTATAAGCTTTCAGAAGGGAACAAAATCATATCTAATTGATTTCATAAATCTTTCAAAGCTGACTTTAAATTTTATAAACTTATGAAACCCATGGTCATGACACACATGGAACATGCCCTTATTGAAACCAGAGGTACTCAGGGATGCATGAGGAATGGACATGATCCTATGAATAATAATGGGAGAAGCTTCATTAGCACTATGAAGTCAAGAGAACATCACTTTATCGTGTCTGGTACAAATGGAGCTTCATAGAGAGGAGAAAACCAATGCAAGAGCTTCAGCTCACAATAAGGTCCTTCAAGTTTAGGAATACTATTCAGAAACATAGAGATGTAAAATACATTTATGTCCTCAAATTTGATGTGTATATGGTAGGTAGCCATCCTATAGAATGACTAAGGTACCAGTCTCCTTTCCCCAGCTCCCCTCTCACACTCACCAGCCTTCTATATGACAATAGAGTAAGATCTCACCCGCAATTTCCTTCCAAGTGCAAATTTTCCTCAGCAGCAAAGGAACAACTTTCCAATTCTCTTATTCAAAGCATAATAATCAACTCCCTCACCCATCCATATCATTTGACATTTTAAATTCAATGCTTGTGTGTGAAACCTTGTAATATGTTTACATTGTTTTGATCAGGGGCATGTACTATTATAATGATTACTTATGACAGGAATAAAGCTTAATATTTAATGCCTATGGTTCTATAAAGTCCAATTTTGAAATTAATAATAGTAATAATAATAATAATAATAATAATAATAATAATGTCTGTCAGGATGATCAGCAAAACTTTGCCAAGCATGAAATGTATCACATCAGGATAAGATTCTCTGTCAAATGTTGAATGCAAGTTCAAAAACAAAGAAAAATATAACATTTTCTCAGTTTTCTTTTCCCAAACTATCTAGCCTGTGTTATGACAAAATACTAAGCAGAACACACATATGAAATCTCTTCAGACTTGAAACCAAGAGAAACTGTTGTGAGGTTCCAGGCTTCTACCCTTTCTCTGAAATAAAAAACAAATGGAAGAAAGCAGTTACTGTCAGTGTGCACACATACAAACCCACTCACCTCCCTTCGCTTGCATCAAGGCTTATCTCATTTGCCCAGCTCCTCTATGAGCTCTACAGGGTCGTGCTCGGCTAGATCGAAGGGTTTCATCTTGCATGCATTCAAGTATGTGGACCTTTACTCCAAGAAGTAGCCTTCAGTTTTCACTATTAATTAAGCTAGATTAAGCCATACATTCACTAGAAGAGGAGGTAGAGAGTAGAAGATACCAGGGCAGTAGAAGGCATGTCATTGAACATGAAGGAGTGGCCCAGTGGAATGAACCTAGTTTAGAACTATTAAGGCCTTGTTCAGTGTCTAACCATTCATAAGGTGAACAGTCTTGTAGACAAGGTCTACATCTGGAGCCATCAAGTGGCACACAGAGACTGAATGATGAAAGAGTCATCTGTATAGACAGATGCAGTGGAAAGTGGGTGAGCCCTTACAAAGCCTTAGCAGACAGGAAAGCTCTTTGTGCTCAGTGATAGAAATTAACCTGGAGATGAAGGACATGTTGCTATGACCTTGAAGTCTGTCTGTGTGCCTTATCCAGCATGGAAGCAGGTATCTGTGATTGATAGAACACACTGACCTCTTTAATTTCAGAAGGTTTGAAAACCCTCTTTTAGAATGTTTTCATTCTCCCTTTCCAATGGTGACACCCTTTTCCTAGAGTCAAAATTGCACACAGAGCTAAGAAAAAAAATGAAAGTTTAAACATATACAATTGAGGGGGAAAATGGCTTAAAATGCTAAAGATTTTCATGTTGATTTTCCACATTAATCAAATTCTGAAGATAATTACTTAATCTTCCAGTTCATTTACCTGTATATATCAAACTGCCTCTGCCAGGGTGTGGAAAAGGAACACTGATGGTGACATTTTCAGAGCCATTTTCAGAACACAGGACAGAAAATTCCATTTTGCCAAAGGCAGGGACAACGGGAAGTAAGATCCAAATGTTTACTATCACCAAAATCCATCAGAGACAAAGCTTTTTGCTTTTTTCAATACACAAGTACACACATCAGTAAGCGTTTTCCAAGATGTAAATGATTGATTGGCTATTTCTACACAGACAATAGCCAAGAAAGTAAGCTTTCGCAATTTATTGCTGACCCAAGAAGTTCCCTCAGATATATCTTTTTCCATACCTGAGAACTGTGTGCTGTGACTTGGAGAAATGAGCGTTCCCTTGGAGTCAGATGACCTCAATTCCAACCCAGCTCAACCATTTATTATTTGTGTGCCCTTAGAACCTTTTATACTTTCTTGTAAAATGAAGACAGTACCTGCCTAAAGCAGCTGTTAAATAAGAATATAGGTAAAGTTAGAATCAGTGTTAATTTTCTGCCTTTCCTTTTGACACCTGGAAAATCTTTTCACAATGCAAAGTGCTTGGTTTTCCATTGATCTCCATCTGAGAGCAAAAGAATATAGAATGCAATAAAAATATGTAAGAACCTGGATTTTTTTTGGTAAGTTCAGAAGAAAATCAACATTAGGAAAGCAAAAAAACTGCAAATTGCATGAAAATAAGTTAATTGTTCAGGAGCATTTGCTGGTTACAACAAGCAGTTGGAAACTTAAAACACTTTTATTCGTGAATATTAAACTGAGTACATCTCATTTAAACTAAATTGATCTCTCAACATAAACAAATGAAGCATGTAGAATATTAATTTTCTAAAGAAAAGAAATAAAAAGAGGGTGATTTGGTGTTAAGGAATTATTTTCATTTTTTCTTAGAATTATACAGACCCCAGGGAAATGATTTAGAAAATAGTAAAAATGTTGAGGGGGCAGGAGGCATGGTGGTCTTGGCAGACAGCTAAAAATTGTTGGTGTTTAAACTCTGGGTGTGACTAGCTAAGCATTTAATATGGCTTGGAATGGAAGGTTTTACATATATTTGCTTTTTTATTATCTTAAATATTATAGAATACAGTTGTCATTACTCTAAGATTGAAAAGTATATAGCACAGGAAGTTCCCTCAACAAAAGTGGAATGGATGTAGGATGGTTCTTGGATGTCACCCTGTTTATTCACTAGTCTTCAGTAATACCTGAAGCAAGTTGTGAGACTAAAGGAAACTGAAACCAAAAAGTGTCCTGCCAAAAATGTTGTGCCTTCTGGCTTGTTTCTCCCACGAAGTATCTTGTAGTTGCTACATGCATAGATCTTCTGCTCGAGTGTTGAGGAACTATTAGCTATTGATGGCTGCTCAGTTAGGAAGCATCATTTTTCTTTTAGGGGTGGTCACTGGTGGACCCCAATGCTCAAGTTATGACATACACCAATGTCATACATCAATGCATTAATTGATACCATGTGTTTTAAAAAAAAGGCAAATATTAAGTTCAGCAGACGATGTATAAAGATAAATCTAGAGTGATTTGGAAAGAGAGAAATGGAATGGTAGGTATAATTAATATATATTATATACATGTATAGACTTGTGAGAAAATAATGATTTTCTACTCTGTTATATATGACACATAACACATATACATTATACATATTATATAGTGTATTAATAAAAAATTCATTGATTTTTAGAAACATAATTTTCAATATTACATAAAATTAATTTGTTGGTTCTTATTTAGAATAATCTTGTAAAATGCCTTTACATTGATATAACCTTAATACCTATGCATATATCTGTAGATATATGAATTTTTTTTTTTTTTTTTTTTTTGGTTTTTCGAGACAGGGTTTCTCTGTGTAGCCCTGGCTGTCCTGGAACTCACCTTGTAGACCAGGCTGGCCTCGAACTCAGAAATCCTCCTGCCTCTGCCTCCAAAGTGTTGGGATTAAAGGCGTGCGCCACCACCGCCCGGCGATATATGAATTTTTATGTAGCATAATTATATACATTTTTTTCCTTGAGTGTCAGTCATTAAATGGTTATGGCCATATTACAAAAAAACTGACATTTACACTTATCACTTTTTATCATCTCAATGTTAGATCTTGATCTCTGTAGCATGTTCATTTTAATGAAAAAGGAAGATAATGTAATGAAAAATGGAAACTTACTATTTGTCTTAGAAACTATAAATATTAATCTAAGAATATCAAGTTGGGTTCAGGGTAAAGACTGCTCTAATAATGAAAAGGGTATGATATTATGAGAAAGTTAAAAGAAAGGCATTCACAGATCAGTGATAAGCAGTTCTGGACATCCAAAAGTCTTCTGGGGTCCCTTTCCTCTTTCTCATTCCTAGGCCTGTGCCGCTGTCTTGCCATCCCTCTTTGCTGACCATCATTGCTCCAACTTCACCTGGTCATGTCACCTCTGTATATCATCCTTTGTTCTCCTGCAAAGAATCCAATTCCACTGGAGCAAGCAGCAAGATCACGTAAGATAAGATTAGGTGATTAATCAGCATTTAGCATGAGATTAAGCAGCTTTAAGACAAGAGAATATCTGTTGACTAAGCATACCATCCTCCTGTTCTCCCACCATGTGACAAACACTCAAAACTGTGTAATGACTCACTGAAACCACAACCTGCCATTGACCCAAAATAAGAACTCTTGTGATTTTTGAACACTATCAAATAGTGTTTACTGCATAAAATACTGTTTGTTTTGTTGTTTTTATTATCCCCAGTACTGTGCAATTATATTTTTAAATATAAATTTGCTTCTTGAGACAGACTGATGCTTTTACGACTCTTGTATTTTTCTAGCTTGAAGTAAGTATGCTTCCTCGTTCCCTGCCTACGAAGGGGCGAATCATAGTTAGAGATCCACCAATGGTATAACACACTAGCAGTTTCTGAGCCACTAGGATACCGTTTTACCTTGTTCTAAAATGTGTATTTGTAATAACATATGGTCTATGTGTGTGTATTCAGACGTCCTTGTCCTCACAGAATGTATGTAGAGGCTAGAGAAGGATGTCTGAATGTCTTCCTCAATTGTTTCTCTCTTCAATTCTCTCTCTCCTCTCTCTGTCTCTCTGTCTCTCTCTGTCCCTCTGTCTCTCTGTCTCTCTTTCTGTTTCTCTCTGTCTCACTTTCTCTCTCTCTCCCTCTCCGACTTTACTGTTTTGCAGACAAATTCTCAATTAATCTGGTGATTGCCAGTTCAACTAGACAGACAGGCCATCAAATCCCCAGTATCTGCTCTCAGTACCTAGCTTACAAGCTTTTGCTGCCATACCACACCAGATGTTCTCTCTCTGACTGATAGGGATCCAAAGATTTTGTGCATAGGAAGCAGCTTAGTGGTTCAGCCATCTCCCCAGCACAGTTTTAACACTAAGGTTAAATTCTCTGGGTTGTAGTATATATATGGCTACGAAGTTGAGATCTCAAGTGTAAATTAGGAAACTAATTTTTATCCTTAAATAGAATACAGGTCCTAAGAAAAGCAATGCCACAAGTGTGGCTTTTATACTCAGTGCAATTTCATTGGAGAGACTAATTTTTCCTTTGCAAGCAGTTTTCAATTAGATATAGCTTCTGGGTTTAGGGATGAAGGCTTGTGTCCACTCCCCCTCTTGGCACTGGACCTCATCTGGAGCAGAGCTGTAATGTATGTGTACTAACATAGTCCCTGTGATTTCAGATGTACATCAGGTCTGTTGTGTTTGGAAGGTCTTGATTCCTGGTGTCTTCGTCCCCCTAGCTCTAACATTCTTCTATCTCCTCTTCATCAGTTACTTGAAGCATGAGAGGAGGTATTATATGGAGACCATCCATTTAGGCCTGAGTGTTCCAAGGTCGCCCACTCTGACTCTGTACAATTGTGGATGGCAAGCATAAATGAACTCTGTGTATTTTTGGACTGTTTCTTTCTCATAATGCTTTATGTATGGTGTCTTTTTTATTAATCTTACAAGTCTTATGTTTATATACTAGGGTTTCTGGTTTTCTGGTTCATAAGATTTCTGAATGTTCTAATGTGTGTGTATCCAGATCTACGTGTGGATTTTGGCTCTTCTTTTCTGGGTTTTGTTTTTTTTGTTTGTTTGTTTGTTTTATTTTGTTTTGTTTTTTTGGTTTTGGTTTTGGTTTTGGTTTTGGTTTTGTTTTTTCGAGACAGGGTTTCTCTGTGTAGTCCTGGCTGTCCTGGAACTCACTCTGTAGACCAGGCTGGCCTCGAACTCAGAAATCTGCCTGCCTCTGCCTCCCAAGTGCTAGGAATAAAGGCGCATGCCACCAATGTTAGGCTTCTTTTCTGGTTTTTGTTTCATCCTATTCTGGTTTGGTTTTGTTGTATCTTATTTTATTACTATTCATAGATGACTTCTAATGAGAGAGAGAGAGAGAGAGAACAGTATGTGTAAAGGGGAGAAAAGGAAGATCTAGGAGGAACTGGGGAATATTTTGTATAAAAATGTACTTTTATTTAAAACATAAAAATAAGAACATCATGTCATAAATTCTGAAATGGAGATGATGATGATGACAACAGGATAATATTCATGTAGATTTGATATTACATCCCAAACGTAGGTCACAACATAATTATCACTTTTCTAAGATGCTACTGACTATCAGACATATCATTTTCTGAGGTTTACTAAGAATGGAAAGGCTCTTTCAATTAATGATGGCACAGCCTTTTCTCTAAGACACTCCTCATTTTTTTCAGGTATCTTGGAATATGCATCTTGGAATGAGTAAGTCTAAAGAAAAAATACATGACTCTCCTTAAAATCCTCATCTTTTCATTATCATCTCTCCAGAGTACATTAAATTATTTTACATCCTATATAAAGTATCACGTTGGTGACTTCTTTCCAGCAAGCTTTTTTTAGCAAATTGAGAAAAATCTCCTCTGATTTGTGCTAGACCAGCAGTCCCTGCAGAAAGCATGTTTGATCACATCTCTGTTGTTCCCAGGAGGGTCTCTACTGTCAATGGCACAGGTGTAGAGTTTTCAGGACTACCAATGTTCCAGTATTTTTAAGTCCTGCTAACTGCACAGTCCTCCTACTGTAGTTCCAACCTACTAGACTCAGACTCAAACTTCATAATACACTGTTAGAAAGAAATACAAGAAAACAAGTAACAATATTGAAAATAAAGGATGCACCAAACACCACCTTGAGACCAAGCCTGACGACCTAAGTTCAATTCAAGAATCAATATGATGAAAGGAGAGAAGCAAATCTTGCAAGTCGTACATCATGTGTGTGTATGTATGTATATATATATATATATACATATATATATTATATATGTATATATATATAAGAAAATGCTATATTAAGTAAATGAATCAAGCAAGTGATATGAGCTTTCCATTTGTCAAATCTGTACATGTGGTCCTGCTGGTGATGGCATGGATCACATTGTTAAAAAAAAGATCTGGTCTAGGGATTTTCAATGCCTTGATATTCTTTAGTCTGTCACTATGATAAATGTCCTGGCTGTATGGTACCCCCTTAACTAACAAATATAACAGCAAGCACAACTGTAGCACTGCTGCAAGAAGTGAGCAAGTCCCAATACCAGATATACTACCCCATAACATGTATTCTAGACTATTAGTGGCTTCTTTAGCAAGTGTATATGTTTCACTGCCCTTCCTGTTCTTTAATTGCTTGTTTAATCTTCAATTTTATGAGAAAACAAACACTTTTTATTATAAGTGTTAGCAACATCTCTCTTGTTGATTGGGTATCAGAGGATTATATGCAGAATGACATAGTCAGACATTGTCCTTTTGTGGTCCTTTCATTTTCCTTATCTCAAATGTTGTGACAGTTCAAGTTCACCAATCAGAATGCACTGGTTCTTAGAATCAAAATTTTTAGGTAGAATGTAGTACTTTTTAATGGACCTTTGCTAAACGATTAGAAATAACCACGATCATTTGGAACCACAGAAAAAACAATTCTAGTACCACCCACAAACATGGTGAATCAAGCATATGGCTCTGGAGGAACAGGTGATGTTTCTAAATTCTAAATTCTTTCAGTTCGGTTCTCACATCAAGAAAAAGAATAATCAGAGCTAAGTACCTGCGCTGCTCTATGTTTTAGTACTTTACAGAACCTATTATTTCTTTCATTTCCCAGATGAGGCAGGAAGTATTCTCTTATTTTCTAACCAAACAATTCTGATTTTTCCAAAATACGAAGAAATGCATTGTATTTTATTGAAAATTATGGGTAAATTATGAATCTCAGAAAAAGAAAAAATGTACTTCAATTCTTTAAAGTTCTACTCTGGTAATGAAAAAAGATGGTAGCCAGTGTTAGAGTATTGTGACTGCAAGTGTTCCTTAGTGAGCTCTGGTACAGTTAGGGTTGTGGCTCATTTCTGTAAGAATCAACACAGTAGGGTGGGCATGGAATTCCACGGTTTTTCTAGATTACTTTCTCATCCCGTGACCCTAAAACTAAAATACACATGTGTTTTACAAGAGGACAGAGAAAGCTGGAGAGTAGAAAGAGCTCTGCGAAGATGAAAATAATAGCTATGTCATTCCTTTCAAGGAATGAGACATTGACCCATTTTCAACCTGGTATTCTTGGCTTGTGACTAGAGTGCTTCTACTTCCTACACCCTCTTGAGTAAAAACAACGTAATAGTATCACCTTCTTATGTCATTACAATGAGCATGTTCTACAGGTCTTCTGAGACAGCTGGAATGCCAGAGACATCCTAACCAGGAGATTTGCAACCTTCCTTCACCCCACAAACTTGCTCTCCTATAATAAAGTAATAAACAACTTCTGATAAATAAAGAATAATATAGAAATCTTTATTTATCCCCTTCCCTTAGGGCTCAGGGTGCTATGTGGAAAAAGAAACAAAGGTTATAAGATTCACAAGGAATAGATGACTTCAAGAAAACTTTGTCTTCCAGATACATACAGTAGGACTGATGCACATACGAACTTATGTTTTCGACTTTGTGTTTCTATAGTTTTTGTGTACGCTTCTTCTGTTTTCCCCTTGTGGTGATTTAAATATTCTTGACCCTTGGAGTGACACTATTAGGAGGTGTGGCCTTGGTTGAGGAATTGTGTCATTGTGGTCATGGGCTTTAAGACTCTACTCCTAGGTGAGTGGATACCAGTCCTCTCTGTGCACTCTTCAGATGAAGATGCAGAACCCTCAGCTCCTCCTGCACCATTCCTGGATGCTGCCATGCTCTTGCTTTGATGAAAATGGACTGAATCTATGAACCTGAAAGCCAGCCCCAATTAAATGATGTCCTTATGAAGAGTTGTTTTGGTCATGGGGTCTGTTCACAGCAGTAAAACCCTAACTAAGACACCCCTTGTTTTAAAAAATTATTCTTTTTTTCTGTTTTGTTGTTACTATAGCTGACTTGGTGTCTTCTGAGATAAGCAACCTCTAGAAAGCCAACTGATATTTAATAGACCTACTAGTTACTTTTAGAAAAAAAGAGAATATTTTCAAAATGTATGAAAAACTAGTTCATCACCACCCCACAGACCATTATTTTCTTTTTTTCCATTGGATAGTTTATTTATTTACATTTCAAATGTTACCCCCTTTCCTGGTTTCCCCTCTGGAAAACCCCTATCCCATCCTGCTCCCTCCCCCTCTTCTATAAGGGTGCTCACCCACCCACCCACCAACTCCTGCCTCCCAGCCCTTGCATTTCCCTACACTCGGACATCTAGCCTTCCCTGGAACAAAGGCCTCTCCTCCCATTGATGCCAGACAAGGCCATCCTCTGCTACATATGTGACTGGAGCCATGGATCCCTCCATGCATACTCTTTAGTTGGTGGTTTAGTCCCTGGGAGCTCTGGCAGGGTCTGGTTGGTTGATATTGTTGTTCCTCCTCTGGGTTGATATTGTTGTTCCTTCAGCTCCTTCAGTCCTTTCTCTAACTCCTCCATTAGGGACAAAGTGCTCTATATTAGCCCTGTGTATGGGACAAGTGATGGATGAGGTAGATTGTCTCTCATTTTTCACAGCAAAGAATCTTAATGAAAATGGCATACATTCTATTTTTATTCCTTGTAGAAGATATAGGAAAAGTAGCAACTCTTGAAGATTTATAAAGGGTTAATTAATCTATGAACTCTGTTACACTGGTGAAAAGGGTAAACAGGTCATTTTATGGATGAATATTTATGGAGGAAATTATATGGATGATTATGGAGCCTAGGCATAACATGCCCCTCTTCCTGGAAGGAGAAATTATTAGCACACTTGGTATATTTCATGGAAGATGGAAATTCTAATTCCAAAAAATGAAGCTTTCTACTTGCATTTGTATCCAAATTCCAGGGCAAAATAAAATTATTTTTAGAAATGTTCATGAGTCATGCTGATAACCTGACTTCCCAGATGAACTTAAGGTATCTTTGTTTGTAGTATAATGAAATCCTCACATTGTACCAGAAAAACATATATACCAATGTGGCAACTACTGTTCATTAATTGTTGAAGAAATGATATAAAATCTATGTAATGTAATGGAGAAGTTGTCTCAGGTGTCTCTGTGTATTTCTGCAATAGAAGGCTCTAAGTGTTGACGAGATGCTCAGGAGGTAAAATCATATGCCATGCAAGCCCAGCCACCAAAGCTCCACAGAATCCCCAATTCTTCTCAGATCCATACTCACTTACTCCCTTCAAGGCAAATTTATGCTGCCTTAGTATTCTTGGAAATGTGGCCTTCAGCTAGAGTCACTTCTCCAGGGCTTTGTTCTCTGAGGAATTTGACCCTGGACTCTTCCTCTCCCAGCAACTGACAATTGCAAACAGTCAGTCCCTCAGCATCTGGTGGAACTTTGTGCTTATGCCTAGTCCTTTCAGTTAAGCCCATAAATATCTGCCTTGTCAAGAGTATGAAATGGAAAAGTCATCACTGCCCTCCACAATGATTAGAGAAAAAGAGATTAAGTATGCTAACACTTTACTGTTCTTGGAATATTTACTTGTTTTGTTATAAAAATACTATAGGGTTATTGTATATGTTTTTAAGAAAAATGTAAGAATTTGATATAATTTAGTGGTGATACTCCTATTTAGAGATGATTTTTAATGTTTTCCTTCAATGATATACGTATAATATGTACACATGTATTCATATTGTGGGGATACACATGTACATGGAGACTAGAGAACAGCCTCATATCTCATTCTCAAGAAAGCTATTTCCTAGGAATAAGGGCCAACTGGCCAGCAATCCTCAGGGATCCTCCCGGCCTGCCTCTTTAGTGCTAAGATCATAAGCACGCGCTACAGTAACCCACATGCATATGTGTTGCTGAGCTCCAACTCCATCCTCATCTTGCCAAGCAAGCATTTTGTAAACTAAGATCCCTCCATAGTCCTTAAAATTTGTGTTTTAAAGTGGGATAAAACATAGTAAACTCTCTGTATTCCCTTTGACACTTCACTTGTGATAGACTGAACATTATGTCAGAATAATAAATCAAAGAATGATCTGCAATATATCAGTATCAAACATTTCTCTGTAAAGCAGACAAAGCAAGCCCCAATAAAACTGTAGAGCACACATTAGGACATTAGGGGTGTAGTCATGGCCTTCTAGTACTGCTGTCCCATATTATCAAAGTATGAAAGGACTATCATTAGAACATTCAGCATGGCTACCCTCTGAGAGGTCCAACAAGCAGCTGAAAGAGTCAGATGCAGATATTTACATCCAACCAACGGTCAGAAGCCGGGGAACCCTGTGGTTGAGTTAGGGAAAAGCTAGAAAGATCTGAGGAAGAGGGTAACCCTATAGGAAGACCAGCAGTTTCAACTAACCTGGACCTCTGAGATTTCTCAGACACTGAGCCACCAACTAGGCAGCATACTGCTAGTTGATATGAGATCCCTGACACGTACACAGCAGAGGACTGCCTGGTCTGGCCTCAGTGAGAAAAGATACACCTAAACCTTGAGAGACTTGAGGCTCCAGGGAGTAGTGAGGTCTGATGGGATGGGGATGGGGAAGTGAGGTGAGGGTAAGGGGTGGGGACATTCTCTTGGAGACAGGGGAGGAGGAATAGGATGAGGAACAGTTAGAAGACATACCAGGAGGGAGATAATGATTGGACTGTAAAAAAGATTGGATGATGATGATGATGATGATAATAGTAATAATAAATACTCTAATATCAAAACCCAATGCAATGCCTTCCATTCCACCCACTTAGCAATCACAAGGGGTGTGTAAACCACCAACAGATATCTTAGCCAACAGGGCTATCCTAGACACCTGTCATGAGACTGACATTCAATAAGACTTCCTGTCTCTACCTCAACAAAATGCCTTCTGTGGTGCAGGCCTTAAAAAAGATTAAATAAAGGACCAGAAATCCAGTCATTTGAAAATAAAACACTTCAGTCATGGACCCCTTAATGATGTAAGCTTCTCACTAGTATTTATAAAACAGTCCATGTTCTCTATAGACTGAGTGTGACAGCAGCCAAGACAATTAGCACAGCTTCCCTTCCCAGAAAGGGACTGAGGCTTTTGCATAGGAATGAGATGCCCACATTTTGCCTCTCCCTTGATCTGTTCTTGTTCTTTACGATGTTATCTCATCATGTCAGCCGCCATGTTTGTTGCATCGGCTATCTTTCTCTGGAACGTCTCATTTGTCAAATCAATATTGCAAACATCCAGAAAGCAGCATTCCGAGATTTGACAACCGAACTGGAGGCCAGCCTTTTCCACATCACTCAATGACTTTGTGAACCTTGGATAAGTGAGGGAATTTTCCAGGACTCTCCTTGCTTAAGGATGGAATGGCATCAAGAGTGTTGGGGAATTCTTGGATTTCAATAAGATAATAATTGAAAGGTTTGTTCAAGAAAGTGCAAATGCAACCACAGCTTCCATGCTTGAGCCCTGGAAAGCTCTCACTGAGTAACTCAGAAGAAGGACCCAAACACTCAGAGTCCTTCTTTAGCTCACTGGGGTGGTTTCCATCCCCAATGCCTGCACTTCTCTTCTGTCACTCAACACTCTAGGCATACTGTTTCACTTCTCTAAGCTCCTTAATTTTCAAATATGAAAAGAGGACAGAGTTCAAATTAACTATATTTTTTTAAAACATCTGCTACCTCCAAACAAAATTTACTTCTAAAGAGGTCTCTAGGTGTCTAAGTCATCCATGCTGTCCTGTAGATCCCGAGGAGGCTTCGAACACCAGGAATGGAAATGGAATATTATTAATATCGGGGATTTTGTTATGGGAGGGGGTTATTTCTAGTGTCAGGAAAGATCATTTGCTAGTTTCAAAGCTGTCACTGTTTCTGGATCAACAGGTGTAGAGCCCCTTTCACTAATTCAGAGTGTATTCAGCAGCAGACGGAAAAACAGCTTGGCATCTGGCTTCAGCCTGCTACAGGCTTGCCAGAAGCCCAAGCCGGCTCTATCACCTGCCTCTTCTGTTAGCATAGAAATGTCTCATTTTGTGGCTCCAACAATGCTTGAAATTGACTATCTGGTGTCACAGAATGTCTGACCCTGACCAGGGGGCAAATGTCACACCATGCCAGAAGACATGGCTTGGTTTCAAAATAACTAGCAAAATTCATTTCTTAACAAAGAGGACACGGCACTGGTCTAATGCTGACTGTCTAAATTATTCCAAGCTTAATTTTAAATGGTCACTTTCAGGATTGCTAAGCAGGCAGTATAAATATTGAAATTACAAAACTGTGCTCCCTTCTTAAACCCTTTCTCCTAATTTTGGCTTCCATCATCTCTCAGAAACTTGAATGAAAATAGCAAAAGCCTCAATAGAGTCTGCCCGTCTGTCAGCTTGTGTTATTAGGTCAAGTTTTCTAGAAGCAGAACTTAAGATGGTATTCTTTGGCAAGTGATCGACTGTGAGGCAAAAGAAAAGAAGCAGGCTATAAAAGGGAAGGCAGATGAGCAAAGATAAAAATTTCCCAAGTCTCACTCCTGGTCACACAGGGGCTGCATGTACTGAATCTCATAGGTGATGCCAGCCTGAGGCAAAAAGATTGAGATATCACACATCTAAGTCTGGCAGTGGTCAGTTATGGAAAATCCCAGACACCCCCAGTCTGTTTGACTCTATCTACCAACCTATCTTCAGAAACATGCAATCAAGGGCTCTCAGCATATGGCTCCCACAGAAGCTGGTGGCTGAAGCCCCAACCTAGTGAAAGGCAAAACAGGGCACAGAAGGTTGTACCCATTTCACAGGCCACTTAAATATATGCATTATCTGTTAGAAGCATAATTATCCTAGTGTTGCTATGATTTCTGTTTCTTGTACAAGTAAGGCAAGTCTGAAGTAGGCCATTCTATTTCAAACTCACAAAAATAGCAACAATTTGAGAATTTGAAAAGTATGTAATTAACTGGCAACCTGATACATTGCAGCTAGCTGACCATGGCCTGTGGGGAACATAGAAGCAAAGTGTCTGCCACTGCTGTTTTGCTTCGAGATCATTTTATTGCTATTGCCATTAGAAAGGCTTATTTTTTTAAAAAGACAAATTAGAAAGCAACTTGTCCTTCAAGACTCATAACCTGTGGTGACAAAACAGTGATTTATCTTGCCAGTTACAATTCAGTAAAATTCAAGTTTGCTTCAAGGAGCCAGCCCAGAGCTACAATCCCAAATGCAAATAAGGTTTATGACATAAAATGTCACTGCAATCATTTCTATTTTGGCTATCACTACCCAATTAATGTGTTGTTGTTGTTGTTGCTGCTGCTGTTGTTGTTGTTTTATCTTGCAGGATATTCAGAGAAGAGAAAAACAATAATGGGCCAGACCTAAAAGATTGAAGTAGGTAAGCTAACTTGTAGTCTTGATACCACTGCATCCATGCCTGGGCATAAAACTGTAGACAGAACAACATGGAAGGTCTGATGGAAGTGAGATCATTAACAGCTTGACTTATATCTTAATTTGATGAGAGTAGAAAAGGTTCCCCCCCCACCCCTTCTTCTAAAATGTATGGAAAACAGAGAGACTTCTTTCCCACAGCCAGCACAGCATGAGTTCTGGTGTCTTCCTTTACCTCTACCTTGACTGACACCTGGAAAAGAGAAGGCCTTGGGACACTCTCACATAGCCATCAATGTCCGTAAGTTTTTCAAAAGTAGTTTATTTCAGATCCCTTTGCTTAAAGGAAATCCTCAATTGATGAAACTGCCTTGTTTACGTTTTACCCAAACCACGGGTTTCTGCCTAGGTGGTTACATTGGGAGATGGTGAGCAGAGTTTCATAAAATCTTTATGAAAACACTTCTGAGCCAGGTTGATTTTTGCCAGAGTCCTGATTGAACCTCTATGTAGAAGAAGTCCACGTGTCTTTGGAGACCAGGAAGAAAAAGTAGGACATTCTCTCATTCATTCTTCACCCCTGCCACAAAAAAAAAAAAAACCTATTTTGAAATGGTTATGTTGCGTGTGCCACTATCCCAAGACAGAGCAGTGCCATGTGTGGTCTGGACATGTGCAGCCTCCATGGTGTTTTTTGATCTTCCTGCCCTCCTTTCCCCAAACCTTTAAACGACAACCAGATAATGGATTCCCAAGCATTTACGCATGCCAGTGTGTCTATTACTTGTGTCTGCACTACCTGAATCTGCATATGCCATTAAAAATTAAAAGGACATAGCATTTTAGCTCCAATCACAAATCTGCCAATAAAGGTATCATTTATCTCCACATAAAAATCGTTTGGAGGTGGTTTTTTTTTCTTTTTGCCTAGGTTCTTATTTACTGTAAATTTCCAGTAGGAAGGAAGCGCAGACGTTCAATCTGTTTGAAAACTATCCAGCATCAACTGATTTGCAAATGGACACTAAATAAATACCCGTTGATGATGTGTGATGATTTGGGAAAGATTTTCATTAAAGGTATTTGATGGGGATAAAATCTTTATGAAAACACTTCTGAGCCAGGTTGATTTTTGCCAGAGTCCTGATTGAACCTCTTGAACAGCATCTAGATATGGAAATCCCTCCTGTTTATGCCAGCTCTCTAAATTACCGAAAGCCTCTGAAACCTGAATTCACTAATAGGGTCAGAAAATGTGTTAAAGTCTGAGACGAGCTAAAAAATGACTCCACCGGGAAAACAGAAACAACAATTTTGTTCAAAGGAGATACTCTGTTTGCACACTGAACCATGTTTTGTTCTGTTCTGTTTTGTTTTGTTTTGTTTAGACATATTCACTTTTGATCCAACAACTTATATTTACACTACTTTAAAACAGGAAAATACATGCCAAGGCTTTGAACAATAAAGTACATTTAAGCAAATGTCCTTGGTAATGACAGCTCTTGTAATTGCCAGGGGATGCCTGCTCTTATAAAAATAAAGAATTACACTTCTTTCCTTTATCTTGGCTTATAACAATAGGGTGCAGGTTTCTTTGTTTCTTTCTTCCTTTCTTTCTTCTTTTCTTTCTTCCTTCCTTTCTTTCTTTCTTTCTTTCTTTCTTTCTTTCTTCTCTCCCATTTTTATGGCCTATCTCTTTCCCCCTAGGAAACAGTTGGATTTTATTTTGAGGACATGGGAGTTGAGGTAATGCAATTTTATAAAATGAAAGGATATAAAAGGCTAGACTCTCACCCTCATCCTTAATCTCCACTTCCTTCAGATCTCTTTACAAAGAGGACCTTTGTCTTCCTTCTTCTTTCTAAGTGTTCCTAGAACCCTGGCAACCATGTCTACATTCCATTGGGGTAAAGGTGAGCATTCTGATGTTTGTGTTAATGTCTGACACTGGGGAAGTGAATGGGAAACCCAGTTTCTTGCTCGTTTCTCTTTTCTTAGGCCCTGGCCCAGGCTGCAAGTTAGTTCTACACAGCATGGTGCTAATTTGTTGCTGTATCAATCCCCCACCACAAGCTCTCCATATATAGCACAAGAGGCAGAGCTTTCCAGCATCTGCGAATGTGGAAAAGCAGTAAATAAAAAGCATAACAATTAAAAAACTTATATTTTATTAAGGAGATTTTCTTTTGAGATAGGGACTCACTATGTAGCCTCACCCTAGAGCTTGCTCTGTAAACTATACTACCCTCAAACTCAGAGACCTGCCTGACTCTGCCTGCCAGACAACTATCTTCCAACTATGGAACAATTTACTAATTTGCTTATTACCTTGTTCAGGAGTTGTGATGACCCTGTCATTCCAACTTTTAGTGTATTTGCTGCTAAAGCAAGAGCATAAGCTGATATTTTTAAATTGATACATTAAAATAATCCATACTTTAGGGACACCAGGTGATGCCATCATGTATAAACTCGTGGTGTTGTATAAGTCAAGGTGAATATATCTAATAACAAACAATAATAATATACTTATGGTGAACATATTCAAAATTCTATTTTCTATTTTTTTTAAAATACGCAGTACAAAAGTTACCATCTAAAATCCTCGTACTGCTCAATAACAGCACATAAGAACTGATTTCTTCCATCAATTAAAACTCAATTACCATTCGTCGAACTTCTCTTCCCATCTCCCCTCCCCAGTCCCTGGAAACCACCATCCTACTTTCAACCTCTGTGACATCAATGCTTTTATATTTCACGTTGGGTGAGATAATCCCATAAATGCCTTTTGTGCCTGTTTTATTTTCATAATGTAATGATCTCCAGTTTCTTCTGCTGTCACACAAAATACAACTTCTTATTTAAGACCGAGTAGCATCTTACCCATTTTCTTTATTCCTCAACTGACAGACAGACATAGAATTATTTCCACTTCTGGGCTGTGATGGTAAGGTCTACCATGAGCAGAGTGCAGAGGCCTCTTTATGTGCCCTTTGTATATATACCCATATGCAGGATTGCTGGATTGCAGTAGCACTATTTTAGTTTTTGTGGGTCTTTCATGCTGTTTTCCATGTGGCTGTATTAATAACACTCCTACCAACAGTGCCAGTGTATGACATTTATGAAGATGTAAAAAAAATTGGAAGATCAGGAACTTCATTATGGTCATATCTTAATTTGACCTAAAGCACACATAAACATATTTTAGTAGTCAGAGCTTTTATCTCCAATAGTAATGTATGCTCATTCACAAACAAAGACTGCTTTCAGCACTTCTGGTCCCTCTGGTAAGGAGGCAAGAACCTTGACAGACAAATTCACAGCCCAAGTCAAATTCCAAGGCAAGCATCAGGTTACCAGTGTAATTCATACCACTTACTGCTGAAAATGACTCTGGGTAGCTCTGTCTACAAATAAATTTGTAAAAAAAAAAAAAAAAATGTCAACCAGCTTCTCTTCCCCAAGGACTCAGAACTCCTGGCCATCATATGCATAACAAGTAGATAAACAGCCCCAGGGATTTGCTGGGACATGGAAAACACAGGTTTTTGTCCTTCTAAGGAGTAAATTATGTGTCATCCAAAAATCCTCAAGCCTTCATTAACCCTTGACAAACTGTACAACCAAATGAAAAGAGCTTTGAAAAAAATCAAATGTTCAAAAGCATTGAGATGTCATTATTGTGGATATAAGGACTATCCCTACACATGTTGATTTGAGCTAACACGGTCACAGAACTATCATAATGGTAATGTGGGGAAACAAAACTGACTGTTTACTACAGTTCTTTGATAAGGAATTTAAATCAACTCTTAGAGGTTCTACTACCTAGAGAGCATGATCTATACTGTAACTCAAGGGCTATATATAAAGAGATTTGGACCTTTTTTTCAAATGCCAAGAGTTAGTATCACCTAACAATATGGTCACTAATAACTCTGAGACAGTACAAAACCTGGGTACGTTATTTCACCTGATTCTCATGACATGTCTATAAACGAAAGAAGATACTATTGGCCGTATATAAGAAATGTAGAGCTCAGGTCCCCTTTACCATCGATAGGTAATGGGAATTCATAAGATTATCTGGCATTCTGCAAGTCTCTTCAGTTCTTCGATTCACTTCATCCATGTGAACAATTAGGAATCCATCACCTTCTCTCTTAACCCCATTGATTATTGTAAAAAGAGGTCAAGGAATAAAACATGGGAAGCTTTATTTATATAAGCTAATAACTCATAGGTAAGGTTGTATCTGCATCATCTGTAAGATAACAGATTTATCCCTTCTTTAGTCACTGCCCAGCAAGAAGAAAAAAGCCTTTTACTTATTTTCCTATTGGCTTCAATATGGCAACCTTCCTGTCAGCATGGAGCCTAACATAGCAACCAAAAAGGAGAACCCCAAGCTACTTAACACTTCCGTGAAGTGTGTAAAGACTTTCAGGAAGCCAAGAAATCACTGTGAAAGTTGCAGGTGGTAAAATTATCGATTTCATCTGAGCTAATTTTAATAAGTTCCTTTTAAGATGGCATTTTACTACACCCCCACAGCCATTTAAAAAGTATTTTAATAAACACTTCTCTCTTATGGGTGCCAATCATTTTTATCATCTCCCCATGTTCCACAGAAGTTATCAGCATCCATTCACCATATCTTAAAAGCCTTCATTTAGTGCTACTAATTGCTGGTCCTGTCTTTTCCACTCCATGTGCTTTACCAGACATTCCTCGGAGTGTTGCCTTGTGGCATGGAGGTTTGTGGGCTGGGCTTTTCTTTTTGCACCTCCATTTTGGGTCACATCAGGGCTACTTCTGTGAAATTCAATTAGAACCTTATAATAGTTCTCTATAAATTTCATTACTTCAAAAAACAAACAGTACGATCTTAAAAGAAGCCTGCAACTGCTGGCAAGAATTTATTAACACTTTGTCAAAAAACATGGGTTGTTTTCTCTCTTAAGGAGATCAATCAAGCCTACTTCAATTGGTGAGTCCCTCAGCTCTCAATGTTGAACACACACTTGGCCCTAAAACATGTTAAAAACAGCTCATCACGGCTGTGACAAGCTTCAGAAAATTTCCCCCATTTACTTAGAAAACAAAAGTCACTTTCCATTCAGCATAATAGTGATCTAGCAACCATAAAAGAATTAGCTTTAAAATTGGATTATTTTAGAATAAGGAGCCTTGGGAGAAAGAAAATTCTGTAATTTTAACAAGATTTGAAGCTCATTTGCTATACTCTTTAGCAAACAGCAAAAGGGAAGCCAATTCAGCAAATCAGTGCAATTCTGAGCACAGGAAAAAGCAAAGAAACACACAAGTAAAGCAAAATGATCAAAATTGGGAAATACCAGCATCTAAAACTTATCTCTGAAATCAACAACCTGCTATTTACTGTGTGTGTGTGTTGAACAAGTAATAAATTAAGGACAATTATTTTAAGAAATAACTATAATTTCCAAGCCACAACATTAAGAAGTAGTAATAAGAGCAATTAAAGGAAAGTCAGCACACATACAGACACAAGCACAAACATACACACACAAACACACACACACACACCACTTCACAGAGAGATACACACAGACACTCATACACACAGACATACAGACAAATACACACACACACACACACATATGCAGATAGACCAACACAGACATACACAGAGATATGCATACACAGAGACAAAAACAGACACAAAGACTCAGAAAGACAAACAGCCACACATAGAGAGAAAGAAACATACAGCGCGCGCGCACACACACACACACACACACACACACACACACACACACTCATATACATTCTCTCTCTCTCTCTCTCTCTCTCTCTCTCTCTCTCTCTCTCTCTCACACACACACACACACACACACACACACACAAGAAAGCATTTTATTGTCTTTAAATCCTAATGCATAAATACTTCTGAAATCACTGCAGTATTCAAAGACGGGTGCTCAGGAATAAAACATTAAGATTAAATGACAGACATTATAACATTTATGAACAAAAATGAGGTCAATGGGGAAATATGACATCAAGAAGTGGTTAGTACTTAGTACAGAGACCTTTAGATAGTATGAGGGAGAGAGAAAGAACAGATAAGCAGAAAGATAATATAAAAATCATTATTTTGAAAAAATTAAACGAACCACTTTGAACAAGTACATAAAGTTTCACTATGTGGTTGTTGGTATTTACGCCAATACCTCTTTGTGAGGCTTTGCACATATTCTTCTTAATTGCAGAATAATTGCAAAGCAAAATACCATGCCTCTCGATGGAGTCTAACTTCTTTTCAGTACCAATTCACTGCCCTTGGTATGACTGTTTGATAGACTAGCTGGCTTACCAATATGGCAAAAACTTTGTTAGTATTTACACAGCAATAAAATTCCTAACAATCATGTCAATTCTATTTACTGTGTATATATGGCCTCAGCATCAGAAGAATCACTTTCCTAGCAGAGGAGTGATATTTCTGTCAGTCTCAGAGAAGTATTAGATGACTGCAAAGTGAATTTCCCATTCATATTTTCTTACAATTAATATTTGCATGATACTTTATAGTTTAAAAAGAGCTGTTCTTATACATGATCCTTCCTAATTTTTATTAATCCCAGGATGTTCTATCAAACTTCTGTTAAGTTTTCTTTAATCTTGTTTGTCTTGCTACCACTGTAACCTTCAAGTGGCAAGCTGTGTACTCAAGGAAAAACCACCTTTCAAAGACCTCTAAGCACTGAATTGCAACACTCCGTTTCATTCCTTAATTGATAAGTGGTTAAGTTAAATATACATTTCTGGCCATGGGTTCCAGTCTTAGAAACTAGAAGTCAGTAAGAATTATCACCCCTAAAAAAATACAATAGATCTAATAGGAAAACAATCTGTCTGAAATGTTTCTTTTACTGGTTTTCATTCAAAAGTGGCCTCTTGCAAAAGTAATTGTCCTAAAAGAAATTTGAAGCTAAGGTCACACTTAGAACTGTGCACCTACCATAACCTAAGTTCAAACATTGCAATTTGAGTTGGCCGTTCATGAAATTGTTAATAGGCCATTAAATCGTACGTTTGTCCTTTCATCTTTCCTTAAAAATTATGGTGACCTTAAAAAGGAGTTGTCTTGGCATTTGAGACCCCATATTTCAATAACTCATGATCAGCTCTCTGAGATCAATGATCTTACCACAGTAATAATTTTTTACCCTAACTCAATTCCTTCAAGGTTGAGCTGATCAACCAAATTGAGATTCTACTATGTAATAGTGTAGTTCTGCATGTATATTGGCCTTTTGATGAAATCTGATTACTTTTCTGCAATGAAATGCTGTGTTTGTATGGCTGGTTTTTTCCCACAGATACTTCAAATATGCGACATTGATTGTATGTAAAACTTTAGGGAATCATGCCTGCAAGATTCATTCACTTAAACTGGCTTTTCCCAAGACTAGCTCTGAGAACAGTCCACACTATATACCAACAGTCCACTAAAACATGAGCAGGGGTCCTTATTGTCAGAGTTAGAGTATTTTATTGATACCTCAGAGTTGATAATCCACTGTGGAATCTTTTTTATGAATTCTGGACAGTTTAGAACTGTCCCCATTAGATAATTGGAGTATTTTATCGATACCTCAGAGTTTATAATCCACTGTGGAATCTTTTTTATGAATTCTGGACAGTTTAGAACACCAACCCATTAGATAATGTTGGTGACATTCAAGATACATCTCCCTTCCTCACTCAAACTACCCTGAAAAAAGTAACGATCAAGAATAACCATCACATATTTAATAGGTTTTTCTCCATTGATGAAATGAGTCAATTCAAGCTGAATTGAAAGTACAAAAGCAGGTTTCTAGGGGGCAACTCTCAAATAAGTTCATGGGTCCCAAGGAATGGGGCCAGGGAAATCACCATGCAGACCGAGAGACAGAGGTAGGGCTGGACACATACATGTAAGGAGAGAACAAGAGAGAGAGAGAGAGAGAGAGAGAGAGAGAGAGAGAGAGAGAGAGAGAGAGAGAGAGAGAGAGAGAGAGAAATGTTTGGATTATAGAATGATATAGGGAAGAGCCATTCTGTGGTAGGTGAAGTTTGAAAGTTCAGGGAAGAAGCGTGGGCATGCCAGCCATACCTTGTAACAGGTAAGGACTAAATAAAAATAATATAGAGAAAATAAAAAAAAAATGGAGATTACCACAATGTCCCTCCAGGGGACTTCTAGGCCCTGGTTTCATCTGGGGCTGTATCATTGACTCCCCCATTTTGCTTTTGTTTGCTGGTATCAAATTCCTTTAACTTAGTTGCTGTTGGTCTTCCAGACTCTATAGCCTACAAGTTGCCTTGTGGGACTTTTCAACCTCTAATTGTGTAAATGAATCAAATAAAAGAAAAAAACCTGGAGGCCAGGTCTGCTTTGCTATGTTAAATCAAATCCCAGGTCTGAAACTCAATATTATATTGGAAGAAAGTATAGATATATGCATATAAATAAATAGTTACATATCACATCAATATATGACCATGGCAACAAGTAAACACTAAGGAATTGAGAAGGGAGCACCAAAACAGAAAAATAAATGATTCTGGCTGAGGTGTTGAAAAAGGTAGAGGGAACTTTAAATTTTATACTATTCCCTCAGGAGCTAAGGAAGAACCATGAATCTGGGAATTGATATGAGAACAGAGATGGCCCACTGAGGGAGGAAAAGCAGCTAAAATGGAACAGGAGCAGGGGTGCAATGGAACTGAGGTGAATGGCAGAATGTGGGTTTTTTTTTTTCATCCTTAGTTGTAAACACACCAAAGCATTAAGGTGATAATTCCATGTAAAATACAAAGACTCAAAATTATTTGTAGTGTTAAGATCTATATGAAAGCAAAATCATGTCAACCCGATAACCACAGATCTAAAATTAACATTTAGTTGTGTAATTTGAAGACCCTGTGAACTCATGTTCTTAATGTTTTTGTGCATGCCTGAATGAGATAATCCATAGCTGTTGTCCTAAAGTATCTGTGTTGGATATTTGAGGATACACTACTGTTCCAAACAATCATAAAACTATTCATCTGTGGTCCCAAGAAGAATTAGTTGGCAGCTCTTCAGTTTCTTGGATAAGGCAGTTTTCAGAATCATCTCTTAATGGGCTCCTTTTTTCACTCAACAGACATTTCCTGTAACAGTCTTTTCCTCTCAATCTCTGCATTACCGTGTTCTAAATTTCTTCCAATTTCAATGACCACCTCCTCTCAAGTTCCTCTGTGAATACCCTAACTATTGGTATGCCTGACCCCAATTCTCGGCCTTCTCTCTGTATTTATTTAATTACTCTTTTTCCTCTTCAGTGATCATCAAATGTGTCCCTGGGACCAGCAGGAGATATCATCTGGAGGTATTAAAAATGAAAATTATCAAACCCTATCCTAACCCAAATTAATTAAATACCTTGAAATTAGTACTTGGAAATCTGTCTTGGCAAACTAGGTCTCAGCGTGATTCTGGTGCACACAGATACTTGAGGACAACAGCTATGGATTATCTCATTCAGGCATGCACAAAAAAAAATTCATTGTATGAGGCGAGTTCTTATATCCCTCATCTAATGCCCATCTTAGATTCCAGATGGTATATCCAACTGTTACACTGACCTTCCCACTTAGTTGATTACCAGAGCAGACTTGAAACTAGCTATTCAGAAATCTCAATTATCCTTTACTCTCACAGCATCATCCCACTATTTCTCAGTAAATTATGCAATCATTTTACCAATTGTTCTAATTAAAAACCCAGAATCTGTATGATTCTTCTATTCCAACTTCTTTCCTTAACAAATTTATTGGCAAGTTCTGCCAACTCTACCTAAATTATGTGTCTAGGCCTAATTATTTTCATCTTATCATCTCCACTGCTATTGCCTTAATCTAAAATTCTATCCAATGAGAAGTGTGGCAACATCAGAAAAATGAATCAGGAAAGAGACGTTGAGGAAAAAAATTAAAGAAAACGTACTATCACAAAATCAGCAAGGTGGGTTAGGCCCAAACTAATAACCAATATAAATCTCCACAGAACTGAGCAAAGAGAAAGTCTTGTGATGCCTAAGAAGTGAAGACAAGATTTGAGATATGATTGAGCACACATAGAGGAATGAAAGGGGAAGTTGACAGCCTTGATTTCAGAAAGTTAGCTCTTAGAACTCTACTAAGATCAAATAAATGATAGAGGGTATGAAGAGGAAGCAAAAGTTAGAATAGTTATCATAAAGAAAGATGAATGCAAAATAATGGAAAACAAATAAACCACTGTACAGTGAATTTACATTCTGGAGTCTGCCTAGAAATGTGATCATGTTATTTTTTTCCATGATACCTTCCCAAATGATCAGTATGTCTGTATATCAATATAGACAAAAATCAGAGGAATTCTTTGATTATTTTCACTTTGTTTGAACTGCTGAGGACACTGAAGAATGTGGACTTGTTAACACATAATTTATCACAGAAAATTATGTAATAAAAATATAGCCACCATAATTCTAATTAAGTGGCACTTTCCTCACTACATTGGTAACTATTTATATTGCTCTTTAAAAAGACACCGACTCAAAAAAGAAAGTTAGAAAGAGAGAAAGAAAGAATTCTATTTTAGCATCAAAACAATCTAGAAAAAAATGAAATCTGAGATAAATTAAAACTGATAAGAGAAAATGATCCTCATCAAAAATAATGAACTTCAGCACTAAATTATTACATGAAAACAGAATAAAATGTTCATAGATCTCACATATTTGTTTATATGTAAAAATAATACATTAATCAAAATGTCTGCACAGCTATAAATATGCAGTTTAGTAGTTTTCTGATGCTGTTACATTTTGGCTGTAATATAAACTGAACAAATTTAAATCTACTTACACATCATAGTACAAGAACAGAGCAGTGGAGATTTAGTGCATATGTGAAGGCTAATATCTTCCAACTACAGAGAGTAGAAAGATAACTGCTCTTGTTCTTAAGGTTACAACTATTTTTCTACACTTCAGTCTGATTAGTTACTAGTTAGTTAGCTAGCTAGCTAGTTAGTTAGTTAGTTAATTAGTTAGTTAGTTAACTAAGACTGACCCTATGGTAGGTATCTGTCTGAAAACCTGGTACTTTTGCCAAAGTAGTCTGCTGCAGGCAATGAGCTATGGGATCCTTCACAGCCAGAGAACAAGGAACCAAAGGTCCACCTCACTGTAGGAGTCAGAGAAATCTAAAAACAGACAGGGTTTTAGTAAAGTTTCTTTTATAAATGAGGGTGTCCTTGCATTTGGAGCATAGATATTCAGAATTGAGAGTTCTTCTTGGTGGATTTTTCCCTTGATCAGTATGTAGTGTCCTTCTGTGTCTTTTTTGATGACTTTAGGTTGGAAGTCAATTTTATCTGATATTAGGATGGCTATTCCGGCTCATTTCTTGGAACCATTTGCTTGTAATATTGTTTTCCAGCCTTTTACTCTGAGGTAGTGTTTGTCTTTGACACTGAGGTGCGTTTCCTGCATGCAGCAAAATGCTGGGTCCTGTTTATGTATCCAGTCTGTTAGTCTATGTCTTTTTATTGGGGAATTGAGACCATTGATATTAAGAGAGATTAAGGAATAGTGATTATTGCCACCTGCCATTCTTTTTTTGTTTGTTTGTTTTTTGTTTTTTTTTTTTTAGATTTTTTTTTAATTTACATTCCAAATCATTTCCCCTTTCCCGTTTCCTCCCTCCCCGAAAGTCCCATAAGCCCCCTTCCCTCCCTCTTTTCTCCATTCAACCCCCTCTCATTTCTCTGTCCTGGCGTTCCCCTACATCCAGTCTTTCCAGGACCAGGGGTCTCTCCTTCCATCTTCTTAGAAATCTATTGATATGCGAATTGTGTCTAGGGTATTCCGAGATTCTGGGTTAGTATCCCCTTATCAGTGACTGCATACCATGTGTGTTCTTTTGTGATTGGGTTACCTCACTAAGGATGATATTTTCAAGTTCTGACCATTTGCCTAGGAATTTCGTGAATTCATTGTTTTTAATTGCAGAAGTAGTATTCCATTGTGTAGATATACCACATCTTCTGAATCCATTCCTCTGTTGAGGGACATCTGGGTTCTTTCCAGCTTCTGGCTATTATAAATAAGGCTGCTATTAACATAGTGGAGCATGTGTCCTTATTGCATGCAGGTAAAGCCTCTGAGTATATGCCCAGGAGTAGTATAGCCGGATCCTCCGGGAGTGTCATGCCCAGTTTTCTGAGGAACCGCCAGACTGCTTTCCAGAGTGGTTGTACCAGCTTGCAATCCCACCAGCAGTGGAGGAGTGTTCCTCTTTCTCCACATCCTCTCCAACAACTGCTGTCTCCTGTGTTTTTGATCTTAGCCATCCTGACTGGTGTGAGATGGAATCTCAGGGTTGTTTTGATTTGCATTTCCCTAATGACTAAGGATGATGAACATCTCTTTAACATCTCTTTAGGTGCTTCTCAGCCATTAGATATTCTTCAGGTGAGAACTCTTTGTTTAGCTCTGTACCCCATTTTTTAATAGGGTTACTTGCCTCTCTGGAGTTTAACTTCTTGAGTTCTTTGTATATATTGGATATTAGCCCTCTGTCGGATGTAAGGTTGGTAAAGATCATTTCCCAGTTAGTTGGTTGCCGCTTTGTCTTTTTGACAGTGTCTTTTGCCTTGCAAAAACTTTGTAATTTAATGAGGTCCCATTTGTCTATTCTTGATCTTAGAGCATAAGCTATTGGAGTTCTGTTCAGGAAATTCTCCCCTGTGCCCATATGTTCAAGGTTCTTCCCTAGTTTCCCTTCTATTAGTTTCAGTGTGTCTGGTTTTATGTGGAGATCCTTGATCCACTTAGAATTGAACTTAGTGCAAGGAGATAAGAATGGGTCAATTTGCATTCTTCTGCATGTTGACCTCCAGCTGAGCCAGCACCATTTGTTGAAAAGGCTATCTTTTTTCCACTGGATGGTTTTAGCTCCTTTGTCAAAGATCAGGTGATCATAGGAGTGTGGATTCATTTCTGGGTCTTCAATTCTGTTCCATTGATCTACATGCCTGTCACTGTACCAATACCATGAAGTTTTTAACACTATTGCTCTGTAGTACAGCTTGAGGTCTGGGATACTGATTCCCCCAGAGGTTCTTTTACTCTTAAGAATAGTTTTAGCTATTCTGGGTTTTCTGTTATTCCACATGAATTTTTGAATTGCTCTTTCTAACTCTATGAAGAATTGAGTTGGGATTTTGATGGGGATTGCATTGAATCTGTATATTACTTTTGGTAAGATGCTCATTTTTACTATATTAATCCTGCCAATCCATGAGCATGGCAGATTTTTCCATCTTCTGAGGTCTAAACTTTACTGATAGCGTTTATTAGACCTAAAAGAACAGAAGATGTGTAGAGAGATTCACTTGTGTAATGTACTGTGTGGAAGCATCATTTGTCAATAATTCAAGAAGGTTATTATCTCATTTTTTCCAGGGTGTTGTTTCTCTCCCTGTATTGGCGGTTTCCACCTATTATCCATTGCAGGGCTGGATTTGTGGAAAGATATTGTGAAAATTTGATTTTATCATGGAATATCTTGGTCTCTCCATCTATGGTGATTGAGAGTTTTGCTGGGTAGAGTAGTCTAGGCTGGTATTTGTTCTCTCTTAGTGTCTGCATGAGATCTGCCCAGGATCTTCTGGCTTTCATAGTCTCTGGAGAGAAGTCTGATGTGATTCAGATAGGTCTTCCTTTGTATGTTACTTGGCCCTTTTCTCTTATTGCTTTTAATATTCTTTCTTTGTTTAATACATTTGATGTTTTGATTATTATGTGACGGGAGGTATTTCTGTTCTGGTCCAGTCTGTTTGGAGTTCTGTAGACTTCTTGTACATTCATCGGCATCTCTCTCTTTAGGTTAGGGAAATTTTCCTCCATAATTTTATTGAAGATGTTTACTGGCCCTTTAAGTTGCAAATCTTCACTCTCATCTATACCTATAATCCTTAGGTTTGGTCTTCTCATTGTGTCATTGTGTCCTGGATTTCCTGGATGTTTTGGGTTACACGTTTTTTGCATTTTCCAGCTATGGGATGATGGTGGGTCAAGCTGTTCACGTGTGGAGAGAGGCTATACGACGAATGGCTTTATCATCCACTCAATTTTCTATAATCCGAAAGAATGCTCCTTAAAAGATTGTTTCCTTTTTCAATTGATCCATTTCAACTGACAAAAAAGGAGTTGGTGTGAGGTACATTTTGATCACATGACTCTTGGGTGGCCTGAGTTCAGAAATAAAATGCTTAGTTTCTTTTCATTTCTTTAATAACTGCTTATTATTCCATCTTTGACAACTTCCTTCTTAATGTATGTTTGGATCACATTCAGTCTTTATCATTAGATACAATAAAGGAATGTGGATGCATCTGGGAAAAGTTATGTTCAACTGAAATAAACTAGACACAAACAGATGAGTAACACATGTCATATTTAGAAGTCGAAAATTCAACTTCAAAGAAGCAAGGGTGGAAGAGTGTTTCCTGGAGGCTGGGAAGGGAAAGCTGTGTAAATGGGTTCCACAAAAGAGGGTAGCTATACTTCACTATAGAGCATATTCTTCTAAAAAGGAGATATATTTTTTAAATTATCACTACCAGAAATGATATTTGATGTGACAGATATACTCATTTATCTGACTGAATTGTATCCACTATATTCATATACCCAAACATTGTATTGGTCCTACAAATATGAGTAATATCTTTTGTTACTTAACCTTTTTAAATTCTTCAAAATTTAATAAAGAGCATTTCATTTCCTTAGGTTGGTATTCTTTTGTTTATTGGATATATTCTTTATTTACATTTCAATTGTTATCCCTTTCCCAGTCCCCACCCCCTCCCAGGTAGCTCCTATCCCACCCTCTCTCCCCCTATTTCTATGAGGGTGTACCTCCACCTACCCCCTCCCACCTTCCTGGCCTCAATTCCCCTACAATGGGGCCTTCACAGGACCAAGGACCTCTCCTCCCCTCGATGCCTGACAAGGCCTTCCTCTGCTACATATGCAGCTGGAGCCATGTGTACCCTTTAGGTTGATGGCTTAGTCCCTGGGAGCTGGGGGGGGGGGTTGGTTGATTGATATTGTTATTCTTTCTATGAAGTTGCAAACTCCTTCAGCTCCTTTAGTCCTACACAAGTAAATTTAGAGGCGTGGGTATATTAAAGAATTAAATATATTATATCGCAATAGGAATTGGAATTTTTTCCTCTAAAATGAGGGTATCTGTCGACACCGGAGTCAGCTGACTACTGCAAGTACCGCTTACTCAGCCTTTATGAGAGTCATACATTATCACTCAAAATTTCTCTTTGAACTTGATGATCAAAAACGTATCGTCATCATTATTATTGCTATAAAACTATTAATGCTGTATTATTAGGGTGCATTTTACTGAGGATGTGCAGGGCATCTAGACTTAGGGAATCTTTTGGCACTGCCTGAGAAACCCTGGCACACACTACATAACCCATGCTTGATGAGCTTGCAGAAAGTACTGACTCAGTTGTCACCTAGTTTGCTCCTTTCAACCAACCAGTAGGGGACAGGAGTCTCTGACTGGATTGCTTCTTGAAGGGAGATATACTGGAAAAGGGGGAAAAAAACATAAAAGAGGACTTCTCAACTCTCCTCCACCCTCCTCTGACCAGATATCTCATTTGCATGACATTTCTTCACCTGAGAGACTGTTTGCCCTTTAAAAAGGCATCTTGGCATTTGAGGTCCTGCAGCTATATCCTTTCTCTTCTTCCTCGGGCTGACAATTTTCTCGGAATTCGGAGAACAACCTTCACATTCGCGAAGTCTAAGGTTCACTGGTGATGCCAAATGAAACGGGAGCTGAGCAACAGTTTGGCTCAGGCTATAAAACCTGGGCAGCTGCCGCACAGCAGAGGCTGTGGCCATTTCCCTTCTATTTTATGATCATCCGCGGTTTCCTTGCTTTATGTTTTCATTGCATCCTGGCCTAGCAGTCTGGAGCAGCAGGCTGGAGAGATAAGGCCGTCCAGTAATAAATAAACTAGAAGGTTAAAACCACAAGAAAGGGGATGGAAAAAATTGTGGTGACAGGGCCGTATGTTTAGCCTCGGATATGTGCTCGAAGAATAGTTGGGAGTCCTTTTCCGTCTTTTAAGAGGACTTCACATTTACACTACACTTATCATCTGAACATTCATAAATGCATATGCTTCACAGCCAGGGAAGAGGCAGCTTGACTGTATGCATTTCTTATGGCATGTTCTAGAGGGTAAAGTGCAAATGATAGTCACAGTACAAGCTGCTCGCACTCGAAACAGCCACAATGTTCTGTATTATAGAGTGGAAAAAATTAGGAAAATATCGATCTACTATTGACTGATCACCATCGACTATACTCTGCAGTTACCTCAGATCCACAAATGTGGAGGTAACAAAATTGTGCAACTGTGTGATACCAACAAATGGGAGTAAATTAAAATGTTTACTTAATTAAATAATGTGATCATTTGATGAACAAATACGGAATGAGGAGTGGTACTTGTTAGTATTCATTGTGTTATCTGTGACACGTGCAGGCTTCTATTGCAAATGCAGAAGAAAGGGGGGTGGGGAATTGGCTGCCTAGATTTTTCACTTTAAGACCTCCTCTATCAACACGGATCTGAACTCCATTATTAAGAATGTATATTTCAATAACTGTCTTGGGAGTGAAAGAATAATTAAATAAATGTTAAGCCCCTTCCTCATGCAGAAGAATATATCTCAATCAGTTTCGCAATATTTAGGATTTTTACCTTGTAGAACACTCTTTTTCAGATAGGTTTTCTGGCCATCTCAATACATTGCTTTGCATGACTAAAAGAAACAAATCTAGGCTGGACAGAAAGCTCAGAATAAAGGGGCTGGCTGGGCAAGTCTTTGCTGAAGCCCGAAGGCTCCCCCTTGTGATGGGAAGCAGCAGCCAGGAGGGAGAAGGGACTTGTGCCAGCTGTCCTGTGTGCACAGGGACTGCTCCTCACAGGCACATAGTCTCTGTTTGAACCCAGGCAGATCCCCTGCTACAAGTGTGAGATCCTGTAGTCTACATAAAAAAATAATTTAAAATAGCTGGAAACGTACTATATCCATCAAAATAAATTCTAATGAATTAAAGTTTTAAATGCCATGAATTTCATAGGGATTTTTTTTTGATAGGTAAATTTATGGTCTTTTGCAGGGAAAAGACTTTCTAAATAGGATCTAAAGGTCACGAGCCATAAAAGAAGCTGTTGGAAATAAAGTTTTCAAAATAAAATGCCTACACTTCACATAAACGAAATTCCTCAAACTAAAATAAATGGAAATGCCACACACACACCCCAAATTAGCCTGGTGTAGAAATGGATAATACCTGCGATCCTAGAATTCCACATTGGGGGGGGGGGAACAAGAGAAGCAGAAGTTACATGGTCAAAACTTTCTAGGGCTGTAAAAAATCCAGTTTCAATGCAAAATCATAGTATATGCAACAGTTCAATACTTAGTACACTCACCCAAATTTCAAGTCCCAAAAATATTTAACAAAGGGACAAGTATCAGTGACTGACTACAAGCCCAGAATTCAGAAGGCCTGAGGCAGAAAGCTGTCCTGCTTGAGGACAGGCTAGAATATGCAGTGATACATTGATTTGAAAGGACGGAAGGAAGGAAGGAAGGAAGGAAGGAAGGAAGGAAGGAAGGAAGGAAGGAAGGAAGGAAGGGAGAAAGGAAGGAAGGAAAGAGAGAGAGAGAGAGAGAGAGAGAGAGAGAGAGAGAGAGAGAGAGGGAGGAAGGCGGGAAGGAAGGAAGGAAATTAAGAAACAGCTAGACATCTCTTTGAGACTAACTTCCTTATAATAAAGAATAAATAAGTATTAAAAGCAAGCAGCCAGCCAGAAAAAGAAAAATTCAGACTGCTTCATTGCTAATCTTCCAAATGAGTGAAAACTCTTATTTTTCTGACATTTTTAAAATCTATGAATCTGTAAATATAACTTAAGCTAGCTTTTGTAGCACAGTAATGTTATCTTGTTAATGACATAAAGGTTTGGGAGACAGTTTAGTAGGTAAAATGATTACCAAGCAAAAATGAAGACCTGAGTTCAATCCTCCAGAACCCATTTTTAAAGAGGCAAGCATGGTAACACTAGCCAGGAACATGAGTACCAGCAAGCAAAGACAGAAGAATCCATTGAGCTTGTGGTGATCCAGCCTTGTCTAAAGAGTGAGTCAAAGACAAATGAAAGATACCATCTCAGACAAAAAAGGTGAACCACTCCTGAAAGGTGATACCCAAGGTTGACCTCTGACCTCCACGTGCACACATAGACATATGTATGTCAGTGTTCACAAATACACTTTCAAGAGCTTTTACATGAACTTAAGACTGCTTGGTATTTCCCCTATTTAAAATAATGTGCCAAAGTGACCTATGACTCAAATTGCTCTCAACTATCATAGTGACAATGATTGTGACACCCTTCCCCTGAGCTATTAAAATGTGAAAGGCACCAACCATGTTACATATCTTGCATACAATATCTCCCTTAACTCTTTTCATTTATAATCTATATTTTATTTATGAGTAAACTAAGGATGATTTGCCAATGATTATGAACTGTCATAAAATCTTTCCACAATTAAATAAAAGTACTTATCATTACAAATTTAAATCACTTTGTGGAGAAAGCCAGATTCATGACATATCACATACCCTACTGATAGTAGCTTAGAGCTAAACATCATTATTGTAATGTCCAATGTAGTCTAATGCGCTATTGGCTGTGTTGTAATGTATTTCTGTGCCTCCTTTGAAATGCATCATGGATTGATAACCAGCCTCTTTGATCAACACAGAAGTATCTACCACCGCAAACACAGCAGAAGACACCAGAACTCAACAAACCTAGGAAAGAGTTAGTGTAATGCTAAGAAATATCCCCATGACTTGCACCTAATTACACTCCAGCACTGGTTTAAATAAGCAGCATATCACTCTTTAGCAATCTGATTTTACTCAACCTTTCTGTAAATCTCTTATGTTCATTCATATATTGTTTTTGTTATGTTCCTCTTACAAGTTTTTTTTATTAAATTACTCTGCTTCTGTTCCTCTATTTGAAGCTTGAAAGTCTTAAACTGCACCTAAGTTTCCCCTTATCATACTACAAGCTCCAGATACTTCAAACACCCAAGATTTATAAGGATAAATTGCTGCTACTAGGAAAGATGGGCAGGCAAGGAAAGCACAAAGAGAAACTGTCTTAGTTACATCTCCATTGCTATAATCAAACACAATGAGAGAGCTAACTAATTTTAAAAAGTGTTTAATTGATGTCAGGGGTAAAAGTTCCTGATGGAGGAGCAAAGGAACAGCTGGTAGCTTACATCTTTATCCATAATCATAAGGCAGTGTGAAATCATAGGGTGAAAGCACTAGGAATTCCCATGGCCCCCAGATGTCCTGTCACACCACACATAGAGACACAGACACAAACCCCAAATAAAGAGAGATGATAGATAGATAGATAGATAGATAGATAGATAGATAGATAGATAGATAGATAGATAGATAGATAGATAGATAGATAGATAGATAATGGACAGACAGACAGACAGACAGACAGTCAGACAGGAAAATAAAATAAACTGTTGGCTTATCTCATTTCAGAAGTTAAACAATGGCAAGTCTAGATAGTACTGGACAGAGAAGGTTATTCCTCTGTGAAGTGTAGTTTTCACTACATTACCGAAACCAAGTCAAAGCATCTTGTTCTTTGTTTGGATAAGTTTGCTGTGTTACTGAGAAGCCCTCTGAGCCTATAAAACAGCATGGCTGCTTCTTATCACACAGATACTTGTGTTTCCAATCAGTCAGATAGAAACATTGCAAAGGAAGGTTCACACCCAGTAAGGTAAGCAGCTCAAGTCCTGAGAAGTAAATCTGGAGCAGTCTTGTTTACATCACAGTTGGTGCCATGAAGAGGTTCCAGAAAGCTGAGGCATTTACACGTGAACCTTATATATTGGTGTGGTTTAAACACCAGTTATGCGGAGCAAAGAAGGGAACACTTGCTTTCAATTGGAGAAGCCTCAACACACAATAGCGGTCAGCCCCGGGTCAATGACAGGGTTTGAATTAATCTCTCAAACACCTACTACAAATACTACAGGGGACTGAGGATATAGTACCAAGGACAGTAAAGAGCGAGCACAACTCTCCAAGTCTCCAGGCTGATTTCTCAAAATTGCAGAGGGATACAGAGAAGGCATAAATTAGAAATGAATTAGAAACTTTATATTGGTTATCCTAAGCTAAACTTTCTATTATCTGAAAGAAAGAAGCCTATACTATCTATGCTCAATAGGACATAGGGAAAAACAGGTGAAAGAAAATGACCATGTGGTCAAACACGCTGTTTTGAAGAAAAATAAAATTGTTTCATCTGTAGGCTCCTAGCATACTAGATGTGCCCAGTGGGACTAGTAAGTCTGCACAGCATTCATAAGTCAAGACAGCTTCCGTCTGGGTGTTTAAATCCAACAGGATCATAAATACCTCAACTTGGCTCTACACATGTGGGCAGGTAAGGTTCTAATTGAGAAGTCAAGTCACTGATTTAGTTACAGTGCAATAAAAATAGCATTAAGCTTTAAGAATACGCTGATAATAATGAGACAGGAGCTGACTTCAGTCTTTCAGATCACTGTTGGCTTTGAGACTTCCAAAGCCCAGGGCGTGATAACAAGTTAAAAAGTAAAAAGAAAGAAAACAACAACAAAACCACGCTGTACTCAGGTAGATAAACATTAAATTCTGTTTTGCAGTGTAGTGTTTTTAAAACATTACACTTTACTGTTCAAAAAGGGATCTCCAGGGCAGTGGTGGCGCACGCCTTTAATCCCAGCACTTGGGAGGCAGAGGCAGGCGGATTTCTGAGTTCGAGGCCAGCCTGGTCTACAGAGTGAGTTCCAGGACAGCCAGGGCTATACAGAGAAACCCTGTCTCCAGTAGTCAGGAGAGAGGCTCAGTCAGTAAAGTGCCTGTGCAATCTGAGGGCCTAAATGTGAACATCCCAAACCCCTGTAACCCTGGGTTTTGCAGTAAGCACTTGTAGCTACAGTCCTGAGGAGGTAGAGAAAGGTAAATGGATCTCTGAAGCGCACTGGATAAAGAATGATGGAGGGAAGATATCCTGTGCTGACCTCTGACATCCACATGAAGGTGAATACAAATGCAGGAGTATCCATATACATTTGCCCACACTAGCAAGTGAATACATTGTACACACAGCACAATACTCACAAACCAAACAAAGAAAAAGACAACTGGAATTTGCCCTGCATCCTTTACAAAATCAGTAACTGAGAGAACTGTTTAGGCTGCCCTGACTAGGAGTCTTTGTAACAAGTAGTAACAATATCCACCTCCGCTTACTGCTCCCTGGGCCCTGCCTCTCCATCAGAAGCTGGGCTCACAGATGTGACACCTATCTATACCTAAGCCACAGGATTGCTCCTTCTTTAACTTTCAGAATATTCTTGTTTAAACTATTGCCCCAATTTTGGCCCGTTTGTCTTCATAGTACATCTTTGCTCTCAGTGGGATGTTTTTCAGGTTAGCATCAATATTAGCATCTGTCTCCAGGTGAGGGATTTTCTCGTAAAATGAATGTGGAACTGTGTTCTCCCCCCTTCATTTTAGTATTTGCTGTGTATTCTAAACTAATAATATATACCTTTTAAGGCACTATGTGATAAAAATAAGATCAGAATGGTAGGTTCACTGGTTAATGGAATAGGATTTGCTGATCTCATAAATGTTTGTCAAGTGAAGCTTAACACTTAGGAAAACCCTTCAAACACTCTAAGCCTGATTGAAATTTTTCTATTTGATTTTTTACAACTTTTATTAAAAATTAAACTAAATAAAATAATCCTATTGTTTCTCTAAAGTATTACCTATAAAAAGATGAAATTAACAGAAGAGGCCAGGGATTTTAATTATGCATTCTAGAAAATTCTGTGATAATTCTCATGTGTGTTTAATATGGATATAATATAGAAAAGTCTGAATTTGTCTTAAATACACAGGGGCCTGGGATCGTGTTGCCAAGTTACTGCTGTGTGACAAATATAAAAACAAAATGCTCACAATTATCCAGCTCTGAGGATTGTGTCTGGTTAGTATTGAAGGCAGAATTCTAAAATGACACCCAGATTCCAGCCCCTGTGTGCAAGTCCTTGTCATTCCCACCTACTATGAGTATAAGTCGTTCTACACATATGATGGAATAGCCCCTCCCATGAGTATGTTAAATGACACAATTGGCTTTAAAAATGAAACTGTATAAAGGAATAAAAAGAACTAAAGAGGTTGGGAGATTAGTGAGCATAGTAGAGTACAGACTGTGAAGAGGAAGAACTAAGACTAAAGAATTGAAAGGGCCATATGGAAACATACTACCATAGAAACTTCCTAAAGTACATATATATATATATATATATATATATATATATATATATATACATACATACATATACATATATAAGGAGTTTAAATGGAGTTACCCTATAATGGCAGGTCGTTAGGGGAAACATCTCTCCTAGACACTATAGGCCAGATATGGAATACTGCTTTTGGAGTTGATTGTCATTGGGGTCCCATTGACCCTCAAACATTTAGGTTATTGCCACTGTTCTTGGCTACCCTCCAGAACTTCCGAGTAAACCCCGTTGCTGAAAGCACCCCAAACTTGAGCCATAGAACACTGAGAAATCGAGCCAGTGCCAACCTAGAAGCTTCATCTCTACTCACCAGTCTAACTAGTGCTGAGAGGTGCTTTGCCACAAGACTGGGAGATTAAGGTAATCATTAGTCATACACAGATATTAACCCTGTGATCTATAATAATGACCAGCCTGGCAAGTCACATACCCCCTGCTACAACAGTGGAGTAAAATCTATTGGGAAAAGCAAACACTTCCTAATTATAGTTAAAGCTCACTCTACAAAATTGAATCAATGACTGGCACTGTTAATGGAGCTAAGAACATGTGGCTAGGCATGTTATAGGTCCCTAAGGAGAACCTGCTATTATTATTATTATTATTATTATTATTATTATTATTATTATGATAAGTAGATATAGTATTAAACTGACTTCTAAGTATATCACAGTACCTTCCCAGCCCTCATCAAAGAAGCTTCCATTTGCAGTACATTATGATTAAAACTGAGACTACAAAGTTCCATCCATTGATGAGAAGCAATTTGGCAATCCACAGCTTGGAAAACTGTATCCTTTCTCCAAGGACACCCTGGGAGGCTATGTTTCAGTAGATTGTCCTACACCTATGGACATAGCTTTGAAGCACTAAGTGGACTCCTTGGCTTTAAAAGATAAAAGAGAAAGAAAAAAATCATGAAACAATCAAGATCCATAGAACATCATAGATGTGTAATTCAAATGCACTTTCCATATGCTAAATAATGATTTGATCACACATTTACTTGACAAGACATTACAAAGTTCATCATCCCTAACTTTAGAAAATGTTATGCTTCAATTTAAAAAAAAAATAAATAGATGGGATTTTTTTTGTCATGCAAAAAAATGTATAGTTCTGTCATATTGATCTGTTCTTCACAGCTTCAGTGAATCCTCAAGGTCAAGCCCAGGCAAAAATAGAAGTGTAAGATCGACATTTCCAGGCTTCTATGCTGTCCAGTTTCTACATAGCATGGGCAGCAGTCAGCCGATTATAACATGCCGCCCTCTAATCTGAGCTTCTGACACTTAAGAGATCACTGGAGAACCTACAAGTTTAAAGACTCTCTTCCAGAATGTTTAATGTGCTTTTTAAAGGTGAACTCAAAGATTTACCTGCAGAGGGGATAAAGATCAGGCCCAGGGTCCCGAAGCAGCCAGCATGACACTATTAACATCAAATACAAGACATTCCTTATACTACTTTAATTATCAATGCTAATAGGAGAAGCACAGGGCAATAAATTCGGGCTGTGGTTGGCAAAGGAATGCTAGTTTTCATGTTCCATTTCTAAAGACATTATATTCTTATTTAACTTTAAGTGTCCTTGCTTGTTCTTTCAGACTAGTTCTTGGTATAATTTGCAAAGCCCTTCTTGAAGTAAGAAGCTAAAGGTGCTAAGTTTTAACTCACATTGAATCTTGCAACACTTGCTGCCAATCCTCACAAGAAATACTGCGGCCCTGCCCTTGAGCTGAGGAGGATTTCGGGTGATGTTTTGATCTGGTGGAATGCTTACACACATGAGATTGTGTTTATAAGGCACTGTCAAATATACTTTTCATTTTATTCAGAGCAAGCCTTCCTACAAGATAGAAATTAACATCATTCTTCTCTATTAACAAAATTTCAGAATTCTGCTAGCCAATGTCTCTATAACAAAGTCGTCTGGGTTTAGATATCAATTTCATGGATATGCAGGGTATCATACAGACTTGAACTTCACAGAGAGGTGCCTAAGTATTTAGATTTGGACATTGGTTCTGGATGGGGTTATTTAACAATCAAAACTTCTATACAAGCTTAAACTTTTGTTTTATCTCCAACCACATGAGCCATCTAGAGCGTACCAGCACATTCAGAATTTTATAAATCCTGTAATTACCATTCAAATGGAATAATTATGACATACTCTATTTACATCTATATTTATTTAAAACAGATATTTGAAAATCACCATTTCTACATGAAAATAAGACACAAACAGAGGTAATAAAACTTTGGCAGAAAAACAGATTTTATTACAGCAGCCATTTTGCATCTAGAACCCCTTTCTAAAGTTTCGAGTCACTACCCTCTTCAACTAAATCTTTGCCAGTTTTCAGTGCTCACATTACAGCTAAGTCAGTCAACAGAAGTCCTCACTATTTGTTTTTATTTGCCTCATGCCCTTCAGGATTATGTCACCCCCTAAGGGATCCCTTAAAATTCCTTAGAGTTTTCTTTAATGTAAACAGTTTCTTTATTTAGAAAAAAAAATCCTTCTTTTTACAGTGTGTGTGTGTGTGTGTGTGTGTGTGTGTGTGTGTGTGTGTGTGTGTGTTTGTGGTGTGTAGAGTATATGTATGTCTATGAGTGTGTATGTGTGGTATGTGGTGTGTGTGTGTGTGATGTGTGTCTATGAGTGTGTGTGTGGTATGTGTGGTGTGTGTGTGTGTGTGTGTGTGTTTACAGAACCATGTATATAGTCATTCACTGTGATGAATAAAAAATATATGTGGAAAGGAATGCACCCTAAACACATGGTTTTAAAAATGGAGCAAAATTTAAAACTAAATAACTGTGTCTTACGGGTGGGCAGGTGTTTTGCTCAGGAAACTTTTCTCCTTCTGCTATTTGCTTTTCTCAGCTACCACTGCTCTTCCTGCTAGAAACCTTTCTCAGAAAACCAGCAGCAGCCATCACAATTTGACATTTCTTATGTATTTATCACTAATAACAGTACATTTCTATCCCCCTCCATTGTTTGTAACTGCTATGTATATTTTAAATACTAAGTCTCCTCTCCTCCATCCCTCTCTGTTTCTCTGTGTCTTCTTGTGTCTGTATCTCTCTGTATTTCTCAGTCTCTGTTTTTCTTTATGTCTCTCTGTGTCTGCTTTCTTTCTGTCTCTCTCTGACTCTCTGTCTCCCTGTCTTCCTGCCTTGCTGTCTCCCTGTCTGTCTTAATTTTTTTTTTTTTGGTTTTTCTAGACAGGGTTTCTCTGTGTAGCCCTGGCTGTCCTGGAACTCACTCTGTAGCTGGTCTAGAACTCAGAAATCCTCCTGCCTCTGCCTCCCAAGTGCTGGGATTAAAGGCGTGCGCCACCACCGCCCGGCTCTCCCTGTCTGTCTATCTCTCTCTGTCTCTCTCGGTCTCTCTGACACTGTGTCTCTCTGACTCTCTATCCCTCTCCCGTTCCCTTCCTCCACCTCTCCCCTTCTCTCCCTCCATCTCTCCTTCTCCAGTTGAGCAATGGAACAGTCATGTTAACTACCCTGACTTGATTTCTCATTCTTCAAGAATTATAGCCGTAAGCCTGGCTTCAGTCTTCATGCCTGGAACTAAAACTGAATGAGTGTCTGGAAGCAAGTATAAGTAGCCTCCTGTTCGCAACACTACCACTGTCCCCTCCCAACCTTGTTTTCACATGATTCTAGGAGAAGACACAATATGTTTCACCCAGTCAGACTCTGATGTTCTTTCCATGGCAGAAGCAAGAAGGTCAAAACCAGAGAACGATGAGCCAGCACAGATGCGTGCGACTAAAGGTAATGCATACTGTGAAGGCCAAACAAAAACTGCTCTGATGATGAAAATGACTGATATAGTGAGCCAGTTTCTTTCCAGTGCCTGGCTGGAACTCATGAGCGCCCCAGGGAAGCAGTGGGGAAATAATTCTCCTCCTTCTCAGTGAGGATGAAGTTAATGCCCAAAAAGGTTTATGACTAGAGCTGGAATTTCTACTCCCAGTCCTGTTTTCCTTCTCCTGGAATGGCTTATATGGAGTCAAAAGGCCGTGATCCTAGTGATGAATTTGAAGATGCAAACATCCTATACCACCTCCAAGATAATGCAGAATCACTCCTTCATCACACTCATGGATTTAGTATTTAGTGCTGGCAGACAGCAGAAAACAAAGAGAAACCACGATATCAGCCAACACGGAATCTCTGTTGCTTTCCCATCTCAAGTTTTGGAAGCTCAGTCACTGAGCAATTGCCAAACACGTACCTTAGGCTAGAAGGAGCAGCGAGACACTATCACGGAGGACAGAAAGGGCGAAATAGTCAGAGCACAGTGTTCAGCACAAAGAAGCCCTAATAGCCTCAGAGCTTCGCCCTTTTAATGAGGAGCGATGGTCTGCGGCCAGATGCTCCTAGTGATTATGAGCACTTTAGCATCAGAAAGGCACAAAAGGGGCCGTGAGCTCAGCACTTCAAAAACAAAGGCCTCTGTGGAAAGTCACACCTATTAATACAAATGGTTCTCTGTACATTCAGCGCCTGCTCCTAGTCCGTCAGTGAAAAGCAATAAAAGTAGTATTTCCATGCCATTCCAAGAGAAAACAAGCCTTCAAGTGTATCCAGGAATGCCTAATCTTCTCCAGTGATGATATCTGTCGCATGACTATAAAAACAAAAATGTTCCCTTGCAAACACTGACACTTCTTAATTTGCTTATTATAAACTACACACACACACACACACACACACACACACGCGCGCGCGCGCACACACACAAACATTGGTCGTTGTTTGGGTTCACAGCTGCTTTCACTGGTAAACAGAATATCTAAATACTACAGATCTATATAGTTGCTCAAATGAGCACATGAGATTCACCACCAAGGAAGTGACCTAATGATAGATACCCTGCCCTACCAACAGATGTTCTTTTCATATTGATTTCACGAAATGGAATTTCAATGATACTACTATGTATGACACTCAGCATCAAAGCAAGCACAGGATAGCAACAAAGCAGCATCTCACTATTGTAGTATTAAGAAATTTGAAGTCTGGTAGTGTGGATTTCAAATTGTCTTCTCATTCTCTCTAGCTGAGTGACCTTGCCTTGCATCTCAACCTCCCTCCACTTGAGCCATCTTTATCCAGGATGTAGGCCTGGTTAGAAGATGCACAGAGAGGCTCTGGAGAGTACTAAATGGAACACACTTGTGGAGCCATTGACAGACTCCAGAGTATACTATCCCCTGGAGATTTTTAACTATTTTTGCTAACATCTGTATTTTAAAGGCATCTTAAAATTTCAGAATTTCCATTTAAAACTTCACAAATAGTTTACCTTTGGGAATTGTGACAGATATTTTAAAGATGTCCATAACATCAAAAAAAAAATCAAATGTACTGTCTGAGCTATTTTTCCATAGAGGTGCATTAATGCAAATTAGACACAATGACTTTCCCGGTTATAATTGGGCTGAAATGAGCTGGAAGGAACAGAAAGACAATTAACTTTAGCTTTTTTTTAAATCTCCAGCAGTTCCATGTAGGTGTTAGTGGCTCATGGTCGTAGCCTGCCAATGCTGCCAGGAGAAATTATTCAGAGACCTTCAAGGGGCTTTGTTTATCTCATTTTTCAATTAACCTCTGCATTTTAACTTCTTCATGGTGCCTATGCCAATTCACAGGAAAGAACAAATAAGAAAAATCCCTGTTCGCTGTCACTCCGCCTCTGCTTCACAAGCCACCTTTTGTTTTTCCTGCTCCGTGCACGAAGAAAACATGTGGAGGATGTAAACTTTGCTTGCAAATGACCGGCAGAGTAGCAAGTGATTTAATATAAATTAAGTTTTCATATTAACTTTGCCCTCTGTCTTTTCCTGTCCCTCCATGTAAGGCAATAGCACCATTTAGCTGTGCTATAACAGAGATCAAAGCATGCTTGAAGGCTGGGATTTTTATTATCCCCTTAGTTCAAGATTTGAGGACTATAGTGCATGAAGAGACACCAAGAAGCATTTCCTCCTCCTACAGATTCAGTGTCACTGGATTTAATGCTAAGCCCGCCCTTGCCTTGATATGCATGTTAATAGGGCTAACATGTCCCACCCTTTTTCTATGAGCTATTATACAATAGTAGGTCTTATTGAAACATTTTCATACATGCATATGACCTAATTTAATCATAATTTACCCAGTAACCCAGTTGTTATTGTTATTACAAAGAATAAATAAGTAATCAGGTCAGGAATGTCACATCATTTGAAACAGCATAGAGATGCTCATCCTTAAAATAACATTTCATTCATATGTTTAAGATATTCTTTTCAAAAATGCCAACTGATGTGGGCAAAACACTCCATTTCCATTATACTACTTAAGAAATTAAAATACAGAAAATTTCTTTGTTTGCTCTCCTTGAAACTCTTTAGAAGAACTTGGTAAGTTTTGAAAGTCAGACTACAGTGCCGGGTATTGAATAGGTTGTAGATACCGATTATTTGTAATGGCTTTTTACAAAGTAAGAGCTAGCCTGGCTATTTGAAAACATTGAGGAAAAGACAAAATCAAAAATGCAGGTGACAAACTCGCTTTTCGTTGGCCTACTGATATCAACACTGTCACAGTCTGCTTCCCCCGCTATAGCAAAATACCAGTAAACAACAGAAAGTTCTTTCTCACAGTTTTAGTGTCTGTTTAGCCCTATATTTGGTGCTGAAAAAATCAGTTCTAGTAAGAGCCTTCCTGATTCCCAAGAAATCTTCTTCTGTTTCCCTTTCCCTGTATACAATGTCACCAATACCATCATGACAATCTCCCCCACCCCTCGATCTAATCAAAATCTAATTATATGCCCCTCAGGCCTTCTTTCCCATAGCTTAAATTTTGACTTCAACCTATGAATTTGAGGTGTATACAATCATTCAGTCTCTTACAAACAGGAAAAAAAAAGACAGTGTGGATTGAAATCTGTAGGTATGGTGTCTATTAAACAAAGGGGAAAACACAGGGGAAGTTTTATGGGTGTGATCCAATAACTTAGTGGGTAAAAGTGCACACTTTAGTAGATGAGGGTGATCTGGCACATGTGGAGATGTGTACCTGAACTTCCTTCTCAGAGTGTGCCTTGGTGGGGCTAGGAAGGTACTTTAGGGGGCAAGTTCTAGAAATGAACTTTATATTTTATGTCCAATTTCGTGCCTGAAACACAAACTTATTTCACATTTACTGAACAAATCCATCGGGTGCCCTTGAGAATCCCTGTGAACCAGCACTGAGGACTTCCCTGAGTGGATTGTGTCTGTCCACATTAGAAGCAAGGTCATAAAAATTTGCACAATAGTTTTTCATGGCATTGAGACAATATCTGAATAGCTTGCTCTCTCACCATGCATGCCATTAAATAGGAGCTGACCGCCTCTACCAAACTTATTTGTAAAACCAAAGCATCATCTATCAATACACAGTTCTGTTCCTCCAGGCCTGGAGTGTATGTGAGCCTGATGTTACCAAACACAATTCTCCAGATCCTGTTATTCATTGCTTATGAATCAGATAGAAAAGAATTTTGTTTAATTTTTTATTCTTCAGGAGATAAGGAAATCACTTAGACTCATAAGCAGAAGTATACCTGATTTAAAAAAAAATAGAAAACAATCAGAAAATTCCAAGTGAAACCAAAAAATGGCACAAGAGTTCAGATACTTTCTAAAATATAAAATATGGAGAACATAATATTACTTCAGGGAAAAGAATGTTCTGCACTGAAAGATAGTAAGCCTCTGGATTCAATACTTTGAAAGGATCTTGAATTGCAACTGCAGTACCCGGAGGAAACTGACACAGCACTCAATCCCTTTCATCTTGCTGGTCTTAACAAACTCTTTCTGACCAGAAGCATCTGAGTTTTCACTCGGATAAAGCCAACAGGACTTAAAAGCGTCTGTGAAATTTTCTCTGAGCATGTGGTTATTTCAGTTTCCTTTTTACTCAAGAACTATTGACTGCAGAAGGTCTCTGAACTGTGTGCCTTGTTCAGAACTAAAGATGTTACTTTCTGCGTTGTTAAGTTCAGAGATGTGGTACATAGCCTGGTGAGAGAGGAAAGAGGATGGACAGATACAGTAGCACTGGAGCTGACATTAAACACTGAACATAGAAAAAGCCCTTGCCTCCATCACTTAAAGAAGCAAAGTATGGGAAGGAACATACAGAATTGCTATGTCCTGGAAACAGAAATACTAACCATAGCATAATCAACACAATCATTTGTTTTTACTGGTGTGTGGAATATTGATCATTCAGAGAGAAAGGCAGTATGTTTCCAAATATTGGTATCTACACATTTGATAATCTATGTGTTTATTTGTGTGTGTGTGTGTGTGTGTGTGTGTGTGCATATACCAACCAGAATTTTACACATATAAGTGCATATTTATCTAAGAGCTATGTAAGAAGTTGAAATGAGTAGTGTTCTCTAATATTGTCCTTTAAGAAAACACAAACACAGAACTTTTCATAAATACTCCATTAACAATATTTTTATCTCTAGAAAAATGAATTGTTTATATTTGCTAATTATTTTTACTTACAAGTTCATTTGAGTTCCAATAATAATATTTCTACTAATAAGTATAAAAGGTTTATATAATATGTATTGAAAATGTATACTATATATATATATTCTTTGGGTTAGTTATTGAGTGTTCTTTCAAATTTTCAAGTGCTGAAGATTTGGTCCCAACTGACAGTGTTACTGATCATGATGGTGTTAGCGTCATCTATGAACTTGTCCATTGATTAATTTATATTGAAAGGAATATTAAGAGATAGGTTTTCTTGGTGGAGTAGCCACTGAAGAATTCATCATATCTTTTATCTATCTATCTATCTATCTATCTATCTATCTATCTATCTATCTATCTATCTATCTATCATCATTTTCTCCCTCCCCACACCTCTCATATTCTCAATCTCTCTCTCTCTCTCTCTCTCTCTCTCTCTCTCTCTCTCTCTCTCTCTCTCTCTCTCTCTCTCCTGGATGTTATATTGTCATGAGTTTTACTACTTTGTATCCTTCTGTCATGATGCTTCTGCTGTCTTATGGGCCCAGAAATACTGAAACCAGCCAACTATAGTCTGAAACCATAAGCCTAAATAAATCTTTCCTCTTCTAATTTTTTTATTTGTGTACTTTCTCACTGTGATTAAAATAAATATCACATGCTCCAAACAGTCTCACTAACATGAGGCCCAGTTTTCAATTGCCTTGGCAGGGCATAAAGGAAGATGAAAAGCACACTTGAGAGTTATAGATATGATATAAAGAAATTAAAGAATTGGAATAGAATTCTAGGATTGCCCCAAATGTAGCTAACATATGTTAACAATGATTTATCAGTCCCAAAATTGCCTTAATATCAGAACTGCAAGTACAGTGTAAACAAAAGGACAAATTCAACGGGTTTATCAGTAGAAATAAGAAGCATAAATCCTTAAAAAATGGTTTCCTAGTGACCTACAAAGATTTTTCAGTAATTAGAAGTACTAGTAGCTCTTATAGAGGACCCAGGCTAAGTTCCAGTACCCACATGGTGGCTAACAACTATCTATAACTCCAGTTCTAGATTATCCAGTGCTATCTTCTGGTTTCTGCAAGGGATACATGAGTGTGGCATACAATCATCTTTACAAGCAGTCCTCTTACACACAAAATTAAAATTTAAAAAAATCCCAAAAATACTTAGAGATGTATGATAAAAATAAAATTTTCATGAAAATTTAAGCCATAATGTCTACACTATGTCTATATTTACTAATTCTTTTTTGCAAATATAGATAGATTGGATTATTTGACTTTACAAGCAAATTTTTACTTTTAATCAAAATCACAAATGGAAAATATGTGATTATCCTCCTACTCTACTAAGACAAATGTTCGATTTATTATTTAAATGAAGAAAATAGTTGATGATATTTACTAGGAAGAATATTTTTATGTAGTTCCCATTTCATGTTTCAAGTAATTGGTTTCCCTAAATTACATGTGTTTCTTCCAGTTCTACTACACTTCACTTATCTAGTGAAAGTACCTTGCCCAGCATTCCAAAGAAACACAGTGTACTTTGGACCTATAGTGCAGAAAAAGTCCACCTGAGGTTGGACAGAGTTCAAAGCAGAAACAGAAACTGGAAGGGGACAGGGAACCCAATCAAGCCCCTAGAAAAAATTGTAAGTATCCATGCAAGAAAAGTGACTCTGAGAAAGCCACGATATGCCATCCATCAGTGATGCTCTCAGGGATGAGACATGCAATTATTTCATGCTTCATTGGGAAACATTTTTAAATGTTGCCAATCATAGTTGTAAAACAGCATGGATTTAATATGTAGTTCTATTTCAGAAATAGTCAAGAGACAGTTGTCTGATGATCTTAATGATGTAGAGGGATTTGTATGTCAAAAAGCTAAAATTTCAAACCATAAATCACAATGGTTTTGGCAAGGGTTTGGATGTATGCATTTCTGTTTGGAGATGAAGGAGAGAGGACAAGCCCAGACAGTTTGAAGATGCAATTAAAAGGCAGAATGGGTGACACAGATGGTCTCACAGATAAGAGGGCATAGTGGGGTAGAATGGGGAACAGACAGGGATGTGATGATATGGTCACACTTTCTGGCACTCTGTATTGTTCTTCTTTCTGAAGCAGTCCTGGCTTGAATGTCTGGCTGAGTTTTAATTATCACTATAGTCTTCTATGACCTTAAAGTTAAGAGGCCAACACAGACTTCAAAAGAGGAAATTATACTAAAGTCCCAATTTGTGCCTGGATAGTTCTCCATGGCTTTTACTGGCATCCCCAAGGAAATGTACAGTGAGATGTATAGAAATCGCATATTCTTAGGTTCTAAGATTCATCTATGGGCTAATGTTTAAGTAAACATCATGTTAAAATATTAACAAAAGAATCTTTTTTCTTTAATATTCATTCAGTCTCTACCAACCTTCCAATACAAACTTCCAATACAGTCTCTACCAACCTTCCAATACCAACTACTGCATAACTGTCCTAAGAGAATTAATCATTTCTTTATTACTAGTGAGGAATGATTTCCCCAAATGTCAAAGCTTGCCTTCCAATAACTCACTTCTGCCTTACATAGATGGTTGGTTGTATGCCCAAGCCCTCTTTTCGACCTCAGCAGAATGACTTGGCTGTAATGCAGGCTGTCCTTGAAGACCACCTGGGAGCCCGACTGTGCCCAGAGCGGCAGCCTGTCAGGAAAAGGCGACTGCCAGCACAGAACAGGGAACACCTGTGTCTCACAGTCTGCACTGGCCACTCTTTCGTGTTCAAGTGTCTTTTAAAACGCAGGTCAAATTTTTTCCTGGTGTAGCGTAGCTGCTGATATTTCTCAGCTCTCCACTATACTCTAAAGACTTAATAAGTATTTAGGAAATGATGAAGGAAATCAAACATTAGTAGTTCTTCCTTCAATTCTCATAGTGTCAAAATAGAAGCAGGACCTTATTTTCTGACCATTCAACCACATACAATACCAACACTGTTATAAAGTTTCACACACACACACACACACACACACACACACACACACAAATACACACACACAGGAGAGAATATACAGTAACTCAAGACACCCCTCATATAAACAGACTATTTATTTTGAAACATATTCAGTAAAATTGAGTTAATTCAAAGTAACTAGCTACATGAGAATTTAGTTTCAGTCTCTGGCCATGAATTAGACACTGGAGGACCAGGGAAGACCTTTGGATTTAAGTAGCTCTTAAATGCAAGGTTAGAAACATATTCAGTCCATTTAGTAAAATAAGGAACAGACAAATGCCCAAATCTGTGAAGTTCCTTTCTTTTTTAATTTTTTTTATTTGATTTGTATTTTAACATTTTTCTGCTGTTTTTGAGAGTTTCATACATGTATTTAATGGAGTACTATATCACCCCCCCACCCGTTTGTTTCTCCTCTCCAAGTTTTCTGATATCCATTTCAACATGGCTCTGCCAACTTTGATTGGTTGGTTGGTTGGTTTTGTTTTGTTTTGTTGGTTTTGTTTTGCTTTGCTTTGTTTTGTTTTATCAAAAGGTACTTCGTAGGCTGCTGGGAAGAAAAACACATCACAGGTCTTACCCACTACTAGATCCTGAAAAGTACAATATCAATTTTAGATGTGTTTACTGTTGCAGTAGTAGCACAACTATATTGAATAACAATCCACTTTCTGATTGGATTTGATATCTGAACCTCAGGAGGGAATTCCATACCTGGTACTTACTCCTAGTCAAAAGCCCACCACAAAGGAGGTCAAAAACCCTAAGGTTTAGGCTGCTGCCAGTGTCGATGTAAAGCTTCTAAACATATTTGCTTATACCCATACGCCCAGACTTCTTTCAATCTTAGAGAAACTTCTTTTTCCAATAGATTGCAATGCACAAAAGCATAATTATTTGAAGTAGTGAGAGTAAGATTCCCAGTGATTAGCCTTTAACAGGAAGGACATTTTTTTTGTCAGTTCTAATCTTTCCATGTTCTAATGCTCAGGAAACATCACAGAAGAGAAGGTAAAAAGATTGTAAGAGCAAGAATATGGGGAAAATGCTTTAAAATACTATCTTCTAGATGCTGTAGCTATTGCCTCATGAACTCACAGCTGCTGGGGCTACCTGCTCAAGATCAAGCCAGGAAAACTCCAACATAGCTGACATACGTGGTCTCCAGGTTGTACCTCTTACTGAGGGGCTCTTGGCAGTTAATAGCTACTGAAGGAGGGAGAGGTTGTGTTCACTGGTATGTTTCACATGCTCATGTGGACAACCCCACACCTATGCATAGACAGGCAGCTCTCATTAGAGTTACTGTCATACACAAAAGGCACTTACTTTACTTTTCAAATCATACATTTAGAAAATCTTCCAAGCAAGACCTTCTTCCTATACTAAAAAAAATAAAATTCTAAACACTGCCTAAAAATTAATTATCTTACATTTATGGTTAATTTCAGATAGCTGTGGCTGCTGTTTCATCAAAGGTAAAATCCATACAATTTTTGTTTTAACCTGTGGCCCTCTATATGACCACAAGTTGATTTCCCAGCAAATGAGATCTTGTTGATGTCCCTTACACAGGGAGCTGATGAACAGTGTCAAGAGTCACCAGTGGTTTGTCACTGTTATGTAAATACAGATTTGTTTTGGAATTGTTTGCTTTTCTTTTTATATAATCCTACATCTATTTTGTGAAGACTGGAGTTACAATTTGGAAGGAGGGAAAGTGTGTAGAAAACAGAGAAAGTAAAGAAGGAAGGAAGGAAGGAAGGAAGGAAGGAAGGAAGGAAGGAAGGAAAGAAGAAAGAAAGAAAGGAAGGAAGGGGGAAGGAAGAAAGAAAAAAAGGAAGGAAAGAAAACATTATTTAAAAAAAAAACAAAGGCTTCAGTTCTAATGTGTTTACCACCTATTGATAACTGAACAAGTCACATAAAACTCAACAGTCTATTAAATGAAGATGGCTGATAGAACCACTGATTAGATTTCTTGAGGTTGAGAAGAAAAATAAAAAACAAAACAGTTCTTGAGCATGTATTGTGTATTATTAGCCTGTTTAAGCACTTAGTCCAGTCCTTTCAGGTAGTCGGAAAGTTAAGTCCCATTATTGTCTTCATTTTATGAATGAATAAAATGAGGCTCCCAAAGTAAACTGGCCTGCCTCAGGATGCTAAAGGCACCCCCAAAAACAAACAAACAAACAAAAAAAAACAAAACAGATATACAGAATCACAGCCAGGAGATGAGCATACAGTGAAAAACCTGGGAATGATGTTAGCCTATCAGGCTTTTCTATTGTCAGTAAAAATGATATAGGATGATTGACAGCTTACTTTTCCCTCCTAGAAAATGTTTATTGAGGCATAGTTCCCTCTTTCTTGAATGTAACCGGAAAACAAATGTTTCATCAGGCACTGTCAAAGGTAGCCCTGTGTGCTCATTGTCCATTTAAAAAACAGTGTGTGAACTACGATCTAAGTAAGAAATGTGGGTACCATACTACAGAAAATATTCTTCAATATTCTCAGCCTCCTATTTTTATGCCTGTGGGTAGGAACAATTGAAATACCTGATAGAGAAATGGACACTCCAAAGGTAGAAAGAAGATTATTTATTTGGGGACTAATAAGGTAAATGACAATACCTTTTATAGGCAAAGATGATAGGGATTCCCTATGTAAATTTCTCTACCTAGATATTCTGTTTTCCCTTTCAGCCTTTCTAGCTATTACAGCATCCAATAAAGGCCTCTGTATAGCTGTATTTAGATTCTACTCTTGTCACAGCCAGAGAGAGGATTTGACTTCAGTATCTGAAGCCCTTTTAGAACACACTCAGAAAATAATATAAAATAGAGTGAAAGACTTAAGAGCCGTAGAATAAGAATGTGCCTTGTGTCTGTAATGCTGACCTTAATGGCCTTCCAGACTCTGAATCCTGCATGCATTTCTCTTCTGCGAACTCTTAAGACCAGAGGTTTGACTTCTTGAATATTTCTCCAGACCTCTTCTGAATGGCTCTCCTCTCTTGCCCCCACAGCCTAATAATTTACCAGATTCTTTGTGAGTCAGAGGTTCCTGAATAGTGTCACACTTCCCTATAAACTATTTTAATAGCCCTGGCCCAACTGTCATAGGGAGATAGTAGGCTAGGAGACATGTTAACCAAAATCTGTTCTAAGATACAAACCCTAAAGAAGAAATATTCCTTTTTGAGTTTTCTTTGATATTTTTACACTCTATAGATAATTGTATATAAGCAATTTTAAGAGAATTCATGAAGGCCAACCAAAGTATGGTAAGCATGGCTCTGGAAGGTGCCCTCCCCTGTTCCTTCTACTCAATAAAAACTGTTAGATTACATTCCTAAAGTTGGCCACCAAGGTCTACACCTTTATTTGGCCACTTCTTCTTTCTGAGGCTAACCACCAAGGTCCAACTATCAAAGTATCGATGTTCAGCAATAAAATACCCTCTCACCTAATTATCATGCCCAATCAAAATTAAATACCTCATCCTAACACGGAGTATTCTATTTTACCTTTATAACCTGCCATTTGCCTAGGGGACATGTCTATCTCTTCTTTATGTCCCATTCCCCTCCTGAACAAATACCCCTTCTCCCGTCTCCATTTCCTGTTTCTATCCCTTAGTCCTGTCCTCTGGCCCTCTGGTACAAATACACTTCCTTTCTGCTATGAATTTGGTGTAAGAACTTGATATGGGGGTCTTGAGCCAATACTTTGCCTTTCAATGCATATACCCACAATGTGTGTGTGTGTGTGTGTGTGTGTGTGTGTGTGTGTGTGTGTGACTTGGGTCAGTGGTAGAGCACCTGTCTAGCTAGTGCAAGTTCCTAGTTTCCATCAAAAACACAGTAAAAAAAATCAGATGTAGCTATATTAATCATTACTCCTTTATACTCTCTCTTTTAAAAATATAATGATTAAGGCAGCTTAAAACTAATCCCTTTTCACTGATCTTGGCAGAGGATTTTTAACAAGTAATTCTATTTAAATTACTATAAAGAATTAATCCTTTTATTGCTTAAGGCAAAAAGGAAATCAGAGAAAAACAAAGACTACACTGGGGTTAAGATAGTTGTATTGAATTCTTTCTTTCTTAATTGAAAAAAATGAATGGGGTATTTTGTATTATAAGTAAACCCTTCCTCTACACTTATTTGGCTTCTTTCTTAGTGAATAACAGTTATACAGTCCATGGCATGTTTAAAATAGCAGTGTGAATGAATGAAATTTTTTATCATTTCTAGAATACATAAGATGCTTATATTAACCATTTTCTGACTCATGAGAAAGTCTCCAGTACTTTCTGTTTTTACAAAGCTTGATAAAACTTAGTTTATATCATGCAGCCAAGAAGCTAATCATTGAAACTGCATTAATTTTTGTTTTCTTTTATGTAAGACTAAGTCTCACTATGTAGCCTTGATGAACCTGTAACCCACTATGCTGACCATGGTGGCCTTAGACTTATGCTACTTTTCTTTTCCAATTAGAAAAAAACTTTTAAATGACAGTGAAATAGAGTCAGAAGAATGAGGCATTCGACATCATCCTTAGTTATATATAAGGGTCAAGGCTAACCTGGGCTGTGATTCAAATAGCTGAAACCTAGTTTGCCATAGTCCAAGGTAGTAGCTATATCCATATCTTCATATGGCACTATGTGAAAAGTAATAAAGAAAGCTCAGTGCACCTGCACATACAGTATATATTAGGAAGATTCATCACATGTGTTCTAAAGTACCATTGGCCAAAACTACTAGCAAGGCAACTAAAAGCAAAGTCAACTGGAAAGGTCTGCCTGTACTGAGCTACAGTGCCCTCAAACAAGAAGAAATAGATAGCAGAGAGCAACCACTAGACATGACAGCAGGACATTTTGGACAGCAATAAAATCTTTGTTTCAGCTTGTGAAATACTTCTTTTCTTCCCTGACAGCCCAAGTTCTTGTCCTTTACAGTATTAGCAAACAGCTCAATGTCTACAATGAGTGGGTAATAAAAAGCACCAAGCCTAGACAGAATAACTCATGGTCTAACATGCTATAAAATAAAAGAGAAAAATCATTTGACCCTTCACAACATTCAGCGATGGAGTAGGAATGGAGCTTTGCTGCTGGAAAAAGGAGAAATCATCAGCCATCACTGATCTTCATAATTCCCAAAACCACCAGCTTCCATGACCCAGAGTCTATTCCCAAAGTAGTTACTCAGGCAAACCTTTACTTATTTGGAGTAGGTAACTACTTTGTCAATCTTTTGGGACTCTTCACCCTCTTCAATACCGATTATCCTTAGGTTTGGTCTTCTCATTGTGTCCTGGATTTCCTGGATGATTTTTGTTAGGCGCTTTTTACATTTTGCCTTTCCTTTGACTGTTGTGTCAATGTTTTCTATGGTATAGTCTGCACCTGAGATTCTCTCTTCTATCTCTTCCATTCTGTTGGTGATACTTTCATCTATGACTCCTGATCTCTGTCCTAGGTTTTCTATCTTGAGGGTTGTCTCCCTTTCTTATTTCTTTATTGTTTCTAATTCCATTTTTAGATACTGGATGGGTTTGTTCAATTCCTTCCCCTGTTTGGTTGTGTTTTCCTGTAATTCTTTTTTTAATTTTTTTTTATTTATTTTATTTTATTTTTTTAATTTACATTCCAAATCACTTCCCCTTTCCCGTTTCCTCCCTCCACGAAAGTCCCATAAGCCCCCTTCCCTCCCTCTTTTCTCCATTCAACCCCCTCTCATTACTCTGTCCTGGCGTTCCCCTACATCCAGTCTTTCCAGGACCAGGGGTCTCTCCTTCCATTTTTTTAGAAATCTATTGATATGCGAATTGTGTCTAGGGTATTCCGAGATTCTGGGTTAATATCCCCTTATCAGTGACTGCATACCATGTGTGTTCTTTTGTGATTGGGTTACCTCACTAAGGATGATATTTTCAAGATCTGACCATTTGCCTAGGAATTTCGTGAATTCATTGTTTTCAATTGCAGAGTAGTATTCCATTGTGTAGATATACCACATCTTCTGAATCCATTCCTCTGTTGAGGGACATCTGGGTTCTTTCCAGCTTCTAGCTATTATAAATAAGGCTGCTATGAACATAGTGGAGCATGTGTCCTTATTGCATGCGGGTAAAGTCTCTGGGTATATGCCCAGGAGTGGTATAGCCGGATCCTCCGGGAGTGTCATGCCCAGTTTTCTGAGGAACCGCCAGACTGCTTTCCAGAGTGGTTGTACCAGCCTGCAATTCCACCAGCAGTGGAGGAGTGTTCCTCTTTCTCCACATCCTCGCCAACAACTGCTGTCTCCTGTGTTTTTGATCTTAGCCATCCTGACTGGTGTGAGATGGAATCTCAGGGTTGTTTTGATTTGCATTTCCCTAATGACTAAGGATGATGAACATCTCTTTAGGTGCTTCTCAGCCATTAGATATTCTTCAGGTGAGAACTCTTTGTGTAGCTCTGTACCCCATTTTTTAATAGGGTTACTTGCCTCTCTGGAGTTTAACTTCTTGAGTTCTTTGTATATCTTGGATATTAGCCCTCTGTCGAATGTAAGGTTGGTAAAGATCATTTCCCAGTTAGTTGGTTGCCGCTTTGTCTTTTTGACAGTGTCTTTTGCCTTGCAAAAACTTTGTAATTTAATGAGGTCCCATTTGTCTATTCTTAATCTTAGAGCATAAGCTATTGGAGTTCTGTTCAGGAAATTCTCCCCTGTGCCCATATGTTCAAGGTTCTTCCCTAGTTTCCCTTCTATTAGTTTCAGTGTGTCTGGTTTTATGTGGAGATCTTTGATCCACTTAGAATTGAGCTTAGTGCAAGGAGATAAGGAAGATCTGTATGACAAGAACTTCAAGTCTCTAAAGAAAGAAATTGAAGAAGACCTCAGAAGATGGAAAAATCTGCCATGCTCATGGATTGGCAGGATTAATATAGTAAAAATGAGCATCTTACCAAAAGTAATACACAGATTCAATGCAATCCCCATCAAAATCCCAACTCAATTCTTCATAGAGTTAGAAAGAGCAATTCAAATATTCATCTGGAATAACAGAAAACCCAGAATAGCTAAAACTATTCTCAAGAGTAAAAGAACCTCTGGGGGAATCAGTATCCCGGACCTCAAGCTGTACTACAGAGCAATAGTGTTAAAAACTGCATGGTATTGGTACAGTAACAGACATGTAGATCAATGGAACAGAATTGAAGACCCAGAAATGAATCCACACTCCTATGGTCACTTGATCTTTGACAAAGGAGCTAAAACCATCCAGTGGAAAAAAGACAGCCTTTTCAACAAATGGTGCTGGCTAAGCTGGAGGTCAACATGCAGAAGAATGCAAATTGACCCATCCTGTAATTCTTTTAAGGGATTTTTGTGTTTCCTCTTTATGGGCTTCTACCTGTTTATCTGTGTTCTCCTGTATTTCTTTAAGGGAGTTATCTATGTCCTTTTTAAAGTTCTATATCATCATTATGAGATGGGATTTTAAATCAAAGTCTTGCTTTTCTGGTGTATTGGGGTATCCAGAGCTTGCTATGGTAGGAGAAATGGGTTCTGATGATGCCAAGTAGCCTGGGTTTCTGTTGCTTATGTTCTTGTACTTGCCTCTTGCCATCTGGTTGTCTGTGGTGTTAGCTGGTCTTGCTGTCTCTGACTGAGGCTTATCCATCCTGTAAGACTGTGTGTCAACACTCCTGGGAGACCAGATCTATCCGGGCAGAATTTGGGTATGGAGAGCTGTGGTACAGGGTAAGCTCTGGGGAGCACATAGAAGTATCCTACCCCTAGTTGTTCATTGGTTCCTGTGTCCTGATGGCTCTTAAAGGGTCCCTCTTCAGTCAGGAATTTGGACAGAACTGCTGGTCTCACCTGTGCTCTCAGATGTGTCTGCACTCCTGGGAGACCAGCTCTTTCCTGGCAGGATTCCGGGATGGAGAACTGTCTCATGCCTGTTTTGATCTGTAAAGTGGGCCTTGGAATTGGGTCTTTGGAGTGTCCTTTAAAGATGACATATTCTGTTACCTGCTAAAAAGACATCTGTGTACTTCAGAGTGCATTAGGATTAAACAATTAGTGCAATATTTGTTTGGCCTACATCTGTGTAACATAAGCTTTTACAAGACTCTCAAAATTTTTCTTCCAGTCAATTCCAAATACAAACAACTGAAGTCGAAGATCTTCGTTAGGTATAGTTTTTAGGCATGAAAAATCTTACTTATAATTTCTGAGCTCTACTATCTCCACTCACCTCAAGATTAATAATGTTTTATTATTATTACTCTTAAGCCAGAATACAAATGGCCATAACTTAAAAGCACAAATTAAGATATCCTAAATAAATTATTTCAACTTGGAAACAGTTTACACAATTGCAGAATAAAAGAATTTACAAATACATTAATGGAAGCAAAAGACCAGAAAGATATAGCAAGTGAAGAAATTTCTGAGGTAGGTTTCAGGTGCTATCTGATGACTTGACTTCCTCAGCTTTTGAATTGGTGGAAGGTAGTAGTCTGTTAATACCTGACTAAAGGTCTCATTATGAAGATATTAGATCAGATATAGAGGTAGGCAATAAATGACTATTAAGGGAGCTAAAGATAACTCAAAGCACACTGGTTCTGGATCTGTAACAGCCCAGCTCCTTGCAATCATAAGATGCTAATTAGTCAACAGCCTTGTAGCTCTTTTAAACTAGGAACTTCACTTCACCAGAACAATATGAAAAACTAGGTGCTTTAGTGTGCTTCGCTGTCACAAGAAAATACCACAGGCATTGTCAATTTATCTCTCTGGAGGTTAGAAGTTCCAACAGGGTAAGAGCCTAATCCTTCTTTTCTTAGATTGTTGAAGACTAACTTTGTGTGTATCCTCCTGTCTGTGCAAACATATGGAGAGAGGAGTGAGAGAGAGAAGAGGAAATATAGAAGGTAGAGAGCAGAAGGGAGAGGGAAGGAAAGGAAGGGAGGGAGAAGAAGGGAAGGAGGATGGAACAGGGAGAGAGAAAAACTGAAGGAGTGAGCTAAAGAGCCAGAGAACAAGAGAGCAAGAAAGAGACTCCTTTTATGATAAAGTCCTGTTGGATTAAGGCCATAGCCTAATGACCTTATTTAATCTTGATTACCTTTTTAAAAGTCCGAAAACATAATAGAGTTTCTTTGGAGGCTAGGGCTTTAATATACATTCTGAGGTGTGTAGAGGGGATCAGCAATTTAGTCCACTACGGTAAAACCAAGTGAAGAGCAGGATCTTTCATCTGATCTTTGCCATCAGCTTTGCTCTCATAACTGGCTTAGAAATGCTTCCCCTCTGCTGAAGTTGCTGTCTAGTTTGGGGTTATAGAAACAGTTGGCTATTTTAACCCTGGAAGGCCTTAAATTTCCAAACTCTCAGTTTGCATTCCAGCTAGAGGCAGAGATGGAGGAGCTTAGCTTAGCAATATTGCCTTTATCTCCGCTTGCAGGCTAACCAGTTCTTCTCTAAGTGAATATCTTACTTCTGTGGCCTTGTTGAAAGCAACAACAACAACAAAAGCCCAACATTCTGAATTAGCCTTACCATTATTATTAAAGCTTATCCTCAGCAGACAGATGGACCACTTTCCAAGAGACTTTTGGGGAAGCTGTTCCTAGATATTTGCAGAGACATAATAAGGGTCACCAGCTTGCCAATCTGCTATAAGGTCTTATTAGGAAAATCCAATACCACATGCTGAGTGCAGCATTCTAGCTGTAAGAGAATTTGAATTAATACTGGGTTCAACAGCAAGTGATTAAAACATCATTAACAGTGGATTAATCAAGTTAGTGCTTTCCTTCTCATTTTATAAACTCTCCTGTATGTTTTGAAATGGGTGGTCAACATCAGGATCTGGTATCCCAAACTTCCCTTTGTTACTGACTATTGTTTACTGACACAGGGAGTCTATTTCTACTTTCTTATAATGATCATTCAACTAGACTCCCCAGACTCTCTAGAAACCAGGTTCTAGATGTAACATGTTCTAGTGGGATGTTTTCATGAGTTATTTGCAATGTAGAAAAGAGTCCAATGTCATAATGCAAAAGTGGACACATGGGCGGCCATGAAGCAATTTCTAGCAGATGTGAGCATTAATGGTATATTCTACATGCTACTTAATAGTGGTATCAAATGGTCAGAGTCATTAAGGAGAACAGTCAACTCATACCTCTCTGCCTCAGGCATTATGACATGACCCATAACTGATCATCCTGTGGCAGTTCTCAGGTTTCTTCTCTGACAGCTAGTAGGATAATTTTATGCACACTTATTTGACTCTATTAAATTATATTTTTGCACTGAATCCATGACAAAGTTTCAGTTCCCTACACTGACCCATGGAGTGTGAACTTACTGCACTGTCTTCAGAAATTTCGAACAGAAGCCCACACCCCAATCCTGCATTTATCTTTCAATCAGCAGAAAAGAAGGATGAACAGTTTCCACTCAGGTTGTCTAAGGCAAATGTGGATAGCAGCAAACTTGGCTTACCCTGATGCTCCACAGAAATTGTGTGGCTCATGAAGCCACAGAAGAGGCCAGATGACTAGAGGTAAATGGCAGGGCAAACCTGTGACACAGTAAACCTCCTTTCTAATTTGGAAATCAAGGGGCAATTAGCAATATAAACCACAGATCTCACCGGCACACCATTGACATAACAGCAAAAAAGCAAGCACAGTAGATAATTGGGGGGAAAGGAGGATTTAAGATGAAAGGTTGAAGCCAAAACACACAGAGTTGGGTATTACCATTTCAATAGTAGCCAGCCACAGGCCAGAAACAGGAAAAGGTCACTTTATCATAAACGTAATTCTATCAATAAAACTGACTTAAATTATTGAATTCCTTTCCTCCCATTCTGGTCCACTGAGATCTAGAGCGGTCTTAGTCATTTGTGCCCAGTGGCATTTAGTAAAATAAAACATTTCATTTTTCTGCTTTATGTGAGATTGGCCACATATATATCCCAAAGCACTAATTCGCCAAGGTATTTGAGGCAGAAAATTCAGTACCATATATTACAAATGTTTTATTTTCTTAATAGACTTCCATTGTAATCCTAAATCAGTACCCTTTATTATTATTTTTATGTAGTGTCCCTTTTGAAATGGTTCCGTTCAAAAGTCAACCCCCCAATTAAGAAGCAGCTTTTTTGCTTCAAGGAAGGCGGTGGCATTTTTAAAGCTCTAAGCCTGGTGCCTTAAAGAGTTTGGACAGGGAGCAGCACTTGAGTCCTATAATTATACTGTGTGCTGGAGCATGCATTATGACAGGTGTGCAAGCAGGATCAAGTAATGAGAGAGTTAGCAAAACAGTTGAATTCTCACATAATTCTCTGGTCAAAAGCTAATCATTAGTGGTAATAACAACGGGTCTTTAGAAGGACTAAAGCTTTAATTCGGGCTCTAAATAATTGTCCTCATCAGAATGTTGGGCACGTTTTGATGGACCTGTTGTGTTGTTACGCCCAGTCCTTTGTCTTTCAACCCACCCAGAAAATGTCCTATGAGTTCTACCATGTTTCTCCCCCAAATAACAGATGATATTGTAGAATGTCTTGTGAAGATTCCTGTTTGAGAAGAAAATTGCGTATTGTGACTTTGGTCTACATGTGTCATTGAACTCCTAATAAGTAGCGCCCCCGCTTGCTCTCTCATAGTAGCTACCTCAAAATCTAAAGAGAATGTCTTAGCTCCTCTGCCTAAAATCTTTAAAATCATTCCTGGAAAATTGTAAGTAGTATTCATTACATCCAAATAACCTACTTGTGAGAAAGCACTGTGGAGGTGTGGGATGGGTGCTTACAATGAGGATTCCAGCACCAATTAGGGATCTGCTTTAAGGACTTCTGCTTCTGGATCCCTGGATGTGATTCCTCACTTCCTAACCAACAACACAGGCTTTCTCTCCCTTTCAGACCCTGTGCATCAGCCACTGAGGTATCTGTTCGTATTTCCCTAAGATCAAAACTGAGTTCTCCAGCAAATGTCCAAGATAATAAATAACTACAAGAAGTGTGTGTAATTAACATGACTCAAAATAAAGTAGAAAGCTACATTATTTCACTGGATCTTTTTTATTTTTTTTCTTTACTGTTGATCAATATATACTTGAATCTTGTCAATTTTCAGTGCAAATATACTCCTTAAAGCCAATATGACCTGACAATGCCTAACAAATATGGTCCTTTGTAGTTCTCAGATTTGCTCTCTTGCTAGGCCTCTCTTACCTTTCCTACAACAGCATACTCCATCCATCCCAATCCCCTCAACAGCAATAGTGGGCTCCTTCTAGAGACCCTCTGGGCTCTTGCTTTTACTTTTATCTCATGTGGAACACTCCTGATATGATCCATTCTTCAACTCTTTGCTAGACACTCTGAATAAAATTTACTATCTTTTCTGACACATCATCAGTCCTCCATACCTTCCCTAAAAGACTTTATTTTCTTCTACAAAAAGTATCACCACCATATATATCCTATATTTATGGTTTGTTTACTTATCTATTGACTCCCAGGACAACCATTGTAACCCCAAGATAATATGTGAACTCCTTAAGGACAATAATTTTGGCCACTGGAATAGTCTCAGCAACTAACACAATATATTCTATATTATATTCTTAGTGAATATGTTAATATATATATTTGAAAAATATATAGGATAACTCTTATCTATTAAATATTCCATGTATGAAAGGGCACTACTTATTCAAGAATCAGTCAGAGCTTCCAGTATTTAATTACTGAACTAATAAAGTGTTTGAATGTGCTCATCTATGTACTGACCTAGCTGCTCTGTGCATGGTTTATTAGACTCCAAGGTATCTCTGAAGTCTCCTATAACTTTCACTCATTAAATTCTTAGTTATTAAGCCATTCTAATGCAGGAGGAGCAAACACTGGGCTTAGTAAAGGTCACATTATATGATTATGAGTGATAAGCAAAATACATTTGAGGGAAAGAGATGTTGGTTCCACCTTTGTGTCTTACACACTATCACGGCATGTAGAAACTGCATGGATAGCACTCAAGTTTTTATATAAAAGCATCATAAAATGACACATGCAGAGAGTTGTACTTATTATTTAATAAGATTCTCTATAGATAATTGTAACTATTTCTATTTAAATTTATTAAATAAATACAATATAGAATCCACTCCCTTCATTTCATTAGCCACATTTCCAGTGAACAATGCAACATTTGGCTAGGAGATATTATTTTAGATGTTGTAAATGTAAACTATCTTCATTATCTTAGAAACTGCTACTCAACATCATCATACAAGAACTGGGTGATCTATTATTATAATACAGCTTTCTGTAAACATACCTTGAGTTCTCAAAGCCACACTGTATCACTGGTAAACTAGTCAGGGTTCTCCTGAGCAATGGAAAAAAGACAGAATATGCAAATTACAAAGGGAATTCACTGGATTAGTTTGCATACTACGGTATAAACAGTCCCACAATTGTCATCTGTAGGTTGGAGACCCAGGGAAACTGTAAAGTGCTCATAGCTGGATTCTAGAAGCCTCAATACAAAAAGGACTAATGATACAGCTGAAGTTTGAGACTAAAGGGCTGATGGTCCCCTGATTAGTCATTCACATAAGGTAGTGTTCTAAACCTAAGGAGTCTGGAGCCTGATGTCCAATCTAATGACAACAGCAGCAGGAGAGGAGAGAAAATAAGGAAGGCGGCAGTTAGGATGTATTGTATGAGAAAATTAATTTCAATTTTTACTCACACTTAACCATATGAATAATATATTTTGTTTGAATTATGTAGTTTTTTTGAAAATCCATCACATGGAAAAATAAAAACCTTAACTCTTTTCTATAAAAAGAGGTTGTATACTGATGAAAAAAGTCGTTAAGATGTTTAAGTTAATTGAAAAAATAAAATGGATTTATTTGAAGAAGATGAAGTAACTTTTTGATCAATTGGGAGAATTAAGAAAAGAGCCTAAAATTAAGCAGAACCAAGAAAAGGCTGGTCAGGGAAATGCTGAGTGAAGAGAGCAGGCAGAACCAGGCACCATCTCCTCTGCTGGTGATCTTGTCCCATCTCAATGCTGTAGACATGTTCCCGTTGGATATATCTGCCAGTGACAGCTCTGACCATTTGACAAGACCAGATTCTTCCTCTATGTTTCTTGTTAAGGCCTGTGATTCCATTTAATAAATAGGGCCCAAGCAGTGAACAGAGAGAAGCTGCACTCCTTCACTTCTAAGAGAGAAAAAGATAAGATGTGAAGAAAATTATAAAGCACAGATTACTTTCTTCCCATGGCTTCTCTAATATATTTTAAAGACCATTATCTCGAATTCACATAAATTCCCCAATTCTCTGATCAAGGACTATTTGAAAACTTTGATTTTTAAGACTCACAAAAGGTCTTGTGTGAAATAGCTGTCTTGCATCAAATAGCCATTAAGACTAAGTAGCTTTTCAAGAAGTAATGAAGTAATGTGGAAGTACTTAAGATACCATGCTCATTTCTACCCAAGAATAATGAGAATACTCATTATTGGTTTACTTCCATGGCCACACTGGTGAATGTTTCCCTCATAGTCACCAGCCTTGCTTTGACTCAGCTCTTTCAGTACACCAGCACTGTGGTAAAAGCTACACAAATAGAACTCTGTCTACAAACCACTAAAAGGCAGGTATTTTAATATGCCTGTCACAATTGGGAAACTGAGGCAAGAAAGCTAAGTGGCTTGCATGCTGACATCTATAAGATGTCATCTATAAGGTGCCATTCTATAAAGTCTCCTCAAACCATCTTATAGAAAGAATCCCTAGAGAGATCTATTAGAAAGAACACTCATGATAATGAATTGAAGAAGCTTATGTCACTCCCCTCACAGTCCTTGGATTATATTACTATATTTGAACTCTATTATCCTTAAATTAATTTGGGATATCTCTTAATAAATATTGTGATGAACACATGTTTCCTTTGCAGAAAAATAGAAGAAAATACATTATGCATACAGTTGAACTCGAGTGCTATTTTTATTTTGGCATTATATTTCTAAAATATTACTGACAATGATCTTATGGTTAGCAGATATATTAAGTGCCAAAGACACAAAGTATTTCCTCCCTAGACAGTTGATCTAAATTATAGATTATGCTTCTCCCTTCAAATTAATTATACTAGCAACAAGAAAACCTTTTTCTGAGCAAAGAATATACAGAGACACATTTTTCTCTGAACTAATCAGTTCATACATAAATAAATACATAAGAGTATTCATGAACTCACACTAGACAAATAAGAATAGCGCCTTGTCAGTTTCAGTTTTCAATACCTTTATTCCCAAGATGCAAAGACAGGAACATATTCATTAATCTAAGAGTTTTGCCTTATAAGATAGTGTGACTTTGCTCCTCGGCTGACAGAGAAGAATCAACATCTAAAAAGGATGATGCTTAGAAACAAAAGTCTCACAAAGAAAAGAAATATTCCTAGATCATATTTGTTCTAACTCGGCAGATGAATACTGGTACCTCAGAATACATATGACATGTTTAATAAAATGAGACAAGCTGCTGCCTTAACACAGTACCTGTTAAACAAAGGAGAGTATCAACTGCTCAATGAGGTAAACTTCGTGTAAGCCACATTTATTTTTATTCTTTCTCATAATGCAAAATGCAAGAATCTCCTAAAGAAAAAGTGAATCAACTTTTTATTTAAAAAAAGAAAAAGAAAACTCTTCAGGTCACAAAAGGTGCTTTGTAAAAATGTATCTCTTTGCTTAACAATCATCAGCCAATTTTGATAAACAGGGAACACACTGGTTGGACAACAAACAGATCTTCTCAAAACCATCTACTCCTCAGAGTCATTCCTGTGGGAAATAGTTTAAACTAAATTTATTACATCACACTTCAGTTCCAGGTCAACAGAGTGATGCGCATAGAGTTCCAACATTCTGCTTCTTCTAAAAGAAACTAGTGTGGCCCAACATACAGATCTGAAAGTTTGAAAACTACAATGTTCCCCATTGCATGAATTATTCAACTTGGCCAAGAACCTTATTGTTATCATACCAAATCTCACCTGTTGCTTAAGGTTTTGATTATTCAGAATATTGAGTCAACCTTCAGAAATCATGTTTTTTCCATCTACAATTATTAGGTCAATAAAAATATAAAACATTCTTACAAATATAGCAAATATTATCTATATCCATGAATTTAGGAGTCACAAGCTAGTTTAAACTATGATGGAATTTATTACTGCAGACTGAAGTCTTTAAAGAACAACAAAGTCATAAGAAGAAAAGGTATGTTGTACCTACTGGAGCTAGGGGCTATGGATTTAGTACGTCATCCTCTTCTCTTAGTTCTATGTCCACCATAGCTTTTTTCTTCTTTCCTGTACTAGACTAATTTCCATGCCAAGTAGGAAAATAGCCACAGAGAGTGCTTGCTCTTCATAGGAAATATTAATTATATGTTATTTTTAAGTATTTCTCAATGAGATTGGCCATTTGATTGTTAGCAGTCATTGCACAGTAACTGGCCTACTATGAGCAGCATTAGTACCCAGTATTTTTATTGACCTAATAATTGTAGATGGAAAAAACATGTTTCCTGAAGGTTGACTCAGTATTCTGGATAATCAGAACCTTAAGCAACAGGCAGGATTTGATATCTTTTTCCTTGTATCAAACCATACAAAACAAGAGGCCATAGAAACCAAAGAGAAAATACTGAACAAAGAAACTATATTTAGTTGGCATTGCATGTGGTAATATAGGTTTATGTTATATGGAAAGCAAGCCAGATAGCAACACCTCTGCAAAGACCAAAAGCCACAGGGAACACCATTATTTTATAAGCTAATTTTAAACACAGATATGTATATGTATATGTGAATATGGTTTAAATGAAGTTGTGCCACACAGTAATAATATTCCTCCCAGGGACCACAGATTATCTAACAAAACCCCCATACCTAAACCAGAAAAGTTCCCTCAAGTTGTTGATTATGTGGAACCAAAAAAATTGCCAAGACAATACATACTATCACTATTGCTTTTAACTGCATTTCAGAATTTGAAGGCCGGTCCAATGCTATTGTTGAAGACACTACATGCTTCAGATATATGGCTTAGAGGAATCAATTTGGAACTCACATGGAAGCTTCATCCCAGAGAACTAGTTCTCATAGTATCTAAAGTTGCTAATTATACTGCTAAGGGAGAAAAACAAGCGATAGTCTAAGCCATCCACAAAGTCTGTTGACTACAACAGTGACTGCCATGGCAAGATATACCCAATAATTTGATACTAGCACTATTATCTTGGGGGAATAAGCAACAGTTGTCTAATTGCACTTATAGCCAATTCAATAGGAATGAGTTTATGCCTGGTATGCCAGATATTGTAACATAGCCACCTATCTGTGGCTTGTTAAGTCCTATACCAAAGAGGAGAAACTACTTCTGACATTTTCCTAAGGCAAATGATTTCTGTGTTCTAAATACTTATCCTTATATCCACGGAAAAATGTAGCTCTTATTCTCCCATCTTCTCTTGCAGTAGATAAAGACTATTACAAAAATTGAAAAGTGATCAAAATACAGAGAAAAAATTAATCACATGTCCAGTTCCACCAGTTCATCTACAACACAAGCCTACATCTAAGACTTGAGGAGCATCCAGGAAGAGCAAAGTGCTAGGGTGTGTTTATATAAAAGTCAGAAAACCAGAATATCTGCTGCTAGATATCACCTTCAAAACATAGCAGGGATGCTGCATCCATAAAATTTCAATAATATGGTTGCCTAAATAAGATTTGAATAATGAAAATACTAGTTGACATAAAATATATGTGAGAGAATTACACAAGGTCCCACTACTAGATAAAGAGCTATATACAATAAATGGTTAATGCGAAAGAGAGAGAGCAAGTTTTCTCTAAGAAAAAGCAGCTGGTAGGTTATCAAATTTCAAGTGCTCAACCCTAAATACATATAGTATTAGCAACACCATGTAGACTTGCTAGGCTATGTATGGTGTGTGTGTGTGTGTGTGTGTGTGTGTGTGTGTGTGTGTGTGTGTGTGTGTATTTGTGTGTGGGGGTATTTGTGTGTGGGTATTTGTGTGTGGGTGTGTGTGTATGTGTGTGTAAGAATAATAATTTTAGAAGAAGAGGTCGTGGATATAAGAGGAAGTGGGTACATTAATCAGTTTTAAATGGGGAGAAGTATAAGATGGAAATGATACAAATACAGTGTACAAATTTTAAAGAACAAAATTTAAATTAAAATAGTTATTATTAAAGATATTTTTAAAACTATTCACAAATGATAGCTGATGAGAAAGAAAATGTAAATTTTCTACAATGGTGTATCACTGGGAACATCAAACACACCAGGGCAGATCTTATGCTCAGGGTCTCTGGCAAACATGAATCAGACTCAATGATTTCAGTGGCTGTTTTTTAATGGAAAAGAAGTTGGGTAGATACTCCATACCCCAAAAACTAAGCCTAACTAACAAGAAGTCAGAATTAAAATTAACAAAATCAGAAATGAAAGGGGAGATAGAACAAGAGACATTGAGGAAATTCAAAAAAAATCATTATGTCTTACTTCAAAAGCCTATACTCCAGAAAATTGGAAAATTTAAATGAAATGGGTGGGTCTCTAGATAGATACAATTTCCCAAAGTTAAATCAAGACCAGATTATAAACTATTTTAATATTCCCATAAACCCTGAGAAAATAGAAGCAGTCATTAAAAGTCTCCCAACCCAAAAAAGGCCGGGGCCAGATCGTTTAAGTGCAGAATTACACAATACTTTCAAAGAAGAACTAATATCAATATTTCTCAAACTATTTCACAAAACATAAACAGAAGGAACACTGCCAAACTCATTATATGAAGCCACAGTCACCCTGATACCTAAACTACACAAAGACTAAACAAAGAAAGAAAGTTCAGACCAATCTCCCTTATGAACATAGATGCAAATATGCTCAATAAAATCCTCATAAACTGAATCCAAGAACATATCAAAACCAACATCCATCATGATCAAAAAAACTTTATCCCAGGGATGCCGGGGTGATTTAATATACAAAAATCAATAAATGTAATCCACCATATAACCAAATTGAAAGAAAACAACAAAATAATCAACGCATTAGATGCTGAAATAGCCTTTGACAAAATTCTTTGACATCCATTCATGTTAAAAGTCTTAGAGAGATCAGGGATACAAGGCACCATGGGTAGGTACATAAACACAAAAAAGTCAATATACAGCAAGCCAATGGCCGACATCAAATTAAATGGAAAAAACTTAAAGCAATTCTATGAAAATCAGGAACAAGAAAAGGCTGCCCACTCTCTCTGTATCTATTCATTATAGTATTTGAAGTTATAGCTAGAACAATAAGACAACTAAAGAGATTAAGGGAGTATAAATTGTAAAGGAAAAAGTAAAAGTCATTGTATCACTATTTGTGGATGAATAGATTGTATATATAAGCAACCCCAAAACTCTACCAGCGAACTTCTACAGCTGAAAAACACCTTCAGCAAAGTGGCTGGAAACAAATCTAACTCCAAAAACTCAATATCCCTCCTTTATACAAATGATAAATGCATTAAGAAAAAATCAGGGAAACAACACCCTTTACAATAGCCATAAATAATAAAGAATATCTTGGTGTAACTCTAACCAAACAAGTGAAAGACAGATATGACAAGAACGACAAGTCACTGAAGAAAGAAATTAAAGAAACTCTCAGAAGGTGGAAAGATCCCCCATGCTCATGGATCGATAGAATTAATAGAGTGAAAATGGACATCTTACCAAAAACAATTTACAGATTCAAATCCCAACAAAATTCCAACATGATGTTTTACAGACCTTGACAGAGCAGTTTTTACCTTCATATGGGAAAACAAAATAAAACAAAACAAAAATAAACAAAACAACAACCACCAAACAAACAAACAGGATAGCTAAAACAATCCAGAACAATAAAAGAACTACTGCTGATATCACCATCCCTCACCTCAATCTGAACTACAGAGAAATAGTAATTAAAAACTGCATGGAATTGATATTGGAACAGAAAGGTTTATCAATGGAATGGAATCAAAGGCCCTGAAATAAACCCACACTTCTATGGATACTTGATTTTTGACAAAGAAGACAAAACCATAAAATGGGGAGAAAAGAATCTGCAACAAATGCTGCTAGAATAACTCCCTATCTACATGAAGAAGAATACAAATAGATCCATCTTTATCCCCCTGCAAAAACTCAACTCCAAGTATATCAAAGACCTCAATGTATAACCCGATGCACTAACTCTAATAGAACAGAAAGTAGGGAATAGCCTTCAACTCACAGGAGACAACTTCCTGAAGAGAACACCAATGCCTCAGGCTCTAAAATCAACATTTGATAAATGAAACCGCATGAAACGAAAAAGCTTCTCAAAGTACACGGACATTAGAACAAAACGGCAGCCTACAGATTGAGCAAGGATATTCACTAACCTTACATCTGACAGAGGGCTAATAGACAAAATTTGTAAAGGACTCAAGAAGATAAATGTCAACAACCCAAATAATCCAATTTAAAACTGTGGTACAGAACTAAAGAGAGAATTCTCAACAGAAGAATCTCGAATTGCATAGAAACACTTAAAGAAATGTCCAAAGTTCTTAGTCATCCAGGAAACACAAATCAAAATGACTCCGAGACTCCATCTTACACCAGTAAGAATAGCAAAGATCAAAACCTCAAATCACAGCACACGCAGGTGAGAATGTGGAGCAAGAGGAACATTCCTCCACTGCTGATTGGAATGCAAACTTGTACAATCACTTTGGAGACCCAGATATACCAATCCTGAGCATATATCCAAAAGATGTGCCATATACCACAGGGATACTTTCTCAACTATGTTCATAGCCGTTTTATTTGTAATAGCCAAAAAACTGGGAACAACCTAGATGTCCCTCAACAGAAAAATTAATACAGAAAATATGGTTCTTATACAATGGGACACTATTCAGCTGTTAAAACAATGACAGCATGAGTTTTGTAGGCAAACTTGAGAATATCATCCTGAGTGAAGTAATCCAGACTCAAAAGAACATGCTCACTTATAAATGGATATTAGCCATAAAATGCAATACAGGATTACCCATATTACACACCACAGATTCAAAGAAGCTAAACAAGAAGGCACAATAGAGGATGCTTGAGTCTCACTTAGAAGGGAGAATAAAATACTTGTAGGAGTCAGATGGAGAGAGGGAACAGGATGGAAGAGGGAATGGAAAGGTGAATGGGAGGTTCAGGATCAGGTGTAGGCAGAGTCAGGGCAGATGGTCACATGACCATGATAATAAAAGGAATCTGCTGTTGTCAAGGGGGGTCAGGTAGGGGCTCGGTGGTGGGTGTGGGGAGTGGAGAGTGGGGAGCATCTCCAGTACATGCCAGAGATTTAGAATAGAGGTTGCTCCCAAGAATCAGTGGGGGTGCTGAGACTCACAGCAGTGAGGATACAGAACCTGAAGTAGCCATCTTCTGTACTTAGGCAGGAACCTCAGTGGAGCAATAGGGACACCAACCCACCCACAATTTTTTTTCCTAAAAATTTATCCTGTCTACAAGAATCCAGGTACAGGGATGAAGTAGAGACTGAGGGAAGGCCCAATCAATAACAGGTCTAACAAGAAACCCATCCCATGGGCAGGCACAAGTCCCTGACACAATTAATGATACTCTATTATGCTTGCAGATAGGAGTCTATCATGGCTGTCCTCTGAGAAGCTCGATGCAGCAGCTGACTCAGACAGATGCAAACACCCACTGCCAAACAGTGGATGGAGCTTGGGGACTCTTATGGAAGAAAAAGAGGAAGGATTTCGGGTCAGAGAGGGGATAGGAATTCCACAGGAAGACCAATAGAGCACCATGGATTCAAAATGTTAGTGGAGAGAGTCCATATTATGGCAAGAGAATTCTCATTATATAAAATAGAAGAAGGAATTTATATGATATTCACAATCTATTCTACAATGCTTTTTATAGTTTTATATCTGTTTATTAATATTCCTGTTAATTTTAATATGCTAAAATTAATATTAAGATTTACAAATTTCTTAAGATTGTAAAATGTCTTGGTTCAATTCACGGATATCTTTGATATTAATAACCACAACAATTTTTATTCCCAGCAAAATATTGATATTTATGCAAAAAATTAATCTTACAGTTTCTCTCCAACCTTTCTCAAAGTAATCAATACCTTAAAACTGTGGCATAATTTTTATGCATAGAATATTTTTACTGCAATTGCGTGTGTGTGTGTGTGTGTGTGTGTGTGTTATTTTGTGGGGGGCATCAAGACAATGTTTGTCTGTATATCCCTGACTGTCCTGGAGCTCAATTTTCAGATCAGGCTGCCCTAGAACTCACAGATATCTGCCTGCCTCTGCCTCCCAAGTGCTGGGACTAAAGGCATGTACCACCATGCCTGGCTCAATGCTATAATTCTTTAAAAATGTTTTTACAGATATAATCACTTCACAGGTATATCATTTTACAACATCTTTCTTTCCAATTCAACCTTTTAACATTTATCCATCTTGATACTTGAGCTAATACATTTACTATGCTTTATATTTCTATTTCACTCCTTTTACCGATTTTTAAAATCTGTTTAATAGATTTTAAGTGGATTTCAAAATACAATTGGGCCACTTCATCTCCACGGACAGTAGTATTTTATTTGTGGGATTATTCTCTTTAATGACAAGATTGACTTTTACCCTATATCATAGGTCATTTTATGGTTCCATCAGACTTGATATAGAAATGGACTTTTTTTTTTCTGTCGTTGTGTTTCATTAATAACAGCTGCTTCTATTTAAATAACAAATGTGAAATCTCATCTGGTGTGAGTCCAAGTTTAGACACTACTCTTTCAATTTGTGATGATCCAGTGAGAGTTGGAAAATGAAGTCATGAAGATCAGATGCAGAATTCTCAAATAAAAATGTGGAGCTACCAGAGAAAGACTGAAATGGAGAACATAATATTAAGAGAGTTATGTATATAAAGAAAATTATCAAGACACGCCTTCTGATTTGGAGTCAGTATTCAGGCCCTTCCCTTTTCTCCAGGTCTTTACCCCCTCATCTACAAATAGGACATCATTTTATCTTGATGTACGTTCCTTTCTTCACTCAGCTGGCTGAAACTTTAATCAAATTTTTCAGTTCTCTCTATCCTCCTTGGTCTTTGTAAAGCCTCTGGAACACACCCTTTGCATTTCAGATTTGTGGAGAAAAAGCAGTCCAGGTGACAATTGTCTTTACTTTCCAATGATGTTTCTTTAAAAGTTTTTTCTTTCTTATTTTTAGAATAAAATTAGCATCAATCTGCCTAGAATTTAAATTCCAACTTGGTAGAATGCAGCATGATAAAGAGGCGCATGAAAACTCCATCTAGGTAATATTGTCTTTTCCTTGGAGCTGTACTGTCACTGATTAGATACAACTGGTCCATGAGCAGAAAATGCATATCTTTTAAACTACTAATTGTAGTTCCATTTTTACTTCCAATGTAATATGAAAACAAATCCTATTAGCTTATTGAAGATGTTTCAGCATTCCAGAATCTAGTATTCTGTGAATCACAAACTGAGAAATGTATGTATATGTGAAATTCTAAAAGGTTTTTTTCACCAAGTCAGTGTCTCTCACCTTTGAATATTTCTCAATTTCCTGGATCAGTTTTCAAATAAGAATAGCGTTTGACATTTAGGCCGATCAGAAAATATAAGTAGAAAAGGATATTCTTATATATGTGTGCATATAAGTGTGTGTATGTGTGTGTGTGAATAAATTGTTTTCCTCAAATTTGAGAGATTTGAAGGTCACAGAGGAAGTGGGGGATTAGTGATGAAGCCATGGGCTAATGAAAACTGATAAACAATGTGAGGATTTTTTTCCAGAAATTTTCTGCCATTTGTTGTACCATCTGTAATAGTCTGCTAAAGCTGCCATAACAAAGAGACACACAGTTTGTGTGGCTTACAGAGAGATTTTCATTTTCCCCGAATTCCAGAAGCTAAAGTTCATAATAAGAGTTTTGAGTGGGTTGATATCTTGAATGCTGTCTCACATTTGTCCGTGCCTGGCTTTCCTTCTATGTTTATTTGTAACCAATTCTCTTTTTTATATAAAGACACCAGTCAAACTGGGTTTGGCTAAATGCTAATGACTTCATTTAACTTAAATACTTTAAATATTCCATCTCTAAATGTAGTCACTTCTTGTAGGCATATAAGGTAAATTTTCAATGTGCACATTTGGGGTTGAGGGACACAATTTACCACATAACACTATAACTGCCAAATTTTAGAAGAAAAAATAATACCTTCAATGCTGCAATCTCAGCATAAAATTTGCCTTAATTTCTCCTTTTCTTTATAAGATTTATCTGATAGAAGCTTATTTCATGTTTTTGTTATAGTCTGGTTTATAAATCTATATTATATGAACATCATATTATTTCACATCTTCCAATTGTATCCAAAACATCTAACAATTTTGCTATTTTGTTTGATAAATAAAATTGGCATGATTAAATAGAATTCAGTTGAATACATATACTCATATATGTATCACAGCCACTTATCTATAGGATTGGCTCCAATAACCCTGTGATATCAAAGTCTATGGTTAAGTTCCTTATAAAAATGGCTAATTCTTTCATATAACTATGCAGCCCCTTGTATTTTTGTATCATCTCTAAGTCATTACAATAACTAGTGAAATATAAATGCTGTATAAATATTTGTCATTCTAATGACTTAGGGAATAATGACAAAGGAATAATCTTGTATATATTCAGGAGAGATTGTACATTCTCTAGACTGTGACACACTACAGCTTTCTCAAGATATTTTTTCTGTTGGGAGGGATGTTGCAAAGGAGGGTATGAGGGGAGGGGGAGATGAGTCTGATTGGAGTGCATGATGGAGAATTCACAAGGAATCAATACAAAGAAAAAATGAATAAAAAAGTGGGAGGAAGGAAGGGAGGAAGGAAGGGAGGAAGGAAGGAAGGATATGCATGATGTATGGATGTAGTACATATATGCAGATTTATATTTATCATCTATATCTCAATTTATAGTCTTTCAGATACTAAGATAATATCTTTCACCATCATATTATGTACAAGTGTTAAACAAGGAATGAATGACATGTCTTATAAGTGAGTAGATGCTTAAGCTGCTAAAGAAAACATTTGGTGCTGTGCATCTTTTAGAGGCTGCTAATAATTATTGCTTATGCAGTTCCTTAATAAGATGAATGTTTAACCTATGGCCTTCTGTTGTTATATTTACATACTTTTCCTTGGAGGATGTCAATAACCCAAAAACCTTGCCATACTATAGCACCAACTACACACAATTTGTTTTTAGAACCAATTCACTAACAATTTCAAAAAAAGTACTATATCTCTTGTCCAAGCCATAAAACCAGTAGACAGTACAACAGCAGTAGGTCATGCTCTTGAAGATAATACATGGCTCCTTCAACGGCACTAAACAAAAGGAGACAGAAAATGTCTAATGCTAATATTATACCATGGTAGAGTACTGTGACCATTTCAGATTTTCCACGAAAGATAGCTCTTTTCTGAATTATTCAAGTATCTCATTATTTCAGTTATAACAGATAATTAATTGTACTTTGAATTTTGTAATTACTATTGAGATTTTAAAAGCTTTATATCTTAAATATGGTTTTCTAGATAGATACCACTTGCCAAAGTTAAATCAAGATCACATAAACTATTTAAACAGCCCTATAACTCCCTAAAGAAATAGAAGCAGTCATTAAAAGTCTCCCAACTAAGGTCATATAGTTTTCATGCAAAATTCTACAAGACCTTAAAAGAAGAGCTCATACCAATGCTCCTCAAATTATTTCACAAAATAGAAATAGAAAGAACATTGCCAAACCCATTATATGAGGCCACAGTTACCCTGATACCTAAACCACACAAAGACTAAACCAAGAAAGAAAAGTTTAGACCAATCTCCCTTATGAACATTGATGCAAATATGCTCACTCAAACACTCACAAACTGAATCCAAGAACACATTAAAACAACATCCATTATGATCGTCCCACTGATGCAGGGGTGGTTAAAGATACAAAAATCAATAAATGTAATCTACCATATAACCAAATTTAAAGAAAACAACCACATGATCGTCTCATTAGATGCTGAAATAGCCTTTGACAAAATCCAACACTCATTCATGTTAAAAGGCTTAGAGAGATCAGGGATACAAGGCATCATGTATACAAACACAAAAAAAGCCAATATACAGCAAGCCAATAGCTAACATCAAATTAAATGGAGAAAAATGTAAAATATCCAATAAAAAAGAATACAAATATATCTATATTTATAACCTTACAAAATACTCAAGTACAAATGAAAAAAAAAAGGCTTCAACAAAAAACTAGATACAGCAAATCTAATAGAAGATAAAGTGGGAAGTATAGGAGACAGTTTCCTGAACAGAACATCAATGGCTTAGGTTCTAAGACAAATAATTGATAAATAGGACTTCATGAAACTCAAAAGCTTCTATAAGGCAAATGGCACTTTCAATAGGACAAAACCACAGCCTACAGATTGGGAAAACATCTTTGCTAACCATACATTCAACACAGAGTTAATATCTAATATCCAAAATATATGAAGAACTCAGGATGTTAGACACCAACAAACTAAATAGCCCAATTAGGTACAGAGCTAAACAGAGAGTTCTCAACAGAGGAATCTCAAACAGCCTAGAAGCACTTAAAAAAAATCTTCAGTGTAGTCAGGGTTTGTATTCCTGCACAAAACATCATGACCAAGAAACAAGTTGGGGAAGAAAGGGTTTATTCAGCTTACACTTCCACCTTGCTGTTCATCACCAATGGAAGTCAAGAAAGAAACTCACACAGGGCAGAAACCTGGAGATAGCAGCTGATGCAGAGGCCATGGAGGAATGCTGCTTGCTGGCTTGCTTTCTCTGCCTTGCTCAGCTTGCTTTCTTATAGAACCTAGGACCACCAGCCCAGGGATGGCACTGCCCACAATGGGCTGGATCCTCCCCCTTTAATCACTAATTGAGAAAATAACTTACAGCTGGATCTCACGGAAGCATTTCCCCAACTGAGACTACTTTCTATGTAATAACACCAGCCTGTGTCAAGTTGACACAAAAAAACCATCCAGTACAGAAAGCGACACTAAGATGTCACCATACACCTATCAGAATGGCTAAGATCAAAAACTCAAGGGACAGCATATACCATCATGGATGTGGAACAAGGGGAATACTCCTTCATTGCTGCTGGAAGTGCAAACTTGTACTACCACTCTAGAAATCAATCTGACAAGTCCTCAGAAAATTGCAAATAGTTCTACCTGAAGACCCACCTATACCACTCCTAGGCATATACCCAAAGGATGCTTAACCACAGCACAATGACTCTTGCTTCACTATGTTCATAGCAGCTGTATTCATAATAGCCAGAAGCTGGAAACAACCCATATGCCCCTCAAAAAAAGAACTGACACAAAAATATGGTACATTTATACAATGAGATACTACTTAGCTATTCAAAACAAGGACATTGTGAATTCTGCAAGCAAACAGATGGAACCAGAAAATATCATTCTGAGTGAGGTATCCCAGACCTAAAAGGACATGCCTGGTATGTACTCAACTATAAGTGGATATTAGCCATAAAATACAGGACACCCATGCCACACTCCACAGACCCAAAGAAGCTAAACAAGAATGAAGGCCTAAAGAGAGGATACTTGAATCTCACATAGAAAATGGAATAAAATAGTTATAGGAGGCAGATGGAGGGAGAGAACAAGGTGGGAAAAGAGATGGGGAGGGGAATGTGGGGTGCAGGATCAGGTGTAGGGAGAGATAGGAAAGAAGGCAAGAGGGCTAGAGGGTCAGGAAAAAGAAAAAAATTAGCAGCTGGCAGAGGTAGGAGACATCTCTAGGAAGTGCCAGAAACCTGGGATGGTGGAGGTTCCCAGAACACTAATGGGGTGATCTTATCTGAAACTCATAATTGTGGGGCTATTGAACCTGAAGTGGATATCTCCTGTAGCCAGGCAAACCCTCTGTGGAGGGATTAGGACACCAACCCACCCACAAAGTTTTTGATCCAAAAATTGTCCTGTCTGTGAGAAATGTAGATACAAAAGATGGAGCGGAGAATGAGAGAATGGCCAACCAATAACTGCCCCAACTTGAGACCCATCCCATGGACAAGCCCCAATCCCGGACACTATTAATGATACTCTGTTATGCTTGCAGAAAGGAGCCTAGTATAACTGTCTTTTCATAGACTCCACTCTGCACCTGACTGAAACAAATGTAGACACCCTCAGTCAAACATTCGATGGAGCTTAGGGAGTCTTATGGAAGAGTTGGGGGAAAGATTGAGGACCCTGGAGGGGAAAGGAATTCCACATGAAGACCAAGAGATTCAACTCACCTTGACACTAGGGGAGTCTCAGACATTAAACCACCACCCAAAAAGCATACACTGGCTGGACTTAACCCCACCCCCACCCCCACCTCCACAAATATATAGCAGGGATGCAACTCAGTCTTCTTGTGGGTCCCAAACAACTGCAGTGGGATACATACCTAAATCTGTTGCCTGTCTGTATATCCTATTCCCCTAACTGGGCTGCCTTGTTTGGCCTCAGAGGGAGAAGATGCACAGAGGCCTGAAGAGACATGATGTTACATGGTTGGGGGACACTCAGGGACATCCTCCACTCTCTCAGCAAAGAATAGAACATGGAAATGGGAAGACACACTGTTTGAGATGGGTTCCTGGAGGGGCAGCGATTGGGATGTAAAGTGAATGGATAAGTAAATAAATTAAATAAATAAAAAGTAAATAAAGATAAAAACAAATAAACAAACAAAGTCACCTTCTAGAGATGATTTTAATTACAGGTCACTGAGATACTCTGAAGTTCTGGGGTAAGAAAAGAAAAGTCCATTTATAGGGAAAACATGAGTGAATATAATCCATCTTGCATGTCAGTATATGATGTCAGTTTAGAAAGTCATGTCAAAATAACATTTCAGCTGAAACTTGTACGTGACAATAGCAATAAATGATTCTGTGTAGAAAATCCAAGTTGCTAAACTTCGGTAAATACAAAAATCCAAGAGCTGTTTATATATTAAACAACACAAGGATCATCCTTAAGTTTAATGTTCCTTAAAATGCCATTGCATCTTAGATTTTAGAAGCAGAAAAACATTCATCAATAATATAATCATGAGGGTGATGACTTCCATCTTAATTTAAAAAATAAAAATCACTCAAAAAATCTAATACCTAGAAATTCAAAGACATAAAAACATGATTCTTAGCCGGAATAAACTGTTTCTGTCTCTATATGGAGTCTAATTCAAGATCATTTATTGTCAGATGAACAGATAGTGCTCTGTTCAAAGTACAGTTTTCTGGTAAGGTGGCATATTTCTTGAAATTATTATAGGAAAACAAATATTCTTGAGAAATGCACTGAGATTTAAGCCACATACAACTGAAGCAATTCTTTGTGAATGGAGGTTCTTATTTAAAGGGATTTCTAACTACACTTTTGGCAGTGTACCACTCTTTGAAAAGTCACGAGAGATAAACCACTGTAAGGAGGAATATATCCTGAACTACATATGAAAGAAAGGCCATGAAAAGACAAGGCAAAGCGGTGTATTACTAGAAAAGAAATGTCACCATGCTCAGATTTGCTACATGTGGAATTGATTTCCTCAGACCTTGGAAGTCTCGAACTGCATGCCAAATTTCAATCATATATTATAGAAAAGACTGTCAATCAAAGTGACAGGTACAACCCCTGAGGAAAGCTGAAATTGCAACCAGAACTTCTATGTAAAAGCACAGATATATCTTAATTGAGAAAGAGAGAGAGAGAGAGAGAGAGAGAGAGAGAGAGAGAGAGACAAAGAGAGACAGACAGAGACAGACAGAGATAGAGACAGAGACATAGGCAGAGACACAGACAGAGACTTAGACAGATATACAGAGTCACAGACAGATATAGATTTCCTAAAAGATGAGGAGGCTGTATATGTCATAAGGAATATATGTAATAATGTGATCGTTCTGTGTCCAAAAGCACAAAATTCCCTGACCCAAGCATGTGGGCCTTAATATCATATAGCACATTCTATGGTTGTATTCCAGGCTCATTGAGCAAGTGAATAGTCAAACATTGCCCTTGTTAGATCTGATACATGAAGAAAATGTATGGTTCACCAAACACAATTTTTGGATCCTTTCAACAATTCAGGTCATGATGTAAATTAATAAATTGGCTTTTGGAGTTTTATTCATTAATCTATTCAATTTAGTTGCTTCTGTGTAACTCCCTCCCTGAGGAAGATTTGTTCTTAGCCAGATGACAAATAACATTTTTAAGCCTGTCAGGCTAGTGTCAGACACCTGAGTAGGTGAATTCTCTATGGTAACCTCGCCTAAGTACATGATTTTCCATCCGGGAAATCAATGACTCGTCACTTTCTGTTCAATCTGTTCTTTTTCTTGTCTTCTGTCTTTATGGCTTTGACTAAGGGCATATCTCTACACATGCTTTGGAGTATACAGCTCGCAGATCAGCATGATGAGGCAGAACAAAGCACAGGTTATAGATATTGAAGTTTCCAAGGTGAGAGAGACGCTGAGACAGTCAACTGGTAAGTTCCAGCCAGTTACCACTAGCCACATGCTGACTCCTCAACATCATTATTACTAGTATTATTTTCTGACATGGAAAATATAGGAGAATTTGGAGTTTTCCCAGTGTTCAGCTACTTTACAGAAAGATACACATTTCTTTCATGAGTAACTGAGACCCTTACTAGGACCCTGAAATCATTTTGATCCAAGCAACATTACCACTTGCCAAAAGTTAGCCCTACCATTGGACTGAGCACAAGGTCATCAATGGAGGAGCTAGAGAAAGGACCCAAGGAGCTGAAGGAGCTTGCAACCCCACAGGAGAAACAACAATATGAACCAACCAGTAACCCCAGAGCTCCCAGGGACTAAACTACCAACCAAAAGGAACACATGGAGAGACCCATGGCTCCAGCTGCATATGTAGCAGAGGATGGCCTTGTTGGGAATCAGTGAGAGGGGAGGTCCTTGGTCCTGAGAAGGCTCCATGCCCCATACCAGGACAGGAAAGCAGGAGTGGGTTGGTTGGTGAGCAGGGGGAGGGGGAATGGGGTAGGGTGTTTTCGGAGGGGAACCAGGAAAGGTATAACAATTGAAATGTAAATAAAGAAAATATCTAATAAAAAAAGTTTTAAAAACTTAGCCCTAATACTCATCCTTGGGAGATAAATCATAGCATGATCTCACACATCTTTCTCTCCATTTTTTCCCCTCAGACTAAGTTGACCTTTAGCCACCCATCTGATTTGAGAAGATTTTATTACTAAAAAATCAACTTTGATTTTTATGAGACAGCTTTGTTAAATAAATAGTTTGTGTTACCTCAGCAACCACTTTCCAGACATTCACAAAGGAACTATTCTTGTGGCTAAAGAGCCCATACCCAAGTCTTCTGTGCAAACTACATGTAGCCATTTGGAACTATATCAAAGTAGTTTATTACTGTCTGATATTAGCCCTAACAAGAGGATAACATGTCCCATGCAAAAATTCAAGTCTGAATGTTTTCAAAGTTCATTTTTATAAAGTATTAGTCAACTACACCTGGGGAAATTGACATACACATTTCTATCCATCTCAGAATCTTGACTATATCACACTTAATGCATTTGAAAATATACAAATTTTCATAACAATTCATGTCAAGATGTATAAAAGTCTGAGATTTTACTACCTTTACCTTCAAGATAACAAGTTCAACTGACAGCAGTTTACACACTGGCAAAAGACAGGAAACCCATGGGTCAAAGACAAAGACTGTCCTGTTCAAGGCACCACACAGAACTTGAGCCAACCATTCACATCAGTTCTCCTTGTCTCACAGTTTCAAAGACTGTGTGCAACAAATGTGCATTACACAAAGGACTTGAGAGACACTAAAGTCAGAAACCCTTCACCCATCTTTTCCAATAACCTAGAAACAAACTTATTTTTTGCCTTAGAGTAAAGGGAGGTGGTGTTCTTTCATGCTTTCTGCAGTCAAATATTTTGCTATAGAGAGACAACTATATCTGTATCTTTGCAAGCTGTTTAGTCCATTAATATCTTTAAAAAGAACTTGAATGTAACAATGAGCTACCAGGCCAGGCTTGGTGGTATACTCCTTTAATCCCAGCACTTGAGAGATAGAGATAGATTTCCAGCCCTGTCTGGCCTGAATCCGAGGACAGGTAGAGTTATATAGAGAAAGCTCTGTCTCAAAAGTAAATAAATTAATGATAATAATAACAAGCTACTTGTTCCTATCCTCTCAAATGCAACAAAAAAGCAAGGGATATGTGCAGAACTGAATGCTAACAAGTGACAATGGGTCAGACCCAGGCTGCAGAATAGGCTCTGTGAAAAAAGAGAAAGATCAGATTGAAACGATGTCTACTTTGCCACTTGATCTTTTGCCACCTTTCCCTATAATCAAGGCAAAGATGATGAAGAGTATTAAGGAAATTTAATTCAAAAGCAATGCATTTTATACCCAAAATAGAGCATTGAGTACCTTTGCAGTGAATTTTGGTTAAAGGATGTTCAAGTCTTCTGTGCTGCTACATGCTTTAAGGGGTCAACTCTTGATTTTTATGCTGCAAATACTGTTCCTCAGAGAGCAACCAAGACATCAGCATTTGAAAGTAGTTCTGGAGAGAAGTCCTTTCAGGCAGAGCAGGCAATGAAATACATATTTATAACCAATTCTGGCACTCAAAGAAACAATCAACTTCAGAAGAGAGTTCCTGGTGAATTCTTTCTTTTCCTTGATATATTTTTACATTTACATTTGCATTGTGGATTTACAATGTGTATTTACATTTTACATTGCTTCTCTTTTTCTTTTCTCACTCTTCATCTTACCCAGGGTTCATCTCCCTATGTGCTGGCAGTACTATATAACTGATGTGGTTTGAAAGTACTTCATATATAGTAACTCATTTACTACACCTCAAGGAGTCTCATGTACCATCTTTACCTTACAAAAAAGGAATATTGAGACATTGGACATTATATACTTTGTAATCAAAACTTGAATTACAAGAATGCTTTGAATCAAGAAGATGAATCCAGAAGTTCATGTTTCTCATCCTTTCTTATGACTGATCTATGCTAACACCATGTTTTGTGACTTCTGTATCTCCTCACATGATACCACAATGATATTAGAAACACAGAGATGCCCTTATGGGACTATGGAATTTTTTTGGATCAGTGTTTGTTTCTTAAAGTTGAGACAGCTATACACTGATCTTCATGTCTCCTTGCATGAAAATCTTTCCAAGTCATCTAACAAAGAGCCAATCCATACTGAATATCAATATCCCATTGACAGTGTAACGGTGAGTTAGATGTCCATTCTTCTACTCGCAGTTTTTCATTTCATTCCAGTTTGTTCCCACTACAAATATTTCAGTAAGAAATGTATTATATGTAAAGGAGATGCTGACATGATTGTCTGCTATGGATTCGGTTCCAGGAACAATTCCGAAAAACAGGTAAGGGTCCCTATGTATTTTATTCAGCTCCAGAAGGCACTGTGTACCATATTTCACTAGCAGGCTGTAAGACTATCCATTGTCCTGTCTCCATTGCCCTGTTGGTGGTATCAATGTAATAGGCAGAAAGAAATATCTCACCATTACTTAACTTCAAATTCCCACTATAGATATTTTGAAGACATTATTATTAGTCAATATCAATTACCAAATCAATATTTTTGTATATTGGAATAACACTTTTATGACTGATATTGAGGCTTCTGCTTCTTATTTAAAGATCTCATTCTCATTACAGATATCGGCCGCTCTTTCTGTCATTTTCGTTACAGTATTTTTTTTAAATTTAGCCTTCTATTAAATTTGTTGACATTTATGTAAAAAAGTTTTAACTTGTAACTGTATTGATATTTTTCTCCTTTGTTCTATAAACTCTGGATCTCTAGCTATAAATTTTTCATGGGCTAACTTTTATCTGAAGGAATTTACATTTGCTTTTAAAACTTTTTTCCTGGCTCCAGCTGCATATGTAGCAGAGGATGACATTGTTGGACATCAATGGGAGGAGAGGCCCTTGGTTCTAAGAAGGCTCGATGCCCAAGTATAGGGGAATGCCAGGACAGGGAAGCAGGAGTGGGTGGATTGGTGAGCAGGGGGAGGGAGGATGGGATAGGGGGTTTTCAGAGGGGAAACCAGGAAAGGGGATAACATTTGAAATGTAAATAAAGATATATCTAATAAAAAACATTTATATAAAAAAAAACCCGAAAGTCCCATAAGCCCCCTTCCTTTCGGGGAGGGAGGAAACGGGAAAGGGGAAGTGATTTGGAATGTAAATTAAAAAAATAAAATTAAATTAAATTAAAAAAAAACCCATTTTCTCCAGTGTTGTGATCAAACCCAGAGCCTCATGCACTCTCAGAAGCATTCTACATGAATAAAATACATACCAGACGCTTCCAGGTTTTTGTTGGTGGTGGTATACTTTTTTCCTTTGATTGGGCTTTTCTTGAAATAGGCTGCCTCTATTTACTCTTTAAGGGATGAAATCGGTTTCAACAGTATATACAGCAGAATTTTCTTCTGTGGTAGGTTTCTTCTCACCTGATTTCTTTTCATCTGCTGTTTTTCTTGTAGCAACAGACTCCCTGCACCCTGCCCTTCTGCCCAACAGGTTTCTTCAGTTTCTTGAAATCGCAGGCTTCCTTTATTGTTTGCTCTCTGCTTGCCTCTTGCCAGCAGTCACCTTCTCTGCCTCCCCCTGATCTGCTTTGTTAGTTGCTGCTCCTGTGCCTACTTTCCTTATCTATGTAGTTTCTGGCAGGGAAAAGAATGGTGTTACTGTGCACACATAGACTGTGTAGCAGGTCAGCTTCTACATGATTCTCAGCTTCTACATGATTCTCAGCTTCTACATGATTCTCAGCTTCTTCAGTGAATCCTTTGGCATTCTGATGAATTTTCTTGCATGGTGCTCAGAGGGCTCTTTGGATATCTTGACTTTTCAAGATTCAGCTAAGATCAGGCTTCATCATTTTGTACATTGGAAGGTTATGGTTACTCTTGTGGGAAGCATCGTTACACCAAGAGCCACCAATTCATCCTAACTTCTGGAAGGCACTTTCAGTCTAAATGCAGAAATGCCCCTCATGTCCACCAAAAGCAAGTTCCTGTCATGCAGAGTAATATGAAATGTGATGGTTTGAATGAGAGCACCCCCATATGCTCTTATATTTGAGTACTTGTCACCATGGAATGGCTTTGAAAGGATTAGAAAATGTGACCGAGGGTGACACACTTCAAAAGCCCATGTCAAGTCCAGAGTATCTCTCAGCCAAGGGATCGGGATGTAGCTCTCCGCTACATCTCCAACACCATGTCTGGCTGCATACCACCATGTTTTCTGCTGTGATCATAATGTACAAAATCTCTGAAATTATAAGAAAGCCCCAATTGAATGTTTTTGTTAATAAGAGTTTAAATGGTCATGGTGTCTCTTCATAGCAATGGAACATTGACTAACACACCAGGGATGTTTCTGAAGGCCTTGATACTATGGCTTCACTGTGGGTAACATGGCCTCTCTTCTGCTGTTTACAGCATCAGTTTCTCATTTTGCCCAAACTGGCTCTCATTTGCAGAGACACATAGATCTTTTTGAAGTCATCCCAGGTCTTGCATTTCTTAAGCAATAGAACAGTCTACTTGGTCTTCTCACAACCTTCAACCATCTCTCTAATCCCAAAAGGCAGTTCAGAGAACATCCGCAATGTGTGAAACTTTTAGGCACCACCAAAGCTTAGAAGCCTGAGAAAGCTGAGGCAAAGGAAAGGGTATATTCCTACTGGGTTGCATTAATTCTATCAACAAATGGCAAACTTTGATTGGTAAAACCTTGAGGCATCTCTAACACATATTTCCAGGACACACAGAAGAGTAGGTCCCACCACCTAGAACTCTTAAAACTGGATCCAGAGCTCTGCCCATACACCATGACTCATCACTGGTCTGATGACCTACTAATTCACTGATAGCATAGGACTGTCTCTTGGTTTGCCCAAGTTGTTGTGAACAAAGCTCACAATATCTGGCCTTGAACACAACTAGCAAAGTGACATTTGTTTTGCTAGACAACTCCTTCCCAGAGTACACTGATAGGAGAGGAACATACATTCATGTTTTTAATGTTTAAATTTGCATTTTAAACTACCCTGAAGCTTTTTTCTTTATCGATTTTTTTTTCTATATTCAGCTTTTCCTGATCCACAATTCCTCCCAGGCTCCACAATTTCCCTCCCCATCCAACCTCCGTCCCTGTCTTTCTCTTAAAAAAATAAAAAATAAAAAAATAAAAACAAGCAAGCAAACAAACAAATGAAACTATTCTGCAACTACCAAAGGAGAAAGGCTACAAACCCTTCCATCTACAAGAAAAACCTTCCTACAAGATGTGCTACAATGATAGTGACATGAAAACAACCAGGAGTAACCAACCAATAGCTGACTGGATTTAAGGTCCATTCCATGAAATGAAATAACCAGCACTGCTCATGTGTCCAAAAACTTGAGACCAAGTAGTTCTGAGACCAGACGGGCCAGGGATCTAAGGAAGGTTGAGAAAAGATTGTAAAAGAATGAAGGACATCGAGGAAACAAAGCTGTCTACACATGCAATTAAAACGTATATGGGCTCACCTAGAGACAGCAACCACATGCCCAGGGCCTGGATGGGTCTGTGCCTAAAAGGAGCCCAACCCTGAGAAGAGAAGTGGGCAGAAACCTCCATCCCTAACCCAGAAGCTATCTCACAGATGAAAAATTACTTCTTTCCAGCAGAGTCTCACTGGGTATACAAGCCACTCTTGATGGCAGGCCTCAGACCCAGCAGTGCATGGCCATCACAAAGTAAACTGAATGGCATCTTTGGAGATTCTCTCATAATGTTTTGTCAGGACTTTTTTTAGTAAGACTTACAGGTCCTTATCATATATATTATGCATTTTTGTGGATACCAGTGTGTGTAAACGTGTGTCCCTCTGTCTGTCGGGGTTTCTATAAATATGTATGTCCCTCCATCCATTTGCTTTTTCTGTGCTATTCCAATTTTCTTGGTTTTGTTTTATCTTATTTTATTTTAGATGCCTGTTGTTTTTTTAATCTAAGAAAAGGCAGAAAGTATGTGAATTCAGATAGAAGGGAAAGTGGGGAGGATCTTGGAGGAATTGGGTGAGGGGAAATAATAAAATGAATACACCATGTTGAAAAAAATCTATTTTTCATATACAAAAAATAGAAATGGTAAAACAGAATATTTGATATGATGAAAACCTCTAAACTGATTTTTTCCACATGGATGGCGATTGTGTTAGAATACTTTGCTTAGAAAAGTACTGTTTCTTTATTAAATCATGCATTAAACTCCTGTAGTTACAATTTTAAGGCATTCATTTGTGGGAAACATTGTACCTCATTGGTCTATTTTTATCTGCTTATACTAAATGCTGCAGTGATTAACAATTGTCAAAAGTCCACATGAGAAGGGAAAACAAATGTGTGGTCATTTGTTTGAATTAATGAAAATAAAAAAGCGGAAGAAAAGAAAAAAGAGTGGTAAAAATAATACAAAAATCAAATAGACTATATCTGAAAATGAGAAATATACATGATGTTGTATAACTATTTCCTGTCTTTCAAATTTTTCTGCTGTTCATCAAATCACCTTCAGAGGAGCTCTATATTTTATAATATCAATTATCAATAAAAGCAATGTTTTCAAAAGAACATGGTTTTCCTGATATATTGATTACTTTTACATAAATTTGATAAAATTATATAAAATTATATTTGATACATGTACCATGATTAATTTTATATATATCAAGAAATATATTATAAAATTTATATTTCTTTTTTTATTCACTTAACAACCCATTGCCCCCTCCAATCACTCCCCTCCCACAATCCTTCTTCCCATAGCCCTTCTCCTCTCCTCTGAGGAGGTGGGGACCCCTCTAGGTATCCCTAAACCTGGCATATCAAATCTCTGCAGGGCTAGGCACAACCTCTCTCCCTGAGGCAAGGCAAGGGCTGCCCAGGTATAAAAGCATATCCCACAGACAGTCATCAGCTTTTTAGACAGCCTGAACTCAAGTTGTTCAGGACCCACCTGAAGACCAAGCTGTACATCTGCTACATATGTGCATGTGCGGGGAGGTCTAGGATCAGCCTGTGTATCCTTTTTTGGTTGATCTTTCAGTCTCTGAGAGCCCCAAGAGTCCACATTACTTGACTTTGTTGGTCTTCCTGTAAAATTCCAATTCCCTTTGGGCCCACAATCCTTCCACTGATTCTTCCATAAGAGTCCTGAAGCTCCATCCACTGTTTGACTATGGGTATCTGCATTTTTCTGAGTCATTTGGTGGGTGGAACCTCTCAGAGGACAGTCAAGCTAGACTCCTGTCTGCAAGCATAACAGAGTAACAGTGTCAGGGATTGGTACTTGCCCATGAGATGGGTCTCAAGTTGGGCTGGTTATTGGTTGGCCATTCCCTCAGTCTCTGCTCCATCCCCCCTGCCTACATTTCTTATATACAAGATAAATTTTGGTAGGTTGATGTCCCTATCACTCCACTGGGGATACTGCCTGGTTAGAGGAGGTAGCCTCTTCAGACTTCGTATCCCTCAATGCTGTGTGTCACAGCTAAGGTCACTCCCATAGATTCTTAAGTGCCTCCCTTATCCCAGGTCTCTGTCACATCATAGAGATAACCCTCATCACCCCCCATCAGTTTCAGATTTCCATTCATTCTCCTGGCTATCTGATACACACACACACCCACACACACACACACACATGCACACACACATAATTTTGTATAAATTTTGTGAGGGAGATCAGATAGAAATATACCAAGCATCTCATATATAAATACACAGATGGTGGTTGTGGAAAAAGATTCAGTCTCTCTGTAGAGCACTCTTTCTAAAATTGGAGACACTAAAGCAATGCCATTGATTTTATCATATGTTCTAAAGTTTTTGCAGTTAACAGTGCTATCTGAGTAAAATTTCTAAGTAGCTATCAACCAAGTATTAATGTTATCTAACCTGGGGAATACAGTGGATATAAAGAAAATAAATGGCAAATGCTCATGTTACCATTTGTCCTTCAAGCAGCTATAAGAGAGGCAGAAGTGAGTTCCAATCACTCACTCTTGCTGCATTTGGTAGCTGCAGGGTTACCTACACTCTGCTCATTTTGGGGAATGAGTAAAATTCTGTTGTGAATGAATATTTTTTCCCTTGTAGATTTGGGCTTGTCTTCCTATGACCATAATTACTATTTTAGCAATGCTATATTGGGTACAGCACATTATTTTTTATTGGCTATTTTCTTTACTTACATTTCAAGTGTTATCCCCTTTCTCAGTTTCCCCTCTGGAAACCCCCTATCCCATCCTCCCTCCCACTGTTTCTATGAGGGTGCTCCCCACTCATCCACTCTTGCCTCCCTGCTTTGGCATTCCCCTACACTGGGGCATCGAGCCTTCACAGGACCAAGAGCCTATCCTCCCATTGATGCCCAACAAGGCCATCCTCTGCTACATATGGAGCTGGAGCCATGGGTTCCTCCATGTGTACTCTTTGGTCGGTGATTTAGTCCCTGGAAGCTCTGGGGAGTCTGGTTGGTTGATACTGTATTATTTAAAGTGAAGTTACGGAAAAACATTGAAATGTATAACTACACTGTTCAGGTACATTTAATTCACGTGTGTTCACTATATAGCATATTGGCAGTATATTCCACGAACATGTTTCTCACAGTAAATGCTAGGTCTAAAACATGGACAGCATTTAGTCAGGAAAATGGTTGTTTAGTAGTATGCAGAGATAACAAGCATCTGTATCATCCCTCAACATCTAATTCTGATTTTTTTTATTGGAGACTAAATTGCCTTACGCCCTCTTTACAGTAATTGCTGAGGCTGTCTTTTATGAGGCCATCATGAATAACATTGCAAGCTTTCAAGGGAATGTCATTTAAAAGACAGAAAATTAGATCCTGATATGTCTAATTAATTAAATTAAAATGAGTTTCAATTACTGAGTTCTTTAATATCCACCTTTGCCTAAGACTGTTCATAAAGTAATCAATAAAGAGTATGTGGGGCATTGTGCTATTAATATATACAAGGGTAATGATCAACATTATGTTCTTCTTAGTCTATCTTTAGTTTCAAAATAACATAATCAAAAGCATCTTCTTCATGCAGAGGAGATGTGGAACATCTATCACCCTAATGGTGTGAAAACATAATGATGCTTTCCTACAAAGGAAAACCTCTCTTCTTTGATGTTTGAGCCTGGCTTCCATTTGCCACAGCCTCAGTAAGCTGAGAAGAAAACATACATTACCCACACTATCAAAGATGCCACGATTTGCTGCTAACAAGCATACACTTAATTGCAGAGTGTAAAATGATGTGTCTGCTTTTGATTTTTGTGGTGATGACTCTTTATTAGAACAGTATAGGCAGTGCTACCTAAAAACACCCTTAGAAGCAATACTCTATATTCTCATCAAAGAATCCATAAAAACCAGGAAGCAGAATCCAGGATGATGCTCAATCTACACCATGAATCATTACATGCAGTCATGTTTGTGATTTTACCTTATTCTGGGGTGTCTCAGGTATCTCATTTATATTTTTATGTGGGTGGAATTGCAACTACTCTGAGAAGCAAAATGAAAATAAGATATAAGTGATTATAGACTAAGACATTCTAATTGATATTATACATTTCCATTCCAATCAGAAGCCAATACTTCAAATTAAAAGCTACTCTACAGAGATCCCTCTATCATATCACACACACACATACACACACACACACACACACACACACACACACCATTCAAACCTACAATGATCATAGCTTGAAAAATTATCTTGCAAGATAGCATTTTTTGCTAAATTAGCATGCAAAGTGCCTAATTCTGTTTTAGGTTAATAATAAATTTGTTATTAATTTTGATGATAAAAACAAATGTGAATCTTGGAGCTTTTACTCCTTAGAGAAATGGGACATAGAAGAAGAACCTAGCAAAAGAATGCACAATATCGAGTAAGAAGGGGAAGACTTAAAGATGGAAAGAGGACCAGATGTTAGCAGGGCAAGAATCACAACACAAGCTTTTGTACCTCTTGAAGTTCTCTAGGGTTACTCACTTAGGTAGCCTTTCTGCATCACCCAAAATAACAGTCCTAATCGACATATTTAACCTTCTAGTGCACATCAGAACTCTAGGTGTCTTTAAAGGAATTCTAGCTATAAAAGCCTATATTGTGTAGATTCTGGTCGGGGGTAGTGACAATAACAGAAAGAAATTCATCAGCTCTTTCAAGGTGGTGCCATACTGGATTGCCAAGAGATAAGATTGGCCCGATTGTATAAGTTTGTCTAATCTTGTTGAGTACTTCAAAATTTTGTCCGGATAAATAATGCCAAAATTTCTGTCCTGCTTTTCTCTCATGCAGACACAAAGCTTGCAGAATCATCTAAATTCCCTAAGGCTCTTCAAAATAATGCCAATCCATTAACTACAGTGTCTCTTATCCAAACTAAACAACCTAGCTCCAACATGATGCAAGTCTATTCCTCACGCTTTCTGAGATACCTAAATACTCTTCAAACATACATGGGATACAATTATGGTGTGTATAGCTAGGTAGAATTTGAGTGGCCAAATTAGAAGACATAGCTATATTTTATATGGATGTCATCATATACCCATAGAAATATGATAAAAAGACATACAGTGAAGACATGTAGATTTCTAGCAAGTGCTTGCTAGTCTCAAGCAGTATTAGTAATGATGACTTAACTACCTAGTATTTAATAAAACCAAAGATCAAAAACATGAGGTGTATGCACTTGGATATATAGCATAGTGGTGAGGCAATATCTGCATATCTACATAGCCTGATGTATTTGAGAACTACTTGAAGCATTCACATATTTTGACAAAAATTCATAGTATGAATAATATATAAAACATGGTAGCATAGGTTGATCTAAATGTCTTAAACAAGTGAACAACAAGAAGACTTAAAAGTAAGGAGAGAATTGTTAAAGGGATTCTAAAGTCTCTATAATTCATTGGTTTTAGTCAATAAAGAAAATGCTCCATGTATCAGAATGAAAGGACTTTTTGAAATATAAAAGATGAGTAAATACTTAAAAAATTGCCTTGGTCCAGCAGGAAAGAGCATCTCCTAAAGGAGACCAACATAAATGCATTTAGTTGAAGTCTGTGAAACCTCAAAAGTATCAAAGATTAGAATAAAATGGCAGGCATGACTACCTGTATTACTGGGTATGATAATTGAATTCTGAGAATTTTCTGACTAGTGGATATTTATATGAAATATGTCATGCTTATGGAACTATGTTTATGTCAGATATTCCCTTCTGTGAAGTAAATGCACTAATCTAACTTCCAGCTCCTAATTTTGAAACACTAAATTCTCATACTAACACCTAATTTGAGGGAAAATATAAAAGAATCACTGTTCATACATTAAAAGTACTTCAGGAGTTTGATTTAATTCTTGACTCACTTAACAAATGATGTCCCCCAAAGTCAAAATAATAGGATTCTATAATTGTTTAAGTTAAATATATAAATCAGCTTCACCTTGTCAATAATACTGAATTTTGTTCTGTATCCAAAAGGAACACCACAATATAAGAAAAGAACATTCAAAGAAAAATAATGGCTACTAGATAGTACTGGTAGAAGTCTATAGATAGAATATCTTATAAAAAAGTACAAAATACAGAGATGTAAGATAAAATTTAAAAGGACAATTCTTTATTGGTTATGACAAGGGAAGTTTCAAGGTATCAACGAAGCTGAAGAGAATTTATGAGAACAATGATATTTTAAAACTTCCATCTGTAGGATCTTTTAGTGTATAGCTCAGATTTAGAATGCTTGTATAACATGCACAGGAACCTGTGTTTGATCCTCAGCACACATGAACTGAATACAGTGGCACATGTCTGTGATCCCAGCACTTATTAAAACCATCCAGAACTACATGACATGTACATGAGAGTTTTTCTTAAAACAAAACAAAACATGAGAAAATGAAGAAAATAAAACAAATCTTCAGAAATATGCAATCAACAAAACCTTTTGAGGCTATTTCATATTTCTCTTCTATTAGATTCAGTGTATCTGGTTTTATGTAGATGTCTTTGATTCACCTGGATTTGAGCCTTGTACAAGGAGATAAATTTGAACTAGTTTGCATTCTTCTACATACAGACCTCCACTTAGACCAGCAACATTTGTTGAAGATGCTTTCTTTTTTTCCACTATATGGTTGTGGCTTGTCAAAGATCAAGTGTCCATAGGTATGTGGGTATGTTTCTGGGTCTTCAATTCTATTCCACTGATGGACTTCTCTGTCTCTGTACCAATACCATGTGGGTTTTATCACAATTTCTCTGTAGTACAGCTTGCGGTCAGCGATGGTGATTCTCCCAGTTCTTTTATTGTTAAGAACTTGAAAATATCATCCTTAGTGAGGTAACCCAATCACAAAAGAACACACATGGTATACAGTCATTGATAAGGGGATATTAACCCAGAATCTCGGAATACCCTAGACACCATTCGCATATCAATAGATTTCCAAGAAGATGGAAGGAGAAACCCCAGTCCTGGAAAGACTGGATGTAGGGGAATGCCAGGACAGAGAAGTGAGAGGGGGTTGAATGGGGAAAAGAGGGAGGGAAGGGGGCTTATGGGACTTTCGGGGAGGGAGGAAACGGGAAAGGGGAAATGATTTGGAATGTAAATAAAAAAACTTAGAAAATAAAAAAAAAAGAATTGTTTTGACTATTATAAAACACCAATGGTTCAGGCTGTAAGATCAGCAATTGACAAATGGGACCTCATGAAACTGAAAAGTAAAAAGCAAAAGACACAGTCAATAGGACAAATCAGCAACCTACAAGTTTAGAAAAGATCTTCACTAACCCTAAATCTGATAGATGGCTAATATCTAAAATATATAAAGAACTCAAGAAGTTAGACCCCCCAAAAAACAACAAATAACCCAATTAAAATTAGGGTATAGAGCTAAACAGAGAATTCTTTTTTTTCTTTTTTTTATTATTTTCTATATTTTTTTATTTACATTCGAAATGATTTCCCCCTTTCCCGTTTCCTCCCTCCCCAAAAATCCCATAAGCCCCCTTCCCTCCCTCTGTTCCCCATTCAACCCTCTCTCACTTCTTTGTCCTGGTATTCCCCTACATCCAGTCTTTCCAGGACCAGGGGTCTCTCCTTCCATCTTCTTGGAAATCTATTGATATGTGAACTGAGTCTTGGGTATTCCGAGATTCTGGGTTAATATCCCCTTATCAGTGACTGAATACCATTTGTGTTCTTTTGTGATTGGGTTACCTCATTAAGTATGATATTTTCCAGTTCTGACATTTGCCTAGGAATTTCGTGAATTCATTGTTTTTAATTGCATAGTAGTATTCCATTGTGTAAATATACCACATCTTCTGAATCCATTCCTCCGTTGAGGGACATCTGGGTTTTTTCCAGCTTCTGGCTATTATAAATAAGGCTACTATGAACATAGTGGAGCATGTGTCCTTATTGCATGCAGGGGAAGCCTCTGGGTATATGCCCAGGAGTGGTATAGCAGGATCCTCTGGGAGTGTCATGACCAATTTTCTGAGGAATCGCCAGGCAATTCTTAACAGAGGAATCTCAAATGACCAAGAAGCTTTTAAAGAAATGTTCAACATCCTTAATCGTCAGGGAAATGTCAGTTAAAATGGCTCTGAGATTCCACCTTATATCAATCAGCATGGTTAAAATCAAAAATTCAAGCCACAGAATATACTGGGAAGGATGTAGAGAAAGAAGAACACTCCTCCATTGCTAGTAGGATTCCAAGGTGGTACAGACACTCTGGAAATCAGTCTGGAGGTTCCTCTGAATACTGGGAATAGCTCTACCTAAAGACCCAGCTATACCATTATTGGGCATATACCCATTCCACTATGTTCATAAAAAGCTTATTTGTAATAGCCAGAAGCAGGAAAAAACACAGATGTCACTCAACCAAAGAATGGATACAGAAAGTGTGGTTCATTTACACAATAGAATACTGTTCAGCTACTAAAAGTGAGGACAATACTAGTTTTGCAGGCAAATGGGTAGAACTAGAAAATATTATCCTGAATGAGGTAAACCAAACTCAGAAGTACATGCATGGTATGTACTCACTGATAAGTGAATATTAGCCAAAAAGTTCAGAATACCCATGATACAACTCACGGATCATAGGAAGATTATCAAGAAGGAGGGTTCATTCAGGTGTCGATACCTGAAACTGACTTAGAAGGGGAACAAATAATCATGTTAGGCAGAAGGAGAGAGGAAACTGGGTGGGAGAAAGGAGGAGGAAGGGAAATGAAGGTACAGGATCAGGTATGGGGAGAGGCAAGAGGGATGCCAAGACAGCCTGGAGAACAAATCTAAATATGCATCAGTAGGGGTTAAGGGGCAAGGAAACCTCTAGAAAGTCCCAGAGACCTGGGATGTGAGAGGCTACCAGGACTCAATTGAGATGACATTAGTCAAAATCCCCAACAGTGGGGAGATGGAACCAGAAGAGACCACTTCCAATATATAGACATGGCCGCCAGTTGAGGCAGGAGACTACACATCCATCTTCAAAATTTTTAACACAAAATTGTTCCTATCTAAAGAAAATGCAGGGACAAAAAAGGAGCAGAGACTAAAAGAAAGGACACCCAGTGGCAGGCCCAACTTTTGATTCATCCCATGCATGCACACCAAATCCTGACTCTGTTACTGAGGCCATATTGTGCATGCAGATAGGAGCTGGGCATAGCTGTTCTCAGAGAGACTCTACAAGCAACCAACTGAGACAAATGCAGATATTTGCAGCCAACCATTGGATTGAGGTCTGGGACCAATATAGAAGAGTTAGAAGAAGGACTGTAGGAACTGAAGGGGATTGAAACCCCATAGGAAGAACAAGAGTATCAACTAACCCAGACCCATCAGAGCTGCCAGAGTCTAAGCCAAAAAACAAAGAGCATACATGGGCTGGTTCATGGCCCTCGGCACATGTGTAGGAGAGGACTGCCTTATATGACCTCAGTGGGAAGAGGGATGCTGGTGGGGGTAAAGTGGAGATGGGTGAGCTGGTAGGGGAGTACTCTCTCAGAGGTGGGGGTAGGGTATAAAGAAATAGAGGAAGGGGGTAACTTTTGGAATGTAAAATCTATTTTTTTAACAAAAACCCTTTCATAGAGGAACACTCCTCCATTGCTAGTGAGATTGCCTACTGGTACTACTTTTCTGGTTCCTCAGAAAATCAAAAATAGATCTACCTGAAGACCCAGCAATATCACTCTTGGGACTATATCCAAAAGATGCCTCACCATGCCACAGGGGCATGTGTTTCACTATGTTCATAGCAGCCTTATTTGTGATAGCCAGAAGCTGGAAACAACCTAGATGTCCCAGGACAGAAGAATGAATACAGAAAATGTATCCATTTACATAATAGAAAACTACTCAGCTATTAAGAATGAGGACATCCTGAGTTTTGCAGGCAAATGGATGGAACTAGAAAATATCATCCTGAGTGAGGCAACTCAGATGCAAAAGGACATGGATGGTATGTACTCATTAATAAGTGGATGTTAGCCAAAAAATAAAAAATAAAAAAGTACAGAATACCTAAGATACAGTCCACAGAACTCAAAAAGGTCAACAAGCTCAAGTGCCCTAGTGAAGAAGCCTCAGTCCTACTTGGGAGGGAGAACAAAGCAATCACAATTGTAGAGGGAGGGAGGGAGGGACCTGGGAGGGAAAGTGTATGGAGGCAGGGGTTGGGGAGAGGGGAACCTGTTCTAGAAAATGACTGAAGCCCTGAGGGCCAACAGAAAGAATGGAAACAGGCACTCAGGAGGTAGGAGGTTGGGGGGGGTCCTCTAGAATGCACCAGAGACCTGGGAGGTGAGAAACTCACAGGACTCAAAGGACCTTAGATGAAATGCCCAACAGTAGAGAGAGGAAACTGTAGAGCCCACCTCCAGCAGGAAGACTGGGCATCAAATGAGGGAGGAGATTGCCATCCCACAGCTCTGACTCACACGTTTTCCTGTCTGAAAGAACTTCAGGGATGGAAATGGAGAGGAGCCTGAAGAAAAGAAGGTCCAAAGACAGGCCCAAAGTGTGATCCAGCTTAATGGGAGGCCCCAAGGCCTGACATTATTACTGAGGCTATGGAGTGCCCTCCAAAAGATCCAACAAGCAGCTGAGTCAGATGCAGATATTGCACCCAACCAATAGTCGGAAGCTGCTGACCCCTGTGGTTGAATTAGGGAAAAGCTAGAAGAAGCTGAGGAAGAGAGCAACCTTGTAAGAGGACTTCAGACACTGGACCATCAAACTGGCAGCATACACCAACTGATATGAGGCCCCCTACACATATACAACAGAGGACTGCCAGGTCTGGGTTCAATCAGAGAAGAGGCACTTAACCCTCAAGAGACTGGAGACCTTAGAGAGTTTAGAGGTCTGGTGGGGTGGGGGATGAGGGGATTGGGACATCCCCATGGAGAAAGCAGGGTGGAGAGGAGGTGTGGGATGGGGAACAGTCAGAGTGTGGACCAGGAGGGGAATAAAATCTGGAGTGTTAAAAAAAAAACTTTCATTTTTCAACATATTGAGAGAAAATTAATTCACACACCCCATGAAGAGCTTAAGAGTTTACTGACAAACATAAAGAAAAACATGTAGGAAACCAAAATAAGCATTAACTACAGAAAAAAATGAGAGAAGGAGCATCAAAGGGAAAAGTACCTACATATTATGTGAGTCAGCCACAGAGATGGAAGATGTGATTATACATGTAAGCCAGAAGAGTCAATCTGAACAAAACAAACATATAACTATACTAGAAAGACATGGGTTGAGGTCAGTGCTGTGCTCTGAAACAAGATGAATCTTCATTTTTCAAAGTTATGATTACCTAGTAATGAGACAGGAAACATCAAAATAGCTCAATGTTGAAATGATTTGCCTAACTACATAAGAGTGGAGGAGTATATTAGGCAGAGATGCACAACAATCATCAAGAGTGACAACTATTTCCATATTCAACTTTTATGAATATAAGAATGTGAAGACTAAGAGGGTGACTCAGTGATGAGGTTCTTGTCACCAGCACATGCATAATAGGCCGGGGACATGCACTGAAGAGGGTAAGGCAGGAAGATCTCAATGGCTTGCTTGCCAATCATTCTGGTAAATCAGTGATCCCAGGTCTAGTAAGAAACCCTGTTTCAAAAATAAAGTAAAATAAGATAGATGGTGATAGAGGAAGATACCCAATGGCAAATTGTAGCTTCAAAATATGAACACACCACAGAGAGAGAGAGAGAGAGAGAGAGAGAGAGAGAGAGAGAGAGAGAGAGAGAGAGAGAGAGAGAAGCACATTGTCCTGTTGATCAACTCAAACACAAAATTCTTGATAAAATCAATTCTAATTTCATCCTATTCTTTTTAACTCAAGATAGAAGGCTTAGTTTAACAAATGGAAAACTTTGATCTGTTCTTTTTTAAAGTTTTTACATGTCAAATGTTGCCCCTCTCCAGGTACTCAGGATTTTCCCCTTATTCCTGTAACTTTTTTCTAAGCTTTAAGCTGGATTTTTAATTTTTTATTAAAATGCATTCTAATTGACACATGAAACATGAAAATTGTACATAATTAGAGCACCATGATTTCCATTTTTTGTTTTTTTGTTTTTTGTTTTTTTGTTTGTTTTTATTTTTGTCTTATGAATCAAGTCTCTGCAGGATTAGGCACATCCTCTCCCATTGAAGCCAGACAAGGCATATCCTCTTTGGTTGGGGGCTCAGTCTCAGGCAGTTCCCAGCAGTCCAGGTTAGTTGGCACTTTTGGTTCTTCCTGTGAGGATGCCATAATCTTCAAGGCCTTTGATCTTTCCCCTAATTCTTCAATAGAGGTCCTCTAACTCTGTCCAATGTTTGTAATCTGTTCTTTTGAATGGAATTGAGCATTATATTCTTAGCATTCTCAGTCCTAGTGCTGTACCTGGATTTATAAACATTGCAATGTTCAGAATCAGATGAAAGTGTAGCAAAATAAGCATTGAGTTAATGGCTTTCTTGTATCCTAATAGTCATTGAAAACATTTAAAATTATCTTATTAATTTTATATCTCTATTATTTTTGAAATTCCTTCATATTTTAACTGTATCCTTACTCTCCCAGAATGCCATAGTATTGTGAGCAGTTGTGATTTTTGAGAACTATGTAGTCAGTGAAATTGAAATACTAATTTGCAGTTTGACTCCAACTAATTTAACTGTCATATATTAAATATTTATGCCAGTTTTATTCAGTCCTTCTTTTCCTTTACCACTTTAACTATTTATTGAAACCCCCAAACTGTGAGATCTACTCAATAATTCCTGTGTCCTGATCAGTCACTTTTTTTTATTATTACTATGACAAAATATCTGAGAAAAGCAATTTGAGGACAGGAAGTCTTATTTGGGCTCCCTGCCCAAGAAGATGAACTCTTTCCTGACAGAAGAACATGAAGTATGAGGTCATATTACATCTGCAGTCGCAAAACAGAGGGCAAAAAAAAACTAGTCTTCCTCTGACTTTGTTTCCGTTTTGCTCAGTGAAGACTCCAATCTATAGATAGTGAAACCCACTTCCAGGGTGGCCTTTCTTCCTCAGTTAAACTCTCTGGAAATACCCTCAGCATACCCAGAGATATGCCATCTAGGAACACTCTAGTCATTTATAATAAATAATATTCAAAAACCAGAAACATGGGAGACCCAAACATCTTGAAAACAAGCATCACCCAAAAGCTCACAGTGTGCAGGATCAGTCCAGGTGTCCAGAAGGCAAACTTGTAATTTAGATCATTCAAGGGAAAAATCATAAAAATCTGATAATCTTACAGAGAAGTCTCAACTCTAAATAAATATCAGATTTGAAGTGAACTATAATTTATCATATATGTATTCAAATTCTTCCTTGTAAGGCTGACATGTTTTGACAGAACAAATTACAAAACTTGAAAAATGAATATAACAAACAAAAATTGGATAAAAATATGTTATTTTTCTTTCTGTTTGAAAACATAGCTAACACTTTATTAAACTGTGAACACCTAAAATAGCATGCCACTTATTATATGAAATATTTTGTTTATTAAAAGAATATTAAAATTAATATTGATAAGGCAAAAATTCTGCTATTTAAAAGTCCTGAATGTTTAAATTCTAATCAATGTCTTCTCCAAAACAAACATACAATATAGTTTACACCTCTGAGAGGCTGTTCTGGAAAATAGGTTAGTCTTATATGATATTCAGACTTTTGAAAGGATTTTCTTTCCCCTAAATAACACATTATTTGGTGTTATTTTCATTCTTTTTATGTGAAATTTGACCCAAATTTGCTTTCTTATTTGTATAAAATTCTTTTGATATCGCACTTGAAAGAAAAAAGATAATGACAGAGTAAAGTAGAATCTTTTTCTACTGTAAATAAGCTACAGACTGGCGTCTTTTGATTATGCCTTATGATGTGCAAATCTTGGTGATGTACTATTTTATTTAAATTACAGAATCCCAAATCTATGACAGATATTAAAATAATTATTCAGTTTGCAAACTGACTATTTAAGAAGATACATATCATTATTCTTAGATTAGTATAGATTCCTTTGAAGAATAATAGAAGAAAGATACTTATTTGCCAGGAATTGAGCAATTATGACTCTTAAAACAAGAAAGAGTAGATAATGACCCTCAGAAAGGGCGCCAGGGATGCTTAGGTCCTAAAATGTTGGAATACCATTACTGTTTCTCCTTGAGTGGTGTTTTTAAATGAAACATCTCTGTCTTGTTTGCTAAGATATCATACTGGTTGTGTGCCCTTTAAATTAATTTCACTAAAATCCATTTGCTTTAAAGCTAATTCAAGATCAGAAAATACATTCACAGGCAATACTATACAATAAACTAAGAGAAAATCAGATGCCTAGCTCACTAGTCATCAAATAAAATGTATAAAAAAAATCCCATTCATTGCAAAAGAATAATGCCCACATTTTACGTGTATTATTGAAAATCTCTCTTGAAGTATAAATTAATGAAAATGATAAATATATACTGAAATTCAAATGGTAAAATCCCCATGACTTGCCATCATAATTCTGTATTCTTAGAAATAAACACAAGACTATATACAATAAATCCTAAAAAAAATTTTCTTTAATGGTTCTGGTTACAAAATTACAGCTGAAAACCTGTAAAATTCCTCTGCTTAATAAATTATCAGAAAGAAAATATAAAAAGAAAAACTATTTGCAATATCAAAAGGCACAATATCTAAGTAAAACATTTAAATGTGAATAGATTGTGTAAAGTATTAAAAACATAAAATAAGCCAGGCAGTGGTGGTGCACACCTTTAATCCCAGCACTGGGGAAGCAAAGTCAGGCAGATTTCTGTGTTCGAGGCCAGCCTGATCTACATAGTTGCAGGACAGCCAGGGCTATACAGAGAAACCCTGTCTCAAAAATCCAGGAAAAGAAACCCATAAAATAATTTGGAATAATTTTTCTTTGTATAGTAAAAATTAAATTTTTCAGGCATAATGATATGATTACTTTGAGGGTTTTTAATTTTTTTCTTATTTATTCTTTTCTCAGACATATATCCCTACCACAGTTTCTCCTCCCTCCAGTCTTCACAATTACCCTCTGTCTTAGACAGGGTTTCTATTCCTGAACAAACATCATGACCAAGAAGCAAGCTGGAGAGGAAAGCGTTTATTCAGCTTACACTTCCACACTGCTGTTCATCACCAAAGGAAGTCAGGACTGGAACTCAAGCAGGTCAGGAAGCAGGAGCTGATGCAGAGGCCATGGAGGGATGTTACTTACTGGCTTGCTTCCTCTGGCTTGCTAGCCTGCTCTCTTATAGAACCCAAGACTACCAGCCCAGAGATGGTACCAGCCACAAGGGGCCTCCCCCCTGCCTTGATCACTAATTGAGAAAATGCCCCACAGCTGGACCTTATAGAGGCATTTCCCAACTGAAGCTCCTTTCTCTGTGATAAATCCAGCCTGTGTCAAATTGACACACAAAACCAGCCAGTAAAACTGACCCCTTGTCAACTTGACACACAAACACATCACTATTAAACCTCAATCCTTACTTTTTTATTCATCCCCAAGATCTTAATAACTTTAAAATCCCACAATCTTACATTTTAAAATTTCAAGCCTTCTAAAATGTCCAATAACTTTTAAAATTCAAAGTCTTTTTACAATTCAAAGTCTCCTGACTGTGGGTTCTCTTCCTTCAAGAGGGAAAAATATCAGGGCACAGTTACAATCAAAAGCAAAGTCAGACTCCAACCGTCTAATGTCTGGGATCCAACTCACAATCTTCTGGGCTCCTCCAAGGGTTTGGGTTACTTCTCTAGATCTGCCCTTTGTAGCACACACCTCCAACTGCCTGTACTCCACTGCTGCTGCTGTTCATGGTGGTCATCTCATGACACTGACATCTCCAAAATACTACTGTCTTCCACTGTAACTAGGCTTCATCAATAGCCTCTCATAGACATTCTTCATGGTGCCAAGCCTCAACTCCTTTACATGACCCCTTCAATCCTGGGCCATCAACTGCAACTGAGGCTGCACCTTCACCAATGACCTTCTGCAGCCTCTCACAGTGCCAAGCTCCAGCTGCTCTTCATGATCTCTTCATGCCTTCAAAACCAGTACCACCTGGGTGACTCTTACACAGTACCAAGGCATGCTGCAGTACAATGCAAAACCTTGGCTCTCTCTGGAACACAGCCTCTGTGGTCTCAGAAAACACTTTCCAGAAGATTTCACCTCAGTGATGCTGGTCTCTTCTTAATCACCACCAATTTCTTAGCTCCAGCTAACCAGCATCAATAGTCCCAGTAACACAAAGTTTTGCTTTAGTGGTTCTGGTATCTTGTTAATCACAGTTGATTCTTCCACCCCAGCTAACCAAAACCACAGAATCTTCACAAGGAAAACATGTCCCTGATAAGAGTCTTTAATCTTCCCTCTGAAATTTCACAAGCCAGTCACTGTTCTTAACATTATCTTCCAAGGTCCTACACAATATCCCACAGTGTTCTTAACACCAAATGGATCTTCTAGACCAGACTTCCAAAGTCCTCCCACAGTCCTCCACAAAACATGGTCAGATTGTCACAGGAACACCCCACTATGCTGGTACCAATTCACATCTCCCCTAGATCCACTGTTCCTCTGTTCCTCTGTTTCCCTTCATAAAAGAGCACTTCTTCCAGGAATATCTACTGAACATGGCATAACAAGATGCAATAAGGCTATATACAATCCCTCATAGCAAGGCTGTAAGGTGGAAAGGGTCTCAAGAGCAGAAAAAAAAAGTCAGAGTTACCCCGTTTCCACTACTCGGAGTCCTACAGAAACTCCAAGCTAACAGCCATAACAGTCGTATAGGCAGAGAACCAACTGCAGACTCATGCAGATTCCATGATTGTCACTTCAGTCTCTTGGAGGCACTATGAGGCCTGTTGATTGTGTGGATCATGTTCTCCTGGTGTCCTCCACCACTCTGGCTCCTACAATCCTTCCTCCCCCTCTTCTGCAAGGCGCCCAGAGCTCCACCTCTGCCTCTGTTCCCTTCAGTTGCTGGAGAAAGTCTTCCAGCTCTATGAGCATAGCAGAATATCATTAGGAACCATTTTACTAACGTGGGGGCACTCATGTTTGGTTCTATCCTAGCTCTATGAGCCTCCCAGATTTTAAAAAATGATAATCAGATAAAAATAATGTGATCATAGCCAGAAAAATATTAGATAAAATTAATACATCTATCGGATAATAAAATATATATTTTAATCCATAAGAATTAATTTATCTTTGCTGGGGAGTTGTGTGATTAGCCAATTAAAGACAAAGAATATGCATTTGAAATAATGAGACTATAACTCATAATAATTGTGGTTTTCAGTTAGCAACAAAAGATTTAATAATATTTTATCAGTTTGAATTTAGAAAAAGTAAAACTAAGTTTATTAAATAATTTTGTGTAAGAAGATTTGTCAAAAGTAAATTGATTGCATGAACATCATTTTTTTATTATTTATTTTATTTTATTTTTTTAATTTACATTCCAAATCACTTCCCCTTTCCCGTTTCCTCCCTCCCCGAAAGTCCCATAAGCCCCCTTCCCTCCCTCTTTTCTCCATTCAACCCCCTCTCATTTCTCTGTCCTGGCGTTCCCCTACATCCAGTCTTTCCAGGACCAGGGGTCTCTCCTACCATCTTTTTAGAAATCTATTGATATGCGGATTGTGTCTAGGGTATTCCGAGATTCTGGGTCAATATCCCCTTATCAGTGACTGCATACCATGTGTGTTCTTTTGTGATTGGGTTACCTCACTAAGGATGATATTTTCAAGATCTGACCATTTGCCTAGGAATTTCGTGAATTCATTGTTTTTAATTGCAGAGTAGTATTCCATTGTGTAGATATACCACATCTTCTGAATCCATTCCTCCGTTGAGGGACATCTGGGTTCTTTCCAGCTTCTGGCTATTATAAATAAGGCTGCTATGAACATAGTGGAGCATGTGTCCTTATTGCATGCAGGTAAAGTCTCTGGGTATATGCCCAGGAGTGGTATAGCCGGATCCTCCGGGAGTGTCATGCCCAGTTTTCTGAGGAACCGCCAGACTGCTTTCCAGAGTGGTTGTACCAGCTTGCAATTCCACCAGCAGTGGAGGAGTGTTCCTCTTTCTCCACATCCTCGCCAACAACTGCTTATGCAGGGTTGCAAAAATCCATTTCATGCAAGTAGATAATGTCGAACATCCCCCAGTTACTGTTGGCACCCTTCTCTAAGCTGTTCCTATATTCATCCATCTCCTGTGTTCCCCAAGAAAATTTCTCTCCTGCTGTCATGTCACCTGTATATACGTTACTTTGTGGTTCTATAAGACTAAAACCCACAAAGAAGAGAAAATATGGTAGTTAGCCATTTATGAGACTTGGTTGGCTTCATTGTTTTATATATATATATATATATATTAGTTCACTTTTCTGCAAGAAAAATGCACAAAATTATAGTACAGTAAACATTTGAAAACAAAGAAAAAGTTCCAGGAGTCAGAAACAATTGAATTGATGAATTCAACCTTGAGTAAGGTCAAATATAAAGTAAACTGAGAACTGACAAGTGACAAATTAGGAAAAAATAATGTATATAAATTTGTAAATGGTTAGTCTTTTTTTCTGTGGCTATTGTTATGGCTTTACTGGCTATACTAATAGTGAAAGCAAAATACTTTGTGTATATAAAGGCAAATACCAATGATGCTCGCTTTCATTCTGTGTCAATGTTAAGGCTCTAGTTATTCTTAATCCTTACAACTAATAATGAAGAAAACTGGAGAGATGTTTCAGTGGTTAAGTACATGTAATTCTTTTGCAAAGAACCCATGTTTGACTCACAGTGCCCATGCCAGGCAGCCCACAACCTCATTCAACTCTAGCTTCAGGAAGAGTCAACAATTCTGGCATCCACAGACACCTGAACTCAAGTGTAAATACACACATACAGATGCATACATATGTTCAATTAAATGGTTATTTTAAAACAACTAACAGTAAATGCAGAAATTCCAAACTAGACAAATAGAATAAAACAAAACACAAAAGGAGAAAATGAAAAGGGAACATTTTGTTTTAATATATTGTGATAATTTAGACAATGAATTCAAAAACAATTTATATTTGTAATAATTAAAATTAAAAACTGCCAGGACAGAGTAACGAGAGGGGGTTGAATGGAGAAAAGAGGGAGGGAAGGGGGCTTATGGGACTTTCGGGGAGGGAGGAAACGGGAAAGGGGAAATGATTTGGAATGTAAATTAAAAAAATAAAATAAAATAAATAAAAAAAAGAGCAATAGGAGCTGGAAAAAAAAAACTATCAATGTATTTCATTGCCTTGCAGAAATATCCAAGATGTTTTTCCATATATAAAAAGGAGTATAGAATATGCTATTTTTATTATCTTTGCTGTGTAATAGATGAAAATAGAGTAAGAGAAAATGAAAACAAACTGATAGTATGTAGATACTTTTGAAAAACAAAGAGAACTTGCAAATCAACACAGTTGAGTCAACATTGATTAATATCCCTTATGTATTTGATTAGTCTGGCTAAGGGCTTATCTATCTTGTTGATTTTCTCAAAGAACCAACTCCTCGTTTTGTTGATTCTTTGTATGGTTTTCTTTGTTTCTACTTGATTGATTTCAGCCCTGAGTTTGATGATTTCCTGCCTTCTACTCCTCTTTGGTGTATTTGCTTCTTTTTGTTCCAGGGCTTTCAGGTGTGCCATTAAGCTGTTAGTGTATGCTGTCTCCCGTTTCTTTTTGGCGGCATTCAGGGCTATGAATTTTCCTCTTAGCACTGCTTTCATTGTGTCCCATAAGTTAGGGTATGTTGTGCCTTCATTTTCATTAACTTTCAAAAAGTTATTTGAATAGAGACAAAGTATTTGAATAGAGACAAAGTTGCCATGGAAAAAATAACAGGTAGTATGAATGGATAGATGTAGAGATTTTATTTTTTATTTTTTTATACCTGCATTCATTTCTGGACTTTTATATATCAGCAAATGATTTAGAAATTGTTAACTGATATAGAAAAGTTATTATTAATAATAAAATTTATAACCCATTTTTGTGACATACTAATTATACTGACTTCTGAGATAAAATGTGATATTTTGATGTATTTGTGTATAGTAGATTGATAAATCAGATATTAGACTACTTAAAACATTAAAATTGAAGATTATCATGAATATTTTCCATGTAAATCTTCAATTTTATCAGAAAATGGTTATAATTCTACTTTCAATCAACTTAGGAATATTTTTATTCCTACCAATTTATCTGCATAAATTTCTTCAATTTTGTCAGAGATGGTTTCCATGTGGGTCTTCAATTTTTATCAGAAAATGTTTTCAGTTCTGCTTTCAGTCAATTTGGGAATAATTTTGTGCCTACCATCTTGTCTGTGTGGTTTTTCATGGAATGGTCAGTTTTAATGTGTTTTTTTGTGTATTTCTTTGGTTTTGTCGGAGATATTTTCCTTGTAGATCAGTTTTATCAGAGGATGTTTGTAATTCCACTTTCGGTCAACTTGGAAGTGTTTTTGTGCCTACCATCTTATCTGTGTGGTTTTTCCATGAAATGGTCAATCTTGACGTGTTTTTCTGTGTGTTTCTTCAATTTTGTCAGGGATATTTTCCATGTATATTTACACAATGGAATACTACTCAGCAATTAAAAACAATGAATTCATGAAATTCTTAGGCAAATGGGGAACAGGGGGAGGGAAGAGGGCTTATGGGACTTTCAGGGAGGGGAGAACTGGGAAATGGGAAATCATCTGGAATGTAAATAAAGAATATAGAAAATAAATAAATAAATATATCTGACTGATTAAAAAAAAAGAATTTATCATATTTCCTGCACTAAGAATATTTGAAATTCTCACCTTTTGCTATTTTGAAATATGCATTTCAATGTTCAGTGTAGTTGCTCCACAGTACACAAGACAGCATTTTTAATACCGTGCCTTATTTTTTCAGTAATGAAATATCATTTGATGATAAATAATATAAAATTAGTAACTCTTAAACAGAAAGTATGTTACAAGTTTACCACAATGCGAAGGCCCCACTTAGAAGCTTACCTCCCCATTTTTCCTAGAGGCCTGTCTTAGTTCAGGTTTTATTGCTGTGGACAGATATCATGACTATGACAACTCTTAGAAAAGAAAACATTTAATTGGGGTTAGCCTAAAGTTCAGAAGTTTTGTCTGTTATCAGCATGATGTAAAGTGTGACTTCATACATGCCAACATGGTGCAGAAGAAGTAGCTAAGAGTTCTACATCTTGATTGGCATGCAGCAGGAAAAGAGAGTGACAACACTGGACCTGCTTGAGTATCTGAAACCTCAAAGCTCACCCCCAGTGATACACATCCTCCAACAAGACCACACCTTTAATAATGCCACTCTATGTGAGTCTATGGGGGACATTTTTATTTTTACCAGAAACTGGGGGATTGCTATGATAGGCCTGAACATGCTTTTATTGGAGTAATATGTAGTACTTTAGATTAGGAAAGCATTGAAATATTTTAGCAGGGTTTGATGAGATAAATATGGAAGAGAGTGGTGCTGAGGGTGATTTGAACTGTGGGGACCCAGCTCAAGAGGTTTCAGAGGAGAACAGTTTTAGTTTGTGGCTTAGAAACTGTCCTTACATTATTTTGACTAAGAAGTGGGTGATTTTGCCCTTGTCCAAAAGTCTCTGTGAGGCTAAAGTAAAGAGATTTGGATTAATGGTATTAGCAGAAGAAATCTCTAAACAGTCTACTATAGACTCTGTTTTGTGGATATTAGTGTTCACTCTTATGAAGATATAGAATGGAGAGGAACAAGCTGAGCAGATAAAAATACAAAATGTAAATATTGAAGAAAAAAAGAGGCACTGGGCAGTGGAATGAAACTAAATCCTGTGTTCAAGAAAATAAACAGATAAAGAAAAGCCTGATCCTAAATGGAGTAAAGGCAGTGGTGACCTCAGATAAAGACCAACCCAGCTAAACTTCCAACTTGTGAAAGGAAATTTAAAAAAAAAAAAAAAAAGCTTAAAACCAATTTGGTGGTGCACACCTTTAAACCTAGCACTTTGAAGGCAAAGGCAGATAAGTCTCTGAGTTTCAGGCCAGACTAGTCTACAGAGCAAGATCTAGGACAGCCAGGCTTACAAAGAATAAATCCACTAAAAACACAAACATGGTAAAGACAGACATGAACAAAGAGACCACGTACTAGCCCCCAGAAAACAGCAGAATTCAACAGCTTTGGTCACATCATTCTGGTTTTAAGATACAAGAAATGGTTTACAGAATCTTACTCGTCAACTAAGAAAAGTCACTGAGATTAGGAATGTGGTCGGGCTGTCCCTAGAGAAGCGTTTGTGTGGAGCTGTGAAGGTGAAGCCTGGATTGCCTTGGAGAAACCAAACAATGGAGATACCAGAGCTGTGGGATACCTGGTATGGAAGATGCTAACATGGAATGAAAACAGCCCAAGATAAAAATGTTTCAGTCAACAAAATAGAAATGGGTTGGAGACATGAAGAGCACTTTGACATCAGACATGGAGATGTAGCATTTGGAACTTGCTCTGCTGGTTTGAGGTCCTGTTTCAGTCCGGTATTTCCTCACTATTCTCCTTATCTTTCCTTTTGGAACAGTGTTGTAAACCCTATGCCATTATATACTGGAAGTATGTCATCTGCTTTTTTATTTTGAGTTTATGTGAGATCACAGTTAAGAGATTTTCTTGAGTATCAGAAGAGATTTTAGACTTTTAAATATTTGGCATTGTTATAGACTAGTGGCTTTTGAAGTTGGACTAAATGCATTTTGGATTATGATATGGCTTCAATCCTATTCACTTCAGGGAGTAGAATGTGATGGTTTTAATAGAAATGGCCCCCATAGACTCATAGGGAGTAGCAGTATTGAAGGTGTGGCCTTGTTGGAGTAGGTATGGGTTGATGGAGACAATATGTCACTGGGAATGGGCTTTGAAGTTTTGAATGCTCAAGCTAGACCTAGTATAGCTCTTTGTTTCCTGAAGCCTGAAGCTCCAGATGTAGACCTCTAAGCTACTTCACTAGAATCATGTCTGCCTGCATGCTGCCATCCTTCCCACCATGCATCCCATCAAGATAATGGACTAAACCTTTAAACTGTAAGCCAATCTCAATGAAATGCTTTCATTTATAAGACTTATAATGTTCATGGTGTCTCTTCCCAGAAATTAAAAACCCTAACTCAAACAAAGCCTTCACATGACAAGAATTTTTCTAGTTTCAATTAGTACTAACCCTAATATGTGGCATCACTATTTGAGGGCTACATGAAGTCTACATAGAAAACAAGAGGCAAATACAACTGTAAATATTTGTTGGAAAATGCCAGGGTACACGAGACAGCAGTAATAAAAACATCAAGGGCTTTCGTTATTATTTTTGTTTTTCTTTAGGGAATATTATTTCCCAGAGGCTAAGGGGCCAGACAAAAGAGTGGGAACTATCATGACATATAAAATACTTCATGGTATTTGATTAAAATTCAATATTTCTTTCCCATTTTGTAGCTTCATACAGATGTAGTATTATTGATTGTCTAGCAAATTAGATGGGGTCATAATCCTGAACTAATCAAACTATGAAACATGTAGATTTCCTATGGAAAAATTACTTGCTATTCTTACTACTTAAATTCTGCAATTCCAGAGAAAAGCTATAATATGTAACAAAGTTTATACTATTAATATTTATTTGTTAAGTATTAAAGCCAACATGATACTATAAGGAATTCTCAAAACATTCTTCCCTTCAAGTCCACCACTCTCAGATCAAAAACAGAATTTTCTAAAGAGTTCTATAACCATTGCTAAGAAATTCCATCACTTAAATATGAGAAATTAAATTTAAAAATGGTAATGAAATGGGTTTACCTTTTATTATCAGTTGCATTTTATTTTGAGAACTTTCTTTGTTATAGTTTAATATAACTTTTATGTGATATGTATTACCCAAAGGCAGAAAATAGCTTTATTTCCACGTTTAAGAAAGACCAAAGAAACAATCCAACTGTCTGTAGCATCTCCATGAGCTACAAAGCTTTCTAATATTGACTGTCTTCATTATGTTTTGTGTTAGATTCTCCTTACATTTCCAGGCCTGAGATTCCCCAGGGCAAGAAGATTATCATAATATCTACACAAATCCATAGGACAAAATCCTGTCCAAACAAAGATTGAGAGGCAGCTAACAGCCATCTCTTAAGACTCTGAATCTTTGAAAGCTCTAGTTCCAGGAAAGCAAACTTCTAACAACATTTATCATGACGTTAACAAACACACATGACAGATTATTGATGAGGCTTTGACAAAATATTTACTTCTGTCTCTCAAAATAAAGATAAAGCAGCATGAAAATAACGTGAAATTTTATAACTTAAACTGTGTGCATTGAACATTAAAGGCTTGTGGTCAAATCTGAAAGCAAAGGGCCTAAAAGAGAGTTATTCTATCAGGCAAGAATCATTTTTTTCATCACCTGCCAGAAAACAGTGTGGACTAACCAGAGTTCTCTCTCCATTCCCCTAGATGCAATCCCCCTGTATCGTCTCCAGCTCTTCAGCAGACTACCTTAAACAGCTTTCCCAGTTTGCTCCCAACCCCCAGTTCCCATCTTCTGTGGATCCTTTCTAACTTCCTGCCAATTCATTGCTTTTACCTAGCCCCCAACTTCAGCAAGCACTCTTCCTCCTAACTTATAAGTCACACATGCCAGAAAACCAGGTAGGCTGACTTCAGATCTTCTCTCTCTCTCTTTGTCCCCCAGTTTTAGTCCTCCAGTATCATCCCTAGCTCTGGAGCAGAACACATGTGACACAAATACACACACACACACACACACACACACACATGAGGCTCCCATTTCCCATTGCTCCCACACATCTTTCCACTTCCAATCTTTCTCCCCCAGTTTGTTGCTTTGTCCTACACTCCAACCCCAACAAGCACACCTTGTTAACCTAAAGACCACTCCTCCCAGAAGAACAAATAGGTTGAATCTGGACCTATATCTCTCCTACTGCTCCTGAGATCCAATCCCCTCATTTCAACCTCAGCTCTGTAGCAGGAAATTGGCTGTGGTCTCCCAATCCTATCTAACCCTATCCCCAATGAATCACAAAAAGTTTCTCCTCCAAACTTCCCTGCTCCAACTCACTCCAATATTCCAATCCTCCAACATCACCAGGCATTCCCAGTAAATACTGAGAGGCCAGGAAAACAGGCAACACCCAACCTTAATACTTTCCTAAAAATCCAGGGAAGAAACAGAAAGCAAAGAACAAATATCTACCCAACAGAGACAAATCCAGAAATCAGCACCTACACTTAAAATCATCTTAAACCCAAATGTCTAGATGCCAGCATAAAAACTGAATCAATATTAGTCAGGGAAAATTATTTCTACTAGATCCCAGTTGTCCTACAACAGAAGACCCTGACTATTCCAAAATAGCTGAAAGCACAAAAAAAAAAAGACCTTAAAACCCAACTATATGAAGATGATGCAGGTCCTTAAAAATGAAATGAATACATGCCTTAAAGGAATCTAGAAAAAACAAAATTAGAGGAAATGAATGAATAAACTCCTTCAAGGAAAGCCAGCAAAACTCAACAAAAAATTGGAGAAAATGAGTAATCTCAGAAAACACACACAAACAGCTGAAGGAAACAAAACTGTTCAAGACCTGGAAATGAAAATAGATTCAGTAAAGAAAACACAAATGGAGAAAATTCAAGACACAAAATTAATAACTTAGGAATTCAAATAGGAACTATAGGGAAAAGCTTCACCAACAGAATACAAAAGATGGAAGAGAAAATGTCAGCAGTTGAAAACACAGTAAAAGAAATTGATAAAAAAAGGATAAATATGATAATTAACATCAAATTAAATATCAAGAAACTCGAAGCAAATACACTAAAGGCAAGAACAAACAAGATTCCCTACTTTCTCCATACATTGAAGTTCTAGCCAGAGCAATAAGACAACAGAAGATCAGGGGGATACATATTGGAAATTTAAAAAAAAAAGTCACAAAGTATCAAAAACAATCTACAAATTCCATTCAATCCCCACTAAAACCCTAACAAAATATATTACAGACCTTGAAAAGACTATTTTCAGCTTCATATTTAAAAAGAAAAATCCAGAGAAGCTAAAATAACACTGAACAATAAATGAATTGGTGTAGGTCTCACCATTACCAATTTCAACTTGAAGAGTTATAGTAATAGAAACTTCATTGTATAATCATAACAATAGACATGTTGAATAATGTAATCTAGTTGAATATACAGACATGAATACACACATACATTGACACCTGATTTTTTATTTAAAAAACAAAAGAGCGTCGCCATCTGCACCTGGAGCTAAGGCTGTACTTCAGTCCTCTGTACACAGGCCCTGGCAGAAGAGAGCTGGTTTCCAGGGAGTTTTCTGACTCCTGGACTCAGAGGTGTGATCTCCACATTCTCTCCAGTAACTTTTCTGTGGGGAACTGTCCAGGAACACAAAAGGCACAGGAACAATGAACCAGCTGGGACAGGATCCTTCCGATTGCCAACTGCACCTGGGAGCAAAGGCTGTTTCACAGCCCTCTGTGCACAGCCAGGAAAGAGCTGCTTTCCCAGAAGTGCTGACACAGGATTACAGGTCCACAGGAGAAACATGCTCCAGCCAGAGACAGCAAAACCACCTAACACCAGAGATAACCAGATGGCAAAAGGCAAGCACAAGAAGCTTACCAACAGAAACCAAGGCTAAATGACATCATCAAAACCTAGTTCTCCCACAAGAGCAAGTCCTGGATACCCCAACACACCAAAGAAGCAAGATTTGTAAGTAAAATCACATCTCATGATGCTGACAGAGGACTTTAAGAAGAATGTAAATCATTCACTTAAAGACATACAGTAGAACACAGGTAAACTGGTAGAAGCCCTTAAAGAGGAAACACAAGCATCCCTTAAAGAATTACAGTAAAACACAACCAAATGAGTGAAGGAAATGAACAAAACCATTCATGATCTAAAAATGGAAGTAGAAACAATAAAGAAATCACAAAGGGAGACAACACTGGAGATAGAAAACCTAGGAAAGAGATAAGGAGTCATAGATGCAAGCATCACCAACAGAATATGAGAAATAGAAGAAAGAATCTCAGGTGCACAAGATACCATAGAAAACATTGATACAACAGTCAAAGAAAATGCAAAGTGCAAAAAGATGCTAACCCAAAAAATTCAGGAAATCCAGGACACAATTAGAAGACCAAACCTAAGGATTATAGTTATAGAAGACAGAGAAAATTTTCAACTTAAAGAGCTAGTAAATATCTTCAACAAAAGAATAGAAGAAAACTTCCCTAACCTAAAGAAAGAGATGCACATAAACATAAAAGAAGCCTACAGAACTTCAAATAGATTGGACTAGAAAAGAAATTCCTCCCGTCACATAATAATCAAAACACCAAATGCACAAAACGAAGAAAGAATATTAAAAGCAGTAATGGAAAAAGCTAAAGTAACATATAAAGGAAGACCTATCAGAATTATACCAGACTTCTCACCAGAGAATATAAAAGCCAGAAGATACTGGGCAGATGTCATACATATACTAAGAGAAAACAAATGCTATCCCAGACTACTATTCCAGCAAAACTCTCAATTACCATACATGGAAAAAAACCAAGGTATTCCATGACAGAATCAAATTTACACAATATCTTTCCACAAATCCAGCCCTTCAAAGAACAACATTATGAATCACTCAGTTCTCCCAGAGCTGCCAGGGACAAAACCATCAACCAAAGAGTACACATGGAGTTACCCATGGCTCCAGAAACATAAGCAGCCTTGTTGGACATCAAAGGGAGGAGAGGCCCCTGGTCCTGGGTAGGCTCGATGTTGCAGTGTAGGGGAATACCAGGACTGGAAATCAGGAAAGAGTTGATTGAGGAACAAGGAGAGGGGAGATGGCTAAAGGAATTTTCAACTGGGGGTAACCAGGAAAGGGGACAACATTTGAAATGTAAATAACAAATATATCTAATAAAAAAAGAATAATAAATGGAAAACTCCAACACAAGGAGGGAAACTACACCCTAGTAAAAGCAGGAAAATAATCTTTTAAAAAACTAAAAAGAAGATAGCCACATAAACATAATTCAACCTCGAATAACAAAAATAACAAGAAACAAAAATCACTTTTCCTTAATATCTCTTAATATCAATAGACTGAATTCCCCAATGAATATCCATAATAGATATCTATAGAACACTTTATCCTAAAACAAAAGAATATACCTTCTTCTCAGCACCTCAAAGTAACTGCTCCAAAACTGATAATACAATCAGTCACAAAACAGGGTTCAACAGATATAAGAAGATTGAAATAATCCCATGCATCGTATCAGATCACCATAGACTAAGACTGGTCTTCAATAACAAGAAAAATAATGGAAAGCCCACATACAAATGGAAATGGAACAACACTATACTCAAAAATAACTTGATCAAGGAAGAAATAAAGAAGTCAAAAACTTTTTAAAAAATAAAGAAAATGAAGGTACAACATACCCTAACATATGGAACACAATGAAAACAGTGCTAAGAGGAAAACTCATAGCACTGATTGTCTCCAAAAAGAAACTAGAGATAGCATACACTAGCAGCTTGACAGCACATCTGAAGGCTCTAGAACAAAAAGAAGCAAGTACACCCAAGAGGAGTAGACGGCAGGAAATAATCAAACACAGGGCCAAAATCAATCCAGTAGAAACAAAAAGAGCTATACAAAGAATCAACAAAATCAGGAGCGTATTCTTTGAGAAAATAAGATAGACAAACCCATATACAAGCTAACCAGAGGGCACAGTGACAGTACACAAATTAACAAAATCAGAAATGCAAAGTGAAACATAGCTTCAGAAACTGAGAAAAATCAAAAAAATCATCAGATCCTGCTACAAAAACTTATACTCAACAAAACTGGGAAATCTGGATGAAATGGGCAATTTTCTAGACACATACCAGGTACCAAAGTTAAATCAGGATCAGTCAAACAATCTAAACAATCCATTAACTCCTAAAGAAATAGAAGCAGTCATTAATACTTTGCAAACCAAAAGAAACCCAGGACCAGATGGGTTTAGTGCAGAGTTCTCTCATATCTTCAAAGAAGACCTAATACTCCTCAAACTGTTTCACAAAGTAGAAATGGAATGAACACTATCCAGTTTGTTCTGTGAAGCCACAATTACTTTGATACCTAAGCCACACAAAGATGCAACAAAGAAGGAGAACTTCAGACCAATTTCCCTTAGGAATATCGATGCAAAAATACTCAATAAAATTCTTGCCAAACAAATCCAAGAACAAATCAAAATGATCATGCATCATGATCAAGTAGGTTTCATCCTAGGGAAATAAATAGAAATATATTTCAATATATGGAAATATATGAAAATCTATCACTATATAAACAAACTCCAAAAAGTACATAAAAATATCATTATTATATAGCAATTCAATAAATAAACAAATTTAAAAAACCCACATGATTATTCCATTAGATAGTAATAAAGCATTTGACAAAATCTAAAAGCCTTTCATGATAAAAGTCTTGGGAGGATCAGGAATTCAAGGCCCATACCAAAACATAGTAAAAGCAAAACACAGCAAACCAGTAGCCAATATCAAACTAAATGGAGAGAGACTTGAAGCAACATAGCTAAAATCAGGGACTAGACAAGGCTGTCCACTCTCTCCCTACTGGTTCAATATAGTACTCAAAGTCCTAACCAGAGCAATTAGAAAACAAAAGGAGGTCAAAGGGATACAAACTGGAAAGGAAGAAGTGAAAATATCACTATTTGAAGATGATAGGATTGTATACATAAGTGACCCCAAAAATTCAACAAGAGAACTCCTAAACCTGATAAGCAACATTAGCAAAGTGGCTGGATATAAAATTAACTCAAACAAATCAGTGACATTCCTCTACTCAAAGGATAAACAGGATGAGAAAGAAATTAGGGAAACAACACCCTTTAAAATAGTCAGAAATAATATAAAATACTTAGGTGTGACTCTAACCAAGCAAGTGAAAGATATGTATGACAAGAACTTCAAGTATCTAAAGAAAGAAATTGAAGATCTCAGAAGACAGAAAGATCGCCCATGGTAATGAACTGGTACGGTTAATATGGAAAAATGGATGTCTTCCCAGAAACAATATACAGGTTCATTACAATCCCCATCAAAATCCCAACTTAATTCTTCATTGAGTTACAAAGAGCAATTCTCAAATTCATCTGGAATAACAAAAATCCCAGGATAGCTAAAACTATTCTCAACAGTAAAAGAACTTCTGGGGGAATCAGTATCCCGGACCTCAAGCTGTACTACAGAGCAATAATGTTAAAAGCTGCATAGTATTGGTACAGTGACAGGCATGTAGATCAATGGAATAGAATTGAAGACCCAGAAATGAACCCACATTCCTATGGTCAATTGATCTTTGACAAAGGAGCTAAAACCATCCAGTGGAAAAAAGATAGCCTTTTCAACAAATGGTGCTCATTCAACTAGAGGTCAGCATGCAGAAGAATGCAAATCAATCCATTCTTTTTTTCTATATTCTTTATTTACATTCCAAATGATTTCTCCTTTCCCATTTACCCCCTCCCGAAAGTCCCATAAGCCCTCTTCTCTCCCCCTGTTCCCGATTTGGCTAAGAATTTCATGAATTCATTGTTTTTAATTGCTGAGTAGTATTCCATTGTGTGATACATGGAAAATATCTCTGAAAAAATGAAGAAATATATAAAAAAAGCGTTAAGATTGAGTATTTCGTGGAAATTGTCTCCTTGTACTAAGCTCAACTCCAAGTGAATAAAGGACCTCCACATAAAACCAGACACACTGAAACTAATAAAAAAGAAACTGGGGAAGAGCCTTGAGCACATGGGCACAGGGAAAAATTTCCTGAACAGAACACCAATAGCTTATGCTCTAAGATCAAGAATTGACAAATGGGACCTCATAAAATTACAAAGTTTCGAACCAGCGCGCCAGCTCTGCTGTGGGACTTCTGCCTGGCAGAGGGACCCCTCACTGGGCGGGAGCCTACCAGCTTTCCTTCCACGACCTCTGTTCCCGCAGACTGCAATGAAGCAACAGGTACCCAGGCTCTATCCCCAATATAACATCACTTGGGACACTGCCTGTTGGGGCTTCCGCCTGCGCCCGAGAACAGGTCAGCGCTGTGGTCGTCTGGGTGCCAGATCAGCAGGCCATCACATCTGCAGGAGGTGCCCTCTGCCATCTTTGCTCCAGTGACTGGGAAGTTGGGACAGCCAGGTTCTGAGACAAACAGGCATAATATCGCTTGGGTCTCGGGCAGCTTGTGTGTATGCGGCTCCCAAGTGCTGGGCTGATCTGCAGTAACCAGCGCGCCAGGTCTGCTGTGGGACTTCTGCCTGGCAGAGGGACGCCACCTCCCCCCCCCAGGAGAGATCAAACACCCCTGCACAGGGCAGGAGCCTACCAGCCTCCCTTTGGCGACCTCTGCTCCAGGAATCCACTAGGCTGAGCCTTTGGATGTGCAAGGACTCCCCAAAATAAGATCACTTGGGGCAAGGCACATTAGGGCTCCAAAGGCACTCAGGAGCAGGCAGGCCCCAGAAATCGGTGCCAGGGGAATCCTGGTAATCCAGGGGAGGCAGAAATAGCTTTGCAGGCTCACAGGAAGTCCAACCAACAGCCAGTGGCAGCAGGACCAACTAACACCGGAGGTATCCAGATGGCAAAAGGCAAACGTAGGAATGTAACTAACAGAAATCAAAGTAATGTGGGACCATCCGAACCCAACCCTCCAACAGCAGCAAGTCCTGGATACCCCACCACACCCGAAAGACAAGATCTGGATTTAAAACCACTTCTCATGATGCTATTAGAGGATCACAAGAAGGACACAAATAAATCTCATAAAGAGTTACAGGAGACCATGAATCAATGGTTAGAAGCCCTTACAAAGGAAACACAAAAATCGCTTAGAGAAATGCGGGAGAACATGGATCAAAAGATGGAGGCGCACAAGGAGACAACACAAAAATCGCTTAACGAGATGAATCAACGGGTAGATGCACTCACAAGGGAATCACAAAATTTGCATAAAGAAATGCAGAAGAATATGGGTCAACAGACGGATGCCCAAAAGGAGGCAACACAAAAATTGCTTAAAGAAATGAATCAACGGTTAGATGCCCTTACAAAGGAAACACGAGAACTGCTTAAAGAAATGCAGGAGACGATGGATCAACAGATGGAATCCCATGAGGAGGAAACACAAAAATCGCTCAGAGAAATGCAGGAGAACGTGGGTCATCAGGAAGAAATCCTGAAAGAGGTAATGCAAAAATACCTTAAAGAAATACAGGAAAATACAAACAAACAAGTGAAGGATCTCAGCAAATCCATCCAGGAACTAAAAAAGGAAGTAGAAACAACTAAGAAATCACAAAGGGAGACAACTTTGGAGATAGAAAACCTTGGGAAGAAATCAGGAATTATAGATGCAAACATCAACAATAGAATACAAGAGATGGAAGAAAGAATCTCAGGTGCTGAAGATTCCATAGAAAGCATCGACTCAACAGTCAAAGAAAATGCAAAATGCAAAAAACGTGTAACCCAAAACATCCAGGAAATCCAGGACACAATGAGAAGACCAAACCTAAGGATTATAGGTATAGATGAGAGTGAAGATTTGCAACTTAAAGGGCCAGTAAACATCTTCAACAAAATTATGGAGGAAAACTTCCCTAATCTAAAGAGAGAGATGCCGATGAACGTACAAGAAGCCTACAGAACTCCAAACAGACTGGACCAGAACAGAAATACCTCCCGTCACATAATAATGAAAACACCGAATGTTCTAAACAAAGAAAGAATACTAAAAGCAGTAAGAGAAAAGGGCCAAGTAACATACAAAGGAAGACCTATCCGAATCACATCAGACTTCTCACCAGAGACTATGAAAGCCAGAAGATCCTGGGCAGATCTCATGCAGACACTAAGACAGCACAAATGCCAGCCTAGACTACTATACCCAGCAAAACTCTCAATCACCATAGATGGAGAGACCAAGATATTCCATGATAAAACCAAATTTTCACAATATCTTTCCACAAATCCAGCCCTGCAACGGATAATAGGTGGAAACCTCCAATACAGGGAGAGAAACAACACCCTGGAAAAAATGAGATAATAACCTTCTTGAATCAACCCCAAAAGTAGATAACCACTCAAACATAAAGATAGCGTCAAGAATGGCAGATGGCAATAATCACTATGCCTTAATCTCTCTTAATATCAATGGTCTCAATTCCCCGATTAAAAGACATAGACTAGCAGACTGGATACGTAAACAGAACCCAGCATTTTGGTGCATGCAGGAAACGCACCTCAGTGTCAAAGACAAACACTACCTCAGAGTAAAAGGCTGGAAAACAATTCTACAAGCAAATGGCCCCAAGAAACGAGGTGGAGTAGCCATCCTAATATCAGATAAAATTGATTTTCAACCTAAAGTCATCAAAAAAGACACAGAAGGACACTACATACTGATCAAGGGAAAAATCCACCATCAAGAACTCTCAATTCTGAATATCTATGCTCCAAATGCAAGGGCACCCTCATTCGTAAAAGAAACTTTACTAAAACTCAAAGCACACATCGAACCACACACAATGATAGTGGGTGACTTCAACACCCCGCTCTCTGAAATGGATCGTTCAGGAAAGCAGAAACTAAACAGGGACACAGTGAATCTTGAAGCCTTGGACCAACTGGAACTAACAGATATATATAGAACATTTCATTCTAGAGCTAAAGAATATACCTTCTTCTCAGCTCCTCATGGTACCTTCTCCAAAATTGACCATATAATTGGTCACAAATCAGACCTCAACAGATACAAGAAGATAGAAATAATCCCATGCCTCCTACCAGATCACTATGGAATAAGGGTGGTCTTCAATGGCAACAAAAACAAAAGAAAACCCATGTACACATGGAGGCTGAACAATGCTCTACTCAATGATAACTTGATCAAGGTGGAAATAAAGAAAGAAATCAAAGACTTTTTGAAAGTTAATGAAAATGAAGGCACAACATAACCTAATTTATGGGACACAATGAAAGCAGTGCTAAGAGGAAAATTCATAGCCCTGAGTGCCGCCAAAAAGAAACGGGAGACAGCATACACTAACAGCTTAATGGCACACCTGAAAGCCCTGGAACAAAAAGAAGCAAATACACCAAAGAGGAGTAGAAGGCAGGAAATCATCAAACTCAGGGCTGAAATCAATCAAGTAGAAACAAATAAAACCATACAAAGAATCAACAAAACGAGGAGTTGGTTCTTTGAGAAAATCAACAAGATAGATAAGCCCTTAGCCAGACTAACCTGAGGGCACAGAGATAGTATCCAAATTAATAAAATCAGAAACGAAAAGGGAGAGATAACAACAGAAACTGAGGAAATTCAAAAAATCATCAGATCCTACTACAAAAACCTGTATTCAACACTAGAAATCTCGAGGAAGTGGACAATTTCCTTGACAGATACCAAATACCAAAATTAAATCAGAATCAAATAGACCATCTAAACCGTCCTATAACCCCTGAAGAAATAGAAGTTGTCATTGGAAGTCTTCCAACCAAAAAAAGCACAGGTCCAGATGGTTTTAGTGCAGAATTCTATCAGACCTTCAAAGAAGACCTAACACCAATACTCTTCAAACTGTTCCACAAAATAGAAACAGAAGGAACACTACCCAACTCGTTCTATGAAGCCACAATTACACTAATACCAAAAGCACACAAAGATCCGACAAAGAAAGAGAATCTCAGGCCAATCTCTCTTATCAATATCGATGCAAAAATACTCAATAAAATTCTTGCCAACCGAATCCAAGAACACATCAAAATGATCATTTACCACGACCAAGTAGGCTTCATCCCAGGGATGCAGGGATGGTTCAATATAAGGAAATCCATCAATGTAATCCACTACATAAACAATCTCAAAGAAAAAACCACATGGTCATCTCATTAGATGCTGAGAAAGCATTTGACAAAATTCAGCATCCTTTCATGCTAAAGGTCTTGGAAAGATCAGGAATTCAAGGCCCATATCTAAACATAGTAAAAGCAATTTACAGCAAACCGGTAGCCAGCATCAATCTAAATGGAGAGAAACTTGAAGCAATCCCACTAAAATCAGGGACTAGACAAGGCTGCCCTCTCTCTCCATATCTTTTCAATATAGTACTTGAAGTTCTAGCTAGAGCAATTAGACAACAAAAAGAGGTCAAAGGGATACAAATTGGAAAGGAAGAAGTCAAACTATCACTATTTGCAGACGATATGATAGTATACATAAGCGACCCAAAGAACTCCACCAGAGAACTCCTACAGCTGATAAGCGACTTCAGCAATGTGGCCGGATATAAAATCAACTCAAGCAAGTCAGAAGCCTTCCTATACTCAAAGGATAAGCAGGCTGAGAAAGAAGTAAGAGAAATAATACCCTTCACAATAGCCACAAACCATATAAAGTATCTTGGCGTGACTCTAACCAAACAAGTGAAAGATCTGTATGACAAGAACTTCAAGTCTCTGAAGAGAGAAATTGAAGAAGACCTCCGAAGATGAAAAAATCTGCCATGCTCATGGATTGGCAGGATTAATATAGTAAAAATGAGCATCTTACCAAAAGTAATACACAGATTCAATGCAATCCCCATCAAAATCCCAACTCAATTCTTCATAGAGTTAGAAAGAGCAATTCAAAAATTCATCTGGAATAACAGAAAACCCAGAATAGCTAAAACTATTCTCAAGAGTAAAAGAACTTCTGGGGGAATCAGTATCCCGGACCTCAAGCTGTACTACAGAGCAATAGTGTTAAAAACTGCATGGTATTGGTACAGTAACAGACATGTAGATCAATGGAACAGAATTGAAGACCCAGAAATGAATCCACACTCCTATGGTCACTTGATCTTTGACAAAGGAGCTAAAACCATCCAGTGGAAAAAAGATAGCCTTTTCAACAAATGGTGCTGGCTCAGCTGGAGGTCAACATGCAGAAGAATGCAAATTGACCCATTCTTATCTCCTTGCACTAAGCTCAATTCTAAGTGGATCGAAGATCTCCACATAAAACCAGACACACTGAAACTAATAGAAGGGAAACTAGGGAAGAACCTTGAACATATGGGCACAGGGGAGAATTTCCTGAACAGAACTCCAATAGCTTATGCTCTAAGATCAAGAATAGACAAATGGGACCTCATTAAATTACAAAGTTTTTGCAAGGCAAAAGACACTGTCAAAAAGACAAAGCGGCAACCAACTAACTGGGAAAGGATCTTTATCAACCTTACATCCGACAGAGGGCTAATATCCAATATATGCAAAGAACTCAAGCAGTTAAACTCCAGAGATGCAAGAAACCCTATTAAAAAATGGGGTACAGAGCTACACAAAGTGTTCTCACCTGAAGAATATCTAATGGCTGAGAAGCACCTAAAGAGATGTTCATCATCCTTAGTCATTAGGGAAATGCAAATCAAAACAACCCTGAGATTCCATCTCACACCAGCCAGGATGGCTAAGATCAAAAACACAGGAGACAGCAGTTGTTGGCGAGGATGTGGAGAAAGAGGAACACTCGTCCACTGCTGGTGGAATTGCAAGCTGGTACAACCACTCTGGAAAGCAGTCTGGCGGTTCCTCAGAAAACTGGGCATGACACTCCCGGGGGATCCGGCTATACCACTCCTGGGCATATACCCAGAGGCTTTACCTGCATGCAATAAGGACACATGCTCCACTATGTTCATAGCAGCCTTATTTATAATAGCCAGAAGCTGGAAAGAACCCAGATGTCCCTCAACGGAGGAATGGATTCAGAAGATGTGGTATATCTACACAATGGAATACTACTCTGCAATTAAAAACAATGAATTCACGAAATTCCTAGGCAAATGGTCAGATCTTGAAAATATCATCCTTAGTGAGGTAACCCAATCACAAAAGAACACACATGGTATGCAGTCACTGATAAGGGGATATTGACCCAGAATCTCGGAATACCCTAGACACAATCCGCATATTAATAGATTTCTAAGAAGATGGAAGGAGAGACCCCTGGTCCTGGAAAGACTGGATGTAGGGGAACGCCAGGACAGAGTAACGAGAGGGGGTTGAATGGAGAAAAGAGGGAGGGAAGGGGGCTTATGGGACTTTCGGGGAGGGAGGAAACGGGAAAGGGGAAATGATTTGGAATGTAAATTAAAAAAAATAAGATAAAAAAATAATGAAAAAAAATTAAAAAAAATAAAAAAAAAATTACAAAGTTTCTGTAAGGCAAAGGACACTGTCAAAAGGACAAAATGGCAACCAACAAATTGGGAAAAGATCTTTACCAACCCTACATCCAACAGAGGGCTAATATCCAATATATACAAAGAACTCAAGAAGTTAGACTCCAGAGAGCCAAATAACCCTATTAAAAAATGGGGTACAGAGCTAAACAAAAAATTTTCACCTGAGGAATATCGAATGGCTGAGAAGCACCTAAAGAAATGTTCAACATCCTTAGTCATCAGGGAAATGCAAATCAAAACAATCATGAGATTCCATCTCACACCAGTCAGAATGGCTAAGATCAAAAACTCAGGAGACAACAGGTGTTGGCAAGGATGTGGAGAAAAAGGAATACTCCTCCACTGCTGGTGGGATTGCAAGCTGGTACAACCACTCTGGAAATCATTCTGGTGGTTCCTCAGAAAACTGGACATGACACTTCTGGAGGACCCTGTTCTACCACTCCTGGGCATATACCCATGCAATAAAGACACATGCTCCACTATGTTCATAGCAACCTTATTTATAATAGCCAGGAGCTGGAAAGAACTCAGATGTTCCTCAACTGAGGAATAGATACAGAAAATGTAGTATATTTACACAGTGGAATACTACTCAGCATTTAAAAATAATGAATTAATGAAACTCTTAGGCAAATGGTCAGAACTGGAAAATATCATCCTAAGTGAGGTAACCCAATCACAAAAGAACACACATGGTATGCAGTCACTGATAAGTGGATATGAGCCCAGATGCTCAGAATACCCAAGACACAATTTACATATCAATTGATTCCCAAGAAGAAGGAAGGAAAGACTGGATGCAGCTCTGTAAGGGAATACCAGGACAGAGAAGCAGGAGGGAGTTGACTGGGGAATAGGAGGAGGGAAGAGGGTTTATGGGACTTTCGGGGAAGGGGGAAGCGGGAAACGGAAAATCATTTGGAATGTAAATAAAGAATATAGAAAATAAAATAAAATAAACAGACAAAAAGAAAAAAGAAAAACCAAGTGATCGTAGATGTGTGGGTTCATTTCTGGGTCTTGAATTCTATTCCATTGATTTACCTTCCTGCCATTGTACCAATTCCATGCAGTGTTTATCACTATTGCTAGAAGTTTGCTATCTTGCTTTTTCCAGGGTGTAGTTTCCCTCCTTGTATTAGCAATTTTCACATATTATCCTTTGCAGGGCTGGGTTTGTGGAAAGACACTGTATAAATTTGGTTTTATTTTGATTTCTCCATCTAAGGTGATTGAGTGTTTGGCTGGGTATAGTAGTTTGGGCTGGCATTTGTGTATGTATGAGATCTGCCCAGTATCTTCTGGCTTTCATTGTCTCAGGTGAGAAGTCTGGTGTAATTCTGATAGGCCTGCCTTTATAGGTTACTTGACCTTTTTCCCTTACTGCTTTTAATATTCTTTCTTTGTTTAGTGCATTTGGTGTTTTGATTATTATGTGCCGGGAGGACTTTCTGGTCTGGTTCAGTCTGTTTGGAGTTCTTTAGGCATCTTGTATGTTCATGGGCATCTCTTTCTTTATGTTAGGGAAGTTTTCTTCCATAATTTTGTTGAAGATATTTACTGGCCCTTTAAGTTGGAAATCTTCACTCTCATCTATACCTATAATCCTTAAGTTTGATTTCCTGGATGTTTTGGGTTACAAGCTTTTTACATTTTGCATTTTCTTTGACTGTTGAGTCAATGCTTTCTATGGTATCTTTGGCATCTGAGATTCTTTCTTCTAGCTCTTGTATTCTATTGTTGATGTTTGCTTTTTCCAGGGTATAGTTTCCCTCCTTGTATTAGCAATTTTCACCTATTATCCATTTGTGATTTCTTAGTTGTTTCTACTTCTTTTTTTAGATCCTGGATGGTTTTGCTCAGTTCCTCCACTTGTTTGCTTGTGTTTTCGTGTATTTCTTTAAGATATTTTTGTGTTTCCTCTTTCAAGACTTCTGCCTGTTGACCCAAGTTCTCCTGTATTTCTTTAAGATATTTTTGTGTTTCCTCTTCATGGGCTTCTATCTGTTGACCCATATTCTCTTGAATTTTTTTAAGCAATTTTTGTGTTTCCCTTGTAAGGGCTTCTACTTGTTGATTCACGTTCTCCTGTACTTCTTTAAGAGATTTGTTTATGTCCTTCTTGAAATCCCCTAATAGCAGCATGAGAAGTGATTTTTAATCCAAATCTTGCCCTTCTGGGTATTGGGGTATCCAGGACTTGCTGTTGTAGGAGAGTTGGGTTTGGATGGTGCCATATTGCCTTGATTTCTGTTAATAACGTTCCTACATTTGTCTTTTGCCATCTGGTTATCTCTGGTATTAGTTGATCCCGCTGTTACTGGCTGGTGCTTGAACCACCTGTGAGCCTGCAAGGCTATTTCCGCATCCCTGGATGATCAGGTTTCCCCTGGTTCAGATTGCTAAGGGGTTGCCCTGCTCCTGGGTGCCTTGCCCCAAGTGATGTTATAAACGGGATATCTCTGTGTACCTTGTTGTCCCTGTCTAGTCCATCACCAGAGCGAAGATGGCTGAGGCTGTGGGACCCCCTCCAAGCTTGTATCACCCTGCAGGGCAAACATCCCATGGCAGGGCTGGTACACAGATGACCACAGGGTTGCCCAGCTTTTGGGCGCAGGCAGAACCCTAGCAGGCTTTGTCTCAAGCAATGTTATACTCAGGATATCATTGTGTACCTGGTGTCCCTGTCTGGTCCATCACTGGAACAAAGATCCACTTGATTTTTCACAAAGGAGCTAAAATCATCCAGTTGAAAAAAGAAACCATTTTCAACAAATGGTGCTGGTTCAACTGGCAGTTAACCTATAGAAGAATGCAAATCAATCCATTATCATCTCCTTGTAAAATGCACAAGTCCAAGTACATCAAGGACCTATACATAAAAACAGATACACGGAAACTAATTGAAAAGAAAGTGGGAAAGAGCCTCGAGCTCATGGGCACAGGGGAAAGTTTCCTGAACAGAACACAAATAGCTTATACTCTAAGATCAAGAATTGACAAATGGGACCTCATAAAATTGCAAACCTTCTGAAAGGCAAAGGACACTGTCAATAGGACAAAATGGCAACCAACAGATTGGGAAATGATCTTTACATCTATGATCTACATCCCATAGAGGGCTAATATGCAATATATATATATAAAAAAAACTCACGAAGTTAGACTCCAAAGAACCAAATAACCCATTAAAAATGGGAAACAGAGCTAAACAAAGAATTCTCAACTGAGAAATACCAAATGTCTAAGAAGAACCTAAAGAAATGTTCAACATCCTTTGTCATCAAGGAAATGCAAATCAAAACAACCCTGAGATTCCACCTCACACTAGTCAGAATGGCTAAGATCAAAAACTCAGGAGACAGCAGATACTGGAGAGGATGTGGAAAAAGAAGAACACTCCTCCATTGCTGGTGGAATTGCAAGCTGGTACAACCACTCTGGAAATCAGTTTGGTGGTTCCTCAGAAAATTGGGCATACTATTAACTGAGGACACAGCTATACCACTCCTGGGCATATACTCAGATGATGCTCCAACATGTAATAAGGACACATGCTCCACTATGTTCATAGCAGTCTTATTTATAATAGCCAGAAGCTGGAAAGGATCCAGATGTCCCTTAATGGAGGAATGGATACAGAAAATGTGGTGCATTTACACAATAGAGTACTACTCAGCTATTAAAAAAAAATGAATCCATGAAATTCTTAGGTAAATGGATGGAACTAGAAAATATCCTGAGTGAGGTAACCCAATCACAAGAGAACACACATGGTATGCACTCACTGATAAGTGGATATTAGAATAAAAGCATAGAATACCCAAGATACAGTTCACAGACCACATGAAGCACAAGAAGAAGGAAGACCAAACTGTGTCTTTGGCCCTTCTTAGAAGGGGGATCAAAATATACATGGTTGCAGATCCAGAGACAAAGTGTGGAGCAGAGACTGAAAGAAATGCCATCCAGAGACTGCCCCACCTGGAGATCCATGGTATATACAGTTAGCAAACCCAGACACTGTTGTAGATGCCAACAAGTCCATGCTGACAAGAGCCTGTTATAGCTTTCTCCTGAGAGATTCTACCAGTGCCTGACAAATACAGAAGTGTATGCTCACCACCAACTAATGGACTGAGCACAGGGTCCCCAGTGGAGGTGCTAGAGAAAGGACCCAACGAGCTGAAGGGGTTTGCTGCCCCAAAGGAGGAACAACAATATGAATCAACCAGTACTCCCCAGATCTCCCAAGGAGTAAACCAGCAACCGAAGTGTACATATACAGGGACCCATGGCTTCAAATGCATATGTAGCAGAGGATGGCCTTGTTGGACATCAATGAGAGGAGAGGCCCTTGGTCCTGTGAAGGCTCATTGACCCAGTGTAGGGGAATGCCAGGACAGGGAAGTGGGAGTGAGTGGGTTGGTGAGCATGGGGAGGGAGGATGGGATAGGGGGTTTTTGGAGGGGAAATGAGGAAAGGGGATAACATTTGAAATGTAAATAAAGAAAATATCTAATAAAAATACTAAACAAAATAAAATAGAAATAAGTTGTCAAAAAATTTAAAAAAATAAAAAACAAAAAGTAGAAATATACACTGGAAAAAAGACAGCATCTTCAACAAATGGTTCTTATCAAACTGGATATGTGCATGAAAACTATCCTGTACAAAACTCAAGTCCAAGCAGGTCAATGACCTCAACATAAAACATGATTGACTAAATCTGGTAGAAGAGTATGTAGAAAATGTCCTTGAACTCTTTAGAACATGACACATCTTCCCGAATAGAACATCAACAGCTCAGGCACTAAGAACAACAATTAATAAATAGACCTGATGAAATTGAAAATTCTCAGTAAGGATAAAGAGCACTGTCAATCAAAGCATCATTCTTAGAAACGGAAAAAGATTTTTACCAACTCTACATCCAATAGAGGACTAATATCCAAAATACAATAAAGAACTCAAGAAACAATTTATCATAAAACCAAATTATCCAATTTAAAAACAGGGGAACCGAACTAAACAGAGAATTGTCAATAGAGGAAACTCAAGTGAATAAGAAACACTCAAAGTGTTTAACATCTTTAGCCATCAGGGAAATGCAAATCAAAATTCCTTTGAGATTCCATCTTACACTTGTCAGAATGGCTAAGATCTGCAACACAAGTGACAGCTCATGCTGGAGAGGATATGGAGTAAGAACACTCCTCTATTGATAGTGGAAGTCTAAACTTGCATAGTCACCATGGAAATCAATATGGTAGTTTTTTTGAAAGTTGTAAATATTTCTTTCTCAAGATTCAACTATACCACTCTTGGGCATATACGTAAAAGAAGCTCCATTCTACCACAAGGTCACTTGGTCAGCCATATTGCTTGCAGCTTTCTGATTACAGCCACAAACCAGAAACAACCTAGATGCCTCAAGAGAAGAATGGATAAAGAAAATCTGGGACATTTAAACAATGGAGTATTAGCTGTTTAAAAAAAATGGCATGATATTTGCAGGCAAATTGATGGAACTTTAAATAATCATCCCAAGTGAAGTACCCCAATTCAGAAAGACAAATATGGTATGTATCACTTATATGTGGCTATTAGCTGTTAAGTAAATGATAACCAAGCTATAATCCATAGACCCAGAGAGGTTAGGTAAAGAGGAATGGTCCAGAGGCAGAGGGGAACCATGAATCTTTCTGGGAAGGGAAAAAGAATAAATTTTATTACCAGACAAGGAGCAAATGGGGAATGGGAGCAAAACAATTGGCAGGAACATAGGGTTAGGTGGTGAGAGAGAGTTCCATAAGAAATGTCCCGAATTGGGAGGCTTTGGAGGTTGGAAACCTAGTGTAGGGAAAGCTACTTGGAATCTATGAAGATATCCTAGTGAGGACTTCTAGTAATGAAGGATACACAGCCTCAACTGGCCATCTCTTGCTACCAGGAGAGTCTTCCAGTTGCAGGACTTGGTTGCATTAAATTGAGTTGTTGACCAAAGGGATCCACGAAAACTCCCAAACAAGCTGGGTGGTTGCTAACAGAAATGTTTGCTCTCTGCAAGCTGACAGCAAGTTCCCATTGCCAAGGGCAGATTCCCACAAAACCCATTGACCATGGAAATGTCAGCTGTTGCCTACACAGAGCTTTCACCCCTATGTTCTATGCTCTTTGGTACAGGAAGATAAACTCTGCAGGCTATCCAAAAAGAAACATAAACACTAGCCCAGCCACAAAACTTTTAACCTACTCTCTGTCCTGCCTGCAAAATATGCTAAGACAATGATGTTCCAGAACTTGTGGGCATAGTCAACCAATGTCTGATTTGACCTATGGACCATTCCATGAGAAGAAGGCCATATCCAACACTCTAATGGTAACCAGGACCAGAGACTAGATAACCCAGGGACATTGGTTAAGACCAAACACTACTGCTCTTTTTTTTAAAAAAACAAAATAGCAATGAATGATTCCAAATGGCATTCTGCTATACTTGTAGATCAGTGACTCATCTAGTCATCATCAGAGAGGCTTCATCTAGAGGCAAATGGGAATACATTCAGAGACTCACAGCCAGAGATTATGCAGAGAAAAAGTCTAATTTAGAGGTCTCCATCAAGTCCTTCCTCCTCAAAGGTCAGGGAACCTCAAAGAAGACATAGAAAGATTTTAAAAGCCAGAAACTGTAGAGGACACAAGAATAACCAGTCCTTCTGAATCAACTAAGAGAGGCACATATAAGTTCAGAGGCTGAATAATAAGCACTGTACCAACAGGGGTCTGCACCAAATCCTCTGAGTATACATCACAGCTATTAGTTGAGGATTTTTATACTACTCTTAACTGTGAGAACTGGTGCGTCTCTGGTTCTTGTGTCTGATCTTAGGTCCCTTTTCCTCCTGTTAAATCATGTCCAGCTTCAATATGATAGGATTCACCTCATCTTATTACATTTTATTTTATCGTATTTGCTTGGTATCTATTTTCCTAATGAGAGACAGAAAGAATGTATATCCAGAGGTGAAGGGATGGGGGCAGTGAAACTTGGAGGAGTAAGAGGGAGGGAAAACTATAATCAGGGTATATTGTATTATAAACCACCAACCAAAGAGTACACATGGAGGGACCCAGGGCTCCAGCTACATATGTAGCAGAAGATGACCATTTCAGACATCAATGAGAGGAGAGACCATTGGTGCTATGAAGATTCGATACTTTAGAATAGGGGAATGCAAGTCAGGGAATTGGGGGGGGGAATGAGCAGGGTGATGGGGCATGGGATAGAGGATTTTTGGAGGGGTAACATGGAAAGGGGATACCATTTGAAATGTAAATAAAGCAAATATCTAATAAAAAAAGAAAAATCTATTTTCATTCAGTAAAGGAAGAACTTTTTATTAATCATTTTATTTGTTTGCATTTTAAATGTTATCTGCCTTCCCAGTCTCCTGTCTACGAGCCCCACCCTCTACCCCTCCCTTTGCCTCTAAGAGAGTGCTCCGTCCCCTACCCACCCATCTACTCCTGCCTCACACTTTTAGCATCACCCTTCTCTGGGGCCTCTACAGGATCAGCTGCTTGGTCCTGAAGAAGAAAGAACATTAAAAAGAATAGTTTCCTTATTAGTACAAAGTAAGAAAAACTAAAACCACACTAAATAGCATCCAAATTACCTTAAAAAAAGAATCTATGTCTAAGATCATTTGGTATATTGATTCTCAAAGGATTTTCACTGACGAAATAATGTGTTAAATCAAATTAAAACCTGATCTCCTTTGAAGCTAACTCTTAATTTCTGATCCAATGACTACTACTAGATTTGCCCACCTCTCCTGTTCTCTCTTCAGTCAAAACAGCAAAGTCTTCTCCCCCCACAATGTGCTCTAAGTCCCCTCGAGCATCTGTCTTCCTGAAACATCCTCAATCCACTCAAAACCATTACAAGTGCTTCCAAGATAGTTTTTGTTTCCTATTGCATCATTTTAGAGTCAACAGGGAAAAGTCTAGAGAAACACAACTTTATCTGCTCTTAAAGACAGCTCCATTTACCAAAATATAACTCAAGAGATCATTGTTTATCTTACTACATATTCATTTGGAGTGTGTGTGTATGTGTGTGTGTGTGTGTGTGTGTGTGTGTGTGTGTGTGTATGTGTGTGTGTGTGTGTGCGTGTGTGTGTGCGTGTGTACAATAGCGCATGAGTGAAGATCAGAGGAAAATGTGTGGGAGTCACTTCTCTCATTCTACAATGTAGATCCTGGGGTTTAAACTTAGGTCACCTAACAGGCTTGGCAACAAGCACTCTTACCTACTGAGCCAAATCACTGTCCCAAGAGACCATTTTTTATTTTCCTAAAATACTACCTTTTCTAAGAGAATAACAAGACTAAAAAAAACCATTTTTTCTTAAAATACAAGTATAAAACAAAATCAAAAAAGAATTACAAATCTAAACATAAAATGTAACAATTGTTATTTTTAGAAAAATGTCTAACTCTTGTTGTTTACTGGTAGAAATGCAAAATAGTACAGTTATGTCAAAAGCTTGGCAGTCTCTTATGAAACTGAATATACTTACATGATCCAGCAATCATCCTCCTTAGTATTTACCCAGAGGACTTGAAAATTTAACTTCCATACAAGAGTCCAGATGGTAGAATATCATTCAGTTCTATAAAGAAATGAGCTGTCAAGCTATGAAAAGACACAGGGGTAACTTAAGTGCATAAGTAAAAGAAACCAATTTGGGAAAGCTACATGCCATATTGCTCCAACTATAATGCATTCTGGAAAAAGAAAAATTGATTAGTCAGAAAATTATTAGAGGTTGCCATGTGTTTAAGAGAAGGGATGAATGAGAGTAAAGGCAGAGCACAGAGGATGTTTATAGTGGTGAAACTATTCTATATTCTGCTATGATGATAAACATATGTCATTATAATCTGTCCAAACACATATGCATAGAACTGGTAGTGAAATCTAATAAAATGGATGGTTTGGGATAAGGTTCATATTTTGTTTTTAGTTTAGATTTATTTCATTTTATATACATGAGGTTTTGTTTTGCTTTGTTTTTGGTGAAGGGAGGCTGGAGGTGTCGGGGGGTGTGGTGAAGGGAGGCTGGAGGTGTGAGGGGCTGTTGTCTTCTTATATGCATGTGTACTACATGCATGCCTAGCACCCATAAAGGTCAAAAGAAAGTAATAGCTTAACTGGAACTGGAGTTATGAATAATTATGAGTCACAATTTAAATGGTTAGAACTGAATGCAGATTCTTTGCAAGCAACAGATACGTGTAGGCTTACATCTTTCAAAACCTACTTTAATAAGCACACTTAAATGCTTCAACCTCCCTTCTAGCTCACCACCCACCAGAGGTAGAGGAAGGGAAAGGTTAATAGGACAAAGGAGGGTATAGACAATGTTTAGAAATAGTTCTTTTGAGCGAATCCCATCTATGTTGTCAGGACATAAACAGTTCAGTTGACACAAATCAGCAGATGGTAGCTTGACTTATCTGTAAACACAATTCACAAATCAGCAACAGCAATTCCATCAAGAAGAAACCATGAGGCTCTGTCAATCAGTCCAAATCCACAGAAGCAGCAAGAAGTCACAAGAAAACCATCAGAAGTACTTTGGTGCATTTCTCTCACCAAAGTCATGACAAATAATGATCAGCAAAGAAGACAAGGCAAATCAATGCCATAGCATCATCAGCAAAGACCAGAATCAGCAAAGCCCAACAAAGACCAACAAAGAGTGACAAGGCAAATCAATACCAAACAACATCATCTAATGTCTGTTGGGTTATATTTATATGCTTTCCAAATATCACATGTTCTCTCAAATGTCCACTCTAGCAAAACACCAAATGCCCTTTATCCAGACAGCTTCCATAAAAACACTCGCATTCATCAAACTCATTTTCATTAAAACATCCCCCCTCATGTCTGGTTCAGCAAAAGCATCTTCTCATAAGATAGTTTCCAGAAAACATCACATGACATAACTGAGTCTCCAAAGAAACCAGAAATTTCAACTTCAGGTGTTCTTAACCAGAGAAGCATCCCTCCAGCCCCAAAAATTCTTATTTTGGCTTTTTTTTTCAGAGATGGAATATAGTATTTTATCCCAGGAAATACTTCTTTTTTTAATTTTTTTTAAATTTTATTTTCTATATTCTTTATTTACATTCCAAATGATTTCCCCTTTCCCAGTTACCCCCTCCCCGAAAGTCCCATAAGTCCTCTTCCCTCTCCCTGTTCCCCATTTGCCTAAGAATTAAATGAATTCATTGTTTTTAATTGCTGAGTAGTATTCCATTGTATAAATATACATGGAAAATATCTCTGATAAAATTGAAGAAATATATAGAAAAACACGTTAAGATTGACTATTTCATGGAAAAATTATACAGATAAAATGGTAGGCATAAAAATATTCCTAAGTTGATTGAAAGTGGAATTATGAACATTTTCTGATAAAATTGAAAATCTATAAGGAAAATATTTCTGATAAAACTCAAGAAATATATACAAAAACACATTAAAACTGACTATTTCATGAAAAATTATACAGATAAGATAGCAGGCATAAAAATATTCTTAAATTGATTGAAAGTAGAATTAAAAACATTTTCTGATAAAATTGAAGATTTACATGGAAAATATCTCTGATAAAACTGAAGAAATTTATACAGATAAATTGGTAGGAATTAAAATATTCCTAAGTTGATTGAAAGTAGAATTATAAACATTTTCTGATAAAATTGAAGATTTACATGGAAAATATTTCTGATAAAATTGAAAAAATATATGGAAAAACATTAAAATTGAAGATTATCATGGAAAATTATACAGATAAAATGGTAGGCATAAAAATATTTCTAAGTTGATTGAAAGTAAAATTATAAACATTTTCTGATAAAATTGAAGATTTACATGGAAAATATCTCTGATAAAATTGAAGAAATACATAAAAAACGCATTAAGATTGAGTATTTCATGGAAAAATTATACAGATAAAATGGTAGGCATAAAAATATTCCTATGTTTTTTGAAAGTGGAATTATAAACACTTTCTGATAAAATTGGAGATCTACAAGGAAAATATTCCTGAAAAAATTCAAGAAATATATAGAGAAACATGTTAAAACTATTACATGGAAAATTATGCAGATAAAATGGAAGGTATAAAAATGTTCCTAAGTTGATTGAAAGTAAAATTATAGACATTGTCTGATAAAACTGAAGATCCACTTGGAAAATACTTCTGACAAAATTGAAGAAAAATACAAAGAAATGATAAAATTGAAGATTATCATGGACAATTATACCGACAAAATGGTAGGCACAAAAACATTCCTAAATTGATCGAAAGTGAAACTACAAACATCCCCCACCCCAACAAAACCAAAGATCTACATGAAAAACACCTCCAACAAAATCGAAGAAATACACAGAACAAATGTTAAAATTAAAGACTGTCATGGAAAATAATACAGTCAAAATGGTAGCCACAAAAAGCATTACTGAATTGAAAGAGGAGTCACAAACATTTTCTGATAAAATAAAAGATCCACATGAAAAACATCTCTGTTAGACTATGTTTTTTGTTGGAGAATTGAGTCTATTGACATTATAAGATATTAAGGAATAGTGATTGTTGCTTCCTCTTATTTTTGATGTTCTTTTTATGTTTGTGTGGTTGCTTTCTTTTGGGTTTGTGGGAAAAAGATTACTTTCTTGCTTTTTCTAGGGTGTAGTTTCCCTCTTCATGTTGGCATTTTCCTTCTAATATCCTTTGTAGGGCTGGATCTGTGGAAAGATATTGTGTAAATTTGGTTTTATCATGGAATATCTTGGTTTCTCCATCTATGGTAATTGAGAGTTTTGCTGGGTATAGTTATTTGGGCTGGCATTTGTGTTCTCTTAGGGTCTGTATGAGATCTGTCCAAGATCTTCTGGCTTTCATTGTCTCAGGTGAGAAGTCTGGTGTAATTCTCATAGGCCTGCCTTTATAGGTTACTTGACCTTTTTCTCTTACTGCTTTTAATAATCTTTCTTTGTTTAGTGCATTTGGTGTTTTGATTATTATGTGCGGGGAGGACTTTCTGGTCTGGTCCAGTCTATTTGGAGTTCTGTAGGCTATTTGTATTTTCATGGGCATCTCTTTCTTTAGGTTAGGGAAATTTTCTTCTATAATTTTGTTGAAGATATTTACTGGCCTTTTAAGTTGGAAATCTTCACTCTCTTCTATACCTATAATCCTTAGGTTTGGTCTTCTCATTGTGTCCTGGATTTTCTGGATGTTTTGGCTCAGGAGCTTTTTGCATTTTGCATTTTCTTTAACTGTTGAGTCAATGTTTTCTATGGTATCTTCAGCCCCTGAGATTCTTTCTTCTGTCTCTTGTATTCTGTTGTTGATTCGTGCATCTATGACTCCTGAATTCTTTCCAAGATTTTCTATCTCCAGAGATGTCTCACTTTGTGATCTCTTTATTGTTTCTACTTCCATTTTTAGATCCTGGATGGTTTTGTTCAGTTCCTTCACTTGTTTGTTTGTATTCTCCTGTAATTCTTTCAGGGATTTTTGTGTTTCCTCTTTAAGGGCCTCTGCCTGTTTACCCATGCTCCCCTGTATTTCTTTCAGGGATTTTTGTATTTCCTCTTTAAGGGCCTTTACCATTTGACCCATGTTCTTCTGTATTTCTTTAAGGGATTTATTTATGTCCTTCTTGATGTCCTCTAAGAGTATCGTGAGAAGAGACTTTACATCCAACTCTTGCTTTTCCGGTGTGCTGGGGCATCCGGGACTTGCTGTGGTGGGAGAAATGGGCTATGATGTTGCCAAGTAGCCTTGGTTGCTGTTGGTAGGGTTCTTATGCTTGCCTTTAGCCATCTGGTTATCTCTGGTGTTAGTTGGTCTTGTTGTCTCTGGCTGGAGATTGCCTGTCCTATGGGCCTATAAACCTGTGTCTGTACTCCTGGGAGACCAACTCTCTTCTGGCAGGGTCTGTGCACAGAAGGCTGTGGAGCTGTCTTGTTCTCTGCTGCAAATGGTGGCCGGAAGGGAAGACTCCTGCCCCAGCTACTCCAATGACCATAAGCCTTGTGCACTCCTAGCTGTACCTCTCCAGAGAGAAGGTGGAGATCTCACCTCCGCACTCAGAAGTGAAATCGCTGCTGGGAGATCACTGTCTCCTGGCAGGCTAAGCACAGAAGGCTTTGGAGCTGCCTGGTTCCCTGCTGCAAATGGCGGCTGGAAAGGAAGACTCCTGTCCCAGCTGCTCCACTGATCATATGCCCTGTGCGCTCCTAGTTGTACCCCTCCAGAGATAAGGTGGAGATCTCATCTCTGCACTCAGAAGTGAAATTGCTGCTGGGAGATCATTCTCTTCGGGTGGGCTAAGCACAGAAGGCTATGGAGCTGCCTGGTTCCCTGCTGCAAATGCTTATTTTGGCTTTTAAATGTGTAAGGTGGGTGGTTCCAAGTTATGTATGCATAAGTGTATGTGTCCAGAAGAGAGCATCAGATCCACTGAAGCTAACGTTAAAATTCAGTGTGAGCTAGTATCTGACCTTAGATCCTAGGCAAGAGCAATACTGATCTTAGCTACTGAGTCATCTTTCCAACCTGAAATCATGAACTTGATTGAAAATCATGCATATTCATCATTGTTAACAAATGCGCTTCTCTGCTGTGAGGTGTTCTGTCTCTCAGTAATTTTTAACAATTTTTCTGAGATTATAGTATAGGGGTAACTTGTGAGGTTACCCCTATACTATAGATAGTTGTGGGGTTTTTTTTTTCATTTCTTTTTTTTTTTTAATGTCATTCCAAAAGACATATATGAAATAAAAACTAGACTGGGAGAAACAGGCCTCAAACACTAAGGAGGTAAGAGAAGAAGTAAAGCAACAAAAGCATATTCTGACTTTCAGTTTTGAGTAATACCAGCTGGGTGGGTCAGGCATTAACAACGCATATCACCTAAGGATTTTTAAAGGGAACACTGATGGCTCTCCTTGTCTGTAAATCCCTTTTCAAAGGGATATTTTTTTCTCTTAAATCTATTTGGAGACTTGTTAAAAGCATAATCACTCCTGTTATGCTTAAGACAGTATTCTCAGTTCCATGACTTAGTATGAACTAACTGAAGTAAAGTGTCTTTTTTTAGTATGCCAATAGAAATGGGTATGTTGGGAAATAAAAACTCAAAAAAGTATAGAGATATAAAAATAAATAAAAAAACTAACATCAGCAAGAACAAGTCTGGATCACATGCTTATGTAATATTTGAGTGCCAAATGTATAGCTCAAGAAAACAAAGGCTGATGCACGGTATAACATTACATCCAATGAAAGGAGGACTTGAATCATTGTGAAGTGTGAACTGATTCTTCCTGAACGATTGAAATCATAAGGAGCAGGTTTGAAAGATGAAGATAATATAAAAAACAGCAACTTTTAGCCTCAGAAGACCATCTGTGCAGAGTGTCTTGTCTTTATATGTGAAAAAAAAAAAGACCTAAAAGAAAATCTATCTTTGAATTATCTTTTATCATACTATTTCTTAACCAGTAGGTGGGAGAATATTTTTTTCTTCCTCATTGGTCATCATCCAGTGTAAAAATTGGCACAATTCACAAGTGTGCTGGAACAATTCAGAATGAAGTCTATCCAATAAGTGCAAGCAGATTGCAATGTTTCCAAACAGTTCTGAGTGCCACTAATTTTGAGTCTTACTTTTATAACTCGGAAAACTAAAAAATAAAATACTTATCTACTAAAATATTTCAATGCACTGAGCTGTGATCAGAACCTGGCTGTGTAGTCTGTCGTCCTTTCTATAGCACAGAATCATTACCTGAGACTGTCTTCAGAAACAGACATCAAAATCCCTGATCTATTTAGGTTGACGAAATTATTTTTCCTCTCCAATAAAAGGAAGTAGAGGCAAAAAATAAAATATCTTTTAGAAGAGTTAAATATTTTAAAATAAAAATTATATATCACAAATTATAGAAAGGGAAATTAAAATGTTCCATAAGACATTGATTTTCCGGGAGTGTCCCAGAGGATCCTGCTATATCACTCCTGGGCATATACCCAGAGGTTTTACCTGCATGCAATAAGGACACATGCTCCACTATGTTCATAACAGCCTTATTTATAATAGCCAGAAGCTGGAAAGAACCCAGATGTCCCTCAACGGAGGAATGGATTCAGAAGATGTGGTATATTTACACAATGGAATACTATTATGCAATTAAAAACAATGAATTCACGAAATTCCTAGGCAAATGGTCAGAACTTGAAAATATCATCCTTAGTGAGGTAACCCAATCACAAAAGAACACACATGGTATGCAGTCACTGATAAGGGGATATTAACCCAGAATCTCGGAATACCCTAGACACAATTCGCATATCAATAGATTTCCAAGAAGATGGAAGGAGAGACCCCTGGTCCTGGAAAGACTGGATGTAGGGGAATGCCAGGACAGAGAAGCGAGAGGGGGTTGAATGGGGAAAAGAGGGAGGGAAGGGGGCTTATGGGACTTTCAGGGAGGGAGGAAACGGGAAAGGGGAAATGATTTTGAATGTAAATAAAAAAAACTTAGAAAAACAAAACAAAAAAAAAGACATTGATTTTCCTTCTAAGCAATGACACTCAGTAAAAATCTGGTTACTTACAAATGATGCTGAACTAAAATGATGTCTAGCTGGAAGGCCAAGCCTTGAGAGAATAATTATGCAAAGTATTTCAGATATTATAAGACTTCTGAAGATGAAAAAACTGTGTCAGGTGTTAAAATAGAAGGCCATATCTTTGTTCACTTCAGTGGTGGGTTCTCAGCATCTTCTTGACTTATTATCTATGTAGAGTTTTTTTAATTAATTTTTTAAAGTTAATGATCCTCTATATGACTCCATACATGCCTGAGATTAATTAAGTGTATTATAAGTTTCTTTCACTAGCACAATGGCAACAAGTACTGTTACCAGATTAAGTCCAGTTGCTCTCCACACATAGGAAAATGAAGTTGAGATAGAAGATGTTGGATAACGAAGAGTCACCTACACAAAATGATGGAGAACTTTGACTAAAAGCCCATCTTGTGGAATGATGATTTGGTGCTTTATTTGCATGTTTAATGGGTGTTCATAGGCTCCAGCAGTCCTTCTAGGTGGTCCTTCTCACCTAGTCATATGATTTGATTCAGTTCTGAAAAATCTCAGAAGCAAAGATCATTATATCCTTGGGCTATTTTTGTTATTGGTCTGTTACAGGCTAGTCAGTGGTGGCATAAGAGTGGCTATCCTGCTGTTTTGCTGATTACCAAATTCCCAGAAAGAAATGGAAACATCTTTAATAACTAGCTTCCTAATTAGATACTTGACAGATACGTATTATATGTTAGGTATAGTGCAGATCAGTTGGGTCATTTACGTGGTTGAGAGCTTTCAAATTGTGCTCCAAGGAACCCCTTAGAGGTAGGAAAGAGGAAAAGAGCCAAGAAAATAAGGATCTGGTACTCTGTCTACAAGACAATACAAGTAACAAGAACAGAAATTATATATTGCCAAACCTAGATGATCAATATTAAAGTCACTAAATCACAGTGTAGAGAACACCAGTTTCTTAGGAACCCAAACTGTCCTAAGGGAAACAGAGACAGTGTAAAAAAAATACCTCAACTAAAGCAGTTAATGAATGGGCAGAAATTTTATAGGAGTCCTTAGGAAATTCTGCAGTAGTCTTCAATTATCTTTAAATGTGAAGATTTGAATATTTCTGCAGGGTAGGAATCAATGAGTACTTGTTGACTAATAATACACTTTTTTCCAATATAAAAGTCTCTGACTGTACTGCTTAATTATACACACAATAAATATTTTTATATTAAATTCATAGGCTTGCATAATGTAGGAAATTTACATCTGGCTTTAGCATAATTTGGTAACTAAATCTCAGCTTTTTAAAATTGAAATAAACAAATCATAGATTACAATATGTGGAATTCTTAAGTTCATATCTAGTAATTTTAATTATCTGAAATTACTATTCCTTTAGGTCCAACAGTTAGCAAATAGTTTCTTATGCCTATCCTTGATGAATGAGTTTATATCTACCTCATAGCTTCTTCTTCTTCTAGATACTGCCACTGATTAAAATAAGAAATATCCTTGCTGTGTTTGTCACAGAGCTGGCAGAGGAGTCCAACAAGTACAGATGGGGACACTCTCAACCAGCCATTGAACTGAGCAACTGAGCTCCCCCAATGGGGGAGCTAGAGTAAGGACCTAAGGAGCTGAAGGGATTTGTAGCACCACAGGAGGAACAACATTATGAGTCACCCAGTACTCCCAGAGCTCCCAGGGACAAAACCATCAACCAAAGAGTACACATGGAGTTACCCATGGCTCCAGACACATAGGCAGCAGAGGATGGTCTTGTTAGACACCAAAGGGAGGAGAGGCCCTTGGTCCTGGAAAGACTTGATGCTTTAGTGTAGATGAATACCAGGACATGGAAGCAGGGGAGGGTTGATTGGGGAAGGGTAGATGGTTTATGGGATTTTGGGGGGAGGAGGGAACCAGGAAAGGGTATAACATTTGAAATGTAAATAAAGAATATATCTAAGAAAAAGAAAGAAAGAAAGAAAGAAAGAAAGAAAGAAAGAAAGAAAGAAAGAAAGAAAGAAAGAAAGAAAGAAAGAAAGAAAGGAAGGAAGGAAGGAAGGAAGGAAGAAAGAAAGAAAGAAAGAAAGAAAGAAAGAAAGAAAGAAAGAAAGAAAGAAAGAAAGGAAGGAAGGAAGGAAGGAAGGAAGGAAGGAAGGAAGGAAGGAAGAAAGAAAGAAAAAGAAAGAAAGAAAGAAAGAAAGAAAGAAAGAAAGAAAGAAAGAAAGAAAGAAAGAAAGAAAGAAAGAAAGAAAATATTCAATAAATATGGATTTGTTGAATGGGGGAGAAATTCAAAAAATTAATACCTGAAAATCATTTTTTACAACTGTTAATACCTTCCAACTTTAGGTTGGTCATATTCAAATTACATCTATGCAAACTTTGTCTTAGAGTTTTCTGTCATACTTGAGGCACACATGCCAAGATAGGTAGATTAATTATGTTGGGAAGTAACATAGATCATAATATAGTTCACAATACACATCAGTGATTCATATCAAGCTTCATGTCACAGAGTTTTATAGGTAGTAAGCTTCAGCAAGTGTGGCAGATTCTTCCTCTCTGTGTACAATACTTCTAAATTTGTTTGTCTTCTTCACTTGGGTCTGGTTCTGACAAGATAGCTACATTTGACCTGCAAACCAGAGCCTCTGGAACAAGAAACTTCACCATGACTGACAGCCAAGCACTGAGCACAAACCACTCCCCAAAGCAGTATGTTTCCTTTATTACAACAGCAAAGGAATTTAGGGACCTTTTAGATTACCAAAACCCAAAACTTCAAATCTCTCTCATTTACTCAGCATTCCCTATGGGAAAACTAAGCAAGCTAACACCAGGCTTTAAAATCTTTGTATTTAATCACAGAATGTGCTTCTAGGGGTAATAGGAAATTTTTATCTAATTAAAACTCACTATTCTCTCTGAAACAGACTTTTAAAGTTAGCAGACAAAATTTCTTCCTCGGATTTTATTACCTTTTGAAAT